>JAMXBC010000005.1:50835000-52300000 GCA_024138005.1 Lumnitzera racemosa | reverse complement strand
CCTCGGTCTATTAGTGAACTATCTCTCCAGGGATTGTGAAAGATGTTCCACTAAAAATATTCTTGTTATTGCTTCGACTCATATTCCCCAAAAAGTGGATCCCGCTCTAATAGCTCCGAATAAATTAAATACATGCATTAAGATACGAAGGCTTCTTATTCCACAACAACGAAAGAACTTTTTCACCCTTTCATATACTAGGGATTTCACTTGGAAAAGAAAATGTTCCATACTAATGGATTCGGGTCCATAACCATGGGTTCTAATGTACGAGATCTTGTAGCACTTACCAATGAGGCCCTATCGATTAGTATTACACAGAAGAAATCAATTCTAGACACTAATACAATTAGATCTGCTCTTCATAGACAAACTTGGGATTTGCGATCCCAGGTAAGATCGGTTCAGGATCATGGGATCCTTTTCTATCAGATAGGAAGGGCTGTTGCACAAAATGTACTTCTAAGTAATTGCCCCATAGATTCTATATCTATCTATATGAAGAAGAAATCATGTAACGAAGGGGATTCTTTTTTGTACAAATGGTACTTCGAACTTGGAACGAGCATGAAGAAATTAACGATACTTATTTATCTTTTGAGTTGTTCTGCCGGATTGATCGTTCAAGACCTTTGGTCTCTACCCGGATCCGATGAAAAAAATGGGATCACTTCTTATGGACTCGTTGAGAATGATTCTGATCTAGTTCATGGCCTATTAGAAGTAGAAGTCGCTCTGGTGGGAAAGATCATTTCTACTAATACATGGGCAAGGAAACTAGAGAGCCTTAACCAATTTGAAAGATCATTTAATGTAGTTGAAATAACTGAATTTTGGGTTGTTCGAGCAAGTAAGGGAAATTCTATGGAATTCATAACTGTCTCACCGTTTTTTTACTTTTTTATTTTTTTATTGTTTGAATATTCAGGAACTAAGACCACTCCAATGCTCCTTTTCGCCATGCATAAACTAAACCAACAATTAGGATAAGCACGAAAATCAAAGCTTCTAGAAATATGGATACCCCAATACATCAAAACTCATTGCCCAGGGATAAAGAAAAACTGTTTCAACATCAAAAACAACAAAAACTAGCGCAAACATATAATAACGGATTCAAAATTGTAACCAAGCATCGCCCATCGGTTCTATACCGGATTCATAACTTGAAAGTTTCTCTGGTCCTTTGCTAATCGGGGCTAAAACTCCGGAAATTAGAAATGCCAAAATAGGAATAACACTTGATATTATTAGAAATGCCCAGAAAATATCATATTCGTAAAGCAGAAACATAGACAAACTCCTATCAGTGTGAAAAAAAATATATATATACCCAATTAGTCGATTCAAAGTCGATTCAATTGGAATTAATTGTCAAGGCATCCACAACTAGAACTAGTTAGTCAAAATAACATTTTCATCGAGCCATCTAGTTTTGTTTGTTGATACGGACAAAGTCAGGGAAAACCTCTGAAATTATTTCCATATTGGACCTTGGACATATAATAGTTCCGAATCGAATCTCTTTAGAAAGAAGATCTTTTGTCTCATGGTAGCCTGCTCCAGTCCCCTTACGAAACTTTCGTTATTGGGTTAGCCATTGCTTTTGCTAATTCGAATTGAAGGGTGATATAAAATCGGTCTATTTCCAGCATCATATCCATAGTTAGCGCATTCATCCTAGTTAGAAGCTCCAGCTCCGTATCAAGGTCACGATCAATATCGTCACTATCCTCAATATCAATATCATCAATAAGAAAACCTTTAGGCTTGTTATCCAGGAACTTGTTCAGAAATACTGTAATGAAAGGAACATAAGAGTTTGTCGCTAGGTATTTGACCAAATAGGACCGTCCAGTTCCTATAGAACCTATCACTAAAATAGCCCGAGAGGGGGATAGGGCTAAGCGGAGCGCAAAGGGTTTTCCATGAGATGTGAAATGAAAACTATTAGCTCCACACGAGGTTTGTAAATAAGTAATTGTCTGATAATGAGCAAGGAATATCCGTCTTTCTGCTAAACAGGATGTATTGAACTCATAATTCATTAGATACTTTTTCTGAATGTCAACTAAGTATCGTAAGTAAATTGCTCCCGGTTGTTCAATCATTTGATAACCAGAGTCATTCTTTGATAAATGATCACTATGCGTTAAACTCAATAGAATTTGATCAATCCTTTTTTCTGTCGTTAAGGTGGAAAACTGAACCAAGAATTCTCTTTCTTTATCATCAATCGAATCACTGTTCGCGACCCAGGATTCTATTTTATCATCAATCCAATCACCGTTCACATTTTTTCTTTTTCTTATCAATGAATAGATCTCTTTACTTGTATGACTTAGATGTCTCGTATTTTTCAAAAAAGTGATTCGATGGATGGGATTTGGTATGATACTTAGGAGATCGATAATATCGATGAGATTGATATTAAAATATTTCTTCTTAGAGCGTATTGATTTAACCCCATAAGCGGGACCACCACTCCATAGCATGTTGCCGCCAGAAGCAGAACCCCGTATTTCTTCTAGAGAATCTCCTAATTTTTTCAGAGCAACTAGAAAGAGATTCTTTAACCAGAAAGAATTCAGTTCAAATGTAGGGTACCTATCCAGAAGTTTTCGCAACTCCATCATGTATGATGGAATCATCAAAGATTTGACCTTTTCGCACTCTGTCTCTAACTCACTAGAGGCTCGGGAAACAAAGAGAAGATGCGTACGAACGAGATATGCAGCAACAAGAAGAAGGAAAAGGATTGAATAGAGGAACTCCCGAACATTTGGAGATCTCAGATGGGTCGATATCAATGGTGACTCATTATTTCGATGAATCATTTCTTCGGACAGAAGAAGATTATGGAAACACTTACTCGAAATCTCACTTATCAGATTCCATTATGGAAGACGCAATTTTTTCTGAAGAATTCGCCATGATATACCTGATCCATGCATAATATCATGAAAAATGGATACAAATTTTTTACTGCTACTTAGTATCGGCAATAGGTCTGAAAAAGTATCTAAAAATAGCAAATTTAGATATTTGTACCCTGTTGAGGTAAGGAACCATGGCATATATGTTTGGAATAGATTCCATTTTGAGAGAGTTGAAAAAGCACTATCTCGTTGAAAGGTTCTATACATCTGCCCTTTCTCAACGCATTTCTTTAGACAAAGACTCCGTTTTTTCCTCTTTTCGGATGGTAAATATTTCTCAGAACATGGAGTGTGAAACAAAAAAAAAAAAAGGAAATGCCTAAAGCTTTTCTTTGGAACTATTTCAGAATTATCCAACTTGAGTTATGAGAATACAAATTTATACTTCGATTAAAGAAGAATAAATGAAGTATTAAATAAGCATAGTCTAATTAATTTGATACTTTTATGGATCTCTATTTGAGATTCTAATTCTATACATAGCCATAACTTCGAATTTCTCGAGCCGTTCGAGGAGAAAACTTCGTATACGTTTCTAGGGGGGGTTATAGTTCATCTACATCTATCCCAATGAGCCATTTATCGAATTGTTGCAATTGATGTTCGATCCCGAAGAGAAGGAAGAGATCTTCGGAAAGTAGGTTTTTATGATCCGATAAATAATCAAACCTATTTAAATATTCCTGCTATTCTATATTTTCTTGAAAAAGGCGCTCAACCTACAGGAACTGTTTGTGATATTTTAAAGAAGGCGAGGGTTTTTACGGAATTTCGTCGTCTTAATCAAACGCAAATCAGTTAATGTAATACAAAACAAAACAGACGAAGGTGGGGGCAATTCCTGTATAGCTTTTTCGAAATAAAATAGCTTTTGTCTACTATACTATTGACCCCTCCCTCTCCCTCTTTTACTTTCTTCAAACTTTCTTTTTTTTTTTATCTAACTTTATTGACATAAGGTCGATAGAAGAAATGAATAATTGGAGCGACGAGAAATAGCAAATTTTTGTCTTCCTGCGATTCGGTTTTTGTTGGAACGTCATTATAAGAAAGAACTAAACCTGGGATTCTTTCCTATTTCTTCTTTTACCTATGCTTTTCTTTTTCTAGTTATGTATATTGTATATCTAGTGTAAATCCAAGCCAACACAAGTCTTTTATTAATTTTTTATTTCAGTGCATTCTTTATCTAAGCATTCATATTGACAACAGTGTATTGACCGAATATAATTCGGTCGTGTCGAAACAGATCTATTTATCTTTCCTAAGTTCGGTTTGTGATTTGACTTCGAAATTCACTTAATCAAATTTATATGTCTCTATTTCTATTTCTTAGGATATAAGAAGTTGTTTTTGTATGAGATAAAAAAAAAATGGATAACATAAGTGATAAGAGACATTCTATAAAAATTAGAAATTTTCCGTTATTATTCTATTTCTTATTTCTTTTTATCTTTATCTAAAAATTTTTAGATTCTCATTGAATCTATTTCTTTTTATTTTTTTATTTCGAATCAATTAGAAATTTTTTATTCGAATTCGTTCGAAATTTTTGGTAGTTCAATGTTTTGATTGATTGTGTCGTGCAATTTTATCTTGTATTTATTTTCCGTATGGATTTCCACGTACGAAGTTTTGGTTCTTGGGGTTGCTAACTCAATGGTAGAGTATTCGGCTTTTAAGTGCAGCTAGCATCTTTTATACATTTGTATGAAGTAAGAGATTCGTTCAGACCCTCGGTAGAGTTTGTAAGACCACGACTGATCCTGAAAGGACTGAATGGAAAAAACAGCATGTCGTATCACGTATCAATAGAGAATTCTGAAAATATTTCATTCTTACCGTTCAAAACCTTATTGGCATTGAATTCTTAGTAAGAAAGAAAATGCAATGAATTCTAATTCAGAGTTGGGTCATTTGAATAAATGGATAGAGTCCTATGACGTGACACCAATTAATCATAGGGAAAGAAAAAGCAACGAGCTTCTGTTCTTAAATTTGAATGATTCCCCGATCTAATTTCATGTTAAAAATATATTAGTGCCTGAGACGGGAAAGGTTTTCTATCAAGGGATGATTATCAATTTTTTTAATAAGTCCTACTTATTAGCTATTTCCCATTCCGGGTTGGACATAAATGTGTAAAAGAAGCAGCATATTGATAAAGATAGTTTTTTCCCAGAATCAAAAGAGCGATTGGGTTGAAAAAATAAAGGATTTCTAATCCATATTCTTATCCTATAATGAATAGAAACTAATTAGATTGAAGAGGATAGAGAGTCCGTTAATAAGCATACCTGTCTCCGAGTTATCCATTCTTTTCTTACTATAATACCTTGTTTTAACTGTATCGCATTATGTATCATTTGATAACTAATAAAATAAATACCCACCTTTTTTGGCTTTTGTGTTCAAATTGAATTGGAAATGGAGGAATTTCAAGGATATTTCGAACTAGATAGATCTCGACAACACGATTTACTATACCCACTTATTTTTCGGGAGTATATTTATGCACTTACTTATGATGGTGGTTAGATCCGTTTTGTTTGAAAATGTTGGTTATGACAACAAATCTAGTTCAATAATTGTGAAACGATTAATTAATCGAATGTATCAACAGAATTTTTTTATTATTTCGGCTAATGATTCGAACCAAAATCCACTTTTTTGGCACAATAAGAATTTTTATTCGAAAATTCTATCAGAGGTATTTGCAGTTATTGTGGAAGTTCCATTTTCCCTACTATTAGTATCTTACTTAGACTTAAAAAAGAAAGAAATAGCCAAGTCCCATAATTTACGATCACTTCATTCACTATTTCCTTTTTTAGAGGACAAATTTTCCCATTTAGATTATGTGTCAAATGTCCTAATACCCTATCCCACCCATCTGGAAATCTTGGTTCAAAGCCTTCGCTACTGGGTGCAAGATGCCTCTTCTTTGCATTTATTACGTTTCTTTCTCTACGACTATTGGAATAGTCTTATTACTCCAAATAAACCTATTTCCATTTTATCAAAAGGTCCATTTTATCAAAAGGTAATCCAAGATTATTCTTGTTCCTATATAATTATCATATATGTGAATACGAATCCATCTTCCTTTTTCTCCGTAATCACTCTTCTCATTTTCGGTCAACATTTTATGGGGTCTTTTTTGAACGAATCTATTTCTATGTAAAAATGGAGCATCTTGTTAAAGTTAAAGTCTTTTTTGATAATGATTTTCAGCACATCTTATGGGTTTTTAAGGATCCTTTCATGCAGCATCTTAGATATCAAGGAAAATCCATTTTGGCTTCAAAAAAATTCGCCTCTTATGAGCAATAAATGGAAATATTACTTTGTCAATTTATGGCAATATCATTTTTCCGTGTGGTCTCAACCAGGAAGGATCCATATAAACCAATTATGTAAGTATTCTCTTGATTTTTTGGCTATCTTTCAAAGGTACGAATAAATTCTTCAGTGGTACGGAGTCAAATATTAGAAAATTCATTTCTAATAGATAATGCTATGAAGAAGTTCCAGACAATAGTTCCAATTATGCCTTTTATTGGATCATTGTTTAAAGCGAAATTTTGTAACGCATTTAGGCATCCCATTAGTAAGCCGACCCGGGCTGATTCGTCAAATTCTGATATTATTGACCGATTTGTCCGTATATGTAGAAATCTTTCTCATTATCACAGTGGATCCTAAAAAAAAAGAGTTTATATCGAATAAAATATATACTTCGACTTTCTTGTGTTAAAACTTTGGCGCGCAAACACAAGAGTACTGTACGCGTTTTTTTGAAAAGATTAGGTTCGGAATTATTGGAAGAATTCCTTACGGAAGCCTCAATTTAACACTCAATTGAAAAGATTATCTTATCTCTTTCCATAGGAACCTCTACAAAGTGACTAGATCTTTTCTTGAATATGATAAAAGGTAAAGTAACATTTGTGATTATAACAAAAATTTCTTTGATTCAATCCTATTTGTTGTATTTTTTGCCTTAAGGTCTTGGAGATTGGATTTGCAATTATTGTTACACAAGTTGTTTGTTGCTAAAACCTAAAAGAGTTAAGGTAAGTAGTTTTCTTGGTCATTGAATTGTCATTTCTTTGTTAAGTTCAAAGATTTGGGAATACACTTGAGTATTCCACTATTGGAAGTTGACAAAAAGATCATTTAGGTGAAGATTTGTGGTTTAATGATGATCTAAGGTTAAATCAAAAGGGTTTATAGTGTTGAAAACGAAGAATGTAAGGAGTTTGTTGAACAAGAGGATCAATGTAAAGATCATGGGCATGATCTTAATTGTGACCCCTTTGCTTTGTGGTTAGACTGTGAAGTGGGAAAGTAGGTATAGATAAGTTTACACCCTAGATAACTGTGTTGATCCTTAAGTGTGATTTAGGTGCATGAATTTAATAGAGAATCATGGCAAATGATCATGACGGTAAACCTAGATTGTAATCTTATTCCCTTCCCCTGTTTCCTTGTTTCTCAATTCTTTTCATCCCTATGATTCTTTCTAGCCTTTCTTAAACATTTTTAAAACTCCAAAATGAATCTCAAACCTTAAAATAAGCTAATCATGAGACTTGTGCACCAAATAGAATCAAGTAAGAAAGTGTAAGATAGATTTATATAAACTCTAAAGGAGTGTGTTTTCCATTGTACTTTAGGTGTTGATATTGAAAGAAATTGTGATTTAATGGAATCTTTTTCCTAGGACCTAGATATGCATTTATTATGCTTGTTGTATGTCTATGTTAGGATTACAAACAATAATGAGCTTAACTATCATATAACTATTGATAATAAACTATTTGTTGTTGTGTGTGGCTCAATCCATTGATGGATTCCTAGAAGGCACTCTTATGATTCTTGAGTAATGTAGTCCCTAATAATGCTCCTAAAAATTATATGGTGTAAATTTAAGGATACAAGACCATGAAATGATGAACCTGTATCATTCTAGGTAAGGTATAAGGACTGTGTGATGATGAACCTCTACCATAAGATATGAGTGTTTAGGAAAATGTAAAGGTCATGTGATAGTAAACTCTTACTGGTAAAATTGGTAAGGACTAGGAAGGTGTAAGGACCGTATCATGGTGAACCCCTATCAATAGAGAATGTGATGTTAGGAAGGTGTTATGACCATTTAATGATGAAACCGTATTGGTAGAGTTACTGATGCTATGGATAGTGTTTTCAATAAAAAAAGTTTGACCGATATCATGAGTATCCTCTCATTGAATTTTAATTGAACTAAAAATATAAAGTGACAATGATTGTTATGAATTTCCTTTTTGCATTATTCAAGTGTGCTTAGCATGTGCATGCAATTGTGGTACTCACATGCTTAGCAATAGCTTATTCCTTCTTTTTTTTTTTCCTTAGTTGCAAGGCCTTATGATAAGCCATTTGTCTATGAAGATCATGATAATACATACTATTATTAAAATCTAGAGAGTAGCAAATACTATTATTATTATGAGGAAGATGAAGAGAATCATTTATTTAAATTAATTTGTTTAGAAGATGAGATTGATTAAGTTAGACCTATTTGATTCCTTTTGTCCCATTGTATTGATATCATCCAATTTTATCAAGATAATTTGTTGAAGTATGGGTTACTGTTAGACTTATTAAGGAGATTGGTTATATATTTTATTTTTCGATACTTGATAATTTATTGGAGATAGTAGACAGTTGTAATGATTGACATGTCGATAGAGGATTAAGGATACGTAATAGGTCATAATGTTCTGAGCCTAAGCCCTCCGCAGAATATTTTTTTAGTTCATAAGAATCCACTTGCTTTTTTTTTTATTGTATTCAATCGGAAGAAAAAAAGGGTATACAAACTGAACCTCTATTTATGTAGAAATTCCTTTGATTATTTGTATGCACCTTACCAATTAATTAGTTATGAAATCGCATTAAGAGCTTCGACTTGTGTCATAGCTCGTCTAACAGCTAAATTTACCTCAATTGTTTGTCTCTTTCCTTCAGCTTTCCTTAAGTTACCTTCCACTAGTTCAAGAGTTTCCTAAGCTTCTTATTAATCGATGTCACTACCCTTTTCCACATCATTTACTAAAATAGTGATCTTATTATTGCCTATTCTAGCAAAACCACCCATTAGAGCCATCGTTAACCATCAAGGACTCCTTAACTTTAGATCAATTCAAGGAACTCACTACAATTCATCAAATAAGGTTAGATTGATAAGAATTGAACCTACTAGTCACTACAACCATAAAATAGTAATAAGAAAAGTGTTTTGCATTGAAAATTCACTCAAGGAAGACACTCTCTTACTTAAAATAAACTTAATACAAATTGAGATGGAAGAAAAGTTCTTTTGATTTACTTAAATTGTATGTTTGATAAACCAAGCACAATAAACAATTATTTGAGTATTCTTCCACATAAACTTGACCAAGTAGGCTTGTGATAAGGAAAATTTTAATTTAAACTTATATTGTGTAGCAAGTATGAACATAAAGGAAAATTCAATATATTATTTACCATCCTCTTTTGCTACTAGGGATTTACTAACCCCTTACAATTGTTACAAATGTCTTTTCGCTAATCAACACATCTTATACAAGAAAATTAAAAGACAAGACTCTTAACCAAAAGATATGACTCTTAATAAACCATCATAACTCTTCATGAACAAAAAGACATTACTCTTTACTAACTTACTCAACTTTTCACAAATGAGACCATGCAACTCTTCATAAATCATTACAACATTTTAGGAATGATAAGATGAGACTCTCATGAACCATCATAACATTTCATCAATAAAAAGACACAAGGACATAATTGTTGTGTTACAATCTACTATAATTCTTTAAAAGCTACAACTTAACAAAATCTAACACATGGATAAATTTTAAACTCTTCTAAAAATCTTTCATTCAAAGTGTTAAACAAGTATCTTTACAAAACACCAACCTTATATGCTCATGTTTCAACTTTATGCAAAGGTTTCATGAGGTTGTTTCTTAGGATGGTCTTTGGTGTTATAACAACTTAAAATCATACTTATATCTTCAAGAAATCATAGTCTCCTAACATGACCACTAACCCACTAATCATAAGAAACACTTACTCGTCCTTATAGTGAAATATAGTGGTTGTGCACAAAGGTTCCACTTAAGCTCTTAACTTTACTTTCTCTTTTTGCAACCTTTTGGAAACCCAAGTTGTTTGATCCTTTGAAGTGGGGTTTGTAGAAGGTTCTAATGGTTCTAAAAGAGCTTAGATGTTGGAAGAAAATGACACAAGAAAAGAAAATGGAAGTGCCATGAGTAAGACTTAGAAGTAGCGGCTAAATGCAGGATTTTGTAGGGTAAGGTTGTTTTTTCTTTTATGTTTGTTTTAAGTGAGAGAAAGAGGAAGTGAAAATGAAATTGAAAGTGAGAGAAATAAGGGAAAGAGTGGCTGGTTGGGAATGAGGGAAAATAGGTATTTAAGATGTCTTGAAATTGTTGTCTTGTAGCTTACACAAAAGTCAACAATTACAACTATTGATGATGTAAGCATTAAGGAGTGAATAGTGGTGTGTAAGAGAAAGTGATTGATGGTTAAAAGACAAGAGCATGACCCCCTCTTCTTCTTGTTCAAACCAGCCATTTAGTGTCCTTTAGGGTCATGGAATTTTCTTGTCTCATTTAATGAAGTTAAGCATGTGAAATCTTGTGAAAAATTATCTATATATAGTATAAGTGAAGGGATGATAAGGAAAATGTCTTATCACTAGATTTTGATAAGTTATCAATTGATAAATGATTTCAACTTTCAATTGATAAGTCGTCTAAGGTGATTGGTTGGTCTACTTATTTATATGTAAGGCTTAGACATGAAGATAAGGGCATGATCTTATAGGAAATTGTTTTAGGGTTTTTATCTTACATTGTTTTGTAATTTATGATTTGATTTTTATAAAATTGTGAAATTTTTTAAAGTTGAATATAATTATTCAAATTAAATAATCGATTAGTCACTTAGGGTCAAAATTCCTTAATTGTTTGAGGGTTTAGGGTCTTAAGTGACTTTAGAGTTCATAGTTCTTCAAGCTCGGGTTTTATCGATAATTGGTTTTTGAATTGGAAAAATTTAATTTGTTTCTAAATGTAAACTTAAGTTCTTAGTTTTATTAATCCTTGGGAATGTTTGGAAAGTACCCTTAATCAAATCATAGGTCCCTAAAAGTAAGGTTTACAATTATGGACTTCTAATGTTAAGTAAGTATGTTTTATACTGTTTTCTTGTCAAAAATCATTTATTTCAAATATTTGAATTCTCTTCAATAATCACTTCATATAGTGGTAATTATAAGACATTCATGTTTTGAGCTTGTTAAAAAATTTAAATAACATATGATTTGAATCATCCTTGTTTGTAAGAAATATGTTTCGTATGAATTTAGTGAAATTATTAATAATGACCAAGTATATTTTTTGCTACCCAAACTATTAGATATCTCTCATATATTTTAATGATAACAAAAATGGTTAAATGTTAATGAATCTTTAAGAGTGCAGCCTTATAGAAAGTCTTTCAGAAAGTTTAATTTTGCAAAACTAAATTGTATTCAAGAGCTTTGAATTGATTGAATATAGACTAGTCTGAAAATCTTTAGAGAACATTTCAAAAGTTTTTATAAGAAGAATTGGTACAACACTTTAGAAGCTTCTTTAGAAACTTCAGAAACAAAAGGCAGATATTCTTCAAAAACTTATTTAGAAAGTAAGTCTTGAATAATGATGTTGAAAATAAATTTAAATTAGATTCGAATTAATCAAGCCTTATCTCCACTAGATTAGGTGTATTAAGAAAATACACTTAATTCTATTTTACTCAAGATGGAATTAAGATCCATGGGGATTGTCTTTGAGTGAATTAATTCTTGAAATATCAAGCTATGCACAAGTATGGATAGGGATAAGGTTAAATCAGATATTACGGAAATTCAAATCTTGAATATGAGTTTTATCTAGAAATTTCTGATAAGGCATATCATCTCGACAATTTCAAATCAGAACCAAATCCGATGGTTATTGATTGAAGGTTAACCAATTAAAGCAAGATAAGAAGAGTTGTTTTTTAGATTCAAATAACTAAGATCCTTTCAAAATATCCAAGGATTATCTTCAATAATCTAATAGTTGGATAAACCTAAAAATAAAGATAATCTTCATCAAATTAGCTATTGGAAGATTTATATATAAAAGAGAAAGGATTCAAAATGTTTAAGTACCACTTTGGAAAAATCTTTCGCAAAAACAAAAAATTGAGATCAAATTATACCTTCTAAAAAGTCATATAAAGTTCTTTAAATACTTCTTCAAAAAGCTCTACCGAAGCAAATTATTCAACATTCATCTTTTTTTCTCTTGAGTGAAATTAATTGAGATTTATACTTTTATTCTCACTTGTAATTTGTAAAACTTATTTATTATTTGAGTGTTGAGACAAGTACATTTGTACTTTATAGATATATATTAGCCTAAATTATAATGAAACTAAATAGGTAGAGTAGAGTTTTATAAAGTCCATGTGTGACAAGTGCTTATGATTTTTTTTTCTTTTTTTTGTGATTTGATTCAGTGAATCTAGTGAAACGGCACCGGTAAAGTAAACTAGGTCCCCAGCAATTGAGCTAGAAAAATGTAGTAGGCAGGAGGCTGAAGCTCTAGAAAATCTCTACTTGATATTCTCCGTCCATACTCTCTTAATTTGCTTTATTAATTACTGTATATTAAATTATTAAATTATCACTGTTCACTATTATAAGTTGTTAAGAAGGGTAATTTTATTTTACTTATATAAAAAAGTTTTCAAAAGTTAGAGATATCAATTCACCACCAAGCTCAAGTATTCAAAGGGAGTGCAAACGAAGATAAGCTAAACTACATCGAAAGATTCCAAGAACACCATTGGCTAAATAGTTGTACCATCATCCAAGGTCTCTAGGATTCTTGACCTCCTGTCTGAGGTCTAAGGTCGCTGATTGCCAATGTTACGTGAACAAAGACCAGAACAACTCAACACCCAATAGCTCCATCTGTACTAATTTGTCTCTTATGCTAGGTGCCTATCTAATACAAGAATGCCACATGTCCTGCTTAGAATGAGAAAGAATCTACCAGTCGAAGCTTCCTTTCTCGTAATTCCTTTTTCTTGTATTTTGCTCATTTTAGAGTGTTACCTTTTAATCTTTTCCTTATGTAGCAAGTAGCCCTAATTCATAGGTATTTAAATCCTTGTAAGAGGCAATAGCCACAATCATCTTATATTGAATATCTTCTTCTTGCCAAGCTTATGTGCTTTGGTTTTCCACTTGCTCTTATTTAGTTCCTATTCTAGCCGGGAACTAGTAGTGAGTACCTTCATTACCACCATTCGTGAGTCATATCGGTTGTACAGTATGAGTCCGTCTTGCAAGCCTAGGTGCATCATATCCTTGGTTTAGGTTGCAAATTGAGCCAGTAGGCTTCCATTTCCTATTTCTTCTCTTTGAGAAGGACCCACTTCCTAAGCTCAAGGTAAGCCCTAGTAGTTAAAGATTGCTACTCATTTTTGACATAATATTCTTCATAAATATAAATCTCTCTCCATTTTTCCTAGACTATGACTATGAGTATAGTCGGCAAAAATTTTTTTTAAACCTTTCTTTGATAGATAGGAAAAGGGAAATTCCTTTGGTTTGAAATTTGAATAATTAAAATTTATTACTTGAATTGAAGTGATTCTTTTAGAGATTCATCAAAAAAATTATCAATAGCTCTCTTAGTCATTACATTTCGAAAAGTCATAAAAAAATTTCACAAAAACAATAATTTTTTAAATGATTCATTTTCCTTTGGGAAGATCAAATATAAGAATAAAAAAAGTAATGTTTTACTAAACACTTCTTTTTTTTTATTCTAAAAATTATTATAGGGCTCAGCTTATTCAACAATTAGATCATTGGAGTTATCACATTATTAGTCTAGGATTTATCTTTTTAACCATAGGTATTCTTTCAGGAGCAGTATGGGCTAATGAGGCTTAGGGATCATATTGGAATTAAGACCTAAAGGAAACTTAGGCATTTATTACTTAGATTATATTTGTGATTTATTTACAAGCTCGAACAAATAAAGTTGGGAAAGTGTAAATTGCGCAATTGTGGCTTCTCTGGGTTTCTTATCATTTAGATATGCTACTTTGGAGTCAATTTATTAGGAATAGGGTTACATAGTTACGGTTCATTTAATTTACATTAACATCTTATTATAATTAAATTTCAAATTTACAGATCCAGACGAATACAAATAGGAACAACCTATATAACTATAGAAATTGTTCCCTATGAACCAAAATAAAATTACTATTAATAAAAGTAAGATAAGAATATAATTTAGGATACTAAAATTTCATTGCTACAAATATGGATTATTGAAAAGAATAAGACATGTATTTGAATATTTTCCTTCAACTAGCACCTATACAATATAGTATTCTTTATTTGAATTTGACACAAATAACTGAAGTGAATTCTTCGAAGAGAAAATGGATTATGGGAGTATGTGACTAGAACTATTGATTGAAGCCGTACGGATAGATATATGGCCTTATCTGCCACATTAGAATTCATACCCAAATGTGTCTTTGTTCCAACCACCCTATATAAACCCCATACAGAGGATAGGCTAGTTTGTTCATTAAGCACATTACACAAGTTTCTCTGGAATTTGAAAAATTGTCAAAATTAATTATATAGAATCTCAATAATTATACTTCAAAATAAGTTGAATTATTGTCAATTATTTCAATAAAACACTTAACTACAAAGAATGTAACTTTATGTCTAGCATCACATGATTTATTAATGCTAAGTAAATTATGCTTTAAGTTATCAATAAATAACATATTCTTTATAGTAAAATATTTATTAATAAGAATGTTTCCTTCAACAACAATTATAAGTTTTTAATGATCTTAAAAAAAGTAAAATTGTGAACTTAGATGCATCATTTGTCATATGCCTTGAACCCTTGCAATTAAAGTAACACTAGCTACGCCTTCATGAAGGTTCCTACAAAAACAAGAAATCATTTCTACGGTACCCAAACTTAATGACAAAATAAAGCACATGTCTTTTCAAAACCTAATCCAACTTGGTCTTCTATATAATGTTGCCATTTTTCTCTAGTGCACGTATGCATGCAATGTATCCATACTTTCATACTTATTGTTACCACTATAACTAACTCCACTTTCATCCAATCCTAATTTTTGTTGATCTAAAAGTGTCAATAGTCTACTTTGGGATTATACAATGCCAGAGTTGTGTATAAGCCTATAAGAAGAGAAAGTAAGAAGTATTCAAGAAGATTTAGAAGAAGTTTACTATTAGCGGTCATGCTTTATTCATAGGTAGTGGCTAGTAACTATCCCGATAACTACAATTATTACATTTGTCACATAGGAGAATTATGCCTTAGACCATTTTCTTTTTCTCAAGAACATGAGGCATAGTGGGTGGTTATTTGTATAGTAACTTCCTAACTGCTCGCATAATTGTTAGAAATTGAAAATTGAGTAGTTAAGTGGCCTTATGTCAGATTAATAGAGCAAAGCTATATTTAACTCCTCAAATACTTTCCCAACTTGCCTAAAGCTCTCTTGAACTTTACTGTCCTCTAACATTTAACTATCCTCCTCTACCTCCCTCTTTGCTTCTTCGCAACTAACTTTACTCTTGAAATTTTCTTCATTTCCTCCTCTTTTATCTTCATTAACTAGTCTCTAAAGGTAATTATGTCTACCAATACATTTAATAACACGAGCTCCATGAATACAAATGATGATCAATATCCTAACCAAATTAGGGATATGATTCCTCCATTTTAGGAGTGATTGTTGCATCTCTTACATGGAAAGTGCCCAACACAATAAACGCAAAGGATGACTACTTATGGGATCTCTCTAAATATACTAAATCACTTGATAACTATCTTGATGATGGCAAAGATGAGAGTGTCTCAAAGCCTCTTACAACTTGAACCCAAATGGCATTTTAAGCATATTGACAGATGAAGAATTTGATGATATGCACTTCTATTTTCGTTATGTCCCTCCTCATTAGAGGATCGAGAGCCCTAAAGTTCATGAACAAGTTTCATTGCTAGGTGATTGGGAGTTTGCCCTCTTTAAGAAGTATTTTGAGGAAAATATTTGAATCCCTTTTACTCTTTTTAAGAAAGCCTTTTTTGCTTGACACTATATATGCCTGAGCATGTTGACTCTGAACTCTAACAAGTTAATGATAGCCTCTGAGTGCATTTATGAATACCTAAAGGTTTGGGCTACCCTGACCTTATTTAGATATTTTTTTCCCAATCAAATGTAGTAAGGGTTGGTTTTATATTTATGCTCGACCTAAAAGGAAGATTTTGATCTAGATAGAGTCTTCTATGATTGGAAAAAGAAATGGATTGTCATTCGATCAGAGAAAGGCCTCGATTTCCCAATGTTCTAGTCCTAGCCCATTAGGCAAAGTGATATCAAGTATTGCTACTAAGTGATAAGGATGCCTATAATAAAATTATAGCCAAGTACAATACCCACTAGTTTGTATGGGATGTCGACAACATCATAGATTAGTTTCACAAAGGAGCTTCAATCTTTTTTAATGACAATATAGGAGCTTTAGAAGGTACAAACATGGTTCACAACAATGAAAACATTATCAAAGGTATAAATGAAGGTATAGTTGTAACTCAAGAAGGAATTGACTTCTGCAAATTGTCATGTTGAGTTAACCTTGCTATGAGAAGATCTCAACCAATTACTTAAAAGGATGGGTGGTCTTCCCTACCCATGTTCAATGTAGTATATATAAGTTATCCTTTCCCCTTTTGCTTATTACTGAGTCAATCTGCTTAGATGCCACTAAAGAACCTAAATTCTAAGAACTTACTTACCAGCTTAAAGGCCAGATAAGTCCCAAAGAAGAATAGTAATGGGAAGAAAGGATCTCCCCTAAAACAAAAGCTATTGTCAGAAGACTCAAGGGTAAGCCTAAGCTAATAGGAATCAACCTACCACTATCTCTAACTTGAGGTTGACCTATCCCAAGCCAACACCAACCTATTAGAAGCTGAAGCCAACTCGTTCTAACCCGAAGCCAAATTTTTCAAAGCTGAGGCTGAACCACTTTTGCTGAGGTTGAGCTAATACTAGAAGACCGAAAGGAAGGAAAGGAGCTACTCGGTGCTAGGTCTATCATTTTCTATGACAACAAGAGACCACAAGACTATGGACTCAAGGCCAAAGATGCACTCGACACGGAATAAAGAGATTAGTGCCGACTAATTCGAGTACTTGACAATTGTGGGCCAACCTTTCGAGCATCTCAACCAAGCACTGCGAGACTTTGGTGACTCCTCCGGACTCCTCCTCGAACCAGAACATCCAATTGCCAACCCCGTCCAGTTCAAATCCTGCTCCTTCCTAGACAAATAGAATGACTGCATGTCAACTTCTTCTACTAAATGCACAATTTTGTATTTTTGTAAATATTTTCCTCATTTTTAATAATGGGCCTATTCTTTAGGTTTTAAGGCCTCATACATTATTTACATTTTTGCTACTAAGGTTGTAGGACTTGTTATAAATAGCAACATTTATAATTATGAAGGGGGAATTAAATAGTGAAGAATATACCTATACTTGGAACTTTCCTCTTTTGAGCAAAGTCATTCTTGAGCTCTTAAAGCTAATGTTGCTGGACTATTGAGTGTCGACTAACTCTTTAATCTTTCTTGTGTTCTTATCAATCTTGTCCTTAAGATTGTGGCGAACCCTTTCACTTAAGCGAATTAGTGAATCACATCTAATCTCTCGTTTGAAAACTTGAGCGACATTTATTGTTCATAAGTTGTATCGAACCCTATTTCAAGCTCAACCCCTGATTATGTTTGTGTCTTGGTACGTAATATCCATATTCATTCTTCATATAGACCCGCTACTGTATCACAAGCTGTTAAGGACATTAATGCCCAAAAGAGAAGCAAGGCCACCGATGTCAACCATCCAATGACCGGCCTTGCCCAAAATGGAAAAGACAAGAAAGAAATTTCCTAAAGAGGCAATGGACATGATACAAAAGGGTAAAAATGAATATACAAGGAAAATAATCATTGGTACTACATATTCTCCATATTATACTGTATACATGACAATGTTGTATTGGCGAGGTTGTTGGGGGATGCGGATAAAAAGTACGGACAAGTGGACTTATCCAAGCAGGGATGGTCTAGCCAATCCAGATTCTCTATCTCTCAACTTCTTGACAAGGATGATGCTAAGTTATTGGTCAACTTAGCATAACACAAAATAATGGGTGATCATACAGTACAACATTAAAGGTAACTCAGTAAGGAAGTACTTGGTCTCGGTAGGGGTAGGTTGGAACATAAGGATTCATCGTGCCAGCCCCTCTAGTAGTCAGGCTCAGTTGCAGGTCAAAGGTCCCATAGCTTGATTCCTATCACTCCCCTTAGTTGTTTTGGATTTGAGATCAAATCCGAATGGTGTTCCCTTAGTTCTCTATCAAGGTGATATGGACTGAGGTCAGCAATGTTGAAGGCGCTAGAAATCTCATAGTCCTTAGGCAGTTCTAACCTATAAGCGTTGTCATTGATTTTCTAGAGGATTCTAAAAAACCCTTCTACTCTTGCAGATAATTTGTTCTTCCTATTATTCAAGAATCATTCCTTATTGAGGTGTAGCCATACCAAATCTCCTGGCTGAAATTGTTTAGCTGACCTACCTTTGGTCCTTTCTCCTATTCTTCTAGTAGCTTAGTCAATATACTGAGTGACCTTATCATAGATTGCTGAAGAGATTATGCTTTAGTTAAAGCATCAAGGTCCTCTTATGCGGGTGCTAGTACAGGGGCATAGTCAAAGGGCAACTTGAGATTAAATCCATAGACTACCTTAAAGGGAGTCTGCTTAGTAGTATCATATATGGCTCGATTATAGGCGAATTCGACCACTGACAGGTAGATGTCCCAATCAGCCAAGTTCTTACCTACTATAGCTCGGTGTAATGACCCCAAAGTATGATTAACCACCTCTGTTTAACCATCAGTTTAGGGGTGACATGAGGTACGGAAAAGTAATTTGGTTCCCAGCCAATGTCACAGGGTCCTCTAGAAATGGCTTAAGAACTTCAAGTCCCTGTTGGAGACTACACTCCTCAATACGCCGTGTATCCATATAATCTCTTGCAAGAAAAGAGAAGCAATAGCCGAAGCTTCATTAGTTTTGGTGTAGGGCACGAAGTGTACAGATCTATAATGACCATTACAGAATCTTTGCTTTGGCCAGTTCACGATAGTTCAAGAACAAAGTCCATACTTAGTTCAGTCCACGGCCTAGTCGGAATAGGTAGGGGCATTGCTTTCCCTTATTAGGCTCGACACTTGGCCTTCTTGCACACTGGATAGCTTTCCACAACTCGGTGCACATCTCTTCACATTCTCGGCCAAAAGAATTGGCCATTCAATAGTTCATAGGTCCTCCTCTCTCCAAAGTATCCGAAGAGCCCTCAGCTATGGGCTTCCCTAATTAATAATTCTTGTAGGGAACAAGTCAGTACACACAGTTTCCTTCCTAGGATCAAATAGCCATCCTTTACAAAATACTTGTCCACTAACCTCCCATCGACACATCGGGAAATTATTGATCGAAGTGTAGATCCTTGGAGTACTGTTTTTTAATACTCGCAAAACCTAACAGCTTAGTTTGAAGTTCTAATAAGAATGTATGCCTCCTTAAAAGAGCATCTACCATTACGTTGCTCTTTCCTTGCTTGTACCTTATCATAAAATTGAACCCCTCGAGGAATTTAACCCATCTTGCCTACCGCTTTGATAACTTGGTCTAACTTCACAGGTACCTCAATGATTTATGGTCAGTATATATGACAAATTCTCTTAACAGTAAGTAATGTTACTACACTTGTGTTGCTCAAATTAGTGCCAAAAGTTCCTTGCCATACATTGAGTAGTTCAACTATAGTCCTTAGAGGTTTTCATTATAAAAGGTAATTAGTCGGCCTTCCTACATCAGAACAGTGCTTATTCTAACACCTGATGTGTCACATTCTAGCTCAAAATTTTTGTCGAAGTCAGGTAATACTAACACCAGGGTAGAGGTCAATCTTTCTTTTATGTAAGCAAAACTCTTCTCCTCCCTTTCTCCCCATTGGAAGTCGGCAATCTTTTTTGTAAGCTCGATAAGTGGTGCGGTGATGGTGCTAAAATTCCTGATTAGCCTTCTGTAAAATGAAGCTAATCCATAGAAACATCTTATGTCAGCACAAGCAGTACGAATCGACCACTTAACAATTGTTTTGATCTTTTCATCATCGACACACAAGCCTCCTCCATTAAATACCCTAAGAATACCACTTCCTCCTAGCAAAAGTAACACTTCTTCAAGTTGTCGAATAGTCTCTCCATACGAAGGATTTCCAGGACTGATCTAAGATGTTCACAGTGACTCAACATGCCAATGAACCACTTCCCTATGAGATGTCATAGCACATAATTCATAAGTCTTATGAAAGTACTTGGGGCATTTGACAAGTCGAAGGGCATGACCATCCACTCATAAAGTCCATGTCGAGTCTTGAACGCAATCTTTTACTCATCTCCTGACCTCATAAGGATTTGATGGTAGCCAAAATTGAGATTAATCTTGTTAAAAATCTTAGCTCTACTTAGCTCATGTAACATTTCTTCTAGCCTTGGGATCAGATACCTATATTTGATCGTGATTTTGTAAATGGTTCGGCTATCAATACACATTTGCCAAGTCCCATCCTTCTTTTGTACTAGAATTACAGGCATGACTTAAGGGCTAAGATTTTCTCTCACATAACCTCTCTCCAGTAATGCATTGACTTAATGTTAGAGTTCAGAAGCCTACTCGGGATTCATCTAATAAGATGGCTTATTCAGCAATGCAGCGCCGGGTACTAAGTCAATACAATGCTCTATGCCTCAAGTTGGGGTCAACCCCCTAGATAACTATACTAGGAACAAGTCGACAAAGTTACCTAGCAACCCCTAGATTTCCTGGGGAAGCTCACCCTGCTCCTTTATTTCCAATAGTCGCGGGACTAACAATAGGGTCTGCTCGTCAACATTAATGGCTTCTTAGAGCTTAGCTTTACTCATCACCAAAGATTTCTTTGATCCATGAGCAAGTGTCATCTGTAACTTATGAACTTCTCTCAGCAGCATCAGATTAATGTAATTTTTTGGTCATCCTTTTACAGCATATATGTATTCCTGTAGCCATCATGCATTACTCTCCTGTCAAACAACTACGGCCTACCCAGTAACACATGGAAAATATACATAGGTAGTACGTCGTAGAGGATCTAGTTAGAGTAATTCTCCATAGTGTTTGGCAGCAATATTTGTTGAGTGATATGTAATGCTCCTTTCTCATTCAACTAGTGCAACTTGTATAGCCTAAGATGTGCAACAGTTGACAGCTTCAGTTTTGAAACAAGATCGGCCGATGCTACATTGGTACAACTCCCACTATCCATAATGAGAGCACACATCTAATCATTCACCTTGCAGATGGTATGAAACAAATTCTCCCTTTACTCCTCCTCTCGTGAGGGTTCCACACTCATAACACACCAAACAACCATGAGTAATTAGTCTAAGTCCTCTAGAAACACATCCTCCTCAATTAGTTCTTTCTTGGCATTTTCTTTCTTGATAGGAACCTCATCCTCCTCAAGTTCCTTATCCGTACTCTTTACTTCTAACTTCGGGATGTCTCCCTTAATGACCATCAACCTTTGGTTCAGGCACTAAGCAGCCATTTGTTCGAACCCTTGACACTTGAAGTACTTGATCTAGCTAGTCTTCCCGCCAAACCTTTTCCCCTTCTCATATGTTCGAGTCGGTACTACATCTTTAGGGTGCCCTTTATGCTCGACTCTAACATCAACTCTTCTACTTAACTCGATACTAGACTGAGCTCGGTAACTTACCTATCTTGGTCGGCTAATCGGCATTCTGGTCATTACTTAGCTCCTTCTTTGCCTCTGCACTCGCTGAGCAATCTTAACAACTTCATCCATTATGTCAAATCGTTAAAGCTCCACAATGCCTCAAATGTCTCCTCTCAATCCAGTAATAAACCTTAAGACTGTTCAAGCAAGTGGTTCCTTTACTTCACATCCTATCATAAGCATTTAGAATTCTTGAACATACTCATCAACAATTTAGCCTCCTTGTCTCAACTCCTAAAGCTGAGTAAAAGTATCTTGGAGATACGTTTCTAATACAAATTTGTTTCTGAGCACTCTCTTCATCTCGAGCTAAGTGTTAATCTCTCATTACCCCTCTCTTCTTCTCATGGCCAAAAAATTCTTCCACCATATGGCGATATATCCGGAGAATTCAACAGTGGTAGTCCTCACTTTCTCGTAATCCTCATATTAATAGTAATCAAATACATGCTCCAGCTTCTCTTCCCAATCCAAATACTCATCAGTATTCCTAGATCTATTGAAACTCAGAATCCAAAGCTTCACATGGTCGAATGCTCTGGGGACTCGTATACATTCCTCTTCAAAATACTCTTCTTCCTCCTCATCAAGCTCTCTCAGGTCTATCTTTCAACTTACTCATCCACCAACTCCTCTACCTCAAACTAGGTTCTGATCTCTAACAAGTTAAGTAGCTTATGGAGCATTTTGCACAGCCTTCGTGGGTCAACAAGATAAGGCGTGAACAGCTCGGGTCAGGTTTATCAAGAGGTTAGCTACCTCATCAAGTCTTTCGTAAGTGCTTGTAGGAGTTCCCTAAGATTGTCGTCTATGGTAGACAACTCCATTATCATCACTAACACTAACATTCATACTTAGGTCTGTCATTTTTTTCTCCTCATAGATTCAAAATTCAAACAAACACTTCAAAAAGTGAACAGCTAATAACACAGCAATCAAATGAACATAACTCTATTTTATACATGCAAAACAAAGCACAATAGAACTTCAAGAAGAACTAACCATAGTTCACATAAAACCTCCGCTCTGATACCAAGATGGTGTGCACCATAACCAAGAACAGACAAGGCCAGTCGCTAGATGGGTCCAAGCTTGTAGAAAGCTTGAAAAAGGATTAATAGGGAAAGATACCAAAAGAGTGATAAAGACAAATGAAACAGTAAACAAAAACCTACGAACAACTCTAGAAGATATGACACACCAAGGGAACGTCCGAAGACTTATAGCAAATTGAGTATAAAGGTATTTATACCCATAAGTTAAGGTAACTTGCCTAAAAGGGAAAAGACAATAAGGACATTTCCTAAAGAAGTAATAGACATGATACCAAAGGGTAAAAATGAATATTCAAGAGAAACAATCATTGGTGCTATAGATTCTCCATACGATACTGTACATGTAGCGATGCTGCATTGGCGAGGTTATTAAGGGATGCAAACAAAAAGTACGAACAGGTGGGCTTGTCCGAGTAGGGATGGCATAATCAATCCGGATTCTCTGTCTCTCGGCTTCTCGGCAAGGATGATGCTGAGTTATTGGTCTGCTCGACATTAAAGTAATCATCAACTTGGCATAACACAGAATAATGGGTGGTCATATGATACGACATTAAAGGTGACTCGACGAGTAAGTACTTGGCCTCGGAAAGGGTAGGTTGGAACATAAGGATTCATCATGCCAACCTTTCTAGTCTTTGGGCTCAATTGTAGGTCAAAAGTATTATAGCTTGATTCCCATCAGAATTCCTTGAAAGGGAAAGCTACAACAAATGGTCATAAGAAAGACGTTACCAAGTCCAATGTTTGTAGGTTACCCAATCCCAGCTCGATCAAGGAAACTCTTGTGACCATTCTTGGACACATGAACCCCTCAAGAAAAGAGAATGAACTTGTCTATCAATTTGTCCTACTGTAAGAGGTCAATGCTGGTGATTTTGCTTTGGCTAATGGTAAGATCTCTTAGTAGCTCTTGGAGTAAATTATGCTCCCTATGGACATGGGTATACTGGAGAGGAACATCAATTATCATTGCATGAGACCTAATAGAGGTACAAGAGATTTAAAACAATTGGCTACTGCTAAGCTGTGTGATGTGAATCTAATCTCTAACCTTTGTTGTTGTTTTTTAGCCAACCTTTTATTAATGGATTCTTTTTTTTTTCTCCTATGCAAGCATCCCAACATATGCTTATGATCATTAGTAGCCTTGTGGCTAAGAAAGAGAAGGTAAAACAAAATCCTCATTATATCCTTTGAATGAACTTTACCCGAGCTAATTTTAGTTCCCCTTTAGTTTACAGGTTGCTAAAAAGGCCAAAGTCAATTTAGTGTAAGCAAATTGCCAATTTGCTACTCATATCAAATCATGGGAAAAGGAGAAGGAGAGATCTATAGTTTGAAAAAAGATCTCAATAAAGAGATCGTATTGTGTAAGGAGAAGGAGGCGGCCTTTGGAGAGGAACAAAAGAAAAATGCTCAACTCGTGATCGACCTATAGGGATCTTAAAAGGAGATTAAAGACCTTGATGGCAAATTTACTAAAGAGATCTAGCTGTTATAGACTCTTTGTAACAAGCATAAAGCTAAGATCTCCAATCTAGAGTAAAGAGCAGCTCAAGGGGCTAGTTATGAATAAGTCCTTCTAGAAGTCCATGACAACAAAGAATACATGAATATGTTATTGGAAAAAAATGTTGGATGGAATCAATATGGTAAGACAAGAGATCTTAATCCACCATCTTGAGTATGATTTAAGCTGCCTAAATTTTGCAGATGAAGCTCATGGAGGGAACCTTGAACCTCATGAGGAGTCTAAAGGTCAAGATGCTGCCAAGTAAGATGACCCTTCTATCATAAAGGATGTTGTTCAAACTAGATTCCCAATGAACAACCAGGATGGTACCCTTTAGCCTCCTACTATAGATCCTCTTTTGACCTCTAATGACCCTATTGGGAGCAACTAAATTTCATTTTTAGCACTTTGTTGGAAAGATGTTGCTATTTTACTCTTTTTAGGTTGGAATGTACATTGAACTTTTCCTTCCCATATTCTCGTCCTTTACCATACTCTCTCCCTTCACTTGATTGACAACTAACTATAAACCTAAATAGATATATATTGATAATGGATTTTCATCCATACAATCAAATGCTCAGCATAATGTTGATTTATTCTAAGTTAAGAATTACTTCAAGTATAATGACTATACTCCTAATCATGTTATGTGATGGGCTTTGCTTAACCAGTACCATTAGATTGAAATTTCTACTGTTGACCTTTTCTTGGAGCTCCAACAACTTGTTATACTTCTGCTAACCAATATCTTTTAGAGTCAAATCACTAAGGTCGGCCTATTAAGTTTAAGCATTCAAATGTCAAGACAAAGGTGTGAATAGTTCAACAGTTCCCTTGATGGTAATTACTTAACTTTGCTCTTTATTTGATTTCCATATAGTTAAAATCAAGAAAAGCTACATGTCACTAGCAGTTCAATTGTCTACCTACATAGTTATCAAAGAAGACTATAAATACGGGTGACCTACTCTTGTAAGAATTCTCTACACACATTGACTACTCACTTACTTACTCCCTTTACTCTTTAAACACTCATCTAACTTAAGCATTGGAGTAACTATGCCAGATTAGCCCCATCACCTCCAAAGCCATACGTTTGCTTTCTTGTACATCACAAACTCTAACCTAGTTTCCAACTATAACATTTTGGTGTTGTCTACTTTTAAAACCTTACCATTGTAAGCCCTTAAAATTTTTTATCTAGTTTTTGAAATAGACTAGAGTATGTTAGATAATGTAAGAGTTAACAAGACTAATGAGAGTGAAAACCCTAAAAGAACTAATCATTCGCGTATAAAAATTTTCTACCTTAAATGTATGTAAACACTAAAGATTTCATTCAAAAGTGATAAAATCCTAAAATGATAACTTTAAAGACATACAAGCATTAATTCATCATAATATACCCTAAAACCCCAATTGATAATATAACTTTCATACTTTACCAAATTATTAGTGAAAGGTTAGAGATGACTTTCAATCATGCATATATATATTTAGAATCCTTAAGTAATCCTTTAAAAACTAAGATAATAAATCATAAATTATATTTATCTCCTAAGTATATGATTAAGATAATATTACATAGAGTTAGAGGTATAGTTGAAGTTTAGGTTAAATGCAGTGAACCTTAACACCCTAATTAGTAATTTTCATACTAGTTATACTAAGTAGCTTACCAAATGATGTATATAGGATATACATACCTAAAGTAAGATCTCATCATCTATTTTTACTAATCAATTCATCAAATTCCTCATTTCCTTAATTTTTTCCTTAATTTTTCTTAATTACTACATTGTGTGTACAAAATGACATATGATTAAGGAAAGTTGACCAAGTCAACACATGTTGACCAAGGTCAAAAGGTTGACTAAGTCAACACATGTTGACTAAAGTCAACAATTAAAAAAGTCAACAAAAGACACTAATGCATAAGAAAATATCTATCCATCTCATGGTTTCTTTTCTTTTCTTTTCTTTTAGCTTTTCTTTTCCCTTCTCCTTCTTAATTGCCATCTACCCATTTTTCTTCTAGACCCCACCATCTTCTTCATTCCATAATCAAAACAAAACAAAAAGAAACAAAGCGAACCCTACCTCCATTACCATGACACTTCCTTTCCCCTTTCACTTTCAAAACTTTCCACTTTGCCTCCATAATTCAAACAGAAATTAAGGTATGTGATCATGTTATTTTATATTGCTTTATATTACTCATTAGTTATTTGATTTGGTAGATTAGATAAGTAGATATATGTTACGTATGATCTTGTAAAAGAAGGCATAAAGTTTCCAACTTTAAGTGTAGGAAGATAGAAATCATGATAAAGAGGAAAGGAATACATGTGTATATGCTCTTAAGTATATGTACATAAGGATATACTAGAAGAATACAAGTATGGAGATCTTTGTACATAAGTATTTACTATGTACATAACCTAAACTAAGACAAATCCTAACTATACATACCTATACTATACTAAATACACACTTAAAAACACAAAAGAATGAAATTGGGAAGGGTTTTTTAAGAGGAAAATTTGGCATAAGAAATTTGTACAAAAATACGTTTATGACCATATAGATATATCCGTATATGTACAAGTATAAATACGATATAGGTATAAGTATATGTATAATTATACTAGTATACATATAAGTATAGTAAGGGCATATGTATATAGTAGTTTAAGTGAAGTGTACATAAGACTTTTAGATATTACATAAGCATTAGGTAAGGCATATGTAATTAAATGATAAAGTAAGTAATGATGTAATCAAAAGATGACATAAGCCATGACATAAGTAAATGATGACATAAGCGATGACACAAGTGATCGATGATATAAGCATAGGTTTATAAAATAAAAAATAAGAAGAGTGCATAATAATTAGGTACATAAATTAGTAAACCCTAATACACTTTCTAATTTAGATTACACTTAATTAAGTACATGAATTAGTGATAACAAAGTAACATTCTCTAAGTATAAGAATTTAAGGGTTAACTAAACCATTAAGTATAAACAAAGGATATAAATATAAGCAATAAGAATAATTAAGTTTCCATAGTTAAAATTTCTATAAATTTAACCCATATCGTAAAACATAAGTTTTAATATCCAAAACGGACATCACTGTATGAACGTCCGTCCGAAAACGATGAAAAAAAACTATAAATTCATAAATATCAGAAATAAAACAAAAAAGTTACATATAATTAATAATAAAGTCTAACCAAATAAAAGTTGATAGTAATTTAAGTAGAATTAGGTAAATAGATATTTAGAATTACTAGTTAATTTAATTACTTATTAGCGTTATTATATCGTAATGATCAAGTGATCCTAAGGTAGGTGAGGATCTCCCGATTGATTTACGACTAGAGCGAGTCATCATGGTTGAGTGAGTATTTACCCTATGATTTCATGCTTCTATGCAATTGTAGATAGTGAACTTAAATATTATTGTTAATTCACTACTGTATGGGGTTTGGGAAATGCTTGTGTATGTTATTGTGTGTTGAGTTGTGAATTTACCTTAAGTATAGATAATGCTTTGTTTGTTGCATGGTAGTATAAAAAATAATTGTGAGTACTATTAGATGGTCACAGCATAATTTGAACTTAATTATACTCGGCTTATAAAAAGAAACTGGAACAGCATTAACATGTATTGCATAAACACAATTCCTGCCGTTACATCATAGAAGGTAAAAAGAGGCCATTCGAGGGTTGTTATTACTAATTTATTGGTATTATACGGTGCACTAATACTAAATGACCTTATCTTGGCTCGTGGAAACACTAAGCGTTGGAGGTGCTAACTGCTTAGCTAAGGGTTAAGTCTAAAAGCCTCTGTTTAGGGGTGAGTATGGACTGCGAGGGCCCACTCACGATTATACTAAAACTTGGTTTTTTATGAAAATAAAAGAATTATTTGATTTAAGTATGGAACATAGAGTTCCGTAGTAATGTAAGTTATAGTATAATACCCAAATCTGATTGGTGCCGTGTATACTCCAACTTTGACTTTGGAGGGCGTTAAATCTGAGTTACCTATATGAACTAGTTAATTATACGTATTGTTTGGCATTCTGTTTGATCTGGCATTCTGTTTGATCATTCATTCATATGCGTGAATATAATATATTTATAACTTGCCTGTAGTGTGGCTAAGGGTTTTGCTCACTAAGTTTAGGCTTATAGCCCCTTAGACTTTTGCTGTAAGATAACTTGTTCATAGAGGCTGGCCGGGGGATGCCATAGGTTAGCTTAGGGACTTGGGCAAAAGTGAGCTGTCCTGTGTATTAAGAGAGAACAGTTTATGTAAACTCTTACTCATTTACTTTTATTTACTGGTATTATAGATTTAGATATACTTAAAAACTGTCTATTGTAAGCTTTGTAGTTCAAATTTTATATAAATATATTTATGTAATGATATCATGTGAATTTGTATGTTCTTAGGAAACTAGTAGTTGTAGAGCCTTGTATATTATGTGAAGAGTTTATGATTGAGAGGGTAACCAATCAGGGGTTCTTCATACAGTATACGGCGTCTGCCATAACTAAGCCGTCCTCAGTTCATGACAACCATGGTAGCCAAAACATAATTAAAACAAAAAAAGTGTTAGCGATGCTACTACCTCTCAACTTAGAATGGAGGGGCCGAAGAGTAGGCAACACTATGCAAGCAATGATCAACTTGCTAAGTTGAAGCAGTTTTGCATCTACTTAGCAAAGGAAAATCAAGAGTTCGCAAGAAGAAATGATGAGATTTTGAAGTTGCTACGTGCAAGTATGCTACTAAAACAAAATCATAAACAGGATGCAAATAGTGTAGAGAATTCAAATGACTCTATTCATTCTCCTAAGTAAGATGTCAAGTAAGCCAAAGTAGCTCGTGAAATTCAAGCTCTTACTTTCAAGAAAGTTGATAAGGGTAAAGCCCAGCAAGTTCATCATGCGAATCCATTGCTTGTTAGTGCTCTTACTATAATAAGTTAATTGTTTGTTTTGAAGAAAAGATAAATTTGTTCTAAAGATCTATTTCCTTAACATATCAAACTTCCATAGTTTAAAACATACGATGGGACTAAAGATCAAGAGGATCACTTAGAATACTAACATATTTTAGCTAAATTACATGGCCTAAGTGATGCAATTGTATGTCAAGTCTTCCCATCAATCTTATAGAATGCTACAAGTCCTTGGTTTAAACATTTGAAGCCCAATACAATAACATGTTTTGATGATCTAACAAAAGCCCTTCTATAATACTTCCTTGTAATCAAGCTTTTGGTTAAGGCTTCCTCCATCCCTAATACAATAAAAAAAAAAAAAAGCCCGATGAGCTTCTTCACCCCCATTTAAATCTAACAGACTTTTTAATAATCTCAGTTAAGGGTGCAGCTAATGTACTAAAATCTCCTATAAAAACTTACTAAACCATGAAAACTCCTAACCTCAATAATATTCTTAAGTATAGGCGACTCTCTAATTGCCTTAGCTTTTCGTCATTAACCTCAATCCCTTTCATACTAACTACAAATCCTAAGAAAGTTACCTTTTCCATGAAAAATGAACGCTTTTTGAAGTTAGCAAACAAGTTTTCTTTTCTCAAAACATCTAACACACAACACAAATGATTTATGTGCTCATCAAGACTTGCACTACAAACTAAGATATTATCAAAATAAACAATAATAAACTTTCCTATGAATGGATGCATAACATGATTCACCAAACGCTTGAAAGTACTCGGTGTTTTAGTTAAACCAAAAGGTACAACCAACTATTCATATAAACCATACTTGGTTTTAAAAGCTATTTTCCATTCATCTCTCTCTTTCATTCTAATTTGGTGATACTCACTTTTCCAATCAATTTTTGAAAATATATTAGCACCTAACAATTCATCAAGTATATAATTTAACCTAGGAGTAGCATTACAATACTTTACCGTGATTTTATTGATGCCACGACAATCAACATACATCCTCTATAATCAATCCTTCTTAGGCACTAGAAGTACTGGCATTACACCTAGGCTCATGCTATCTCTATATACCCTTTTGCCATAAGTTCTTCAACTTGCCTTTGAAGCTCCTTTATCTCTTCAGGATTATTTCTATAGGCTAGCCAGTTTAGACTCCCTACTCTAAGTATGAAATCAATCCGGTGTTCTATTCCTTAGATGGGTGCCAATCCACTTGGGATCTCATTAGGAAAGATATCTTCATACTCTTACAAAAAATAAATGACAGCACTTGTTAAAGAATTATGAAGATTATTAGTGTTTAAATAAGCCTTGTTGTATACAAGTACAATCATTGGCTCGTTCGCATAAAAAGTACCCTTGACTTCATCATGTCTAGCATATAAGCTCACTAGCCCCTTTCTTTTCATTAACTTTTTCTCTTTCTCTTAGTTTCTCAAACTCTTATGTTTTATTACTATCTTTCTCATTCTTTTTGTCACTCCTTCCTTACCTACTCTCCTCATATCTTCATCTTTTTTCATCTTTAATTACTCCTCATAAACTTGTTTTGATGACATTAGTGTAAAAGTAAATTTCTTTCCATCCTTTATAATAGAATATCTATTTGTGAATCCATTATGGTGTTCCTTTTTATCAATTGCCATGGCCTACCTTACAAAAGATGACTTACTTACATAGGAATAAAATTGCAAAGAACCTTATCATGGTACTTTCCTATTGAGAAGGCAACTAACACCATCTTAGTCAACCTAACTTCCCCACAATCGTTTAACCACTACAATTTGTATGGACTAAGGTGCTTAATAGTCAATAATTTCAATTTGTCAACAAGAGGTTATATTGCTACATTAGTATAGCTTCCCCCATCTATGATCACATTACATACCTTATCTTCCACATGACACTTAGTATGGAAAAAATTCTCACTCTATTGTTCTATCTCATTTATCTTACTTTGTGCACTCAGACACCTCGAATCACTAGCACATCTCCCTCATCAGCATACTGGACATTATCATCGCTAGTGTCCTCTAGTGGTGAGATGTAATTTGAATCACTTTCGCTAACTGTTACATACTCAACATTTCCAACTACTATCATTGGCCTCATATTTGGACATTATGATGTTGTATGTCTTACTCCATTACAATGAAAACATCTTAGGTCATGATAACGAGTTTGGGTTTTAGTTTTACCTTTACCTTTGTTGGAGTTTTCTTTCTTATGCTTAGTTTGTGCAATTTTTAACTTTGATGTAGCTTTTTCATCACTCTTCCAGCTCGTCTACCATGAAGTAGAAAGAACTGAATAAGATTTGGTTGAGTATCCATTCGTTTAAGTTGTCATTCAACCTTCATTACCATATGCACCATATCCTCCAACTTAACATAATGTTGCAATTCCATGATATTAGCAATCTTATGATTCAACCCATTTAAAAATCTAGCCATGGTAACTTCTTGATCTTCATCTATATTAGCTTTAATCATGAGTACCTCCATTTCCTTATGATATTCCTTTACACTCTTAGAACCTTGAGTATGGCTCTACAATTTTTTGTAAAGTTCTCTATAATAGTGATAAGGAACATATCTTTTTCTCACGATGGCCTTCAATTCTTCCCATACTCCATAGGCCTCTCATGATTTCTCCGCTTGCTTGTCATAAGTTGATCCCACCATATTATAATATAATCAACAAATTCAATAACAGTAGGTCTTACCTTTTTCTCCTTTGAATAATTATGGAGCTCAAATATCAACTCCATCTTTTCCCATTCCAAGTAAGCATCAGGATCATTCATTCCTTAAAAAGATGAAATCTTCATCTTAATGCTTCCCAAATCTCTATCTAGTTGGTCACCTCATCCTCTATCATCTCTCCTACTATCCTTATGCTGGTGTCTATTAATGTTAACTGTAATAATGCCTTCTTCCTTACGGTCTTCTTTTCCATCGTATTCAAAATCATCATGTGGCACTTGCCTTGCATATTTTTGAATTTTACAAATGTGTTGTAGTTTCTCCCTTTACAACTCCACCAATGCAACTTCCAATTTTTACATGATTTCATTGTAAGCAATTGTTAAGTAATCTAACTTATTCAATACAACATCCATCCCATTTATTTTAATTTCCTTTGCTTCTTTCTCATTAATACCATAAGACATATTTGTAACTTTATACAAAGAAAAGAGTATGTTATTTATTATGATAAGAAAAAGAAAACCTTTCTATACTCCTTTACATACATATGCTTGTTAATGAGGTTGCTCAATCACTCGTATCTTACTCATTATTTGCTTTTCTTCCTCTATTGATCTTATTACTCTTGCCTTTTTCCACTCTTGATCTTTCTTTAAGTGATTCTTTATTGAACTAATCAATTGTACTCAAGACATAGTATTCTCATTAGGTTCAAACCAACATACCTTAGATCTTAGACAAATATACAATTAAGACTGTAAAATGCATTAGAATAAAGAACACGAATGGAGAAACAAGAAGAAAGGGAAAATTCAAAGAGTAAAGATGAATAAGAAACAACTTCAATATTTTTTGTTCGATTTCTCATCAATTATTTTTTCTTTTCTTTCTCCTCCTTTTTTTTTTTCTTTTCAATTACTCCTCCTCCTCCTCCTCCTCCTCCTCCTCTTCTTCTTCTTCTTCTTCTTCTTCTTCTTCTTGGCTTTATTCTTTTCCCTTGTTTTTTTTTTCCTTTTAAATTACTCAACATGAATCAAAAAAGGAATTATGAATCAAACAATAGAAAACAAACCGAAAAAATTATGAGAAGGAAAACAAAGTAACAAAACTTGAATTTAAAGTTAGGATCTAATACCAAGTTAATGTGAATATTGAGAATAGATCTCAACACTTAACATCAATAAGCTAATACAATATCCTAAGAAAGCTAAAAATAGGTTAGAAGATCCTTTGAGTATAACTAATCAAGAATCAATTATATGTGAAAGCTATGAGGAGCCAAGAACCAATAGCATAATAACCTTAACCATTGGCTATAAATAAGCCAAGAACCTAGGTATAAAGCTTGAACACCATAAGAATGGAATTCTTGAGAAGTTCAAGAGTTCTTAAAAGAACTAGAAGAAAAGACCTTCAATCTTTCTTAAGATGAAGTTCAATATTTGCTTGTATTCACAATTCTTAGTTGTCTTTCTTAGCTCTTATACATGCATAAATAATGTTTGTTGCCTCTAAACTTGCTTCTCCGCTTGAATTAAGATAGTTTTCAATGTTTTTTATCACTTCTCTCACGAACCCATTAAAGGAGGTATAGAAGTTGATATGTCAGATTGTAACGTTGAATAGATTTGATTAGAGAAGTGCATATAGATGTGCTAAGTCTTCAGAGTCTTGAAGAGCCTTAAGGAATTCAAGTAGACCAATGAGTGTGAAGTTACATTCTAAAAGTTAAAGGAATTTTTATCATCTCCACCCCTACTTGGGAAACCTATCCTAAGGAAGAATTATTTCTCTATCTATTTATCAATAGTTGAGCTCTTTCTTCTATACTAGTTCATGTTAAGGGGAAGGAGCATTAGCTAATTTGTTATGTTAACCACATTTTATAGGGACTAAAATTAAGATACACTAGGATGGAAAAGTTTATTCTCATCATGGTTACAACAATTGGGAAGCTGAATCCTTACTTTAAGGCTCACCAAGTAACAATTCTTACAGATCTACTACTGCGACAAGTTTTATAGAGGCCTAACTTAGTAGGTCATATGATGAAGTATGTCCTGAGTTAAGTTCATACAATGTTTGGTACCAATCAAGAACATCTTTGAAATCATTAGTCGTAACTGATTTTGAGGCAAAATTCATAAGAGAAAAGCATAGAGCCGAGTTGGTTGAGAATCCTTAATAAAACTTATATGTAGATGGCTCCTCAACATGAGAGGGGTATAGAGCAGGTCTTATGCTACAAGGACCACATAACCTTAAGGTACATATGCACTTGAGTTTGGATTCCTAACAAGTAATGATTAAGTCGAATATGAAGCATAAATAGCTAAAGGTTGGAGCTAAAAGACTAGAAGTTTTTTTCGATTCCTAATTGATTGTCCACTAAGTAAAAGGTTAGTACTTAATCATAGTATGTACTATATCCAAAGAGTTCTCATCCTACAATCACAAAGGTACCTAGGTTACAAAACATAGCTGTAGATAAGCTATCTAAGTTGGCTTCTACATCACTCTTAGATTTGCATGACCAACTCTTTATTGAATACCTATGAGTAAGAGCATGGAAACGTTTTATCAATTTCTTAAAGTACAACCCACACTAAAGGAAAAACATTAGATGGATTCAATTGTTGATTACTTAATAAATAGAACACTACCTACTGATAAGAAAGAATCTCAAAGGCTTATGTACCAAGCCACAAATTACAATATGAACAATGATATGTTATATAAGCATGGTCCCAATCAACCTTACGTTTGTTACCTTACACCCCTCCTAAGGAAGGATGACGAGTTCTTTTTGAGCTTCATGCAAAGGTTTGCAACAAATGTGAAGTCCTAGACATTAAATGTCCGAGCACTTAAGCTTAGTTAGTGTTGGCCTTTTATTAAAGAGGATGCAAAGAATCTAGTAAAATATTTTCCATAATGCTAGAAGGATGAGGTAATAGGTTACACTCCTACTATTGAGTTATAACATTTGACCAATCACTAGCCTTTTGCTTAGTAGGTTTTGGATATTCTAAGACCCTTTCCACCGTTTATATTAGTCATAGTTGATCACTTCACCAAGTAGGTGGAGGTTAAGGTAATGGTAAAAATTATTAAGCAAAAGGTGGAGTTATTTGTGCTCAGTTTTATCTTATCAAGATTTAGAGTTCCCTATATGATTATAATTGATAATGGTCCACAATTTGACAATGGTATGTTCCAAGCTTTTTGTGAGAAGTGTGGCATTTAGTTGGATTATACATTAATCACACATCTATAGATTAATGGTTAAGTAGAAGTGGTGAATAAGATCATATTATATAGTCTAAAGTAAAGAGTAGACCGGGCAAAAGGAAAATGGGTTGACAAGCTTCCATCTATCTTATAGGGATATAAAACTATTCGTAGAACTTCAATAGGTGAAACACCTTTCTGGCTAACATTCATATTAGAAGCCATCCTTCCCATTAAACTAGAGCTTACAAGTTTATGTACATAAGGCTTCAATGTTATGGCCAATCAGATCGGCTCCATAGCCAATTTAGATATAATAGAGGAAATTGAAGATGTGTTAAAGGCCATAGTTGCGACATATCAACATAAAACAACATGGTACTCTAATTAGAAGGTGAAGCATAAGGTTTTTTAAACTTAGAGATCTAGTATATCGTAAGATGGAAGCAAGAGGAGTTCAGGATAGCTAAGGAAAGCTTATGGCAAATTAGGAAGATCAAATTCAGTTATGAGAAGTTGTAGGGAACAATCCATACAAACATAAAAGGTTCTATGGCAAATCATCCCTAGAGCATGGAATGCCAAGAATTTAAAGCTGTACTTTAAATGGTCTCATTCTTTCAATTGTTTATCATTTGTTCACTTTCAAAGTTTATTTCTATTTAGCAATATTTGTTTATGCTCATACTATAATTTGGGTGACAAGTTCATATGGTGACGCAATGAAGTATTATTTTTCTTAAATGTTTGCACATTGTTGCAACTTCATTCTATCATGTCCTAACCTAACCATAGTTAATGGATTAGTAAATTCCAAAAAAGATCAAGCTAACTCAATGAATTACTAATTTAAGGGTTCCAACCTAATTCGATTAACAAACTCTATTTTGAGTCTACACACCAAAAGGTTAACATTAGCTCAAAGCTTCATGGTTTTGCTCCTTGTCTACTCCCTCCTCCCTTGACTCCTCGTCTTCATCATCATCTTCATCATTATCATCATCATTAACATTAGTGAAGTCAAGGTAAGAAAGGTCATAATCAGGTTATACCTTGAGCACTTCTTCCTTAGCCAACTTAACCCATTCAAGAAGTTTCTTATGGAGCAATCTTCCATAATGCCTACTAGGCATTACAACCTTCAAAATTTCCTCTACAAAAACTTTAGGCTTGGAAGCGTACTCCAGTTCGACAATCTGAGCTTGTTAGTGATCTAAAGTTACCTTCAGATCCTTGACCTCTTCCTTCAAGGCATACTCCTTCTCATAAAGGGAGGTGCAAGAGTCATATAGAGATCGAAATTTTTCCTTTGGTTCTTGCAATTGGTACTTAAGGTCATTTAGCTCCCCATCAACCTATTCATTTTGGTTTTTTCATAGAAAGAAGCTCCTCCACAACTTCCCTATACATATTTTGCTTACAAGTTAGAGGTTAGAAGATTCTGAAGCTTCTCGACCTCCATCTCAACATTGATTCTAGCACTTTTAGCGATGATTGTTTGAGCCTTAAATACAATCCAAGCCTTCTATATTTTTATAACATATAAGATTCATGCCAAGTCGAACATGTTTATAACAAGAACAATACTTACTTTTTGCATCTTGACCTCAACCTCATCCAAAGCCATCAAAATGTGCCCATTGATTTGTATTAATAAGATAAATTAGTATTTGAACATATAGTTTAGCGTCTACAATCAGTTTAATGAGAGAAAAAACTCATATGGTAGAGTTTGGCGACAATCATTTCTTTTACGTTAACCCCAACTCTCTTGATAGCCCTTCATAGGATGCACTGATCTTAAGGAAGAATAACACACCTCATCAAGGTCAGAGATTTGGTTTTATCACTAAGCTTAGAGTTGGTATTAAGTATTCTTTTTTCCCATAAGGGGACAAAGTCATAAACATCCTCTTGCTAAGAAATAAAACCCATGATGGGAATTCTAAGAGTGTCAACCTCTTATACAGGCTCAGTGGTAGCATGGCACAAGGATTATCATCAATGTTGGGAGCCAAGCTGAAGGAGCCATACTCTTTATATCTTTTGGGAGTATGGGGTTCTTGGGCATCCTTCCCATCCCTTCTCTTCTACCCACTTAGAGAGGTTTTGATCGACGTAATAGGCGATGACTTAGTCTCTATAGGGGGAAGGTCAATGTTTGGAGCATTGGTTTTAGAGGCTTTAGTAGCCTCTTTGTTATCCTTTTTGGTTACGGTCAGCCTAAGCTTAATCGATACCCTCTTCTTCTAAGTATTCTTTAGAGGAGTGTCCTATCCTTCAATAGTTTTAACAACTCGCATAACAAGCTACTTCTTTTTAACCTTAGCTTAGACCAAGAGCTTCTTAAGTTCAACTTCATCGCCTCCCATATCCACAATGGAAGAAGTTAGAAACAGAACACAAAGAAAGATAAACTTATAAGATGGTACTTAGCAAAGCTTAGAGAATAAGATGCCCCCATGAAACTTGATCGGCATTGGTTCAACCAACTTGGCTCAGCATGGCAAGGATATTAAGCAATACCTTCTTCTTCATCGTTCAAGAAGATTAGCTTACCCCTTTCATATCTGTAAATAATTACTTTGGCATTCTAGTAAAGCCACTTATGCTGTCTCTCTTCAATATTTTGTACAACCAGTTCATCATTTAGTGAAAGTTTAATATTACCTACTTTGATAGGCTCACTCCGTTCATTCCAAAAACCCCAATCTGTTTTCGACTTAATAGAGATATACTTATCCTTTCAATCATGGATTTTTTACTCCAACCCATCTAAGAACTTCCTCCTATATCTAGCGATAGCGTACCATCCATCATTTTAACTCTTAGTCATAAAGAAGTACCTAAATAATTAGGAAGTAATGATAACACATATGCTAGCAAATATATTTTAGGGTAGTTTGTATAGTTTTATTTATTATTTGTATTAATCATTGATAATTTGAAGCTTAATTAGTTATTATCTCATTTGTAGATGTTTTAGAAGGTTTCCATAAGTTTTCAAGCAATTTTTTGGAGTTTTGGAGTTTTAGAGCTTTAACGAAGAAGTGCATTGACCAAGCTACTAAACTAAGTGAAGTCTAGATAAGAAATAGTGTCTAGAGAGGAATATGTGAAAGACCATGGCTGTATACTTTGTTCGTACACCTCTTGTCTAAGAATTTCATTGAAACATAAAAGTTGTACATAAAGAAGAAGAGCACGCTAAGGGATCACGGCCACATTCTAGGGCGTGTACATTCTATAACTTAGAAACCTTTTATAATTGGAAGGTTTCTGTATGACATTAGGTGTAATTTCTATAGATAGAGTCATAGGATTAGTGATCAAAGACAGCTTATTGAGGAACAATTGTATAGAGTAAATGTAATACCTTAAGGTTCCAAGCCCTAAATTTAGAGCATTAGGTAACATTATCTATTTTAGTTTATACATCACGATAAGATCAGAAAAGTTAGAAAAAGTAACTTAATAAAGTCAATTTCTCAAAATAATGTATATAAAATGTTTAATTGGATAAAAACATAAGTTTATCAATGAAGTCAATATGTATTGAAAAATTGATATTCGAACTTTGAGATATAATAGGATCTTAGAGATAAGTTATTTAACTTATAAAAATAATAAAATGAAGTTAAATTGTATATCATATAGATGTAATATGTTGAATGTACATAATAAGTATTGAATATGTAGATATATTAATATAAATACATAAAATATAGGTAAAATAATACAAAAATGGCTATAATTATTTAAAAAATAACTTGATGAGTCATCACTTATCCAAACATGATGTGGCAACATGAGAATAAGTTGAAAAGCACGAGTCATCAACCAAATTACAAGAAATTGCCACCTAACATTTTGGACAATAAGGATAGTTAGGAAATTGACATATAGCACAATGACTAAGCAACCTTACCCCTTGGAAATCCTTATAAATAGTAGGACAACACTAAGATACAAGATTTGGAAACTAAAAAAAAAATAGAATAAATTAATTTTGAATTAAATAAAAAATAGAAAAAATATGGGAAAAATTGAATGCGATCTGGTTAGGATCAGTTTAGTGGGTTGCTGGAGTGTTACTATAATGGCTGTTTGGGGTTAGAGAGTTGGTAACCAGAGATGCAATGGTTAGAGGGTGGCCCAACAATTCAATTTCCTTTGCTTTCTACCCATAAGTTGTTAAATTTTCAAAAAATTGTCAAATCTACTTAATTAATTATGAAAAAAAAAATCAGTTATTTTAGGTGTAGATTAATATAGTAATTTTATTTTAATTAAATAATGAGTGAAATATATAGTACTTAAGAAAATACCTTATTTGGACGAAAATAAAAGAAATTAAATGTTGTTGTTTCAAGCTTAATTTTTATGTATAACATACTTAATATATGTATATAATTATGGTACTAATAATTATTGAAAATATACATGTTTACTATTATTATATTTATTTTGAATAAAATTGCAAATTTGACCAATTTGTTGAAATAATTGGTTTCTAAATAAATTAATTGATTATATCAACATATTTTGACTTTTGGAAGTTTATAATGATATTTAGAGCACTTAGTTTTTATTTTACATATAAATTTGCCTAATTTTCTAAAATCTCGAGCTAAAAGTACTATTTTGTAAAAATAGGAGATAGCTAGTTAAGTGTAATTAATGGTTAATGTTAAAGTATATATTTTTTGTGAGTTCATGGTATTTTTTGTGGAATTAATTGGGCTTGTATACTATTTATTATGTATTTTCCTATTACAAACCTATATATTAGCGTAATTTGTGAAATAGTAATTAATACTATTAAGATATTTGCTAAGTTAATGTAGGATCAGCATTTTGGTACATATTACATACCAATTAAGTTTGGGAAATGTAATTTTTAGGGGGTTTAGATTATAATTAAAGTTTATTTAGATCAAATACATAGTTACAGTAACGTACAGTGACATATTAGAGGCTATCAAGGCAATGCACTTGAAGGTAGTGGCCCACTTGACTCGAGTTACTTCTAAGCTCAAGAGATGAAGCCGAGGATGAAAGGTTGGGGAATTCCAAATCGACAACTTGGCATGATTTTAGCAAGAACCAATTCCCAAGTCAAAGGAAGAGCAAGTTATCTCTAAAGGCAAATAGACCATTCAAGATCACCAAGAAGATCAGCCCTAATGCTTAAAAGTAGACCTATTCAAGGGATATGGAGTCTTCAATCCTTTCAACATTTTTAATCTCAACTCGTACATCCCCAAGGATGAGTTACCTAAGGTTGAGCCAAATTTTATCCCAAATCTTAAATAACCTAAAGGGAATAATAGGTATTAAGGTTCAATCACAAGGTCCCAAGCCTGAGGACTTAAAACCCTTATGTATCGAGCTTTCCTACACGAGTTGACAAAGGAAGAGGAGGAGCTTCTTCAAGTTGACCTACCCAACTACCTAAGCTCTCCAAGATAGATCACAATTTCTCTAATAGAAGAACTTAAAGTAGTGATCGAACACCAAGCTCTTTATCCCTAAGCTGCCAAGCCTAAAGTTTTTAGTTAGCAACTAGATGACTAACATCGAACACCTAAACTATTAAGTTGAGCACTCAACTTGATGAGCTATTCTCACCTGTTGCTTACCTAATTATCATTTCTCAAGCATAGAGTTTGTTCCATATTACAACTAAGACCACAAAAAGGATTTAGTGACACTTGCCCTCTACTTTTCCTAGCAACCATATTATAAATTGCACAATATTCCTTTTTCTATTTTTACCTAATCACCCCAGCAAACTAATTATTACTATTTCTAATAAGAATTTATTTTTGTAATTATTAGAAATCTAGGACTTGCCCTAATTGGACCGCATAAATACCTTCATCTATAATAGTTGCAAAATCACTTTTGAAAATTAGTAATAAAATATCCATTTTACTTCTTACACTTGTGCTCTCCCTTATTGGAAAACAAGTCAAGAATTACTCTTATCTTATCCTTCTTGAGCATAGGCTAATCGTGAGTAACCTTAAGGACTTGCTTGTGCATCATATCGAGTGTGGACTGTAACGCCTTACCTTGTAGGTGTCTGCTTAAAAATATTTCTCATCCTCTTGGTACTTGAAAACAGTTTGTTATCTCCATCCTTGAGTTAAGGATAAGGCAGAACATGTATCTAACCTACTCTTTTATTCCATAAATAACTACTTTTAAATCATTTCTCATTAAATATGATAATCAACAGCTAAAGCTTTTACATTAACGAGTCATACTCAGAGTATTACAGTTACATACTTCTATACAACATAGTAACTCCTTTTCAAATATACGTTTTTGGATTACCATGACTATACTAAACCTTTAGTGAAGTAACACCCATTGCTTTCTTGAAAAGCCATCTTCATGTACTCAAGCCATATCTTGTAATCAACTTCTCTAAAGAGCTCATCTTTAGCTAGAGTTTTGAAGTCTCCTTATCACTCTAATTCTTCCTTCTATTCATTCTATAACTTGAAGATATGAGAAAATTAGCCCTTTAGCTACTACGAGCTAAGTAAGAGTAAATAAACACACATCAACAAGCACAACAAAGTAAGTACATCATTCAAGTAGTTAGTCTAACTACATTAACTTATAGTTTTCTAGCCAAACTACGCAAATGTGACAAGTACGTGCTATGCTCATATATATGACGTACATTGGTACCGATATCCTAGCTTAGCCTAGCAACTTATCTGGTTTGATCAACTACAAATCTGGGCATCTCGAGAATATCTCTAAGAACCTAGCAAATATTTAAACTTAGAAAAAACATGGAGTGTAGTTAAAGTTTTGGTCAATGCATAGCTATATGTACGAAATCCCAACTCTGTAAACTTATCCTAGCAAAATCATAAGTTTCAGAAAACTAACCCATAGGTCCTTTTCATATCATGCGATGAATGCATCAACTAATTCTCAATCAACATCTAGTATAACAACAAAGCTTATCATGTTTCATCCAGCTTCTGTTTTAGGTTCTAAATTTGTTTCTAAATTAGCCTCTGAATCAAACACTTATTATAGCACAAGTTTCCATAAGATTTGACTCACAAGTAGGGCTAGAATACAGCACATAATACATTGCCAGCATCATACTCACAAAGCATAGCATTACAAAGTATTTACATAGTGAATCTAAGCAAACTTTCTAATTAGGTATTAGCCCAACCTTTACTTAATATCTTTTTCAATTCTAAGACCTTGATATCAGGTTCACTTAGGTGAACACTTTAGTAGGCAGGGTTAGTCGCTAAACTCTTCTCTAGGTTAATACTAATTCCAACAAATGTCACATAAGCTTTTATATAATTTTTCCCTATTTTTGTGTCATTTTTATTCTTGTGTTTCCAAAGAGTTTTCTTGTATTTCTAAATTGCCAAAATGATGTAGAAGTATATTCTAATGGCTTTATAGCAAATTAGGTCAGTGGAAAAGTGCAATCACATTTCCAAGTGTCAATTTGCAACTTTATGTAATTTTTTCCACCTTTGCTTTGTGTTTGTCTTTGTTAGACAGCTCAAATTTGTGTTAATCTGATGCTTCCGCTTCATGCCATGCCATTTCCTAAGTTATCATGTCAGGACCCTAAAGGAGGCCTAGTAGGATTACCTAAAATTTCCATAACATGTATGCACCCATGATATGAAAACTGTCTTGCAAGTCAGAGATTGCAAGACTCTAAATAATAAATCACTAAGATTAATGATTTTCAAGTAATTAATTTATTGTAACATGACATAATATAGAATTATAAATAACTATGGATGTCCGATAGGCCACAGTTTCTCAGAACCGCAGAGAATCGGTATCCCCTACCAAATAATAAGATAGATATACCAACATTATAAAATTGTAGGAAAAAATTAAATTATATTAAATTCTAACATGTGAATATTTTCTACAAAGAGTGTTTATGTATCACTTATAAAGATCTCAACTAATTCTAACACTAATGTACATATCTTTATCTCGCACTCAGTACTCGAGACTCATCCCAATCCCATCGTATGTAAACCTGCAAAAAAAAAAACTATTGGGGAATAAGCTACAAGAGCTTAGTGAGCTATCCCTCCTACCATATTGGCAAACAAGTTATTAAACAAATTATTACAACTATATGAATGCATGCATACACAGAATGCCAAACAATATATGCAGTTGACCGATACTGCATATAATATCGGATTTTAACGCCCTCCGAAATAAGGGTTGGAGATTCATCGACACCAATTGCGACCGGGCTCTAGCACCTAGGTTTTTACCCATAACTTTGAATTCCGTATTTCACAAAAATATATTTCCATTTCTAAAAATCCAGTAGTTCACAAAGTACCAGGCTTAGCGGTGAGGTGACCCCCGCAGTCCACACTCACACCCTACAGCGGTGGCCTCTAGACACGACCCCCAGCCACCTACGGTTAGCGTCTCTAGCGCCAATAGAACCCGCGAGCCAAGGGTAGGGTCTTGTTGTACCATGCTCCTGCACGGTACTAATCAAATCATGTAGGAATCCATCCCTCCAAGGCCCTTCATTACCAGCTGCATGAAGTGAAGGCCGGAATAAGTAATGCGATGCATGGATAATACATGACCTTTTCTATTTAAGATAAGCCAAATATAATTAGGTTAGATTATGAGGCGATCAATCAATATCAGCAAACCATCAAAATCATATAAAATCAGTCATACCATCAAATCATCAATTATCGTATTTAACAATATTTCTCACAATAATTAAGCAATATCAAGCACACGTATATCTCGAAACCCCATGCATCAAGTTATTGATATTCAATTTAAGTGCACTAACTACAAGCACAAACAAGTATGGAGTCATCGGGAGTACTCACTTGACCATGACAACTCGCTTTAGTTGTAATAACCGATCAGGAGATCCTTGCCCTCATCGAGATCACCTGATCATTATGAGATAATAAAGATATTAAGTAGTTGACTCAACTAATGGTTCTAGATATCTATCTACCTAATTCTACTTAGATTACTATTAGCCCTTATTCGATTAAACCTAATTACTAATCGTACGTAACTTTTTCATTTTATTTTCAATATTTACGAATTTATAGTCATTTTTCATCGTTTTCGGACGCACGTTCACACGGTGATGTCCGTTTTAGACGTTATGACCCGTGTTTTACGATGTGAACTAAATTTAGAGAAATTTTAACTATGAAAACTTAATTGCTCTTATTACTTATATTTATATATTTTACTTATACTTAATGAGTTAGTTAATCCTTAACTTCTTATACTTACAGGCTTTTACTTTGCTATTATTAATGCATGTACTCAATTAAGTATAATTTAATTTAGAAAGTGTCTTAGGGTTTACTAAGTTAAGTACCTAATTATTATACACTCTTCTTATTTTCTCATTTTCTAAACCTACGCTTATGTCATCGCTTACATCATCATTTGCTTATGTCATTACTTGCTTATGTCATGGTTTATGTCATCATGTGCTTACCTCATCACTTACCTCATTATGTGATTACATAAGCCTCTCCTCATGCTTATGTCATATGTACATGTCTTATGTACATTTTACTTCTTCCCTTATACTTATGTACATATACCTTATACACATATATATACTTATACATCTACTTAAACTTATACCGTATTTATACATGTATACATACTCATATATCTATACGGTTAGATACGTATTTTTATACACAAATTCGTATGCCTAATCTTTTCCTTAAAAAAAGCTTCCTAATTTCATCCTTTTGTGTTTTTATGTATATATTTAGTGTAGTATAGGTATGTATAGTTAGATATGGTCTTAAGTTAGGTTATGTACATGATAAATACTCATATACAAAGGTTCAAATACTTGTACTCTTTTAGTATTCCCTTATGTGCACTTACTTATAAGCATATACTCATGTCTTCATTTCCTCTTTTTCATAATTCCTAATTCCTACACTTAAAGATGGGAACTTTGTTTCCTCTTCCTCAATACAACACTAAACACATAACTACTTATCTAATCTACTTAATTAACTAACTAATGAAGAAGATAAAACAAGATAAAGTAACTTAGATACATATCTTTGATTATGTTGGAATTAAGGAGACAAAAAGGAAGATGTTGAAGGTAAAATGGAAGATGGAAGCTCACAGCAATGGAGGAGGATTTTTGGCTTGTTTCTTTTGTTTTGTTGTCATAATGAAAGGAAGAAAATGTTGGGGTCTAGAAGGGAGAAGATGTGGACGGCAATTGAGGAGAAAAGGAGAAGAGAAAAATCAAAAAGAAAGAAAAGAAAAGCCATCATTAAGGAAGAGATATTTTCTTTATCTCTTTAGTGTATTTTGTTGACTTTTCAAAGTGTTGACTTGGTCAACTTTTGGACTTTGGTCAACATGTGTTATCTTAGTCAACATTCCTTAAGTATGTGTAATTTTGTGCACATAATGTAGCAATTAAGGGAAATTAGGGGAAAAATGAAGGAAATGAGAAGAAATAAGGTATATGATGAATTGATTAGTAAATATGGTTGATGAGGTCTTACTTTAGGTCTTTATAGCTTATATATCTCATTTAATAAACTACTTTGGATAACAAGTGCAAAAAGTACTAATTTGAGTATTAAAGTTCACTACATGTAACCTAATCTTCAACTATAACCCTAACCCTAAGTGAGACTATCTTAATCACATACTTAAGGGATAAATATAATCTATGACTCATTATATTAGTTTCTAATGGATTACTTGAGGATTCAAATCATATAGGCATGAATGAGAGTCATCTCTAACCTTTTACTAATGATTTGGCAAAATATGAGCATTATATTATCAATTAGGGTTTTAGGGAATATCATGGTGAATTAGTGCTTTTATATCCTTAAAGTTATAGTTTTAGGATTTTTATTACTTTAGGGCACAATCTCTAATGTTTTTACACATTTAGGGTTTCATATATTCTTATGTGATTAAATCTTCGATTGTCATCTTAGGGTTTTGATGAGGTTTGAGGTTTTAGAGTCTTCGTATGCGATTAGGGGTTCAATTGATGATTTAAGGTTTTTCGTGTCCACTTTAGGTTTTAGATTGAGATTTTAATCGGTTTTAAATCTCACTGGCACTTTTGAGTTCGAGAAATCATCTATAGTTTGGACGTTTGTTTTTATACTTAGAAAGCTAAATTCGTAGGGTTTACATGTCAGGTTCATTTTCTTTTTTATAATTTTCTATTAATTAATTGCAATTTTTAGTAATTATTTGATATATTTAATAATATATTTACATATTGGGTACATAACATATATATTACATGATTATATAATTACATGATATGTCATTTGACCTATAAATATTCTTTTTATAAGTTAAATAATTTGTCTCTAACGGTTCGTTATATTTCAAGGCTCAAACGTCAAGTTTCTAATAATTATCAAACATACTCGATAAGAATACGTTTTATTGAAATTAAATATTACATGAACTTTATTTTGAGAAATTAATATCATTATCATTAGGCTCTTCATCTAACTTTTACGACCTTATATTAAAATTTGGCTTAATTTGGACAAAATTATTTGAAGGCCCTAAATCATTCCAAACACCCTAATTTACGTTGATATCCAATAGTTCAAGTATGATCATATGACTTAACCTATTTCTTAAGCTTCTCTTAGTGACTTTACTTTATTGCTTGTGTTAACTACACTTTCTAGATCCTATGTGTAGAAGAAGTGGTCCACTACTTCGAGTCTTAATAGTAGGTCGAAGACTAGGTCTCACATAGACCTAATCTCATATATAGCCTTGGTGTGTCATATCCATCGTTTGTCTACAGGAACCAACTCACCCTTTGACAACTATTTACCTTTTAAGCCATCTTACTACCCAAACCCATCCCCCTATATTCACGTGATGCTATGGGCTGTGTGTTTATCTACAACCAGTGACCATATCAAGCTAACTCTAAGTTAATTAGGTCAATACAAACCAAAAGGCCCATCAAAATGCTTAGGGGTTGATGAGGCCAAGTTATGGTAGTTTGGTTGGGGGGTGGCGGCAAGGGCGCATATGGTAGAGAAAGACTTTAATAACCCTAAGGGAAGCCTAGTAGGATTACTTAAAATTTCCATATTACATGTGCACTCATAATGCAAAAACCATTTTACAAACCAAAGATTGTAAGACTTTAAACAATTGGTCACTAAGGTTTTCAATTTTAATTAATTAACTTACTATAAAATATAGTGACTATGATTATGGATATCCGATAGGCTACAGTCCATTAGAATCACAGAAAATCGATATCTCCTACCAATTGCTAAAACAAGGTAAAACAACTTACTAACTGTACCACTATATACTTTTCAATCAATCCTAACAATGCCAAACCTATCTCCAATTTATACTCTGCTTTCAAGCTTATCCCAATCCCTACTTACAAGAAACCTACAAAAGAAACTATAGGAGAATGAGCAAACCATGATTCAATGAGTTCGTTCCTCACTACTACCTCTCAAGTAAGTTATTAATCATTATTAACACCTATGCAAGCTATCTACATACGAAATGAATAGAAGTGCGATGAATGCAAGCAACACATCCATAAGAGTCCGAAACTATGGAAGGTATAGAGTTATGTCATCTATACGTCAATTTTTCCTCCGTACTTACCCATATAGAGCACCATACCTTAACCACTTGAGGCTGCCTAGGAGTACGGTCCCACCAAACGTTACTCAACTATTACCCTAGTCTGAGAACCAATAATCAACATAGGTGAACCCCAACTAAAGTAGCCCACCAAACATATCAAAGGCCCCTTAGGCACATAAAGTGAGTCCATCTCGCTATCAATAAATATCCAAGACCTCATGGGTACAAACATGTGAGTCATCTCGTAATTAATTAGAGATACTATACTAGCTTTTCCTTAATAATAGAAATATCATTCGCGAGCACTACAAGCCCTCACAAAAATCATATATAATGTATTTAAGATTGGAAGAAAAACAATTTCCAAAAATACTTTTCTAAAAATGCTTTTCTAAAAAATCTGTAAAGCTAGCACTCTTCATCAATATACCAATTAAATCATAGACATGTAATAGATACAACTAATTATTTCAGTCGAATAGTTATGTTTACCAGTTTAAGAAAGTGAGCATATGGATAATAGCACATAAAGCAATCAATATCAATTAATAAGTAACATACAAATAACAAATACCAAACAGATAGTAGATCATAAGAACTCCCTCATCTGGGTTAATGCTCACTTTCCGAACCTTTTAGAATTTCATGGCTTGATAATTGATTATATAAAAGATAAGAAAGCTTATAAGCATTCTGAAAAACTAGGTTCCTCAGTTAACTAAATATATATCATTATTTGCCTAATTTTCCGCTATACCCCAAGTATGGTATAAACATAGCTTAACTTAAATCTTTCACTCAAATTATCTTAAATTTTCAATCGTGTACAACTTTTTCAATTTAGTTTGGATTCTTATAAACTTATAGTCTATTTTAATCGTTTTCAGGCTACTTTCTCATAGTAGGGTCTATTTTGGACATTATAACCTGCAATTTTGATTGTGACATAAAAATATTACAATATTTATCATTTTGACTTAAATAATTAAAAATATTATTTTAAGCTTTTCTTAGTATAATTATGATTGAATAATTATTTTAGTCGTATAATTTGTAATTTTCTTATTTTAGGTATATTTTACTATAATTACCCATTTTTACTTATTTTTGAGATTTAAGATTTATTAATTCAAAATTTTCTACTTTGTCATTTTTCTAATTAATTAATTATTATTATTATTATTTACGAAAACTACTTAAATTATACATAAGTGGATACATAGCAACATATGGGAGTGCTACATATCCTTTTGTACTTTTTCCTATATTTTCCTATTATTTTATATTTTATGGTATATACATATATATATACATATATTAATATTCGTTACTATATTTAACTAAATTTTATAAATTAATTATTTACTATAATTTTTCCTATTGTTACGATATACTGATATATGTATAATTATTAAATTAATTTATTTATTAAGTTAATATTATAATATACTATGTATATACTTATTCAAATATACTTGTATTTCTACATATACAATACTATCCATATACGTGTACTTATACATATAATATACTTATGTACTAAAATATTCCAATCTTAAATATACTCTATATACATATGTACATATACGATTATGTTACGTATTTATATATAAATAAAATACATAATACAAATAATATTATACATAAATACATGCATATTCCAACACATTTAACACACTTATATATATATACATACAGAAATTTTTATAAAATGAAAATACTAAGTATATATACATAAATATCTACTATACACATACATACATATATCATAAAATTAAAATACTAAGTATATATATACATACACTACTATATACTTATACATATATTTATACATCATATAATAAAAATAAATACTAGGTACATACACACATATATATCCACTCACGAATTAATAATATATCATAAAAAAATACTATGTACAGATATATATATATATATATATATACATAATCACCTTTACATATGCATACATACCTAAGTAAGGAAATACATAGTATATATATATATATATATATATATATATATACATACACATAAGCATATGTAAATAATTGAAGAAAATACTTAATATACATTGAGATGTTATAGAATACATATATGTACAAAAATAAATATAAATACCTACCTAATTTCTTTAATAAATTGAATGATAAGGATCCTTCTTCTTCTAAATGCAATCAATAGTAGGAAATTGAGGAGTAAAAAAAAGGCTTTAGAGTTTTACAGTTGGGATTTGCTTTGTTTTGTTTAACTTTGAAACAGTGAATGTGTTTTACTTTCCAAGAGGTTTAAAAAGATGTCTCTACTGAAACAAGATAAGGAAGTAAAGTAAAGGAAGAAATTGCTTGCAATTTATGAGATAAGATAAGTATAATCATTATATTTGCTCCTCTTCTCTTAAATCTACATTTGTACACTTTAAATTATGCACATGGGCTATTGCAAATTTAATTTAGAGATCCACATAAATAAAGGAAAATAGGGAAAAGAAAAGGAAAAAGAAAAGAAAGGAAAAAGGCGGAAAAAGAAAAAAATAAAAATAAAAATATGTAATTTTTCAAAACACAAAAATTATATAATCAGTATTTATAAATTAATTTTGAGAATTTATGAAAATTTATTAATTTAATTGATACCCATTATGTTTCTAATATTTACAAGTTATTTCAATGTTTTCATTAAGATTTATACGCAATTACACATATTAGTCGATAATTACAATCGACTACGGTTATATTACAATTAAGTTATATTTATTTATTTCATAAACTTAAAGTTATAATTTTAGGGTTTTCGTTAAGTTCAAATTCGATTTTAAATATTTGCGCGTACTTCGGATTTAAGATTTTTGTACGCAATTTAGGTTTCGAGCAAAATTTTAGGATTTTTATCATTTGTATTATGTTCAAGTTTAAAAGTTTAATTAGTTTTAAATATATCGACTCCGTTAAGTTAGGGTAATTACCTATAATATTTAAATTAATTCATTACTTAAAATGCTAAATTTGCGAGGTTTACATAGACTTACCTATGGCCGAACCTAACATGAAAGCCCTTCAAATGAAAATTTCTATTTGTCTACACTCATAAAGTGATTATGAATCTTTTTGTAATTCAATTCTTTTTCATGTTGTAGCACGAGAGTTTTACATCTTATACATAGATGGAAGTTATCGGCTAAAAGGATGGCTCAAGCATTTATAAAAAGGAAGTTTGGTCTTATTCTAAGGACATCATTCGTAGCAATGCAACGAGTTAAAGGGATAAGAAGGAAGTCTTATTTATTGATCGTATAGGTTACAAGAGAAGAAAAAAAAAAGGACAAAGAAGAAGAAGAAGAAGAAGAAAAGCAATAGTAGTGGTAAGGATGAATGGGCTACCTTCCCATTAGCCTACTAAGAGTCCTCCCTTAATCCTTCCTTTTGTTCATTTTTCAGATTGTTAAGCAACTAACTATAGGTTGTTTTTTCCACCATTCTAGCAGGAACCCATATCCAGTAAGTACCCGTTTAATGATGAGAAGAAGGCGCCACTAGACCATGGATAAGATGACAAATTGGATCTTAAGTGAGCAAATTTCTCACCTTCAATTTCTACACAAGTAAATATTCAATTTATGGACAACCTAACCTTTTTTGTAGTTCTTTACAAAGAACCACTATGTAATCTTAGTTTTAACTATGTTTACTAGCGTAGACTCATTTTAGGGTGGGGACCATTTTATGGACCTTAGGAGATGTAGTGTAACCAACTTTTAGGATTAAGTTGGTTCCTAATAGAGCAATTTTTTGGAATTTTCTTTAATTTTTATTTTTAAAGAAAATATTAGTGTTTTTTCATATAGATTTGGCTTTTAGAAAATGAAAAATCATAGTTGATGCATTTTTTTCAAAATTAGAGATGTTATGTTTTTCTTCTTCTTCTTTTTTAAAATTTTAGCATTTCTTTTTTTGGATTTTTTAAATAAAACAAAATGGACATTCGTGTAAACTTGGTAATTTTTCACTTAAAATGAACTCATGCACTAAAGTTCTATTTGAAAAAAGGAAATAAAATAAGCTAATCCTAAATAGTAGATATGAAGGCAATAAAAAAGATATTGTCTCAAGATATTGTCCCAAGATATCATAAAAATTGTAAAATAGAAAATTCTTTTAAGTTTATCTATATGTTTGTTTGTCTGTTTATAGAAAAATAAAAAAGGGTTAAATTTTAAATTAAGATCTATTTTATTTTTTCTCCAAGAAGCCCAATAAGGTAACTTTAAGGTTTTAATAGGTTAGAACCTAAACTTGGTTTTCGCTAGTTTTTTTTTTTTAAACATTTTTGAAAAATCTATAAGCAAGTAGTTGAAATTGGAATTGATTTCACTCAGCTAATCCCAATCGATCCTAATATAAATTTTTTTTTCTAATTTAAGTTAGTGGCACCTCCTCTATTTTTAGAAAAATATCTTTTTAAAGAATTTATGGTTTTTATTGCGAGTAATTTATATTAAGGAGGATAGGCCTAATGTAAGTTAAATTGAGAAAAAATAAGTTTTCAAGCTCAAAAAGAGGTAGCGACAAACATCGCATTTTTCCCCTCTTTATATTTTTTTAATAAAAAATAACAAAAGGAAAAAAAATTACTCTATAAAAAGCCCTAAAAATAAGAAAATTAAAAATTCTTAAAAATGCTAATTTGGAAAAGAAGCAAAAAGTAAAAATTATTAAAAATTCAAAAATAGAATAAAGATGTCTTTTAGAGGTGGAAAGTGTTTTATGGTGAAATTAATTATGCATAACCAAATATGAAGCTTGAAAATCAAAAAATATATATACGATTTAACAATTTTTGAGTTCTTAATAAAAAGAATTGCTGATTAATTTTCCAAGACCAATTTAATTCACTCATTTTCAAAAGAATAAATGATATTGATTCAAGCCAAACATGGCTTCAAATGACATGGATTTAAATTAATATTTTCATGAAAAAAAAATTAATTTTAGTGAAAATCGAATATCGAATGAACCAGAGTTTAAAAATCCATCAAATAAATCTAATTTTTATTTTTTGCTTTCACACATGCATATTAGACTTATTGATTGCACACTATATGGAATTAATCTTCTAAGAACCATTGGGTCCAGCTAATTTTGAGCCTAAAATGGAATTCGGGCCTAAAATCAACCCAAGAACATGATTAAGTAATGTTTGAGTTGAGCCTAATTGTAATTAAGCACTAGCTCAATGGTAAAGAGTAAAGGCAATGAGATAGATGATTTCAAACCTCAAAAATCATTCAAATCATGACTTTCTCTCTCTACAGGTTTTAACCAAATTACCTTGTTTCCCACTATAAAATAGCTTTAATTATGGTAAAATGAAAACATCTTCTTGCTCTCACTTGGTTTTAACATCTCAAGTTCAAAAAAAGAAAGTAAATCTTAATTGTTGAATATTTAAAATGATCATGAACCAAACTTCATGTTTTGGTTGAATCATAGGTGTCAAAAACCACCATCATTATCCCTCCTCAATGTAAACTATCACCATAAAGACACTCATCATCTCTAAAAAGCTTGATTCAACACATTGGAGAGCTCCAACAATCATCAACATAGCCTAAGAAATCTAAACTTTCTACTATTTTAACCTGGTTGTACCCCAAAATTAACCCAAATCAGACTCAAGTTTGACTCATAACCACAATTCAGCCTAAAATATTAACATAGTAAGTTGATGCTATCTTTCCTTCATTCTTATTTAACCTTATTTCACTTGTTGAACATTATTTATGGAAAAAAGTAAAGATTTTTTTTTTTAAGAAATGAATGATAGTTAAGTCTAGTTTCATAAAAGAAGCATGCTTTTCCTTTTCACTTTTACAAAAGAGATGTGTTTTTTCATTAAAAAAGAAAAACTTATTTTAGTAAGTTTTGAATCTTTAGTTCACACTTTCAATGAGATATTTATATGTTTACCAATCTGCCATTAATTTTATTATGCAAATATCAATTATATAAAATTAGTTACCTAAATACAATTGCAAAATTCATCTCTCATACATGCAACATTCTCTTGGCATAACTAAAAATCACATTCAAAATATGTGATTTTTAACCATGCCAAGAAGTATATTACATGTAGACATACGTACATAGTCACAAAATCCCATCTAAAATATGTGATATGTAACAATATAGTACTATTGTCACAAAATCACATGTTTTAGATATGATTTTCTATTGCGCTAAAATGAATGTTGCATTTATGACATGCAAGACATGTATACTATTGGAAAATAGTATCTAAAATATATAATTTAGCAACCGTATTTATATAATTTTTTTTTAAAGATTAGTAAACATGTGTTGCACCCCACTTTCAACTTATGTAGCTTTAGATTGTCTTAGAGTATGTAATTGTCTAATGATAACAAATTTGCAATATATATGTAAGTACTTTTAGGAAAAACTACTAAAATAAAAAATAATTATTCCTTAAAAAAATAAAAATAATGCTTCTTAGAAGTAAATTTTTAAAATGTGTCTCTTCTTAATTTTTTAATAAAGTAATAAAAATAATTTTCATGAAATTAAAAATGATTTTTTCTAAAAATTATTTCTTTAAAGAAGATAACAGAAAGCCTCCACTACCCCTCCTCCTCCCCTTACCCCACCACCCAACCCACAAAAAAAATAAATAAATAATTCATTTATCCTTACAAATATAAATAATTCCGTAGAATTAATAATAATCTTTTTTCTTGTACATAATTTTCAATCAAATTTATTCTTTTTAATTAAACCCTCTATTTAAAATGTAGTACCATCACTTAGCAAAGACACCACAACATTTTATTATGTATTAAAGTCATTACTCACTTAGAAATAGTATTGTCATTTTGTAGTGCACCACAACATTTTATGCTTTTAGCATCGATACTAAACTATAGCTAATGAGCTTGAAATTGCATCCTTTAATCTAAGTCAATAGTTCCACATCTATTACATTTAACCATTATTGCCTTTGGTATAAGGCAACAATTCTTATAGCAATAGAGGCGACTGTTGCCTAGTTAAAGCAACGATTTCAATTCTTTAGTAGGTAAAATTTTAAAACAAAATGGCAACAAGTTATGCAAATTTACTACTATTGTTTTTGTGTAAATATGCAATCTTTTTTAATAGGTAACAATTATATAATATAATGCTATGGTTGTATAAGAATATTTAATTAGGGTAAAATGCAATGCTTTACAATAGAGGCAATGGTTTGCATCTTTAAAAGGGAACTATGTTTTTTTCTATAAAGGCAACAATTTGATGCATATTACAAGTAACGATTTGTAAATATAAAAGGCAATGATTCCTAATATAACATATAATGGTTTAACAATAACTAAAAGCAATGGTTTATATATATATACACATACGTAGCATTTTGAACTTTAACAATAGAAAACCTATAGGCATTATAAATAATAATATTACAAATGTAACTTCAATGACTACATGATAGGAATCATGGTTCAATCACTGAGTCCTGAGCTCTTCGTCTAGCTACCCAACTTCGTCAAGCTATTCAGTAATAGTTCACCCAGGAAGAAGCCAAGATCTTCCATAACGAGCCAACAAACCACTTAAGGTCTTATAAGCAAATGACACTCTCTTAGGTAAAGGAACTCAATATGGCAACCAAAGTCATTTGGAACTAGGGCCATGGTTACCAACCTGTTTAGAACCCCAATGGAAATATAGCCAATAGCTTGGCTAACCTAGCATTAAGTCCTCCAACAAGATATTAACCTAATTAATCCAATTTGACAATGAACTCTGAGGTCTCAACGGCAACCAGGACTGGCAATTGTTGACATGTCAAGTGCTTCCAGACCCAAAGCTTGTCTTACTATGTTAGGGAACATAAGATGAGTAGTTAATATGTGTCCTTCAATCTCTTTGACTTTTGTACTATTGTGAAGAATATTCCTTTTGTTTCTTTCTGAATCTATTCTTTATATTCCGTTTTTAATATAGTATCTATTTTGGTAAGTTGTTATAACCAAGTAGTTCCCGTAAATAGGCAATATAAACACTCAACTATTGTAATAGCTACAATCATCAATAATAGAATATTGAACTTCTTCTTTTCCCTTAAGCTTGCATTTCCTGTTAGGACCCTAAAGAAGACCTAGTAGGATTGTCTAAAATTTCCATAGCACGTGTGCACCCATAATATGGAAATCACCTTGCAAGTTAGAGATTGTAAGACTCTTAATAATAAATTACTAAGATTACTAATTTTCAAGTAATTAATTTATTGTAACATAACATAACATATAAATATAAATAACTATAGATATCCAATATCCCACAGTTCCTCAGAACTGTAGAGAATCGGTATCTCTTACTAAATAATAAGATAAGATATACTAACATATAAAAATAATATACGAGAAAAATTAAATTATAGTAAGTTTTAACATATAAATGTTTTCTACAAAGGATGTTTATAATTCATCTAAAGAGTACTCAGCTACTTCTAATACTAGTATATATATCTTCATCTCGCACTCAATATTTGAGACATATCCCAATCCCATCGTAAGTAAACCTGTAAAAGAAATTAAGGGGAAATGAGCATAAACAACTCAGTGGGTTTGTCCCTCACCACTACCGTTCAAACAAATTATCACACATTATTACTACACATTATTATCACACATGCAAGCAAGCTATTTACATACATCATGAATGCAAGCGCGATGAATGCAAGCAATATATCCATAGGAGTCCGAAACTATGGAAGGTGTAGAATTACGTCGTCTACACTTCAATTATCCCCTATACTTACCCGTACATGACACCTCAATTTACTCACATGAGGCTACCTAGGGGCATTATCCTCTAGGCAACACTCGACAATTACCCTAGTTGAGAAAAGAGTTTCAATCTAAATAAGGAGATTCTAAACTAGGACTATCCACCTTCTAAAGCCGCTCGAGTACAAACTTATGAGTCCTCTCGTAACCAAAATTAACCAAGGCCTTACAAGTATTATAAAGCAAGTCCTCTCACTATCAAGCGGAGAACCCATGCTAGCTTAGCCTTAATGATAAAATATCATTTCTGGCACTACGGCCTTATCGAAATCATACAAAATACGTTTAAGCTTAGGAAAACTTTTTCCAAAAATACCCTTTTTCAACATTTTGCAAAGCTTACACTCTCTATCCATACATTTATTAGGTCATAGACATGCGACAAATAGAACCGGTTATTTAAGTCAAATATTTATATTTATCAATTTGAAAAGGTGATCACATAAATAATGACATACAAGCAAAGCAGTCATTAAGACATACAAGCAATAGCAAACAGCAAAACCTCATACAAGTAACACGCACAAGCACATAGCAGGTCATTAGAACTCCCTCACCTAGATTATTACTCATTCTCCAAGCCTTGGGGTTTCCAGAATTCAATATTGAGCGCATAAATCAAAATAGTGAAACTTATAAGTATTCTAAGAAGTCGAACTCCTTAGTTAACTAAAAGTTTATTGTAGTTTATCTAATTTCCTCCAATATAACCTAAGTATAATATGTAAAGGGTTACCATACTCAATGAGATTAATAATAACTATTTTCTTATATTTGTAAGTTATGAGACTTCTTTTATGTATTATGTAACTTTTTCATTCTAATTCCGATATTTACAAACTTATAGTCGTTTTTTATCGTTTTCGAACGCACATTCACACAGTGATGTCCGTTTTGGACATTAAGACTCACGTTTTACAATATGGGCTAAATTTATTGAAATTTTATCTTATTGAAGTTTAATTATTTTTATTACTTATGTTTATATCCTAGTTTAGGACTTAATGATTGAATTAGCTATTTGATTCTTACACTTAGGAAATTTTACATTAGTATTACTAATTTATGTACTTAATTAAGTTTCATTCAATTTAGGAAGTGTCTTAGGGTTTAAGAGATTTTCGGCTTCTAAGTACATGTATATACCTATGTTATATGCTTATGTAATCTTATTACTTCTTCTTTTATAAACCTATGCTTATATCATCGCTTATATAATCACTTGATGATGTCATTGCTTATGTAATCCTTTGATGACATCATTGTTTACATCATTAGTCTATTATTAGCCTTATATATTTACACACTTTATGCATATGTGATATACATACGTATACTTCTAATATACTAATATGTATACTTGTGTACTTATAAGTACTTATACATGTGTACTTATACATATACTAATACACATAACCATATATGTATACGGTGACATACGTATTTTTGTATGGCTTATCTACTCCCTTAAGAAAGCTTCTCAAATTTCACCTTTTTATATTTTAAGGGTATATTTATCATAGTATATGTATGTATAGTTAGTAGATGTCTTAATTTAAGTTATGTACATAATGAATACTTATGTACAAAGGTATTTATACATGTATATCTCTAGCATACCCTTATGTATACATACTCAAAAACATGTACACATACATCTTCTTCCACAGCCTAAAGATTTCTACACTTCCACATGTAAAGATTGAAACTTTAGGCCTAAAGCAATATATATATACACAACACATAACTAATTAACTTATCCTACTATCCTTCTAACTAATAAAGAAGATGAAGGAAGACATAGTATCATAAGTACATACCTTAATTTTTCTCTTGAAAATGGATGAAAAGTTGAACAGAAAAGAAGAGTGAAAGGGGAAGCGAAGATACGGTTGGAAAGGGGAAGAAGAAACGAATTTGTTTTGTGTTCTTTGTTTTGAAAAGGCAAACAAGTGGGGTCTAGAAAAGAGAAAGAAGTGGACGACAAAGAAGTAGGAAGAAGGAAGAAAAATCTAAAGAGAAGAAAAGAAAAGAAATCATTACATGACTTAAATATTTTCTTAAGTGAAAGTGACTTTTGTTGACTTTTTTAAATGTTGACTTTAGTCAACATGTGTTGACTTAGTCAACCTTTTGACCTAAGTCAACATGCGTTGGCTTGATTAACTTTCCAAAAGCATAAACCATTTAGTATATATAATGTAGTAATTAAGGAAAATTAAGAGAAAAATTAATGAAATGAGAGGAAATGAGACATTTGATGAATTGATTAGTAAAAATAGATGATGAGATATTACTTTAGGTATTTATATCCTATATACATCATTTGGTAAGCTACTTAGTATAATTAAGATGAAAAATATTATTTAGGGTATTAAAGTTTACTACATTTAACCTAAGCATCAACTAAACCCCTAACTCTATGTAATATTAACCTAATTATATACTTAGAAAATGAATGAGATCTAGAATGCAATATCTTAATTTCTAAAGGATCACTTAAGTATTCTAAATATTTATGTATGATTAAGAGTTATCTTTAGTCGTTTACCAATGAAATAGTAAAATATGGAGGATATATTTTCACTTAAGGTTTTAGGGTAAATTATGGTGAATTAGTACTTTTATATCCGTAAAGTTATAGTTTTAGGGTTGTTATTACTTCCAAATACAATCTCTAGTATTTTTACACATTTAGGGTTTTATATATTCATACGTGATTAAATCTTCGATTGTTATTTTAGGGTTTTGATGAAGTTCGCGCAATTACATATACTTGAGGTTTTAGGATCTTCGTCTACAATTAGAGGTTCAATTGATAATTCGAGGTTTTTCATATTCACTTTAGGTTTTGAATTAAGATTTTAATCGATTTTAAATCTCATTGACTCTATTGATTTTAGGAAATCATCTACAATTTGGACGTTTGTTTCTATTCTTGGAAAGCTAAATTCACGTGGTTTACATTTCCCTAATGAATCGAGTCCAAGTTACTCTTATCTAGTTGTTTTTTAGTTAGAGTTAATGCCAATTGACCTTAAGAAGAACTTATACATCATATCAAGTTATTCCTCAATTCATGTAAGGTATTCAGTAAGTCACATATGAGTGCTTGTAGACAAGACCTACTCAACCCTTGATTCCCATTTAGTTTTCTAACCATCTTGAGGCTATGAACCATCTCCAGTTCATGTGATACGCTCATGTATGCTCATTCGCATGTAATAGGCTCACGACCGAGATTGAATAAGTTACTTAAAATTAAGTAGTAGATAACACTAAAGATTTACTAAGGAAGATGCTTTTCTTCTTTAATTTAATTTAATTTGTTTTTATTTCTTGTTCTTATTTATGTTTATTTCTATTTGAGCTTATCTTCTTGTTATTTTAGCTTTTCATTATTGCAATCTTTAATTTCCCATCTTTAATTATTCAATTAAATCTTATATTATATAAGTTAGGTAACTGGAATAATTTAGAGATACAACTACTAAAAAAATTATCTATTACTCCCTTGTAAGGTTCCTTATGGGATCGATACTTGAACTCATAATCCATTTTATCTATATTGTAACTTGACTAGGGATACTTAACTTTGCTAAAGCCCTATACGCTTAGGATACCCATTACATGGTTTGTGTGCATTCAAATTTATACTTGTTTGTTGAATCTCTCATATGTACATCTTTCTCATTTGATGATTGCAAAGTTGAATGATTGCTCTTATATGCTTATTTTACCTTATAAATTGTGTTTAGATGGTTAGAATTACTTCAATGTAAATTGATGTGCTTTTAGCTCCATTAAACCTCTAAAATTGAGCTAAATTGGTCATTTAGGATATCCAAATTGATTTAGCCCAAAATTTTAAATTTGATTTGCTAAAAAAGCTTAACTTGAGTTGCTAGTTGATCTTAGGTCTTTTAACTAAGCTTATTAGGTAAATTATTGTCGATGTTTAAATTTTGGGACATAGTTGAATTTTAATTAGGTAAGTCAACTAACATCTGAATGCTACTGAACATAGCATTTGTATGCCATATAAAAAATTTTGTATAAAAGATTAGCATCCAGATACTACAACACCTAGCATTTGGACATCCTCAAATGAAAACCCACAGAAGGCCAGTGTCCAAATGTTAGCTACTGTAGCTTTTAGACACCTGATGATAGATACACATCTACGTTCAATTCAATTTCTCATTTCACTCTTTCCTTCTCTCAAAAAGCATCTAGCCCTCTCTCTCAATATCCTTAATCCCCACTCCCTCTTCATCAAAAATCCTCACAAAATCTCTCTTACTCTTCCATCACTCCATCTCATAACACACCCTAAACACATTATCTCCTTCATTTTCAATCCCATTTCCCTACACAAACCTTAAACTCCCAAATCCAACTCTAAACCCTAATTTCTCATAATGTCGCAAATTAGAGGAAGTCAAGGCAGACGAAGAGATCAAGCATAATGGGGAGGTCGTTGTAAGGGTAGAAGATAAGCCATTGAGTTTGGTCACCATCTATTCCCAACCACACAACATGCTCAACATTATGCCATTTTTCAAAAACTCTCCATAGATACCGATAGGAAGTTCTATAGGACTTTGCTTGATTAACTTAGAATTGTTAGAGCACTTGGGGTTGTTAAAAATGGAATATTACAACATATGAATCTTCCTTTAAATGTAAATGAAAAGGCAGTTATGCTCTTCTATTATAATCTTACTGACTACCTATATGAGAATCAAAATCTATGCATAGGCCTAGATCCCAAAAAAGATGTAAGAGTGTATTTGTATACATATATATATATATAGGCTACGAATTGATATTGCTCCCCATGATATTTGTGATATGATTGGTCTTGGTATTGGAGGGGATCGATTCATGACTAATTTCAACCCCATTGCCCATTATGTGAATCTTTTTATTACGAAGGTACTAGAAATCGATGGAAATTGAGAAAGGTATTAAAGGCAAAGTAGCTTCCATTAGCATATCAAGTTCCCCATTTACAATTGTGTCATAACTACTTGCCAAGATCCAATGAACATAGTCATGTAGTATGAGAAGATTTGGAGGTTATGGGTAAGTTATTTACAAATGCTAAGATTGATTTTTGCTCCATTATTTGAAACAACTTTCAAAGAGTCACAAATGGGCCAAATCGTGCTATACTAAAATTATGCCGTTTCATTACCTAACTTCTTATCAAGAAGGGTATTAACCTAAAAGCTCTTACTAAACTTACTCACCTTCATGAGGTATACACCTTTGATTCTATTGCTAAGGGTGATTGAAGGTTAATAATCAAGGAGTTTATGTAAGAAAGCAATCTCTCTCTCCATTTACTTCAAAGGAGGAGGATAGCTCAAGAGATGAGAGGGACATAGGAGAAAACTCCAATGATAGTGATGAGGAAGCTTGGAATGAAGAGTCTAGCAAAGAGGAAGTTCATCATGCTAAGACTAGTGATCATGGAGCTGGTCATCATTCACCACCCCTCCTATGGATGCTCCTCTTACACTTACCTTTGCTCAATTTTATTAGGAAGTTTAAACTTTCACTGGGAAAGTCTTTGAAAGGTTCGACTCTCTTAATCACCCCATCATTAGGATCAAGAGAAATCAAGATGCCTTTTTTATGCTCTTTCGTTAGCTTATCGACCTACCTCCTCTTCCTCTTCCACTAAACCTAAATCTTGAGTCATCGATCTTTTAACTTTGTTTCTGGCATTTTTTTATGTTGTTTATCGCTTTTGGTACTATTTTTCCTTTAGTTGTTGGACCAGGCTTTTTGGCCTCTTTTGTTAGCTTTTGTCTTATGTTTAATTTCATGGAGTTTAGACTATATGATATGTAATGACATGTTCATGTCATGTTTATGTCTCTACTCATCTTTTGTCATGTGTTCATAATTAATTGTGTGGCTAAACTTTATTGCAATTGTTGTTATGTTAGTGATGACATGCAGTTGTGGTACTTAACATTAAATCAAGTATAACTAGTTATCATTTCGTAATTGCTTTCTCTTGTAGTTTTTGGGGCATCTCCTAAGGATTAAGTTAGGAGCATGTTGACTTTTCAACTTGAAACTATCTTCCTCTTCACTACCTAGAATTACTCATTATTTTGATGAGGCCAAAGGGACAGAAGAACTCAAGTCACCTAGAAGAATTGAGTCTCATTAGAAATCAAGTTGTGCTTTATTGGAAATCAAGCTTACAAGTAAATTCAACCTAAGTTTCTCTATTGACTACTAAGTTGGAAAGTAAAATTGAATCTAAGAGCTCTAAAACTAGTTCTCCTAATATTTAAACATCCAATTGATCCTAACTTTTACAAAATCCCTTAAAAATGGATGTTTCACTAAGGAGGAATGCTAGATTAAAGGAGGGGGGGTGGGAGCGCACTAAATTGGGGAGGATAAAAAAAGTATGAGTTTTTCTCATCATCAAAAGGGGGGAAATTGTTGAACTTAGAGCTTAGTTTTGATTTTGATGAGAACAAAACCTTTAAATCAATTGAGTTAATTTAAGATTAAGATTAGATAAGCTAATTGAATCACATATATCTTGCAATTTCTTAAGATCACATTAACTTATCACATAGAGAAGGATTTTTGTATGCCTTGGTATTTTTGTCTCTTTGATTATAGGTGAATGTTTGGAATAAGGATCAACCTTTAGACCCTATGCTTAGAGGTGTTCAAATGCTAGGCTTCCATGAACTCTTGCTCCTCCTTAACGTTCCAATGCCTTGTGGCTTAGCATCAAGATGCTATGCGTGGAGATGTCAGGACGCCATGCACAAATATAAGCCTTGGACAACATTTAACGTAACTAACTTGAACAACATTTGTCTCCAACATCCACTTTTCAAGAGAAGCTATAAATATAAGTTGTTGGGAAGTTGAAGCATAATTAATAAAGTTAAAATCTGTTATTGTTCCTCTCATCTACTTGTACTTTAATCCAATTGTCTTGTACTCTTAATTCATAAAATCTTTTGTAAAACCTAATATAATGCTAAGTTGTTTACATTTGCAATTTACTTGAGAGAGAATACCATACTTGTAATTAAGGGTTATTGTGATTAACAAATTTTTTATAGTTAAGACTGGGTTTAGGCTCTTGAGCCATTATGATTGAGATTAATAAAAGTGTATATGAAGACCTTAATTGAGGCATTATGTGATCATAGAGAGTAAAAGGCAGTTCAAACTCCATGTTAAAATCTCGAGGTTGATATCTCTATCCCTTCCTCTTTAATTTCTATACTTCACTTTTTCCTTTATTATATTAATGTTGCCTTCATTTATTTATTTAGATTAAGAAATTGGTATTAAAGGAAAATCTAGGCATTGAACTCAATTCACCTACCTCTTAAGTTCTTAGTGTAGTATTTCAAAACTCTATGGCAACTTAAAGAATTGTAACTTCTATTGAACTGAAGTGCTGTTCTTGGGCTTTGTAGGAAGCGAAGCAGGAATCTGAGTGGAAGAAGTGTAAGCTATAACTGAATGACTAGTGTCTACCTATTCTACCAACGTCTAAAGCTTTCACAAACTAACTCCATTCTACTAATGCTTCATCGAAAACTTCAGTACCTTGGTGGCTCCATTGATCGAGCTATTTACGAATGACATGAGATACTAATAAAAATGATATTTTTAAACACACTTATAAATAGAGATTTTCAAAACAGTGTCATCTTAATTGACTAGTGTGCTAGGTCGTCTATAGTAATAATACTAGTGAATATTTACAAAGTTGAATTCCATAGGGAAAAGGCATTCAATTAAATACCAAATTATATCCTGCTACTCTAATCTATGCGAATCAAAAAGAGAGTTTAGAATTGAAATTTAAATTAAAGTACAAGCAAAAAGCAACAACTAACACAAATGATAAAGACATAAGCTTGTGACGTGTTTTCAAAGTAAAAGTGAAGGTTTGTCGTTAAGATATCGGAGATGGTTTTCAACTGGGTTTTGATAGTATTCACTTAAGCTAGATATCGAATAAGGCATCTCACTCAACTATATAGTAGAAAATCTCTTATCAATCTCATTTCCCTACACGATCAGCTAAATACTCAATTCTTGTCCTGAGCTAAGTATACAAGTCCTAGAGATTAGGGGGTCAATCTCCTCTCGGTCTCATAACCTATCCTAATCTACTAGAAACTACACAATGTAATGTGAATTCAATGGGGCACTCCTAATTTCATCTTAGTCTCATAAGTGTAAGAACCCATTTTCGATATTCCACCAACTTAATCACTTAATTAAGGAATTACACAACTAATCTCATCTCAATCTCATAATCGCACAAACCCATTAACTCTAAAAGGCACTTCCTTGGACTAATCTATTCTCGGCATCATAATCATAAGGAAACCCAATGAAAACTTCATTAAAAGCACCTCAAAGAGTTCAAATGAAATACCAATCATTAAAATCCCAATTAAATACACATACCCATATTATAGATATAAAGTTACACCATCTACAATATTTACATTATCACAAACCCATTAAAAACTACTTAGCCACTTATATTAGGAACAATAACAGCAGTAAATGATAGAAAAATAGTAGCAAACTCCAAGGAAAATGGTATCTACTTAAGAACAAGAGATTAAATGAAGAGAACATAGTAAATACTCAATAAATAAACTTAAATGTGCATCAAAATCATAAAAACATTCACTAAATATCATAAACAAGTCACTAAAACATGAAAATAGACAATTAGCTCACAAAACTAAACCTAACAAGGCTAAAATCCTAATTGCAACCTACATTTCTATCTACAAATGTGACTATATATATTTTAGGCTATAGATCAATAAGTAGACACATGTCAGCTCCAAGTTGCCTCCATGTTTTATGAAAACATGGCATTTAAGGAGGATTAAGGTTTAGTTGAAAAATCCTAACCTTAATTTCTTCTACTAATTAATCGGCATGCAGAAATCTACCCCCGCACATTCTATTAACTTGCCAATTTCTCCTTCAATCTATTTCCTTAAGGAGTTATTGTATCCCTAATGCTTCAAGGCATACCAATCAATTGATAAGCCAAATTCACTAATTCCCTTGAATTAAGCCTCCTTAATAGAATGATAAGGTTTACCAAGACAATGGTAGCCTTCATGCACCTGCATATAGGATATAAAATAAGTTAAATTCATTTAAAAGTAATCCTTTTTTATGCATTTTTTATAAGTTTACATAATTTGGTTCATTTTGTGTATAGACTCTAATTTCATGTAAAATTAACAAGCTTTTGCTAATTTCTAATTTTATGCACAAAGGCGAGTTTTAAAGTAAGGAAAAATTATTTATTTTGAGTAGTGATCACCACCCCTAACTTTGGAAAATAATAGGACAAACATGCACTTCCTTAATGCTCACATATGATTGAGAGTGTGCTATGCCATTAAAAACACAAAGTCTACATGTACTCAATATGATGCAAAATCCTTAGAAGTAATGCTGAAATTGTTTTACTTGTGGTGAATAAAATGCTCATAAATCAAAGATTGTGCAATTAATTTAGGAATCAATGCCTAAAAAAATTAACTTCTCATTTAGGTTAGGCTTTGTGAAATTTGAAGTCAAGTCTAACTTTTTAGACTAAGTGAGAGGTCTCGGTATTTAATTGGTTAGCCCGCATATATACTTCTTCCTTATTACTCTCTTAAGTATGCTAATGTCATATAAGCAAAGTGTAACCACTAAATCATACCTTACTTTATCTCCTTGACTTTTCGAATAACTTTCATACTTTACCCATTATTTTCTTTTTGGATTTTTAAATTTTTCAACTTTCTTCTTTCTTTTTCTATTTCCTTCATTGTCTTTTCTTTCTTTTTCTCAACTACATTTTCTTTTATGGTAGGGTCATACTTTTGATATTTAATGACTTTTCTTGGTCCCTATTATTTTTCTTTTCCTTCTTTTTGGCCATTTATCATGCATTAATTGAGGAACGATTAGGTAAAATCTAGTACTTACTTTAGTTCATACAACATTAATAGACCACTCAATTCCTCAAAAGAAGGGTGTATATATACAAGTCAACTTCCAAAAACACTAAAATCTAATACCCAATCATAACATTTCCCTAACTCCAAACCTCTAAACCATGCTTAAATTGGATATAACTAGAAAAAGCAAAGATGCCATGAACTAATTATAAAGTTTTGAGAAATGTTCGTAATTTATTGATAAGACACTTCTTGCAAAATAAGGCCCTAAACACTTCCTGTACTTTTATTGATACAAACTTTATTGATGATAACATAATAAAAAAAAATTGAGGGATAGAGCATAAAAGAAAATGGATCCACCTTTTTAGAAAGAATCTATCTTATAAATGCATAGAAGGGATTAATTTAATCAAATCATCTCGACCCACTTAAGATCATATAACTTCAATGCTTATTTCTGACTTTGCTAGCCCTAAATTTAATCCAAATGTATATCTCACATTTCAATGTATATGCAGTAGGAAGTAGAAAGAGAAAACTACAGCAAGACTCCCCTGGTTTCTTGATGTGATTTAAACTCTCAATTCCTCTAATGGATTTATGGATGGTGTCTTAACATTGATGTATTCAACACTTACTCTATTTGTTTACATGTACCTATGTAACATAAAAGAGACATAACTAAGAGATTCTGAAAATTGAAAAGACTTAGACATAAACTAAATAAAAAGATAAAAGAAGATGGTGGGTCAAGTTACCTCCTACCAAACGCTTGTTTTTAAGCCTTCAGCCTAACTTTTTGGTATTAATTCATGGTGGGTAGTCATACTTCCTCTAGGGCTCAAATGCTTCAGCTTCCTAACTCATGCTTGACTTTCCACTCATAAATCCTCTTCTTCCTCATACAACTGGCTTTCTCAAATTCTTTTTCTTGATCTAACTCATGTTCTCCTTCTTTCAACTACTAAAGTCGTTCTTTAGCTTAGAGCATCACTTCTCATTCCCCACTTTCTAAGATAATCACTCTCTGTTTCCTATCCAGTATAGCTTCTAAGGTAGCCAAGACGATCTTCCAAAAACTAAGGGCTACTCCTCATCTTTCATATCCATTACTATGATATCAACCAAGAAGTTACATAGTCCAACACTAACAGGTATGAAGTGGATTTCTCCTAAAGGTATGGTCCAACATCTATTAATTATTTAGATATAATATGCGCTTATCTTCATAAAATTCTTTGGCCCTAATTCCCACATATTTTTTCTCAACATGTGATTATCTAATGCTCCAATATCCAAAAGCACTCTCAAGAAAAACTTACCTAGTATAGTACATAACACAGTAGATCACCCTAGATCATCCAATTTGTAAGGAAACTAAACACTGCTAGCACTCTTCTCCTCAAGTACCATGTCTATAATCTTGAACTCATTGATATTAGGTTTATCTTTTAAACTCACTTCTCCTTCTTATGTAGATTCAAACTTCTATAAGTTCTTATCCTCATATTCATCAATTTTCATGTCTTTGCGTATGCTAAAATCCTCTTCAACTTCCTGTTCACTTGGATCATCTTCCTTGCTAACTTCCCTCATTCTAGTTGTCTCCAAATTGTACACATCATCACCACTAGGTGCTTCTTCTTCAATTTCCTCTTCACTTGGATCCTCATCAATTTCATCACCAGGATTCCTCTTAATCATAAACATTAACTCCTCCTTTATAGATATCCTTCACCACCAAGTTTAAGCCCCTTTCAATCATAGCCATTAGCTCATCCTATGTAAATATTCCTTTATCACCAGGTTCAACTTATTCCTCAATAACGTCTTTTGGTCTCAAATACTCACCTCCAAACACTTGTTTTCCATTAAAACAAAACTCCTTTTCTCCTATACCAGCATCCTTACCATTTCCACTAAATGTTCCAACCTAATCTTTTGGGTTTTGTTCGGTATTGCTAGGTAGTTGTCCTATAGGTTTGTTCGAATGGCATTGAACCACCCATCTATAAATCTCTTATAAGGTAGCTTCTTGCGCATTCATTCTCGAATCATATTTTTGAATAAAATTCCTTAATGACTACATTATGGATTCTTCCTTTAGACCTTATGCAGGTAGAGGTAGAGGTTGAAACTAGCGTTGACTAGCTTGTATCTTAAGTCCTTGAAGATCTGTATTAGATCCTCCTCCTTAGTTACTTCCCCATGATAAGTTAGGATGATTTCCCCAACCTAGGTTATAGGTATTTGAGTAAGGATTATAGTTTCATTATCCTTAATTGAAATTCCCCAATGCATTAACTTATTCCTCCTAACTATCTCTTGATCAGGCAAAAAGGTTTCCAAGTTAACAATTTGTGTTCAATTTCCCTACTCTACCAATCACACAACAATACTCAAAAGGTTGCTTACTTCTACTAAGGGTATTAGCCTACTTGGTTTTTTTTTTTTTCTACTAAAGCAAGCCAATCGATAAGTGAGACAACTTTTGTTCTTAGTCGACTTATTTCCTCCTATTCACTGGCACTCACTACCCTCTTTGATTGAGCTCTCTCAAAATGCCTACCATGAGTATGTAAAACCATTTGTTCAAACATGTCATATGCGTCTTCAGTGCTTTTGTTCATTATGGCTATACCCAGCAATAGCATCAACCATCATTCTTAACTGACTCCCAAGACTATTATCGAAAGTATTCACAATACTCTACACGGGTAAACTATGATGGGCACACTTTCTCAATAGCTCTTTAAATCTTTCTCAACTCTCAAATAATGACTTCCCTTCTAATTTTCTAAACATGGAAATATCATTCTTCTCATCGTTTTACCCGATAGGAAGAAATAAGAAAGAAACTTGTAGACTAGGTCATCTTATGTAGTGATGAAATTGGATGGTTAGGATTTCAACCAATTTCTAGCCTTATCTATCATACCCCAAACAGGAGAAGTCCTAGCAGTCCCCGCTATGTAAACTATTCTAAGATAGAAGCTAACCTTACAGCTGCTATCATAGATATAGCTTATATAAAGCGCACACAACTTACTTGGCCTAAAGCATCCAATAAGTACCTATCTTAAGTAGATACTACAATATATGCTTTGGAAACATTTATTAAAAAAAAACACTATGATACATAACTTTAGTGCTTAGTTTATACTTACATAAAAGCATTTACATCAAAAGAGTACATTCTCAAAAGATGGTTTTCCAAAAGTTACAGGTTCTATTAGACATATATACACAGACTTCATTTAAAGACTAACGGCCACTTAAAGAGACCAATTAGTTTTCTCAAATGACCTAAACTTCAAAAGTGTTCCAGTTTTAGCAGCCATCACTTATCTTTTCATACCACAAACCCTTCAAGTATAACCTATGGTTAGTTATATCTCTACATCTTTAGTTCTTTAGTCGGTACCTACAATAGAATCTATAAGGAACTGAGCATAACTAGCTCAGTAAGCAGAACGGAAACTAAAGAGTGCAATATAAACATTGATAAAGTTATTAATTTCATAAAATGCAATACAGCCACTCAATCATATGATACATCGTACAATGTTATCCAAATTGTTATGAGGTTAGAGGAATTGCATTCGCTCTAACCTGATTGAGGAGTTTCAATGCTACTCAAATCAGGCCAAATACAATAATGGAGAACACCTTCTTCCTTTAAGTATCGTTGAACCATAGCCCCTAACTCACCACAACCTCCTCTCCAATCACTTAGTTCGACTAAGGGTGGGGAAATAACCATTATTGCTATCCTCATTAAAGGGGTTAGTATTTAGTCTAATACACCTAATCGTTTTCCCTAATGGCTTATTATGCATGACCAATTAAGTTAATGGTCATATTTCTATTATTTCCATTTAAGGATAGCAAAACAACTTCAAACCAACCAATAATATGCAATCAAGCAAAGCAACATGCTAAGGAGTTTAACTCCCATCACAAAATAGATTATCAATTACACATATAATATGCGTACAGACAGCTAAGTTACATCTATAAACAATACACTCTTCAGCTTCCAGATATTTTAATACAATATGCTAACCAACGATAAAGTCATAATCCTAACTTACTTGTACTAATGTTCACTCTAATGGGTCTTTATCGTTAACATCCTGCCTACTAAGAAATCCTGTTTATGCCAAATCCCAGATTCAATTTTCATAAGGTTCATGAAAATAGTAAGGTTCTATCAACTTTTCATATCATCATACAACTTGGTTGAAATATTATTTAGATAGTTATTTTGATGAACTTATATATATTATGGATATATAGATATATTTATCCATTATTTAATTATTATTGTTTTATTATATAAGTTAGTTTAAATTAGTTAATATTCATGGATATATGTTATTGTTCTATTATTTATAGTATATCATTTCTATACAATGAAAACATATAATTAATGGGTTAAATTATGTTTTAATTATGGAAAGGTCATCGTACAATGATAGTTTTTGTAATATTTTAAGAATACTTATTTAATTAGCAAAGATTATCTAATTTTAGCAAAATTAGTATCCTTGGGTTCATGTAAACTCAATAATACATAATACATATGATATTTCAAACAGTAACTTCTAAAAGATATTTTCATTTATAATATACATATAAACCAATATAATAAGCATCATCATATTATTTTCATATTATCTAAATAAAGTACATTTTTATAGGAATTTCAAGTAAAATACGATAAAACACGTATTTTATATCCTTAGTACGTGTATACCCTAATCCAAGCCATGTAATGTTACAAAATATAATAAAAACATTATATATTCATATCTAACTAAAATAAATTTTATTATAACTTAATCAGATAATTAACATAAATGAGCTTAATGTTATTATAAACATGCCTCAGTTAATAAATTAATCCATTTAACGAGGAAAATTCATAATAAATAGTCAAGATTAACAAATAAATCCACTAAAATTTTTGCATACTCAGAAAAAATATGTAAAATTTAACAACAACTTGTTTTATGCAATTAGATTTATTACCTCTATATGTAAAATTACATTTTTACCCTTAAATAACAATTAATTAAGCAAATAATATCATTTTTATACAAAATAATTTCTAGCCCATCCTGGTATCATTACAAGTGTCTAGAATTCACTAGATGTTAATTTCATCAATTATTTTTATTAAAATCAATTTATCTTAGAAAATGCTAATTTTAGCCATTTTATGATAAAAAAAATACAATAAATACTAAACATGTATGAAATCAAAATTGAGCTACATAAAATTAAACTAGATGCAATATGAATTCTATAGAAAAAAATTGAGCTCAAAATAACATGATTTAATATATTTATTTTTTAATCAAAGATTCTAACGAGCAATACCCTTTCTTAAGCAAGTATGTGAAATAATCGTAATTTGACAAAAATAAAATTACAGCATGAAAGCATCCTATAATTAACATAAGATGAATTTTTTTCATATTTTTCCTAATTAATTTACTATTCTTAGAAATTAATTGAAAATAGGGCACAAATTGGACATGTTCATTGGAACTTCAACCACCAACAACGGATAAGGGTATGTTGGACGGCCTAAGTGATGGGTGGACTACTAGGGGCAAGTAAGGTTTAATAACATATTACAATTTAGGTTGGAAACTAGACCAAATCAATGGTTGCTCTATTTTTCTATTTTTCTTTAATTTTTTGAAATTTTCCTTTAAGTGATCTATGATCCAAAGTTTCTAAAATGTAGCCCTAAGATCTATTTATATTTGTTTGATGTGGCTAGGATTTTTCTTTCTTTTTCTTCTCTTTTTTTCTATTACTTTTTCCTTAATTTCTAAGCATGAGGTGTCAAATTTCCTTCAATTCTACTTTTAAATCATTCTTTGATCAATTCTCGGAATGCCACAGTGAAACCCAAATGTTTTATAAGCATTTAAATAAGTTTTGCTAATTTTTAGTAAAATTTTGATATTTAATGTATATATTATTATTTTGTGATTTTGTTAATACACACACACATATATATATATATCCTATGTTCTTGATACATATAATGAGTAATCATATTCATGTAATTGTATTTTAACCATGTTATTGATTTTTAAGATATATTTCCTTTTTAAATTTTTGAATTTATCGTTTATTTTATACATTTTTAGGTTTTCAGGTTAATTTATAAATATATTTATTATATATATCAAGTATATTTTTGCAAGTGTATATATATATTTCATATATTATTTTATGCAATATTATTCATTTTTACAGCTTAAATAATTTATCTGTACAACCTCATTGTATTTCGAGCTTAGATTTAAGGGTTTCGACGAGTTTTATACTATATTAATTAATGACATTTTTAAGGCTAAAATTGAGATTTTATTAAATTATTTTTAAAATCTAATTTTGCTAAGTCACTTTTACTAACTTTTCTGACCTAATCATAAAGTTTCAATTCAATCGAATAACTTTTCTCGAAGGCCTTAAATTTTGGTATTGTTCCAAAATGTGACTTTAAGGGCTCACATTTCTACCCTCCTTTAAGAAATTTTTTCTATCAAAACTTTTAATCTAACAATCACATAAATAATAACTACTTATTTTTTGATAAAAAAACTTGGTACTCACCTATCTCTTTAAAGAGTTCAAGGTAGTGATTCTCCGTTGCTATCTTTGACTCCCAAGTTATCTCTACTCTCGAACCATCATCCCATTGAAATTTTACATATTCCACTTCACAATTCCACAAATTTTGAATTCAATTTTCTAGTATCTTGATTGGTTTCTCCTCAATTGTAAAATTCTTCTACAAAACTACTAGTTTTAATTCAACTATTGATGGTGGTTCCTTCACAAATCTCCTTAACATTGACACGTGGAAAAACATCATGATATCCTGCAAACTCAAAGATAAAGAAATTCAATATGTTACATCTCTAACTCTCTCCAATACTTCAAAAGGTCCCATACTTTCCTATGGTACCAAATCGTTTAATTCCCTTAAGAGGGCTTATTTTTACATATACATGATCTGTTACTATAAATTCCATAGGTTTCCGCTTCAAATCAAGCTAATTCTTATAACAATCCTAACCAACTTTCATTCTTTGTCCTATTATTTTCACTTTTTCATTCATTCGATAGATCATGTTAGGACCTATCATTGCATATTCATCACTTTCCCAATATAGTGGCAATTTACACTTTCTTCCATATAACGCTTCATATGTAGTCATTTGTATAATTGCTTGATAACCATTGTTATAAGCAAACTCTACTAATGGAAAATATTGATCCCAATTACCACCTAAGTTGAAGATACAACCCCCCAACATATCTTCTAATATCTAAATCACTCAATCTGATTAACCATCCGTGTAAGGCTAATATGTCGTACTGAACTGTAATTGGTTCCCAATGATTAGTGTAGATTTTCGTAGAATTTAGGTACAAAACAACTATCCCTATATGAGAAAATACTTATAGGTATACCATGCAATCTAACAATCCCTTACACATATAATCAAGCTAACTTCTCCATTGAATCACTAGTTCAACAAGGTAAGAAATGAGTACTTTTAGTCAACCTATCTACAATAACCCAAATCAAATCATAACCTACTCTATTCCTTAGGAGTCCTACTACAAAATCCATAGTAATATAATCCCACTTCTATTAGGGTATTTCCAAAGGTTGTAACAACCCACTAGGTCTTTGATGTTCAACTTTCACTTATTGGCATGCCATACATGCTAAAACATATTGTGCTATTTCCTTTCTCATGCCTTTCCACCAGAATAATGATTTCAAATCACGATACATCTTATTCCTACCAAGATGTAAAGTATAACTGGTATTATGAGCTTCATCCATAATTTCCTTCTTCAACTTTACATCTTAAGGTATACAAATCCTATTCTTATATCTTAATATTCCCTTTTCATTAATTTGGTAATTTGGTACATCTTCCTTTTTCAATTTTTCTTTCACTTCCTTTAAACTCAGATCATCGTCTTGTTGGGATTTAACCTACTCCATCAAAGTCAATTGCACTACCAAATTCATCAACTATACCTTTATCTGAGGCTACCTAAATCTAATCTCCAACTTCTTAAATTCTTGAATTAACTCCTGCTAAGTGGTGAGTAGCGAAGTTATTTGCCAATACTACTTATGACTTAATTCAATAGCTATTAGATTAGCTTCGCTAGGAACATAGTTAATAGTCAAATCACAATCCTTAATCGGTTCTAACAATCGCCTTTACCTAATGTTTAACTCTTTTTGGGTAAAGAAACATTTCAAACTTTTGTGATCCATATAAATTTCACAATGTTGGCTGTATAAATAATGTCTCTAAATATTTAAAGTGAAAACCATTCTAGGTCATGCATCGAATAGTTTCTTTCATGAAGTCTCAATTGCCTTAACGCATACACCACTACTTTACCTTCCTGCATTAATATACAGCTTAGTCCATTCCGAGAAGCGTCACTATATATACAATATAGTTTATTTAGATTTGGCAGAATAAGTATCAAGGCTCAAATCAAATGGTCCTTTAACTCTTGAAAACTTTGTTCACATTCATCACTCTATTCGACTTAACATCCTTTTGTCTTAAGTAAGTTAAAGGTCTTGCTATCTTAGAAAAGTCCTTTATAAATCGTCTATAGGAGCCTGCCATTCTAAGGAAACTTATCATTTCTAAAATTGAAGTCAACTGCTTCCACTCAACTACAACTTTAACTTTCTCTAGATCAACTGATATTCCTTCATCTAATACTATATGTCCTAAGAACAAGATTGTATCCAACTAGAAATCACATTTAATTACTTTAGCATACAGCTTGTTATTTCTTATATTTTGTAATGCCAACCGCAAATGCTCTGCATACTCCTCTTTCGTCTTTGAATAAATTAGAATATCATTAATAAATACCAAAATAAATTTATCTAGATATGGCTGATAGATTCTATTCATTAAATCAAAAATACTATAGGTACATTAGTCAATCCAAATGGCATCACTTCAAAAGGCCGTCTTTGATACATCCTTAGGCTTAATGCATAACTGATGACATCCAAATCTCAAATCAATCCGTGAGAATACAATAACTCCATGAAACTGATCAAACATATCATAATTCGTAGAAGTGAATAATTATTCTTAATAGTCACCTTATTTATTTTCTATAATCAATATACAATCTCATAGTTCTATCCTTCTTCAATACAAATAGCACCGATGTTCCCCATGGAGACATACTAAGCGGAATGAATCCTTTGTCTAACAATTCTTATAGTTGCTTCTTTAACTCCTAAAGATCTATTAATAGTATTCTATAGGGCATTTTTTATATAAGTTCAGTTCCTGGAACCAATTCTATGGTAAAGTTCAACTCTTTATGTAGAGCTAAACTAAGTAAGTTATCTAGAAAGACATCTAAGAATTCGCATACCATTGGTATCTACCCTTATCTAAGGTTATGCTCTTATTTTGGCACTTCACTTAAGCCTTATGTTTAGGCAGGCAATCTATTCCTACAATTATATCATTACCCTTTAATGGTAATACTATCAACTTTATGGAGATTCTTCCCCTTAGATTTGAAGTTGTCCATTATCCACTACCTACTATGTCAATACTTGTTCACCAGTAAGGGTCCTCACTCTATAAGTGGCCTTAGCTTTAATTGCATTGATTTCATTATTTAACACAAACTTTTGACTAATAAATGAATGTAAAGTTCCAGTATCAAATAAGGTATATGCAGTTTGTCTATTTATAATTATATTACTAGAAATAAAAATTACTATCACAGTTATCTATCGCTCATCTAGTATTATAGTTAAAATTACTTAATTTCACGATTCCTACTATTCATCTACTCAAGCAAATGTTTTACCTTCAACTTATAAATAAGAAGAGTTATTAGATTACATAATTGTCACTAGTCCTTGCGCATTTTCATCAATCTCCATATCATCAAAGCCATCATGGAAATACTCCTCCATCCACTCATCATACTCCTCAGTATCACCTTCCATACTTTCTATTGCAAAGACCTATGCTAAAACCAATGATTTCCACGCCATCAAATTTCTTAGTTCCTAGTCTTACCCGTCCACAAAACCTCAAGAAATGCCCCAACTTTCCATACCTATAACATTTCACTATTTTCATTTTCAAGTATCCTCTTAATATATGATTTGGATCTTCACACAAATAGCACTTGCCCTACAGTTGCGCATACCAATGTAGAAAGTGTTGTGCTTCATATTTCCAACATTTCACATTCCATTCCTAATCATAGAAAGTATACCCTATTTTAATTTGTTTAAGTCTACTAGACATTGTTGCCAACTTCTTCCCTTTTTTACTTGAACTACTACTAGCATCTAAAGATAACCTCTTAAAGGTAGGTCAAAATTGTATGAATCCCCTTGATTTGTTACTCCATTTCTCTTGCATAACTAATTAGTTATTCTCCAATTGTCGAGCTTTATCCACAATCTTATGGTAAGTAGTAAACTCGTAATCTATTAACTTACACCTTATTGTTGAGTCAAATCCATTAAAGAATAAATCCTTCTTCAACACTTAGTTATCTCGATATAACTCAGGTGAATACTGTAACAACCTATTAAACTCATTTTCATAATGAGATACATTCATAGTACCTTTCTTCAGCTCCATCAATTTCCTAGTCATTTGATTCTACACATTTACAGGAAAGTATTCTTTCTTAAATTCTTCTCTATATACTTATCATGTAATTGGTCTTATCATTAATCTCACCTTTAAGTCCCACCAAACTTGTATACCTATTATCAATGAGAAAGTACCATAAGAAACTTTTTGATCTTCAAGGGTGCTAAAGGCCCCAAAACTTTGAACCAAGGCCCTCATCCTCATCGCGACCTCCTCTTCTATCACTTAGTTCGGCTAAGGATGATGAAAATACCAATTTACTATCCAACGCTATCTTTTTCGAAGGTATCAATGTTTGGTTGGAGAATCCTTATGATCCTTTAAAGGGTTACAATGCATGCCAATTTAGGGTATTAGAGTCGATTAGGATTAAGTTCAATTTAAGGTGTTCACACAATTTCACACCAATCTAGTCATAATAAATAATCAATCACAACACAAATTTCAACACGAATTTAGATACATAAGTACATGCATAAACTACTTACAATCACAATCATACACAATCCTAAGTCTCCGAGTACCCTAAAATAGTACTCCAATACGGTGAAGTAATAAACCCAACTTAGTTGAAATTCTCAGTCACCCAATCACTTAATTGCAGGTTGATTCGTCTCCAGGTTTCTTATAATACAAATATGTTTTTTTAGTACTTATACTTTGATGATACATAATCTAAGTTATAATTTAACTCACTTCTCCATGTATACCTATTATTTACCAATGATTCACTCTACCTTAGCTTGAGGTTCGGTTTCTGAATTAGATTCCAGTTTTGGTTCGAAATTGTTTTTTACTATAAGGAATCCTAAATACACTCAAATCCTAATGTGAAATTAATCACATTAAGTTCAAATTTTCTAATATCACATTAGGTCTTAATTTAGTTTTCTAACCTATTTGGAACACTCTAATCCTAATTGGGATACTAGATTTACTCCTGATGTAAATAAATCTTACATTTTTTATCCAATTACCAAAAATTAATTGTTATTAGATTTATTATGTACTAATTTTATTATTACATTATCCAAATTAACCTATTATTTCCTATTTATTAAAATCCAAAATTCACATATTACTAAATTTCCCATAGTTACTACATAATCCCAATATTAATTACAATTAACATTCCAAATGTTAGGATTATGTTTCCATATCAGATATTAATATCTTTAAACATTTAATTAGCTTCTAAATCAGTAATTAATCATTTAATTACTTAATTAAGTCAAAATTACCCATTTTCTTCATCATTTTAGGACTAAAAAATTACTTAAAAATTTCAAAAATTAATTTTAAAAAAATAGCTTCATAGTACTATTCTATATCACTTAAGTATTCTACAAAAAAAAAAATTGAACTCCAAACTACACTCCTAAGCCTATTTATTTCTTAATCTAATCATACTCGGTTTTGTCTAATTTCTTAAGAACCCTATATTTACAAAAGTGATTAAACTTAATCACTATATTTCCCTAAATCTACAAATAATAAAACCTCAGAATAATAAATTTCATAATTTTCTAAGCAAAATAAATAATTTTAAGAAATTTTACAAAATCAAAGAAGATGTAAGACTCACCTAGTTTGATGGCTTTTTGGCCTCCAACACCAGTTCAGATGTGTTGGCCGGCCTAAGCGATAGGTTTGGAGTGGGGTAGTAGTGGTTCGATTTCAGGTGGCTATGGTATATGGGTGCGACCTTCTTGCTCCCTTTGCACAAATTTGGGTCAAATTTCTAAAACTCTAATTTTTTTTCTCTCAATTTCAATGCTCTCAATTTTTGCCAATTCCCAACTGACCAAATGAGCTCTGTAAATTTTCTTGCTATTTATAGAGCCTTATAGGAATTATTATGCGTTAATTAGGACATGACGATTCTCAAATCTCTTCTAATTTGCCTTTTATGTTGCTTATTTTTTATTGGTTAATTTTTGTTTCTTACTTCCCTTGCCATTACGACTTGATCTAGTTCTTTCCCCCTTTCCTTGATTTTTTTCTAATTTTTTCTTAATTTTTTTATGATTTTCTTTAATTATTTACTAGATTTTTACCTAATTTCAAACAATTTAGATAATTTCACGTATTTTTATCTACACGTAAATACATGTGGAGTACAAGTAAATATTCCTAATTATTATTTAGGTCATTATATGATTTTTAGTATACATATAATCTATCTTTAGTAATTTATTAGTTATTAGATTACACGTTTCGTCTTTCCGATAATTAACAAGTAATATACTTAAAATTTGAAAATTTTATAGTCTCTTATTTTATTACGTATTTTCTTAAATTCAAGTTTACGGGGTCATTTTTACTAGTATCTCTAACTTTAGTTTATAATTTAAGTTTGATCGGATTCTTTAACCAATCGTCTTAAACTTTGTGTACTAAGTTCGATCCTATGGTCACTTGGCTTATCTTTAGGGCTTACATATATGCCAGCTAGTCATCCACTAAGGTGGGCTTTCCCATCTCACTATCGAAATACGAATTCGCTTTCATGAATTCAAGAAGCTTATTAGCTTCTTAGGTTCGATTCCCTCTTACTTTGAGCTCCAATGACCTTTGATCTATAGCATTCCGACCAATTATAAAATGCTGGATCAAAGCTCCTTATTGCTAAATCATGGTATTTATATTTGCAAACATCTATCCGAGCTGGATTGGATCCATCATATTTAGAGGTGATAGTGGTAGCGACGACGATGGTGGCATATTATTCTTAGGTAATTCTTGTAGTATAAAAGGATTAGGAGGTGGTTCAATATTTTCATGTCACTCATCTAGATTTCTATTCACGTTCTCATCCATAGTTATATTCATAATAACAACTATTTACCTTATACATAACATATATAATCTAACAATTAGTGTAAGGTTAAGTTACTTAAAAATTCATATGGATCGAAAATCCCTTACTTAAACAATATAGATTAGCCCTAAATTTCTAGCATGACATTAACTTCCATATTCACCTATAGCATTATATACCTACTTATATAATGATAATAACAATATATATGTCACTGTCAATTATATCATGTACTTCTTTTATATAAAAATTGATACAAATATTAACAAAATTACACTTTCTTTTCATGTATCTACGTATAAGATACAATTACATCTCTAATAAAATTTCTTTTACATCCTAGGAGATTATAAACTTAACTTTACAAAATCAAAAGATTAAATACTCGATTCTTAAATGCATCATTCTATTTACAACTTCATATATACATTAGTCTATTTACACCTAAAACATAACTAAAAAAAATATAGCTAAAATTTACAAGAGTTACACCGAAAGTTAACAATACATCAAAAGTTAACATACAACCTAGATAATCAAAACAGCTAAGTCACATGTTACAACTATCATCAAAAGATTAAGATCGTTATAAGTTAGGTCATCTACTGGCTCCCTCCACTATTTGAACCCTTAGAGGTTGCTACCTCTTCACTAGGATCTTCATTCTCTTGTTCCTCTTCTTCCACCTTGTCAAAATCTGAACTCAATATTACAAAGAGGGTGTTAAGTATCATGATAACTTCATAAACTTCATCCTCATTCACTCATTACTTCCTACAGCACCTTCTAACATAAATTCTTCCTCTACTAAATCCTCCTCAGGATCCTCTTCTTCATTTACTCCTGCATTTACCTGTGTATTGTAAGGTAAGTCTTCCTATAGCTTATTAGGGGTTCAGGTTTTTGAGATTGTAAAGAAACTTTTATTCCATTATTTTTCATAACTGGAAATCTAAGAAACCAATCATTAATACCAAGTGGATAGTTCCTAAGGATATGATGAACACCTATAGGCACTTGATCAAAATTAGGTGGATTTTTTTTAGTTGTTTCCACAATAACTTGAAAATATAAGACTAGTAACATCATGGACAAAATCCCTTTTTTGCTACAAGTGTCTTTTCTCAAAAGTTGCTATGGCAATATACTCATTATATACCGGTACCAACTCATACTCCATCATCTACCAATCATCCTTTGAACTAAAAGATAGCCTACGCTTATAAGTAAATATGATTTCGTCAATGGTATGAAACAACTACCAATTAGCCATATCTAACAACAACTTCTGCATTCACACCTGATAATTCATAGGAAACACATCACCTTTCCAATTAAAATTTCTCTAAGCATAGATAAGCCTATTTCTAAGAATCTCAAATAATTTAAGTCCTTAAGTTTGTTTCACTCTTTATAATACTCATAATTAAATTCTCATACATATAACTTATATATATATACCTATAAATTTGAATCTTTTACAACCCAATTAATCCCCAACTCTAAGTATACCTAAAACATTTAATTGATTTTAATTACAACACTTTAGAGCTCAATTCTTATGAACCATGCTCTAATATCAACTTAGAATGATCACACCCTGAAAGGGAGGAGTCATAACAATCCCATCATATAAACTATTTTAAGACAAAAGCTGATCTCATAGCTACTATCGTAAATATAATCTATATAAGGTACACATGACTCAACTAACCTGAAGTGTCTAGTAGGTACCTATCTTAAGTAAAACCTACGGTTTATGCTTTGGAAATATTTATAAAAAAAAAACTGTAATACATAACTGTAGTGCTTAATTTATATTTACGTAAAATAAAAAATGGTTTTCCAAGAGTTACGGGTTCTATCATACATATTTATATAAGCTTTACTTGAAGACTACTGGTCTCCTAAGGACATCGATCAGTTTTCTAAAAAGACCTAAACTTCAAAAGCATTCCAGTTTTAGTAGCCATCACATATATTATCACTCCCTAAACCCTTCGAATATTAACCAGTGGTTGGTTATATCTTTACATCTTTAGTTCTTTAGTTAGTACCTACAACAAAATCCATAAGGTAGGAGGGAAACCGAAAAGTATAATACAAATATAAATAAAGTTATTAATTTCATGAAATGTAATGCAACCACTCAATCATATGTTACATTACATAATATTATCCAGATTATTCTGAGGTTAGAGAAATTATCTTTGCTTTAACTTGAATTAAGGAGTTTAGATACAACTCAAATCAAACCAAACCCAAGCTTGTGCAATAGAGAACACCTTCGTCCCTAAACTATTTTTGAACCATGGCCCCCAACCTTACTGCGATCTCCTCTCCTCCTACTTAGTTTAACTAAGGGTAGGAAAGCATCATTACTTCTATTCTCATCGAAAAGGGGTCAATATTTAGTCAGACATACCTTATCATTTTCCTAATGGGTTGTTATACATGACAAATTAAGTTAGCATCGAATTTCTATTATTTCCATTTAAGGGTTGCAAAACAAGTTCAAACCAACCAAAAAATATGCAATCAAGCAAAGCAACATGCTAAGGAATCTAACTTCTATCGTACAACATATTATTAGTCACACACATAGAATGCGCATAGACAATTAAGTTACATCTATAAACAATACACTCTTAAGCTTTCAAATACTTTAATACATTATCCTAACTAATGGAAAAGCAATAATCCTAGCTTACTTATACTGATGTTCACTTCAGTAGGTCGTCATCATCAACTTTCTAGTCATTTGGAAATCTTATATATGCCAAAACTTAGAACCAATTTTCATAAGATTCACGAAAACAATAAGGTCCTATCTAACTTTTCATATTATCATACAACTTAATTGAAATATTATTTAGATAGTTATTTCAATGAAGTTACATATATTATGAGATATATATATTTATACACGTACTTAATTATTATTGTTTTATTATATAAGTTATTTTAAATTGGTTAATATTCATAGATATATGTTATTATAGTACTATTTACAATATATCTTTTTGACATAATCAAAACGTATATTTAATAGGTCAAATTATGTTTTAATTGCAGAAAAGTTATCGTAGGATGCTAATTTTTGTAATATTCTAAGAATATTTATTTAATTACCTAAAATTAAACATTCTAGCAAAATTAGTATCATTAGGTTTATATGAACTCGACAATATGTAATACATGTTCTATTTCAAACGATGACTTTTTAAAAGATATATTCAATTGTAATATACATATGAGCTTATATAATAAGCATCATCATATTATTTTCATATTATCTAAATAAAGTATACTTACAGGATTTTCAAGTAAAATATGATAAGACATGTATTTTATATCCTTAGTATGTATATACCCTAATCTGAACCATGTAATGTTACAAAAATAATAAAAACATTGTATATTCATATCTAACTAGAATAAATGTTATTATAATTTAATTAGATAATTAACATAAATTAGCTTAATATTACTAAAACATGTCTTAGTTAGTAAATTAAGCCATTTAAATAGAAAAATTCATAATAAATAGCTAAGATTATCAAATAAATCCATGAAACTTTCTACATACTAAAAAAAATATTTGGAATTCAATTAGCAACTTATTTCATATAATAAGGCTTATTGCCTAGGTATATAAAATTACATTTTTATACAAACTAATTTCTAACATATCCTGATATCATTATAAGTATCCATAATTCATTAGATGTCAATTTCATCAACTATTTTTATTAAAATTAATTTATCTCAGAAAACACCAATTTTAGCCATTTTTAGGGTAAAAAATATGATAAATACTAAACATATGTAAAATCAAAATCGGGCTATATAGTATTTAACTAGATGTAATAAAGATCCTACAGAAAAATTTAAAGCTTAAAACAACATGATTTAATATATTTCTTTTTGAATCAAAGATTTAGATTAACAGTACCCTTTCTTAAGAAAGCACATGAAATAATCATAATTTTACAAAAATAAAATTACAACATGAAAGCATCCTAGAATTACCTTAGGAATAATTTTTTTCATATTTTTCCTAATTAATTTACTATTTTTAGAAAGTAATTAAAAAATAAGGCAGAAATTGGACATACATGTTCATCGAAACTATAGCTATCATTAGCCAATGAGGGTATGTCGAATAGTCTAAGCGATGGGTGGATTACTAAGGGTAGCAAGTTTTAATAGCAGATTACGATTTGGGTTGGGAACCAAACCAGATCTGTGGTTACTCTATTTTTCAATTTTTTTTCTATTTTTGTTTAATTTTCCCAAATTTTCCTTTAAGTGATCTATTATCCAAAGTGTCTAAAATGTAGTCCTAGGGTCTATTTATATTTATTTGATGTAGTTTGGGATTTTTCTTTCTTTTTCTTCTCCTTTTTTTCTTTTACTTTTTCCTTAATTTATGAGCATGAGGCGTCAAATTTCTTTCAATTCTACTTTTGAATCATCCTTTGATCAGTTCTTCGAATGCCATCATGAAATCTAGATGTTTTCTAGGCGTTTAGATAAGTTTTATTAATTTTGTAGTAAAATTTTAATATTTTATGTATATATTATTATTATTTTGTGATTTTATTAATATACGTATATATATTCTATATACTTGATACATATAATGAGTAATCATATTCATTTAATTATGTTTTACCCATGTTATTGATTCTTAAGATATATTTTATTGTTAACTTTTTGAATTTATTGCTTATTAAATACATTTTTAGGTTTCTAGGTTAATTTACAAGTGTCTTTATTTTATATATCGGGTATATTTGTAAGTGTAATATATATATATATTTCATATATTATTTTATGCAATATTATTCACTTTTACAACTTAAATAATTTATCTATAAGGCCTCATTATATTTCAAGACTCGAATTTAAGGATTCTGATGATTTTTATATTATATTGATTAACTATACTTTTAAGGCTAAAATTGGGATTTTGTGAAATTAATTTTAAAATCTAACTTTATTGGGTTACTTCCACTAACTTTTCTGACCTAATCGTAAAATTTAAACTTAATCTAATAAGTTTTGCTAAATGTCTTAAAATTAAATATTGCTATCCTAAATGCAACTTTGGGGGCTCACATTATCCCTTGATGAAAATGAAAATAACCTCAAGTGAATTGCATCATCGAATACTCCATTAGTTTTCATCGTAGTAGATAACTATAAAAAATTTTGAATATGTTCGTAAGGGTCCTCAAATGATGCTTCACCAAATTGATTGAGTTACACCATCTAAATTAAGGCAAGTTTAAGTTCAAAATTATTTACTTGAATAGTTGGCTACATAATAGGTAATGCAACTTCATTCAAATTTGGGACAATGATATTCCCACAAAGCTCACTTATTACCATTCACATTTCCATTTCCTTCATGTCCATCATTTCCATTCCCATTAACTCCATTTCCATCACCTCCTTTATGGAGTCCTTATTGATTTTCCATTTCTCTTGACTCCTATCTCCTTCTTTCCCTAATTCTATCATGAAAAGTCCAGTTTATTTCAGGGTTAAGTTCCTTAACTAGTTCTTTTACCCTCTTCGCAAACATATCAATAATCTTAAATTCTACTCCTTTCTTATCCAACCAAACCACTAAACTATAACCTACAAATTTCAATGCAAGAACATAAACAGCACTCTTTCTAGCCCAACACAAATCGATTGGGGACAAATTCAGGATTTTCAATAAATTCTACAATAAAAGTTCAAACTTTATCCACAAATCAACTCAAATTAACAATAGATTAGCTAAATCAACTCGATCAAACAAGAAAAGAAATGAAGACTAAAACTTTAATAACTAAACTGCTCAAAATCAAAGGAAATAAAATCGGGCTACGGATAACACTACAAATGTACTAAAGTTACGCTAATGCCTTGGCTCAAAGTCCTAGGTTTATCCAATATCAATACAATTGCTTTTTTCCTAGCAACAGCACTACAAAGGATAAGAGACACTAATAAAAATTATATATTTAATGACACTTTATAAATAAATATTTTCAAAATAATGTCATCTTAACCGACCAGTATGATAGGTTATCTATAGTAATAATATTAGTGAGTATTCACCAGGACGAATTCCTCAAGGAAAAGGGATTCAATTAAGTACCAAATTCTAACCTGCTACTCTAATTTAGGTGAATTGAAAAGAGAGTTTGGAATTGAAATTTAAATTAAAATACAAGTGAAAAGCAACAACTAACACCAATGATAAAACCACAGCTTGTGGCATATTTCTAAAGTAAAGGTGACGGTATGACACTAAGATATCAAGGATGATTTTTAACTAGGTTTTAATAGAATTTACTTAAGCTAGATCTCGAGTAAGGCATCTCACTCACCTATGTAGTGGAAAATCTCACCTCGATCTCATTTCCCTATGTAATCAGCTAAATACTCAATTTTTGTCACAAGCAAAGTATACTAATCCTAGAGATTAGGGGGTTAATCTCCTCTCGATCTTATAACCTAACCTAATCCACTAGAACCACATAATGTAATATGAATTCAATGGGGAACACCTAATGTCCTCTTAGTCTCATAAGTCTAAGAACCCATTATCAATATTCCATCAACTCAACAACTCAATTAGGGAATTACACAATTAATCTCCTCCAGGTCTCATAATCACAAGGAAACCCAATAAAATTTCATTGAAGTACCTCAAAGAATTCAAATGAAATACCAATCATCAAAATCCTAATTAAATGCACATACCCATATCATAAATATAAAGTAACACCATCTATAATATCTATATCATCACAAACCCATTAAAAACTACTTAGCCACTCATGTTAGGAATAATAATAGTAATAAATGATAGAAAAATAGTAGCAAACTCTATAGATCAACAAAGGAAAATGGTATCTACTCAAGAACAAGAGATTAAATGAAGAGAACGTAGTAAATACTCAATAAACAAACTTAAATATGCATAAAATCATAAAAACGTTCACAAAATATCATAAACAAGTCACTAAAACATGAAAACAAACAATGAGCTTGCAAAACTGAACCTAACAATGCTAAAATCCTAATTGCGATCTGCATTTCTACCCGCAAATATGACTACATATTTTTTTAAGCTACTGATCGATCGGTGTGAAGGTCTACCAATAAATTGGCATGTATCAACTTTAGGTCACCTCCATGTTTTATGAAACATGATGTTTAAGGAGGATTAGGGTTTAGTAAAAAAACCCTAACCCTAATTTCTTTTACCGATCAATATGTACTTTTGGTATCAATAAATAAGCATACGTAAATCTACCTTCGCACATTTTTTTCACTTGCCAATCTCTCCCTTGATCAACTGCCTTAAGGAGCTGTTGTATGAAAGAACTGTTTAGAATTTATGATGGTTCATATCTATAATACTATATTACCCCCTTTTGGATTATTTTAGCTATAAACGCCTAATTTTTTCTATTACGAAAGTGAGGTTAAAGTATAATGAGTAGTTTTGTGTCTTATGTCTCTAAATATATCATTATAATCAATATAATTAAGAAAAATCTTTTAAGTGGACTTTATAGCCCCTTGAAATAATATTGAGATTATTAAACTACTATTCTATCCTTTTACTTATCAATAAATTCACCTCACATCGAATTTGAAAGTAAAATAGGTTAGATAGTTTTTCAAATGTCAAACTATAGATTCGATACAAAGCATAGAAAGATAAGATATTTAAAAAAAAAAAAGGATAATCCAAAAAGGACAATCAAAATATTTTTTAAGTGTTTTAATGGTCAATTTCTTTATAATACCTTTGTATTTAATTTTCATACTTGCATTGCATTCTTCTAATAATATCTATTCCATATTATTATGTTAAAATGTATCAATGGATTTTTGATAACTCTTATTTTAAACATATTTCATATGGTGATTTTATAGTATTTTCCTCACAATTTTTTGTTTTCTTTAAAGAAATTGATACTTAATTGAGTAAAATTTCGATTTCTAGGTTTGAACGCATTCTAGGATTGAAAACGAAGAAAAGGAATCAAATTTCACTCAATTCGGAGTTCAAACGAAGAAGTTTTGAAGTTACACAGCATGTCCCAAGCTGTGTCCATGTAGGGAAATTGGCCAAGGGCAGAAAGTTACATGACCTGGGGACACGGTCATGTCCCAGGTCATGTCTGGTAAAGAAAACGAAAACCTTTTGATATACTATAAATGGACATATTAGGGTTTCAAAAGATATAAGAGACATTAGAGAAGACAAGAGACTTGAAGAGAAGGAGAAGGCGAGAACAACACCAACTTCAAGATTGGAGAGATTTTTCATCAATCAAAGGAGTTTTTTATATTTTATTTTATGTTATTGATGGAATTCGTTTTTAGTTTCATTATGATAGCTTAGAATTCGTGTATTTAGGATTATGGAACCTAAGGTTTCATATGATTCTTAGATTGATTTAGAATTCTCAATAAAGTTTCTATCTTTGCTTCATTCAATTATGTCGTTTAATTGTGAATTGATATTTCTAGAATATCAATATATGATAGTATGCATGTTGATTGAGAAATTACATGTATAATTAGATCTTTACATAATTGGAGAGAATTACATGTATACTTAGAGATAAGATACATGTTTCTTTCGAACTGTTAATTAATTGTGAGAGAATTCATTATACATTAATGCAATTCTAAGTTATATTACTAAGTGAAGAGATTCCGGTAAATAATTTAGGATTAGGGTTAATATGCTTGAGAAAGATATTAACTTTAGTTGTGAATCCCTCCGATCAAGAATAATAGAAATTGAATTGAATATATTTTAAGCAGTCACATGTTACACACTAGGGGAAATAATTCCTAAATACGTTATTACTTTCTTAAAGTCGTTCTTAATTTTATCGCTTTTTCAATTGCTTAATCAAGCCTTATAATTAAGTTAATTTGTTAATTTTAGTATTTTTAATTAATTCAAACTTTCATAATTTTCCGGTTAGATAATAAAGCTAAGGTTAATATTAGTACTTGAAGTCTCTAAGGAATCAACTCGGACTCACATCCGCTATATTAAAACCGATAGGTGCACTTGCCTGATATCAAGTTTTTGGCGCCGTTGCCGGAGATTTTCGATATTAAGAACACTAGTTGCTTTATTACTTTAACCATTTTTTTTCTTTTGTTTTCATTATTTATTTTCATTAGCTAAGAGCTGCAATTGATTCTATATTTCTTGCCCTTGCAGTGCATGACTCGGAGTAACCCGGAAGATTTAGTAGAACTTGATCCTAAAATTGAGAGAACTATCCTTCAAAATTTGAGATCGCGACCTCGACAAATTGTGGTGACCATTGACGACGAGTTAATCGTTGAAATCAAGGAAGAAAGTGAAGAGCCCAACACTCAATTCATCGAGCAGGAAGATCCACCACACATGGCTAACAACGGGAATGAAGCAAATCGGACCATGTCCGATTATTCAAGGCCTACACTTATTGGAGCTGGCTTTAGTATTGCAAGGCCAACCGTCGCGGCTAATAACTTCCAAATTGCACCTAACATCATATAAATGGTGCAACAATATATTCAGTTTGATGGTCTCTAAGATGAAGATCCTAATGCCCACATCTCTAGCTTTCTAGAGATTTACGATACATTTAAAATCAATGGAGCCACAGATGATGTCATCCGACTACGGCTATTTTCTTTCTCCTTGAGGGGTAGAGCAAAACAGTGGTTGAACTCCCTACCAAGAAATTTAATCACAACTTGGAATGAATTGGTAGAGAAATTTTTGGAGAAGTATTTCCCACCTGCAAAGACCGCTAAACTTCGGAATGATATTTCTTGTTTTGCTCAATTAAAAGTGGAGACGCTATATGATACTTGGGAGTGGTTTAAGGACTTACTCAAGTGGTGCCCACATCATGGCCTCCCACTATGGATGTAGATTCAGACCTTCTATAATGGTCTCAATTTATCTACTAGATAGATGATTGATGCATCTGCAGGAGGTACTTTGAACACAAAGACACCTGAGCAAGCACAAAACCTGATTGAAGGAATAGCAATGAACAATTATCAGTAGGAAACTACTAGAGCTAAACAAAAGGCCATAGGAGTTTATGAGTTGGACTTGACCACTGCTTTGGCAACCAAGGTGGACCTATTGAGTAAGAAGATTGATGCACTCTCAGTTGGCCCTCAACAAATGTAATCGAATGTAAGTGATTTTGGTATGCAGGGGTATGGAGCACAAGAGCAACTGAAACAAGTAGATTATCTAGGAAATCTACCTAAGCAACAAAATAACCCCTACAGCAACACTTACAATCCAGGATGGAGGAATCACCCCAATTTCTCATGGGGAAACAAAAACCAAGGCCAGTAGAAGACCAACTTTGGCCCACCTAGATTTTAAAGACCATTCCCACTTCCTCTCCCTCAAGAAAAGAAGTCTAGTGTAGAAGAACTTTTAACAAAATACATTCAAGGCAATGAGGCTCACTTATCCAACATTGAATCCTCGCTCAGGAATCAAGAGGCTTCCAATCGTAACCTTGAGAACCAAATTGGTCAACTTGTAAAGCTAATCTCTGAAAGATCGCAGGGATTGCTACCAGGAAATACAGAACCCAATCCAAAGGAACATGTTAAGGCAGTGACACTTCGAAATGGGAAGGAGTTGCATGCTGAGAGGAAGGTTAGCAAGGAGACTAGCAAGAGCAAGGAGGGGATGAAAGCAACGGAAGATGTAGAGTCATCAAAGGTGATGGAATATCAACCACCTATCCCATATCCCTAAAGACTCAAGAAAGATTACAATGACCAACAATTCAATAAGTTCCTTGACCTCTTTAAACAACTGCATATTAACTTACCTCTTGTTGATGCCCTGTCACAGATGCCGAAGTACGCTAAGTTCTTGAAAGATTTGTTATCCAATAAGAGGAAGCTTGAGGAGCTTTCTATAGTCATCTTGGATGAAAAATGGTCAACGATCATGCAAAACAAATTGCCTAAGAAGCTAAAAGACCCAGGAAGTTTTACAATTCCTTATCATATTGGTAATCTGTTGATTGACAAAGCTTTAGCTGATTTGGGTGCTAGCATCAATTTAATGCCTTATAAATTTTTCAAGAAACTAAGATTAGGGGAACCTAAGCCCATATGCATGAGCTTACAATTAGCTGATAGATCTATGACGTACCCTAGAGGTATATTTGAGGATGTATTAGTCCAAGTGGGTAAATTTATTTTTCTAGTTGATTTTGTGATATTGGATATGGATGAAGATTTTGAGTTGCCCCTTATCCTAAGTAGACCATTCTTAGCTACCGCTAGGGCTATCATTGATGTTAGTGATGGCAAGCTCATTCTTCGAGTAGGAGATGAAGAGATTATGTTTAAAATTTCGGAGGCTATGAAAAAGTCTGTCGATCAGGATAATACTTGCTACCTTCTGGATGTTACTGAAACTTTTGTTTTAATTTATATACAAGAAGTTCTTCTTAAGGATCCGTTGGAGAGTTGCTTGCAATTGGGCATGGAGGAAGCTTCAAAAGATCTTGTCAAATCCGAGGTGGTAGCCTAACTGGAGGCAAATAAACCTATCTCTATGGAGAAAGTATTTGAAAAGTTTGAAAAGAGGAAGGAAGCACAGTTAAAACCTTCGATTGAGGAGCCACCAGTATTAGAGCTAAAGCAATTACCTGACTACTTGGAATATGCCTTCTTAGAGAAGGACTCCAAATTACCGGTAATTATAGCATCCAATTTGGAAAAAGAACAGAGAGAAAGGTTGCTGAAAGTACTCAAGGAGCATAAGAGGGCCATTGCTTGGAAAATATCCGATATTCGAGGTATTAATCCCTCCTTTTGTACTCATAAGATTTTAATGGAAGAAGACCACAAGCCGATTGTACAGCCCTAGAGATGCTTGAATCCGAACATGAAAGAGGTAGTCAAAAAGGAAGTTATTAAACTCCTTGATGCAGGTATGATATATCCTATCTCTGATAGTTCATGGGTGAGTCCAGTACAGGTAGTTCCAAAAAAAAGTGGGATGACAGTAGTCCTTAATGAAAAGAATTAATTGATCCCAATGAGAACGGTAACAGGTTGGCGTGTATGTATCGATTATAGAAAGTTAAATAATGCTATACGTAAGGACCATTTCCCTCTACCTTTTATTGATCAAATGATAGAATGACTAATTGGACATATATTTTATTGTTTTCTGGATGGCTTATCTGGTTATTTTCAGATACCTATTGCACTGGAAGATCAAGAGAAGACTACTTTCACTTGTTCTTATGGTACCTTTGCCTACCGTAGAATGCCTTTTGGTCTTTGCAATGCACCTACTACATTTCAACGATGCATGTTAGCTATTTTTGATGATTTAATTGAGGACATAATGGAGGTATTTGTGGATGATTTTTCAGTTTTTGGCAACTCATTTGACCTTTGTTTGAATAATTTGGACAGGGTATTTACCAGGTGTGAAGAGACCAATCTTGTCCTCAACTGGGAGAAGTACCACTTCATGGTACAAGAGGGTATTGTGCTGGGCCATAAGATCTCTTATCGAGGAATTGAGGTGGATACTACTAAAGTGGATGCGATTGCAAGACTCCCATCTCCAACTTCAGTTAAAGCCATAAGAAGCTTTTTAGGACATGCAGGTTTTTATCAGCGATTTATCAAGGATTTCTCGAAAATTGCCTACCCTTTGACTAAGTTATTAGAAAAGGATGTCCCTTATGTTTTCTCTCAGGAGTGTTTGAAAGCTTTCAATATCCTTAAAGAGAAACTTACCAATGCTCCGATCATGGTAGTACCTGATTGGGCACTTCCCTTTGAGCTTATGTGTGATGCAAGTAATCACGCAGTTGAGGCAATGCTGGGGCAAAGGCGAGACAAGCACTTTCAACCAATTCACTATGCTAGCAAAACTCTTACAAATGCTCAGGAGAACTACACTACTACAGAAAAAGAGTTGCTAGCAATTGTTTTTGCCTTTGATAAGTTTCGCTCTTATTTGCTTCTATCTAAGGTGATTGTTTATACTGATCATTCTACCCTTAGGTACTTGTTAGCAAAACCGGATGCAAAACCAAGATTGATTAGGTGGATCTTGTTGCTACAAGAGTTTGATGTAGAGATCAAAGATAAAAAAAAGGCGCTGAGAATTTAGCAGCACATCACCAATCTCGATTGGAGAATCTAAACTTGGAAATGCTCGACGAGAATGAGATCAAGGATGAATTCCCTGAGGAGCGACTCTATATCATCGCCCAAGTAAGTGATATGGAAGTTCCTTGGTTCGCAGATATCGCTAATTTTTTAGTTGCTAGGATCATACCGAAGGGACTTCCACGCTAACAAAAGAAGAAATTTTTTTCTAATATCAAACATTATTTTTGGGATGATCCTTACCTGTTTAAAGTATGTGTAGATCATGTCATTTGAAGGTATGTACCATACCTCGAAGGATGGAGAATTTTGAGCTACTGTCATTCGGGGCCTACGGGTAGGCATCATAGTGCCAATAGGACAGCTCATAAGGTCCTAGAGGCAAGATTTTATTGGCCTACCCTATTCAAAGATGCCCAGAGATATGTTGAGAGTTGTGATCGTTGCCAACGAGTAGGGAATATATCCCGTAGGGATGAAATGCCACAAAATCCCATCATCAAGGTTGAGGTATTTGATGTGTGGGGGATTGATTTCATGGGTCCTTTCCCGAACTCTAATGGAAATAAATATATCCTAGTAGTTATTGACTATGTCTCTAAGTGGGTGGAAGCTAAAGCCCTACCTACTAATAATGCTAAGGTAGTAAAAAAATTCTTGAAAGGCCTATTTTCTCGATTCGACACCCCTAGGACAAGTATAAGTGATAGGGGAACACACTTTTGTAATGCTCAACTCGACCACGTATTGAAACGTTATGGCGTTACACATAGAATAGCCACCCCGTACCACCCCCAAAGTAGTAGCCAAGTGGAAGTTGCCAATTACGATCTTAAGAGAATTCTTGAAAAGCCATAGAGTATCATAGAAAAGATTGGTCAGAAAAGTTGGATGATGCTCTATGGGCATATAGAACCGCTTACAAAACACCACTAAGGACCACACCTTACCGACTTGTATATGGCAAGGCTTATCATTTATCAGTAGAGATTGAACATAAGGCTTATTGGGCAATTAAGAGTGATAATGTTGATTTTAAGGGTGCAGGTTCTCATAGGAAACTTCAACTGAACGAGCTAGAGGAATGGCGAGCAAATGTATATGAGAACTCCAAATTATACAAAGAAAGGGCCAAAAAGTACCACGACCAGCGAATCAAACAAGGTCGACAATTTAAAGAAGGTGATCATGTTCTTTTGTATAATTCTCGCCTTTGTTTATTCCCAGGTAAGTTGAAATCTAAATAGTCTGGACCATTTACAATTATACGAGTTTTCCCGTATGGGACTGTTGAAGTTACACACCCGGAGAAGGGCACATTTAAGTTAAATGGGCAATGGTTGAAGTTATACGTGAGTGGCAACTTGGAGCATGTTGGACGAGAGGAGTTTTATCTCCATCCGACAGAACTAACATGAGAAGACGTATCCCGTCGAGCTATCGACGTTAACTAAAGCGCTTCTTGGGAGGCAACCCATGTCTAACTTTGCTTATACTTTAGTTCTTTAAGTTTTCTTCATTTTATTTTCCTTTTATCTAACTTTGCTTTGCTTCTTATATTTTCGTCATAGCCTTTACCTTTTAGTTTTATCGTTGCTTTTTCTCTTTAGTTTTATTACTTTTATTTCTATAAGTTTCCTTTATCTTTAAATTAAATTAAAAAAAAAAAGGTTACACGGGCGAGGGACACGGTCGTGTCCTAGCCCGTGTCCATCCAGGCCTTTAATCTGCCCACGTAGAGAAAGTTACACGGGCGTGGGACACGGTCATATCCCAGCCCGTGTCCGCCCAGATTTTGCCTTTAATCCATGGGCACAGAAAGTTACATGGGTGAGGGACACGGTCGTGTCCCAGCCCGTATGTGCCCAGAATTCCCATTCACGAACAAGAAGTTACACAGGCATGGGACACGGTTGTATCCCAGCCCATGTGCGTCCAGACTTCACATTAGATCACAAAATGTTACACGGGCGTGGGACACGGTCGTGTCCTAGCCCGTGTCCGTCCAGTTTTCATATATGGAAACAAAATGTTACACGGGCATGGGACACGGTCATGTCCTAGCCCGTGTCCATCCAGACTCCACACGACACACACAGAATGTTACACGGGCAAGGGACACGATCGTGTCCCAACCGTGTCTACCCAGACTTACACGATTTTGCACATGCCCGGTTTATTTAAACTAAACACACCCTCTCACACACTCACAATCAAATATATCTCTCTCATATTCTCTCTTATTCTCCCTCTTCTCTCCACAATTCTTGCATTCCGCATTTTGATCCAAGTAAGTTTCCTAATTGATTTTATTCTCTCTTCCTCATGATTAGGCAGTTTGGTTATTTGTAATTTTACTCTTGTGTGTACTGGTTTTTCCATTTGGCCTGAAATTTTCTTTTGTTATTTCATACACGCCATACACCATTGCCTTGTGTTTCTTGATCTTATATGCATTTATCATGCCTCATTTAGTTAGATATTCATTGTGCTCTCTCAATTCGGAATTTTGTTGGCTAATTTGCTCATCCTTATTCTTTCGCTCATCTTTATTCTTTCATGTTAGTTAGGGTTAGCAATAGAAGGAAACAATTCTAGGTCATTTAGCGTCTTTTATATGTTGGGACGCCTATATTTCAAGTTAATTGTAGTGTAGTAGAATTAGTTGGTTGCAATTGCAAGTTATTTCTTTTCCACCAACTAGTTTTCCAATTGCACTCCACGTGTTTGTTTAAATGTCCCAATGAGAATTATGCTAACATTCTTCGCTTTTGCTCTTATTTTCCTTTGCCTACTTGACCTATGTGTGATAAGAATGTGCGTGTTTGATTTGGTTTGTTGATTCTTTTCAGGTATTCCAATGGCGAATCACGCTAAGCTTACCGTTCGCTGGAAATCAAAATTTGCAGCATCCTCTTCATCACAATCAGGAGCAATAGTTGAACCACTAGCTACTCTTCCCCTGATGGAGCACCCAATGCTCCAATTTAAGGAAGACTACCAGGTGCAACATTATCAATTACTTCAGCATAAGCCGTTTAGCAAGACCCTTCGGCTGCATTAGGATGTGCTCGCTCAATTAAAGCTCACCACAGAAATGAAGGAGCTCTTGGATGGTACCATTTGGGAGCGCTTATTATCCTTTGAAGCTTCAATTTATAAAGAGCTAACCTTAGAGTTTTTATGTACTTATAAACTTGATAAAGAAAGTGCTACTAGCATGGGCCCAAAACGCAAATTACACTTCACCTTAAGTGGCCATCCATTCCACATGACCATCACTCAACTGGGCAGATATCTTGGTCTATATGAAGAGAGATATACACGGACGGAAGAATTCCAACGTCTCTCGTATCGTTTTCCTCATGGAGTCACAGCAAGGTTGTTTTGGAATAAGATTACTGTTGGCGATGCCTATGATCCAGCAAGGATCAAGGCCTCTCAATTAGTCAAACCTGAATATCGGGTTCTTCACTGGCTCTTTTCGCATACATTAACTGGCAGAGGCCTCAGCACCGGGGTGGTTTCCAATAAGGATTTCCTCTATATATACAGTGTCATTCATAAACATCCCATCAATCTCGCCATCGAAATTGCCAAACTCTTCAGCCATCAAGCCACCACTACACGTAAGAAAAGGCATATTTGTTGTGGCCCTTGCATTACCTTACTAGTGTAGGCCATGCGAACTAAGGTTGTTGCTTGGCCTTCACTTACTTTGATTAGCCAAGTCACTCCTATGCGCCTCAATTCATTCCGACTCATGAACCTCCTACCAACAAGAAGTCAAGGTCGACACTCTCGCAGTAGCACATCTCAGGGCCAGAAGTCTTCAGCCAGCTTTGAAGATAAATTTGATTTGTTGCTGTCTGAGGTTCGTTATATAAGAGAAAGTGTAGATAAACTTTATATCCGCCAGGACAAAATGGAAAAATTTCTTAAAATGAAAGAGTCAGCTACCCATGAAGAGGAGAGTGAGGAAGAGGAAGTGGATGATGAGGGTGAAGAAGAAGAGGCTGTGAGGGTGGTAAGGACAAGGCGGCTAGAGAAAGTGATGAGGATGTCAAGGCCAGTGATGATGATGATGATGATGCTACGATGGCTGAGGCACCATCTGATGAGGAGGATGAAGAGACGGATTCTGATCCCTCTTCTTAGTTCATAATTTTTTGTATTGTCTTTTGTTGGTTAAGGCTTGTGAACTCTGATATATATAATGATGATGCTTCTTCATTTTGCGCTTCTTCATTTTGTACTTCTTTTCGACTAGCAGGGAAGTATTAGTTTCTTTTCAGTACATATGTTTCCTTTTTTCCCATGCTGCTTTTTCTTGCTACTATGATTTTTCGTGGTACATTGGGGACAATGTACGTTATTAAGTGTGGGGAAAGGATATATATGAATTTGTTACTGTTTAGGAGACCAATTATTCATATTTGACCTAATTAATTTTTAAGTTAACTTGCAATAGGTGATTAACTGGTATTAAGCCAAATCAACTGTATCATCTTGATCATTATTGATCTTATTATACCTTACTAGAATTGATTAGTCAAATTTTTGGAGGGCATTGTTATGAGTTATTTAGCTTAGGACTTTAAGACTTGAGATTAGAGCAACGTCACTAGTTGAGAGTTAGTCATGGTTATTTTTAAATTTACTTTTATGTATACCTTTCTCTTAGAAATTTTTAAGAGTCCTATAATTTTTAGTAAACAAACAAATGAAATTCTTCTTTTGAGAAACCCCTGAAAAAATCAAAATGATTGGAGGTCAAAAGTAATAATAAGTGTATGAATAGAAAAATTGGTAAGGATTCGTCTTGGTCCGTTAGAAGAGCGAGATTGAGTCCTAATGCCAATTCTAATGAATAAATTGATATGGATCAGCCTTGGTCCGTCAGAAGCAAGGTTCTTTCCCACTATTAATACAAGAAATAAGTTAGTATGGATCGGTCTTGGTCCGTCAGAAGAGCGAGATTCTTTCCCTCTACCAACACAATTGTATATTAAATAAGGTAAATTTAAAAGACCTCTCAACAAAAGCATGAACTAGGGGGATGATCGGAGGAAGAGTGGATGTAAAATGTATTTGTTTTAGATTATGGTGCTTGGTGAGATGGAAAAGAGAATTGTATACACTTTAGTCAAATGGATAAAATTTTTATGACTCTTTCTCAGTTGGTGAGATGTTAAATCTAATTTTTAGTTTAAGAATCCTTGGTTAAATGACTCAGGTAAACTTTGATTTTCATAAATTAACTAGTAAACTCTAGTATTAAGTATTGTTGGAGCATTCGAATATGGTCAGATGAAATTGGTTGACTTTCTTATTGCAAGTTAGTTGAGAATGATTTTTTTACTTTTCTACGGGTTAAGTGTATTCGTTTACTGGTTTCCTAAATAGTGATAAATTTTGTTTAACGTTTCTTGTCCCGAAAGTTTTGTTTTAATTTATTTGCTTGAGGACAAGCAAATGCTCAAGTGTGGGGAAATTTGATAACTCTGATTTTAAACATATTTCATATAGTGATTTTATAGTGTTTTCCTCACAATTTTTTGTTTTCTTTAAAGAAATTGATACTTAATTGAGTAAAATTTTGATTTCTAGGTTTGAACGCATTCTAGGATTGAAAACGAAGAAAAGGAATCAAATTTCACACAATTCGGAGTTCAAACGAAGAAGTTTTGAAGTTACACAGTCTGGGACATGACCATGTCCCAGACTGTGTCCATGCAGGGAAATTGGCCAGGGGCAGAAAGTTACACGACTTGGGGACACGGTCATGTCCCAGGTCGTGTCTGGTAAAGAAAACGAAAACCTTTTGATACACTATAAATGGGCATATTAAGGTTTCAAAAGATATAAGAGACATTAGAGAAGACAAGAGACTTGAAGAGAAGGAGAAGGCGAGAACAACACCAACTTCAAGATTGGAGAGATTTTTCATCAATCAAAGGAGTTTTTCATGTTTTATTTTATGTTATTGATGGAATTCGTTTTTAGTTTCATTATGATAGCTTAGAATTCGTGTATTTAGGATTATGGAACCTAAGGTTTCATATGATTCTTAGATTGATTTAGAATTCTCAATAAAGTTTCTATCTTTGCTTCATTCAATTATGTCATTTAATTGTTAATTGATATTTCTAGAATATCAATATATGATAGTATGCATGTTGATTGAGAAATGACTTGTATAATTAGATCTTTACATAATTGGAGAGAATTACATGTATACTTAGAGATAAGATACATGTTTCATCTGAACTGTTAATTAATTGTGAGGGAATTCATTATACATTAATGCAATTCTAAGTTATATTACTAAGTGAAGAGATTCCGGTAAATAATTTAGGATTAGGGTTAATATGCTTGAGAAAGATATTAACTTTAGTTGTGAATCCCTCCGATCAAGAATAATAGAAATTGAATTGAATATATTTTAAGCAGTCACATGTTAAACACTAGGGGAAATAATTCCTAAATACGTTATCACTTTCTTGAAGTCGTTCTTAATTTTATCGCTTTTTCAATTGCTTAATCAAGCCTTATAATTAAGTTAATTTGTTAATTTTAGTATTTTTAATTAATTCAAACTTTTATAATTTTCCGGTTAGATAATAAAGCTAAGGTTAATATTAGTACTCGAAGTCTCTGAGGGATCGACTCGGACTCACATCTGCTATATTAAAACTGATAGGTACACTTGCCTGATATCAATTCTAGACTAATATACTTGCAATTTAAATAATTGAATCATAAAATATATAAATATAAATGGTTATAGAATTAGTGAAAAGGGTAGTAATTCTTTTAGTAAAAAATTAAACATTTATCTGTATTATTAAAGCTAGAAGACCTTTAAATAATTGCCATTTCCAAAAATTATTATTTAGTCCTCAATCTCATAATATATAACAATAAAATCAACTCTTATATCAATTATCAACTAAATTTAATAAGGATATATTTATCAATTATTTCATGTAAATCTATTTTTTTCAACTACTTTCTCTCTCCATATTATTTTTTATTTCTTGTTGTTAACCGTATTGTAGATACCTTCTCCACATATTTCTCAATTTCCACTTTCCTACTCATACCCTAACTTCGCTTTTCCAAAACCTAGAACCGTCTCTCATACATGGCAAAAAAAAATCACTATAGTTATTTAAATAAAATTTATTACAATTTTATTCATTACGCTAATGAATTTATTTGATGGCATACACAACATAAGTGCACATCTGCTATTATTCTTATAATCATATTATGCATAAGGATGAAATGTAAATATACATCTTATATTAATTTTGTATAAACTTATCCTCCTATCCTTGAAATTAAGTGTACATATCTTTGAGTATTTCAAAAAATTGTATTTGATTCCTATTTTACTATTTTTTCCTTAGATCAAATAATAAAATTAAAAGTACATACAATGGAGGGCAAAATGATCATAGAAGAGCCTAAGAACATATTTTGCAATGATTTTAATGTCTTGATAATTGATTTCATAATTAGGGTGTTATGCATACGCTATGCAAACGTAAAAGAGCGTATTTGTAAGTTAGCTTGTGTTTTAATAAGTTATTTGATTAATCCATATTGAGTATTAATAGTTCCAATTTCCTTTAATGTGTTATCCTTTTGTTTATATTTTATTTGTATTTTATCTATATTTATTTTGTGTCTGATCTATTTGAAATTTAATATTTAAATAACTATCTAATGTTTTCAATTTCAAGTATGATGTTTGAATAAATAATCCTTTGTGGTATTTTATCATTATCAAGTTGGGGTGATGATAGAGTCTAAAAGAAAGATGAGAGTTACTATCCAATATATTTGGGATATTTTCATGGAAAAGAAGGATGAGAGTTACTACATTCTTATTTTATTTAGGTAAAGATACACATTTAATATCTAGATTTACCTATTTTTCTATTTAAGTTCTTAACTTTTATTTTTTTCAATTCAAGTCCTCAATTTTTTCCAATTTTTAAACGCTTATGAAAGTGCACTTCCATCAACTCATTTAAAGTTTTCCTCTATTCTCGATATATATTAACTTGTAATTCGCTCACAACAAATAATTTAAATAAAATTATTATTGAAATATTCAATTAAGTAATATAATCAAAATAGTTTATAATGGAAAAAAATTCAAAAAAAAATTAAAAGGCTATAAAATAAACAAAGAAAAATCAATAAAGCTATTAATCATCATAAAATATGAACTAAATATCTTGAGTTGAATTGGTATATTGCAAATTGATACAAAATAGATAAAAATCCAAAATCTCCAACAAATTATCAAATTAGGAAACAAAAAACTAGTAATTAAGATTGGGAAGTTAATATTAAGAGATGAACAAGATAGATTGGATATCAATTTAACAAGAACAGTGGCTAAAAGCTAGAATGGAAACCCTAAACTAAAGGCTTATCCGTCACTTTCCTTTTATCTTTAAGCTTTACTTCATTGTTATTTTCTTTCTACTCCTTCATCTTTGCTAAACCCTTCAACTACTAAAATTCAAAAAAAGGAATTTGAGTTCTTAGTTTCAATTTTTAAAGCCACCTACAGGCTTATGTACATTACTTATTTTATATAGTGAAATAGTTTATTTGTTTTATATTTGATAAAATATTTGCATTATTATTAAAACAAGATTTGATTTTACTAATGCCACAAGTCATAATGTAATACTATTACCTATTTTAATTTAGATATTCTTTATTATTTACTTGTACTGCCTTGATGAAAAATGTGTGTTTGATGTTTTAGCATGATGAAGATTGGAGTAACAACAATATTTTATTAACCGGTTTAGCTGTCAAAGTAAGGATCTTATGAATCTTCTATTTACATTTTGTGAACTTTGTAGATCTTGCGTTAAGTGTAATATTTATCACTTTTATTTCTTAAAAATGGCGTACTTATTCTCTTGAATATTTTTGCAATGTGATTACCATAAAATGAATATTTTATTTATACAAAGAATATTTTTTATATAATGCTTTCTCAAAAATTCCTCCATATTAATAACAATTAAAGAACCATTTAGGAAAAAAAATAGTTGGAAATAAACCTCGATGGACTCCATTCATTGGCATCATTTGAAAGATTTATTAAATTGAGCAATTGCTTTTGAATAAAAGGGTTAGATTTGTTTTATATTTAAAAAAAAAATAAGCATATTGAAATTTATAAGGGCAAAAATCTATAGGTTTTCTACAAGGTACATAGTAGTTCTAAGATATCATAAGATAGAACATAGGCATCAAAGTTTTGGAATTATAACCTAAGGTATAGATAAGGCTCTATGCCTTACTCATCCGGTACCCACTCACATCTATTTAATTGAGTTGAGAATTTGAAGAAATGAGGTAAGATGATGCCTAATTGTACTTTGATCTTGATGTTACAAAGAACGTGCCACCAACATCTTTTTTATGGTTTTAAATCATGATTATAGTTGGAACTTCAATGTTCTCTTTGGAGGACGAAAAATGCTAACCTTTAACAATTAAGAGTAAGCTTGAACTTGATTAACTTTAGGTTACCATGAATAGCTTGAATATTAATTAGATGGTAAACAATCAAAATTTATGATGTAGATTCTTATTGTAGACTAGTTATTACCAATGATAAGGTAGTTAGCCAAGACTTGAGGGGTTTGTTTGTCTTTCTCCCTTAGCATTTTTTCTTTTCCTTTGCTTCTTTCATTTTTTTTATATTTTATTGCTACAATATTAAAATCGCTATTTGAGTTTTTTGTTTTTTTTTTTTTTTAAATTTTACTCATAAAGTCTTAAATTACTAAATGTCATATATAATCAAACTTTTACTTGTCAAATTTTATACCTAAAGTTAAAAGTTGCTAATTATCATAGGAAAAGTATATTTTTTATCCTTAATATTTACTTACTTTTTTATTTGAGTACTCAATAATTTTTTTTCTTTTCTATTTGAGTTTTAAATGTTTTTAAAACTTTATAAAAGCAAGACTATTGTTGCCTATAGATTTTAGCCTAGAATAATCAATTTAATAGAAAATAATAGAGAGAGCAAATGCTCTATCTTCTCTCTAGCTTTTTGTTTCCTACCCCACCAAAACAAATACTTTTGTTTGGGTAAAATAGGCTTCTTTAGTTTTTTCCCCTTCCTTTTTTTCTTTCAACTCTCTCTTCCTTTCAGCCATGACAGGCAACTTTTTTAGCCGACTATCCTCCAACACCTAGCAATCCTTAAGTGGTGTTCCCTTTGCTAGTGAAAGAAATCCTAAACAATTTGACTAGAGCACTAACCCCAAGGTTGGTTTGTGTTTTGAGAAGACAAATGAAAAACCTAAAGCACCTTTTGTCTCTCCCAATCAAAAGCTATCTTCCTTACACAAAAGTGGAAATTTGGCAGCTAGTGTAAAAGTAAATAGGCCTCATTTTATCTTTTATAGGCTTAGAAATACCTCTAAAAAGCAACCTTCTCCTGTAGAAAGTCTTTCCTCCTTAGGTAATACCACCTTGGAGGAAAGAGATGGTGTTATGAACAAGTTAGAAAACAACTGCAGTCCTGAAAATTTTCAACCTCCGATTTATGATCACCTTTCTTTGGTCGGTCAGCAAATGAAAAGAAAATCTTTTGTTGAAGCCCGCGTTCCTCCTCAGCAAGCAAATGTTTTGTCTTTTAGGTTTAGTTATGTCCCTCCATTACATAAAGGCCTTACTTCTAGGGTGTTCATACCCAAAGAAGTGGAGGATGAAGGTGCATAATTATGGGAATCCACCCTAGTAGGATTCTTCTTAGGTTGTAAGATTCGGGTTTTTTTTTTCTGGTAGATAAAACTGCCCTTTGTCTATGGAAGGACTTTGGCATTCTTGAAGCGCTAACCAATAATGAGGGCTTCTTCTACTTCTAATTTGCCAATAATTTTGACCTCACACCTATCCTTAAGAAAACTTGGTTTTTTGCCAAAAGAATCTTGATCTTGAAAGATGGAGAAGGGGTTTATCATTGGATAAACCACAACTTACAAAAAGCCTCTTTTAGTTGCATCCCTTGCGAATTCCTTGACCCAAAGGGCATTGCCAAGATCACTAGTAGCATTAGTGTTCCTTTAAGAGCTGAAATGCTCACGTCTAACCAAAGTAGAGCCAAGCAAGCCAGAGTATTAGTCAATATTGATGCAAGAGAGAAGTGGTTTCCTTCATTGAAGTGCAGCGTACGGATGAGACCATAACTAAGATTTTAGTTGATTATCAATGGCTTCCCTTTTGCTGCCTTAGTTGTAAAGTCTTTAGATACTATTGTCCCCCGAAAGATAACTAAAAAGGCCAACCTACTTCTCATGCATCTAAGCTTAGATCTAAGCAATGGTTAAAAGTTTCCAAAAAATGTAATGGTAGAATTATACCTAATGAAGTGGGTATTAGCAAGGTCACTCCTCCAGTCTCTCCTCATCATTAGCAAAATGATAATAGTGAAGAGGTTATGTCCCCCCTAAAACCAAACCTAGGCCTCATCTTAGTGTTGGTGTAGACATTTCTATTGTTATGGGGTTAAAACTTTTGCCTAGGGATGAAGCTAGAAGTATAGATGCAAAAGACCTAGCTTGTAATGCTTGCCCTGTCCAAATAATGTCCACTTAATCTTGTGTCCCTAAAACTGAGTGTGCAGGGGAGGGGCTTGATAAGGCCATTAAATCCTCTATTGGAGAAGATCCAAAAGTTGTAATGGATGAAGAGGATATTCTTACTAAGATTGAAAACACTCCTCTCAACAAGCTTTTAGTCGACAAAAGTAAACAATTAGGATCATCCTCTAAATCTTCCAAAAGCTCTAAGAGTTCATCCTTTTTTGGAAAGCGCAAGAAAAGGCGCTTTAACAAGAGGAAGCGTTCATTTTATTAAGTGTTTTCTCCCTTTCTTTTGTTAATAAATGAATATAGAATCTTTGAACATCAAAGGTTTAAATGACCCCCTTAAAGTAGGAGATATTAGGAAGCTTTGTCATGAACATCATATCTCTCTCCTTAGTTTACTTAAAACTAAAGTCAGCCACTCTAATGAAGTTATAATCAAGAGTAGATTAATTCCAGAATGCTACTAAGAAATGCATTTAGATTGGTTGGGACCCATCTATTTAAGATGTTACAACTGTGAAGGAAACAAAATAGCTTATTCATTTCTCTTACACAAATACAAGGTTAAATTTCTCTTTTCCTATCTCTTTCGTATATGGAATGAACGGACTCGGCTTAAGGAAGAGCCTATGGGATAGTTTAATACATGTCTCTCTATTGTTAAGTAAATCTCTATGGTTGGTTTTGGGTGATTTTAACATCAATAAAAAGATTGTAGAAAGGAGAAGAGGCTCTCTTCGACCTTGCCAAGGAATGTTAGATTTCAATGAGCTTTTGGTTGCTACGGAGCTTAATGATCTTAGATTTGTGAGCAATGTCTTCTCTTGATCCAACCACCAAGAGACAATCTTATTTTACAAAAATTAGACATGATTTTGGTTAATCAAGCTTAGATCTCTGCTTTCCCAAGATCTAAAGCCAAATTTGCACCTTCCTTGATATCAAACCATTCCTTAGCCGTGGTCAGGTTAGATCCAGATCTTATACCTAGGAATGTGCCTTTTAAGTTTTTTTACGTTTGGTGTGAGAAGGATAGTTTCCTCACCTTAGTAGAAAAATTTTGGAGTACCCCAATCTCTAGCTCAAAAGCTTTTCAAGTAGTCATGAAGCTTAAGTTGTTAAAGAAAGAGCTAAAAATCTTTAACTCTAAGCAGTTTTCTGACATCCAAAGGCGTGTGACAAAAGGTAGAATAAACTTAGAGTCTATTCAAGTGAAAATTGCCCAAAGAGTACCAACTTTTTGGTACAAGAGAAGTCAGCCCCCACTGACTTTTATTTCCCAAGAGTTGTAAAAGAAAATTTCTTAAAGTAAAAGTCTCAAACCAACTAGCACAAATTAAGTGATAAAAATACCTCCTTTTTCTACACATCCTTGCTTTGTAGGTATAACAAAAATTCCATTCGTTCTTTGGTTAAGGAAGATGGCAGTAAAATCAGAGGTGATGATTCTATCAAAGAAGAAGTAGTGAGGTTCTTCTTTAATTGTTTCACGAAGCTAACCCCTTTCCCTCCCTCTTACCCTTAGTTGAAGAGCTAGTCAAGTGAAAACTAAATGAAGATTAAGTTAACCATTTGAACTCCCCTTTCTCCACTGATAACATAAAGAATGCTTTCCCATCCGAACCCATTAGGAAAGCTCTAGGTCCATATGGCTACATGATTAAATTCTTTAAGTGTACTTGGAACATCATAGATGAGCACATGACTTTGGCAGTCAAAGAATTCTTAGCTTCAGGCAAGCTCTTAAAGGAAATCAATAATACAATTATATCCTTTTTCCCTAAAGATGTAAATCTTACAAGCTTAAGAGATTTCAGGCCTATTTCTTGCTACAATGTATTCTACAAAGCTATTTCCAAACTACTGGCCCCAAGATTGAAGGAAGTGATTCCCTCGCTAGTTGGAAAAGAACAGTTAGCCCTTATGCCAAGTAGAAGAATATCAAACAACATTTTCATTACCTAGGAGCTTGTACATGGGTACCATCTTCAACAAGGCAGTCTTAGATGTGCCCTAAAAGTCGACATCAAAAAGGCATACAACATGTTGAATTGGGAGTTCTTAAGAATAATTATTAGTTGCATGGGATTCCCCCCATACTTTTGCTAGCTCGTACATTAATATTTCTCTACACCTAGATTTTCTTTAAATATGAATGGAGAGCCAATAGGTTTTTTCCCAAGTTCTAGGGGTTTAAAATAAAGGGACCCCCTTTTACCCTACCTTTTCATTCTAGGCATGGAGATCTTATCTTCTTTGCTTAGGAAGATGGCTTCTGATCCCCTTTTCTCCTTCCATTAGCATTGTAAGGAGGAGAAGCTTTCCTGCCTTTGTTCTGCTAACGATCTTTTATTATTTTATAGGGGAGATCTAAACACCATCTCTCAACTTAAGCGCATTCTAGATATGTTTAACTCCTTCTGGCTTTCAAGTTAATGGCAAGAAAAGCTACCTCTTTTGTTGCAATGTTAACTAAGACATGAAGGTACAAATGCTTAACATCCTCAATTTCTATGAAGGTTCCTTACCAATGAAATATTTCGATGTACCTCTAGTTAGCTATAAACTAAAGAGGACTAATTGTAAGATATTGGTTGAAAGAATTCTAGTGAAAATTAATTCTTAGACTGCCAAATTCCTATCATACACAAGAAGACTTCAACTCATCAAGTCGTTGTTGTTCTCAATGCAAGTATACTGGGCATCAATCCTCATTCTACCTAAATACCTCATCCATAAACTTAAAGTTCTTTAAGGGAACTTTTTGTAGAGTGATAGCCCATACTTATCCACTAAGGCAAAAGTAAGATGGGAAGAAGTTTGCCTCCCCAAAAAAGAAAGAGGGTTGAGCATCCCTAACCTTGAATATTGGAACACCTCAACATAATTCAAGCATATATGGAACCTTTGCAAATAAGACTAGCCTAGCTTATGGTCTGACTGGATATGAACATACCTTCTTAAAGGATAAAATTTTTGGTTAGCAAAGTGCCCTTCCATATGTTCTTGGAATTGGAAAAAATTGCTTAAACTCAAACCACAAATTAGATCTTCATTTCAATGGAAAGTGAGAGATGGCCTTTTTATATCCTTGTGGTCAAATTTTTTGCTACCACAAAGGTCCCTCGATGCTTTTTTCATAGCCAAGTAAATTTCAAACTTGGGTATTCACCTAATTGCTGGGTTATGTTCTATAATTGATCGAGATCATTAGAGCTTACCACAAGGTTACTTTTAGGATACTCTCTTAATCCCTAGCTACATCTCCCCTTTTAATGGAAACACTAATGTACTCTCTAGGGTCCATTCATCTTCAGGAGTCTTCTCCATCTAAAGAACTTATAATCAACTCTCTATTCACATGATGCCTGTATGCTGGAATAAAGTTGATGGTGCAAAAAAGCCATTCCTAACATTCCTTTATTCTATGGTTGGCTTGGAGGGAGAACCTTTACAACCTTGATAAATTACACTAGTAGGGCTTAGTTTCTTCCTCTGCTTATTATTTCTATATAGGGGAAACCAAAAATCATCGTCATCTTTTCTTTGGATGCCCCTACTTCTTCTTAGTTTAGTGCAAAGTAGTTGAAAACCTTTATTGTCTTATCTCCTTACTCTCTTAGCAGGGAGCTGTACAAAGCCTTATATCTACTACTTCCTCCTAATCCTCTTTGGTCATGTCTTGAAGAGTCGGTCTATCAGCAATAGTATATTGCTCATAGCAAACTAGAAACTCCATTCGATTGGGATCCAACACTCCCCAACTTCTTTCCTTAGCTAGGCAACTCCTTTCTTGTCACAGACCGTAACCAAGAACAAACAAGGCCAGTCACTGAATGGGTCCAAGCTTGCAAAAAGCTCGAAAAGAATCATAAGGAATGGTGCAAAAGTGACGGATGTGAATGAAAAGTAAGCAAAACCCACAAGCTACTCCAAAGGATACAACATACCAATAGAACTGTCGAGAACTCATGGCATAATCCGATATGATGCATGAATTAGTCTAGTGAGGTTACTCGTTACTTAGCCTTGCTTAAGGGTTAGGATAAGAGTAATACCGAGAGTAAATAAGTAGTATTTATGCAAGGAAGAAAATACTCATGTATTAAGGATGATGATCTCCGTCATAGCTACAATTACAAGGGTATTTATACTTATAAGTTAGGCGAGAAAAAACAAAAAGAACATTTCTTAAGGTAGTAGTATACAAGATATAAAAAGGTAAAAATGAATATACAAGGAAAGCAATCATTGATGCAATGAATTCTATACATGATACTGTATACATGGTGATGTCGTTAGAGGATGTGGATAAAAAGTATAAATAGCTTGCTTATCGAGTAAGGGTAGCTTAATCAATCCAGACTCTGTCTCTCAGCTTCTCCATAAGGATGAAGCCGAGTAAGTAATTGGTTAGGTATGTATGAAAATGAAGATGGGCTGTTATCTTAGCCTTCAATTTCTTGGCACTCAACATGAGAGAAATAAGTAGTTACTCTGCTTAACAAGCAAAATGGTTCGATAAGGAGATACTCGGCCTCCGTATGAGTTAACTAGAATAGGAGGATTCATCTTGCCAATCCCTCTAGTCTTCAGGCTCAACTATAGATTAGAGGTCTAGTAACATGATTCCCATCGTTCCTTCCAGGTTGTTTTGCATTTGGAATCAAATCTGAATGGCCTTTGATAAGCTCTCCGTCAGGGTGATATGGATTAAGGTTGGCAACATTGAAGGTGTTAGAAACCCCATGGTCCTTGGGCAATTCTAATCTATAGGTATTGTCATTGATCTTCTAGAGGTTCTGAAAGATCCTTCAGCTCGTACAGATAATTTGTTCCTCTTCTTGTTCGAAAAGCATTCTTTGCTAAGGCGCAGCCATACCAAATCTCCTGACTGAAATTGTTTAGTCGTCCTACCCTTGGTCTTCTCTCACATTCTTCTAGCAGCTTGGTCAATGTGTTGAGTGACCTTATCATAGATGTGATGGAGGGATTGTGCTCTAACCGAGGTATTAGGGTCCTTTTGCACAAGTGCAGGTACAAGGATGTAATCGAGGGGCAACTCAAAATTAAAACCATAAACTACTTCGAAGGGAGTCTGCTTAGTGGTGTCATGCATTGTTCGGTTGTAAGCAAACTCGACTAATAGTAAGTAGAAGTTCCAATCAGCTAAGTTCTTACCTATTACAGCTTGGAGTAGTGATCCCAAAGTACGATTGACCAGTTCTGTTTGGCCATCAATTTGGGGGTGACAAGAAGTACTAAATAGTAGTTTAGTCTTTATCCGATGCCACAAGGTCTTCTAGAAATGACTCAAGAACATTGAGTCCTATGAGAGATTACACTTCTCAGCATGTCGTATATTCATACAATTTCCTACAAGAAAAGAGAAGCAATAACCGAAGCATCATTAGTTTTAGAGCAAGGCACGAAGCGTGCCATTTTGTTGAACTGATCCACAATGACCATTATAGAATCTTTGCTTCAGATAGTTCATGGTAGTTTGAGAATAAAGTCCATGCTCAATTAAATCTGCGGCTTCATCGGAACAGGCAAAGGCATTGCTTTCCCTTATTTGATTTAGCACTTAGCCCTCTTACATATGGCACAGCTCTCGACAACTCAATATACATCTCTTCTCATTCTTGACCAAAAGAATCTACCATTCAGCAGTTCACAGGTCCTTCTTTCTCCAAAATGTCTAGAAAGTCCTCCATTATAGGCTTCCCTGATTAACAATTCCTACAATGAACAACTCGACACGCATAATTTACCAGCTCGAAACAAGTAACCATCCTCTACATGATACTCATCCTCCGTTCTTCCATTAATGCATCGCATGATTATGGGTCCAAAGTGTGGATCCCCATAATACTGTTTTTTTATACTTGCAAACCCAAAAAGCTTAGTCTACAATTCAGTTAAAAGTGCATATCTCCTTGAAAGAGCATATATGACTACGTTGCTCTTTCCTTGCTTATATTTAATCACAAAATTGAATCCTTCAAGGAATTCAATCCATCTCACCTACCGCTTTGATAATTTCGTTTGACTTGGGAGGTATCTTAGATAATCATGGTCAATGTAGATGACAAACTCTCTCGGCAGTAGATAATACTACCATACTTGCAGCGTTCAGATTAGCGCTATAAGTTCTTTGCCATATATGGAATAATTTAATTATGAGCTTCTAAGCTTCTCACTGTGGAAGGCGATTGGTCGACCTTCCTGTATTAAGACAGTGCCTATTCCAATGCTTGACGCATTATACTCCAACACAAATATTTTTTCTCAAAGCTAGGTAGAACAGACATTGGGGCAGAGGTCAACCTTTCTTAGATCTCGACAAAGTTCTTCTCTACCCTTTCCCCCCATCAAAATTAGTTGTTTTTCTTTATTAACTCAGCAAATGGCATAACAAGGGTACTAAAATTCTTGATAAATCATCTATAAAATGAAGCCAGTCTATGGAAACTTCTCATGTCAATACAGGTAGTAGGAGTTAGTCACTTTATAATTGCTCAAATCTTCTCATCATCCACTAGTAAGCCTCTTTCACTGACTACATAGCCTAAGAATACCACTTCCTCCTAGCAAAAGCAATACTTCTTGAGATTACCAAATAATCTCTCAATATAGAGGGTGTCTAGAATGGCTTAGAGATGTTCACAGTAACTCAACATATCAACACTGTACACTAAGATGTCGTCAAAGTACACCATAACACACTTCCTCGTTAAATGTCTCAGTACATGATTAATTAGTCTCATGAAAGTGCTCGAGGCATTCAGTAAGTTGAAGGGCATGACCATCTATTCATATAGTCCATGCCAAGTTTTGAACGCCATTTTTCATTTATCTCCCAGCCTCATATGAATCTGCTAGACTTAAGATCAATCTTATTAAAAATCTTGGCTCCACTCAATTCATCTAACATATCTTCCAACCTCAGGATAGGATACCTGTACTTGATAGTAATCTTGTTCACGATGCGGTTATCGACATACATCCACCAGGTTCCATCCTTCTTCGGCACTAGAAGGGTTGGTAAAGTACAAGGGCTGAAGCTTTCCTTCACATATCCTCTCTTTAGCAACTCATTAACTTATCATTGGGGGTTTAGCAACCTATTCAGGATTCATTCAATAGGTAAGCTTATTCGGCAATGCAACACTAGGAACTAAGTCAATGCAATGCTCTATGCCTCGAGTTGGAGGTAACCCTTCAAGTAACTATTCTTCGAACAAATCGGCATATTCGTCCAGCAACTCTCTCATTTGCTAGGATAGTTCACCCCACTCCTTCATTTCTAATAGTCGCTTAACTAACATAAGGGTCGACTCATTGGCATTAATGGCCTCTCGAAGCTCGACTATACTCATCACTAGAGCTTTCTTCGATTCACGAGCAAGTTTCGTCTACAACTTATTAATTTATCTCAACGGTATCAGATTCAATGTGATCTTCTGGTCATCCTTCTCAAATATATACGTTTTCCTATAACTGTCATGGATTACTTTCCTATCAAACAACCATGGTCTACCTAAAGACACATGGGAAGCACACATAGGCAATACGTTACAATGAATCTAGTCCAAGTAATTCCCTATAGTGAGTAGTATTATTTGTCGAGTAACATGTAAGGCTCCTTTCTCACTCAACCAATGCAATTTGTACGGCCTCGGATGTACAACAGTCGACAATTTCAGTTTTGAAATAAGTTCGGCCGATGTTACATTAGTATTACTTCCACTATCTACGATGAGGAAACACACCTAATCATTCACCTTACAGCTGGAACAAATTCTCTCTCTACTCCTCCTCTAGTAAGGGTTTCATGTTCATAGTACGTCAAACAACCATGAGTAACTTGTCCAAGTCCTCAACAACTATGTCTTCCCTAATCAACTCTTTATCGGTATTTTCTTCTCAGTAAGGACATCTTCCTCCTCGGGTTCCTCATATGTACTATCTACTTCTAGCTTTGAGACATCTCCCTTAATGACCATTGTCCGACGGTTCAATCATTGAGCAGCCATATGTCTGAACCCTTGGCACTTGAAGCACTTGATCTGGCTCGTCTTCTTACTAAACCTTTGCCCCTTCTCACAAGTTTAGGTCGGTACTTCACTATCAGGTCGGCCTTTCTACTCAACTCGGACATCAATCTTTTAGCTTTGGCTCAATACTTAATTGAGCTCAATGACTTGCCTATCGGGGTCAGCTAGTCGACATCCTGGCTGTTAGTCAGCCCCTCCTTTACATTTTTACTCGTTGGGCAATCCTAACAACTTCATCCATTGTGTCAAATCATTAAAGCTCTACAATGTCTCGAATGTTTCCTCTCAACCTAGTAATAAATCTTGAGACTGTTCAAGCTAGTGGTTCTTTTACTTTACAATGGATCAAAGGCATCTAAAATTCTTAAACATATTAGTCAACAGTTTAACCTCCTTGTCTCAACTCCTGAAGTTGAGTAAAAGTATCTTGAAGATAAGTTTCCGGCACAAATCTGTTTTTGAGTATTCTCTTCATCTCGGGCTAAGTATTAATCTCTTGGTAGCTATCTTATCTCCTCATGGCCTAGAAATTCTTTCACTACATGGCGGCATATCTGGAAAACTCTATGGTAGTAGTTCTCACTTTCTCGTAATCTTCATAATGATAATAATTAAAAACACGCTGTACCTTTTTTTCCTACTCTAAATATTCATCAGCATTCCTAGATCTATTAAAGTTAAGAATCTGAAGCTTTACATAGTTAGACACTTTAGGAACTCGTACGCGCTTTTCTTCAAAATACTATTCCTCTTCCTTATCCTCTTCATTAAGCTCTCTTAGGTCTATCCTTCGCCTTACTCATTAACCTACTTTCCACCTCGAATTGGTCAAGCTAGGTTCTGACCTCTAACAGGTTAAATAGCTTATAGTGTATTTTGCACAGCCTTAGGGGGTCAGCAAGCTAACACATGAACAGCTTGGGTCAGATCTACTAAAAGGTTAGCCACCTCATCAAGTCTCTCATTATTGCTTCTTAAGGTTCCTTGAGACTATCTTCCATGAAAGACAACTCCACTATTGTTATCTCCTATACCAACATTCATACTCGGGTTTATCATTTTCTTTACGAATTCAAAGTTCACACAAACACTTCAAAAAATTAATAGTTAACAATACAGCACTCAAATGAACATAATAACTTGCTTTGTTCCACACACATAGAATAGAGTATAGTAGAACTTCAAAAACCAACTACAGCTTAAATAAAACCTATGCTCTGATACTAAGATGTTGTGAACCATTACTAAGAATAGACAAGACCAATCGCTGGATGGGTCTAAGTTTGCAGAAAAGCTCGGAAGGAATAATGGGGAATGGTGCAAAAGGGACAAATGCAAAAGAAAAGTAAGCAAAACCCACGAATATCTCTAAAGGATATGATGCACCAATGAAACTTCTGAGGACTCACGGCATAATTCGATATAACACACAAATTGGTCCAATGAGGTTACTCGCCAACTAACCTTGCTCAAGGGTTAGGATAAGAGTGATGCCGAGAGTAAATAAGCAGTATTTACATAAGGAGGAAAATACTTGTATATTAAGGATGATGATCTTTGTTACAATTGCAATTACAAGGGTATTTATACCCATAAGTTAGGGCAACTTGCCCAAAAGGGAAAAGAAAAAAAGGACATTTCCTAAGGAAGTAATGTACAAGATACAAAAGAGTAAAAATCAATATATGAGGAAAGCAATCATTGATGCAACAGATTTTACACATTATACTGTACACATGGTGATGCTATATTAGTGATGCTGTTGGAGGGTGTAGACAAAAAGTATGGACAGCTTGCATATCCAAGTAGGAGTGGCTTGGTTAGTCTCGACTCTCTATCTTAGCATCTCATTAAGGGTGAAGCCGAGTAAGTAATTAGCCAGGCATGCATGAAAATGAAGATATGTTGTTATCTCAGTTTTCAGTTTCTCGGCACTCAACTTGCGAGAAATAAGTAGTCATTCGGTTTGGTAGGTAGAATGGGTCGGTAAGGAGATACTCGTCCTCTACATAAGTCAGCTAGAATAGGTTGATTCATCTTGCCAGTCTCTCTAGTCCTCAAACTCAACTGTGGGTTAAAAGTCCGGTAGTCTAATATCCATCATTTTTTATATTTCTTTCTAATGTCCTTGTAAACCATCCTATTTAACAGGCATGTGAATCAAGTAAAAGTACTTCTCAATCATTTCCAAGGATCATCTAAACTAAGAATTTAAGTTTACATTTAAAAAACGAACTTAGTTTTTTTTTTTTCAATTTAAAAGTTCTTGATCGATAAAAACTTAAATACGAGAACAACAAACCTTAAGTCACCAAAAACCCTAAACCTTAAGATAATTAAGAACTTGCAACCTTAAGTGACTAATTGAGAATTTAATTTGAATAATTTTACTTAACTTTAGAAAATTTTATGATCTTATGAGAAATAAATCATAACTTACAAGTTAATTTAAAAACCAAACTCTAAAAAAATTACATATAAGACAATCCCCTTATTTTTACTTATAAGCTCTATAAATATGGATAAGTAAGCCAACCAATCACATTAAATAACTTATCAATTAAGAGTTGGAACCAATTATCAATTAATAACTTATCAAAAGCTAGTGGTAAGATAATTTTCATATATCACCATTACCTATACTACATAAGGACAACTTATGACATTATTTTATCAATTCAATTTTCAAATAAGTGACAAGACAACACAATAGCCTATTTATCCCCTATTTTGCCTGTTGGAAAAGAAGAGAGGGAGGAGGGAGGGCACATGCCTTGTCATTTATCCATCAATCCAATTGTCTTACACATCTACTATTCTCCTCTTAATGCTTACATCATCTAATCACGTCAAAGAGTAGCTTTTGTACATGGTAAAAGATAACCAAATGAAGCTTGTTGGACACACTTCTTCACACACATAAACAAACTGGCACATTCTCTCCTTTTTCCCCTCATCTTTCATTTCCTTTTCTATACTTCAAACACAAACTAAAAGAGGAAACCTAACCCCATAAAATCCTTACTTACCGCCACATTTTATACCCACATACTCATAGCACAAACTATTTTTGCTACCTTCCTTTGTCAACTTTCAAAAGCCATTTTAGGAGTCTTTAGGATATCCCCAAACCTTACCTCAACCATCAAAATCTCACTTATTAAAAGAACTTGTAAGAAGAGGAAGGAAAACAAGGAGCTAAGAGGACTCTTAGTTGCATAACCACCTACTTTTACAATTTAAGGATGAGTAAGTTTATTCTTTGTTAAATTACTCTAGTACACCATGTTAGGAGACTATATTTTCATGAAGATATTGGTATGAACATAAAATGATAAAATAGCTAGATCAACTTAAAAAATAAGCTTATGAATCTCTCACATGAAAGTTGGAATATGAGCATGCTGAGTTAGTATTTTGAAAAATGCATGCCTAGCATTTAGAATAAAAGTTTGTAAGTTGAGAAAATTATGAAACATGTATATGGAAGAGAAGATAACATGCTAGACGTATAGAGTATGTAGGGTATTTAGATGTTATTTTTGACTTTATGTAGTCATATATGCTCAAATCTAGCTTTAGGTAAAAAAAAAATCATTATATGAAGTTTTTATAAAGAAACCAACTTTTTGAGATGTAAATGTAAACTATGGCATAGAGTTTATTATAAGTATGTGATCTATCATTTTTATATAGTACATAATCTAAATAATCACCTTATGGAAGAGAAATTAAGTTGGAGTTGGAATATAAGTAACATAGATTCATGATCTAATACCTAAACCTAAGCAAATGATAAAAACAAGTTAAAAAACAAAATGGGGGACTCTTGAACCAAACCATCCAAATCTGGAACTACAAGAAAAGTCACTTAAAAATATGATAAACTAAGTAAACAAAGTAAAAAGACTAACCAAAGCAAGTATAATAAGTATATAAAGTCTAAAACTCAAAACCAAGTATAAAATACTCAAAACAGGCTTAGAACTCCAAGTTGGGCTTTCACCAAATTTCTGACCGGCACCTTAATCTTTTAATGAAGATTGTTTTGAAGCCCATGAAAAGCCCACATAATACTCCCTAAGCCCATCAAAATGATTAGCCATAGTTTAGACCAAAACAAGCCCATTTAACTACTTAAGCCAACATAAAAGTCTAAAAAGATGTTGATAGCACCAAAGCTATAAGATAAGGATGGAAATCTAACCTTGAAAAGTGTTTTAAGCTTAGAATAAATTTATAAGCCTAAGTCCAAAAAATTTCCAAAGATAACAAAAAGCCCAACAACTAAACTAAGTCCAAAAGAGCATTAAAGTAAGTCTAAAAGAGCACCAAATCTTGAGAACCGCTAATGTTCTGATCAATGGACAGGTTTACGTACTTCATCTTGAAAATCTAACCACACCACGTTGAAGTACACTTGAAAATGATGAAAATCAACTACAAAATTATAAAAATTGGATTTAAAAAGAGAAAATTATACATAATTGAAGTTTTAAGCAAAATTGGAAAAAATACGAAATTAAGTTAAAAAGTGTAACCTAAAAAATTTTAAGTTAACCTTTCAATTGTATCTCAAAGTCTTAACTTTATCGTATTTATGATGTTTAGGGGACCCGATCGTAGGAGACAACGTACTTCTAGACTACTACAACTAATCCGCTATGGCTAAGTGATTGATTCTTGATAACTTAATGCTTGATTTTACTTATAGTGTAGTTGTACTTAAATTTTTATAGTGAACTTGAATGCTTATGAGATATGGGAGATCCATGAGTATGGTATTATGATTGAATGATACGAATTGCTAATGAGATAATAATAAGAATTGTTATTTTAACAGTATGTATGGATTGTATGGAATGAAATTGCTTAATTACAATGGAAATTGAATTAATTAAGCATTTAACTAAGAAAATCAATGAGTCATGCATTTCTCATATTTGCATTACGACTATACCGATTGCCATCTCATGCGGAAGACAAAAAGGGGCTCACAGGAGCAAGGTTTTCTACTGGGATTAGGCAAATGTACCATTTATGTTACTGAGTCTCTGTCCTAAGTTTTGGAGCTTACTAGGCACTAGGGGAAGCTAATAGTTAGCAAAGAACCATATCTTGTAGCTTCCACTTAAGGTGTGTGATGTGGATTGCGAAGGCCACCACACCGCTAAACTTGGGAATTTTAGCTTAAAAATTTGATTTTTGATAAGGAAAGTATATTTTCTATATGAAAAGTAAAGTTGTATATATTATATATTTGTTTGAGTTAATTTGACTATGTTGACACAAGTGGAATAAACACCTAAATGCTAAGATCTGATTGATGGTTTATGTTAGTTAATTATCTCCAACCCTGATTATAGGGGGTGTAATTATAAGTTGCATGTAGTTCCTATATAACTGCATTTCGGCATTCTGATTGTTCATGCATTCATATGTTGTACATTTAAATGATATTATTTATATAGCATGGGGAAGGATTTACTCACTAAGAGTAAGCTTACATCCCAACAAATTTCCTTTATTGCAGGATCATCTTTTTGTTTATCTAGGCCAAGAAATACCCGAGGTGAGTCTCATGTTGAGATGGGGATATGTGTGTCTAAGAGGAGAGGAGGGAATTTTATATAATAGTGAATTGTAAATATATTTACTTATTTAATTAACTCCGTAGTTTGATTTTCTTACTGCAAACTTTGGTAGACTTTGAAATATGTTGTAATATTTTTTTGTTGTGGAATTCGATGCTACAGTCTAACTTTAGTGCTTTTATAATTAAATGTTAATCTTAGGCATCTTGCTTGATATTACTTATCTATGAGCCTGATGATAATATGGAGTGGAAAGAGTCTTGTGTATCATGTAAAAGGCCTGTGATTAATGAGGAGGTTGATTGTAAATCTGTATGTGATACACAACAATCTATCATGACAATGATACTGTTTGGGTCATGATAATCCTTCTTAAGAGTGGTTGTATCTAGTTTCTTGCTTCCTTTTGTTTTGTTTAGAGCTTTTGTAAGCAGCCTCACCCTTTAGGGCTTTGTACATTTTTCTTTTATAAATAAATATACTTAGTTGCCAAATAAAAAATAATGGTAAATATATTTAAGTATTGTCATCTATAGATTTTAGTTGATAAAGTAATCGGATCATTAAGGCTTAAGAGAGTACAATAAGCCTACAAGATAAAAAAGTTTTGAGCTTACGGAGTCCTTGGGGCTAAGTTGGAGTGACCTACAAAATAGATAAGAGTTAGTAGAACAATAAAAGGGTCATCCGCTAGGGTACTCTAATGCTTAAGTTAGTTTCAAGAAGCGAGAAGGATAGGAGAGTAAGAGATGATTCCAATAAAGAGTATATTAGATTATGTTGGCTTATATACCTTTAAGAGGAAAATGATTGTAATATTTATAGTTAGTGTTCTAAGCTTTAGTCATCTCATAGCCTACAACTGGGGACATCTTGTCTTAAGTTTTAGGGATTTAGGTTTAGTGAAACTTTCTAATGTAGTCAGGATATAATTGTATTTAGTCCTAGTATTTGTCTTCTCACATTAAATGGTTTTTGGGAAACTATACAATCAGGCTACATATACCTTAACAGGGGAGCTATATCCATCGTGTTGCATTTAATGTACTATAGGCATTATATATATGTGCACATAGGTTTCCATTGTGGGACGTAAGAGTGTTGCCGAGCTATGCTGAAGGCTTCATGACATATGGAGTGTAAGGCTTATGCTTGCTCTTCTTAGGGTCATTCTAAGATGACTAGCCTAAGAGAGGTTAGCCCAAGATTAGGCAAGCTTGACTTGAAGGTCGAATATTCGATCTACAAGCTAAGGAGGTCGGCTCGGGCTTAAGAGCTCATGTACAAACTAACCATCAACAATTATGTATTTATATAAAAATAATAAAAAATTATATAGATGAAAAGGTACCTAAGTTTTGAAGTATGATTTTGATATTATCTCTTTTGCTATTATATTACTCAATCAATATATTTAGTAATAGATTTTATTAGATTAATTATCATAGACAAATAAGAAGTGGGCTTATATCAAAAGGATGTGGAAAATTAATGGAATTCCATTTTCATTAAAATTTTTAATATGTTGGTGAATTAAATAGAAAAAGATTAAGAATTAAATGAAAAAGTATAATTAAATATCGATAAGAAAATATATACTTTCCCCCCTTTCTATTATTGCTAATAGTAAGTGAAATGGTAAATGGTCAATGTCACATTGAATATTAAACTTTGTCTATTTTTAAAATTAGCAACTTAGAGTTTAAATTGTCAATTTATTACCTATAAGTATTTGGAGGTCATTTATAGTACTTAGATGAAGTAGCTGCTTGTAAAAGTAGGTAAATTTCATATAAAAAGTGCAAAAATAGATAAAGTTTAAGTTGTTAATTATGAAAATAGATAAACTTGAGGTGCCAAATTGATATTTTTATTTTTTAAAATTTTAGATTGTTAATTATAAAAATAGAAAAAAATTTAATATTAAATATCACATTTATCATATAATAAGAAAAAATACACAATTTTTTAAATATATCTTTTGGTAATTATAGGAAAAAAAAGATTCAAATCTTAATTTATTTCAATGAAAGATTGATAGTATAAACTCTCAAAATTTTTGACTTAAATCTTATATTAGATTTAAGTGTGCTAGACGACCCTAAGAGTCAATAAGACTAGATAAGATAAAAACTCTAAGATAATAATCGAAGACTTAATCGCGTATGAATATATTGAAACCTAAATGCGTAAAAACACTAGAGATTATACTTGAAAGTGATAAAAATCCTAAAACACTAACTTTAAGCTTAAATAATGTACTTATTCATTAAAATCATACTAAAACCCTAATTGAATGTAAAGACTTAATAATATACTAAACCAAATAAAATCATTAACCAATAATCAAAGATGACTTTTAATCGTTCATAAATATATACAATACTAAGTTAATTTATTAGAAACTATGAGATTGCATTATAGATCATATTAATCTCTTAATTATATAACTAAAGTTAGTATTATATAAATTTAAGTGTTTAGTTAATATTACTACTACGTATAGTCTACATTAGTATTCTAAATTACACTTTTCATAATAGTTATGCTAAGTATTATACTAAATAATATATATAGGACATAAAAACTAAAAACAAAAGGGTTTAATAATTGTTTTTACTAATTATTTCATTTAATTCTATATTTCCCTTCATTTTCTTATTTTTTTTCTCCTAATTATCCTTAGATCCATCATTATGTACATGAATTACACACAATTTAAAAAAGTTGATTAAGTTAAATATTGACCAAGTCAAAGTGTTGACTAAAGTCAACATAGGTCTTCTCTTTTTTAAGGATTTCTTCTCATTTTTCACATGCCATTTTCTTCTTTTTCTTTTTCCCTTGCCATCCTAATTTAGAAGCTCTTAGACCCCACTTTTTTCCTTTATAAAATACAAACTAAGACACAAACAAAACCCCTATAAGTGATTAGTTTTTTACCTTATGTTAGTATTGGAAACTTGTGTAAGATGTATATATGTTAGAATAAATAGGAACTTTTATGCATATACATATAAGTGAAGGAATACTTGTGCATAAGAATAGAAATACATATGCACATATAACATGTGGATACATGTGAAGTATTTATGTATGAATTCTAATAAAATATATAGTATATGTATAAGTATAAGTATACATAGATAAGTGTAGAAGCAACACATGTACATATTAAGAGTTTTCTTAATATACAAACCTAAAATGAGAAAAATATTAAGTGTACATACATATAGCTTGCTAATTGAATCCATAATATGCAAAAATATGAATTATATAAACATTTCTTAAAGGTATATGGGGGACATACGAAAATACGTATAAAACTGTATGTATATATGCATATATGTATAAGTATATTAGAAGTATACATATATATAACATATGTATAGGGTGTATAAATAGATAAATATAAAGTAAGTACATATGTAAATTATAACAGAATTATTTAATATATCATAATATAATATAATAAAGTAATATAATATAACATATATATATATGTGTGTGTGTACTTATATGGGCCGAAACCCCAATAGACTCTTAATACATATATCAACTTGAATTAACCTTACTTAAGTATACATAATAGTATTGATAATGCAAAATTATGAAAACATAAGAAATAGATGATCAATTAGGTCATAAAGTAATAGAACAAGATAAAAAAAAAATAGCAAATAAGAATATTTGAGTTGTGATATTAGGATTAAAATAATTTAAACCCATATAGTGAAACATGGGCCTTAACATATAAAATAGACCTTATTGTGTGAATGTACATTTAAAAACGATGAAAAACAACTATAAACTTATAAATATAAAAAATAAAACAAAGAAGTTACATATGATTAACTATAAGGCTCAGTCGGAGGAATATTAATAGGAACCTAAGTAGAATTAAGTAAATAAATACTTATAATCATTAGTTAATTATTTATTATCGTTTTTATTCCGTAATGATCAAGTGATTTCGAAAAGGATTTGGATCTTCTAACTGATTATTACAAATAGCATGAGAAACGTCAAGGTTGAGTGAGTACGCCTGATGACTCTATACTTGTTTTGTGCTTGTAGTTAGTGCATATAAATTAAATATTAATAACTTGATATATGGTGGTTCAGTATATACATGTGCATAATATTGGTTTATTATTATACAAAAATATTGTTAAACATAATAATTGACAATATGGTTATATGATTGATTGTGACATGATTTAAATGGTTTGCTGATATTGATTAATCGTCATATAATTTGACTTAATTATATTTGGTTTATCTTAAATTAAAAAGGATCATGTATTGTATTTCTTATTTTAGCCATTACTTCACGTGGAGGTAAAGAGAAACCATGCGGGAGTTGTTTATATACATTGAATTAAAGTGTTAAGCATAATACACTCGTATAACATGACCTTATTTCAGCTTACAGGCTTACTAGATACTAGAAATACTAATTGCCTAGGTGAGAGTCAAGTCTAGAGATCTCCACTATAAGGTGTGAGTATAAATTATACGGGTTACCTTACCGCTAGACCTAGGATTTGGTATACTATTAGATTTCTTAAAAAGAGAAATATATTTCGTGAATTATGAAATTTAAATTTATGGTGGAGAACACGGTTGTAATTGGTGCCGATATATTTCTAACTCTTATTTTGAAGGGCAATAAAATCTAATATTATATGCAGTACTGGTCAACTATCTATATTGTTTGGTATACTATACATATATATATTCATATGGTTGTAATAATTTGTTTGATAACTTATTTGATATAATAATATGGGGGGATAATTCACTAAGTTTTTATAGTTTACTCCCAAATATTTTTTTTTTTACAAGTTAATAGATAATCAGATATAAGTTAAGAGCTAAACGTTGAGTACAAGTATTGGGATGTTTTAGAGGTTAAAATTAGAGAAAGATTGTATAGCTTATTTGAAGCTTTAAATGTAATTACCACTTATATATTTAGATTTAGTAACTTTAATAAGTTTGAATTTTAAGTTTATATTACTTGATTTTATTATTTGGTTTGGAATACCGATTTTTTATAGCTATGAAGAATTATGAAATATTAGATATTTATAGTTATTTATATTTTATAATATATTAATTAATTAATAATTGTAATTTTTATTTATAAGATGATTTTCATATAATGAGTATCTATATGATATTAAAATTATAGATAATTCTATTAGGCCTCCAATAGCATTTTGACAGGTGGTATTTTTATTTAATATAAATAACATAACTAATCACATTGTTAAACATGATATTAGATATAAAATTAAATTCAAAATAAAATATTATTTCCACTCGAACATGCACATGAACATGCAGTGTACTAGAAACAGGCGAGAAGCCAGTTACTGGTCCACGGTTGCCGCGACCATTCCCTCTCCGATCCACTATTTTCAAAGCATAGCTGTCCGAATTTGCCAAAATACCCTTATCGGAAGACATCCTCCTTTTATACATCCCGAATCCAAACAAAGTATTCCAGGCTATTTCGGTCATTCAATACTCCACTTCAAAGGTGTAAGAACACCAAATCCATACTCCGATCTAAATCTCATCAACCCCAGCTGTTCCTCCTCTCTCTCTCTCTCTCTCTCATTTTCAATTTCCGTTGCCTAATTAGCAAAACCCAAACTGGCATAGACGGCTGAGTCAACACAGCTCTCGTCTGACTTCTGAGTTTCATTCTTCTCTATCCCTCTTGTTTCTTCCATTTCCAGATCTGACAAGCTCGGTGAGTCAACTTTGGGAATGGCTTCTCCAGAAGCCGATTCCCATTCCCGATTAAATCCAGTGCTCGCTCCAGCCCTCGAAAAGATTATCAAAAATGCTTCTTGGCGTAAACACTCCAGATTAGCCACCGAGTGCAAAGCTCTCCTTGAGAAACTTACCTCCAACCACTTCTCAAACCCTCAATCACCCGATTCCGACCCTGAATCATCGATCCCGGGCCCCCTCTTCGATGGTCCACTCCAATTCTCTCTCTCCGACTCCGAATTGATCCTCGGTCCATTCATCAATGCGTGCCAATGTGGCAATGTCAAGATTGCTGATCCTGCGCTCGATGCAGTCCAGAAGCTCATTGCGCACGGGTATCTCCGTGGAGAGGCAGACTCCTCGGGTGGTCTTGAGGCGAAATTGCTCTCTAAATTGATTGATTCGGTTTGTAAATGCCGTGAATTGAATGATGAAAATGTTGAATTATTGGTTTTGAAAACGTTATTGAGTGCGGTTACTTCGATATCGTTAAGAATTCATGGTGATTGTTTGTTGATGATTGTTAGGACTTGTTATGATGTGTATTTAGATAGTAAGAATGTAGTTAATCAGACCACGGCAAAAGCTTCTCTTGTTCAGATGCTTGTGATTGTGTTTAGGAGAATGGAGGCAGATTCATCCACGGTTCCAATTCAGCCTATTGTTGTTGCTGAGTTAATGGAGCCTGTGGAGAAATCCGAAGCCGATGCATCCATGACACAGTTTGTGCAGAGTTTTATTACTAAGATTACACAGGATATTGATGTGGTATTGAATCCCGCCACGCCTAGGAAGAATCCGCTCGCAGGGCATGATGGGGCATTTGAGACAACCACAAATGTGGAGACCACAAATCCCGCTGATTTGTTGGATTCAACCGATAAAGACATGTTAGATGCAAAGTATTGGGAGATTAGTATGTATAAGACGGCCTTGGAGGGGAGGAAAGGGGAGTTGGCTGATGGGGAAGGGGAGAGAGAAGATGATTTGGAGGTTCAGATCGGAAATAAGTTAAGAAGAGATGCTTTTTTGGTGTTTCGGGCACTTTGTAAATTGTCTATGAAGACAGCTCCTAAGGAAGCAGTGTCTGATCCGCAAGTTATGAAGGGGAAGATTGTGGCTCTTGAGTTGTTGAAGATTCTTTTGGAGAATGCTGGAGCTGTTTTTAGGACAAGCGATAGGTACATCTCTCCTTTGATATCTATACTGAATTCTACTGTTTGGATGTATTTCATTGAATTTTTTTTTAAAAAAGAAAAGAGACTGGAAGCATATTCATCTAGCCTTGTAGAAATTCAATCACTTGGAATCTCCTGTTGCTATTTATCCCTATAAATTGATGATGTTATGGTGACAATTGGGATGTCATTCTTGCTATATATCACTATTGATCAACGATGTTATAGTGACAATTGGGATGCCATTCTTCCTATATTTCACTAGCGATCAGTGATGTTATAGTGACAATTGGGATGTTATTCTTGCTATATTTCACTGGCAATCAGTGATGTTGTAGTGACAATCGAGGTGTCATGGTTACTGTAGAAATGCTTTTCAAATGTGGTTGGAAAACAGTATATGCCTCCTAAATATGCTGGAATGCTTTATGATAGATTTACAACAGTTGGTATAGTTTTTATATTACTAAGAAACTTATCCATAAGGAAAACAGAAAAAAAAAATCTTACTAAGAAGATGTTTAGCATGTGTCTTTCTCAATTAGTGTAGTATGTACATGATCATTTAGGCAATTGGAGTCTGAATATCCTTAAGGCAGATATAGTCTGAATATCCTTTCTACTTACCTGCTTGTTTCTTCAAAATCATTACAACCAACAGCAGGCCGACTGATGTGCAATGGACCAAACCTTTTGCTTTAGCGTGCTATATCTAATATAATTTCTTTCTGTCCATAGTACCTCTGGAATGATGTTTTGGATGAACCATTTCTTTTCAAATGTAACTCTTGTATGTTAATTGACTTGGTGCATTTCCCTATTTAATCCTTTCTCTGTGGAATACACATCTAATGGTACCTTGTCAAAGTTTTACTTAATGTCTTTGTCATTTGACTTTATCTTCTTTGGTGAATTTATGCTTGAAATTTCTGTCTTAGCCTTTTTCGTCCTCTAGTATAGAGCAATTCTTACTCCAATAGGATCAATAAAGCATTGGAAGGTTGAGCCTTTGTCAAATATCTTTCAGCTTTTGGCACCCTTAAATGAAAAGCAATGAAACTCTATGTATTGGGGCTTCTTTTGCTGTTGTGATTTGGATTCACCAAAACTAGAGGTTAAGCTTGCTTCATGGTGAGCAATGTGAGGTGGAAGACATCTTAAGAAGAAGCTGCAATGAAGGAAAAAGTATAGGGACATATATGCCAAAGCGGACAATACTTGTATGGAGCATTGGTTATTATAAATGGTATTAGAGCAATTGCATAGGGCACTCCAGACAAAGCGCAACACTATGCCATCTCTTGAATCCATTTGGAGCACAATGCTAGATGGTATAAGCCATCACTAGAGTGCTTCTTGCATGGTACAGTCTTAGACATATATAGACAGGAATATTAATAAGTTAAAAGTAATGCCTCTATATAAGATGTGATGCAACTCTTAAATATCAATGTGCCTTTTGGTATGGTAGTTTAGAGTTTGTCTCAAAGTGTGTTCCATGGTCTCAAGATGGATGACCTCCTAAGAAGTAATTTTAATAAGTTGTGAGGCATATTATACTAAACCAATTAGTTTCTTGATATGAGAACTTTTAGCTGTGATATACTTTACAGTATGTTGAGGTTGAGGGAAGGAATGGGGAGGAGATAAAATGTTGGAATTTCACGATACTTTCCATTATGATGACCTCCTAAGAACTAATTTTAATAAGTTGTGAGGCATATTATACTAAACTGAATAGTTTCTTGATATGCGAAGTTTCAGCTGTGATATCCTTTACAGTATTTGAGGTTGAGGGAAGGAATGGGGAGGAGATGAAAAGTTGGAATTTTGAGATATTTTCCATTATTTGGTAAAGGAAGGAAAAGAGAAAGATGAATTTGAAGAGTAATATTTTCTCTTGGGCCCATAAGAAACCATTCCTCTAGGAGAATTAATCTGAAATTAATTTCTAGCCCTTGTCATAAAAGCATATCTTAAAGTTATAAGGGCTTTTTTGACATTTTAACTCTCTCTACTTTCATTCCTTTCTTATTCAAATAAGGGAACCTTTTTCTCCTCATTTTCTTTCCTTTTCAATTCTAACCTCCCACTTTCAGTCTTTTCTAATTCTTTCCCTCTTCCCAAAAAGAGAATTAATCATCAAAGACATATGGGTTACTCTTTGATCTTATTTTATTAATTCTTGATCATATGCATGATGTCCATATCATGCCTTCATCTTTTCAAGAATCACATGCAGATACCTGTATTGCTAAATTCTTATGTGCAATGATCTTATCCGTGATTGACCATAGACGTGACATTGATATGTAGTACTTTATGGATTATATGGAGAACGCCTAAGTTTAATGGCTGTTAAAGTTATTGTATGGTTGGCTATCATTGGAAAGTGCATCCTATCCTAAAGAGAAGAGCAGTGAAAGTATTTACCCCGAAGGAATAAAGGAACATGTACCTTTCCAACTTAAAGCTTTTAAAATGGTGGAAAGGCAGCAATCCAATGAAGAAAGATTTGGGAGAAAATTTTCCCTCATTACCAGTGCCATTCTTTGGTTAGCATGCATGAATTAAAAGATTTGCTGATGTCAATCTTTTCTATTTCGAGAGAGTTCTTTCTAATCCTGCTTAGTTCAGAGTACTTGATAGTTCCTTTAAGATGGCTCTGAATGTTCACTTGCCCCTTAGGGGGCTTTCTTTTCAATGTAACTCTAGTTTATCTCTTTTCCCTTAATGGAAAAAAACGGCACTGTTGGTGGACTATTTAGTAGTAAAGTAGACCTTGGTGTAACTCAAATTTTATTTTGATGAAAAGAATGGTAGGGGTATTGTAGTTACCCCAAAAAGGTAGAGGTCATTGACACTAGTTGCTGTACATTGACGAATTCTTTCAGGAAACATTTGTTACCGTTGCATCGTCATATTCAGTGGCTCTGGGCAGATTAACTAGCTTGATGGTTTCATTACTTTCTGGATGCTGCATGGCATGCATGCCAGTAGAAGATTATTTTGCTAGCTCTTATGAAATTTTGTTGAAGCATTCCAGATGATAATATTCCACCTATGCTTATGTGTTTTACTGGTGAATTACAATATCTATGTATTTGCAGACTCTAGATACTTATCTCTCTTTTTGTGAATGGTTGCCTTTCTCTTCTTGTAAGATTGCTTCCTTTGGGTTTCTTACCTTTTTAACTCCCTTTTGCTGGACTGTACATGACTGTATCATAATGTCATGTAATCTAGTAGGGCATGTTTAAACTATGCTGTTTCTTTTTTCTTTTCTTTTCTTTTATTTTTTTCCCTTTTCTTTTTCTTTTTCTTTTTCTTTTTTTAATTTTTAATGAGGCAAAATAAGCCATGTTCTGTTGAACTGGGTCAGCATAAATCTTCTTACTCTTGGAATCATCTGTCAATACCCTTTTCTATTCTGTTTTACTTTATAATTCTTTTTTGGTACCTCAAGAATTTACTTTTGTTAAGTTGCTTGATGTTGCAATTGAAATGTTTTACTTTAAGGACTAATACCTCTTAATATTGAGTGTGATTGAGTTCCTTTTGAGGTGTCATCCTTCTGTTCATCTTTCTTTGGCAAGTTCTCTTCTTGTGGATAGAATTTCTTTAGAAGAATTGATGAGGTACTTGCGATGAAACAGGTTCCTGGATGCCATTAAGCAATATCTTTGCCTGTCATTGTTGAAGAACAGTGCTTCCACTCTTATGATCGTTTTTCAGCTTTCTTGCTCCATTTTTATCAGTCTTGTCTCAAGGTTTAGGGCTGGGTTGAAAGCAGAGATTGGAGTATTTTTCCCAATGATCGTACTCAGGGTTTTAGAAAATGTTGCACAACCTAATTTTCAGCAGAAGATGATAGTTCTTCGGTTTTTAGAAAAGCTGTGTGTTGATTCACAGATTTTGGTAGACATTTTCATCAATTATGATTGCGATGTCAATTCATCGAACATCTTTGAGAGGTATGCTATATATCCTTAAAAATTAAACCTTCTTATTCAGCAACTGAAAATATGTTGAAATGAACTTCTTATATGGTTGGGGTTTGTATCTTTTAGAATGGTCAATGGACTCCTAAAAACTGCTCAAGGTGTCCCTCCTGGCACTGCTACTACACTTTTACTGCCTCAGGAAGCAACCATGAAGCTTGAAGCTTTAAGGTGCTTGGTTGCTATTCTAAAATCAATGGGAGACTGGATGAACAGACAATTGCGCATACCTGAGCGTAATTCTGCTAAGCAAATTGAACCAACTGAGAACAGTCCTGAACCTGTTCTTCCTATGGCCAATGGAAACGGAGATGAGTCTATTGAAGGATCCGAGACTCATTCCGAAGCCTCTAATGAAGCCTCTGATGTTTCGACTATTGAGCAACGACGGGCTTACAAGCTAGAACTCCAAGTATGTAAATCCCCTAATATATTTTCAACTGCCAGCTGGTATTCCCTTGCCCATATGTATCATTTGAAATGACTAGTTCAACTTGACTATTTCTTTTGAAACTAATCTCTTTCATGGCAGGAAGGTATATCTCTCTTCAACAGGAAACCTAAAAAAGGAATTGAATTTCTGATTAATGCAAATAAAGTAGGAAATTCACCAGAGGAGATAGCACAGTTCCTTAAGGATGCAACTGGGTTAAACAAAACTTTGATTGGTGATTATTTAGGAGAAAGGGAGGAATTGTCTCTGAAAGTGATGCATGCCTACGTGGATTCCTTTGACTTTCAAGGTATGGAATTTGATGAGGCCATTAGAGCTTTTCTGCAAGGCTTCAGATTGCCTGGTGAAGCACAGAAGATTGATCGAATCATGGAGAAGTTTGCAGAACGCTACTGTAAATGTAATCCTAAAGCATTTACTAGTGCTGACACTGCCTATGTTCTTGCATATTCGGTGATCATGCTGAATACTGATGCTCATAACCCTATGGTGAAAAACAAGGTATGTGAGAGCTCCTTGTTGGATTGTTTAAACAGCTTTTCTTTTTATTTCTTCGTTTGATTCCTTTCAAAATGTCCAGATGTCAGCTGACGATTTTATAAGGAATAATCGTGGCATTGATGATGGAAAAGACTTGCCTGAAGAATATTTAAGATCTCTGTTTGAGAGAATATCAAGAAATGAGATTAAGATGAAAGATGATTTAACTCTTCAACAGAAGCAGTCTTCCAGCACAAATAGAATTTTGGGCCTGGATAGTATCCTGAATATTGTAATCCGGAAGCGAGGTGAAGAAAATAATATGGAAACAAGTGATGATCTTATCAGGCACATGCAGGAGCAATTCAAAGAAAAAGCTCGCAAGTCTGAGTAAGATGATTTGTACCGTCTTAAATAAAGTATTTGACTTCTTAACTCTATTTGTTTGTCAACTCTTCTGCATTCTTACGGTTCATGCTTTGCTGTCAACAGCTTAGTTAGAAAACCTTTGTTTATATATATATATATATGCCAAAAGGTCTGATAATTTTTGTGTATGTTTAATTCATCACTATTGAACCCTATGTTATGCTAGTGTGTTAGCCACAAGGTCTGATAATTCGCTGAGTATGATTCATATTTATGGATGGCTATAGGAGTAGATACGTGCAACTACACGTTGAATCTGAATATTTATATACATGAATGGTACTACAGTTATCTTTTGCCTTAATTCATGATATACGTAAAATTGTAAACTCACTTTTTTGCCTTGACTTCCCATGCATTGATTTTAGAAATTAAGCTTAAATAACAAAAAGTGATGTTAGTTTATTTATTTACTTTTTGTTTCTGCAATCTGCAGGTCTGCTTATTATGCAGCTACAGATGTGGTTATTCTCAGATTCATGATTGAGGTCTGCTGGGCTCCTATGCTGGCTGCTTTTAGTGTCCCTCTTGACCAAAGTGATGATGAAGTAATATTAACTCTATGTCTTGAAGGTTTTCATTGCGCAATCCACGTAACTGCTGTAATGTCCATGAAGACACATAGAGATGCTTTTGTTACTTCATTGGCTAAATTCACATCCCTCCACTCACCGGCAGATATTAAGCACAAAAATATAGAAGCCATCAAGGTAGGAATCTTCCTAATCTCTACATGGAGAATATTAGGATATGATTATTGAGTTGTTCTGAAAAAGTTTCTAACCTTCTATGTGTGAAAAAGAATTAGCTGCCTACTTATATTAGCAGGGGGATTGAAAATTCATCTTTTTTGTTAAATTTTGTTTCACCTTTTGAGCGTAAGATAATGAAAATTCAAATTTTGCAAATTTTGTGTAGAGATGATGAAGTAATATTAACTCTATGTGCTTGACGCAGAACTTATGAACACAAAATTTGCAAATTTTGTGTAGAGGAATCCAATTTTTTGCTTCTTCATGTTCTTGTTATATGGAGTGACCTTACAGTGTTCATAATTTGTAATATCCAGGGTTATTTCCCCCTTCTAATCTTGAAATATTTCTGCATATTCAATAATGGCAGGCGATAGTTGCAATTGCAGATGAGGATGGCAACTATCTGCAGGAAGCTTGGGAGCATATTTTGGTGTGTGTGTCACGGTTTGAACATCTGCATCTTTTGGGAGAAGGGGCACCTCCAGATGCCACTTTCTTCGCTTTTCCTCAAAATGACACAGAAAAATCAAAACAAGCTAGGTCAAACATCCTTCCTGTTCTTAAAAAGAAGGGGCCTGGAAGAATGCAGTATGCAGCTGCTTCTGTCATGAGGGGCTCATATGACAGTGCTAGTATTGGTGGCAATGCTTCCGGGGCAGTCACTTCTGAACAAATGAACAATTTGGTCTCTAATTTAAACATGCTGGAGCAAGTTGGAGAAATGAGTCGAATATTCATACGAAGCCAGAAGTTAAACAGTGAGGCAATCATTGACTTTGTTAAGGCTCTTTGCAAGGTCTCTATGGATGAATTGAAGTCTGCATCTGATCCTCGTGTATTCAGTCTTACAAAGATTGTTGAGATAGCGTAAGAGTTGATACTTTATCTTACCTTTTTTGGGTTGTTTTGTGCAGCTTTTATTGTGTGAATTGCTGGAAATGTCCTATCTCATATCTGAGTTTCACTTTGGACAGGCATTATAACATGAATCGCATTCGGCTTGTGTGGTCAAACATCTGGCACGTGCTTTCTGATTTCTTTGTCAACATTGGATGTTCTGAAAACCTTTCAATTGCAATTTTTGCAATGGATTCCCTTCGCCAACTCTCAATGAAATTTTTAGAGAGAGAGGAACTTGCGAATTATAATTTCCAGAATGAATTTATGAAGCCCTTTGTTATTGTCATGCGAAAGAGCACTGCTGTTGAAATTCGAGAGCTAATTATCCGATGTGTGTCACAGATGGTTTTGTCTCGAGTCAATAATGTCAAATCAGGGTGGAAGAGCATGTTCATGGTATATATGCTGCATGCACTTCGGTGACTTCATGGAAGTTTATGGTTGTTCTTTGTCATGACATTCATTCTCTTTGTTGTTATTACTGAATCTTTCAGGTGTTTACAACAGCTGCTTATGATGATCACAAGAACATTGTTTTCTTGGCTTTTGAAATTATGGAGAAGATTATACGAGACTATTTTCCATATATTACAGAAACTGAAACCACTACTTTTACTGATTGTGTAAATTGCCTAATTGCATTTACCAATAGTAGATTCAACAAGGAAATTAGCCTGAATGCAATTGCGTTCCTTCGGTTTTGTGCAACAAAACTCGCACAAGGGGATCTTGGTTCCTCATCACGGAATAAAGAGAAAGACTCTTCTGTAAAGGTTCCTCCATCTCCTCAAAAGGGAAAAGATGCATTAGTAGAGAATGGAGAGATCCCACACAAGGAGGATCACCTCTATTTCTGGTTCCCACTGTTAGCAGGTGAGAGAATTCTTGCAAACATACCCTAGCCTTTTTTTTCTTTTTCCTGTTGTTATTTTCTTTTTTTCATTCTAATAGATGATAAATTAAAACCAGGTATACACTTTTCGATGTGCAGGTTTATCAGAACTTAGCTTTGATCCTAGACCAGAAATTAGGAAGAGTGCTCTGCAGATATTGTTTGAGACTTTGCGCAACCATGGCCACCTATTTTCGCTACCTTTGTGGGAGCGAGTGTTTGAATCAGTCCTTTTCCCTATTTTTGACTATGTCCGTCATGCCATTGATCCTTCTGGTGGGAGCTCACCGGAGCAGGATGCAGATAATGATTTGGGTGAACCTGATCATGATGCATGGCTCTATGAGACATGCACTCTTGCCCTCCAACTTGTTGTAGATCTGTTTGTTAAGTTCTATAGCACAGTAAATCCATTATTGAGAAAAGTTCTGATGCTTCTTGTGAGTTTCATTAAGCGCCCTCACCAAAGCCTTGCTGGCATTGGAATTGCTGCATTTGTTCGCTTGATGAGCAATTCTGGCAACCTTTTCTCTGATGAGAAGTGGTTAGAAGTAGTCTTGTCATTGAAAGAAGCAGCTAATGCCACACTTCCTGAATTTACTTTTATTGTTAATGGAGGGAGCTCTGAGAACACTATCAGTAGGCGGATTGTTGGTGATGCAGTTGAGTCTACTGTGCCTGATGGTGAGCCAGAGAACCTATGGCAACAGCGACTCTATGCTTCCATATCTGATGCAAAGTGCAGAGCTGCTGTTCAACTCCTACTAGTTCAGGTATTTTCTACATGCTTTTTCCATGGCTGCATTAATCATTGCTTTAGCCCATTTTCATTTATACAGAAGTTTGTGTAGTTTCTGGTGAGCTTTTTTGTTTCTGCCTAACCTGTTTGTTTTTTAGGGGGGAGAACCAAAACATCTAGAAAATAAACAAAAAGCATCATTTGATGTATATAGGATTTCTGAAGAGGAAAGACTATTTATACACTTTGAGATTCACTTTCCCTTTAAAATTTACACACATGAATATATATATATATATATATATATATATATATATATATATATACACCTTGATTAAGTTTGCTAGGAATGTGATAAATCCAGCTAGAGCTTCCTCACTTGGTAGTGACATACTAATGCTTCTGGAGTTCTCCTGTTGTTCATTGAATTATGCACAAGCTTTATATATGACACTAGTTAAAAACAAGGAAAGAAATTTTACCGTTAAATACATATGCACACAAATTGAATTAGCTAGTAGAGGCACTATTCTCTTATGTCTCTACTTATGTGACAAAATAGGCCATGGGCCTTCTATTGTCAATGCTCTACTTGTGCGTTTAAAGGATCTTCCTTTGGACATGCAATTGCATGACTTGGTGAAGTAACAGAAAGAATTGCAAAGCTTCTTTAAATCTCTCCTTGTCTCTTGATTTAACTCTTAAAATCATAAAGTTATACATATTATGAACATGGAAAGACCTGCTTGGATTCTTGCTTTTTTTTTTTTCTGCTGTGTACTGTATCTGGAGAGTGAGGAATTCGGTCTGTTTGGGAAATCCCATCCCCATTTCGAGTTTTGTAGTTAGGAAAATCTTGAATTATGTATTTATATCTTCCTAGTTTTCTTTTTGTTTTGAGTGGTTCTCTCTAGTTTTCCTTTTGTAAGCCCTTTGTTTCTAGCACTTCCTATGCTTTGTAATATCAGCTTTCTTTTTTAATAAAGTTATTGATTTACCAAAAAGAATATGCCATTTTGTTAAAGGCACATATAACCCTCATAAGTGACTCCCATTCCTCTATTACCATCACGAACCAGATCTTTGTGGTTAGGGTAAACGACTACATATTTAAGTTCACAAACCAGATGTTTGTAATCTGAATGAAACATTTACAATCATTGACTACATATTCACTCTGCAATATTTCAATCTGGACAGTAGATGTGAGTGCATTCTCATATTAGATCGGATTTATCCTGGACATGCACAAGCTTGAAAAGTTTCTGTAACCACTTTAGCTAGAAAGGATTTCCAAGACTAAAAGTAAAAATAAAAGATTTCTCAAGGAACTATTCAAAAAGAAGAAGAAGAAGAACAATGGTTTAGATTGGTGTTATGAATATTTAGATGAATCTCTATAATAGGAAATAAAATATCTGTAGAATAGGAAATAAATATTTATCTTTGTTATGATGCATTTTAGTATATATATTTAGGTCCATTGATATCTTTAATTAGGGGAAGTATTATCAAAAAGCTTATATAAATACCTCTTCCTAAGAAGGAATAGAATAAGTGAGAAAAGTTATCTATAATATTAGTCTAAAATAGATGTTTGAAGTAGTCAATAGTTTATAAGATTGGAGTGTTTCCCCTAACTTGCCCTCAATTTTTTGAGTTGGGGTTATCTCTAATACTTTATTTTATATGAGGGAAAGAATTAGGAATGAAAGAATATGGAAGGAAAGAAATATGAGAGTATTTGATTCTATCTCTTGTATATGGTTTTGAATGAAAGGGAAGTAGAAGGAATATTTATCATTATTAAAAGATAAAATGAAGTATAATGAAAAACTATGAGTAAATTACAAGGACCAGCTCTAAAACCTTCAAACATTGTACAGACCCCCAACTTTTTCGAAAGTCTTTTACCCCCTTGAAATAAGTTTGGGCTCCTCTAGTTTTGTTGACTTGGCTGCCATGTATACATTGAGCTGATTTGGACGCTTGCATGGCGATTTCTTATAAACGTATTTAATTAATTATATTAGTAAATGTTAAAAATAACATTATTTAGATAATATAATCAATATTATTAATAATACAGAAATTTGAAGAAAGAATCAAAATGCTTAAAAAAGAAAATCAAAATTGTCCTTTCTTCATTTTTGACGTCAGCATCTCTGATGAATTTACCTCCTAAATATCTCCTGCTATTTTTGCATCAAAACTCCTAAGCTTTGTTAACAGTGGAGATTGCGTGGGATATAAGTTTTAGAGGTATGAGAAGGGATCTGTGAATTGAAATGATATGATTTTTATACAAAAGTTTTTCTTCTTTGTACATCGGTTAAGGGGGGTTGTAGAATCTTCTCAACAGTATTCATCCATCTGATTCAAAGGTCCACTTTACCACATTCCCTGTTTTCAGAACCTGATTTTAGTATTCTCGAGAAAATGAGATTTTTAATCTTATACCCTCTTTAACTTGACATGTGCACACACAGGAAGAAAGATGTCATTCATCATTTTCACCGAACAAGTAATTTCTTTTCTTTTCTTTTTTTTTTTATTTCCTTTTTCCTGCATTTTTTTCTCTGTAGTTTCTGCTTTTCTATTTTCTGCATTTTTAGCTATCTTTTAATGTTAATAATATTTAAAAATATGGATAAATAGCCATGTAAGCGTCCATCTCAACTCAATGTACACATGGTGGACAAGTTAGTAAAAAGAAGTCCAGCTCAAACTTGTTTTGCGAGGGTGAGTGCCAACTTTTAAAAAAACTAGAGGTCCATACAATTTCTAAGGTTTTTTGGGGTGGTCCATGTATTTTACTCTAAAATTACTGATAATAAGAAAGTGAAAGAATAGGGTAGAAGGGGTAAAATGAGAAATTAAATAACTTTTCCTTCCTTTTCTCCAAGTTGGTGGGGCATATGGAAAACTTCTCTTTCCAAACACATTCCTTCCATTTTCCTTCATTTCCTTAATACGGGAAAGTGTCTTGAAAATTACACTTTCCTTCCACTTTTCTTCCCCTCCTAATTTCTTTCTTCATCTAAACATAGTGTGAGTGAGTGTCTTCAGACCTTTTTCCATACAAATAGTCCCTGACTAGAACCATAACACGAGCCTGTATCAATGTGGTATGATAGCCAATCATCATAGATGGTTTTGATTAAGACCTTCCCTAGCAGGATGAGCAGGACTAGAGAAGACAATAACAAGATCAGGCATGGTAAGAAAAGGAAAGAAAAGCCCTAATAACAGTCATGCTTGCTGAGATAACAAAATTTATTATTTTATTCTTATTCTTATTATTTTTTTTTTCCTGGGGTTGGGGGTGGGGGGGAAGGGGGGGTGTGTAACAGAAGAGTTGATCCTCCTGGTGGCAAGGATGGAACTTTTTGGTCATTCTGGTGAGGCTAGTGTCATTGGGGAGAAGAAAAATCAGATCTGGTTGCTAGTTGCCACAACCTTTGGCAGCCTTTGGCAACAACTTGGTTAGAGATAGCATTGCAAGCCATATGCTGCCATATATTTGTTCTCCTTGAGCTGATGCAACTCACCACAACCCAAGCAAGCAGAACCATCTCATGTGCAGCTGCACACTTATGAGAGGGTAAACCACTTCCATGGCCTATAGAAGCTGCACCACCTTCTTCCATGTTAGTCAGCCAATGCTTCATCCCCATAGAAGTTCTGAACATCGTATATGTGTCACTATCTATCGGTGAAACTTTCAATTGTTGCTTCCATGGGAGGTGACCATGCTTTCCCAGCAGCAAACGTTTCTTTCTGGACAAGGAGTTACTTAAGCTTTACAAGCTCATTCTTCATGTGAGGAATAATTTTATAGGAATATTTACATAAATTTTTATAATAGGATAGGGATATCTCTAAGATAGGTAAGTTAGCATCTATCGTTGTTATGATACATTTTGGGGAATTTGTTAGATTTTTTGCTATCTTTTATTTGGGGGAAGTATTATTGAAAGGCTAGTACCTTTGTTGGAAAGGAATTCACTAGCAAGAAAAGTTATCTTTGAAGTTGGTCTAAATCAGTTGTTAGGGGTAGCCAGTAGTTTGTGAGATTGAAGGGTCCTCTTAAATTGGTCCTCTTACAAGTTATTTTTGAACTTGGTCTAAAACAGTTGTTAGGGGTAGCCAGTAGTTTGTGAGATTGAAGGGTCCTCTTAAATTGGTCCTCAGCCCCTTTCCATGTAGCTAAAATCCCAGACTAGATCCATAGGACGGGAACATATCAACTGATAAGTGAATAGCAGTTGAGAATTCTCAATAAAGAAATATAATATTTGATAAGCAAAGAATACGCTTTTTAACTAATATTTATTGACAAGTAGGATCACCTTTTTGTCAATTGCCTGACCTAATTATAATAATGGTGATGGAAGAGATTTGAGGTTTTCTTTCCTGATTATCTTGGCAGGCGGTGATGGAGATCTACAACTTGTATCGAGGACGCCTTTCTACAAAAAATACTTTAGTACTATTTGATGCTATGCATGATGTGGCAATACATGCTCACAACGTCAATACTGATGCAGCATTACGTTCAAAGTTACAAGAATTTGGCTCCATGACCCAGATGCAGGATCCACCACTGTTGCGTCTTGAAAATGAATCTTACCAAATTTGCCTTACACTTGTACAGAACCTGATTCAAGACAAGCCTCCTGCTTATAATGAGAATGAGGTGGAGACTTGCCTAGTTGGCCTTTGTGAAGAGGTACTAAGGCTATATATAGTAGCAAGTAACTCCGGGCAGATCCCAGAATCACCTACGGCTGAACAACTCCATTGGCGAGTTCCACTGGGTTCTGGAAAGCAAAGGGAATTAGCCACACGGGCACCGCTAATTGTGGCGACTCTCCAAGCCATCTGTAGCCTGGAGGAAAGTTCATTTGAAAAGAACCTGGTTTGCTTTTTCCCTTTGCTTTCAGGCTTGATAAGCTGCGAACATGGGTCCAATGAAGTCCAGGTGGCTTTGAGTGAAATGTTAAGCTCCTCAGTGGGTCCTGTTTTACTTAGGTCCTATTAAATCTTGATTTAGTCCTCAAGTTTTGAAAATGTACGATAATATCTTTATTAATGTAGTTTATTCTTTTGTTTGAATTTTTGTTGTAATGATTACGATCGGAAGTATAGTTGACAGAATATGAAGAGATCGAGATGGTTCTGTGCTACACGCTGCTGCTTTCTTTTTCATTCTGGAGTCTTATGTGGTAGATACAAGCTCAACATGAGAGTAGGGCCTTCAGAATTTTGTTTATTATGTAAATTTATATTTTGGGTGGAATATAGTGCATATGCGTATTTTTCCTTTACATATTTTAAGTTAGGCCTGTTAAAGGTCAATTAACAAAACGTCGCTTATTTTTTTTTTAATTAAATTCACCTTCTGCAGTATTATTGCTATCTTTTTTATATGAGAAATATTTTTTATATTTTTCAAATGTAGATAATACAACCTGCAGAATTATACGCAGTACAGCTACAATGACCCATTTATCTTGTGGATCCCTCGGTGTCCACTTGTTTTCCATGAAAGGCCGAGGGATCAAAGTATTGTTTTTTCGCTCATCTATTTATGTAATCCGAGTTAACATCAATATGAACATGTTTATGTGATGGAAGCATTAGAAACTTTATTGCTGTCAGCAAAGCGTGAAGAAACAGTGAATCATCAATACGTGAAAGTAGTAGGCTGGACGTTTCCTCCAGGGCAAAGTTTTTATCTTGGCCGTCCATTCTTGGTTGCTTTTGTATATATAGGGGTAGTTATTTTTAGTTATAATTATCTAGATATTTGAGTGAATTTAAGTTACTTAAGAACCTTTGCTACTTTCTCTCCCTAAAACTTGTGTTGGTTGTGTGTAATAGGCTTAACTTAGCACTCTTGGTAGGTTTTGAGCAACTAAGTGCTACAAGGGAAGTCTTTAAGTTGGTATTAACGTAACAGTTTTTCCCTCACTCAATCTAGCAATGCCCTTATCGCATTCTCTTTGTGAAATTTCTTTATCTGGTCTTGAAATTTCCATAAAGCTTTAGCGAGTTCCTAACTTGCTTTATTCTCTAGCAATCTCTTCTAAACAACCATATACTTATGTCTAGGATACTAATCACTATGTTTAAAATGTCGGTCTACTAAAATTTCCTTAACCTCCTTATGATACGAATTTCAAGTATTGAGTGGAGCTCTTTAGGATATCATCCTCTTGTGCTTTTTTTTTTTTTTTCTTGGTTCATCTTCATAATTGGGATTTAGCATACTCATATGGAAGAGTAGGGGAAACTTGAGCCTTGACAGTAGATCAAGTTTATAAGTAAACCCTCCTAGCTTTCTTCGGTATGTGGGATACTCCTTCATAACTTTGCATTAATCCCTTATGCAATTGTCCCTTTGCAAGTTGTATGTATTAGATGTAGTTTTACCAACACTTGGATCTCCAACCTTGTATTCCACTTGCTTCCTCTTTTTAGTTGCGAATTTTTTCATCCTTTTTGAGATCTCCATAAATTAGTTTGATTGAGGTCCTTATTCTCCTATCATTTTTGTGTAAATTTATATGCTAGAGAACTATTCCCTATGTAGCTAATAGCAATAGCATTAGATGTCCACGGCTGCTTTCCCAAAATGATCTTAGATGGACTTTGACCTATGGATTCATTCTTCAATAAGTTGAAGGAAAATTGAGCAACATCTAACAACTTAGCCCAATCCAGTTGATTTGCCCCTACAAAGTGTTTGATGTATAACTCTACTAAGGCATAACTCATTCTATTTGTCCATTTGTGTATGGGTGAAGACTCATCAAGAAATTTAGCTTAGACCCTAAGAATTTAGATTGTTCCATCCAAAACTTTACCGTAAACTATCCATCTCAATTACTAATAATGTTCTTCGGTATCCCTTAAGACTTCATAATGTCCTTTAGAAATAATCGAGCAGTCTCATTCATTGGGCATTCTTTTGTTGTTGGGATGAAAGTAACATACTTAGAGAAATGATCCAAATCCCTCGAGATAAGAATAGGTTGACAACTTAGCTTCAGCCTTGTACTATACCTTATATTAGAATGTTTTGACATAGTTCTCCATATCGTCCCTCCAATGGGGCCAAAATTGTTATTCTTCAACAAAGGTCTGTGTTTGATGTAAACCAGGATGACCAGCCCAGTTAGAGCCATGACATTCCCATGGTTTCTTTTTTCTTAAGCTAAAAATATGGGGTACATATATCCTATGGCACTTAGGGTAAATTAATCTATTTCCTCCCAAAAATCTTTTGGTCTTGCCTTCCCTACATCAAGATAATAGGGTCTTAGACATCTCATCCTATCCTAATCTTTCCTTAATTCTTCCTAAGAGGTTTTTCTTAGGCTTGCTAATATGTGCCAACTCCACTCTCAAACTAAGCACATCAACGACTACATTTATCTTTGTTGGTTTATACTCTAAGTCAAAGTCAAGAAAGACTTGCCACCAAGCTTGCTTTTGTGATAGCTTTTTTTTAGTTTTGATATAGTTGGGCACTAAGTTATTTATTCTTACCAAAAACTTTCCCCTAAGGATGTAATATCTCTATGTCTACAAAAAGTGTATTACCACGATCATCTCTTTCTCATGTATCATATACTTTTGGTCTATCTCATTTAGCTTTTGGCTTTCAAAAGCTATTGGGTGTCCATCCTACATTAATACCCCACTAATAGCAAAAATTGCTTGTATCCATGTATGCTTCAAAGGGTTTATTAAAGTTAGGAAGGGTTAGGACTGGTTCTTTTGTGATTGCTAGCTTCAAGGCATTGAAAGCCTTATGTCTATTTGTGTTTCGATCCTATGGAATGTTTTTGTTTAATAGGTTTGTCAAAGGAGTTGCTATCTTTGTGTATCCCTTAATAAACCTTCTATAGTAGTTTACAATACTAAGGAATGATCTAAACTTTATGGGTTTAGTAGGTACCCTTTAGTCTTTAATCACATGAATCTTCTCATCATCTATGTATATGGTCCTCCTTCTAATCACAAGTCCAAGGAACACCACTTCTTCCTAAGCAAAAGTGCACTTCTCCTTCTTCATTTTTAATTCATTGTCTCTTAAAGCTTAAAGTACAAACTAAAGGTTGTCAATATGCTCCTCTATCGAGTGGCTATAAATCATAATGTCATCTAGATACACTACTATAAAGTGATCTAAGAAATGTACCAGAACTCTATTCATAATATTGCAAAAGGTAATAGGTGTATTTGTAAGCTTAAATAGCATTACTAGAAATTCAAAAACCTTATGACTTGTAACACATGTCAACAATGGCTTGTTTCCTTTGGCCATCCTCATTTGGTGGCACTTGGACTGCAAGTTAAGTTTTGAGAAGTAACATGCTCCATCCAAACGGTCAAAAAGAAGAGATGCTATTAGGATGGGTACTTGTTTTTTATGGTGACTTTCTTTGGTGCCCAATAGTCTATGCATAGTATAAGAGTATCATCATGCTTCGCTTGGAGTAACAATGGGGCCCCAAAGGGAGTTTTTGAGGGCCTAATATATTTGGCCTTTATCAACTCTTTCAATTGTTACCTCAACTCTTCCAATTCATTAGGTAACATATGATATAGGATAACTATAGGAGGTTTGGCACTAAGTTCCAACTCAATTTTGTGATGTACTTTAAGTCTCTAAGGAAGCTTCTTTGGTAGTTTAGGAGGTATGACATCTTCAAATTCTTCTAGTAGCTCCCCTACTAAAGATGGAACTCTATCTTGTTCCTTTACTCCATCATCATTCTTGAGAGTAATAGATAGGTTACTTCATTCTTCTTTAGTCCCTTAGTTAATTGCATGGCTAAGAGAAATTTGGTAGCTTCATTCATCTGAGGTGTCATAGGGACCACAAATTAGGTCTTCTAGTCTAGCTTAAGGGACAGTTAGCTTGAGGAACAATCAAAGCGCCAATCTTATCAAAGAATTCTATTCCAATCATAAACTCAAAGTCATTAATGTCTACTTACTTAATAGATTCCTTCCTACTCTAACTACCAACTTGCAACCTTTACTTCCCTTGCTACTTTAATTGTAGGAACTTCCGATGGACTACCGACCTTAGACCCCTTATTTGAGCTCGACTCTAAAGTTTTTAGAGCTTAGCTAAGCATATGCTGACCTTACAACTAGCCAAGATGAGTCTTAATATCAGGATGGCCCATGGCCTAATTCATTACATAATCAATATGGTTACACTTTGATCCACGCTGTTGAAGACCTTGCTGCTAAGCTTTGAACCCTAAACACTTTAGTTAACCTTACCATATAAATTTCTTAACCCAAGGTCTCCATGTACTGATTGACCAAGTCATCTACCAAGGTCTCTATGCATAAACCAAGTTACTTACTGACAATCCACCTACTGAGGTCTTAACATCTCCTTGCTGACTTGGTCCCACTTCAGAATAGCTTAGCCTTAGGGAATCTCTTTGCTAGAGCATGGCACCAACAATGTCTTGATATGTGCTTACTTTTTCTTGGTTAGCCACTTGATCCACCACTTGGGTGTTGTTCTCAACTCCAGATGATGACATTATCTCTTCTACAACCATCTCTAATCCTAACTATCATGGAATTACCAATTTAAGGGCTTCCAATGTGGTAATTAATCACTCAAAACCTACCATGGGTGCTAAGTTCAACTTATCACATAACCAAGAAAAATTTTATAGAGAGAAGTTCTCAACTAACTCAAATTCACTCAATTAAGGCAACTGCATATACAAGAGACCTTTAAGAATGGATAGTTAAGATTCATTTAATCTAAAGATTACAATACAATCTCACCTACTCTAGATTAGGTACATCAAACTACCCTACCTATTATGGTACAACTGGGGACATTTTCGATACTTTTGAAACCTTCTAACTTCTAGAACTCCCATTTGAACTTATGCTTTTAGCTCCTCTCCCAAAGTGGGTTGGGGAGAGCCTCATCAATCTTAATATCCATAGAATTTCCTTGACACGTGAACCTATTATTTCAAATATGGAAAATATTAGGTCAAAATAATAGTTACGTTATTTATGATAGCACCATCATACTTCTCTTTAGATATATCTCATCTTTAGTGTACCCTAACAAACATTTGGAATCTCTTTATCTCTCCCTCTCTTAAGTAATCATAATTTGGAATGCTATCTTGATAAGGCCCAATATTCAATATTGCACCCAATCTCTCATAGAAAACCCTTCATCCACTTAGTACCACAAATTCAAACAATGATGTACATAAGGTCCTCAATTTTGATATAAAAGCCTTAACTCTCTCTCTCTCCTCTAATATTTTCATCCAAATCTATAAGTATTTCTTATCAACTATGTGTTTAGTTTGCTTTGCTAGGTTGACATGGTACGTAAGTGGCTGATTTTAGATAGATAATCTCCAAAAAGCAAAATAAAGGAGAAAGACTTTAGTATTTGCTTAGTGTTAAGCTTGCAGTTTATTTTTCTTAATCCAGTTATACCAAACCCTAAACCATTTTGATATTAACCCTTGATTAAGAATTAAGGAAAATTTGGTTTCTTCTAAATTTTGAAAAACTATTTATAGTGGCCACTTGACCGTGGTTGTGAAAAAGGGTTAAGTCAGAATCAATTGTGTATATTGGTTATAACTTAGCTATTTGCCCATAACAAAATCAATTTTGAAAAATGATTTTTATAAATCAATGACATTGGATTTGGGGGCTATCTTATTAAACCCTAAATATGTATCATCCTAGCTTTTCAAATTTAGTAGTTATTATTCAAATATTCATTTATTTGAAAATAAAATCCAATTTACATGTGAGAATAAAGGAAAGGAGAATTAAATTTACTTATTTACGAAAGGGAAAGAAATAATTTTTCTTTATTTTACATCGCCTAGTAGGTGTATACATACCTGTTATTCAGGATTAAACTTTGTATTTTATTTTTGAAAACTTTATTGTATTGGTTGACTTTAATTCTAAAAAATAGTAAGATTTACATTTTTATTCATTTATTTTTCTTTAGGAAATATTCTAAAGAATGGACTTATCTTTGAGAGTTTATTTTGAAAAAGGAAATTTTTAAGGACCTAAATATGAAAAGGATTTGTTATATTTTGTTTATTTGAAAAATGATTTTTCTAAGTGATAAAAATAAAATTTGTTCTTTTTCTAAAAATACCTTTCTAAAGAAAGGAAACTTTTCTTTTGATAAGAATGAAGATTTTGTAAAAAGGAATAAAGAAGGACAATTTGTATTTTATTTGCTTTTTTTTTTCATCTTAAATAAAAGGAAAAAGGAAAGAAGAGAAAAAAAAAAGGAAAAGAGGAAACAAAATAAAAATTAAAATAAAACATGGAATATAGTTGGGTTATGAGGTCGTGTGGACTTCATGTTAAATTAGGCAAATGGGTCGAATTGGATTCAACTATTTGGGTCATAAGGATAGGAATAAAGTAGCAATGATGGGGAGTTGCCATAGCTCAACTCAATAGGATTCTCAAAGGGAAAATCTCACTTTCATGTGATTTTTTTTTATGATAAGGGGTTTAATGGATGTATTGTGACATTGGTGATGGTTTAGTGGTTGATTTTTGGTAGGTTAGAGGTAGAGAGAGAAGTGGTGCATGAGTTGCTATGGTGGTGTGCGAAGGTTGAAATGGGCTTAGGGTGATGTTATAGTAGGTCATGAACATCGTGGAGTGGGTGGATTTGGATGTGATGAGGTAAAGCTTAGGTTTTTCAGTGGTGGTTAGGGTTTACTAGCTAGAGGTAGTGGAGACTATGATTGTAGGTGTGGATGGTAGCTTCTTGGAGCTAGAAGCTCAAGTAAGTCTATGATGTTACTAGTTTTCGTCAAAAACCACTATAAATGGGCCATGATCTAAAAAGAGAGAGAGCTTAAACTAAAGAGAGCATAAGCTTGGGAATGTTTGAATGGTGAGAATTTGATGAATGTTGATGATGGGAATGATCATTACGAGACTTATTTATGCTAATGTGAGTTTGATTAAGCTGGGTAAGTGCCAGAAATGGCTAAATCTGACATCAAAAATCCATCTTGTGTGATTTTCAATTCCATGGAAACTGGTTGGATTCGTGTGATATTGGAAATTGTAGAGTAAATAGCCTTGCTAGAATTGATGAAAGGAAGCTTTGATTCTTGTCCATGATGCTCGGATTTGAAGATTACAATCTAGCTAAAATCTTGGGTCAAAATATTTTCAATTTTCTTTCATTAATTTGATCCTTGAAATGCCTTATTTGGTCCTTTTTTGGGGATCAAGGTAAAGAAGGGTGAAATGATGGAGAAAAAAAGGATAAAAAATGGCTTAAAATAGTGAGGTTTAGGAAAAATACTCATGAGAAAGGGAAAGTCAAAGAAGAAATGGAAAAAATCTCGTGTCAAACAAATAGAGGCTGACATATGGCATTATTGATTTAAAATAAAAGACACTAAGCACCTGTTACTGGGATTGAACTTCGGTTTTCGTGGTTCTCAATTATTCTCTCTTCTATTGGGCTATTTGGCTCATGCCTTTTTATTTTCTTGCAGTCAAAATGTATTCAAGCCTTTATGTAGGTTGAAGTGACCTTAAATGAAAAGGGTTGGTGTGAGATCTTACAAAAAATTGGTGATCGACTCATGATCGGTCGGTTTGAAAATAATTTGTAAAATTTAGAGCAATCATGTAAATTTTCTAACTAGCCTAAATTTTATCACGAATTTAGGAATATTAGTAAATGTGATTAGATGAGTTTGGATTTAGGAAAATAAATAATTAAATAATCAAATTATTTATCGAAAATGCATAAAATGAGTTTCGATAACTAACAAATCAATAAATAAATTATATGCAAACTAAAAATCATAAAATAACTTAAATGAGATTTATGAGGATTTATTTATACCATATATATATATTTACATGTTGGTAAAGATATGTGAAATTACTTAAAATATGTCAAAATAATGTCAAAATAATGCTAATGAATTAAACAAAATTCATAAAAAATTAAAGAAAAATCAAGAAAAATACGGAAAAGTGTGGAAATGCCCAAAAATGAGGCTTGGCAAGCTAAAAATAAAAGAAAGAAAATTGGCTAATAAAATTGAACCAAATAAAATGTGGAAAAGGAAAAGAAAAAGGACACTTATCTAAGTTAAATTGCAAAAGAAACCCTAAACCACTTCTATAAGTACATAAATTCTTTCCAAAATTTAGTTTAGACACTTAATGAATTAGGAAAAATAGGGAGAGGTCAGGAATAGAGGAGAAAGAATTTTTAGGAAAATTTAGTAAAATATGGTGTAATTAGGGGTTATAAGGGGAACCTACGACCAATGGCCACCTAGAATCAAACAGCCACTACCACCATACCCTGTCGACACCCTTGGAGCCACCATTGGTGGCTAGAAGCTAATCAGACAGGTGACTCCAATCTCTAATCTCCACTTTGGTTTTGTTTAAATTATTAAAAATATCAAATATATTTGAAAAATTATAAAATTTTGTATTCTAAGGTTTTCATGTATGCAGATTTAGGAAAAAAAAAAATTATATTGATAAAATTAAGCCGTTAGATATATCATACTTAAGAAATGCCTCAACCTGACTCGATTTTTTATATTGATTTAAATGACTTAAAAAGTATAGTTTTGATTTCAAAATTTTTGTGTAGACTATTTAGGGTATTCATGACAGTGCTATGAAGAGTTTTTTTTTTTAAATTAATTTTGTAAAATTTTACTTCATTATTCGGCCTTAAAATTATACATAAAAGGCAATATTCAAGCTTAATTTTATAATTTAATGTTAATTTAGTGAAAATTCTAATTTATTATGTAATTAGCTATCCTTCAATATTGGTTGCTGAGGTAGGATAGTAATTATGGAGTTTGAGGGGTTCGTTGTAAGTAATATGCATATTATGTAGTAAAGATGTGTAAAGGAGTAATAAGTAAAAGGAGTATATTAATCATTTTTGTAATTTAGGGTTAATTAGGTACAAATTGTGATTTAAGATATAATTAAACATCTTGATATGTTATTGGATAATGAAGGATGATATTAGGAGAAACGTTTAGGATTCTCTAACCAAATGTTGACCTTTTGAAAGGGATAATGCTGGATAGAATAATTAGTCCCTTCTTCATCTTTAGTTGAACTATGTGGCAAGAGAGGAGGTCAAGATAAGGGTGAATTTAATGGTTCGAAGGTAGTTATAGGAGGAGTGGTGTCTCTATTGCAAAAGCCTAAGTTTGGTTGTGAGTTGTTGAAATATGCGATAAACTCCTTAACCTGGATTGGAGCAGGTATAATTTCTCTAATCTCACGATGGACCAGATAATATTATGCAATGACATTTGCTTATACATGCATGACATCTAATTAATTTGGTTGATAACCCTATTTGTATAAATTAAGTCTTCGTCCCAACTTATTGAACGGTTGGTTGCTTACATCCTTATAGATATTACTATAAGTGTTAGCGTGGAAACGACATCATAACTACCTTAAAGCTAACTATTGTTAGATCTTAGGGAGTGAGGATATTAAACTAAAGAACAATTATATCTTTTAGGTTTTAGATCTTAATTTAAAATATTTTATTGCTAAGTAAAGTATTACTAAAGTAAGATTATGTTAAGTAACCATGTAAACATTACTTATGATACTAGAATTTTAGTATAATCTTTATATTTTCGTAGGTAACTAACATTTCAGTCATGTGAATTGTTTACTTCAAAGCAGGTTAATCATTGACGCTTTGTGTAAATCAAGTTTAAGATAGCGGTTGTAAAATTAGCCTCTATCCTAGAATAGTTTGCATAGCGGGACTGTTAAGACTCTACCGCTTTGGGGCATAACAGTAGGTTTAAACCTAAACGACTTAGTTTTCTAATAATTGAAAATGCAAAACCTTCCCTAAGAAAATATAGTACACATAAGTTAAAATTAATATTCAAATTGAACCCAATTTGACGATTATGAGCCTTAATTCAATGATCACATGGTTAATTAAAAAATTGCTTCTTTTTGTATATCACCCAATTGAAGCTCAATTAAGGCACTGATTGAAGCCACAATTAACCTAAATGAACTACATTTTTATGAATGAAAAATATTTAACATTAACCATGGTCTGAATATTAAATTTTTAAAGAAATTCAATATTCTCAAATATAGCTAAAAACCGTTAAAACACATGTGTGCCTTTGACTTTATTTGACTTTAGAAATGAAATGACTCTCTCTAAGTGGCTTAGAGACCCTAAAATTGACCTAAGGCTTTAATCCTACCTCCCCCACACAAACCAAACCAAATATATATATCTTATTATGCTCTTTCTTTTTGTATTTTTCATTTTTTTCTTAACTTTCTATTTTTTTTTAATTTTTCAATTAGGACCCTTATCTTTACTTTTTAAGATTACTAAAACTATAGAGGGCAAAAATAAGGTGTCTATACTTAAGATTGTAATTGACTTACCCTTTTTTTTTTATCTTACTTATTTGCTTTTTATGCTTTAAGTTTGTAGCAATCTTAAATTTATTTCCATTCATTGTTCATATGCTATTTCCTCTCCTAAAATAGTTGTTATTAGTAGATTTGTAACTAAAAAAGACTGAGGACTAAGTAAGCTACTAAACCAGGCTTTACATATGATTAACCATATGGCTACGATGACTTTTCCCTTTTCTCTTTTGTGTTTTTGCATAACATGTTCATCCTTGTCTTATAAAAACAACCTTATTCTTGAGGTTGTGATGTGAAATAAAGCTCTTGAAATGTAAGACATTCCTCTCAAATAGTGTCTTTTAGAGCTAATATTTTCCAATGAGCTTAGACGTCTTTCATCGGGGTACATTTTATGTAAGAACTCTTACATTCACAATGCACAAATGAATGAGCAAAGGTGAACTTTGTATTACTTCTTTAGGAAAATCCACAGATAATATGGTTATCCTCAAAAGGCTTTTTAAGTATGAAAATGTAAAACACGTTTCCTATCTTTGAATAACCATACATCTTCAACTCATGAGAGCAAGGTCCCACTTTTCTAATGATAAATAAAATATCTGTAACACCTTTTTGAAAGCTTGTAGCCCAATTTTTGAGACAAACTAACTTATGGGCATGGATGAAGTGTTTGAAACACCACATCATCGAATTTAAGTTGCACATGAGATCAATGAAGATATGCTAAATTCTTTATTCGAGTTTGTACTTATAGCAAGTTGCTACATGAAAGTTTGAGCATCTTATCTCTTGTTCCAAAAACATGGGAATTTTGAGTTTAATTCCTTCAAGGAAGGGATTTGATGGTGAATAGGAAGTCAATCCATTTGAATCTAATGAATCATTGTCATTTGAGATCATATTTCAATCATCATAATTTTTGAGTTTATTATTGACGATTTGTAAGTCTCTATCTCTTTAGATTGTATTGAAGGAGGAGTTATCCTACAAGATGAGAAAACATAAGCTACCAGGGTGCTAGAGGTGACTTCAACATGTATACTCTGACACTCAAGTTAGTATGGATAAACAAGAATAACCACTAGGAAATGGTGTAAAGAGAGATAGAGAGTATGTAAACAAGTACTAAGAAATAATCCCATTACTTGGAAGGGGTACCTCCTATTTATAGTGGTTGTTGGAGGTTTATTAGGCTATTAGAGACAATTAGGTTCCTTCCCTTTTAATTTCATATCAGAAGGATTTAACCATAATTCCTTCTTTACACTTTCCTTCGTTAGACCTTGCTTCACTTTCAAAGCCCACTTTGAGATAGCCAAGAAACTAAAAAATTACCATTAACACTTACCCCTTACTCTCCTTATCATTGAATAGCAAGGAGAATCCAGCCATACAAACAAAAATAATTGCCTTACTCTCTCTCTCTCCTCCATAGTCACTAATGAACTACCTGGCCTAAGGGCTAAGGGCCATAATATTTCTTTAAGGTTATAACCTCTTCCATTAAGAGATGGCTTATAATGCCATTGATACATCTCTAGCCCTTCCATTTGCAACAATGCTCCTTTACAAAGGGGTTGCTAGTATATTATCTTTTCCTCCATCACCATAAACATCAACAACTTTTTAGTCTCTATCACCTCTATGCACTATTGTAATTGCCTTTGCCAAAGGGGGAACTTTCTTCACTAATATTGCCAATACCTTCACCTTTAGGTAGAGGGAACAAGCCTTTATATTGGCTATGCTCTACCTCCCTTATGGGAGTAGAGGAACTTTCATTCTCTTTTACTATTGGTGTTATTAGAGGTTAAATAGAAGTATAGAAAGACAAGGATAGGAAATCTCTTGTAAAGAAAAATGAAGAAGGTACAGTAACCCAAATTTTATAGTCGGTAAAAGATTGGGGATTTATCCTAAAACATTCGATGAAAGTCAATTAAACATGAATGGGTAGAATTATGCTTATAGTTTTGCCCCTAAATCGTTGCTCTCAAGAAAGCAATATGTGCACTAAGCAAATTGAGTTATTAAACTATAGTATGTAAAGGGAAATTAAACGTCGAATTTGACATTTGACAATTGTTAGGGGAAGTACAACTCTCATTGTGAAGTGTACTGAATGCATCTACCATCATAACCTGGTTTGGGAATGAGTGAGATAGAAAGATTTGCCTCAAAGCTCGGGATTGTACCTTTAGAACACTGACTGTGGTTAGAGCATTGAAGCAAGGCTTTGATCAATAGGCCTAACTACTCAACATATGCCACTCTAAGCACCACATCTTAGCACTTAGGTTGGACAAGACTAAGCTATTACTAGGGCCCCCCTTTTCTCTAAACATTGACAAATTGGCTTAACATTCGCCTGGCTACTTCATAAGAAGTAAGACAAGTTCTATCCTTCGTACTACCAAGGATAAACCGACTCTGTTAATAAGTGGGTTCATTAAGCATGGTAACTCCCATATCATGATGCTTATCCTCTCACCATGATCTAAATAATGACAAGGGGAAGTGTTATACAAGTATTTATGGGATAAACTTAATGGAAGGAGAATCCTTGTTCTGTTTACATCAAGACAACGTAACAAAGGACATAAGTATCCATAAGCGACCTCACCTTAGTCATGACTAAGACCTCAATAATGCTAACTGATGGTTATAACTACCCAAGATTTTGAAATCCTATAAAGAAGAGATCATCATGTATATGTCATGATCTTGACGATGGATTCCTCTAAATAAATACTACCTTATGCCCTTTTAGTAAGGGGATTCGAACTTTAAACATTTTCCTTCCATTTATTTTGTTGAGTTTATTCACTCTTGGTCTCTTCATCCTTGTACCCTTTACTAACTTGAGCATTGGAGTCTCTTCGCTAAAGACAATCGTGGTACCCCTTAGTTAATCTTATCTTGCAGATTAGATTGGCTAAGACTTATAGATTTGATGAAGACCCTATCTTACCTCAATATGAAGAGTAAGCTAGAAAACAATATCAACAATAATGATTATGCTTCAAGTTTAGTTTCTTTTATCTTACATTGAAAAGCCCCATAGCCTCTTAAATAATGACTAAAGAATCTTGATAAACTTTATGTTTGAAGATTAATTCATAGATCTAGCTTTTAGCGACATATATACGAGAACCAAAATGATAAGGCCTAATACTCAATATTAGGCCCAAACCCTTATAGAATACCCTTGGCCTGCTTCTTTTGCACTACTAATTCAAATACTAACCTACAAAAGGTTCTTAATTTTGATATAAAACCCCTAACTCTCTCTCCTCTAATATTTTTGTCCCTTTTACAAGTAAGGAACCCATATCTTCTATATCTTTTACTTCTTTCATATTTTAATTCATAGAGTAGTAAATATTTCTTACTATGTGTTTATGTTGCTTTAGAGGTTGATATGGCGTATAAATAGCTTATTCGAGTTAGTTAATCTCTAGAAACCATGAGAAAGACTCCATCTTTCTCCTTAGGGTTGTAATGACATATGCTTTTCTAATCTTATTTATTTACCTTAAATACTTAAATTTGTTACAATTTGTTGTTTGAATGCTACTTTCCCTCCTAAGAGTAGTTGCTTTAAGTATAATCACAACTAAAAATGACTAAAGATTTGCCTAAAGTACTAAATTATCTTTACATTTCATAGTTGTCATGTAAAGCCCTACCTTGCAAGTGTCTATTTTAGCTATCCAAAACTTATACTGCTTAACACAATACCTAAGAGGCAAGTCATTATGCAATCCTTAAAGTAAGGATAATCCTTACTAAAAAATTGTCAATATATACCATCTTTTCTCAATTACATCATATCTCAAAAGAAATTCCACTAATATTCAACCCGTTGAAATCTGAAATACAATTGCTAGAAGTTTACATCTACAATAATCATTTTCATAACTCGTGAATAACATCTCAATACTCTTGAAATATTGATTGGTTCACATAAAAACCATAATAACCAATACCTCTAAAATACTTAGTATCAAACTTACTCTTATATATGTATTCATATACCTAATATAATGTATGATATTTCAAGAATTTCAATTGATATATGTACAAGTGATGATCAAGATTACCTCCTCAAATGGATTCCATCGATTTATTCATTTGTATAAGCATCAAAAGTACTCACCACATACCATACCTGATAGGGATCAAGGATCGATCACTTGCTCCTGAGCACGGGGGCTTTCTCAAGTGGTTTGCCAAGTTGTTTGAGGTTAGTTAATTGCTGAGGAGTAATAATTTCCCCAATTTGATCTGCTGAGCTACTTTGCTCTTCACACTATCTAGGAAGCTACTGAGGTGATTTATCAACATGCGAAGCCAACCCCTCTACAATACCCTAATCTAAACACCAAATCAAGAAAAAAGCCATCTCTATAGTGCTGAGGTTAAGCTAAGAATTGTCAGGAGCTGACCATTTGAAGCCGATCTAAAAGTGAGTTTTCCCCCAAGGTAACCCTTGTCTAGCCCAGCAATTTGAGTGCCGAACTGTCGATGCTGACCAGACCTGATTAGAAACCCCTCCCTATTTGGCTTGTAGTGTCATTTGGATCATAGATTGAGTGAACATGCGTGCGTTGTCCTTTCTAACATCTGTACTGTCCTTTTTTATAGTAAATATTCTTTTGCATGATTATGTGTTTTCCCTGTAAATTATTCTCTTTTTTCTTAGCAGTTAGGGATCCATTTATGTTATTTTCCATTATTTAGGACGTACCCTAATTGGGTACTATAAATACTCGCATAATGTAATAGCCACAACATTAATACAGAGAAAGAATACACTGAATTTTTATTTCCTCTTGAGCTAAGTGTCTTTTTTTTGCTGACTCTTGAGTTACTTTTATTTAGACCATTGAGTGTTGGACTAGTGGTGAGTGACCTCTGGGCCATACTTGTATGTCATATCGAGTGTGACTTGAGCCTGTATAAGGCGTTGGTGCATCATATCCAACATCGATGCATGAGAACCCTTGTTCATTCCTCGACTACCATTTACTTTTTCAGTCATCTTGTGGCCTGGACCTATCCTTTTGGTTACGCGTGATATTAGGTTTGTGTGTTCATTCTCGAATCTGTATCATCTTAGAATCAAAGCCTGGCTATGTTTGAAGCTAGATTTTGTTTCTGTATTCTTAGAGTGGTTTGTTACTACTCTCGTGCAATAACGGTTTTATTGTTAACCCTAGATTGTAGTAGTTGAGAATTGTTTTTTACTCTATTTTCCCCTGTATTCAATACACAAAAATGGTATGGTTGACCACTCATTTGCTATGTAATTGTCATGTGAAGAATCCATCAATATCAGACTCAAGTGTTCAAGGAATTTTGGGAAACCAAGAAAGTGGTACTCAACATGGCCAATGATAGAAAGGAAGCTTTATACCTCTGTTAGTGGGTGATCGCTTAGATAGGCTTATTGACTTGGTGACTAGTTTGGTGACAATTATCCAAAAAGACAAACAGTGAGCAAGAAATAGCCCTACTAGGTAAAATGAAGAGCAAAGGTGAGGCAATGGATAGTTTGGTCGAGTTAATGCCCAGCTCAACCACCTTGAGTTGAAGTAGTTAGTAAGTATGCTAGACAAAGGCTAGTGCTTGAAGAGAATGAGGAGGAAGCGAAAGGAGACGATAAGACAGAAGAGTACTACGAGCTTGAGAAAAGAAATGTATGAGCTCCTAGAGTCGAAGGACTGAGAATGCGTATTCTGAGTTTTTCTAAAAGTGGTGATGCTGAGGGCTACCTATATTGGGTAGATAAGATTTTAAAGCAATTTGAATGCTACGAAGTCCCCGATAATGCAAAGGTTAGACTTGCTATATTAAAGTTTACTGGTTATGCCACCTTGTGGTGAAAGAACTTACAAGACACTAGAAGAAAGGAAGGAGAACGAGAGACTAGGAGTTAGAATGAAATGAGGAGAGTTATGCGGAGGAGGTTTGTACTGAGCTATTATCTACAGGATGCCTTCAAAAGACTACAAGAACTAAGATAAGGAGGATCGAGTGTGGATGCTTATGTTAAGAAATTCCAAATGTTAATGATCCGATGTGAAGTCATTGAGTCAAAGGATCAAATTGTAACTTGGTTCATCAGTGGATTGAAGTATGAGATTAGGGATGTCCTAGAAACCCTAGATATTGGAACGCTTGATGATGTAATCTGAGTTGCCCAAAGAATAGAAAGGCACCGAATAGGAAGGTTCTAACTACTAGTCAGTCGACCAGGCAGTAGTTAAATTGTTTCGAGTAAACCTATACGAACAAAACCAAGTAAGGTTACAAAGACTTAACCCGTTCTGGTTGCCCGAGTCGAGGAGAATAAAACCCTGAGGAAGTTTAAGAAGGGCCAGACTTTAGGGAGGAAGACAAGTGACATCAAGTGTTTCAAATATTAAGGATTTGGACACATGGCCACTCAGTGTCAGAATAGGCGAACAACAGTGATCCGAGGCGAGGTGCTGACTGTTGAAGTCGACAGTATTGATGAAAAAGTAGAGGAGTTGAAAGAGGATGGACAGGCCGAACTATTTGAGGAGGAAGTTATCTACGGTGAGGAAGGCAACTTTTTGCCAACCACTCTAGTGTTGAGAAGGACGGTGAGCATCAATCCCGTACCCGAAGATGAACAAAAGGAAAATCTTTTCCATATTGGATGCAAGGTAAATGAATCACTATGCATACTGATCGTTGATAGTAGGAGCTACACCAATGCAGCCTCTGTATTTATGGTCCAGCAGTTGAAATAGCCGACTAAACCTTACTTGAAACCCTACAAGCTTCATGGGCTTAGTAATAAGGGAGCCTTACAGGTGAACAAGCAAGTGTTTGTATCGATTTGCATTGGCAAGTACCGAGACAAAGTGCTATGCAATGTGCTGCCTAATAGTGCGTCCCACATTCTACTTGGACGACCATGGATGTTTGATCAAGCAGTTATATACAACGGAAGGAGGAATACATTTTCTGTAGAGCATTAAGGCAGGAGGATGAAATTGAGTCTGATGACTGCCAAGCAACTAAAGGTCATGCAGTCCCAACTTAGCCGAATCTTGAAGAAAGAGGCTTTGGTGATGACCCAAACTGAACTGAAAAGGGAAATAGAGCTCGAAGGACTGACTTATTTGCTTGTCCAAAGAATTCTAAAGCTGAGACCCAAGGAGGAGGAGTTGCTTGTCAAGCTGAAAACCTTATTAAAGGAATTTGCCGAACTATTTCTAGAGGAACTACCAAAAGGTCTGCCTTTGATCCCAAGTGTCGAGCATGCAATAGACCTGCAGGTAGGAGTCGCACTCTTGAACAAGCTTACCTATTGGTTGAATCTGAACAAGCCATTGAGCTATAAAAGCAAGTAGATGAACTAATGGAGAAGGAGTATGTATGTGAGTCCCTTACCCCCTGTGCCATTCCGACCTTGTTAATGTCAAAGGAGGATGGTTCTTGAAGGATGTATGTAGATTGCCGAGTGATAAATTGAATTAGCATTAAGTACAGGTATCCCATACCTAGGCTTGATGACATGCTAAATGAGTTGAGTGGAGCAAGGGTATTCTCTAAGATTGACCTCAAATCTGAATACCATCAGATCCGAATGCGCAAAGGTGATGAGTGGAAGACTGCATTTAAGACACGACATGGTTTATATGAATGGCTTGTAACGCCATTTGGACTATCCAATGCACCGAGCACGTTTATGTGCCATTGAATCATATGCTCCGAGAATTCATACGAAGATTTGTCGTAGTTTATTTTGATTATATTTTAGTGTACAACCTCGACTTGGAGACTTACAAGGAGCATCTCCGAAAAGTCTTTACAAAACTCCAAGTAGAATAGCTCTACGCTAATCTAAAGAAGTGTGACTTTTGTCAACTTGAGGTGGTCTTCTTGGGGTTAGTTGTGGGTAGAAGTGACATCTAAGCCAATGATGAGAAAGTAAGAGCGATGATAGAGTGTCCTAAGCAGACCTGTTATGTGGATGTGGGAGGTTTTCACAGCCTAGCATCATTCTACTGTAGATTTGTAAAGAATTTCAGTACGATTATGGCCCCACTCACCAAACTCTCAAAGAAGAATGTCGATTCAAATGGGGAGAGAAGAAGCAGAGGAGTCTTAAGGAAGTGAAGGAGAGGCTAACTACAGCCTCTGTCTTAACACTGCCAAGGATTGATAAAGTGTTCGAAGTAGAGTGCGATGCATCTGGATAAGGCATAGGTGCTGTACTAATGCAAGAAAGCCAACTTATTACTTACTTTAGTGAGAAACTTCGAGGTGCTACACTTAACTATTCAGTCTATAACAAGGAGTTCTACTCCTTAATTCAAGTCCTAACAGTATGGCAACATTATTTACTGCCCACGGAATTTGTGATCTACATTGATCATGAATCCTTGATGATAGAGATCAAGGACCGATTATACGCTCTCAAGCCCAAGGGCTCTCTTAAATGTTCTACCGAGCTATTTGAGGCGAGTTAAGCGTCGAGGAGCAGTGGTTGCCCTAATCTGATTTTCCGAGCTACTTTGCTCTCCATGCCATCTAAGATGTTGCTAAGGTGATCAACTAACATGCCAAGCCGAACCCTCCACTTAACCATAGTCCAAGTGCCAAATTTGAATGCAGTAATCTCCACTATGCTGGGGACAAGCAGAACTATCAAGAGCCAACCATTTGAGGCCAGTCCTAATGTGAGCCGTCCTTGAACTAACCATTGTCTAACCCCTTTTGACGTCGAATAGGCTTGAACCGAAAGTCTACCCCTGCTCGAACTACAATATTGTTGGAATCATAGTAAAAATACGCACGCATTGTCCTTTACTGACATCCATATTGTCCTTTCTGACAAAGGATGTCCACGTTCCATCTTTTACACGATTTCATATTTTCCTTGTAAATTATTCTTTTTGTTTTTACCAATAAGGACCATTCTTTTGTAATTTCTGTAACTTAAGATTTACCCTAACGGGATGATATAAATACCATCATATTGTAAAAGTTAGGGACATCATATATAGAGAATACACTAAACTTTTTCCCAGTCTCAAGCTAAGTATCCCTCTTACTCTTGAGCTACTCTTGTGTAACCCATTTGAGCGTGGCCTAGTGGCGAGTAACCTCCGGCCAAACTTATATGTCATATCAAGTGTGACTTGAGCTCGTGCGAGGCGTTGGTGTGTCATATCCTTCATCGGTATATGGGAACCTCCTACTCAACCTTCGGCTATCATTTACCTTTTAAGCCATCTTGTGGAAGAGACCCACCCCTTAGGTTACGTGTGATATTAAGCTTGTGTGTTCATCCATAAGTTCGCATCATCTTGGTATTAGAGCTTGGCTACGTTCGAAGCTGGATTCTATTATTGTATTCTTTTAATAGTTTGTCACTTCTCTCGTGTGATGGTGATTTTATTGTTAGCTTTGAGGTTTAGTAGTAAGAAGTGTTTTGTACTCTATTTTCTTTTGTTTTCAATATGCCAAAACATAATGTAATTGACTGTTTGTTTATTGAGAAATTGTCATTGTGAAGTAAACATCAATTTTGGATTGAAGTGTACAAGGGACTTTGGGAAACCAAGAAAGTGGTACTCAACATAGCCAAAGGTAAGAAGGAAGCTTTTCACCTCAATCCGTAGGTGACTGCTTGGATAGGCTTACCAACTTAGTAGCTAGCTTGGTGACTGTTATCCAAGAAGATAGACAACAAGCTAGAAATAGCCCTATTAGAGAACGTAAGCAACAACAGTGAGACAATGGTCAGTTTGGCAGGGTTATTGCCCCAGCTCGCCTACCCTAAGTTGAAGGAGTTAATAGGGATGCTAGACGAAGGTTAGTGCTAGAAGAGATTGAGGAGGAAGCAAAAGGAATTTATGAGGCAGAGGAGTACTATGACCCCGAGGAAAGAAATGTACGAGCCCCTAAAGTTGAAGGACTTAAGATATTTGTCCTAAGTTTTTCTAGAAGTGGTGATACCAAAGACTACCTAGATTGGGTAAACAAGATTGAAAAGCAGTTTGAGTGCCACGAAGTGCTTGATGATGCAAAGGTTAGACTTGTTATGTTGGAGTTCATTGGTTATGCTGCCTAATGGTAGAAGAACTTACAAGCCACTAAAAGAAGGGAAGGAGAATGAGAGATTAAGAGTTGGGATGATATGAAGAAAGTTATGTTGAGAAGGTTTGTGCTAAGCTATTATCTGTAGGATGCCTTCAAGAGACTATAAGAATTGAGACAAGGAGCATTAAGAGTGAACACTTACATTAAAGAGTTCCAGATGCTAATAATTTGATGCGAAGTTGTGGAGTCAGAAGACTAAACTATATCTCAATTCATTGGCAGATTGAAGTATGAGATTGGGGATGTCTTGGAAACCCTAGACGTTAGAACTCTCAATGATGCAATCTGAGCAGCCTAGAGGATAAAAAGGCACCAGATAAGAAGATTCCAACCAAGTGTCAACCGTCCTAGCAATAACCGACCTGTTTCGAACAGTCTTGTGTGAGTGGAACCGAGCAAGGTCACTGAGACTTAACTTGCTCAGACTACCCAAGTAGAAGAGAAGGAACCCTTGAGGAAGTTTGAGAAGGGCCACAGTTCAGGGAGGAAGATGAGTGAGATCAAGTGTTTCAAATGCCAAGAATTTGGACACATGGCCGCTCAATGTTTAAACAAGTGAACAATGGTGATCAGAGGCGAGGCGTGGACCACAGAAGTTGACTGTACAGATGAAGAAGTAGAGGAGCTAAAAGAAGATGGATAAGTCGAACTGCCTAATGAGGAAGTCATCTACAGCAAGGAAAGCAACTTCATGCCAACCACTCTAGTATTAAGGAGGACGATGAGTATTAGTCTTGTACCCGAAGATGAACAGAGAGAAAATCTCTTCCATATTGAGTGCAAGGTGAATGAATCACTATGCATTTTGATTGTTGACAGTAGAAGCTGCACCAATGCAACCTCTGCATTTATGGTCCAAAAGCTGAAATTACCGACCATGCCCCACCCGAAACCTTACAAGCTTCATTAGCTTGGTGATAAGAGAGCCCTACAAGTGAATAACCAAGTATCTATGCCAATCTACATTGGTAAGTATCGAGATGAAGTACTCTGTGATGTACTGCCTTTGAGTAAGTCCTACATTCTACTTGGACGACTATGGATGTTTGATCGAGCAATTATGTATGATGACAAGAGGAACACATGTTCTATGGAGCATAAAGGAAGAAGGGTGAAATTAAGTCCCATGACTGCCAAGCGAGTAAAAATCATGCAGTTCCAGCTTAGTCGAACCTTGAAGAAGGAGGCTTTGGTACTAACCCGAGCCGAATTGAAAAGAGAAATGGATTAGGAGGGACTTACCTATCTGCTTAGGGAAGAAGAGCTGCTGATAGAGGTAAAAACCTTATTAAAGGACTTTGTTGATTTATTTTCAGAGGAGCTACTGGAGGGTCTATCCCTAAACCAAGGTGTCGAGCATGTGATCAACCTACAGCCAAGGGCTGCCCTGTTGAGCAAGCCTACCTATAAGCTAAACCTTAAATAGGCTGCAGAGTTGTAGAGGCAAGTAGACAACCTCTTGAAAAAAGGGCATATACATGAGTCCTTGAGCCCTTGTGTTGTGGCGGACCTGTTAGTGCCGAAGAATGATGGTTCTTAAAAGATGTATGTGGATAGCTAAGCCATCAATTGATCACCATTAAGTATAGTTATCCCATACCTAGGCTTGATGATATGCTGGACGAGTTAAGCGGAGCAAGAGTGTTCTCCAAGATCAATCTCAAATTTGGATACCATCAAATTCGAATGCATGAAGGAGATGAGTGGAAGACTGCCTTCAAGACACGACATGGTTTATATAAATGGCTTGTAATGCCATTTGGGCTTTCTAATGTGCCAAGCATATTCATGCGACTTATGAATCATGTGCTTTGAGAGTTATTGGGAAGGATTGTCATGGTTTATTTTGACGACATCTTAGTATACAGTCCCAACTTAGAGACAAACCAAGAGCACCTCCGGCAAGTGCTTAAAAAACTATGAGCCGAACAGCTTTACACTAATCTGAAGAAGTGTGATTTCTGTCTATCCAAGGTGATCTTGGGATTTGTTGTGAGTGGAGGTGGCATCTAAGTTGATGAGGAGAAGATAAGAGCGATTATAGAATGGCCTGTGTAAACCCCGCAAATTTAGCTTCCTAAGTATAGAAATAAACGTCCAAACTGTAGATGATTTCCTAAACTCAAAAGAGCCAATGAGATTTAAAACCGATTAAAATCTCAATCTAAAACCTAGAGTGGATACGAAAAACCTTAAATCATCAATTGAACCCCTAATCGTATACGAAGACCCTAAAACCTCGAACCACATCAAAACCCTAAGATAACAATCGAAGATTTAATCGCGTAAGAATATATGAAACCCTAAATGTGGAAATACATTAGAGATTGTGCCCTAAAGTAATAAAAACCCTAAAATTTTAACTTTAAGGATACAAAAGCACTAATTCACCATAATTTACCTTAAAACCCTAATTGATAATATAATGCTCATATTTTGCCAAATCATTAGTAAAAGGTTAGAGATGACCCTCATTCATGCTTATATGATTCGAATCCTCAAGGAATCCATTAGAAACTAAGATAATGAGTCATAGATTATATTTATCCCTTAAGTATGTGATTAAGGTAATCTCACTTAGAGTTAGGGTTATAGTTGAAGATTAGGTTACATGTAGTGAACTTTAATGCTCAAATTAGTACTTTTTACACTTGTTATCCAAAGTAGTTTATCAAATGAGATATATGGACTCTAAAGACCTAAAGCAAGATCTCATCAACCACATTTACATATCAATGCATCATATACCTCATTTCTTCTCATTTCCTTCATTTTTCCCCTAATTTCCCTTAATTACTACATTATGTGCACAAAATTACACATATTTAAGGAATGTTGACTAAGATAACACATGTTGACCAAAGTCCAAAAGTTGACCAAGTCAACACATGTTTACTAAAGTCAACATTTTGAAAAGTCAACAAAAGACTAAAGAGATAAAGAAAATATCTCTTCCTTAATGATGGCTTTTCTTTTCTTTCTTTTTGATTTTTTTTCTTCTCCTTTTCTTCTCAATTGCCATCCACATCTTCTCCCTTTTAGACCCCGCCATTCTCCTTCTTCCATAAGCAAAACAAATCAAAAGAAACAAACCAAAAATCCTCCTCCATTGCCGTGAGGTTCCATCTCCATTTTACCTTCAACATCTTCCTTTTTGTCTCCTTAATTCCAACATAAGCAAAGGTATGTATCTAAGTTACTTTCTCTTGTTTTATCTTCTTCATTAGTTAGTTAATTAAGCATATTAGATAAGTAGTTATGTGTTTAGTATTGTCTTGAAGAAGAGGAAACAAAGTTTCCACCTTTAAGTGTAGAAATTAGAACTTTTGAAGAAGAAGAAAGGAAGACATGAGTATATGCTTATAAGTGTGTACACATAAGGACATACCAAAAGAGTACAAGTATGTGAACCTTTGTACATGAGTGTTTATCATGTACATAACCTAACCTAAGACCACATCTAACTATAGATACCTATACTACACTAAATACATACATAAAAACACAAAAGGATGAAATTAGGAAGTTTTTCTTAAGGAAAGCATTAGGCATACGAATTTTAGTATAAAAATACGTATCCAACCGTATAAGTATATGAGTATGTACGCACATATAAATACGGTATAAGTCTAAGTATAGGTATAAGTATATGTATGTATAAGGTATATGTACATAAGTATATGGGAAGAAGTGAAATGTACATAAGACATGTACATATGACATAAGCATGAGGTGAGGTTTATGTAAGCAAATGATGAAGTAAGTGATGAGGTAAGCAAATGATGACATAAGCCATGAGGTAAGCAAATGATGACATAAGCCATGAGGTAAGCAAATGATGACATAAGCAATGATATAAGCATAAGCTTATAAAAGAAGAAAATAAGTATGTACATGTACTTAGGATCCAAAACCTTAAACCCTAATACCCTTCCTAAATTGAATCGAACTTAATCAAGGACATAGATTAGTAATACCAATGTAAAAGTCTCTAAGTATAAGAATAAATGGCTAATTAAATCATTAACTACTAAAATGGAACATAAAACTAACCAATAGGAATAATTAAACTTTAATAAGATAAAATGTCAATAAATTTAGCCCATATCGTAAAACGCGGGTCCTAACGTCCAAAACGGACATCATCGTGTGAACGTACGTCCGAAAAGGATGAAAAAACGAATATAAGTTTGCAAATATCGGAATCAGAACAAAAAGTTGCAAAATACATAAAGGAAGCCTCGTACCTTACTAATAGAAGAAAATAGTTACTATTAATCTCATGGGATATGGTAACCCTATATACACTATACTCTGGTTATATTGGATGAAACTAGATAAACTACAATAGACTTTTAGTTAACTAAGGAGTCTGAATTCTCAAAACACTTATAAGTTTTACCATTTTGATTTAGGCGTTCGATATCGAGTCCTGGAAACCCTAAAGGCTTGGAGAATGAGCAATAATCCAGGTGAGGGAGTTCTGATGACCTGCTACTTGCTTGTGCGTGTTACTTGTATGATGTTTTGCTGTTTGCTATTGCTTGTATGTTTGAATGACTGTTCTATTTGTATGTTATCATCCGTGTGATCACCTTTTTAAATTGATAAATATAAATATCTGCCTAAATAACCGGTTCTACTCGTCGCATGTCTATGACTTGGTAAAGGTATGAATGGAGAGTGCTAGCCTTGAAAAAAACTTAAGAAAAATATTTTTGGAAAAAGCTTTTCTATCCGTGAACAAATTTTTTTCATGATCGCTATAAGGGCTTGAGGAGCCATAAAGAGTATTTTCAACGTTAAGGCAAAGCTAGCATGGGTTCTCCACTTGATAGCGAGAGGACTCGCTTTATTGTGCCTATAAGGCCCTGGTTAAGTTTTGGTTGCGAGAGGTTTCACATGTTTGTGCTCGAGGGGCCTTGGAGGGTGGATAGTCCTAGTTTGGACTCCCCCTATTTGGATTGAAACTCTTTTCTCGGCTATGGTAATCGTCGAGTTTTGCTTAGTGGGGTGGTGCCCCTAGGTAGCCTCATGCGGGTAAGCTGAGGTGCCCTGTGCGGGTAAGTACAGGAGATAATCGAAGTGTAGGCGACGTAATTCTACACTTTCCATAGTTCTAGACTCCTATGGATGTGTTGCTTGCATTCATCACGCCTGCATTCATTATGTATGTGGATAGCTTGCTTGCATGTGCGATGATAATGTGTGAAAACTTGCTTGACCAGTAGTGGTGAGGAATGAACTCACTGAGCTGTTTTATGCTCATTCCCCCTTAGTTTTCTTTGCAGGTTTACATACGACGGGATTGGGATATGTCTCGAGTGTTGAGTACGAGATGAAGATATGTACATTAGTATTAGGAGTAGTTGAGTACTTTTTAGATGATACATAGACATCCTTTGTAGAAAATATTTATTTATTAAACCTTACTATAATGTTAGTGTATCCTGTCTTATTATTTGGTAGGGGATACCGATTCTCTGCGGTTCTGAGGAACTGTGGGATATCGGATACCCATAGTTATTTATATTTGTATTCTACAGTAAATTGATTACTCAAAAAATCAGTAACCTTAGCGATTAATCATTTACAGTCTTGTAATCTCTGACTTGCAAGGCGGTTTTCATAGCATGGGTGCACACATGTTGTGGAAATTTTAGGTAATCCTATTAGGCCCCCTTTAGGGTCCTAACAGCCTGAATTGACTTGTTCTGCTGATGTGAGGAGTTTCCATGGCTTGGCATCATTCTATCACCGATTCATAAAGAACTTTAGTACAATTGTGGCCCTTCTCACCGAACTCTCAAAGAAGAATGTTGAATTTAGATGGAATGAGAAAGAGAAGAAGAGTTTTGAAGACATGAAGGAGAAGCTAACTACAGCCTCTGTCTTAGCTTTGTCGAGCTTCAACAAGGTATTTGAGGTAGAGTGTGATGCGTCCAAATTAGGCATAGGTACTGTGTTGATATAGGAAAGCTGACTTATTGCTTATTTCAGCAAGAAATTTCAAGGAGCCATACTGAACTACTTACTACCTAAGGAATTTGTGATCTACACCGATCATGAATCCTTGAGATATCTAAAGAGCTAACCGAAGTTGTCTTGAAGACAAGCCAAGTGAGTTGAGTTCATGGAGGGATTTTCTTATGTTGTAAAATACAAGAACAGAAAGAACAATATAGTAGCCGATGCCCTATCGAGACGATATACCCTCCTGATCGAACTACAAACGAAGCTAATTGGGTTTTCAACCATCAAGAATTTGTATGTCGAAGACCCATACTTTAGTCTTATCTACATCTGATATGAGGAAGCATGGATGTTGGATGACTATCACAGGGAGGATGGATACTTATTTAGGAAGAGGAGACTATATTTCCCAACCTGTTCCACGTGAAAACTGCTAGTATGCCAGGCGCATGGAGGGGGATTGATAGGACACTTTGGCTAGTGATAAACTTATGCGATATTATCCTCTAGATTCTTTTGGCCAAGGATGAAGAGAGATGTCCTATCCTTGCTAGAGAGTGCAACCTGCTGAAAGGCGAAGAGTCGAGCCGAACAAGGACACTACCAACCTTTGCTGATCCCGATTAAACCATGGTTTGAGCTGAGTATAGACTTCATGTTAGGATTACTGAAGATGTCCTGAGGGAAAGACTCCATCATGGTAGTTGTAGATCGATTTAGTAAGATGACACATTTTGTGCTCTGTTCTAAGACTAACAATGCTTCGACTATCTCTTTTCTTTTATTGTAAGAGGTGATTAAGCTTTACAACGTACCTTGAACCATAGTTTTGGATCGAGACCCCAAGTTCATAGGCCACTTTTAGAGGACACTTTGGAGGCGATTAGGAACTAAGTTGTTGTACATCACGTCCTATCATCTACAGACTGATGGGCAAATCGAAGTTGTTAACCGAACTATAAGAACTTTGTTATAGGCCGCTATCGAACGAAATATAGTCGATTGGGATATATGTCTGCCAATCATCGAATTTGCTTACAATCAGACTACCCATAGCATCACAAGCATGTCTCCATTCGAAGTCGCCTATGGGTTCAACCCTGAACTACCATTGGACTCAGCACCCTAGCCAATGCTTAATGAAGATCAGCCAACCATTGAGAGAGTTAAGGCCATCAAGGCTATGCACTAGAATGTTGTAGATAAATTGAGATGATTTGTTATTAAGCTTGAGAAATAAAGCCGAGGACAGAAGAAGAGAGAATTTCGACCAAGTGATTTGGTCTAGATACACCTTAGCAATGAACGATTCCCAAACTTGAGGAAGAACAAGTTGTCTCCCAGAGCCGATGGACCTTTCAAAGAGCTTGAAAAGATCAATCCTAATGCCTATAGGATCGAATTACTTAAAGGATATGGAGTCTTAGACTCTTTTAACTTTGTTGACCTCTAACCTTACACTCCAGAAGACGAGCAAAATGGACCTAAACCAGATTTGATTTCAAATCTCAAACTATCCAGAGGGGATGATAAGGATCAAGGATCGATTACATGCTCCCAAGCTCGAGGGCTCTCTTAGATGGTTCACTGAACTGTCTGAGGTAGAGTTAAGCGCCGAGAAGTAGTGCTTGCCCTAGTTCGATTTGCCAAGCTACTTTGCTCTCCATCCCATCTAAGATGTTGTTGAGGTGATCAACCAGCATGCCAAGCCGAACACTTCACTTAACTGTAGTCTAAGCGCCAAATCTGAATGCAGTAATTTATACTGTGTCGGGGTCGAGTAGAACTATTAGGAGCTGACCATCTGAGGTCAACCCCAATGTGACCCATCCCTGAACCAACCATTGTCCAGTCCCTTCTGACGCCGAACAAGCCTAAACCGAGGTCTACCCCTACCCGAACCACAATACTATCAGAATCACAGTAAAAACGTGTGTGCACTGTCCTTTACTAACATTATATTGTCCTTTCTAACAAAGGATGTTTGCATTCCGTCTTTTGTACGATTTCATATTTTCCTTGTAAATTATTCTTTTTGTTTTTACAAATAAGGACCATTCTTTTGTAATTTTTGTAACTTAGGATTTGCCCTAATAGGATAATATAAATACCGTCATATTGTAAAAGTTAGGGACATCATATATAGAGAATATACTAAACTTTTTCTCACCCTCGAGCTAAGTGTCCCTCTTACTCTTGAGTTACTCTTATCTAGCCCATTCGAGTGTGGACTAATGGCAAATGACCTCTAGCTATACTAATGTGTCATATCAAGTGTGAATTGAGCTCATACAAGGCATTGGTGTGTCATATCCTTTGTTGGTGCATGGGAACCTCCTGCTCAACCTTTGACTATCATTTACCTTTCAAGCCATCCTACGGCTTGGACCCACCCCTTTAGATATGTGTGATATCGGGTTCATGTGTTCATCCATGAGTTCGTATCACTTGAGATATCTAAAGAGCCAACCAAAGTTATCTTGAAGGCAAGCCAAATGGGTCGAGTTCATGGAAGGTTTTTCTTATATCATAAAATATAAGAATGGAAAGAACAATGTAATGGCTGATGCCCTGTTAAGATGACATACTCTCCTAACCAAGCTGCAAACAAAGTTATTTAGTTTTTTAACCACAAAGAGTTTGTATGTTGAGGACCCATATTTTGGTCCCATCTATGCTCGATGTGAGGAAGGATGGGTATTGGATGACCATCATAGGGAAGACAAATACTTATTCAAGAAGAGAAGGCTATGTATCTTGACTTGTTCAATGAGAGAATTGCTTGTATGCTAGGCGCATAGAGGAGGATTAACAGGACGTTTTGGCTAGCGCCGAACCCATGAAGTACTCTTTATGAGATTCTTTTGGCCAAGAATGATGAGAGACGTACAATCTATATTGGAAAAGTATGCGATCTGCATGAAGGCGAAGAGTTAGGCTAAGTAAGGACATTATCAACCCTTGCTCCAAACCATGGTCTGAACTAAGTATGGACTTCATGTTAAGATTGCTAAAGACGTCCTGAAGGAAGGACTCCATCACGGTGGTTATGGATCGATTTAGAAAGATGGTACATTTTGTAACTTGTTCCAAAACTATTGATGCTTTGGCTATTTCTTTTCTTTTCTTACAGGAGGCGGTCAAGCTTCGCGGTGTGTCTAAAACCATTATTTCGGACCGAGATCTTAAGTTCATGAGCCACTTTTCGAGGACAATATGGAGGTAGATGAGAACCAAACTATTGTACAATACGTCCTGCCATCCATAGGCCGATGGATAGACCGAAGTTATCAACAAAACTGTAAGAACTTTGCTATGGGTTGCTGTTGAACGAAACATGGTCAACTGGGATCTCTGCCTACTAATCATTGGGTTCGCCTACAATAAGATCGCCTATAGTGTAACTAGCATGTCTCCATTTGATATCGCCTATGGGTTTAACCCTAAGTTCCCGATAGAGTAAGTACCTTAACTGAAGCTTTATGATGATTGACTAGCCATTGAGAGAGTTGAGGCCATCAAAGCCATGCATTGAAAGGTTATAAAATAAGTGAGTTGATCTAATACTAAGCTCAAGAAGCGAAACCGAGGATGGAAGAAGAGAGAATTTCAGCCAGGTGGTTTGGTCTAGATACATCTCAATAAGGAACAATTCCCAAACTTGGGGAAGAGCAAGATGTCTCCTAATGCTGATGGACCTTTCAAAGTGCTTAAAAGGATCAATCTTAATGCCTATAGGATTGAATTACCTAAAGGATATGGAGTCTCAGACTCCTATAACATTACCGATCTCCAACCTTACACTCATGAGGACGAGCAGCCTAGAGCCGAACCAGGTTTGATCCCAAATCTCAAACAACCTGGAGGTGATGATAGGGATCAAGGACCGATCACTCGCTCTCGAGCTTGAAGGCTTTCTTAGGTGGTTTCCCAAGCTGTTTGAGGGGAGTTAAACTTTAAGGAGCAATGTTTTCCCTAGTTCAATCTTCTAGGCTACTTTGCTCCTCACACCATCCACAAAGCTACCAAGGTGATTTGCTAGCATGTGGAGCCAACCCCTCCACAATACCCTAATCCAAATGCTAAATTAGGAAAACAACCATCTCTACAGTGCTAAGGTTAAGCTGAGAATTGTTAGGAACTGACCATCCGAGGCCGGTCCGAAAGCGAGTCATCCCTCAAGCCAACCCTTGTCTAGCCCAGCAATTTCAGTACTGAACTACCAACGTTAACCAAACCTGATTAAGGACCCCTCCCTGCTTGGTCTGCAGTGTTATTTGGACTGTAGGTTGAGTGAAACGCGCACACATTATCCTTTTTAACATCTATATTGTCCTTTCTGATGTCCATACTGTCCTTTCTAATAGTAAATATTCTTTTGCACGATTACATGTTTTCCCTATAAATTATTCTCCTTTTTCTTAGTAGTTAGGAATCCATTTGTGTAATTTTCTGTTATTTAAGACTTACCCTAACTGGGTACTATAAATATTCGCATAATATAATAGCCACAACATCAATACAAAGAGAGAATACATTGAAATTTTATTCCCTCTTGAGCTAAGTGTCCATTTTTGCTTACTCTTGAGCTACTCTTATCTAGCTCATTGAGTGTGGACTAGTAGCGAGTAACCTCTTACCATACTTGTGCATCATATAAAGTGTGATGTGAGCTCATGTGAAGTGTTGATGCATCATATCCATCGTTGGTACACAAGAACCCCTGCTTATCCCTCAATTACCATTTACTTTTCGAGCCATCTTACAGCCCAAATCCATCCTTTTAGTTATGCGTGATATTGGGTTTGTGTATTCATTTTCCAATTCATATCACTTAGGCCTAAGTGTTTGGGCTTACTCGGATCCCTCAAGCATCCCTCGAGGCTAAAATCTCAATCCCTTCTCGTCAGGACAACTTGCCAAGGTCGTAAAGAATGAATTAGCCTAGATTTAGACATAAGCGAACAATTGATATGCCAAGTACCCATGCGATGAGCTTAAGGTGGCCTTAAATACTCTTTTGGCCTTCTTACCTGATAGAAGAAATTGAAAGTCTCAAATGAAGTCCTAGAGGGTGCCCTCCTCGGCACCGAGCCTTAAGGACCTAAGGTCCAGTGGGTAGTTAATCCCTGGCCCAACAAGTCCACTTCGACCATGAAACCCCAAGTACACTAGGTGCTCAACACTTAAGCTGAATAGCACAACGCTTGAAGCTGCCTTGCTTAGCTTACTTCTCTCCCCTCATTAAATGCTATAATACAACCAACTACACGACCTAAGAGTCTAGCCGTATAAGCTATGGCAATTGCTCATGTTAATGGGACAATCTCACTTCTCGAGGTTTACTAATCGACAGAAAGGAGCTATCCTTTCTTGTACTAAGCATGCCTATATGCTTAGATCATTATAAGCCAATCCCTATTCAATGCATGTCCCTAGCAGGTAAGCTTTATGCCATATAAAAAGGGCATGAAGCTATAAGTATAAGGATCCTCTCCTGAGCACTCCTTCATACAACTAAAACACTTAAAAACTCTCTTTTTCTTTCCTTAAAAACTCTCCTTGCTAACTTTAGCATTGGAAAGGCCCTTACTGGTAATACTACAAGGAGTTTTTTGTAGGTCCACCATTGTACACAGTTGCCAAACCACTGAAGAACCACTAAAAGATGTCCTTAATGATTACGTTATCACCATTTGGTGCCCATTGTTTCTATAGATCCACCAACATATTTAGAAGTAAAAACATAAACATACAACCATCGTAGTAGATGACGATGACCGATCACTACAACTACTATGAACAATTCACTAGTCTTCTAAGTTCGAACAAATGAAGGCTATGTTCAATCAAATGATGGAGGCTAATCAATAACTAATCCAAGAAAGAGCCAATTTATGGCAAGAAATGGTGGCCTTGCATAAATTGAAAGGTAAAGCTAACCTTAAGGATCCCTCTTTTAGCTTGTTTAGCAGGCCAAGCAAACAAAGAAGGCACTCCCTGATGCCTCCAGCAAACCTCACACGCCTATGTAAGAGTGTCTAATTCGAGCATTGTCTAATAAAGGGCCTGTGTGACAAATTGATCACCAATCGTGACAAGGAACAAGTGCAAGGTAAGCTACTAAGCACTAATAAGGTATAAAGGGAAATCTTTTTGGGCTGATCACAAAAGCCACTTGAGGAAATGAATGTGCAAGAGCTAGATGACCACATTTGTTGCACCTTAAGTATGTACGACCATAAGCAAGCTAAATCTTCAGCTCAAGTATCAAGAGTAGGAATGGGTAGGAGTTAGTTTACACCGATAATCCTTTAAGAGACTGTAAACCCTACGAATTTAGCTGTTTAAGTATAGAAACAAATGTCTAAACTGTAGATGATTTTCTAAACTCAATAGAGCTAGTGAGATTTAAAACTGATTAAAATCTCAATCCAAAACCTAAAGTGAATACGAAAAACCTTAAATCATCAATTGAACCTCTAACCACATACAAAGACCCTAAAACCTCAAATATATGTAATTGCCAAAGTTAACCTTGAACCTCATCAAAACCCTAAGATAATAATCGAAGACTTAATTGTGTATGAATATATTAAACCTTAAATGTGTAAAAACATTAGAGATTATGCCCTAAAGTAATAAAAACCTTAAAACTATAACTTTAAGGATATAAAAGCACTAATTCACCATAATTTACCCTAAAACCCTAAGTGATAATATATCCTTCATATTTTACCATTTTATTCGGTAAATGACTAAAGATAACTTTCAATCATGCATAAATATTTAGAATACTTAAGTGATCCCTTAGAAACTAAGATATTGTATTGTAGATCACGTTCATCTTCTAAGTATATAACTAGGTTAGTATTACATAGAGTTAAAGGTTTAGTTGAGGCTTAGGTTAAATGTAGTAAACCTTAACACCCTAAATGATATTTTTCATCTTAATTATACTATGTAGTTTACCAAATGATGTCTATAGAATATAAATACCTAATGGAAAATCTCATTATCTATTTTTACTAATCAATTCACTAAACTTCTTATTTCCTTTCATTTCCTTAATTTTTCTCTAAATTTTTCCCTAATTAGTTCATTATGTACACAAAGGGGTATTTATTTTTTTGAAAGTTGACCAAGTCAACACATGTTGCCTAAAGTCAACATTTAGAAAAGTTAACAAAAGTGTCTCTTTCATTTGAAAAAAATATCTTCCTTCTTATGATTTCTTTTCTTTTCTTTTGGTTTTTCCCTTCTTTTTCTTTTTGTGCCATCCACTACTTCCTCTTCCTAAACCCCACTTCTTTTCCTTTTCAAAAACAAAATAACACAAAACAAAATCCCTTTCTTCTTCTCCTTCCCAACCGTATCTTCCTCTTCCCCTTTCACTCTTCTTTCCTTTTCAACTTTTCAACCATTTCATCCATAGTCAAGGGTAACTTAAGGTATGCTATTATGTTCTTATGTCTTACTTCATCCTCTTTACTAGTTAGAAGGAGAAAAGGTTAGGTTATGTGTTGTGTTTATATATATGTTGATTTAGGCTTAAAGTTCAAATCTTTACATATGGAAGTGTAGAATTCTTTAGGTAATGGAAAAAGATGCATGTGTACATGTCTTTGAGTATATGTACATAAGGGCATGCTAGAGATATACATGTATAAATACCTTTGTACATAAGTATTCATTATATACATAACCTAAAACATGACATATACTAACTATACATACATATACCACGTCAAATATACCCTTAAAATACAAAAAGAATAAAATTGTGAAGTTTTCATAAGGGGGTAGATAAGGCATACGAAAATAAGTATAAAAATACGTATGTCATTGTATGCGTATATGGGTATGTGTATCAGTACACAAGTATATATATTAGTATATTATAAGTATAGTTATGTATATCACATATGTATAAAGTGTGTAAATATATAAGGATAATAATAGACTAATGATGTAAGCAATGATATCATCAAAGGGATTACATAAGCCATGACATCATCAAATGATTGCATAAGCCATGACATCATCAAATGATTGCATAAGCCATGACATCATCAAAAGATTACGTAAGCTATGACATAAATAAATGATGACATAAGCAATGACACAAGCAATTGATGACATAAGTGATGATATAAGCATAAGCTTATAAAAGAAGAACATAAGTATGTACATGTACTTAGGATCCAAAACTTTAAACCCTAATACACTTCCTAAATTGAATGAAACTTAATTAAGGACATAAATTAGTAATACCAATGTAAAAATTTCCTAAGTATAAGAATAAATGGCTAATTAAATCATTAACTACTAAAATGGAACATAAAACTAGCCAATAGGAATAATTAAACTTTAATAAGATAAAATTTCAATAAATTTATCCCATATCGTAAAACACAAGTCTTAACATCCAAAACGGACATGACCATGTGATCGTGCATCCGAAAACGATGAAAAATGACTATAAGTTTGCAAATATCAAAATTAGAATGAAAAAGTTACAAAATATATAAAGGAAGTCTCATAACTTACAAATATAAGAAAATAGTTACTATTAATCTCATTGAGTATGGTAACCCTATACACATTATACTTGGGTTATATTGGGGGAAACTAGATAAACTACAATAGACTTTTAGTTGTAAGGAGTCTGACTTCTCAGAACACTTATAAGTTTTACCATTTTGATTTAGGCGTTCCATATCGAGTTCTGGAAACCCTAAATGCTTGGACAATGAGCAATAATCTAGGTGAAGGAATTCTAATAACCTACAAATTGCTTGTGCGTGTTACTTGTATGATGTTTTGCTGCTTGCTGTTGCTTGTATATTTGAATGACTATTCTGCTTATATGCTATAATCTGTGTGATCACTTTTTTTTAACTTGATAAATATAAATATCTAACCCAAATAACCGGTTCTATTCGTCACATGTCTATGACTCAGTAAAGGTATGGATGGAGAGTGTTAGCTTTGCAAAAAGTTTTCCTAATCCTAAATGTATTTTGTCTGATTTCGATAAGGGCCATAGTGCCAGAAATGATATTTTATCATTAAGGCAAAGCCAGCATGGGTTCTCCACTTGATAGCAAGAAGACTCGCTTTATTGTACCTATAAGGCCTTGGATAATTTTGGTTACAAGAGGACTTGCATGTTTGTGCCCGAAGGGCCTTAGAGGGTGGATAGTCTTAATTTGGAATCTCCCTATTTAGAATGAAACTTTTTTCTCGGCTAGGGTAATAGTTGAGTTTTGCCTAAAGGAGTGGTGCCCCTAGGTAGCCTCATGCAGGTAAGCTGAGGTGCCCTATGCGGGTAAGTACAGGCGATAATCGAAGTATAGACAACGTAATTCTACACCTTCCATAGTTCTGGACTCCTATAGATGTATTATTTGCATTCATTAAGCCTGCATTCATTATGTATGTAAATAGCTTACTTGCATGTGTGATAATAATGCGTGATAACTTGCTTAAACGATGATGGTGAGAGACGAACTCATTGAGCTGTTTTATGCTCATTCCCTCTTAGTTTCCTTTGCAGGTTTACTTATGATGGGATTGGGATATGTCTCAAGTGCTGAGTACGAGATGAAGATATGTATACTAGTATTAGAAGTAGCTGAGTACTCTTAGATGATACATAGACATCCTTTGTAGAAAATATTTATATATTAAAACTTACTATAATATAATTTTTCTTGTATCTATTTTTTTATATAATGTTAGTATATCCTGTCTTATTATTTGGTAGAGGATATCGATTCACAGCGGTTCTGAGGAACTGTAGGATATCAGATACCCATAGTTATTTATATTTGTATTCTACAGTAAATTAATTACTTAAAAATCAATAACCTTAGTGATTGATCATTTAGAGTCTTGCAATTTTTTATTTGCAAGGCGATTTCCATATCATGAGTGCACACGTGCTATGAAAATTTTAGGTAATCTTAGTAGGCCTCCCTGTAGGATCTTAACAGAGACCCTTCCATAAAGCGTCTGGCTTCTACACCTCAATAATTATGATGTCTTAGGTGACTTGATGACCATCTAGTGCACTTCTACACCATGATGAGCCTGTACAACTTTTCTGACAACGATTGCAGCATTGTTGTGATTCAACTAACTACAAGATGGCTCCATCAACTTTGATAAGCTAGCAGTTGGGTACTAGCAACACTTTTTTAGTAGCAAAGTTCTATGTAGGGGCTCATCCACCTTATATAACATCGGACAAAGACCTAATGAAACCTTACGGGCTTTTTTGGAGTGATTCATCAAAGCAAATCTCTCAGTTCTAAGAGTCGACAATAGGGTAACCCTTTAAGCCATCATCAACAGTTTGGACCCTAATAGAAAATTCATAGAGGCCATCACACTACATCGCTCGAACATCTTCGGAGACTTCATGAGAATGGACAAGAAGTACATTGCCTAAGAAGATGTTATTCAGGTAGATAGTAATGGCCACAATAAAGGCTCTTCAGTCAAGCATCATCTTGGCCCCCGAGAATATCACCTATCTTGCCCTCTAAGTGAAGTCCTTTACGAGGTTCAGGTACAACTCCCTTAACCTTCTCACATCAGAGAAACCTCGGAAGCAGCAACATCAAGTAAAGTTAGTGATTATGCAATGTATGTAGGTATAACACCAATGAGTGCCACCACCTTAAAATGCTATCGAAGGCTTCATAAATAAAGGCTACATTGACCATCTTGTTAACAATGAGAGGAATAAGGTCCAACAACCATCTAGGTGCCATCAGACTGAAGATTAAGAAGAACAACAACAACTACAACAGTAAAATAACCCAACGACACCTAACATCAGGGTAGACGATGACAGTCTAAATTATAACCGAGGGACCAAGGTTAGTAGACATGGCCTACTCCTCCAAGATACAACACGAGGTGTTGTCCATTTGAGTGAAGAAGCTAAAGATAATACCTCTATCTCCTTCTCAGACAAAGACAAAGAAGGCCTGGAATACCCTTACATTGATCCTCTAGTGATCAATGTTGAAATAGGTTACTTTGATGTTTTGAGGACCTTAATTAACAACGAGAGCTTAATAGATATTCTGTTCTACCATGTTTACAAAAAAATGAAAGATCAACTAAAGGAACCTCTATGACCATATAGGTGGAGCCTAACTGGCTTTAAAGGCAAGTTTGTGTAGGTTAAAGGTCTTATCATACTCCTTGTTTAGTTGGTCGATGACAAGCACGTCATCTTACAACTGATTAACTTTTTTATTGACTACTGGTCCCTCACAATGCCATCTTAGGGAGACTAAGTCTCAAAAAGTTTGATATGTACATTAGGTAATGATGGTTAAAGGTAAGATTTCCAACAACCATCGGAGTCAGCGTAAGACGAAGTGACTAGAAATTATCAAGATCACTCTACTTAAAGGACAATGCTAGAGATCAAGTCATGTATATTGAATCGGGATTGAAGGAAACATAAAGTTTAAGGGGAGAGCCTATGGAAAAGACTGACCTCATACAGTTTGTAGAAGGTCTCGAGCAAACCATATAAATGAGAACCTTGCTATCTGTTAAGGATAAAGGAGACTTAGTTACTTTCCTTGGGCTCAACTCTAACATTTTTGCATCTTTCCCTAAGGAGATGCTTGAGATCATAAACATCTCGGAGGTGACGCACCACCTCTAATAGAACCTAATGTGCAAGTTGTCAACAAAAGAGAGGGAACTTTACATCGAAGAGACAGGCCGCCATTGAGTAAAATGTGTAAAAGCTACTTTAAGTTGGCTTTGTGTAGGGGGAGTGCTACCCAACTTGGCTAGCAAACATAATGTTGGTCCAAAAGTCCATCAAGACTAGACTAAATTGACTTGAACAAAGCCTACCTGAAGATTGCTTCCCCCTCTCAAAGATTGACCAACTCGTCGATTTAATGTCAGGCCATGCAATGCTTAGTTTCATGGATGCTTACTCAAGCTATAACTAAATATGCATGGCCCCCAAGGACTAGGTACACATGTTGTTCGTCACTGACTTTGATACATACTATTACAAAGTCATGCCCTTCAGTCTCAAGAATGCTGGGGCAACATATTAGAGGTTAAGGGTAACCATTTCTTAAGCCTTAGCTCAAACAAAATGTCAAGGTCTATGTTGATGATATGTTCATCAAGAGCAAGAAGAAGACCAATCATATCGAGGACTTACATGAAACTTTTGAAACTCTACACAAGTATTAGATGAAGCTTAACCTCTAGAAGTATATCTTTAAGGTTGGCTCAAGCAAGTTCCTTGGATTCACGGTCATAAAGTACAGCATCGATACCAAAACAGATAAGATATAAGCTATTTAGGACATGAAGGCCCCTTGAATGATAAAGGAAGTTCACTATCTTCTTGGTAAGGTTACCGCACTCAACTGCTTTGTGTCTAGAAGTGATGATAAATTTTTGAGTTCTTCAAGCTACTAAAGAACCCATTGGAGTTCAACTAGACAAAAGAGTACTGGATTGAATTTGACAAGCTCAAGCAATTCTTAGAAAGCTTACCATCCTCTCTAAACTAGTCCCTAGAGAAGAGCTTTATCTCTACCTAACCATCAATGACCATGCATTGTCTTTAGTATTCATTTGAGTAAACAAACACAAGTACAAGCTGGTCTGCTATGTTAGCTACACCCTATAAGGCCTAGAGATTAGGTATACATGGGTAGAAAAGTTTGCTTTGGTCGTAGTTATCATTGTAAGGAAACTGAGGCCATACCTCTAAGTACATCCTATCATTGTCCTCACTTTACATAAGTTAGACGCCTCAGGCCACATAGTCAAGTACTTATTGGAGCTTAGTCCTGACAGCAGTTAGTTTCTCCTAAGGTGAGCTATAAAGGCACAAGTCTTCATGGACTTCATCATCAAATACACTGGAGAAGAGGAAACACCAACTCAGATCGACATACTAGTGTGGACTCTCTATGTCAATGGATTCTCCACTCTATATGGGGGTGGGGAAAGGAATAGAGCAGGCATAGTCTTATAAGGGCCTTATGGTACTAAGGTGCTCTAAGCTCTTAAGTTTGGATTCCTAGTAAGCAAAAATGTGGCTAGATATAAAGCTCTTATCATTGGTCTCAAGATTGTAAAAGACGTTAGGGTTAAGAAGCTAGAGATTTACTCTAATTCGATACTCATAATAGAACAAGTTAAAGGGGAATACAAAATAAAAGGGGAAGCCACGATGAAGCACCTCCAAGTAGTACAAGACTTCACCTTAAGGTTCACCTCGTGGAACATTACCAAAATTCCTCAAATAGAGAACTCAGAGTTGGAAAGATTGTCCAAACTCGCTTCTATCGTTGCTTCACCTACACAAATGATAAGTAGATGCTCTTACAATACGTCCTTGACCACACTGTCGATAAGCGACTACATGAAGTCTTAGAAATTCGACCATGGTCTATCGAGCCTTACTAAATGAATCCAATACTTATGTATCTAAAGACAAGGGTATTACTCGATGATAGGGGAGAGGTCAAGAGGCTAACCTATAATACAGCCAATTACACGATCATTGATAATGTCCTTTCCCATAGTGGAAACAGTATCCTACTTCTTCAATAACTTATACCCAAGGAGGGCACCTATGCCCTTGAGAAGCTACACACTAATTCTACAATAACCACAATCAAGCCTAGATACTCTTTCGCCTCAGTTACTATTGGCTTATGATGAAGGAAGATACAAAGACTATGGTACAATGATGTCACAAGTGCTAGAAGCACACACCTATCAATCATGCCATAGCATTGAGCTCTAACCAATGACAAGCCTATGGCCATTTTCCTAATAGGGACTTAGACCCTTCCCCAAGGCATTTGGGGGATGTCAATTCATCCTTGTGGCCATAAACTACTTCACAAAGTATATCAAGGCTTAAGTGGTCACAAGCATAACAGTCAAAGTGGTTAAAGGATTTGTCCTCATCAATATCCTCACTAGGTTTAGGGTACCCTATACCCCGATCATGGACAATGGCAAATAGTTCGATAGTGCCAAGTTTAAGGAGTTTTGTGACAAGCACTACATTAAGCTCTACTACACCTTGGTTGCCCACCCTCAAAGCAATGACTAAGTCGAAGCCATCAATAAGATAGTCTTTGGTAGCTTGAAGAACAAAGTGGAACGAGCAAAGGGCGGGTGGGCCAATGAGCTCCCAATCATCCTCTAGGTGTATCAAATAACTCATAGGACATCCATTAGAGAAACCCCATCTGCCTTACCTTTGGTTGTGAAGCCATGCTATTCGTTTAGCTACAACTTCAGATGATTAGGGGTCCAAAGCTTTGACACCAACACTAATTGAGCAACCTTACAAGTAAATCTCAACACTATTAACAAGGTGTGTAAAGTCTCCAGAGCTAGAATAGCTACTTACCAACAGCAAGTAGCCAAATACTATAATAAGAAGGTTAAGCATAAGGCCTTTCAGCTTAAGAACCTATTGTGCCATAAATTGGCGGCCATAGGGTCATAAAAAGGGCAAGGCGAGTTAGCACCAAACTAGGAGGATCCTATATGAGTGAAAGAAGACGCGAGCAATGGAGCTTATAGGCTGAAGACTTCCGATGCATAACCTATCTTGAGGATGTAAAGCGCTAACAACCTGAGGCTCTATTTTTGGTAATGCTTTACAAGGGACTCAATGTACTAGTAAATATTTGCTAATTTAATGAAAGATGAGTTCTGTACTTATCTACTCTTCTCTCTTGAATTTTTACACCACCTTTACGAGGTTTGATCGCCATTAAGCCCTACCCCACATCAGCAAATGGGGGAAGAAAGGCATTGAGTACAATCAAATCAATGCACATCCTTGTAGCCTAGGTACTCTCACCAGCCATTATGCCTAAGAGCCCTTAGCTTCGAGTACATGGGTAGATGCACACCCCTAACCTCAAGTACCCTATAGGTACCTATACCCGAGGGGCTAGCACTTTAGATTAAGTACATTGACTTGATTGGTACACTAGGTCTTCACCTAGTGAACAACATTGAAATGCTCAATGCCCCAAACTGATCGTAGTTTGGTTATGAGGTCATAAGCCTACAAGCAACATACCTCAACAGGATAACTCAGTCAAGAACATTGAACTACTTCGAAATAAAATGATTCAAAGGCACAATCAGGTAAGGGTTGGTGTAAACAACCATAGGTAACCTAGTCAAAGCATCATCTTCATGAACATTAGGTACAACTTGTAAAATTCGACCACCAACCTTACCCTGCCCCCTACATACTTATAAGTGCATGAGAGGATGAAGTAATGTCAACACTTGAGGCAACAAACATAAGCCAAAAGGAGAAGAAAGCAAAAGTAAGAAGGGAAGTAAACATGAAAATCCAATCATACTTGCAAAAATTTCACTACCATTGATTTGTATATTTCATTACAAGGTTTAGGGGTTGGTACCCCCAACCCCAAGTATAAAAGGTCAACAAAACACTACAAGAAAAGATGTAAAGAAATGGAGCAAGCTAAAGCCCCCTATGGGTTCTTAACTTGGCCCCCAACTTAGTTGCCTCTACCTTTGGGTTGATCACCACCATCAGCAGCCTCTCGACCTGGTTATCTCCTTCCTTGGCCTGATCATCTCTACCCTTGAGATGCTTACCCCCACCTTCACCTATTGACTCCCTAGGATCATTATTAGACTTTTCTACATCATCTATCCAAAAAAGGAAAGCCCACGCCAAGGTTAAGTTACTTCTCCTGAACCTCCTTCCTTACTTATTACCCCCATTCAGGCTAGCCTAAGTAGCTACTTCCTTAAAGTTATGGGCACTAGTGAGCTCCTTGAAAACCCTCTCTATAGTTGTTGGTGTCAAGTCCTAACCATCCATAAGCTCGACCTCTTAAGTTTGGAATCTAGCTCAAGCATCCTTGAGCTCCTTCCTCTTCCTCCACTTCTCTCTTCATCGCTGTCAACTTTGTGTATGGGTGTTGGCTAGATTCTCTAACTCGTCAACATGCTTCTTCACCTCTTCGATCTTGGCCTTCACTTGAGTTGCCTTCCACTTAACCTTATCTTTCTCCTCCCTTAGGCTATTGTACTTCTTAAGCAAGTTGCAGATGCGGTTATCCAACCCCTTCACCTCATCATTTAATCTTCTTACTTGAGCCTCTAACTCATTACACCTCCGATAGGCTGTCCGTAAGGCAGATAAATCAGGTCAATTATGAGTACTAGTTAACACTCGAATGAAAGAAGAAACATAGGTAAGGAGAGTACACCTATAGCATCATCCCACTTCTTTAGGAAAAAACATACCTATAGATACCCACTATGTCCTTTAGCCTGTACATGGTAATCTTAATAGTGTTGGGGTGCGTTTTTGTCAATCCCTTTTTAATTTTCCTTAATTTAACTAAAATTAAACCTAGCCATTTGAATATAGATTACTTGATAATAAATTAAGGAAATTTTGTTCTCTAAAAAATGTGCAAAAAATCTTTTTAAAAAATAACTTGGAGTCGCCAACAATAAAAGCTAGTAAAAAAAGTAAGGTTAGGGTTTTTGGGTAGATAAACCCTAATTAGGTTACTAATCTACAAATTTTTCTAAATAATTAATTGTTCAAAAAATTTAACTAAAGAACTGAGCTCAAAAGCTAACTTATCAAGATAATTATCACCATATAGGAATTATAAAAAACTAACTAATGCGTCTTAATTTTTATGATTTTTCTAAAAATGCTATAATATGCAAAAATATGTAAAAGACATGAAAAATGATTTTTCATTACAAATTTTCCTTTAAACAACAAAAAATATATTTTTTAATTTTTATGATCGTCTTAAAAATACCTACGTATCCGCTAATCAAAATTAAATCAATATAGGTAAGATTTTTTAAACAACTTTAATATGTGGATTTATTTTATTTTTTAAAAATGGCAAGGCTTACATTTTTAAACATTTTATTTTTTATTAAAGAAAAATTATTAAAAAAAACTAACTTTTATTCCCAATTTTCAAGAAAACCCTAAAAACTAATTTTAAAAAAAAAAAAAAAATTAGGATTTTTATTTTTAGAACAAACCTAACTAAGACACAGAAGAATTTTTATTATCTAAAAAGGCTAAAATACCTAATTTAAAAAGGAAAAGGTGCAATTATTTTACACAAGATGCAAATTTTTATCTACACCAAGAAACACCAATTTACTAATAAAAGAATTCATAAATAATGTTAATACTTTAGACAAAATTCAAATTAGTGGATATGCCATGTAGAAAGAGTAACACTAGTTATGCCTTAAAAACCTATTTTTTTTTTTTTAAAAAAAACAAATTAGGATTTTTACTTTTAGAAAAAACCTAACTAAGTGACAAAACAGTTTTTATTGTCTAAAAAGACTAAAATACCTAATTTAAAAAGGAAAAGGTGCAATTCTTTTACACAAGATGCAAATTTTTATCAACACCAAGAAACACCAATTTACTAATAATAGAATCCGTAAATAATATTAATACTTTAGACAAAATTCAAATTATTGGATATGCCATGCAAAAAGAGTAACACTAATTATGCCAACCCTATTCTAACATGCATATAAAAGTGAACATAGATAATATTCTAATAATAAGATGTAATTGAAAAAAAAAAACACATGAAACTACCAATGAAGACCAAATATAAATTACCAACATAAAAAAAAAAAGTTAGTGGGGCAATTACTAACATATTTATACTTTCTAATGTGAGGACACAACTTATAATGCTTATGCAAATTTTCAATGCAAAAATGCAATTTTTAATTATCAATGCACTTAAGACATTAATATGTAAATGAAGCATCTGATGATAACCTAATAGTGATAGGTCTCCATGTATCTCATGAAAACCAAAGATCGACCCTTTGTCACTCATTAGTCTTTATGTGATACATAAGGCTTCTCCATTTCCTAGCCATCCTTCTAGTCATATTAAGTCAATTGGACATTAGGCATTTGAATATTACATAATTTTTTCACAAGATTAAACAAAATAAAAATCATAATTATATTAGAAGTTTGATATTATCATAAGACTTTGGTTATTTAATACTCAAAGTCCTTGATAATATCAACTAGCGAAAGAAGGAAGTGATAAATACAGTCATCAACGATCGAGAGTCCTATAATAGAAAATACACTTAAGTGTGGCTCTCTCTACACTAAAAAAATAAAAAGTCCCCCCCTTAAAGCTTCCTATAGCTTGGTAACTCACCTTCGGCATACCCTTCCCTAAGATGGCAAAGATATCTCGTATCTATACTAAAAACACCAAAAATCTATAAGGGTATAAGCTGACCGCTTAGTAATAATCCTCATCTATGTCAAGCAAACAAGTTATCAACTAAGTTTAGCAAAACATATAAACATGAGAAACTAGAATGCCAAATAAACACATGCAGTTGCCTAGATGTCATATACAATTCAGATTTACGCCATTCAAAGCAGGGTTAGAGAACTTTAGTCCAGCAAATCGGGATACTACATCTAGACTTACTCATAAGTGAGGACTCCATGTTCTCACAAGATAAAGAAAATAGTTTTTTGTTTTGTACAAAAATTTAAGTCCAGGTGTAGTGTGTGAGTAGGGCCTAATAGTCTCTACTCATCCTTAAACAAAGGTCTCAAGACATGATTCTTAACACATGATTAGCGTCTCTAACGCTTAGTAAGCTCATGACTAGGATAAGCCTATGCAGTAGGAGTGCATTATACAAATACTCATTTTAACCAAGATAAGAACCCTCGTAGGACATTTTCATTACCTCCATGTAATGTGTTAAATGGAAAAATATATGCATACATCATGAGTATGCATGTACTAGTTATTATCATCAACTTAGATATAGTTAGGTCCATTTGAGAGGTGAGCATACAGATATTACAAACAATCCACGATTTAGCTAAATGCATAAACCAAAGTATTATGAGATATTCATTTATGTAAATTATTTCATTTGCACATAGCATACAACAATATCAAGTACAAGCATTACCGATTTTCCCCATGCATCAACCATTTATTTTATAAGTTTAATGCTATTAATTATAAGCAAAAGGAAACATGGGATCATACAAAACTCACTCAATCATAATAAATCACGGATCATAATAATTTGTAGACAAGTTGTAATCCTGATCGAAGTCACCTAGTCAAAAGAAATTTTACTATAATCATTTATGTGTAATAAAAAGAAAATGGCTCTTTTCATTCTTACTACTTATATCTTGGCCCTATTATACTTTTGATTAATTCCTAAACTTTTATTCATGGGTTTTATAGCTCTTAGCTCAGTTGTATTTATTAAGTGTTATTATATTTATTTAAGCCTTGGTGAGTTATTACTTACATTTCATTAGGGTTACACTTTTAGTATTTAACAGCTATGGTTTGGATTCTTGACTTAAAAAACTTGACCACTCTACTGGAGAAGGACTCCTTAGACCCTAAGGTAAAGTCAAGGGTACTTAGTAGTCAAAGGAGAAGAGGAGGATTTGGAGTCTCAAGAATGCAGTTGCACAAGAGTTCTTTATGGATGATCACACCATAGACTAACAAGCATGATGTGGCAGCAACAAGTCCACACTTTGCGCATATGACAACTCCACTAGTAAACCCTCATGTTTGTAGTTTAGAGACCTTCCTAAGGTTACTGCACTGCTGTCTGTTAGCTTCCCTTATTCCCTAAATGTGCACGTGGTTAGTTTAGGATGATGACAGCAGTTTGGGAAAAAGAAGGACTAGAGTACTTGCTCACATGTGCTTAAGTTCCTAGTTGTACTCTTCTCACTTTGACTCTCTACTTAAGCTTCGGGTCCTTTACCCTTCAAGATCATGATCCCATTATTTGGACATTGAGAAGCAATATGTCTGTAGCCCAAGCACTTGAAGCATTTAACTTCTTAAGCCTTAGTGTTAGGTACTTTCTCTTTCTCTACCTTCTTTGTCTCGACCTGATTAGGTTAGCTAAACTCACCTTTCTCCATCTCTTCTCTAGTCCTCTTCTCTCGGCATACCTCTCAGGTTCAGGCCTAACTTGTTGAGGTCGGTTAGTCTGCCTTTGATGCCTTCTTCTCCTCTGTCTTTCTACTCTCAATGCCAGATCGATAAGCTTGTCTAATGGGTTAAACGGCTACAATTTAACTATGTTGACAATGTCATCTTGGAGTCCACTTAGAAACTTAGCAATGGTGCGATCCTATAGCTTAACAATCTCACATCTCGTCATTAAGGTCTCAAACTCTTGTAGTTACTCTTCAACAGTGTTTCAACCTTGTCTTAAGTGTTGGAAAGCATGGAGCATCTCTTACTTGAAGTACGTCGGCACAAAGCATTGGTTCATCAATCTTTTCCTAAATCTCCAGGTTCTGATCAGCTCTTCTCCTCCAGCATCTTGCTTAGCCACTAACTTATCCCACCAAAGGCTTGCAAATTTAACAAGGGATAATGAAGCCAGCTTAACCTTTGTCCAGTCATCACATTCATAGCATTCAAATAACTTCTCAACTTGGGGAACCCAGTCTAAGAACTCTTCAGGCCGGTAACTTTTATGGAAAGTTGGTAGCTTAAGTTTTACATTATCAAGTCCTCAGCTAGGTGTTTGTGGTTTAGCCCTAGTGTTCTAAGCCCTATGGTTCACCTCGAATTGGTCACTTCTGTTAGAGCTCTGCTCGGCTATATTTCTTCTTAGCCTCAAACTTTTGCGAGGACTATCTCCACTGTTATTGATACTATCTTTAGACATTTTTTTCTGTATAATAATTTCCAAAGAAAATTGAACAAACACGTGGTATACTCAACATAAAACCACTACTAAGACAATTCTACAAATACTATGGCAACAAAATGCAACTAGAAGTAATCTAAAAATTACTACTAAGAGCACAAATAACTCACTATACAACAGAATGATGATAAACAGAAATGTTCAAACTACAAACTAAAATTTGAAGAACACTAACACACATGTCTTCCTAAAGCTTTTATACCAAGATGTTATCACTCGAAGTGTATGTAGCGGGATAGAATCTGAATGGGTAGTTGGGGTTTAAGAGCGTATGAAGAACAGGAAGTAAAATGGGGGTTTTGATAGTGAATGTATATGGATATCACGCACTATAACATAAATACAATCAGGGGTTGAGCTCAAAATAGGGTTTAATATAACTCACAAACACTAAATGTCACTTGAGATTCAAATGAGGGTTCGATGCAACTCACTAACTAGCTTAAATGAGAGATTCACTATAATCTTAAGGTTAAGATTGATAAGAACATAAGAAAGATTAAAGAGTTAATTAACACTCAATAATCCAGCAAATGCAATCTCTAAGAGCTCAAGAATAACCTTACTCGAAAGAGGAAAGTTCCAAATGTAATTACTGTATGTATATTCTTCACTATCCAGGCTACTTACAAATGTTGCTATCTAAAGTAGGTACTAAAACCCTAGTGGAAAAACTATAAATAATATACAAGGACTTAAACCCTAAAGAATGGGCCCATAATTAAAATAAAAAAATATGTACAAGAATACAAAACTATGCGTTTAGTAGAAGAAGTCAGCATGTAATCATTTATGCTATCCTAGAAGGAGTAAGATCTAAACTAGGCAAGGTTAGCAACTAGACATCCGGGTTTGGGTAGGAACCCCTGAAGTCTTGCAGTACTTAGCTGAGATACCTGAAAGGTTAGCCCACCGTTGCCGAGTTCTACGATTAGTCAGCACTAAGCTCTCCATGCTATGTCGAGTAGATCTATGGCCTTAAGACTTCAGCTGTGTGGTCTCTTGCCTTCTTGGCAGATGATAAGTTGGTTGATAAGTGGTACCGGTATCCTTCGGCCTTCTGTTATTAGTACGGCCTCAGTAAGAGTTAGTAGGCCCCAAATCCCAACATGTCATCCTCGACTTAAGGATCATTATAGGCTGATTCCTATAAAAAAGAATGTTATAAAGTGCTAAAATTGCCATCAACTAGGACACATTAAAGATTATTGTCCACTCCTCAAGAAATATGACAAAACATCAAGAAAGAAAGCTACGGTAGCCACTTGGAGTAATAGCAATTCGAGCGATTCAGATGACGATCTTTGCTTCGTGGCCTTGGATAATGAGGTATGCACCACATCTCAATCCTCTTATGATGAGTTGAAAGAAAAGTATGATGATCTTTTAAAAGATTTTGTTAAAATGCAAAAGAAGAATAAGATTGTTAAACAAATGATGAATGATGTGGGAAATGAATTTAATGTATTCAAACATTGAGTATAATAAGATAGTTAAGGAAAAAGAGAACCTAGAAGAGGATAATGAATATTTGAGAATTGAAAATGAAAAAATTGAAAGTTAAGCATGATAGTTTAAATAAGGAAAATGATGAATTGAACAAAACGAATGAGGAAATCATGAATGAAAATAAAGAGCTAATTAAGTAAAATGAAGAAATGAAATCAAAGATCAAAGTAATTGAAAATGAAAAGAGCTTAGAAAAACTTTTGGGACAACAAAGGCATAGTCTTGACAAAACTGAAATTGTCTATAACAAAAACAATATCTACAAGTTTTATAAAAGTTACTTTGTTAAAGTAACTAATAAGACAAGTAACTAATAAGACTTGTAACTATTGTGGAAGGTATGGCTATATTGCTTACATTTGTGCAATAAGGAGGAATACCAACTTAAATCATAGAGGAAACGTGGCTTGGGTCCCTAAGGGACATAGTTTTATTGCTACAACTAACCTGAAAAGACCCAAACTCAAGTGGGTACCAAAAGTTTAAATTTCTTATACTTATAGGAAACTTTAAGGAAGAGCAACAAATGGATTTTGGATAGCGGATACTTGAGATATGTGACTAGAGATGCTACCAAATTCACCACATTGACCTTGAAGAATGAAGGGAATGTTACCTTTGGGGACAATAGAAAATCAATCATCTTAGGTGAAGGTAACATTCTTATTAATAATGATCTCGTTATTAAAAGTGTATTGCTAGTTGATAATCTAAGGCATAACTTGCTTATCATTAGTCAATTATGTGATAGTGGATATAAGATTACATTCCTAGCAAATAAGTGCATTATTGAAAGAATTAAAAACGATCAAAATAGCTCCGAAGGGTATACATAAGGAAACATTTATAAAATCAATTTGAATAATTTTTCAAGTCAAAATGAAACTTATCTATTTGTCTAAAATAATGATAGTTGGTTGTGGCATAAAAAATCAGGACATGCTAGCGTGAAAGTTATTTATAAGCTTATTAAAAAAGATTTTGTAAAGGGTCTACCAAAAATTAATTTTCAAATGAACAAAGTATGTCAAGCATATTAATAAGGAAAACAAACCAAAAATTTTTTCAAACCAAAAGATGTTATCTCATCTTCTAGGCCACTACAATTACTACATATGAACTTATTTGGCCCTACACAAACATTGAGTTTAGGTAGGAAAAGATACACTTTAGTCATTGTTGATGATTTCTCTAGATATACATAGACCTACTTTCTTGCAAGTAAGGATGAAACAAATCGTGTGCTCTTTAAATATTGCAAGAGGGTCAAAATTGAAAAAGGCCTTACAATTGCTTCTCTTAGGAGGGATCATGGTGGAGGATTTGAAAACTTTGAAATGAATGATTTTTGCAATCAATATGGCATAGAACATATCTTTTTGGCACCTAGAACTTTACAATAAAATGGAGTTTCCAGAGGAAAAATAGGACCCTAATTGACCCTAATTGAAATGGCTAGAAAAATGCTTTGTGAAAACAATTTTCTAAAGTATTTTTGGGCGGAAGCCATTAACACCGCATATTACATTTCAAATTGTGTTATCATAAAATCAATTTAAAAAAAAAAACCTATAAACTTTGAAAAGGAAGGAGGCCTACCATTTCTTATTTTTACCCTTTCGGTACCAAGTGTTATGTACTTAATAATAGTAAAGAACAACTAGGAAAATTTGACTCTAAATCGGATGAGGCTATTTTTCTTAGATACTTACTAACAAGTAAAGCATAGTATTTAATAAAAAAAACTTTACATGCTATGTTTGATGATTCATAGCCTTAAGTGCATAATGTATCTCATAATGAAATGAATGATATAAGTGTTTATTTAGATAGCCATCTTAGTTTTATCGTGTTGGGGAGGCATCTGAATCTTGTGGCTAGTAGGAAACTAAGGTATTGGTGGAATGCTACTTGATATATATTCTAGCATGGCTACATCATCTACAATGTTTTCCACTTCCATGACTTCTTCTTGTAACCCAAATCCAAGCCCCAACTAATTCCCCTCATGATCGCTTTCAAGTCCCATGGGAATCAGCTTTTCATCAGGATTGTAGCCTAGCTCATCTTGTAAGATTGACCCAATCTTTGTATCAAGTGCCTCTTTATTGATTTCTTTATTTACACCACCCTCTCCAAGTGATATGAATTCATGGATAAACATACGAACCCAATATCACGCATAACTAGGGGATGAGTTCAAGCCGCAAGATGGCTCATAGAGTAAATGATAGTCGAGGGTTTGGCAATCACATACACTAACTCTAGGATATGATGCACTATAGAACCATACACGGACCTAAGACTCGCCAGATGTGATGCACCAGTCCGAGTAATAGGGTTGCTCACTACAATCTTTGCTAAAGGGATTAATAAAAGCAAGTAGAAGAGAGCTTTTTAAGAGAAAGACTCAAGGGTTTTTCATTAGTATTGTAAATCTATCCAAAACGCTATACAAGTGTTTTATTTATACATAGTGGCAAAATTGTAAATAAAAGGGCTAAAAGGATGCCCTAGTGGCATTCCCATAAACACAAAAATAAATATGAGGGTAATTTAGAAATAATACAAGAAATAGGAAGTCTAAATAATATGAAAATAAGTAAACTAATGAGATATCAGAGGTGAAGAGCTAATGAGCTACTAGAGACCCTGAAGACTCGATCTGGATAGACCAAAAAATCTAACCGACTTGACTAAGCTGATGTACCGAAACAAGCAAGGCTAGCCAAGCCAAGTAAATGATGCTAAGCCTCGCAAACATGGTTGAGCTAGGCAGGCTATCTAAGTTGAACATATCTATCTAAGAAGAGCCCATAAACAGGTCTCTATATGTAGAGCTTCCCAATAAGACTTCGGCACATAAAAAATGCATGAGCTAATCACTAACATAGCCTAAAGCTCAAAAATTGATTAGACCGGTTTCTTATGCCATATCATTCCCTTCCCCTTAAAGAAGTTTCGGCTCGAAACTTGGTATGGGGTAGCTTTAAATCCTACCTGGATTAAATACCAACTTACAGAAATAAAATATAAACACAAAATGTACTCTAGCTCTTCCACCAATGTGATCATCAATAAGGTCTCTTTCGATTAGTCATGAGCCTGATCAGCTTCACTTAGGTAGCCTTAGCAACTATCAATCAAGGGGAATAACACTTTAGGCCTAAACTTCATGTATTGAGCTTAAGGAATTTGAACATATAAGGTCATATACCCCCTTTTTACTTCAAGAATCCCTAAAGCTTCACACTTTCTCATTGTTGGCCTCACAACTTCATGCTCAATAGCTTTTACCTCTTCTACTTCCTCACAACTCAAATCTTTCTCCTCCCATCTATACACTTCAAATTTTTCTAATGTAAAAGCACCAAGGATAAGAGCGACACAACCTAAATAGGAGTATTGACCACCATGACCTCGGAAAATATCAATAAATAGCCTATAACATCTTACAAGCATAACACTACTACAACATAAACCATCTCCAGACAACCCCATCGGTGGATCAAAATAAAAGAATTTGACATGTGGATGGCTAATATAGTAGTACCTGTGATTATCAATAGCATCAAGTGTCAATGGCAAAGGGATTACACTAGAAACATGGGTGCTAAGTTGCAACTCGTCTCTTCCTTCCTTATCAATCTTCTTCTCATCTTCAATTCTTACTTCCTTTCCCCCAGATCTCTTCTCTTAATATTCTCTGGTTAAGAGTTCTTTTGGTGTCTTAGTTCATCCTTGATCTCTTTAAGCCCAATAAGTAAAATTTGTAATTGTTCCATTACATAAGAGGAAGTAGGATTTGTAACTTTGTAAGAAGATTTTGTCCTCCAGCTTCGTGCATTATAATGTCTATGTTGAACTCTAGTAGTTATTTCGAGTAAATTCAAGTTCAACACTATTCAAATAAAATCAAGAATTCCGCAATTTAAATTTCTGCGGCACTCTACAGTCCAAGACTTCTATTTATCTACTGTATTTAAGATGTCGATTGCAGTGAAGCAAGCCTAACTCACTACTTGCTGGTCTGACCAACCCCAAAAGCACAGCACACAAGCTTGTAAGGTACACGTGTCAACATGCTCAGTTGACACAATCTCAGTTTGGCAACTCTGAATATGGATAGCAGCTACAATTCTTAAACTACTCGGAAAGCATTCATGGGCAGTTCAATAGCCTTTGAATTGTAGCAGGTCGATGCTCTACTTGTAGCTCGAAAATGATAGATTTCCTTCTAGAAAAAAAAAGAAATTAGTTCAACGCGTGTTCGTCAATCTCCCAACTTAGTTTGGTCAGATAGAATTCATCAGCTCGGTCAAACTTCGACTAATTAACTCGACACAAGTACAACTCAACGACGCAGTAATCACAAGCTTGGTAATGGTTTTCCTTCATAGCTCGGCGCTTCAACAACAACTCAGTAAATATTGGTTGTGGTGCGAATCAGCTCGGGAATCGAGTCGTACGTAATAGTACAGCACGGCACAACTTCAGTTCGGCAGTTCGAACATTGACAACTGGAGAGCTCGGCAATTGACAACAGCTTGGAATAAGCAACGCGGCAGCTCAGCACTAAATTTGCTAAGACAATCCGCCTTGCAAACCACAACTTGAAGTTGCTTGCACAAGTTCTCCACATACGTACAGGACAGCCTACTCCAATACACTTCAATATGTCACTATGCAAGTCGGCTCGGTAATTGATTACACAAGTTTACAGATCGGCTTGCAACACAACAGATCAAAAATTGCTCCATTGCAGCTCGGTAACTCTTGGAATTAAAAACAGTTCGGCAAGCTTGAAGTAAGTCAGCTTCGTCAGACATGCATTGGAAGCTCGATAAGATGAATACTTCGGCTCAGACACATACAATTAAGCTCAGCACGTCATAGGAGCTCGGTAAACTGTGAGTTCAGCTCAGTAATGAGTTTCTGCACTGCAGTTCGGTAGACTTGGAGTTCAGAACAGCTCGGACATGTAACTCTGAAGGTAAGACAACACCTCTTTATCCTAATTTCAGCTAGGCACTTCGTATCGCAGCAGCTCGGACGTTTTAGTCACAACAGTACAGTTCGATTTCAATTTCAACTCGGTCCTTCACAGTAGTGCACTCAACGACAAGCTCATATTTCAAGTTGACAGTTTGGCTAAGGATTACGACAACTCGGCGTCAATACTATTTGTCCAATTCAGAGTAACTCGGACAATTTACTCAGTAGACACGGCAGCATACACGTCGGTTCGGTCAATATCAGTTCGGCTATACAACTCTTCACAAGTGGCCAGCAGTCTCGGTCCTTATCTATCGATAGCTCGGATCGGTAGATCACCTCGGAATTCTCAAGTTCAGCTCGATAATCTTCTTTAGAAAAGAGTATAACAGCTCGGCGTCACTCCTGCTCTTCAATTCAGCTCAGTTCCTTGTATATCCAATTTAGCTCGGTTGTGTCATAAGGACAAAAAGATCAGTACGAACACAATTGGCTCGGTATAAGATATAACAGCCTACTCTTGGATAGCAGCTGGTTCCGCACTGCGCTTTTACTCAAAACAGCTTGATATATACTTTGGACTTCAATAGCTTTGAGCTCGGACACTTCAACACAACAGTACAGCACGGGCACCGCACAAACACTAATTTAGTGACACTACAGCACATGAGCACATGACAGTTTGGCACTAATCAACACCTTACATGCACAAACAGTTCGGATCTTTGTGACACAACTGCAGCTCGGCATGGTAGGGTACAATAGCTCGGAGATTGCGACAGCATGGAACTTGAGTCAGTACTTCAGTTCAGATCGACAAGGTGCACTCAGCTCGGATGCAGAGTTCAATTAGACAGTTTGTGAGGTAAAACAGCTCCAAAACAAAGTCGGTTCAGCAATTTTTTTTTTTTTTTTTAATTGCAACAGCTCAGAATAATCTCAGCTCGTCTAACTTAGTTGGATACACTTCAGCAATCTGCTCGTTACTGGGATCAGCTTGGAACGTACTGCAACAGATCAAGCACCTTGATTTCAGTTTGGCAATTGAGCACGGCACAAACTACAGCAGACAGCTTGGACTGGACATCCTTGAAGCTCAGCGAGTCTTAAACCCTCTGACACACAGCTACCTAAATCTAGATAACTCATAACACTAGCCACGCACAACACCACTACTTGTTGCCCACGGTATAAGATAGCAACATCGCCACGTCCTCTATTCAACTATTCTTCCGTACGCAATCGGCAACATAGCCGATTACAGCTTGAGTGATGCTGCACTAAGACCCACGAGTTGAACAACACTTTCTTGGCTCGCTTACAATCTACTCAGTCAAGTTTGATAGTCACAGATTTCATGTATTAATGGTCAATACTACAGTTTTCTTAAGCACTTAACACTACACAAGACTTGAATACAACAAAACCTTCCCACTGTTCCCAATTGTTCGATACTGAACAATCACTACCGTTACAAGCTCCGGCAATCATCACAAGTGGACCCATAAACTTAGAATCGCACAACTTATGGTCTTTCACAGCTCCAAATATCACCTACTGCAGCTACACGAAACCTAAAGAGGTGCCTTTGGTCCACAATCAAACACCTAAATCAGAAATAGGAGTGGATATTGCAAGAAATCGAGCACCCACGGCAATCCAGGTCAAGTGTTCCTCTTCAGTTGTGTCTTTTGGTTCAAAAACCTTGTCATATTCTCTTCCTCTTTACATTCAAAATAGTATCTTACCAAGAATTCTTTAAGAAGCCCCAAAGGATGAAACCTTAGAGCTTTGATACTAAGATCATATGAATTCATGAATAAACACATAAATCTAATATCACGCATAATTAGGGATGGGTCCAAGCTCCAAGATAGCTTGAAAAGTAAATGATAGTTGAGGGTTTAGCAATCCCATACACTAATTCTATGAATATGATGCACCATAAAAGTACACATAGACCTAAGACTTGCTCGATGTGATGTATCGATTCGAGTAATAAGGTTGCACCCCACAATCCTCGCTAAAGGAATTGATAAAAGTAGGTAGAGGAGAGATTTCTAAGAAAAAGACTCAAGAGTTTTTCATTAATGTTGTAAATCTATCTAAAACGCTATATAAGTGTTCTATTTATACATAGTGGTAAAATTGTAAGTAAAAGGGCTAAAAAGATACCCTACTAGCATTTCTGTAAATATAAAAATAAATATGAGGGTAATTTAAAAATAATATAAGAAATAGAAAGTCTAAATAATATGAAAATAAGTAAAATAATGAGATATTCGAGGTGAAGAGTTGATGAGCTACTAGAGATACTGAAGACTTGATTTGGATAGACCAAAAAATCCAATTGACTTGACTGAGTAAGGCTACCTAGGCCGAGCAAACAATGCCAAGCCTCAAAGACATGGTCGAGCGAAGTAGGCCATCTAAGCTGAACATATCTATCTAGGAAGAGCCCATAAATAGGTCTTCTATACATAGGGCTTCCAAATAAGACTTCGGCACATAGAGAATGCATGAGCTAGTTACTAACGTAGCCCGAAGCTCAAAAATTGATCAACTCGGTTTCTTGTGCCATATCACCAAAGGTGGGTTCATCTACTAGAAAAGTTTCATATCCTTCATACATAGGGAAGTCTTCCTCAGTTGGCTGGACTATGGTAGAAGGTTGTTCGAAGGGTTTCTCGGTAAAGTATTTTGGACAATACTATAGGTAAAAGGTTGTTCGAAGGGTCTCCCGGTAAAGTATTTTAGACGGTACTCTTGCTTAACTAACTGGAACCCCTAACATATATCTCCTGTATCTGCTCTTCTCTAAATGTGTCAACCATTTCAATCAAGTTTTCCCCATCATCGTCCCTTATGACCAACATAGTGTACGAAACAACTCCCTTATAATAAAAAGGGTGTTAGCGTACAAGCTTAATTCTAATAGGATCAATCTCAACATTCGCACAGATCCACTAGAGGAAATGATTACAATTTGAATCCTTCCTCATCTTCAACCTTTTTAGTGAGTCCTTATCATATTATGGACCGTTACTTTCACTTACGATTTCCATCCTGCATACATAATTATTTTCAAATAATTAGCCATGGTTAACCTACTCATCCAGTAATTCAAAAATGAGTTAAGCCATTACAATTTTTGCTAGTTCGTGGTGTCTACACAATTTCACTTTCCGATGGGGCATTTCATCACATAATATTAATACAAGTGCAAACTTCTTAACTAATGTACATGTAAAATCATTTACAATTTACGGGTGGCATCCCTATTTTCTTACATTACCACTACGATTTATCTAACTACATACTAACAAATGAACAACATATTAAACATAATTTGCATATTAAAAATATATAAACATTTAAAAAAATATTATTTAGCTACAATTCAATGAGCAATATAAATACTAGCATATTAACAATGAAATTTGTATATTAAAAAATAAATGTTGAAAAAAGGAAGGACAAGTGTAACTTACAGATTGATGGAGAAAAATAAGGTTATGCTATTGCTTAAAGAGTAGAAATAAGAGAGTGTGGGAGATTATAGAAAGCGGTGGATGTAGGAATGAATGATGCTCTTGGAAATTTAGGGAATTTATATGGGTGATGAAGGCACATATCATGTTTGTGCCTTCTTTGTAACAAGGAAGGCATAAAGCAGTCATGCGCCTTCTTTGTAATAAGGAAGGCACAAAATAGTTATGTGCCTTCCTATTAATAGAAGGTGCAATAATAGTACGTGCCTTCTTGTTAAAAGTTTTTAGTATTAAAGGTGCACACGCCTTTCTTACCCTACTTACAAACTATTTTCCACCACCATCCCATTTTGGTGTTATTTTTCACAAAGAACTCTATAGAGGTACAAAACTCTAATAAGTAATGCTAAAGAGAGAAAGAGATGTGACCAGTGCATATATTGACTGAGTTAAGCTAAAACCAATTGATTTTTATCAGTTTTGTTGTAAATCTATCTCAAAACTATTAAAAGATATAATTTGTTCAAAAGATTTACATTAAAACATAAGATAAATCAGATCAAATCAAAGAGGGAAATTTTGACTTTTATCTCTAAAGTAGATTTAATTTGTTCGGATCAATTCAAATGTATTAATCTCATTTTAGAAACATTTTCTATATATATTGAAAGATGCAAGGCAATAAAAGGGAGAAGTTTTATTCAAAATAGGAGAAATCAAAATCAAAATAACAATTTCTCTCACTAAAAGTTTCAAAAATAGTTGTATTTCTCTCTCTAGATTTCTTTGAACTTAGGTAAGATTGAGGGAAGCTTAGGGTAGATTTGGGATCCCAGAAGCTCATAGATTAAGAAAAAGGAAAAAATTTGAATCAATTCATCAAGTAAAGGTTTGGAGTAAAGCTTGAAGTTTTAAGTCGCATACGGGCATTGAACACCATCGATGAAGCTGATATTTGGGCGAAAACCACTAGTAATAGAGTGTTTTACACCACAAAAAACCTAGATCGACCTACTTCTTAGCTTCAATAGCTGTTGGATCCCGTTACCAACGAAGCTCGGTTGCCTTTGCTTACTCTTCCCATCAACTGCAGGTGCTGTGCATGTGGGATCCAAACTAGATTTGCTTGTTAGGTTTTATATGAATATAAGCTCTTTTCCAAAACTTACTATAGAAAAGGGCTAGTTTTAAAAAAAAAATACAAATATGGTGTAATGAAGTGTATCAAGTGAATGTACCTTTAGTTACTTATGTGAATTACACTGAAAGCGTATGCAGTACATGCACCTTCAGTTATACACCTATATAAACCCCAATTCGTGCGGCTAGAGTTCATTCTTACTTATATAAATTTCTGAAATTTTCAAAATACGGAGAAAACTCAAGGAAACCCATAATTGAAGTACCATACCATTTCTTAATGCGAGTATACATCTGAAATATGTAATAATTTATAACTTATAGGCATGCCATTTATTTATTTATTTATTTTTTATTTTAGTAATAATCAACATTGGATGTAATCTTCTTTAGAAAAAAAAAAATTGTTATTTAATTATGTAGATTTCGTAATCATAGATGTACCATAAGTTGTGTAAATTATTAATATTTCATGAAAATTTATTATATGTTGTCTAAATTTAAGAATTTTTTGTATTGCAGTACATAAGTTATACAAATGTAGATATGAAAAATGTTGGAATGTAGGTGGAAATTATTATGTAAATTTTTTTTTTTTGGTGTTTTTATTGTGTTGGGTCGAATTAAAAAGTTAAGGTTAGGTAATTTGTAACGCAGTTTAATGAGATGACTAAGTGCATTTTATAAAATTATCGCTTGGTATATAAATGAAGTTTTTAATGTCATCTAAATATTCGATTCATTGTTGCATTATTAGGGAGGAAATAGCAGATTACGTAAAAGTTATTGACATAGAATTAGTAAAAACTTGAGGGCGGTTCCTATATAAGCTTAAAGTGCATGTAGTCAGCAAAAAAAGGTAAACCTTATATCTTATATCCAATAGGGCATCCGATATTGATTTTACGTACAAAGAAGCATCAGTAGACTCACCGTTTGCAATTTGGAGATACTATTTACGGCATGTTTCTAGTAATTTCAATATGGTCCACAAAAATCAATTGTACAAGAAACTTGTATGGTTTGCACATGTTTAAGCACAACAAAGGAAATTTGAATGTTTCATAGAGAAGTTGGCCCAAGCTAAGGAGGACACTCCCGCATGATTCAACAATGTTGATTTGGATAATTAGACTCTTGTATACGGTAAATGTTATCGTTTTGGGTATATGCATTAAATATTATCGAGGGTTATATAACTTCGTTTTGAAATCAGTGCATGTAGTGAAGAAGTTATTTTACAACTGTGTTGTCTATTGGGAGGAGAGACATAAGGACACTAATGAGGCAGTCGATTCTAGTAAGATGCATACTAATTACGCCCTAAAGATGTATGAAACTTAGAAAGGGTAGGCAAGTGCACATAAAGTCATTTCATTTAGCTAATAGAATGGTATTTTCGAGGTTTTAACTGGTAGTCAAATGATGCGGATAGGATTAAAGGGAGGAGGAAGGAAACATACAGTTGACTTCAGGGGCTGCACTTACACTTATCAGAAGTGGCAAATATATAGGATCCCTTGCTCCCATGCACGTATTGCTGCTGCAAGTATGAAGGTGGATAGCAAATTGGCAGTAGGGCTATGCTATAAGTGGGCAAACCAGATAGATTGTTACGAAGCTTATTTTTACCCCATTGGTGACTAGTTGAACTAGTTACCAGTTAGCTTCCCTTATCTTCACCCAAACATTTACTTACTATGATAGAAAGGTAAACTAAGGCATTAGCGATATCACATGGAGATGGACATTCAAGAGTGGTTGGATAAAACTAGATGTAGTGCATGTGACCGAGAATGACATAATAGGAGGAGGTGTCTGAAGATTAACAAAGCTGGTATATGTTCCCTTTCTATCTAGGCATTACATTATAATACATTCATAAGTGTAATGATTAATTTTTTTTTTTGGGCCTACTAAACATGTTTATATGTGTTAGCATGATAGATGGAGCTAGGATTGATTGATCTATGCCTACTTATGAGGCAAGCCAGTCACTGTTCACAAGCTATCTAGGAAGGCAGGGTAAGTAATGTCATTATCATTTATAATCAATTCTTTTATTAAATATATGTTACTTGCTAACTTAATTGAATGTTTGTTTAGGAGGTAGCCTATATACTACAAGTATGGCGCAGTAAGATGTCATTATGTAAGGATGAGCAAGATATCCCTATACATCCTAGGTTAGAGCCTTACATACGGGAGGCTGGGTTCTAGGGAGTTGTACAACTCTCATTTATTATGTTGGATTAGCATCTAATTACGACACTTATTGAAAGATGGAGGCTCAAGACATACATGTTCCACTTACCTACTGGAAAGGCAACTATCACACTACAAGATATTGAGGTCTAGCTTAGAAAACTAATTGAAGGGTTCGCGGTGGCTAGTTGGACTAAGATGGATGATGAGGATAGGTGGGCTGACATAGGGGAAAGACTGTTGGTCTTGAGGCTTGCTTGGATGAAGAGTGTTCACTTATCTTTGACGTAGTTGGGGGAGCACATCCGGATACTTCTCTATACGGTGAACGATGAGACGGTCTAACAGTTTGCATGTATATACATACTCAGCTTGATGGGAGAATTCATATTTGCAGATAAATCCTTTTGCCTTATTCACCTGATGTTCTTGTCATTGTTGGAGGACTTCTTAGTAGTTGGGCAATTTAGCTGGGGCAGTGCTTATTTGACATGGTTGTACCAATAATTGTGCTCTTCTTTGTCATCTAACGTGTATAACCTTGGAGGGGCCACGATTCTACTACAGGTCTGGGCTTAAGAAAGATTCCCACATGTCGCCCCACTTAGTCAATATAGGTTTATCATTGATGGGGATAAGCCATTGGTGGCTAAATGGAGGGTAATGCAAGATATGACTCAGCATCCGATGCATGTCATAGATACATACCATACAGCTTTTGACATGTAGACGATACAGTAGGTATGATATGATAAGTTATCCTTTTTGTTGTCTTTTTCTTGGCTGTAAGTGATAATCATCTTTGTTTCACTAGTTGTTTATTTTGTTTTCTTTTTCTTATACCTCACTTTTATATTGCCAGGCAATACATTTGGACTGACTGGGTACCACTCATATGTTTCTACATCATTAAGTGATGCTTTCTAGACTGTGTCATCCGGCAATTTGGTGGATATCAGTACGTTCCATAGGAAGTCGATACCTTAGAGCAGCACCACCAGCTGAACCTTTGAGATAGGATGGATTTGACTAGATCAACACACACTTCCTACATCCACGCTTAGGGAGAGAGACATGGATTCCTAGTACACATCCAGGGTCCTCGAAGGGTCGACGAGAGTCATTGGCTATGGTATAGACAGATCACCCGGCGTTATATTACACACCATGGAGTTGTCATCAGTCGATTGGTACGTATATCTAACATCGTCCATTATTTTTTTTCACTCGTACATACTTGCTATCATGTGTACTAATAACTACTTTTTCTACTCATTTCAGTTAGACTCGCTTGAGAGTGTCAGACTGATACCTGACTATATTACAACGCTGAGTATTGTAGATGGGGCACTTCACTTCGTTGAACAGTATAGTGGCCTTATCCTCTGCCCATAGCAAGAAGGCATACATGAGTCACCCCCATGTAGACTATGACGGGGAGCAAGGACTACCTGCTAACGAGGATATGCTAGCTCTTCATGCACTACCTAAGGGTAGAGGTAGAGTTCGAAGAGGTAGCTTGAGTGATACATCGTCGAGCAAACTTCGGTGATGATATCTCACCACATGGCTTCATTCCATAGACTTAGGGTATGTCAACAGGGGATACAGCACATACACTAGGGCAGGTGTTGCCTCCACTTTAGGAGCTAAATTCAGCTTGAGGGTTGGATCTAGCTCATACATGATTCCTTAGTTCCAACAATATCTTGATCTTGTGATGCCACCAGCTCTTCAAAAGCGATATTCTACCCCTATATAGTCATCCATGGGTGAGGACGTCACTCAGCTACATCCAACCCATCTAGCCGACCTTATTCCTCTTAGGGAACTTGATTTCGACGATCCACCACCTTAGCTTACTTAAACGCACAATAAATAGGGGCGTTCACTTCTTTCTCGTACCGCGAGGACCTTTATACAACGTAAGCATTAGTAGTTATGTTTTTTCTATTGTTTTTGTTTCCTCCTTTTTTTTTCCATTGTATTGATGTTATCACTGACTCATTGCAAATTTTGTATATATATTGATTATTTAAAATATAATTTACTTTTCAATTGATATTGCAGTTCAATGCATTGTTTATTTATCTTAGTTTCACAATTTACAATTATTTTTTCTTCTATCCGACTCGTATGGTTATTGGATGATCATTCCATGCGCTTATTTCTTCCCCACTTGCTATATTTGTTGAGGTATTCCACCAACCGTGATTTTATGTAATTGATTACTGTATCAAACTTTTTATTCAGTTTGCAAGTTAAGGGTTGAAAGAACATTATTTTATCATTTTGGATTGGGGGAAATTACTAGATTTAATGGAATTTAAATGTACCTTCGATTCAAATTCCATTAAACCTAATATATTGAAGATGTATGTACTGAATGCGCCTTAAGCATTAAAAATACCCACAACTGAAGGTACATTCACTAAATGTGCCTTTACTATACCATATTCATATATATATATATATATATTTTTTGAAGCGAGCCCTTTTCCATAATATTTTTTGGAAAAGGTCATATTAGTATAAAACTCCTGCCTATCACGTATAACCTGACCTCTCTTGGATCTGTATCTACCTAACCAATCCATGCCTAATTAATGTAGAAAGTGGTTCTTGCTCTTATATTATATATTATTTAATTTTCCTTTTCTTTATGTTAGTTTTTTCTTCTTTTTAGTTTCTTTATAAAAATCCAAAAAATTATTAATGACAGTACTAATTGTATTTGGTTGATTTATGCAAGTCCTTTATATTTTGTTTTGGCTTTTAGTTTCTATTGTTTTTCTAGGTATTATCAGTAATAGTGATAATATGTCGTTTGCATAATCTTAGAAAAGGGATAGATTCGACCCATAAACCGGATCGGAGTCGGCCCGAACTCGTAAGTCATAGGCTTGAACCATCGAACTTAGCGGGTCGACATGGTTCAATGTGTTAGACCTACTGAACTAACAGATCCAAGCTTGAGTCAAAGGAATTGACCCGAAAATTTAAAAAAATAAAAAAATAAAGTTCTTTATAAATTAAATTTAAGTATTCTCTTTAATTAAAATATAAAATAAAATTGACTATATATTATTACTTATATTTAGAAGTTGATATTGAAATTAAATAATATATATGAGTTTATAAAAAAAATTAAAACCCATATATTTTAATGTTGATAAAAATAGATAATTATGGTACAAAATATATTACTTTAACTACCAAAAAAATTTTTCAACAAAAAAAGAAAAAAAAAACCATTAAAAGAGTTCGAGGCATAAGATATCATAAGTTTCATATGATTTTGTCTAATTTTTGAAAGAGCAACTACTTTTGTAAATAATAAATTTTAATGATTCATAAAAATGCAAGTGTATTTATAATTTAATACTATTAAAAGTTGTAAGAAATATATTTATGTTATATATAAAATGGTAAGTGTATTATAAATATTAGATAGATATTATTATTTTTACAATATTAGTCCAACTTCCACATAGATTATATTATTTTATGAAGTTTCCTTTGAAGTAATAAAAAAGTAAAGTAAGTATTGTTTGTCACAACTTAAGTCTTACATTGATTATATTAACAAGCTTTCCTTAAATGTTACCTATAAAGAGAGGTTTACTTACTCAATTCACTAATTGTGGGTATAAAGTAATAATTATGCATTATTGAAAATACAAATTATTAATATTGTACCCAACAATTAATAAAGCATGAATTATTAATCTTAATGCCCAACAATTAATGAAATGAAGTAGTCAAAACTTTAAATTCTTATGATTTATTAGTGGTCTTTTAAATTAAAAATATAGATAAAAGAATATTTTTTTTCCCAATTAAAAAAAAAATATTGGGCGATTTACAGGCTGAAACTGATCTGTCAAACCATCAGGCTAAGTAAATCAGCCTAGAACCAGCCTAAGCGAGGTCAGTCTTGGTTTAAAGGAGACTAGGCCTTTGACCTAGCAAGTTCGAGCTAGGTTTGACTCGGCTCCAGGTCTACGTTTGTGTATTAATTGGTCATGTTATTGATGTTTAGGTTCTTGTTTACATGTTAGTATAATTTGTGTTTAGTTTTTATTTTAGACTATTGTATTTGTCACATGGTTTGCATATTTGTTAAGTTGATAATATTTCATTACTTGATGTATTTAGTGTTAATATGTTGAATAGTATTAGACTTATCCTTAACAATAGGCTATGTTTGTAGGTTTAACATTGTAAGCCCTATAAAATATTCTAACAGCCTAAGTTTAACTAAGGTAGTGTTTGGTTGCACAATTTTCATGATATTAAACTGTACAAAAAAATTTATCTCTTATTTGGTTTGTAAATTTGTTTAGTGATTAGACAAAAACTTGGTTGATGGATTGACAAAGTATCTAAATTTTGTCCAATCTAAACTACAATACAAAAATAAAATTACTAGATAAAAACAAAAAATATTTTATATTTCTAAAAAATCTCTCTATGTTATAATATTAAGTTAATGAATATTATTTTTATTAAATATTAAAAAATATATTTATTTTATAATATAAATAATTAATTTTTTAATATAAATTTTGTATTTAATACTGTATAAATCAAACATGGTATAATAACCTTATATCATCCAGTCCTCTTTGTACTTATCCAGTCCAGTTCTCTTTGTCCATTCCAGTCCAATTCTTATAATTAAATGCTAAAGCTCTATTAATTTCCTCACTATTTTGGATCAACAACTAATACAATTCATAAACCATTTTAAAAAACTAACGAGCTTTAACATTTAAATATATTTGAACTAAGAATTTAAAATCCCCAGAACTTAAATATGATCTAACTTTTAGAAAGTTCTTTTCACCACAACCTACTTCTTAAAAATGTCTATAATTACCTATGTCGATTTCTTGGAAGTGAATGATTACTTTAGTATGTTGTCTTTGCGTAGCAGCGAATTATCCTCTTTTCTATTTGTACTCAAGCTTATACCTTTGCTGCACAATTGACAATCTTCACTATTCAAATTTTTGTTCCTAACTTATCACTACTACTTTTAGTTCACTTAGGATTGTAGTCAGTTACCCAAAGGGGGACTCCTACTTTCTTTAATTCAAACTCTTTCCCACAGTTGTAGAAGCTCACATGAATCTGTCCTTTCCCTCATCCTTGGATGTGACACACACATCGGCCAGAAACCTAGAAAACCCCACGCTAGATGTAGTGATTCTTCTTCCTGAAGGTACAACGGTCCTTTTTGATCTCCACTCCATTCTCTTCTTGGTGAAAAACACACGCCACAGCATTTCAAGGTGGCCATCTGGGAAAACACTTCATCTTTAGCTTCATAAGATCATAAGAGATGCTTTTCCATTGTTGTCTTTCCTAGGATAGCTAACAGCAGGTAAGGGCACTCCTGAACCTTCTTTTCTTTTCCACACTGAGCTAGTGACACTCTCCTTACAGTAAGTGTAAGTTATAGTCAATTTTTAGGAATGTCAGTAAGGGTATCGCAGCTCCTGCGAGGAACCAAGCACTACCGTCTAAGCTGCTATTGTGGGTAAGCTACCACTCCATTCCCACACCGTAGTTTACTCCTTAAGTCATCAAATATAACACTCGCAAGTCCAATACTTGTAGAATTCATAACTCATTATAATAGAGTAAAGCTTACATTCGAAAATACGAGTCTAAAATTGTTGTGTCGACGTAGCTTGGTAAATCTTCGTGTAACTTCACTATGTTGGTGCTTTCTTGCTATATCTGTCTTGTCTCGAAGTGTACGAGCCATGTGTGTGATATTTCTGTCAAGTCTTGAAGAAACTAAGTCCAGTTGCGGCTGCTTGTGTAGCGTCCTTTTGAGTTTATGCCCTGCTGCTTGTGTTTGAATAAGTGTTGTAGCGTGGAATATAGAGTAGTCTCTATCACATGTGATAGTACTCTAAAGTTTCTATTGCTGTTTCGAGCACATTGTAATATGTGCGAAGTGCTGCAATCACCGTCGAGTGTGTATGTGTCTTTTTGTTCCTCGATACATTGATGATCTCCCATTGCTACTCGGATGTCTCCTCATACAGCTCGTTTCCCCTGTGTTGTGTCATTGACATCTAGTTTGAGTCCTTTTTGTTTTATTTTTGTTGTGTTTGGTCCAAGTCGAGTCCAGCTGTCGTTATCGCGGTCGTGTTTGGAAGCGTAGGGGTTAAGGATAAAACTACTAAATTAAAGTTGTGCTGATACCTAGCTAGGTCAGTCTTTGTCATGTGTATAGGATCTACACTGTTGTCCTGTTATTGTTGCTGCTAAGTTGAGTCACGTCTGCTTGTTGTGGTCTAGCTCTTTTGTATGTGTGTTTCAGGTTGGTCCTTGTGAAGTAAAGCGACGAGTATGTTACATGTTGTTTCGACCTGTAGGGTACAAGCATAGCTGATATTTAAGTCGTACCAGGTTGTTCCATTGGAGTATGGCTGTTCTCTATATCACATAGGAAATTTTAGTGTCTTAACTGCAATAGGATTTCCTTGCGTGTCATAGGTTGCTGTTGTCCTGTTGCACCATGACACTAAGGCCAAAGTCAGTTTGCTTCTTTTTCCCTCTTCCTTTGATTGTTATCACAGCTTCACCCCTGTTTTTCTCTTGAACAAAATAGAGCAATATAAGCGATGTCTTTTGTTTCTGTAGTTGATAGAAGAAAATGTTTATGCTGAAAATCTAGATGAACTCTTAGCCATGATGAGCCGACCTAAAAGCAGATCCCGAACAAAAGGAAAATTTATTACATATTCAATGCTTAGTGAATAGGAAGACCTATTCCTTAGTTGTTGATGGAGGAAGCTATACGACATGGTTTCTACTAAGCTAATATAGAAGATGAAGATGCCAACCTACTCTCATCCCTGATCTTATAGACTTAAGTGGTTTAATGACAAGGATATGGTTCATGTGCATAAAAGAGCTTGAATAACATTCAAGGCTAGGCAATAGAAGGATGAGATTGACTTCGAGGTAATGCCTATGAATGTAGCAAATTTACTTCTTGGCCGATCTTAGGAGTATGACTAGAAAGTGGTCCATGATGGCTTCCTTAACACTTATATGGTTCGAAAGGATGGAAAAATCTATTGCTTAACCCCCATGAGCATTGAGGAAATCCAAAGCCACTCGGCACTAATGGTGAAGAGAAAAGGGAAGAGAAATTTGTTCAACATCCAAGCCTATGCTCATTGTTTAATGTTGAGGACGACTTCTTTTTAGACCCACGACAATGATAGGAATTAGCCTACGATAATCCCCAGGTCGAAGATGACATGTTGAGATTCAAAGCATACCAATAAGATGCCAAGGGCTACCAACTCTTAGCAAGGTCGCATTAATAGCACAAGGCTAAGGGATACTAGTACCACTCGGCAACTGCCATGTTGTCTATCAAGAAACTGAAAGACCACACTGCCGAGGTCTTAAGGCAATAAATCTACTCAACACAGCATGGAGTGGTTAATGCAGATTAATCATAGAACTCGACAACTGTGAGCCAACCTTTCAAGTATCTTGGCCAAGCACTACAGGACTTCAAGGGTTCCTACCCAAACCCAAACATTTAGTTGTCGACCTTGCCCAGTTCAAATCCTGCTCCTTCCAAGACATCCTGAATGACTACATGCCGACTTCTTTTACTAAACGCACAATTTTATATTCTTGTACATATTTTCTTTATTTCAATTATGTGCCCATTCTTTAGGGTTTAAGGCTTTATATATTATTTACAGTTTTGCCACTAGGGTTTTAGCTCCTACTATAAATAGCAACATTTGTAAGTAGCCTGGATAGTGAAGAACACTGCGGTTTTACACTTAGAACTTTCCTCTTTTGAGTAAGGTTATTCTTGAGCTCTTAGAGCTTGCATTTACCGTATTATTGAGTATTGATTCACTCTTTAATCTTTCTTATGTCCTTATCAATCTTGACCTTAAGATTATGATAAACCTCTCATTTGAGCTAGTTAGTGAGTTGCATCTGACCCTCATTTGAATCCTCAGTGACATTTAGTATTTGTAAGTCATATCGAACCTTGTTTCAAGCTCGACCCCTGATTGTGTTTATGTCTTAATGCATGATATCTATACACATTTACTATCAAAACCCTCATTTTACTTCCTATTCTTCATACACACTTGAACCTTGACTACCTATTCTAGTTCCAACCTATTACATATACTCTAAGCTGTAACATTTTTTCTCCTTTGTAAGCTTTGAGGTATTCCCACCACCAACTTTGTCTTTCTTTAACTTCTTGTTGAACTTTATGAACTTCTTAAATCTTCTTACTATCATGATGTACCTAAGAGCTCAGTTATCAATAAGACTTATCATAACAAATTCAAACTAATGGGTCCTTCGAAATATCGAAGAAAATAGAATGAACCTGTCCATAAACTGACAAGAGTAGCTGACGTGAAGTTGCTTGGAGGATATGACTTACCTGCGAACACAACATGACTTAATAATTCACTTGATATGATGCATAAGTTGATGTCAAGGTCCACTTACCACTAATCCTAAGCTACTCAACAAAATTAGAGAAGAAAGTATAAGAATAGTCTTGGAAAGGATAGTCTCATAAGAATAGTATATTCAATGTATATCTATGATGTAAGATAAATCGGGCTTATAAGGAAAAAGGACTATTTATACTAAGTCCTTAGGGCAACCATACAAATAAGGAAATTACAAAAAGGCATAGATCACAGTAAGTGAGGGGAATTAAGATGTTGCAGCATTAAGGTCTATCGAGACTAAAAAAGGGTACAGTAAGTATAGGAAGAAAGTACTCGATTAAAAGGAGCATCTCGTCACTCGGTAAGAATCTCTTGGTAACTGAAAGTTTAATCACTTGATACAAAGCCTTCAGTAAGTGAATAGTCGGCGTCGGCTTAAGAGAGAGTGCATATCAAGGTGTAACCCCCTAGAGTTGTCAAGGAATTCAACCAACCTCCTTCTGCATAAGTTCTTTTGTCATTGGTAAGTTACCAAAAGGGGATTCTTCAAGTGAGGGATTGGAGGTCTCAGAGCTGTATATGAGTAAGAGGACCAGTGGTTAGTAGCTCATCAGTTCCCTAGGGTTGTTGAAGATTTGCTCTCAAATCTTAGCCCTCTTCTTCATCGAATACATAAGATATCAAGTCAGCTACATTAAAGGTGGCAAATATACCGTATTCGTCGAGTAGCTCTAGCTCCTAGGAATTGTCATTGATGCGCTCAAGGATCTTGAAGGGTCCATCTGATTTGAGGAAAAGCTTGTTCATTCTCTTCCTAAGGAAACGCTCCTTACTGAGGTGGACTTATACAAGGTCTTCGGGGTTGTAAACCACTTGTATCCTTCCTCAACTTCCCTATTCCTTTTGTCAGGCTACAATATGTTTCAGGTGCTTAATAACCATTTGATGTAACTTCTAGAATTCCTCAGCGTGTTGAAGACTTGATTAACTTTCCCTTCGTACAATAGGGCTGACAGTTATATCCAAGGGCAAGTTCGAGTTGAATCCATAGACGACCTCGAAAGGTAACTTTCATGTTGAGTTGTGAACTAATCGGTTGTAAGCAAACTCAATGATAGGTAAGAATAGGTCCTAATCGTGTAAATTCTTCCCTACAATCGCTTGCAGAAGGTTACCAACTATCTTGTTTACTACTTTAGTCTGGCCGTTTATCTGAGGGTAGCAAGAAGTATCGTACATAAGCTTGGTGCCGAGTTTCCTCTACAGGGTTTTCCAAAAGAAACTTGTGAACTTCAAATCACAATCAAACACAATACTTCTTAGCAACCTATGCTTTCCTACAAAAAGAGGTTAACGAAAAATAAATCATCATTAGTTCTATGGCAAGGACTGAAGTGGCTCATCTTGCTAAAATGATTTACCACAACCACAATGGAGTCATGTCTTCTTAGTGTTCAGGGAAGGTCGAGCATGAAATCCATGCTTAGGTTGATCCATGGGCGCTTAAGGATAGGTAGGGGTATGTACTCTCCATATGGCTCTCCCCTTTCTTTTACATGTTTACATACCTAGCACTTCTCAAGAACTCAAGGTACATCCTTCATTATCCTAAGCCAGTAAAAATGTTCTTTTAGTATTTCAACTATCCTCTTTTCACTAAAATGGTCAGCCAAACCTCTAACATGAGCTTTAAGGATAAGTAGTTCTTTAGCCGAATCACTTTGCACCTAAACTTGCTTGCCTTTCATTAGAAACCCCTAACTTAAGTAAAATCCATCCACAACACCTCCAACATTGCACTTGGCCAATAAAGGCCCAAAATACTAGTCGTGCTCATATTGATTAGGCAATTTGTTGAATCTAAGTACCTTGGCTTGCATAGTTGTAAGAAGTGTATAACGACGAGAGAGAGCGTCAGCCATTGCATTGGTGCTCCTTTTCTTATACTTGATGACGTAGCAAAAGGTCCCCAAGAACTCGACCCGCTTAGCATGACGTCAAGAAAGTTTCTACTACCCATGAAGATGTTCGAGTGACTCATGATCTGAGTAGATAATGAACTCTTTTAGCAAAAGATAATGCTATTAGTTATGTAGTGTTCAAGCAAGGGCATAGAACTCCTTGTTGTAGACTGAGTAATTTAAGGCACCACTACAGGGTTTCTAGCTGAAATAGGCAATTGGTCGGCACACCTACATAAGGACAACACCAATGCTGACACCTAATGCATCACATTCAACCTCAAAAACTTTCTCGAAATCAGTAGAGTGAGCATTGGAGTAGACGTCAACTTATACTTCACATCTTCAAAACTCTTTTGAGCCTTCTCTAACTACTTAAACTCAGTGTTTTTTCTAGTCAATTCAGTTAATGGTACAGTTATGGAACTAAAGCTCCGAATGAATCTCCAATAGAATGAAGCTAGACCATGGAAGCTTTTGACTTTAGTAGCACTTGGCAATATAGGCCACTTAAGAATAACTTTGACTTTCTTGTCATTAACTTGAACTCCCTTCCCTAAAACAACATATTTGAGAAAAACAACCTTGCTTTGACAAAACATACATTTATTCAAGTTACCAAATAATTTTTTGGCTCGAAGGACATCAAACACTGACCTTAAATGCTTAATATGAGTGACGAGGTCAGTAGTATAGACTAGAATGTCATTAAAATAAACCGTAACATATTTTCCAATCAATGTTCTAAGTACATGATTCATTAGCTGCATAAATGTACTTGGCGCGTTAGTTAGGCCAAATGGCATTACCATCCATTCAAATAGGCCATCCTTTGTTTTAGAGGCTGTAAATCCCTAAAAGTTTCGATCTAGTTTTTAAAATAAACTTAATGATGTTAGATGATGTAGGAGTCGACAAGGCTAATGAAAGTGAAAACCCTAAAAGAATTAATCAATCGCGTAAAAAAACTTTTCTACCCTAAATGTTTCTAAATACTAAGGATTTCATTCAAAAGTGATAGAAACCCTAAAAATGATTACCTTAAAGATATATGTACACTAATCTAACATGATATACCCTAAAACCCTAATTGATAATATAATGCTTATATTTTGCCAAATCATTAGTAAAAGGTTAAAGATGACCCTCATTCATGCTTATATGATTCGAATTCTCAAGTAATCCATTAAAAAATAAGATAATGAGTCATAGATTATATTTATCCCTTAAGTATGTGATTAAGATAATTTCACTTAAAGTTAGGGTTATAGTTGAAGATTAGGTTATATGCAGTGAACTTTAATACTCTAATTAGTACTTTTTGCGCTTGTTATCCAAAGTAGTTTATCAAATGAGATATATAAGCTATAAAAACCTAAAGCAAGATCTCATCAACTATGTTTACTAATCAATTCATCAAATACCTCATTTCCTCTCATTTCCTTCATTTTTCCCTTAATTTCCCTTAATTACTACATTATGTGCACAAAATTACACATACTTAAGGAATGTTGACTAAGACAACACATGTTAACCAAAATCAAAGGGTTGACTAAGTCAACACATGTTGACTAAAGTCAATATTTTGAAAAGTCAACAAAAGACTAAGAGATAAAGAAAATATCTCTTCCTTAATGATTGCTTTTCTTTTCTTTCTTTTTGATTTTTTTTTTCTCTTCTCCTTTTCTCCTCAATTGCCATCCACATTTCCTCCTTCTAGACCCCACCATTTTCTTCCTTTCATTATGAAAACAAGACAAAAGAAACAAACCAAAACTTCTCTCTCCATGCCATGAGCTCCTTCTTCCTCTTTCACTTTCATTACTTCACTTTTGTCTTCACAACTCGAACACAATTAAAGGTATGTCTTTAAGTTGTTTTATGTTGCTTTATATTATTCATTAGTTAGTTAATTAGGTAGATTAGATAAGTAGTTATGTGTTTAGTGTTATCTTGAAGAAGATGGAACAAAGTTTCCATCTTTAAGTGTAGGAATTAGAAATTTTGAAGAAGAAGAAAGGAAGACATGAGTATATGCTTATAAGTATGTGCACATAAGGGAATACTAAAAGAGTACAAGTATGTGAACCTTTGTACATGAGTATTTATCATGTACATAACCTAACTTAAGACCATATTTAACTATACATACCTATACTACACTAAATACATACATAAAAAAACAAAAAAAATGAAATTAGGAAGCTTTTCTTAAGGAAAAGATTGGGCATATGAATTTTTGTATAAAAATACGTATCCAACCGTATAGGTATATGAGTAGGTATACACGTATAAATACGATATAAGTTTAAGTAGATGTATAAGTATATATATGTATAAGGTATATGTACATAAGTATAAGAGAGGTAACATGTACATAATACATGTACATATGACATAAGCATGAGGAAAGGCTTATGTAATCATATGATGAGGTAAGTGATGAGGTAAGCACATGATGACATAAGTAATGACATAAGCAAGTGATGACATAAGCAATGACATAAGCATAGGTTTAGAAAATGAGAAAAATAAGAAAAGTATAGGTAATTAGGTACTCAAATTAATAAATCCTAATACAATTTCTAAATTAGATTATACCTAATTCAGTACATGAATTAGTAATAGCAACGTAAAATCCTTTAATTATAAGAATTTAAGGAATAAAAGATATAAATATAAGTAATAAGAGTATTTAAGTATTCATAGCTAAAATTTTTTATAAATTTAGTTCATAACGTAAAATAGAGGTCTTAACACCAAAAACAGATATTATCGTGTGAATATATGTCCAAAAACGATGAAAAACGACTATAAATTCATAAACATTAGAAATAAAACGAAAAAGTTACATACGATTGATAATAAAGTCTTATCGGGTAAAAGTTGATAGTAATTTAAGCAAAATTAGAAAATTAGATGTTTATAATTAGTAGTTAATTCAAGTACTTACTAGTGTTGTTATCACATAATGATCAGGTGACCCTGAGGTGAGCGAGGACCTCCCGATCGATTACTACGATTAGGGCAAATCGCTATGGCCGAGTGAGTATTTACCCTATGATTCCATACTTGTTTGTGATTGTAGATAGTGTACTTAAATATTATTGTTAATTGACTATTGTGTGGGATTTGGGAAACGCTTGTGTATGATCTTGTGTGTTGAAATGTGAAATTATCGTAATTACAGAGAATGCTTTGTTTGTTGCATGGTAGTATAGAAAGTGATTGTGTGTACTCTTAGATGGTCACAGCATAATTTGAACTTAAGTATACTCGGCTTATAAAAAAAAACTGGAACATGTATTAACATGCACGCATAAATATAATTCCGGCCGTCACATCACACGGAGGTAAAGAGAGGCTATTCGGGGGTTGTTATTATTCATTTATTGGTTCTGTACGATGCACTCGTATAAAATGACCTTACCCTAGCCCGCGGGAACACTAGGCGTTAGAGATGCCAACCGCCTGGCTAAGGGTCGAGTTTAGAAGCCTCCGTTTAGGGGTAAGTGTGGACTACGGGGGCCCACTCACAATTATACTAGAACTTGGGTTTTATTTTCTAAAAATAAAAGAATTATTTGATATAAGTGCGGAACATGGAGTTCCGTAGTAAAGTAAGTTCTAGTATAATACTCGGATCTGATTGATGCCGTATAAACTCCAACCCGACTTTGGAGGGTGTTAAATCTGAGTTACGTATATGAACTAGTTAATTATACGTATTGTTTGGCATTCAGTTTGATCATTCATTCATATGCGTGAATATAATGTACTTATAACTTGCTTGTGGTGTGGCTGAGGGTTTTGCTCACTAAGTTTAGGCTTACACCCCTTTAGACTTTTGTTACAGGATAGCCTATTCGTAGAGGCAAGACGAGGGATGCTACAGGTTAGCTTGGGGACTTGGGCAAGAGCAAGCTGTCCTATGTATTGAGAGAACAGTTAATGTAGATCTTTACTTATGTACTTTTAGTTTCTTAGTATTGTAAACTTAGATGTACTCTCTTACTGTATAATATACGTTTTGTAGTTCAAATTTTATATAAATATGTCAATGTGATGATATCATGTGAATCTGTGTGTTCTTTGAAAACTAATGGCTGTAAAGCTTTGTATATTGTGTGAAGAGTGCTTGATTGGAAGGGTAACCAATCAGGGGTTCTTCGTACAGTATACGGTGTCTACCATGAATAGGCCATCCCCAATTCGTGACAAAGGACGTCTTCCATTCATCTCCAAGCTTCATTTGTATTTAGTGGTAGCCACTTTTCAAATTAATCTTTAAAAAGATGTATGCACCATGTAACTCATCAAGCATATCTGTGACATATATTCAATGTATATCTATGATGTAAGATAAATCCGACTTATAAGGAAAAGGGACTATTCATAGTAAGTCCTTAGGGTAACCATACAAATAAGGAAATTATAAAAATGCATACAAAAGGGGAATTCCTAATACATACGAAAAAAGGGTAAAAAGGACAAACGATAAAAGGGAAAAATAGTACAATGTCAGGTAAAATGGATAAGTGGTAGCACAACATTGGTTCTACATATAGATCCTTTGATCATAACAGGTAAGGAGAATCAAGATATTATAGCATCAAGGTCTATTGAGACGAGAAAAGGGTGCAGTAAGTATTGGAAGAAAGCACCCAATCGAGAGGAGTGTCTCGTCACTCGGTAGGAGTCTCTTAGCTACTGAAAGCTTGATCACTCAACTCAGAGCCTTCGATAAATGAATAGTTTGCATTAGCATAACATAGAGAGTACATCAAGGTGTAATCTCTTGGAGTTGTCAAGGAATTCAACCAACCTCCTTTTGCATAGGTTCTCTTATCATCAGCAGGTTACCGAAAGAGGATTCTTCAAGTGAGGGATTGGAGGCCTCAGAGTTGTGCGCCAATAAGAAGACCAGTGATTGGCAGCTCATCACATCATTGCCATTTCATCATCATCATTATCAATTTCATCACCTTCATCAGTAGTATTGTAATCGGTGGCTTTGAGAGCAATAACCTTCTTCTTGGATTCTTCCTCTTGTCTTTTGATCATCTCATGGTTCTTGAGGATACCAAGAAGTTGTTCATTTGATAGTGCTTCTAAATCGTACACTTCTTCAATGGCTGTCGCCTTGGCTTCCCATTCTTTTAGAAGAGACCTAAGAATTTTTGAATTAATTTCCAAGTTAGAAAATTTCTTACCATACACGATTAATGGATTAATAATATCAATAAATCTCTTATGCATTTCATTTATGGTCTCATTAGGAAGCATTTTGAAACTTTCAGATTCATCACATAATAAACTTATTTTAGTATCTTTAACTCCAAATGTGCCTTCATATGTGCTTTGTAGCTCATTCCAAATTTCCTAAACATTTGTGCCTGTACAAGCTCTATTAAAATTATTTTCGCTTATAGCACAATGCAATATGTTCATTGCTATTTCATTTAAGTCTACTTTCTTCCAATCTTCCTCAATATAATCATCCTCTTCCTTTCCTTCTATTTTAATTGGTCCTTTTTCAATTACATCCCAAAGTTTTCTATTTTGTACTTTAATAAAAATTCTCACCCTGCACTACTAATAGGAATAATTTCCACTAGTAAGATGTAGTGGCCTATCTATCGTTTGACCCTCCATGAAACCTAGTATATTTAGTGCTATGATCTTTACTCTATAATGCGATTAAGCAATGAAAACTTAGAGACTAACTCTGATACCAAATAAAATACTATACTAGCAACTTAGGGGGAGGGGAATTGAGTTTAATGGCTAAATTTTACATTGACAACAAATCTTTAGTCAAATTGACTAAATAAATGAAATGTGGAAAAAATTAAGAAACAATAAGAGTGCAAAAATATAAAGAGAAAGGGATAGAGAAATCAAGCATGAAATTTTAACTTAGAGTTCGGACCATACTTTAGTCTCCATGATCACCCAATGCCTCAGTCGAAGTCTTCATAAACAATTTTATTGATCACAATCTCAATGACACAAGTGCCTATACCCAAACTCTATTACAAATAATTTTACAATTATAACAACTCTCAATCAATTAGTGTAGTGCTCTCTCTTAAGTAAAAATTGCAAATATGAAGCTTGGCACTATATTAAGGTTTGTAAAAGATTGCAAATAATGGGCACAATACAATTGGAATGAAGTGCAAGTAAACAAGAATAATTGCAAGAATATGGCTCTATTAATTGCATTTATATCCTTTAGCAAAAATCCAATCGTTGGCCCTATTCATCCTACATTAAATACATCATAACGGGTAATTCCTATGCAGTCTAACTGGACAGTTGTAGTCAAACCAACCAGACAGTCCATTCAAATAGGGTCACCATTCGAACGGTCTTTAGGTCATTAGTCACATGGTCTAACATAACTCAGTAACCTGCATCAACTAGCCAGACAGTCTAAGGACAACTAGCTGTACATTCCATAACCTGACACAGATCACAAAACACCTGATGTTATTAGCCGGATGGTTCACACTAGAACAATTAAAAAACATACCTAGACGTAGTAAACAGTTCTTGATCACTTTTTCTTCTTTCAACAACATCAAAATCAATTTAATAAGTTGTAAAGTATTTCTAAGTTAATTTTACTTCCTTAAAAGACAATTAATAAATTTCTTATGAGAATTATAAATTAGTTTATAACAATGATTGATTAGCCATGACTTGCATAGATTTGTTATCATCAAAATCACAAAAAAAGAATCTCTAGGTTCAACAACGACCTTACTTGATTAAACAAGTCTCATTAATAATATCATCATATCATACTAACCTTATTCTAACTTAGCTTGAAAATAAATATCAAGTCTAACCCTAAACCTACTAACCTTAGCAATTTCATTATTCTTTATTGGTTTTGAAGAAAACTTCAACGACCTAATAAACTTCCATTCATATTCTTCAATAGTCTTACCTACTTGTTTCAACTTATAATACTCTTGAAACATTTTCTTTCGCACACATTCAGGGAAATATTACTCTAGAAATGCATCCTTAAAGGCATTCCAACCCATAGGTTCTGCCATTGATTGTTTCTTACCTTTTCACCAATTATTTGCATGTCCATCTAACAAAATAACAGCAATCCTTACCTTCTTATTCTCTTCCACCTCATGTACTTCAAAAGCTTTCTCTAACGAATCAATCTACTCTTCCACAACCAAAGGATTGGTTTTTTGTCCAGTCAAATGGTTCCACTATACATTGCACTCAAGCTAGCTTATCCTCATTCACTCCACCGAGCCTAGCCATGGTAGTTGCAATTTGTTATACCACATCCATTACATGTAAGGGTAAAGCTTAATTTAATTAAGGTTGTTGTTTTGCCTTTATCTGCCTTCTAGCAGTAGACGATGAACCAGGATCCCCACTTGTACGTGTTTGCACCATTTTCTAGATAGTAGCAAACACAATAGATACTGTCAGTTTCCTTGTAACAATCACTACTAGCAAGGTTGAATTTATATAATACCTAGCTACCTTGTACACCGCATACATGCCTAAGACTATGGTCCTTAACTTATGCTTTAATACCACTTAAAGGATGTCATATCCTGACATAGCATAAGATGTACCATCATACATGAATACATGTTTACATTCAACAAAAATACTATCTATAGCAAAAAAGTATCACAATGGAGTTCAGCTTTACACTTGATTACACAAAAAGAGTGTAACCTTAACATAACTAAACTTAAAAGATAGTAGGTTTTATTTTCAACATATGTATAGATCCTTCTTGGGACTAATCAAAATACAATGAGACTTCTTTTCAAAAGTTGCTAACTCTATCTTACGCGCACTCAAAAGTCTTCCTTTAGTTGTTAGTTATGCCCATTCAGATATCTTATTGACCTGAGGATACATAAGTATCCTCCTAACTTTTTGTGAGCTAAGTGAGAGTAAATAGAACAAAAGGTAGAGCAAGCATAACATATACGTACAACATCATCACCATAAATCATTCAATTTTATATAGAGAATTCCCAATACAAAAGGCTTATGTAGGGAATACGTACTATGCTCATGTACATGACATGCATCAGTACCGATATCTTAGCCTATCTTAGATCTCATCTGATTAGTCGACACTCTCGAGCATTTGGATATAAAATCCAGAAACCTAAGGCAATAAGGAATTACCACACCCAGACTAGCTAAAACTACATTAAGTAGCTAGAAATGATTGAGCAGTGCAAATCTATATGCTCAAAACTCAACATAGCAATATTTTAACTTTTAGAAAACTTGACCCATAGGTCCTTTCTGGTCATGCCAAGAATGCAATAAGCAATATAACAACCTAACATCAAGCATGAATCTTAAGTTCCATATCAAGAATAGCCCAATTAGCTTAGTTCCATTTTTGTGTCCAAGCTTTATAATTCAATCCTTCATATAGGTTTAACCTATGTGAATACCTAGAATGATAGTTGAAGTTCCAAGTTTTCTAAGCAATGTGACTCCTCAACAAATCAATCATATATGAAGAAACATTTCACTCAATCAATACACATTCAATGTCTACTTTCACAAAAACAAAAATATCCATTTACTAAGGCTTGACAATAGTACAAATCATATACTTCACAACGTGGTCCTTCCTTACCTATCTCACTTGGGAAAAGAACATATAATTCTCAAGTTTACTATAAGTCGAAACCAAAGCCCTATAAACTTGGGTTTGCTTATCCTTCCAATATTGCATTTCTGAACTTTGATTAACTGTGTCTTCTTTGTTTCTTATTCGATTTAAGTAAACTTTATTTTCTCATAGTCATTATTTTAAGTACTATTAAAATATCTTAAGGAGTAAAACCGATCAATATGATTATAAGGTCGAAAATCCCTTTTTTGCTATTAATTCACTTGTATGTTATTGTAACTTCGAATGATTCAAATAAGGTTTAATTCTAAATTAAAAACCCCAAAAATTACATTTCCCTAACTTGACTAGCATCTATTAGTGACCTAAAAATGCTAATCCTATATGAATTTTGATAAATATCTTACTAGTACTAATTGCTATTTCACAAATTAGGCTAATATATAGGTTTATATTAAGAAAAATATGTAATAAATAGTATAAGAGCTCTATTAATTCCATGAAAAATACTATGAACTCACAAAAAAATATATATTTTAAATATTGTCCCTCAATTTTTCTAAATTAACTTATCACTTATATTTGCAAAAATAACATTTTTTGCTTAAAATTATGGAAAATTAGGAAAATAAGCAAATTTATGTATAAGATAAAAATCAAGTGTTCCAAATATCATTATAAAATTTCAAAAGTCAAAATATATTGGGCTTATTGATTAATTTATCCAAAAACTAATTATTTCAAAAAATTAATAAAAATACCTATTTTATTCAAAATAAATATAATAAATAGTAAACTTATTTATTTTCAAAAATTTTTGCTACCATAATTAAATAATATATATGAAGTACATTCTATACAAATTCAACTTGAAACAACAATGTTTATATTTTTAAAAATTACATCAAAATTTGCCTAAACAGAGCACTTTCTTAAGTATCATATATTTCCACTAATTATTTAGTTAAGATAAAACTACTATATCAATCTACACTTAAAATATTACTAGAAAAAAAATTTTTTTCCAAATCATTTAAGCAAGTTTGTTTTTTTAGAAAATTAAACAACTTATGGGTGAAGAATAAAGGAAACTGAACTATCGACCTCCGTCCACTGCACCTTGTTAAAAGACTCCCCTCATAGCTAACCTTCAGACCCCATACAGCCACCACTGCAGAATGTCAACAACCTATTAAACCGACCTTAACTAGGTTGCATTTTGTTTTTTCCCTTGTTTTTCTATTTTTCTTATTTAATTCGAAATTATTTTCTATGAACTATTTCCTTTCATTTTTAAGTTGCTAAATCTTGTATCTTGGCATTGTCCTACCATTTATAGGGATTTTCATGGGTAAGGTTACATAGTAATCATGCTAAGTGTCAAATTCTTACTAATCTTTGTTGACCAACTTTGCTAGGTGGTAATTCGTTGTAATTTGGCTAATGAGTCACCATTCCAAGCTAATCCCAACAAGCCACATCAAGTTTTGATAAGTTTAGTAACTTATTAAGTCATTTTTGGATAATTTCAATCATTTTGTATTAATTTACCCATATTTTATGATTTATATTAATCTATATCCATATTAAATACATATGACATATATTCTATATAAGTACATTTATATTATATATAATTTCACTTTACTTTATTATTTTTATATGTTAAATAACTTATCTCTAAGATCTCATTATGTCTCGAACCTCGAATATCAAATTTTCGATAAATATCAGCTTTATCGATAAACTTATGTTTTTATCAAATTAAAAATTTTATATACTTTATTTTGAGAAATTAGCTTTACCAAGTTACTTCTTCTAATTTTTTTTTATATTAACATGAAGTTTGAACTAAAATGGATAATAACACCAAACGCCTAAATTTAGGGGCTCGGAACCTTGAGGCATTATAGAAAATGTCATTTTCTACTAATTCTTTACCTCAGCTACAATTGTTGACTAAGGTTTACTAACTTTGACTTCTTTTTATCCAAGTATCCATAAAGTTTTTAGAATGAAGTCAAAAGTAGTATTCTTAGTAAGATTTTGTCCCCTCTTTAGGTGAAACTAATGCTAAAGTATAGTGAAGGCCTTACATGAATCTAACTTATGATTGTTTGACTCTCAAAAGAAGATGTAGACTTAGAATTGTTGCTACAAGTCACACCACCCTCCATCTTGCATCTATCTATCATATTTTCTATTAAGTGATAAGTATTTCCTCTTATCCCATATGATCTTGGATGTTTAAAATAGGTTTAGATAAGATATAATAAGCTTTTAGGTTTAAATTTTTACTAAAATCTTTTATTTTTAGAAATCCTATTTTAAGACTACAATAATTAATATTTTATAGTATTTATAGGGTTTATAAGTAAAATAGGCTATATCTCTTGAATCTCTCTCAACGATTTTAGCTTATCTCGAATATATCTTTAAATTATGTCTTAGCAATTACTAGCCTATAATAGAATTTTTTGGGGTTTACATTTCCCACTTTTATTTTTTTTTTCAAAAAAAAAAAAATAGAGTAAGCAAAATTTGGCTTAAGTAAAGAAATTGTAATTGATCTTAACTTTTGTTTTCATGTTGTTGTTTGTCATCTTTATAAGATTTAAATCTAACGTTTCGAAACAACTAAGTCTTCACAAAAATAGGAAATTACCTATTTGATGATAAAACTACTAAAAATGGAGTTTCGACTTGTAACTTTTTGGATCTCCACTGTCTATATATATATATATATATATATAAAGAAACATTAGATCTTGTAATTTGAATTTGATTTCCTCAAGACTTAGAATGTGATTGAGACCGAGCATCCTTTAAAGTTGCTATTAATTTGAAATATTAAGCAAATGAGATTCGTTTTAAAACTTTGGGTTTGGTTGGGGTGTAGGGGGTGATGGGGGTGTGGTGTGTGTGTGTTAGTTTGGGGTATTAGCTAGCATTATCGTAACAGTGGCCAATCAAAACCATTCATTTACTAAAACTAAATTTATACCATCCATTTTATTAAAATAGCTTAACCTGTAACTTAGATAATAGGTCAATAAGTTTTATGAATAAAAAAAAAAAAACTCATTAACAAATAATATTAAACAATTAAAAATAACAAATCAAATATCATTCAAAAATTGCAAAACAGAAAGAGTTTCTTGCCTTTGCTCTCTCAAAGTAAGATTGACTGTAAAAATGACTTAAGCACAATACAATGAATTTCTTGCGTTCTTAAATAATATAATTACTTCACAATTCATCTAGGTACGTTTTTCCATTATTTTTTCTTACTAATTTCATGAAATTTCATTTTTTTTTTTGTTAAGGTTTGGGGAGGAGGGAGGGGGGTGGGGAAGGAATTCTCACAATTTGATTTCTTATCAACAGTTAGATAACACTATCGACAAGAACCATGGAAGGTTGTATGTATGAAGCACAACTGTTGACAATGACATTGCACTATCAAAAGTGCATGAGAACACAGAATCCCCATGTTCATAGATAGGCTTCTCCATTGACAGATACAATGGTGGGAGCTTTTGTGTTCTATAACATTGTCGACAATTGTGTCTATTTTGTTGAAGAGAAATCTAGTTTCTATCTACAGCTTTATACTACACTTAATTATTTATTTTCTATCATTGTATTGATACTTACTTTTACTGATTGTGTTGTTATATAATATAAATTTGTGAATTTTTAGAGGAAGATGAAGTATCTAATGACATCATACATGCATTACTTGTACTATAAACTCCGCAAATCTAACTTTCTAAGTATAGAATCAAATCCCTAAACTGTAGATGATTTCCTAAAGTCAATAGAGCAAGTGAAATTTAAAACTGATTAAAATACCTAAAGCGAATATGAAAAACCTTAAACTATCAATTGAACATTTAATCACATATGAAGACCCTAAAACCTCAAGTATATGTAATTACAAAAGTTAACCTTGAGCCTTGTCAAAACCCTAAGATAACAATCGAAAGCTTAATCGCGTATAAATATATTAAACCCTAAATGTGTAAAAACACTAGAGATTGTGCCCTAAAGTAATAAAAACCTTAAAACTATAACTTTAAGGATATAAAAGCATTAACTCACTATAATTTGCCCTAAAACCTTAAGTGACAATATATCCTCCATATTTTGCTATTTCATTAGTAAACGACTAAAGATAACTTTCAATCATGCATAAATATTTAGAATACTTAAGTGATCCCTTAGAAACTAAGATATTGCATCCTAGATCACATTCATCTTCTAAGTATATAACTAGGTTAATATTACATAGACTTAGGAGTTTAGTTGACGCTTAGGTTAAGCTTAGGTTAAATGTAGTAAACCTTAATATCTTAAATGATACTTTTCATGACAATTACACAAAGTGGCATACCAAATGATATTTCTAGGATATAAATACTTAGAGAAAGATCTCATTACCTATTTTTACTAATTATTTCAACAAACCCCACATTTCCTTTCATTTCCTTAATTTTCTTCCTAATTTTTCTTAATTACTTCATTATGTGCATTCCAATTACATGCAATTTTAAGAGAGTTGACTAAGTCAACATGTTGACAAAGTCGAAAAAGTCAACAAATGTCATTGTCATCTAAAATTCCCTTCTCCTTTCTAATGATTTCTTCTCTTTTCTTTTGGATTTTTCTTCCTGTTTTCCTCTTTTGTCGTCCATGCCTTTTCCCTTAGGACCCCACTTGTTTTCCTTTTCCAAAGCACAAAAAAAAAAAAAAAAAACAAAACCAAGACCTTTCCTTCCTTCCATAACCGTGACTTCCCCTTTCCCTTTCACCTTTCTTCATTTTCAAACTTTGCAACCATATTTTAAGGAGAAAACAAAAGTATGTTCTTATGTATTGCCCCATATTATTTTATAGTTAGATGAATAGGTAAGTTAGTTTAAGTAGTTTATGTGTTGTGTTTATATATGTTGTGGAAGGCTTAAAGTTTCAAGTTTTATGTTTAGAAGTGTAGGATAGCCTTAGCACATGGAAGAAGATACATGTGTATATGTCTTTAAGTATGTGTACATAATGGTATACTAGAGAAATATATGTATAAAGCCCTTTGTACATAAGTATCCATTATGTACATAACTTAAAATAAGGCATATACTAACTATACATACATATACCATGCTAAATACACCCTTAAAATACAAAAAGAATGAAATTAGATAATCCTTCTTAAGAGGAAATTTAAGCATACGAAATTTGTATAAAAATATGTATGTGACCGTATATATATATGGGTATATGTACAAGTATAAATACGGTATAAGTATAAGTATATGTATAAGTAAATAAGTATACATATTAGTATGTTAGAAGTATAGTTATATATATAACATATGTATGAGTACATAAGGATATATATATATATATTTATATATAATGAATGATTGCATAAGCCATGACATCATCAAAAGATTACATAAGCAAGCGATAACATAAGCGATTGATGATGTAATCAATGACATAAGTATAGGTTTATAAAATAAGAAATGAGAAGAGTACATAAGAATTAGGTACATAAATTAGGTACATAAATTAGTAAACCCTAATACAATTCCTAAATTAGATTAAACTTAATTAAGCATATGAATTAGTAATACCAATATAAAATTCTCTAAGTGTAAGAATCTAATGGCTAATTAAATCATTAAATACTAGAATAGGATATAAACATAAGCAATGAGAATAATTAAGCTTCAATAAGTTAAAATTTTAATAAGTTTAGCCCATATCATAAAACACAGGTCTTAACATCCAAAACGGATATCACCGTGTGAATGTGCGTCCGAAAACGATGAAAAAAGACTATAAATTCGTAAATATCAGAATTAAAATGAAAAGTTACAAAATATATAAAGGAAGTCTCATAACTTACAAATATAAGAAAATAGTTACTATTAACCTCATTGTGTATGGTAAACCCTATACACATTATACTTGGGTTATATTAGGGAAACTAGATAAACTACAATAGACTTTTAATTAACTAAGGAGTCTGACTTCTAAGAATATTTATAAGTTTTACTATTTTGATTTAGCCATTCAATATCAAGTTCTAGAAACCCCAAAGGCTTAGAGAATGAGCAATAATCTAAGTGAGGGAGTTCTAATAACCTGCTACTTGCTTGTGCATGTTACTTGTATGAGATTTTGCTGCTTGTTGTTGCTTGTATGAGTAAATGACTGCTTTGCTCGTTTGCTATCATCTGTGTGATCTCCTTTTTAAATTGATAAATATAAGTATCAGACCAAAATAACCAATTATACTCGTTTCATGTCTATGACCCGATAAAGGTATCAATGGAGAGTGCTAGCTTTGCAAAAATCTTAAGAAAAGTGTTTTTGGAAAAAGCTTTTCTACTCTTAAACATATTTTCATGTGATCTTCATAAGGGCTTGTAAATCCATACATATTATTTTAACGTTAAGTCAAAGCTATCATGGGATCTCCAATTGATAGCGAGAGGACTCGCTTTATTGTGCTCGTAAGGCCTTGGATAATTTTGGTTGCAAAAGAACTCGCATGTTTGTGGCTGAAGGGCCTTGGATGGTGGATAGTCCTAGTTTAGGATCCACCTATTTAGATTGAAACTTTTTTTTTCTCGACTAGGGTAATAGTCGAGTGTTTCCTAGAGGGGTGGTGCCCCTAGGTAACCTCATGCGAGTAAGCTAAGGTACCCTGTACGGGTAAGTACAGGGGATAATCGAAGTGTAGATGATGTAATTCTACACCTTTTGTAGTTCCGAACTCCTAGAGATGTGTTGCTTGCATTCATCACACTTGCATTCATTTTGTATGTAGATAGGTTGCTTGCATGTGTGATAATAATGTATGATAACTTGTTTGAATGGTAGTGGTGAGGGACGAACTTACTAAGCTGTTCCATGATCATTCCCCTTATTTTCTCTTACAGGTTTACTTACGATGGGATTGGAATAAGTCTTGAGTGCTAAGTGCAAGATGAAGATATGTATATTAGTATTAGAAGTAGTTGAGTACTCTTTAGATAATACATAGACATCTTTTGTAGAAAATATTTATATATTAGAACTTATTATAATTTAATATTTATTGTATATTTTTTTTTATATATAATGTTAGTAGATCCTGTCTTATTATTTGGTAAGGGATACCGATTCTCTGCGGTTCTAAGGAACTGTAGAATATGGGATATCTATAGTTATTTATATTTATATGTTATGTTATGCTATGTTACAACAAATTAATTACTTGAAAATCAATAATTTTAGTGATTTATTATTTAAAGTCTTGCAATTTCTGACTTGTAAGGCGGTTTTCATATTATGGGTGCATGCATGTTATGAAAATTTTAGATAATCCTACTAAGCCCCTTTAAGGTCTTAACATATACAACTCAAGAAGTCCTTTTTTTTTTGTTTTTAATTTTTTGGTTTATATTTTTATAGTTATTAGAACATAATGCTTTTGTTGTCTTAGTTTATCCTTACATAGGTAGGATGAGAGTAAAAAGTTAAAGTTAGATGAACAATCAGTTAAGTGGGAGTTTAGTAAGGTTATATTTTATATATGTTAGACTACTTAAGATAGTTTTGTGGTAATTTTTACATCATGATATTTGTTTTTATTCAGAGCTTGCGAAGAGAGATGAAAGTGGCATACTCTAACAAAAGTAAAGAAATAGCTCCATAGAGTATAAGAGTGAGAAGGTCGAATCTTAGGGTACTGTAAGGCTGATAAGATTAGATAGGTATTGAAAACAATTAACTTGGAAGTTTTTTTTTTAATACTTAATTTAGATTTTTTATTCTTTGTAGTACGAGATGAGATGTCATCCTAAACGTGTGGCAGATGTAGTTTTATCTTTTAGTGATGTGAAAAAACATGTTATGAGTAACGCAAGGCAAGGTTTGGTAGCCTTTGCACTTAAATTGCAATATGAACCCAAGAGTTGTGTTTTGGACATAAATGGAATAAGGCTTCAAATTACTCCTTAGAATGTGGAAAATGTTCTTGGCTTCAGTAGTAAAAGAGAAGATGTTCCTCTAAATGCTAAAGATAAGGTATTAGGTAGTGCGAGGAGCAGCCTCAAGTTGAAGAAAGATGTTAAGATAATTGCCATCAAGTAAGATTCGAAAAAAGTTGAAATTGCTAATGATGAATTCAAACAGTTGTTTGTGGTATGGGTACTTGCCCCTCGATCCAAGTAAGCTACGACAATTTAATTGGGCAAACTATGTTCTTTAAAGAATGCAAGATGGTATGTAGAAGCACAAGATTAATGGTCAGAGCTATAAGTCAGGTTGTTTTCTATTCCTTATGGTACATGTTTAATCCTTAAAACCCTTATTGACATTAAGTAGTATATGATCCATTAGTAATATTATTATTGAATATATCATGTTTGATGTTATGTATCTGATTGATTATAATTTTCCATGTTGTGTTCTCTTTATCTATATTTTATAGACAAGTATTTGTTAGGTTATGTGGTGGTGGATAGCTCAATGCGAGAAATACCTCGGTTGAAGACATGAATTGAAGATAAAGTGAGGAAAGTCATAGAGAAGCTTAATAAGGTCTTGAGAGAAATGATAAGCTACTCCAATTTTATTACCCGACTTTACTTGTGAACAGTTTTAGAGTCATTTATACCATGTTAATCGCCATTTGATTTAATAGGTGGTTATGTAGACTCCTCCAAAAGTATTATATGAATAAAGTTTTTCTACCCTAGGGAAGCGCCATTTGATTTAATAGGTGGTTATGTAGACTCCTCCAAAAGTATTATATGAATAAAGATTTTCTTCCCTAGGGAAATTGAAGCTTGAGGTCGCACTTTTCCCTTTTTATTATAGCTATCGACTAGGTTATATACTTAATTGATTGATATATAATGTTAATGCGACTTCTACAAGTGTTAGAGGAGAAACTAGATATTATCATGAAGTAATAAAAAGAACTAAAAGAAGAAGTTCAAAAAATTGTAAGAGGAGAAACCCCATTTCTAACATCCATGGAGAAGCAATTGACGGAGTTGATGAATATTGTTTTTCTATCTAAAAAGGCATGCAAAGATCCAACTAATGTAAAAGAGAAGAAGGACAAGTTGGCAAAGATTTCTCACATCACAAAGACCTAAACTTAAATGACGATGGATGCATTAATATTAGGCCTTTTCAAGAAATACCATCTAATTGTGATGAGAACAATCCCAAACAACCACAAGTAATCACGTATGTATCCTTTTATGTTTTTATTGCTTGAATTATCTAAAAATATTTTAGCTTAAATCTTTTTTTTTCTTGCATTGCAATTGATCTATTTATTTATTTATTTTTGGTTTTAGGATAAAGGTAAAAATAGTGTTGTGCAAGGCCAGTCGAAAAATATCATTGTCGTGCCATTAAAAATTCTAAGTCATACTAACTTTGTTGCACAGCCTAGAGAATTCAAGGAGAGAGGAGGCCCTAACAGTGCCAAGTGTCTCCATATTTAGACATGACAAGGATGGACAAGAAGAAAAAAAAAGGAAACATATGCCAAGCATTACAATGATGGACAAATTCGAACTAATCGTAGATATACTTCGTAATCCATCATCTTAAGAAGCCGAATAATCCCATTATCTACCAAATTTTCATAAAACCTAACACAAATCTCTTCTACAAAATCTAGATCAAACTCCAATCCATAATCTAGATTACATTAAAAAAAAAAAAACTTGTGCTTACCTTTAGTAATGGGATTCAATGGGGAAATCCACAACGAAAACTCACTAAGCTACATTTTCCATGATGTTTGGTTATCCCTCCCTCATTTGCTCTTCTTAGAAGTAGTGCATGGCACCGTAGATTATAGAATTTGGAGCAGATTTGTTGGAGTTAGGGTGTGATTGAGGTGTTGGGAGTATTTGGGAAGTAGAAGCTGTTAATACAGTATGTGGGGTTTAAGGTTAATTTAGGTTTAGGTTTATGTACTTAGGGTTTTCTTTTGCCATTTTTCAAAAAGACTATTGATAGTTTCACTATGGTATTGGTGCTCCATCATGTTAAAGTAACATTCCATTACTATACATCAACATCTACTATAGTAAACATACATATCTGTTGACAATTAAATAAAACTATCAACAATTAATGCTCCATCATGGTAAATAAACATTCCATTATGGTAAAATACATTCCTTTACAATATATATACATCCACTATAGTAAACATACCTATCTATCAATAGTAACACATTAATTGTCAATAGTAACACCTTAATTGTCAATAATGGCAGCAGCATGGAAAATAGTCTACAAAATTGTCGAAAATTTCATTATGGCTATCGACAATTTATGTTCTACCATGATAAATTGATATTTGATTACATCAAAAATAATTCCTTTACAGTATATCATGCATATCTATCGACAATTACAAGGTATACTATCGATAGTTTATCTGCAACAGTGTACTTCTCCACTCATTCTTGCATAAGCTAACAAGACAATAATATGATTATGCAAGAAGATGAAATTGTATTATTCAAGAGTAACAGAATGTTGTAAGGAAAACACAAACGTAATACTACTTAAGAACGAACCTTTATATAGCAGAATGGAATTACAATGGCTTGAAGTGACCTTTCAAATTCATATATACAACTTTAATGCTCACTCAAAGCCAAATGTCATACTATTGTCATAAGGATCAATGTAGTTTGTGTTTTGTCTAAAAAATGATGATGGTTAGTGCTCTTGGGTTGAGGTGCGTGATTCAAAGTAGGCTATAATGTTTTCTTCAGATGGACTATCTAAATTTACGACAAGATCTATTCATCTACTATTGCTTTAACCATCATTCCTAGGATTTCTAGGGTAATAGACATGATTATGTCCTCCTACTTGCATAAGCCACATCAAACTTGTCTTCTTGGTTACTTTGATTACTGGTTGAAAGAACCTTTTGCTTAAACAACTTTTAGATCCTTAATCTTACCTGTATAACATAGTGAAATCAACTATAGCAAAAAAATAAAAATGTAATAAGGCAAAAGATGAAAGGCAATAGGAATCTTACAACCTACCATACCATTGAGTGTTGGAGTGGCATCTACATCATTTGAGGCTTCTTGCATCTCGAGGGTCAAGTGTGTGATCTTCTTTGTTACTCGGTAAAAGGTTTTCTTTGATTTTGACCCTTGATGACACATAGCTCGAGTGCCATATCGAACTTGTTCCATCATGATTGCATTTCTAATGCCTTGCAAAGCCTCGTCACCTCCATGAATATTCTTTGCCAATTTCTTCCACCTCAACAATATGAGATTTTGAGGTATATTATTGAGAAACTACAATTTAGCTACATGAAAAGCATGGTTACAAGGAAATCAAACAGTCTTATAGTGTCAACATCCACAATTAATAGATTGGTCTAAATTATTGTATGTCGTGCTTATGAGTTTAGAAGGGGTGCTCATAGTGCCATAGAGTATGGATGGTTACCCCAGCTTTGTTGTCATCGTGAAGGTAAGGAATCTATAAGTTCAAAGAAAGTGCTTGTATATATTAAGGCCGCATGGTTTTCAAACTCTTTAGCATGGTATGCATAACTGGTTTTGTGTGTGCACCCTCGTAGTAAGCCTTCAGTTCTACATGTCTCAAATTGGCTAACATCTTCTTAAAGTGCTAAACAACTTAGTACATCTAATACCTCTTAGAAATAGAATAGTTTCCCCTTATAAATGAATGGATTCCCTCACTTCTCTAGGTACTTTGCATAAAAGCCCAAAAGCGTCCCCTTAAATACGTATGTGCCAAAGACAACCGCTCTTAGTACAACTCCTCCACCCATTCACTGCCTTCAAGTCCATGCCTTTCAAGAATATCTACTCATGCCACTTCAAATTCATCAATAGATTATACATCAAACATGCATCTCTTGAAATGTCGCAAGAACTCATTGCTATGAACATGAGACATTACATTCCTCTCAAGATGCCATGAACAAAGGCGGTGTTGTGCTTGAGGACAAACGCAAATAATGGCTACCCACATTGCCCTATCCCTTATCAATAATAATTGACGTAGGCCTTTTACCTTTCATTTCACAAACTAACACCTCAAGTAACTAGCTATATGCATCTTTTGTCTCATCATCTAATAATGCACTACTAAAGATGCAAGTCTAATGGTGATAGCTAACACCAATCAATATGACCAATGGAAATAGGTACTCTTTCAATTGATATGTGGAGTCAAAAGCAATGGCATCTCCAAAAAACGCATAGTCGAGCTGACATGTCGAGTTTGACTAAAAATCCGACTAATTTCTCCTTCATTCACAATGTACTCATAAAATAAGCCAGGATTAGCTTCCTTTAGCCCGCTAAGAATGCTGGGGCTACCTTAACATCACCTTCCTAGCCATTCTAGTTATCAACATAGTTGTATAGGCCTTTCTTTGTAAATTTAACGTTCTCGTATCCACCTACTTCATAAACCAGATATTCTATTATAACATACGACTAGATAGCAAAATTTAACATGCAGTTGATTTGAGCCTGATTAGCATCTAATGTAGACCTATGGGAATTTGAGAAGCAATTCTGCAATGGTGACACAAGTTCATGATTGTTCTCTATCTTTATAGCTAAAAGTTTCCAAATTCCATCCTTTTTCATGAGTTTTACTTTAAACATAATGGGACATCCAATTCTAGTTGACACCCTTTCCTTTCTAACTCAGTTAGTCCTATTAAGACATTGCTAACCTGTAAAACCATCCTTGTGGCACATCAATAGACACATTCTCACTTGCATCTACTCATTCTTTTTAGTATCACGCAAACGAGTACCAAACCCATTTATAGTAGCATACCTATTATAGAAATCCCTTATTACTGAAAAGGATGTGAACTTTTTACCCACTAGAAATTTAATTGAATGCAAACCTGTATAGGATGACAAATCCTTAATGGTCATCACATTACTATACCAAGAAGAATCATTGCTTCGACCATCACTTGAGATCGAAAGATCATGCAATTCATCATATGCATCATTGGTTTCGATATTATGGTTATGAACATTATATCTGTCTTTATTATCACAACCCAAATCAAACACTTGTCTACTAGAATCCATATTGACATTATAGGAGTTTTTATTTTTGTTCTTTCTAGGTATTCAATGAACCTTAAGATTTTAGTGTTGAGAAGTATGTGTTTTCTAATGAAGGGAGTAGACCTTTATTGGAAAAATAACACAATGCAAAAATTTCTATTTTTTAAAAAACTATCGACAGTTTAATAGTATTATCAACGATTACGTACACATGCAAAAAATTATCTATAGTACCACTAAACTATAGACAGTTATACAATCCATTCCAATAAAACACAACTTGTTTACAGCAAAACATGATCGAAATTGGTAACCTATTCTAGGATGATAGTAATGCAAATTGTCAATAGTAACATGATACTATTAATAATCATACTAAAAAAATAATAGTATTATCGACAGTTACATACACATGCAAAAAATTATCTACAGTACCACTAAACTGTAGACAGTTATACGGTCCATCCCAATAAAACACAACTCGTTTACAGTAAAACATGACCGAAAATGGTAACCTATTCTAGGATGATAGTAATGCAAATTGTCAATAGTAACACGATACTATTAACCACCATACTAAAAAAAAATAATTTATATAAAAATACATGTTCATATTTTATTTAATATACATATCACTATAAAATTTAAGCTTATATCACATAAAATTTTAACATTAAGAATAGATAGTAATATTAGAGCGCACAATTTTCAAACACAAAATTATATATAATGTACTAACATTATTAATAGAGCACTATTATATTATCTCAATGTAGTGATATATAATATAGTATAGTGTACTAACAATGATATAAACAAAGTATATGTATATTATGTGCACAGTTTATATATGAATTATAAAGATATGCTAATTATAACTATGTACACATTATGTAGAATAATTTCAGTAATTTACGTGAATTATAAATCAATAATAAACATACTATTATATTTTGACAATAATATATATGGATTACTTCTATAAAAATTATATGTGCACATTATAATTATATTTAAACTATGTGGTACATATTTTTTAATTTCAATTAATCACAAATATCCTAAACCAAAATATATATAATATATACAATATAGTTTAAACACAATGATATATATGGATTATATTGATATAAATTGTATGTGTAAATTACCAAATTGTATAGATTTAGTATTTTCTATTAATCATAATATAATCTATATACAATGGTATACACGGGTTACATCTATATGAATCGTACATGCAAATTACCAAATTATATGAATTATTTGTAGATATAGTATTTTCCATTAATCAGAATATAGTTTATAAATAATGGTATGTATGGGTTACTTCGATATGAATTGTATATTCAAATTACCAAATTATATAAAATACTTATAGATTTACTATTTAGGAAGGGTCTAAGGATGTCCAGTCCTCAAAAGCAAAGAAGGGCCATGAGCTCATCATGGGGTATGGGTCAATGCTCGGGTGTAGTTAATGGGTGCATGCTTCTAGCATTTGTGATATTTCTAAACCATTGCCTTGGCATCTTCTTTCATAGTCAACTTGTAGTGGCTGAGGCAGAGTATTTTGATGTACAATGCTTGGGCTTGGATGTAGTTGCTACAAATCCTAACAGAGAGCTCTTCTAGGATATAGATGCCCTCTTCAAGCTTAAGACATCTATGAAGTGATACACTATACCCATGGCAGTTTAAGATGTCATCGATGAGTGTGTTGTTTTCTACAACATAAGGCAATCTCTTAACCCTAGCCTTATAGTTAAGCAATGCACTGATCTTTAAGTGTTCAATTATTAGTTCCATCTAACATGGTTTGGGCTACGAAGGTTTTATGTCTAATATTTCCTATCATAGCTCTTTAACGGTCTGCTTGGGGAGGTACTGAATGAAGAGCAACTTGTCACTACTATGTGGTGTCAGGACCACAATTGATACAAGCTTTGACAACCTATTCGCCTTGGAGTTTTCTACTTAAGGAATCTTATTTATCTTCCAATGGTGAAGTTTAAGATGAGGCATTGGACTATTGGGAGATACTTCACCATTGTCTCTCCCCTAGTTTCTTACTCCCCCTTTACTTATTGGACCACAAGCATAGCATCTGAGTGGAATTCCAACTCTTGAGCCCTAATGTCCTTTGTTATCTTCAAGTCGGTGATGAGTGCCTCATATTCGGCCTCATTGTTGCTCACCAGGAACCTAAGTCCACACCGGTATATCTACATCTAACAGTGCTTCCTCCTCTTTAGTGTATTTGGCCATGATGTCCACAAGGACTTGTACCTTGATTGCCTACCTCAAGCGAAATTGCATGCCATGAGCGCTAAGTGTAAGCCCTTAAAATTGAGTTTAGTACAATCGACCCAATATTTAGGGCCTACAAGGAAAAGTTATCCGATTGAATCTAAACTTTAAAACTAAGATAAAAAAGTTAGTCGAAGTGACTTAGTAAAGTTAGATTTTGAAAATAACGACCTAAATCCCAATTTTACCCCTAGAATTATGATTATTTAATATAGTACCAAATTGTTTAGAATCCCTAAAATCGAGTTCAGAATACGATGAAAACTTAGATATAGGTTAATTAAGTTGTAAAATGAGATAAAATAGTATAATTTGCTATATGAATATACTTGTATTTTTATGAGTATACCCACTGTAACTAATAATTATACCCGTAGATTAACCTTAAATTACTTGATTATATATATTATGTGTTAAATTCATGAAAATAATTAAGAAACATATCTTAAAAATAAAAGATATATTAGAATCATAATTATACGAGTATGATTATATACTACACGTGTATATATACATTGAATACATACTTGCATATTAATAAATAACCAAATATTAATAAAATATGCTTAAAATACTAAGATAATTATAAATCCTATCCTACAAATCCAATTATGGCTGGCAATTGCTAGAGAACTACCGTAGCTTGTTGTAAAACCTATTAGTTGAATCAAAAGACAATTCACCCTTAGAAGCTACATCCTACTTGCAATTAATGGAGAAAAGCGAGGAAAAAATTTTAAAAAAAAAAATAGAAGAAGGATGGCAACCAACCTAAATAGCTATAAAAAAGGACCAAGGACATCGATTTACTTCTTTAGAAACTAGACACACTCAAAGGAAAACATAGAAAAAATCATAGGAAAATAGAAAAAAAAAAACCAGAGTAATTACTATGGTAGATCAGTTCCTAAAGCACCCTTTAATCAGCTGTTGAGCCATTTCACCACCAAAGAGGACCCCTAATGTATAAGCGTTCCAACAAACCCCACCACCCCACGGCTATTGGAGCACCCAAGAGTAGTTAGGTCAAAATTCCGCCCTATTTTTCAATAATTTCTAAAAAATAGCAAATTCACCCAAAAAATTATGGAAAATTTTTTAGTTAGGTTATTTCAAATGTGATTTTGTGTGATATTTTTATTTTTGAAAAATTCATAATATTTAATATACTTGCTTAAGAAAGTTACTATTCATCCGAAGTTTGACTTTCAAAATAAATGTATCAAATGATGTTATTTCTAACTCAAAATTTTTATGTAGGGTGTTTATGACATATATGTAATTTCTATGTAGCCTAAATTTTTATTTGAATATTATTAATATTTATTGCATTTTTTGGCCTAAAAATAGCTCAAAATAGGCTAAAATTATGAAATAAATAAGAAATTACAAAATTAAATGATGAAATAGCCATGTACTGATTTGTAGTGAATAATAATAATGTTGGGATAGGTTGAAATTAATTTGGTGTAAAAAATATTATAATTGGGCAATTTAAGATAATTCATAGATAAAATCGTAAATACAAATATATAGGCAATAAATCGAAAACCTAAAACCAAGTACTAGCTGAGTTCCTCATATTTTTAGGAGTTTATAGAAAATTTTGGAGAATTATTTGGTGACTTGAACTATTTATTATGAATTTATGTAGTATAATAGCTTAAATTACAAATCAAGACGTATTTTTAATAATAATAGGTTAAAATGCAATAAATAGTTGAATAAAAAATATATATAGATGTACTGATCAGATTAGATAAAATGTGTATTTAAATATAATTAATGATACTTTAATAACCGGAATATGTTATATGTGTATTAGAGTTAGATAATACTTATATTATACAGATATATTGACAAATTAGGTAAAATATAATTTAATAACCTAAAATACATATAATACAATAATACTTATTTAGATATATATAATTGTATTAAAAACTTGAACTATCCATGAAAAGTCATCTCTAGAAATAAGACCCGTAATACATGTCGTTAGGCCTATATAAACCCAACGATACTATTTTTACTAAAATTGGATAATCCTAGGTAATATAACCTATAACTCTATAATATTACTGGATTTTACATATTACGATAACCCTACCAAAATTAAAATATGATTTAACCAATTAAAAGTACAGTTTGATGTAATGAAAACTATATATTATACATAATAGTATAATTACGTATATTATTAATAATTAATAACTTAACTCGATATATATATAAATATATATAATAAAACTATATAGTATTGTGATAATATTTTTTTTATATATGTAATCATTTTAAATTAAACCCTAATGTTTTCATAACTATTATGAAAACTAAATTTGGGTTTTGTTTATATAGGATTCCTTAGTTGTTAGACGATTAACAATCCGAGTCTTCCGTAGTGAGCTTCTAAACAGGTAAGTTGGGATTATGGGTTCACCGCTTGTTAGGATACTATATGAAAGCATATGGAGACTTAAGGGTACTTCTAATTGTATTTGTAAGTAGTTATTTGTGCACATGCCGTATATGTGTATGATAATTAGTTACAACAGGAGTTGAACTCCTTAGTGTGCTACTTTGCATGTTACATTGTATTTGTAATGTATGAACTTGATTGGCCACCCCTAATTACAACTAATAATTATTCTACTATAACGAAATTGGACATGCATAACACCCATTAGGAGAAACGATCAAGAGTACCAGAGCAAATGCTAACTTCCTTGAATGAGGATAGCTAAAATGCTCCTTTCCCCATCCTTAGTCGAATTAAGCGATAGGCAAGGAGGTCGCGGCAAGGGTGGGGGCTGTAGTTCGAAGGCAGTCACAGGACGAGGGTGTTCTCCATTGCACAAGCCTGGGTTTAGTCTGATTTGAGTCACACTAAAACTCTTCAATCCAAGTTGGGGCAGATGTAATTTCTCTAGCCTCACAATGGACCAGATAACATTATGCAATGTTTCATTTGATTAATTGATTGTATTGCATTTCATCATAATTAATAATCTTGCTTGTACTTGTTTGGTACTCTTCTGACTTTATCCTACTTACTGAGCTAGATGTGCTTACATCCTTATAGACTCTTTTGTAGGTACTAAGTAAAGATTGGGATGTTTCAATACCATCGGCCCCAAGTTAGTGTGTTGTTGTTTGGTAAAGTGAGGAACGGAGAACCAACAGAACTTGGGCTTTTGACTTTTCTTATGAATTTTAAGGAAACTAACTAGGAATTCCTTAAGATGCCCACTAGTTTCCTAACTTATTGTAAATAGTCTACAAAACTTGTGGTTTTCGGTAAACTCTGATTGTAAATTATAACTCTGGATGTGAGACATTTATGTAAGTACTGTTGTATTACAAGACAACAGGTTATATAGAAAAGGTATTTTACAAAGCTATACCACAAGTTTGATTACTCGCAAGTATCAAAATGGATGCTTCAAGCTAGTTGAGTTATATATGTCTTGTGTGAACTATATCTACGATGGCAACTATAAGATCAGCTTCTATTTTAAGTTAGTTTACACGGCGAGACTGTTATGACTCCTCTCGTTTGGGACGTAACACTCATAACCAAAGAGTATTAAACCATATGACTTGACGCATCAAGCTTTTATAAGATGGTTCATGCTGCATAATCAATGAGGACAACAATTAGAAGTGCTTAGAAGTACGACCTCAACTTCCTTATAGTGCTCATTATGACCAAAGCACATTTCTCTACCCCTATATATATGGTTTCCAAGCCTTGTAAAATGTAGCTGACATAATAAGTCAGCTTGTGCTTGTGTCTACCTACTCGAACGGGCATAAAGGAGGGTGCTTAATCGTTGATAGCTAAGTATAAATAGACCTCCTCTTTGAGGATGGGATTAGACAAGACAAATGGGCTTTCTAGGAACTCTATGAGCTTGTTAAAGGTAGCTTGATATTATGATATGCTTAACCTAACTTTACTTTACATATAAAAAAGTGTATTTTTACTAACAAGTGCATTAGGTTGCGTATGCAGTAATAAAACTGGTGAGAACCAGGTCAAACCTATAGGGAATGATGTTTAATTTTTAATAGTATTAGTCTAATCTAAATCTAGCAATTAAAATAAAAGATTTATTAAATTATCATATTCTAAAGAAATCTAAACCAACAAAATAAATAAATTAGGATATTCAATATTTGAAAAGATCCAATTGCAATCAAATAATTAAAAATGTCAATTAATGATAACAAAGATGCCTTTAACAAGTTTATTTTTAAATAAATTAAGTAGTAGGAATTTCTTCTCACAAAGTGAATACCAAGCATTAATTGATTTATCCTTTCTATTGCTATACAAGAGATAAACTAAACTAACCATTTCTTGTTCCTAAACTTTAATTGAATTAAAGAGTATATGTTATGCTTTCCTTAATCCAGATTATCTAATTCACAATAAACAATAAGAAAAGTTTTCGTAACTCAATCCTAATTACATATTCCAATAAGATCAAAATACATGCTATCGTGATTAGGAAATTAAAGACTTAAAACAATAAGCACACCTTACTAATTGATAATGCAATAATCCAATAAATAATTTCAATAAAGATCAAAAGAAATAACAAGAATAACAAAATCCAAATCAAGAATATAATAAGAAAAATGAAACAACCTATAAGGAGTTCTAATCATTGATTCAAGATCAAATATCATCTCCTAAAAAAAAAAAAGAAATAAAAAACTACTCTAAAATCCTAATCTAATGTGGCTTCTCTCTTCTATCTACATCTCTGTTTTTTTTTTTCCTTGTTTTTCTCCTCTTATTTTATTTATAAGGCCTTCTATTTATAGCACAAAGGATCCCATAGAAAAGTAAGACTACAAGATATAAGTGTATCTCTTTCTTATTATATTTACAAGGCCTTTTATTTGCATATGGTTTTTCTATGCTTCAATTCTTGCATGGAATAACAAATACATGGCTTAGGTTTTGAAGAGTATACGACATGTAAGATAAATTATTACAAGTACGTGATCAACATTAGTTGGCAACGGCTGTAGTATCTGCCTCTGGAGCTCTTGTATTTAATTTCTATCCTTGTAATTTCTCATGCTTTCATCATCATGTGTATATTTTCCAACTTCGCACATTTTTCTTGTTAAAAATATACAGATTAGTGTGAAAAAGTACTAAAATAAAATATTAACAAATAATGTACTAAATTATACTAACATTATATTAGAAAGTTTGTAAAAGCAATATAAAATCTACTTATAAAATAGACACAATTAATCTTTATCAAATTCCCCCAAAATTGAATTTTTGTGTCCTCAAGCAAAATAAATAAAACAACGAAAAACTCCAAGGAAACAAAAATTCATTGAATGCTCAAATTATAGAATCAAAAGTAAATACTACACATAATTTATTTAAGAACAAAAGCACCTACTCTATTACTAAAATTTCATCCTTATAACATGTTAAAATTCCATCCTTATAAAATATTAAAATTCAAGCTTCCAGCAACTTCTTATTCCATAGAATTTCACTCAACCATATTTGCATGCCCTTAAAACACCAATTACACAATACATGTATTGGTTATAGAAATCATACTAGAATTTAACAATTAATCCATGTAAATTGGAGTTGAACAACATCATTTAAACAAAGATTAAATTGGAAATAAAATAAAAAATCATAAAGTTAATAACAAAAGAGTTATCTACATTTTAAAAGCTTAAGGGTATACACTCCCATTTTTCATCTCATTAAGCACACTAATTAAAAACAAAAGAATATTACATCGATCAATCCCTTAATCGTCTCCTTACTTTTTAAAAAAAAAAAATTGGAAGGCTTTTCAATTTAATTTGATTTTTTTTTTATTTAAGCACAAATATTTTAACATTGAAAAAGAATCTCACTCTTCTGACAATCCAAATCTAATCCTTACCAAATTAATTTTTGCATTAGTAGCGGGAAAACACCTTACTCTTATAAGGGACTAAGGCTGATCCATACCAATTTAATTAACCACTTTTCATAGGTTGGAAACGAGAAAGAGCCTTAATCTTTTGAAAGAACAAGGTCGATCATTTCGAATTTATATTATCATGACATCATTATTATTATATTTTTTTTTCAGCAATCACCTCCAACTATTTTGATTTTTCAGGAAATTTGCATAAGACAGGTGTCATTTGTTCATTTGTTGAAAATGAGAGGGCTCTCAAAGCTTCTAAGGAGTGAGAATATATTAAAGTAAAATATAAGCAACTAACTCCTAATCAGCAATATTCATCTTAATTCCAAGTCTAAATCTAAGTTTAAATAATGGGAAAATATATACTTCATATAGATTTCATTATTCAATTCTAGTATTGTGTAGAAAGGTTATTATAATTAAGCAAATTCCATACTAAAATTGAAAAAAAAAATTATCTCAAAAAGTTGCTTCCTTAATTAGATGAAAAATTAATGATGAATAGATATGCAATACAAACAAATTAATTCTATATTTCTTTAAAAAATTATTTTCAAAAATCTTAAGTATGAAAATATAATCCATTCAACTCACATGCTTTTATAGTTTTTTTTTTTTAGCATTTTTTTATTACTCTATTTCTTTCCCTTACACTTAAATTATATATTGTCTCTAATATACAAATAATCAATAATAAGTATAAAAAATCAATAGGAGAAACTAATAGAAAAGATAAAGGGAAACTAAAACTTCCTTAGTTTAAATTATGGCACCAAATAAATCGCCCTTTTGAAGTCGCAAGATTTCATACACACCATGAAAGTCTTAAGACCTTGCAAAAAAAAAAAAAAAACATAACAAAGAAAAATTATAATGCATAAAGAAAATGAAAAACTAAAATTACTCCTGAACTACTCTACTTGCAAATAAAAAAAAGTATAATAGAAAGCAGCATAAATTTGGCAAGAATAATGTTTTGCTAACTATAAAATACATCAATGTCAAGAAAACTGGTTAGTAAATTATACAATGAGGGCACATCCTACTACGTTTCCTCTCTGTCTCTAGATTGCTTGGTATGTTTCCCAAAAACAAGAAAGACATAAGTTTATATTTACAGGGACATCTTTCTTGCACTTGAATTATAGTATTATGCATAAAACTCTATAAGTGTGAAGAATTAATATAAAAACACCAACATGACATCTATGAAGCACAATTAGAAACTAATTAATTGCAATTAAGCACATAATCAAAACAGGTGGTTTATTAGTTTCTCATTTCATGGTCTCAAAGTCAAAACAACATGATTCAAGCTAAGTTAAGACCCAAATAAATTTTGACTCAACATGTTCACATTGCAAAAAGATATGAAAGAACACTCAAAGAGTGCAAAAATTCATAAAAATTCTAAAGTTATGAAAACAAAGATAAGAATACTATGTTGAGTTCACAAATTAAATATTCCATGTTCCAAGAAAAATAACCAGTCACTTGTGTTCATGCATGCAATTAGTGGATCAATTGGAGAATAAATTCTCATGTAACTAAAACATGGATGAATGAGAGAGGTCAAGTAGAGAGCACAGTGTAAATGTTACAAGAAGAGAGAAGAAGAAAGCTAGTTGGTTTAAAGACTATGTTGTACAATAAAAACTTAGACATAATACTAGGGTTACAATAGTCAAATAGTTAAAAGAATAGACATGTGTTATGATTTGTAACAAAATCTAACAGCAGTAAACAGATTACATAATAGACTGTAATAGATCTAAATGGATTTGAACTGTAATAAACAAGCTATAACAGGGAAAGAAAAGGAAGTAAAAGGGGATCAAACTTTTTGAGAAAGATCTTTTAATCTAAGAGTCCTAGCTTGCTCGAATAAGCCACATCTACTTCAACCTTGCAAAAAAAAAAAAAAAACAACATCAAAGTTTCGTTAGTAATCAAACCTTAATTGATATAGTGAAATACAGAGAGTTTGAGAGAGAGTAAGGAAGAGACAGAAAGTTAAAGAGAGAAAGACTTACGCATTTATGTGGTGGTGTTTTGAGAGTGTTGAGAGATATTTCTTACAACATGAGTAGGCTAGGCTTATTGGCTAAATCCTAACAATAAAGGCAAGGAAAGTTTTTTTTTTTTTAAATGACAAGAGGAGCATGCCTTGGATCACAGGTGTTGTTCTTGCCTATGGTCATCTTGCAATTTAATTGCTTTAAGATCCTTACCTATGATCCAAGAGGATCAAGCCTTAGATCATAGGAATTTTTTTTTTTTTAACCTATGAATCCTCTTGGACCTTTAATTAATCTTTGCTTTTCTAACCTTTCCTTTGCCAAACTTTTCCACTTTATTCCTACAATGTCAACTATAAAACACCACACAAACTCTTAAGAGATAAAATGATTAAAAGCTCCAAAAATTTATTGTAAGCCATTAGAAAAAAGTAATTTTACTAAAGGATATGAAAAAGGAAAATTAAGCTGCCTCCCAATAGGCACTTTTGTTTAATGTCGTTGGCTTGACATTCTCTATTTTGCATTTATTAAGGTGGTTCAAATTCTTGAGGCACCTTATTTTTCGAAATCCCTTTTTTGGTTGCTAAAGCTTCATGTTTATCATTAGAGCCAAATGATTATCACCAATACTTGTGGTACATGGCGACTTTTCCTTTGGGAGCTTGTTAGGCATCACATAATCATACTCCTTGAGGACCCTTTCTATTACCTCCGGTATCTCCATCTTTCTTCCTTCCTCTTTCTTTGTAAGGAAATCCAGGAAAGTTGTCTCTTAATGTTTGAGCCTTCTCTTGAATTGGAGTACTGATAACATCATAGCCCCTAATATTTTTCCCTTCCTTGCCATTGTTGTTTGCCTTGTTCCTTTGAACTGTCACACAGTAAAGCTTTTCACCCATGAATAACAAGCAATCTATTGTAGGTATAGGAGCAACTCTGGCTTGTCTTAAGAAATCTATTCTAAGGACTATGTGGAAGTCATCCAATGGAATAGTTGTGAAGTTAAGATTTCTACTCCAATCTCCTACCCTCACTTTCACTCCTCTTGTAACTCCTTGGATAGGGTAGGCCTTGGAGTTAACTACTTTAATCTAGTTATTGTCCTCAATAAGCATTAGCCCCAACCTTTCCGCCTCAAGCGCATCAATGAAGTTGTGTGTAGTACTAGAGTCTACCATTGCATTGGCACTCTTGCCATTGATGTTCAACTGGACATACATCAACTCATTATTGTTCTTAGGCTTACGTTACACTAAGAAACTCTTTCCAACAGCTGACAACATGTTCAATGTGCCCATTCGAGGTTGATCCTCTCCATCACTCCTTGACTCATCATCTTGGCAAACACTCTCTACTTGTTGTGCCATAGCATTAAGTGCTGCTTTATATGGATGCTTAACTACTTTGTGTGGGCCATTACATAAGAAATACGAGAATGAGGGCTTCTTACCTCCATTGGTTGCTTTACTCTTTCCAAACTGGTGAGAGTCATAGGATTTCCTTTGACTCCCTCCAGAATTACTACTGTTGCTACTTGAACTTGGGACTCCTCTACTCTTGGGTTTGCTCGACTTGCTTAACTTTCCACCTTCGTGTCCTGTTGATACATTATTCCCTTTATTGTCATGAGTGTAATCAGTCAAGCACTCAGTGGTTGCCTGTACTGTAGCCAAGTTAGTAACTTGTTACCTTTGCAACTTATTCCTAGCATAAGGCTTTAGTCCTTCTAGGAAATAGAATAGCTTATCATCTTCAACCATATTCTTGATGTATAGCATCTACGTTGAGAACTCACGGACATACTTTCTAATGTCATCACCCTATCAAAGGTCCCTCAACTTCTTTCGAGCATTGTACTCAACATTCTTAAGGAAAAACTGAGTTCGCAACTCAGCCTTCAACTCAACCCATGTATCTACATGAGCATTGTGATTTTGGATTCCTCATATTTGGTGTGCTACTATAGTTTAGCATCACTAGTTAAGTACATTATAGCCATGGTGACCTTTGATCTCTCATCATTTGTCCTCACGGCAGTGAAGTATTGCTCCATATCAAATAAAAAGTTCTCCAATAACTTGGCATCCCTCATGCCAGTAAATGCCTCGGGTTCAGGCATCTTTAGATGTCTTGCATGAGTAGGAACATGAATAGGGGCAGGGATAGGAGCATTTCCCACAACCCAAGTTAAAATAGTTACTTGTGTCCATAACTCTTCAACAGTCTCGATTGAGGCACGAGTAGTAACTTGTCTCTTACGTCTTCTACTTGAGTCTCCAACTATTGTCTTACCTCATTAGTTGTTACGTGCATTTCCTCTTCGAGGGTTTACACTGTAACATTGAAATTCTCAGCCATCTTGGTCATCTTAGCATTCATCTCCTAATGATTGGCCTCAACTTTAGTTACTCTTATCGATAATGCGACCAGATCATCTATCTACTTAGATAATCCCCTGAGGATTTCCTCAAGGCTATCTAGCCTCTTGCTCACTTCCGCTTATCGTGTCATGGTCATTCCTGCTGGAATAACCTAGTTTCTGATATCAACTGTTACGGTCTGAAGCTTTCTTTAGCACACAAACAGATTGTACGACACTTACTATCCTACCTTTGCAGTAGTAAGCAAGCCTAACTCACACGCAATGTTAGCCAACAAGGCTTAAACCTATAAGCAATACAACCAAGGAAGAAAGCCAATTGATTATAAGGGACACAGGCACAAATGGAAAAAGGAATAGTACATTTTTGTTAATTCCGATAGTAATACAAGGTTGTAATGTGTGTATACGGAGGTACAATGTATGTAAAAGGTACCGTTAGTCGTGATCAACCAACATAATGAGTAAGAGCTTCAATCTAGAAAAGTACTTACACTCCTATAAAGAGCTTTATGGACATTATTGGGCCTATCAAAAGGAGACATTAAAACTGGTGAAATGACACCACTTTCTAAAAGGTGGAAATTTCTAATAATAGTAAGGCCCTAACTACACAAAAATAAAGTCCCCCCTTATGTTACAATATGTACAAAAGAATGTCTCCTTGTTAGTATAAGTATCTTACAAAAAGGAACCCTGACATTAGGCGACTAACTTGTTGAAAATGTGAGCATAAACCTACAAGTATATCGAGTTAAGGAAGTAGTATAAACGGTGAGTCAAGGTCGTATTCAATGGGGAGCTAAGTGCTACATACTAAATTACTTCAGTTTTTCCCTAAGCTAAGCTAAGTTATTGATAATTAAACTAAAAATGAATGAAAACTAAATAATAAGGTACACACTAAACCAAATGTCTTAGCTACACTATGAGGGTCCTAGGTTTAGGAGATAAAAATGAGACTCACAAATCTATTTTCATTTAAATCAATGTGATATCTTGAATTGACATTCGAAATTGACTAAATAAGATTTAACTAAATTCATTAGAACTTACTCATCTTCTAAAATAGCAGAATTCTAATTATAGCATAAATCTACTTGCTAAGGTGATTTATATATAATTATTAGGTAAATAGTAATCTGCTTATACTGGAATTAGTACTCTAGTTAAAAATATGAATCGAACACATCCCCATTACTCGAACCATATTTCTAATTGCATTAAATTTGTGAATTCATGAATTTAATTAAAAACCTGCTTATTCCTATGACGAGCTTTTTAAAAAATTCAAGCTATGTTCATCATAAGTTATTGAAACCTTTTCGAATATCCTATAACTCTATCTAGCGAAAAAATGATGGTAAAACACTAAATACTTAAACGATAAACACAATAAAAAAATACCTAAATACTTAATATCAATTTTAGAATAATACATAAAACACATCAACTCATCAAATCACTTAATAAAAAACCTAAATAAATTAAGCACAATATTTCATTACAAAACCTAAATGATACAGTGCATACAACAATTGAAATAATAAGGAAAAGAAAACACCTTAATTAATATATTCAAATTCGAAACCCAATACAAAATTGGCATATCTTGAGATATTTTGGCACTCGAGAAACGCTCTAGTAAGTTAGAACAAAAGGAATTAGTATCTTGAAATTAAAGAAAACATAATCAAATTAATTCAATAAAACAAAAATAAAGTTTCTATTCTTCACTATATTCCAAAAAAAAAAAAAAAGAAATCCTAAGCTACTGTATTCTTTATTCTTTATCTTTAGCTCCTTTCCTCTAGGAGCTCTATTCTATCTCCATTTTCTTTGCCCTCTCTTCTCGTAAGCTCTCGTCTTTTCTTCATGCGAAAAAAGGGTTTCCTTCTATAGACGTAGGCCAGCTTTTGTTCATGTGCTCATTTGCATCCCCAAAATAATAAGATAGCTGATGTGGGCTTCTAAAATTGTGATTTAGATAATTTTGGTACACTGAGCTATTTCCCCTAGCTGTCCACATCTTCAGAATATTCTCTTCTTTTTATTGGAAATGGGCAAAAGTAGTCTTTTGACGTGGGCCTCCATGTGACTTGAAAATGACAATGGGTTGATTATTTCTCTCATTTCAATGCTTGATTTTCATATTTCTTTTGCTTTAACTCACTAAAGACGAAGTTGCTAACTACTTTGTAAGGCCTCTATGTTTAGGCTCTTTAAGCTTACGGTGTACTCAAGTGGAAGGGGCTTGGTCTTTAATTTCTGTAAGTTGCAGTTACGTGGTCGTGTCGTAGCTGTTGACCGTGTTTGGAATTGTGCTTACTACTCAAAAAATGGATAGCTGCTGGACAAATAGCTTTTGGTCTTGGAGTTTGCAGTCGTGAGTTGTTTGGTTTGGAATGTTGTGGCGTGAGTTCTGCTGCTTATTTTTTTAATGGAGTTCACAGACACGGCTGCTGCAATCAAAAGAAGTGTAAGCTGTTGTTTGAAGCTTAGTGAAGCTCTCATGAGCTACTGAACTCCTAGGTGTTTGCATGGTGGATCACAGCTGTCCGCTACCATCAAAATCTGCTCGGATAAAGTTTGTTGTTCATGTTGCTTGCAACATGGTTCACGCGAATGTCCTGCTATTCTCTGTTAGGAGTTGCTGTAACATGCTCAGTTGGTGCTGTAGCTTTAAAATTCAAGAACTGCGTCTGCTGTGGTGAGGAATTCTTGACTGAAATGAGTGTTGGTTACCGTTGTTTAAAGTGGAAAGCTGCTGCATTGGACTTGTTGCATTAAATATTTGGCTGGTGGACTTTAGGTTGTGCTCTGTTTCAGCTTGATGAATGGAGTGGCTACTGTTTTGTTCATGTGAAGGAGCTGTTGGTTGATTGTTGAAGTTGTTGAATGGAGTGGAGTTCTCATCTACTATTCGGTTTAGGGTATGGATTACTCTTTAGAGAGGCTCAATGCAGGTTCGACCAGGAAAAATTACTGGATTTGCTCCATATTTCTGCTATTAAACAAACCAAAGTATACAACCTACAATTAAAATTAATGACAATGAATTTTTTTTTTAGACTCAACTCAATAATTAAAATAGGGTGCAGATTGGTTTATAAATTAAATTTCAAGACTTATTGTTGTTGTAGTCAATTTCAGCTTGGTTTGCCATGCTCTTCTTGATTGGAAGCTTGGAATGTGTTTGCTAAGTGTTGCTCAAGTTTGGGATGCAACATCCATTCAAGTTGGCACTCAAGTTGTTGCTGACTTCAAATGGAGCTACTACTAGCTTGTTGTTTGCGTGAAGTTGCTTGAGTTTTATACAAATATGGGCTTTTTTTTTTGAAAATTATTATGGAAAAATGTTCGTTTAAAAAAAAATTACGAATATAGTATACTGAAAGAGCATTAAGTGAATGCATCTTGAATTGCTTATGATTTTTACATTAAAGACGCATACAGTGGATGCGCCTTTAGTATACCACTTATATAAAGCCCAATTCACACGGTCAGAGCCCATTCTTACCTATACTAGTTTCTAAAATTTTCAAAATACAGAAAAAAATCAAAGAAAGTTATAGTTAGAGTATCGATAACTTATGCCCATACTCTCCATATAAGAATGTGCCATCGATACATACAATAAGTCAACAATATTTGAAGGCTTCAACACATGGCCCAAATGTCCAGAAAACTCACTTGAATTGGGATTGACCTTGCTTTGGTGAACTATTCTAGCCCTAATCCACTTGTATCCCTAAGTTGCTTAACTTCATTGCATTTAATAATTTTGGTAACTCATTATACAACTTTTCTCAGTTATCGTATACCATTTTAACAGCATTTTGCGAGGTCTCGAAAACCCTTTTATTGCTTACTATGTAACTATACATAGTTTGCATATTAGCTGCAAAATTAGGTATCTTAACATTAGGGTTGTTTCGTACACTATTGATGAATAGTATAGCCATTATGTTGTTGTCTAGTTAAGGATGATCTTAATTCATCATTGGGCTAACATAAATGTGCGGGCCCTCTAGAATTGTTATTTTGAAAAGACCCTCTACTTTCTTCAAACAAGCCCGTAGCCTCCACTTACAACCCTTTTCATTCTTTTTACAATAAACAGCGTATACATTCGGTTTCGAAATGTATACATGAAAATCACAGTGGTTCTTTAGGTGGAATGACTTAACTGCATTTATGAGATCTTTCTTTGTATTGAAATGCATATCAACACTTAAGCCATCAATATTGATGATGTTATTGCACATTTCATTAATACACTTCAACTATGGGTTTCCTCGAGTTTTCTCTATGTTTTAGAAATTTCAGAAACTAATATAGACGAGAATGAGCTGTAGTCGCGTGGATTGGGGTATTTATACTTACCCTACTGAAGGTGCATGTAGTGGATGTATCTTTAGTGTAATTGATTATAACTAAAGGTGCATCCACTGCATACGCTTTTAGTTAAAATAAAATACACTGAAGGCGCATCCACTACATATGCCTTAAGTGTAAAAAACATAAGTAACTAAAGATGTATTCACTTGATATACCTTCAGTATACTATATTTGTAATTTTTTTTTAAACGAGCCTTTTTCCATAACATTTTTCAGAAAAATCCCATATTCAAATAAAACTCAAGTTGCTTTAGGGGTTGTTGTCTTGTGGTGCTCAGTTATAGGCTGAATTGGCTACTAATATTTTAGGTGCTCAAATCGCTATCCACTTGAGATGGAGTTACTATTAGTATGTTGGACTACCAATTGAGCACTTAGTTTAGCATGCTCTTGGGCATGTAGCTACTAGAAGTGCTTAATTCTCTACTTAGTTGAAGTGTTCTATTGTAGAATTTAGTTCATTCTTGTAGAGCTCTTGGATTGGTTAGGGAGTTGTTGGGTTACAGATTTATTTGTTCTAAAATTGAGCTGAAGCTTAACTTTAAAAGAAACATAGGAGTTGCTGTAATTTCCTTAGAATGTGAGTGGGGTTGTTGAAGTTGAATGCCTTGTTGTTGATTAGTTACTCTGTAAATAGCTTAGACTACTTAACAACTACAATTGGCATATGTTATGATATTGGAAATGCATCTTAGTCTTGCACTTGGAGCTATTACTATATTTGAGATGGGTATGAGTTGCTTCTTTGATGAACTTCTCATCCTTGTAGCTATTGAATATGAGGTTTATGGCCTAGATCTTTCAATTGTTCAAGAAGCTACTGCTTGAATTCTCGTAGAAAGTAGCTTAGTCACTTTGATTTGCTATAAGGTGTTTAAGAGACTCAGTTCAATTGTTATAATTTTTTCATGTGAGTTGGTAGACTCCTCAAATTTTTAACTCTTGTCAGTTGTATTCAATTGTGGTTGCTCTATCATGTTTGTTCTGCTAGTTGGAGACCTTCAAGTGAGCTACAACATACATATACATATGGCATCTATGAGAGACAACAAACTAGAAAATAGGATTAATCACTCCAAATTAGCAAAATACATTCTTAGACTCATGAACAGTAAGTTTTCCAACATGCACACATGACAAGGAATATAGTAGGCTAATAGAAACTAATTCCTCGTATTCCCTGAATCTTATATTTTCAATTGGATTAAACTCCATTTCTAACTAGAAGAAAATTATGACTTCTAATGGTTAACAAAGACATAAGTCAAGTACTCTACTTTTGAAATGGAGATAAATGATAGGTCATAAGCTAAAGACTTGCATGCCTACTTTAGCCATTTGAGTTCATGTTTTTATCCTTTTTTCTCAATCTTGATGCACTTGATCCAAAATGCATGTATTTATCAATTCTTAAGAAAAATTCACCATGAAAGCGTAGATTACATGTATGAGTATGTGCTTTAATTGGAGATGAATATGTAATTTTACACATTTATCAAATACCTCCAACTTTAAGCATTGCTTGTCCTCAAGCAAATCTATATTTCAATGTCAAAACAAAATACTCATGAGGAAAGCAAGCACACTCAACCATCATTAACACCTGCTTCATAATGGTACTAAAACCATAAGGCTCATTGGACTCAGTTGCATTCTCCCTATTGTAAATCATGTTTAAGCAACTTTTTCTTACCCTTTCATTACTTAATAATTAACATGCATGCAAATAATTAGTAATAGACTTAAGCCTCCAATCACTTACTTAATAGAGTTAGATCACTAAATGACAAGGATCAACGATAGCAGATCTCGAAAACCTAACATGGGTCAAATGGTTATGACGAATAGGAAGTGAAATGGATAATTTTGACGGTGAATGTAAATGGATATCACATACTAAGACACAAACACTATCAGGGGTTTGAGCTCAAAGTAGGGTTCGATACAACTCATGAACACTAAATGTTGCTTAGGATTCAAATGAGGGTTAGATGCAACTCACTAACTAGTTTAAATGAAAGGTTTACCACAATCTTAGGGTTAAGATTGATATGAATGTAGGCGAGATTAAAGAGTTTGATCTACACTCGATAATTTGATAATGCTAACTTAAGAGTAGCCTTACTTAAAAAGGAAAAGGTTCCAAAACACCAAAATATACTTTTTTGTCTATTGACATCCATTTCTAATGTTTACAGATGTTACTATTTATAACAAATCCTAAACCCTAGTGGCAAAACTATAAATAATGTACAAGGCCTTAAACCGAAAGAATTAGGCCTATAAATAAAATAAAGGAAACCATGTATAAGAATACAAAACTGTACATTTTATAGGGAAAGTCAACATGCAATTATTGGGCATGTCCTAAAAGGAGTAGTATTTGAACTAAACGAGGTCGACAATTGGATATACCAGTTCGAGAAGGACTCCTTAAAGTCTCACGTAGCTTGGTCGAGACACTAGAGTGGTCGACCTATAATTGCCGAGTTCTAGAGTTAGTCAGCATTTGTCTCTTCGTATCATATCGAGTGGATCTTACTCTCGGTAACGTGGTCTCTTGGCTACTTGGTTGATGATAGACTTACTGTCGTTTTTCATCGTTTTCGGACGCATGTTCACACTATGATGTCCGTTTTGGACGTTAAGACCTGTGTTTTATGATATGGGCTAAATTTATTGAAATTTTATCTTATTAAAGTTTAATTATTTCTATTGGCTAGTTTTATGTTCCATTTTAGTAGTTAATGATTTAATTAGTCATTTATTCTTATACTTAAGGACTTTTACATTGGTATTACTAATTTATCTCTATGATTAAGTTTGATTCAATTTAGGAAGTGAATTAGGGTTTCAAGTTTTGCATCATAAGTACATGTACATACTTATGTTCTTTTTTTATAAGCTTATGCTTATATCATCCTTATGTCATCAATCGCTTGTGTCATTACTTATGTCATCATTTCCTTATGTAATCTTTTGATGAAGTCATAGCCTATGTAATTCTTTGATGAAATCATTGCTTACATCATTCTTTGCTTACCTAAGTCTTTTCTCATGATTATGTGTTTTATATACACTTATATACACTTATACATAATGTACATATACTTATACCTTTCCTCTACTTATATGTATACTAGCATACTTATACATATACTTATACTTATACCGCATTTATACTTGTACATATACCTATATATACATACGATGGCATACGTATTTTTATATGCCTTATTTACCCTCTTAAGAAATCTTCACAATTTCATTCTTTTTGTATTTTAAGGGCATATTTAACATGGTATATGTATGTATAGTTAGTAGATGTCCTAATTGAGGTTATTTACATAATGAATACTTATGTACAAAGGTATTTATACATGTATATTTCTAGCATACCCTTATGTGCACCTACTCAAAGACATGTACATATGCATCTTCTTCCATTGCCTAAAGGATTCTATACTTCCATATGTAAAAATTGAAACTTTAAGCTTAAATCAACATATATATAAACACAATACATAACCTAACCTTTTCTCCTTCTAACTAGTGAAGAGGATGAAGTAAGACATAAGAACATAATAGCATTCCTTAAGTTACCCTTAACTATGGATGAAATGGTTGAAAAGTTGAAAAGGAAAGAAGAGTGAAAGGGGAAGGGGAAGATACGGTTGGGAAAGAGAAGAAGAAAGGGATTTTGTTTTGTGTTATTTTGTTTTTGAAAAGGAAAAGAAGTGGGGTCTAGGAAGAGGAAGTAGTGGACGGCACAAAAAGAAAAAGAAGGGAAAAACCAAAAGAAAAGAAAAGAAATCATGAGAAGGAAGATATTTTTTTCCAAATGATAGAGACACTTTTGTTGACTTTTCTAAATGTTGACTTTAGTCAACATGTGTTGACTTGGTCAACTTTCAAAAAAATAAAGATCCTTTTGTATACATAATGAACTAATTAGGAAAAATTTGGAGAAAGATTAAGGAAATGAAAGCAAGAAAGAAATTTAGTGAATTGATTAGTAAAAATAGATAATGAGATTTTCCATTAGGTATTTATATCCTATATATACCATTTGGTAAGCTACTTAGTATAATTAAGATGAAAACTATCATTTAAGGTATTAAGGTTTACTACAATTAACCTAAGCTCAACTAAACTTTTAACTCTATATAATACTAACCTAGTTATATACTTAGAAGATAAATGTGATCTAGAATGCAATATCTTATTTTCTAAGGGATCACTTAAGTATTCTAAATGTTTATGCATGATTGAGGGATATCTTTAGTCGTTTACTGATGAAATGGCAAAATATGGAGGATATATTATCACTTAGGGTTTTAGGGTAAATTATGATGAATTAGTGCTTTTATATCCTTAAAATTATAGTTTTAGGGTTTTTATTACTTTAGGGTATAATCTCTAATGTTTTTACACATTTAAGGTTTAATATATTCTTATGCGATTAAATTTTCGATTGTTATCTTAGGGTTTTGATGAGGTTCGAGGTTTTAAGGTCTTCGTATGCGGTTAGAGGTTCAATTGATGATTTAAGGTTTTTCGTATTCACTTTAGGTTCTAGGTTGAGATTTTAATTGATTTTAAATCTCACTGGCTCTATTGAGTTCAGGAAATCATAGAAAGCTAAATTCGCGGGTTTATAATGGTAGCTCAAGAGTAGCCTTGCTTAAAAAGGGAAAGGTTCTAAAACACCAGAATATACTTTTCTGTCTATTGACATCTGATTTTTCTGTTTACAAATGTTGCCATTTATAGCAAGTCTTAAATCCTAGTGACAAAATTGTAAATAATGCATAAGGCCTTAAACCTTAAAGAATTGAGGCCATAAATAAAATAAAGAAAAATATGTACAATAATACAATACTGTGTGTTTTATAGAGGAAGTTGGCATGCAGTCATTCGACATGCCCTGGAATGAATAGTATCCAAATTGGATAGGGTTGGCTGTTGGATGTACGAGTTCCAAGAGTCCTTAAAGTCTCATGTGGCTTGGTCGAGATACTAGAGAGGTCAGCCTACAATTGTTGAGTTTTAGAGTTAGACGACACTAATCTCTTCGTATCGTATCAAGTGGATCCCACTCTTGGCTACTTGGTCAACAGCAAACTTGTTGCTAAGTGATTATTTTTCTTTCTCTCATCCTTCTAGCTTTAGTTAGGCCTGGGTAAGCATTGATTAGCCTTGGCTTTGGATAAGTTTGCCTTGGCTTGGATGTAGCTGGAGGTTGATTCCCATCACTAAGTTTAAACCAAGATTCTCTTACTAAAGATCAATTATAACATCCATCAACTAAAGAGGAGATTCTCATATTTTGTATACTAAGCATGCATGTATGTACTCTTAATCCACATAATAAGCACGATACCACTAAGTAAATGATGCAAACTATAAGCTCTTCCTTTTCTAACAATTTTTTGTTTTCTTTTTGGCTTTAAGCACACATGCATCCCCTATTTGATTGATTAACATTAGGGAGCTCTTTACCCCTCACCTTTTTCATAAGTTAGACATTATGGGCTCATGAAACCTTCCAAAAGTTATTCATTCAAGGAGATGTGCCATATGCTTATTGAGTACCCCAGATGTCTACTCGTACTTTCTTTTTGCTTTTGCTCATCTTATATATATATATATATATATATATTTACCATTTCATTGGGTTTATTTTACCTCCAACTTAGGTTCCTTTTATATTTGGGAAGAAACATTCAAGGCAAGCTTAAGTTTTCCATAATTCACATAATTATATCAGGCTCTTGGAACTTCAAAGAATATGCATACATACTAGTCATTTTATGAAAAAGCTTGGTCCTTAATCAAGGGCATTGCCTTAATCTTGAGTTGTTGAATCTTAATCTAAGCAAATTGTAACTAAATAAAGCAAAGATTTCATGTCTTAACTCTAGAGAAGTGAAAAGTGTCCAACTTAAGATCAAGTTCAAAAATTACTCTTTTTATGAGAAATGCAACTAAAGTTCAAACTTTTTGAAAAAATTTTGGTGCCTATAAAGAAAATGTTAATAATAGCATGAATTAATTGTCATTTTCACATAATAAGCACAAGGATCAAGATGCAATCAAGTCATATGCAACCAACATAAGCACAATATATAACCAACACACAAGAACCCATGGATAATCAACTTAGTAAACTACAAATCAACACAAATCCACCAACTACTCCATCGTACATTAGCCAGTAGAACCCTTAATTACAATTTAACATAAAATTTACCCCCAACTTCTAAGACAAATAATGTCCTCGTTATTTAGCATTAAAGATACAGATAAAAGAAGAGGGAAGGAAAGGATGAGACTCCTTTAAGGTATTAGCTAATGGGCTGACCAAATCTATGCAAGTCTCTAGTTAGATCCATGCTCTTAAGCTCTCAACTATCACTAAAGCCACTTTATCAATGCTCTAGACTCAAAGCTAGTAACATAGCTATATCACATATGCTCTCAATCTTCAATCATACATACTTATATAAGAGGAAACAAGAGATATCATGGTAGACTGGTTCAAGAGGGAGTGAAACAAGAGGATAGACTTAAAGGATGAACAAATATAAACATGAAAGAACAAATTAAAATGACCAAAAGAAGAGCATAAACATGGAAAACTAAAAGAAAAACCAACATAAACAAAAACAAGAGACTCAATAGTAGGTTACCTCCTACTTGGCACTTAGTTTATAGTCCTCAACCTGACTTTTTCCCTTTTTTGTCATGGTGGCTCAAACTTGTAAGGCTCTCTGTTTACAACACCTTGGTCATCCCCTATCAACCTTGACCTCATTCTTCCATTACCAACCCCATCCCCATCAATTGTTCTCATCATTTAGTCAAAAGAGATATCACTAGAAACATAAGATTCTTCTTGCTCTTTACACTTCCTAGCATATCATGATTTCCTCATTTCCTACTCTTAGTACAATCCTCTATCCCCATAAAATAATGAGGGCACTGGTTGTAGCTAAAAATGGATGCCTAAGGATCAGTGACATGTGCTGGTCATCTATCATATCCACCACCACAAAGTTAGTAGGAAACTTATATCGACTGATTTGCCCTATCACATCTTCACCTATCCTTAAGGGTATCTTAATCGTTCAACCATCCTAAGGGTATCTATAGCTCTCAACATACTCCCTAACTTCAATTTCTCCATCATCTTAAAGGAAATTAAGTTTACTATAGCACCTAAATCACATAAAGCACCTGAAATGAATTGGTTTAAGATGGTGCATGGTATAGTAACCTTTCTTGGGTCATCCATCTTAGGGAGTATGTACTTTACTTTTACGTCTACACCTTTTTGGATAAACAAGATCACTTGACCAATATGCTCATGATCTATCTCTTTTGTCAGCTCTTTAGATATCTCAATTGACTTATCAACTATCTTACCCTTAATCATATCCAAAGGATCCTTCTTAGTCATGTTCTTTTGTTGGCTCTTCAGATGTCTCAATTGACTTATCAACTATCTTACCCTCAATCATATCCAAAGGATCCTTCTTAGTCATGTTCTCAACTTCCTTCACCTCAATGCTCTCATGCTCATCAATCTTAGTATCAAGTACAACATCAAGTTCATCATCATCATTGCTCCAATCTTCCATTGACACTAACTTATTATAACTACTCATTTGAACTTGCTCATCTTTCACTTTACATTGATAATTCTCCTTACTTTCCTTGAACTGGTGTTCTTCATTCTCTTTAACTTCTTTAATCTCATCCATAACTTCATAAAACTCCTAACTAAATCTCCTTTCATAAAATCCTCCTCAACTAGCTTCTTTGTCACCACATTACTCGCATCTTGGTTTCTAATCTCAATCACATACTCATTAGTTGGGATGCCATTCTCTTTAAGCTTAAATTCCTCAAATGCTCTACCTAAAGGATTTATCTTAAGATCCATTATCTTTTTACTTTCAATAGTGTTCACTTCTTTACCTCTCCCATATGATGTCCTAGCTTGTTCCCTTGGATTTCTCTCTATGGTACTAAGTAGCATACCTTGAGGGTAGATACTAGCTAATTGAGGGTAGATACTAGCTAATTGTGGTATCCTCTTTTTCTCTCCTTTTATGGAATTGTTTACTATTGAACCACTGGAGGTGCTCTAGGAGCATCCCTATCTTTCTAACTTAGATTTGGGTGGTCTCTTCATCCTAGATTGTAAGTGTTTGAATAAGGATTCTAATGCCTAAGCTTACATAAAGAGCAAAGGAATTCCCAATCAAGGACTCTAAAAAATACAGGAGGACCCCCATAAGATACACCATCCTCAACTAGACCAAAACATGGGCTCAGGCTTGTCAAGGGTTACATCTTACTCATTTGAGTTGTAAGAGCCACTATTTGTACTTGAAGCTTAGCAATTGTTTCTAATTTATTTATAGTAGTCACTTGTCTTGGTCTCATTCTTTCACTATGCCAATTGAAAGAATTCATAGCCTTTCTTCAAAGAGTCCATATGCTTACTCGGCATTCTTTCTCATCAAATAACCGTCCAAAGTGGTATCAATCATAATCCTCAACTACTCACCTAATGAATTATGAAAAATGTAAACTAAAGAGGGCAGGGGTATACTATGGTGAGGACAACACCTGAGCAACTCCTTAAATCACTCCTAAACCTCATAAAATGTCTCTCCTTCCTATTAGCGAAAAGCATGCATTTCATTTCTCAATTGGGTGATCTTGTTAGGTGGAAAGAATTTTGTTAAGAACTTTTGTTCCAATTGATCCCAAGTAGTCATTGATTGTATAGGTAATGAATTCAACCAGCTTTTTGCCTTATCCTTAAGAGAAAAAGGAAATAGGCGAAGGTGAATGGCATCATCAGAGACTCCATTACTCTTTAGTGTAGCATTAATTTGGAAGAAATTCATCAAGTAATCATATGGGTCTTCAAAAGGTCCACTACCAAACTAATTTACTTAGACCATTTGAATCAATTGGGGCTTTAAATCAAAATTATTAGCTTGAATTGTAGGCCATGCAATAGTTGGTGTGGCTCCCTCAACGATGTGTATGAACTACTCTCATAATGGTCTTACATTCTCATTTCTACCTACAATCTATGTATTTTGCCTATTATATCATCTCCATTATGATTATCTCCATTCTCATTATCTTTCGTGATTCTCAATTGCTCAAGATTCACTATTTTTCTCTCTGAAACATTGGTGAAATGTTCATTCGATTTTAGGATAAAAAAGAAAAGTTAAATCAGGTACTCTTTCACTAGACATACATTAGCAAGACCTAAGGGAAGGATCTTTTTTGGCTTTTGTCAAAATATTTTTATAACTTTTATGGATTTTTTTAGAAATTTTGGATCTTTACAAACTAAACTAATTAAAATCTCTAAAAGATGACTCCTAAAATGTAAAAAGATCGAAACTTTATGCATTAAAGTAAACTACCACTATTTTAATATCAAAACTAGCAAGTAAAAACATAATATCTATGAGAAGGGCAAATAAAACCTAAGAAACACAATGATGAGACAAGGCTAGAAATGCAAAATATATAGGGTTAAGAAGCTAGATTAAATAGCTAGATTAATGCAAAATTAAAGGTCTAAGCTGTTAAGAAGCTAAATTAAATCAACTTAATTGAAATTCAAAGCAATGAACTAAAGTAAACAACACAAAGCACTTGATGACCAACTTGAAGATTTTTTTTGTTTTCCTTAATTAGTTATAAATTCTACAATGAAAAATTAAGCATAAATGTGTAAGTTAAGCTAAAATAGCAAGATAAACTAGCTAGAAGGTAGAAATTTAACACTTAATGAGAACCTAAACTAGCAAAAAGCCAAACCAATAACAAATCAACAATGATCATACTCAAAATCATAACATAAACAAAGATCCCAAAATGCTAGAAAGATAAAAACTTTACAAACTAGAGTACACTATTACTATCATTAAGAGCAAAACAATAAGTCAAAGCATGATTCTACTAGTAAAGATATATATAAATGAGTAATACCAAAATGAAATGAAGCTAGAAATTTTTTGGTTTTTCTATATAAAATGCAACTAACAAAAGGAGAAGTTTAACAAACAATAACTAAATAACTAGAACAAGAAGCTAATTAGTAAGCAATAAAATTCAAAAGAAATGCACTAAAATTTCACTAAATTAACTATCGAGAATAAAGCTACTAAGGACCATAAAATTAAATAAAATCACGAGACTACTACTAAGATAAACTATGAAAAGTAAATGTAAAAATGAAAATAAAAAGAGGCCTAGTCTTAGGCACTAACTACTAATCTAATATTAGCAAAGTCGAAAACCCCCGGTAACGGTGCTAAAAACTTGGCTCACTAAAAACATGAGTGTGAACTTAGAAGTTTATCAGGTCGTAGAAGTGGTATAAACGGTGAGTTAAGGTCATATTCCACAAGGAGCTAGGTGATAAGTAGTAAATTACTTGAGTTTTTTCCTAAGCTAAGCTATTGGTAATTAAACAAAAAGTGAGTAAAAATTAAATAAAAGGTGAACATTAAACGAACTATCCTAGCTACACTATGAGGGTCCTGAGTCTTGGAGATAAAAAGAGATCAAAACGGGATTCACAAATCTATTTTCATTTGAATCAATGTGATGTCTTGAATTGATATTTGAAATTGACTAAATGGGATTTAACTAAACTCACTAAAACTGTTCACCTCTTAAAGTAGTGAAATTCTAATTATAGCATAAATTTAAAGGTGATTTATGTATAATTATTAAGTAAATAATAATTCGCTCACATTGGAATCACTATTCTAGTTCAAAATATGAACTGAACACACCCTTATGATTTGAACCATATTTCCAATTGCATTAAGTTTGTGAATTCATGAATTTAATTAAAACTTACATATTCTTAAAACAAGCCTTTTAAAAAATTCAAGCCGTATTCATCATAAGTTATTGAAACTCTCTTAAATATCTTGTAACTCTATCTAGCTAAAAAGTGATAACCAAACACTAAATAATTACACAACAAACACAATAGAAAAATACTTAAATGCTCAATATTGATATCAGAATAATACATAAAACACATCAACCAATCAAATCCATCAATACAAAACCTAAATAAATTAAGCACAATATTTTATCACAAAAACCAAATGATTCAAGGCATATAATAATTGAAACAACAAGGAAAAAAAAAAAACCATCTCAATTGGTATTCAAATCCGAAATCTAATACAAAATCGGTATATTTTGAGATATTTGGGCACTCGAGAAATCCTTTAGTAACTAATATAAAAGAAATTAGTGTTTTGAAATTAAAGAAAACATAATCAAATTAATGCAATAAAACAAAAATAAAGTTTCTATTCTATACTATATTCTAAAAAAATCCTAAGCTACTGTATTCTCTATTCTCATTCTTTAGCTCCTTTTTCACCGGAAGCTCTATTCTATCTCCATTCTCTCTGCCTTCTCTTCCTATAAGCTCATATCTTTTCTTCATGCCAAAAAAGGGTTTCCTTCTATACATATGGGCCAGCTTTTGTTCATGTGCTCATTTGCATCCCAAAACAATAGGATGGCTGATGTGGGCTTCTAAAATTGTGACTTGGATAATTTTGGTATACTAAGTTATTTCCATTATCTATTCACATCTTCGGAATATTCTCTTCCTCCTATTGGAAATGTACAAAAGGAGTCTTCTGACATAGGCCTCCATATGACTTGAAAATGACAATGGGCTGATAATTTCTTTAATTTCAATGCTTGCTTTTCATATATCTTTTGCTTCAACCCACTAAAGACAAAATTGCTAACTACTTTGTAAGGCCTTTATGTTTCAGCTCTTCAAGCTTACGTTGTGCTCAAGTAGAATGGGCTTGGTCTTTAATTTCTGTAAGTTGTCGTTACGTGGTTGCATTGTAGCTGTTGACAGTGCTTGGAATTGCGCTTGCTGCTCAAAAATGGATAGCTGCTGGACAAACAGCTTTCGGTCTTAGTGTTTATAGCTGTGAGTTGTTTGGTTTGGAATGTTGTGGCATGAGTGTTGCTGCTTGTCTTTTTAATGGAGTTCACGGCCATGGCTACTGCAATGAAAAGAAGTGTGAGCTACTGTTTGAAGCTTAGTGAAGTTCTGATGAGTTGCTAAATTCTTGGCTATTTACATGGTGGGTCGCAATTGTCCGCTACTGTCAAAATCTACTCGGATCAAGTTTGCTGTTTGTGTTGCTCGCAACATGGTTCACATGAATGTCTTGCTATTTCGGCTAGGAGTTGCTACAAGATGCTCGGTTGGTGCTATAGCTTTAAAATTCAAGAACCGCAGTTGTTATTGGCGAAGAATTCTTGACTGAAATGAGTGCTGGTTGTTGTTGTTTGAAGTGGAAAGTTGCTACATTGGTCTTGTTGCATTGAATATTTGGTTGGTGAACTTCAGGTCATGCTCTGTTTTAGCTTGATGAATGGAGTGGCTTCTGTTTTGTTCACGTGAAGGAGCTGTTGGTTGATTGTTGAACTTGCTGAATGGAGTGGAGTTCTCATCTGTTGTTCAGTTTGGAGCGTGGACTGCTCTTTAAGAGGCTTAGTGTTGGTTCGGCTTGGAAAAATTACTGAAGTTGCTCCATCTAGTTGCTGTTAAACAAACCAAAGTACGCAACTTGCAATTAAAATTAATGACAATGAAGTTTTTTTTTTCTTTTTTTTTTTTAAACTCAACTCAATAATTAAAATAGGGGGCAAATTAGTTTATAAATTAAATTTCAAAGGCTTATTGTTTCTGTTGTCAATTTTAGCTTAGTTTGCCATGTTCTTCTCGATTAGAAGCTTGGAATGTGTTTTCTAAGGGTTGCTCAAGTTTGGGATGTAACATCTATTCAAGTTGGCACTCAAGTTGCTGTCTAAGTTTAGATGGAGCTATTGTTGGCTTGTTGGTTGTGTGAAGTTGCTGCAAAGGCTATTGTCTTGTGGTACTTGATTGCAGGCTGAATTGGCTATTGATATTTAAGTACTTAAACTGCTATCCATTAAGATGGAGTTACTGTTAATGTGTAGGAGCACCAATTGAGCACTTGTTTTAGCATGTTCCTTGGTGTGTGGCTACTAAATGTGCTTAGTTCTCTACTTAGTTAAAGTGTTCTATTGTAGAATTTGGTTCATTCATGTAGAGCTCTTGGATTAGTCATGGAGTTATTGAGTTACGAACTAATTTGTCCTATAATGGAGCTCAAGCTCAACTTGAAAAGAAACATAGGAGTTACTACAATTTCCTTGGAATGTTAGTGAGGCAGTTGAAGTTGAATGCCTTGCTACTATTTAATTACTCTGTTAACGGCTTGGACTACTCGATAACTCTAATTGGCATATGCTGTGATGTTAGAAATGTATCTTAATCTTATGCTTGGAGCTGCTGCTGTTTTGAGATGGGTATAAGTTGCTTCTTTGAAGAACTTCTCGACCTTGTAGCTACTGAATATGAGGTCTATGGCCCAACTCTTTCAAGAAGTTGCTAGTTGGATTTCTTATAGAAAGTAGCTTAGTCACTCTGATCTACTACAAGGTGTTTAATAGACTCAGTTCAATTGTTATAATTGCTTCATGTGAGCTGGTAGACCCTTCAAATTTTTAACTCTTGTCAGCTATATTTAATTGTAGTTGCTCTATCATGTCTGTTCTGCTAGTTGGAAACCTTCAAGTGAGCTACAACATATATATACATGTGGCGTCTATGAGAGATAACAAACCAGAAAATAGGATTAATCACTCCAAATCAGTAAAATACATTCTTAGACTCATGAACAGTAAGTTTTCCAACATGCACACATGACAAGGAATATAGTAGGCTAATAGAAACTAATTCCTCTTATCCCCTGAATCTTATATTTTCAATTGGATTAAACTCCATTTCCAACTAGAAGAAAATTATGACTTCTAATGGCCAACAAAGACATAAGTCAAGTACTCTACTTTTGAAATGGAGATAAATGATAGGTCATAAGCTAAAGACTTGCATGCCTACTCTGGCCATTTGATTTCATGTTTTTCATCCTTTTCTTAATCTTGATGTGCTTGATCCAAAATGCATGTATTTATCAATTCTTAAGCAAAATTCACCATAAAAGTGTAGATTATATGTATGAGTATGTGCTTTAAGTGGACATAAATGTGTAATTTTACACATTTATCAATGATGTTCTTCCCATGTATACTTTACACATCTTACTCAGCCAACCCTGGCTATTTGATTTGAAGTTTTTGCATGATGGGTATAGGAAAACCTACATGTTCCAAAATAATGAGAATAAGATTATACTAACCCCTAGAAGCCTTAAAGAAGTACAGGAGTCACAAGAGAAGATTGCTCGATTTCTATAGCAGAAATCCTTGGTGATTTCCTATGCCCAATTTTCTTAAGAAGTTAAGGTAAACGAGTATGTGATCGTGTTAGTTAAGAAACTCTTAGAGTTAAGAGAAGCCAGAAGCTTACTTGTTAAGGTGCTGATATTACTACAAGAGTATACCAACTAGTTTCTTGTTGAGATGTTAAGAGGTTCACTACCATTGAGAGGCATTAAGCATTGCATTAACCTTCAACCTGGAGCTACTCTTCTGAACTGACTTACCTACAAGCTTAACCTAGAGTAAGCAATTGAGTTGAAGAAAGAAGTAGAGGAGTTTGTAGATCACGGATATGTTCGAGAAAGCAAGAGCCCCTATGCCATACCAGTTGTCATGGTGTTAAAGAAAGATGGCTATTGGAGAATGTGCATTAGTAGCTGAGCCATCAACAAAATTACTATTAAATACCGATATCTGATTCCTTGATTGAATAATATGATTGATGAGTTACATAGTGCTCACATCTTTTCAAAGATTGATTTGAAGAGTAGCTGTCATCAAATACGAACGAGACTTGGAGATGAATGGAAGACGACCTTCAAAACAAGGAATGTCTATTCGAGCAAATGGTGATGCTGTTTGAATTGATAAACGCATAGAGTACTTTTATACGACTCATGAATCATGTCTTGAGAACATTGATTGGTCAGTGCGTTATGGTGTGCTTTGATGACATTTCAGTCTAGTACTAACCTTATTTCTCATGTTGGACATTTAAGATTCGTATTTGATATTTTCCATACTAAAAAGTTATTCAGCAATTCAAAGAAATGTATGTTCTGCTAGTGCAAGGTTATATTCTTTGGATATGTTGTTTTAAAGGGAGGAGTTCGAGTTGATGACAAAAAAGTTTGAGCTATTCTTGAGTTGCCGACATCGACTAATGCTACTAAAGTGAGGAGTTTTCATGGTCTAACTTTGTTCTATCAAAAATTCATTCGGAACGTCAGTTCCATAATTGTTTCACTAATAGAGCTGACAAGGAAAAACTCTGAGTTCAAGTAATCTATGAAAGTTCAAAAAAGCTTTAAAGAGATAAAGTCTAGGTTAACATTAGCCTTAGTTCTTGCCTTATTAGATTTCAAGGAATTTTTTGGAGTAAAGTGTGATGCATCTAGAGTTAGCATTAGTGCTGTTCTTATGAAGAGTGTCGACCCATAACTTATTTTAGCAAGAAACTCAAAGGAGTTGCCTTAAATTACTTGGCATATGATAAGGATCTTTATGCTCTTGTCAGAACATTATAGAACTGGCAACATTAGTTGTTGTTGAGAGAATTCATCATTCACATAGATCATGAATCTCTTAAACATCTTCGAGGGCAACAAACTTTCTTTACGTCATGCTAAATGGGTTTATTTCCTAGAATCTTTTTGCTATGTCAACCTATCTAAGCAAGGAAGCACCAATATTATGGTCGATGCTCTTTCTCATTGGTATGTCCTTATTATGGCATTTTAAGCCAAGATACTTGGATTTAGCACCCTACTTGATCAGTATGAGCATGATTAGTATTTTGGACCCTTAGTGGCAAACTGTAATATTAAAGGAGTTGTAGATGTTTTCTTTTTAAGCCAAGGTTTTCTGATGAATGGCAAACAAGTTTACGTGCTTAGTGGTTCGACTAGAGAGTTACTCGTCTAAGAAGCTCATGCTGGAGGTTTAGCCAACCACTTCAAAGAAAAGAGAATGGTTGAGATTTGAGAGAACATTTCTATTGGCCTAGGATGGTAAAGGATGTGTATTGAGTTCTTGAGAGATACAAGGTGTGTAAATGTACAAAGGGGAGAAAATAGCTAAATGGGGAGTATACATCTTTGCCTATACTTGAGCGGCCATGGATTGACCTAAGCATGGATTTCATGCTAGGCTTACCCTAATCTCTGAGAAGACATGACTTTATTATGATAGTAGTTGATCAGCTTAGCAAGATGAGCTAATTCATCCCTTTCCATAGAACCAATGATGCTTTATTTATTGTTAACCTCTTTTTGTAGGAAATCATGTAGCTGCATGGAGTGCTAAGAAGTATTATGTTTGATTGTGACTTAAAGTTTACGAGCTTTTTCTAGAGAACCCTATGGATGAAGTTTGACACTAACCTCATGTTCAGTACTCTTGCCACTTGTAGACAGACGATTAGACAGAAGTTGTAAATAGGATAGTTAGCAACCTCCTATGAGCTACTATTGTGAAGAATCTATATGATTGGGATTTATGCCTGCCGGTCATTGAGTTTGCTTACAACCACTCCACTCATAACTTAACAAGAAGGTCTCCATTTGAGGTCATCTATGGACTTAACCTAAGCTTTCTCTTGAATATGGTTATTAGCTTAACCACCCAAGGAGAAAGACAATTTAGCTTACAGTGTACCGAGGAGTTCCAAAAGTTGCATCAAAAGGTTACCAAGCAACTAGCTAAGACTATGGCCCGACAAAAAGAACAAGGAAGTCAAGGAAAGAGGTGAGTCATTTATTATCTTAGAGGCCTTATCTAGATTTACCTTAGCAAGGAGGGTTTCCCTAGAATGAGGATGAACAAATTATCCCCCAGGTTAGATGGACCTTATAGGATCCTTAGGCGTATTAATGACAATGCATATGAGCATGAGTTGCTTAAAGGATACGGCATATTTGCTACCTTTAATGTCACCGACCTAATGCCCTATGTACCCAATGAAGAAGAAGGCTAAGATTTGAGGGAAAATCTTCAAAAACTTTGAGGAGTTGATGGACTAACAACCTCTAGCCCTCTTACTTATGCACGCTTCCGAGGCCTTCAATCTTTTGCTAAAAGGATTATCTCCCATTAGCCTACTAAGGACGAAACACAATATACAAAAGAATGGTAGGTAAACTCCTTAAGAGCTCAACTCAGCCATACCTTGCTTTGTTCTATTACCTCCATCGATGCCGAATACCTCATTTGCCAAAGCTGACCTATCAAGTGCTAAGGCTTAAGCCCCTATACGGCGGCTCTTCCTCTTCTGGCTTACTACTATTACTACTATAACTATATAGTGGTACCCTTCATTCGACTTGGTAACTTCTAATATTACCATCCATAACTGCCACATTATGAACCTATCTTAGCTATTGTGCCCAAGGATTCCCTATTATGGAACCATTGACAAGCTAACACTTGTCCATCATTTTTCTAACATTGTACTATTTTCCCTTTTGTGATTTGTCTTATTTACCCTTTTACATACATAATACGAATCCCTTTCCACTTTTATTTACTTTTTAATTTTTCTTATTTGTAATATTGCCTTAGGAACTTGCTATAAATAATTCTTTTTCTTTGTAGTTGAAATGATCTTACATTCCTTTCAGATATATAATACACTTTGTTCTTGTAAGATATTCTTCGTTGAGTACAGACATTTTATACTCTTACTTAATATTACTGAGTAGCTCAACATTAGTGGTGGGTAGACCTTGACATTAACTTATGTATCATATCAAGCACATGTCGAGTCATGATATGTTCATTGGTGAGTCATATCTTCTGAGCAGCTTTATGTAAGCTATTGTATACAACTTCTTCATTTTCATTTTCTTTGTTATCATGAATGACTTGCTTGGTTACTTTCTCTTTTTTGTGGTAAGCCTTAGTGATTATTGAGCTCCTAGGCACATTAGTCCCATTACTAAGAAAGTTGTCTCTCATTCCTTTATAATATCTTTTGTAGGTCTAGAGTGGATTTATAAGTGCAACACTTAAAACCAAAATTTTGGTAAAAAGAGTTGGAGAGTGAGGTTTAAGAAGAATTGGTTGGATTTTTGTTCTTATTATTGACTTTTTCTAACTGGTAAGAAAATTATTTGAGTTTCCACGGGTAGTTCATTAGTTTTTCATCTTCTAGTTTATATATTAAGTAACATGTACCTATAGGTTTTGCAACTACTCCTCTACAAAGTCAAATTATAAGTTTGTTTAATAGTTATTTCAAAGATTTATACCATAGGTTTATATCATGTAGGTATCAAATTTGGGTGCTTCAAAGCGGTTCAGTCGAATATGCTTAGTGTGGACTAGGTCTATAATAGTATTTATAAGGTCAGCTTCCACCTTAGGATGGTTCACATAATAGGACTAATGCGACCCCATCTCTTTAGAGCATGACAAACGATACATTTAAAACCTATAAACTAAAATTAAAATCATAAGCATATTTTCCAAAACCTAGAACCCTAATTAAAACCCTAACGCACAAAAAGCTCTAAGATGACCCTAAAGCCCTAAATAAACCTCTAAAGTCCTAATCTAATGTTGAAAATCCTAATTTAATTAATAAACTCTAATTATATAGCTAGATTATTTGTTAAATGTTAATAATTTGCTTAATCGCTATAAAGCCCTATTTTAAATCATGATCGAATATCAATAATTAATTCCTTCCCTTGAAAACCCTATATTAATTAGATAAAATAGTCCAATAGGCTTAATTAACTTAATTAGGTATGACAAACCCTAAACTATGTCTAATTAGGATCATATATACTAGTAATTAGGGTCATAAGCTTAAATTGGATTTTAATGATTTACATGCATTAATGCATCATAATTAGCTAAAGATAAGCACAATTAACCATATAGAACAAGACAATTAGTTGGAGAAATAAGGGATCACTCCACTTTTGGAAGTCAAATCATTACCTTAATTGGAAAAAACCATGAAAAGCAACCGATCCTTACTTATGCTTGTACCATGTAACCAATAATAGAAAACATTTGCTCCCCATTACACCTATACTCATAATTAACCACTTCTACCGTCTTTGTCTACATTTTTATTTCTTCTCCTTCTTCTTCAAAATAAGCTCTAGAAACACTTTAAATGTGCACATTGAAACCGGAAGAGAAATAAAAAGGAAGGAAGCAGGAATAAGCTTTTCGGATCTACTTGTACACTTGAATTCTTAGAGACATAACTAGTTACCACCACCTCCCAATGATGTACCACCACTTACATTTCCTCCCTTTTGTATTCGCTTAGGTTGTTGACAAACCTCCTCCTCTGTTGGAGCTCTTTTTGCCAACCAAAAATTAGGTGAAAGTAAGCCATTCGTTTTTCCACCGAGATAAACTTTCTCCTTCCAACTTTCTTCCTAGTTAAAATTTATGAGTATAATTCCTAAGCATAGAAAATTGGGCAATGACCCTCAAAGTATCAAATTTGTTTACCATAGTTACATGCTTACGCATGTGCATTTTCATGAATTTTTAGAGTAATGAAAACAATGTAGATACCTAGTGATATTAAAGAAATAGTATGATAATTTGAAGAAATGTTGAAAGATCATTTGGGAACCCCCATCTCCATGCTACACTGAGACTTATAGGTGTATACTAATATCATATTCGTACTAATACATGATTATTTTAATTGGATAAAGTTTATGACACAATAATAATGGTTCAATTGAGTTATGATGAGTTATGTAAAAGGTATGTTAAAATCCCCTTAAAAACCTACTTAAATCGCCCCTTGGAGAAGATGAACAAGCTATGGTTTTAGTTCCATACTTTAATGACTTGATTAATAAACGATAATTAAGGTTTAAAGCTTAAACAATTAGGCTAAGTGGCTTAATAATGGCTTAGAAGCAAAATAGGGCTTAGATTAGTCATTGGACTTAAACAAATTAACTTTGTAATCCCCTCGAAATTTAAAACCAAAGTTAAAGTAATTTTTAGAATAAGAAGTGATTAAGTAACTTAAATGAATTTTAAAAAAAATCGATTAATCATAGATTAACTAAAATGAAGGACTTAGAAAGGATCGGATAAGAAATTTGAAAGTTGTTAATTGATAGTTAATTTATAAAGATAGGATTAGTGTAAGATCTTATTAAATTTTACTTCTTATATGTGGTGCTAATTGAATAAAATGACTATTATATTATGATTTTAGCTAAGTAAAGTAACTATAATATGGAAACTTTTATTAAATAAGCTTAAAATAAGGTAAACAAGAGGAAGAATAAAATAAGAATTTTCCCCTTTCCCAATCCTTGTTGCTATCACTTGTACATGGGAAAATGGGGAGAAGAAAAGTCAAATGCCACTATTTTAGTCTTGATGTTTAAGTCGCTAAAAATAACTAAACTTCCAACTTCTTTTCTAAGTTAATATTTTTGCACAAAAAGCTTGACCAAGTGGGACACCCTTACATCAAAAAAACTAGATCAGCTAACTTTCCACTATTTTACACATTTTGTTCCCTTAATTTTCAAAACAAACAAGTGGTCCCCTTCTTCTCTTTGGTTCTTGTCACTCCCATACCCCATTTCCTACATTCCATTTAGCTTCTCAAAATCCAAGTCTTCTAACACTTTTGTTGGACTTATTTGGCACTTCACAAAGTATTGGATAGTAAAATTAGACAACTTTGGAGAAAAACAAAGGTAATAAACAAGTTGGAGGTAGGAAATTAACTTACATATTGTCTACATATACTTAGAAGTAGTGTTCTTTTCAAATATGATATAGAACCCTTACTAATCATGCTAAAAGCTAGTTATTTATAGGGATTAACCAAGGACTTAATGAAGAACTACTTCCTAACTCCCCTCTTATGTTTGTGCCACTTAAGAGTATCTTTTTTACCTAAACAAACAATTATAACTTATATATTGTGACAAGAACATGTAAAATCCACTAGCTTTGTTAGTGGAAACATATTGAAGTAAGTGGTAGAAAATTAGACTTTAGTTTCCTTAAAGGTTTTAGCTAAAACACAAAATGTAGGAAAAAAATAGATTTCTTGTGCAATATATTAACAATATTAGTTAATAATGAAGTTTTAGAAGTGATCATTGACTTTTATGGTGAAATTGATAAAAGTGAGTGGAAATCAATAGAATCATAACTAAGAGACTAGGAAGATTACTATCGTGGTAATAGTAAAAGTAGCTTATTAAGGAAAATGTAATAATTAGGGTAAGTAACTTGAAAATAATGCTAATTATAAGATAATAAGAAATTAAAATTAACATGAAGGAAATTGGATCATATACATATTCCCGTACATGCACCAGTTAGGGGAATCTCTTTTGAACACTTAAAGGTTAATAAAGGATAATTATAAGTAAGTTAAGATCATTTTTATGAAATTATAAAGAAAAGAAAGAATACAATTGATAGTATAATGAAATACAAAGTATAAAAGTATTAAAGTGCATTATGTATAAGAAGTGGAATAATGTAACTATTTTTAGTATTACAATAAGAAGGAATTAGGAAGTTAAGTAGTGTTAGTATCTAATACCTTTATCTTACTATTGCTTAATAGGTGGTGTTGAGGACTCTTTGAACTATCTCGACGATTATTTTGATTAAAGCAAATTGATGAGTGAGTACCTTCAATGGTTATTACATTGTTTGTGTGTATATAATGTAGCTGCACCAAATTATACATAATAATTAGTTGCATGTAGGGTTATGGGTAAATGCTTATGATTGATTTAGTGGATGTTGTTTTGAAGATAGTGCTAAATTTATAGTGAAAAGTGAGTTACTTGTTGCAAATAATTATAGTTTGTTTGCAGTGTCTATGGATTTGGTTGGTTACCTAAATGAACTAGGAGAAAGCATATTGAAATGTAATTAAAAGTGATCATGCATTGCACTTTGCATTTATCTCTATTTGCCACAAATATTATAAACCTAGTGAAAGAATATCTCAAGTCAAGGTTCTTTCATTTAATTACAAACTAAGTGGTTTAGAGGGTAGTTGTGTAATTAAATGAGCTATATTCATTACGTTGTCATAGGCTTACATGTATCTTTAGGTTTAAATAGCTGGGGAATCTATTTTATTTTATTTGGGGGTGTTTTCTTAAACAAAATATAGTAACTAAAGATATATGCCAAGAGAGAACTTACATGAAATTGGATAAGCTTAGACATTTGGTGGAACTGCTAGCCTTTAACCTTAGGTTAAAAGGGGGCGAAAACCTTTGACTTCATGTAGTTTCTAGTTAACTACATGTGATGTTACATTCATATGGTTGTACATGCATTTGTACAGTTGAAAATTTGGTTTTTTTTTGTTTATTGGCTATATGAGATGGACTCACTGATGGGAATTAGATAATTGGACCATTGATTTGAGCCTAAGCTCGAGGGCTTGAATGATTGATGAATCAGATTCTCTTATTCTAACCAACTCCAGACAAGGCCGAGCCAATCCTCACTGTAGAACAACTTCACATGCTGAGTTGAGTTGTTTCAATTCTGATGGCCATTGTGTATCGACTCGATTCATATTGCCCTGATTGCTCAGACAACCTCACTAACTGCTTTGCTTTACCTATGCTAACTATTGGTTCGGCAGTACTTATATTGAAAACCCCTAATATGCCGCGCTGAGAGTAGATAAGGGCCATAATATTGGGGTAGGTCCAAGCTTGTCGACGGCTTGAAAGCAAAGATGGAAAGAGAAACATAGAAATAACAATGAAGGTAAAATAAGTAAAACCCATGATCAGCTCCAACAATATGATGCATTAGGGAACTACTAATGACTCACAACTCAACTCAATGTGGCATGCGAGCTGGTCTAATGAGGATACTTATCACATAACCTTGCTTAAGGGTTAGAATAAAAGTAAAAGAGAGGAGTAAGCATACTTAGCTCACAAAAAGGGGAAGTATATTCAATATTTGATGTATGAGGATGGGGTTACCTTTATAATGGGTATTTATACTCAAAATATTAGGGGAATAATTATAAATGGAAATTACTAAAAAGGGTAAAGTCTTAAAGAAATAATGTATAAAGAATGGAAAAGGGCATAAAGAGAAAATCAAGAAAAATGTCCACCTTGTACGGAGAATTCTATTAGATAATTGGTCGGGTTCATAGCTTTCTATGGATGGGAAATTTTCTAGTAGAAGGAGATAAATTATTCGATCAAGTTAGTGATTGTTAAGCCAAGGTATTGAGTAGATTTGGGAAGTACTTCTGACAAGAAGTAGGTATGGATGTCTGCAGGGGTTCTTAGTACCAATAATGTCAAGTTGGAGGTTAGTATGGTCATGGCTGAGTATATGTACGAGGGGTTAGACTATCAAAGTAGGTCATATTCAGGTTAACTATATAGTTGATCAGGTGGACTAAACTATTTTCTAAGTGCATCCCTAGTCAGCAACTAAAGACTATTGATAGGCATAAGAGGGCTTGGCTCAAACAGGGCATTAAGTTGGTTAGCTACAATAGCTCAGACTCATTAACTGTAGGATGAAGAGAGAGAACTCGCCTTATTATGCTTTTTAACCCTTGAGCTCAGGTTCGGGTCAGAGGTTTAATGGTTTAATTCCTAGTTACCTCTTCTATTTGATTAGGATTTAGGATCAAATTGAGTTGCTCCTCATCTAAGCCTTCCTTAGATCAGCAAGGTCTGTAGTCAGCAACATTGAGTACATCGGATACTTTATAGTCCTCTAGTAGCTCTAATTGTTAAGCATTGTCATTAATTTTTTGAAAGTTCTCAAAGGGTTTGTCAGCTCTAGTAAATATCTTGCTCTTCCTTTTGTTTGGATATCTTTCCTTACTTAAGTATAGCCATACTTAGTCATTAGATTGAAGATGCTTGGTCTTCCTTCCTTTGCCTTTCTCCTCTAGTTTTCTAATAACTTGGTCAATGTATTAGGCGACTCGTTGGTAGATCTGTTGGATAGACGAAGTCCTTGCTTTTAGATCTTCTTGGTTAGTAGGTGGTATGAGACTATGATCAAGGGATAGTCTGAGGATGAAACCATAGATGACCTCAAATGGACCATGTAAACCCCACAAATGGACCATGTAAACCCCACAAATCTAGCTTTTTAAGTATAGAATCGAATTTGAGTACTATAGATTATTTCTTTAAGTCAATAGAGCCAATAAATTTAAAACTGATTAAAATTTTAATTTGAAACCTAAAATGATTATAGAAACTCTAACTTATTAATTGAAACCCTCGTCATATATAAATCCTTAAACCCTAAAATCAAAACTTAAAGCTTACAAATGTATCAATTTATTATAAAAGTGATTAAACCCTGATTGAGCCTAATAAACAAACGATATGCTAAATCACATGAAATCGCTAACTAACAATTAGAGATAACTTTTAAATGCTAATAAATGTAAAAGTACTATATTAATATATAAAATTAATAGCATTATTTTATTATTATTAATAAATATAAGAATTCATATTATATGAAATTAAATATTTGAATATAATATTATTACCTAATGACTATTTATGTATCATATGATTAATGTTATTTTAATGTTTAATAATTTTATTTATAACCATAATATATATTTTTCAATATTATTTATAGTATTAAAAATTTTATAAGAAAATTTAAAATTTTATTATCTATATTATTAAAACAATTGGAACCTTAAGTAACCGCTTTTTTTAAAATTACGTGTTTACCCTTTATTTATTATTATTTAACCAAAAAAACTAACAATAAAATAAACTATTAAAGTTATAACTAATGAATAAATATGTTAACTTACTTCTTTTTCTCTCTCTTCATTTTTTTACTCTCTTTAATTTTTTCCACTCTCCTACAAACTGTACCTATATCTCTCTTTTCTCTCTCCTACTTTTTCCATTCTCCCACTATTCCACACTCTCCCATTAACTACACTTACATCTCTCTCTCTCCCTCTTCATTTTGTATTTTTTACAAATGAAGCGCGGGTGCATCGACTACTAGTATTTATTTATCACCTCATTACTCTTATTTTCTTTTCTTTCTTATATCTCAGTTTTATTTTCCTTTTTCCCTTACTAAGTATACTCATTACATGTACATGATATCAATACTATATTAATATTATAATTTTAACTAAAAAGTCAAAGTGTCATTTTAGTACAATTAATGCAATTTGTCCTTTCCTTTCCTTTCCTTTTTCTCTTTCCTCTTCTTCTCATACCATATGCCAAGTGTCATTTAGATTTTTCTACATCATTCTTCAAATATCTATTACTCAAATCAACAAAAAAATTGTCTTTCATCTCCATTAGTTAGACCAAAACCTCTCTCCCTTCCATTTTCATCTTCTTTTCCCTTTTTTTTTTCTCATTTTCTCTCAACACCCATTTCACTTCATCTCCAAAATCAATTTCATAATTTTACATCATACCATTTTCAAGTGAAAGGAGGATTAGAGAGCTTCAACTTCAAAACACCCAAGTTCAAGTTAATAGGTATTTCTTTAAGTATTTATAATTTCTTTTGTAAATTAGGTTATATATTTTCCTTTATGTTCATATGTATGTTTATCCATGTATTAGAAACCATGAATTCGGAAATATGTGTGATTTAGCTTATGTATTATGTATATATATTTGATAGTAAATATTATGCCATTACGTTATGTTGTATCTAAGCATATACACATATTGAAATATATGTATATAAGTATACGTACATATTTAGTTGAATGAACACTTACTTATATAGTTTATGTATATATATATATATATACACACACATACACACAAACAGGCATCATATGTGAACATATATATATATATATATATATGTTTTATACACCTATGCTTAGGAATATATAGTATAGATATACATATAAATGAATGAATAAGAAAATACCATAAGGATATATATACATATAGACCCTTATATATATATAAAATACAAGATATACATAAACATACATATAGGAAATACTAAGTATTTATACATATATATGAAACCAAAAGTGTATATATATATATTTGTATATAAGGAATATATCCAAATACTTTAAAAATACATTAAGAAAATATAAATATATGTATATGTATGTGTATAAAAGTATGTATGAAATTGAATATAAATATGTATACATGTATATGTACATTTATATAAGTACGTATCCTAATAGTATACTATAAGTATAAATACATGTATATACATATGTATATGTGTAGGATACGTATTATATTAGTATAATATAAGTATACCTACATGTATGTATATGAGTATATATACATGTATGTATATGGGTACATATAATAATATACTAAGTATAAGTACATATGATAAATTATTAAGTATAATAAAATAATTAAGAACATATATATACATATGTATATGTATATAAGCACATACATATGATATATTTATTTAATACAATGAAATATATATAGGTAAGTAGATTGGGCTGAAACCCATAAAAGAAAATAAGGCCCATATAATATTAATTAAATAATTATAATAATATATAGATATATATAATAACACAAAATTTAGAAAATATAAAATAAAGGAAAAACAAAAAAATTGCCACATAAACAAGTGGGAACATGCTACATCAGCAAATTTTATAAAATAAGTAATTGAAAAAAAATATAAAATAATTTAAAATAAAAAATTAATTAATTAATTCATTAATAAAAATTAAAATAATAATAAAAATTAATCTAATTAATATATTCAGCTACAAAGTGAAGGAATATTGAAATTCATATAAATTAGACCTAAAAATAAAATATTATAAAAATAAGAAATTTAGAAAGTAATTATATCATAAAATAATAAAGAAAAACTTAAAATAGACAAATAAAACTATTTGGGTTAAAATAATAAATTTCATAACAATTTAGGCTCACATAGAAAAATGTGGGTTTTAATGTCAAAAATGAACTTAGTATGTGAATGTACATCTAAAAATAATAAAAATCAACTATAAGTTTATAAATATTGGAGTTAGAACAAAAAACCTATATGTGATTTAAGATTTAGAGAAAACCGATAAATATAAGTAAATTGATTACATTATTTAAGTGACGCGATCTTCCAAATAAATAATTAGGATCAAAATTCATCTAAATAAAAAAAAATCTAAATGCAATTATTTAGATGTTTATATATATAATTTCCTATAAAGGAAAGTCAACGAATACATATTATAAAGTACGAATAGGGTATAACTATAAAACACTAAGTTATTCAAAAGGTTAAAGTATTATACATGTACACTCGTACTTAAAAATTAAAACATTCTAAAGAAAATATGATTTTATATATAATAATAACATATGTTAATATGAAACAGCAATAACAAATACCACCACTAATAATAATAATAATAATAATGATGATGATGGTGATGATGATGATGACGATGATAAGATAAAATCATACACTTACATGAAATAAACCGAATATATGTATACATACATGTACAATATAATCTTAGAATAATACTACAATATAACATAGCTAAAATTTTTAGTTATTTACATATATGATTCCAATATTTCTACCTAACTCTATTACTTTATCTAACTTATTCCAGTATACTACTAATTATTTGGCTATACGTAGGAATCATAAATTAGATTATAATATAAAAATATACTAATGTGAGACTTATGAAAAGTGAGAAAATTTAAACTTGTATAACATTTACTAAGTTGAATATTATTACCAATAGATAAAATAAGAGTTCCTAATTAAGTAGTGTGAAATACCACTGTAAATTTTAATAGAACTTTATCACTAAAGAAGCACGCTTGAACTCAATAAGAATTTACTATAAGAATGTAACAATAAAAGGATAAAAAGAAAATGTTACATACGATTTAACACTTAAACAAAAACAAGAATTATAAGATAGATAGTATGTTGGTTAGGCCATATAGCATTACGTCTAAATACTCATTAGGTCTCTTTTATTTCTATTTATCAAGAAATATTGATTAGGATGGCAAGTTGCTTGTTGATTGCTAAGATTCATATCAATTTTGGTTAAGTGAGTACTCCTAATGACTCTATAATTGTTTTGTACTTATAGTTAGTGCACCTAAATTTTATATATTAATAAACTGCTACTTGAGGTTTAGGAATTTACCTGTGATTGAATACTATTTGCTTGGTGTGAAAAACAAAGTTAAATATGGTAATTGAATAATTGATTATGTGATTGATCTTTGAATGATTTGAATGGTTTGTTGATATTGATTGATTACTTAGTAAATAGACTTAATCATATTTGACTTATTTTAAATTAAATGAATTATACATAAACACAAACATTGCATATAATGTTTTAGCTATCACCTCATGCGGATGATAATAAAGAGCCTTATAAGGATGTGATTCCCATATGATTTGATTAGTACAGTATAGGAGTACGTGTACAACAAGACCTTACCCTTGGCTTACGGGTTTACCTAGGATTAGAGACGTTAACTATAGGTGGTTGAGGGTTGAGTCTAGAGACCACCACTTAGGGCATGAGTATAGACTACGGGGTTTACCTTATTGTTAGACCTAGGAATTTGTGTACTATTGGATTTCGGAAATAGAAACATATTTTGTAAAATATAGAATTTCTATATATATATATATATATGGCTAAAATCCTAGGTGCTAGAACTCGGTTGTAATTGGTGTTGATGAATCTCTAACCCTTATTTCGAAGGGTGTTAAATCCAATGTTATATGTAGCACTTGTAAGGACCTTATAGGGGGCCTAATAGTGTTGCCTAAAATTTCCATATCATGTATACACCTATGATAAAAAAATTGCCTTGTAAGTCAAAGATTGCAAGACTTTAAATAGTTAATCACTAGGGTCTTCAATTTTAGTTCATCAACTCATTATATAATATAAATAACTATAAATATCCATTATTCTACAGTTCCTTAAAACCATAGAGAATCGGTGTCTCCTACTAAAATAATGAAATAAGATAGACAATTCCAGCAAATTCTAAACTTACTAAAGATACTAAACTTAATTGAGATATTAGTTATTTTTTAGAGCATTCCAAATTAACTACATAAGCTTTTCATCATACTTATTCAATGGTAGCACTCTACATACGATTCCTATCCTTATCCTAACCATCGATCAACCTACAAGGAAGAGAACTGTTGGGATATAAGCTTACACTTAGTGAGATGATCCCTTTATCAATACCGCATAGTAATTTTATTTAATGCACAAACATATGAATGCATGAACAATCAAGATGCTAAACAATACATATAGCAATCTAAGAACTGCATGCAACTCAGAATTATACCCCTTGTAGTCGGGGTTGGACATAATTAACCAATACAAACCACAACTAGGTCCTAACACCTGGGTTTTATATCAATTGCACTATTGTGCTTAAGTCAAAACATAAGTATATATATATATATATGTATATATATCACATACTACTTTAATATAGAAAGTACTATTTCTTTTTATGTCTAGTACTTTAAACCAAAATTTCCATATCTAATGGTATGGTGGCCTTCAGAATCCACAATCACATGCCTTAAGTATAAGCCATAAGATACGACCCTTCGCCAATGGTTAGCATCTCCTAGTACCTAGTAAGCCCGTTAACTTAGGATAGAGACTCAATAATAAAAAGATGGCATAGCTAATGCCTAATCTTATAGGAGGCATTCCTCTTATGATTCTCTTCTCATCTTCTGCATGAGGTGGTAGCTGTATAGTATGATGTGATTATGAGAAATACATGATTCATTGAATTTCTTAATCAAATAAGTACTTAATCTCATTTTTCATTTGGATCATACAAATTCATTCCATATAACTATACATATATATCACCACAAACAATTCCCATTATTATCTAATTAATATGTCATAGCATTCTATCATAATATCATACATATGCATTTCCCATATCCTACAAGCATTAAAGTTTTTTATATAAGTTTAAGTGCATCGTCTCTACAAGTAAATATTAAATATGGAGTTATTAGGAATCACACACTTAGTTCTGCAGATTAGTCATAGTAATTTGGGGGCAAATTGTCTCCAAAAGCCGAGTCCCCTGTACATTGTGAATATGATACCATAAGGATTTGAAATAAAACTTAGAAAACTAGGCTAAAGCCCTTTATGTCATACTTTTAGCTAGGTTTAGCATTTTTCCCGATTTTAGTCAAAAGTTTAATTGTCTATAAATTTCTCCTTGTAAGTTTGATTTTTATGATCTTATAGTCAATCTTTATCATTTTCGAGTGTACTTTAACATGGTGAGATTAGATTTTCAAAATAAGGTATGCAATTTTGCTTATAGGTCAGAACAGTAGAGATTCTCATGATTTGGAGTACTTTTGGGCTTTGTTTAATTGTTAGGCTTTTTGATATCTTAGGAAATCTTTTGGGCTTGGGCTTAGGATCTCATTCTAAGCTAAAAATACTCTTTAAGGTCAGATTTTTAACTTTGATTTACACTTTTAAGGCTAACAACAACTTCTTTAGCTTTCATGTGGGCTTGTGTTGCTAAATGGGCTTATTTTTTATTTAAATCAAAGATAGTCACTTTGTTGGGCTTAGGGAGCGTTATGTGGGCTTCTTAAAGGTCTCAAAATGGCTCTTAATGGTAGATTAAGTTGTTGGTTAGAAAATTGATGAAGGCCCAACTTGGAGTTTAAGGCTCATTTTGAGAGTTTTAGCCTTACTTTTGAGATTTAGGTTTTATATACTTATCGTACTTTCCTTGGTTAGTCTTTCCACTTTATTTATATTCTTTTATTATGTTTTTAAGTGACTTTTAACATGGTTCCAGATCCGACTGTGGTGAATCAAAAGGGTACTCACTTGATTTTTTAACTTGTTTCATCATTTCCTTATGTTTAAGGGTTATATCATGAACCTATGCTACTTATATTCCAATCTTAACTTAACTCCTCTTTCATGAGATGATTATTTAGCTTATACTCTACATGAAAATAATAGATCTCATACTTATCATAACTTCCATGCTATGTTTCATATTTTACAAAGTTGGTTGCCTCATAAAAACTTTATGTAGTAGATTTTCCTTTACTTAAGGCTAAGTTTGAGCATGTTTAACTTAATAAACGTGAGAATAACATCTAAATGACCCACAAACGCTTTATGTCCATCATGATATACCCTCTTTCAAGTACTCATTTCATGATTTTCTCAACTTAAAATCTTCAATTCTAAGTGTTAAACATTTATCCTTACATTACACCACTTAGCATGCTTATATTTTAAACTTTCTTATGAAAGATTCATAAGCTTATTTCTTAAAGTGGTTAGCTAAGTTATAATCTTATGTTCATGCCAACATCATCATAAAAAATATGGTCTCTTAACATGGTATACTAGATCACTTTAACAAGAAAACAACTTACTCGTCCTCAAAAGCATAAATACGGTGGTTGTGCAACTAAGTATCCTCTTAGCTCTTTGTTTTCCTTCCTCTTCTTGCAAGCTTCTTAAGTTACCAAAGTCTTGATTTTTAAGATCGGTTTTGGGGTGTTCTAAGGATTCCTAAAATGGCTTTTGATGAGGACAAAGTGAAGGCAACAAAACTTTTTTTGTACCGTGAGTATGTGTACATATAGGTGGCGACAATTGTAAGAGAAGTAAAGCTTGGTTTCTTCCTTTGGTTTGTGTATTTGAAATGTAGAAAAGAAAATGAAGATGAGAAGAAATGGGAGAGAATATGTCGGTTGTGGATGTGTGTGTAATGCATCAATAAAGCCTCTTTTAGTTGTCTTTTATCATGTACATGTGCCATACTTTGACATGATTGAATGATGTAAGTATTAAGGTATGAATAATGTTTGTGAAAGACAATGAGTTGATGGTTAAATGACAAGGTATGATCTCCTGTTTCCTTTCATTTCAACCATTTATGTGGCCTTGTCTCTTCACTTATTTTAAAATTAGATAGATTATGCGATGAGATAGTTTATCCTCATGTAGTATAAGTTATAGTAAGATATGGGAATGATCCTATCACAAGCTGTAGATAAGTTATCAAGTAATGGGTGATTCTAACTCTCAAATGATAAATTATTTAATGTGATTGGTTGGTTTACCTATCTATATGTAACATAGCTTATAGGTGAAAATAAGGAGATTGTCTTATATGTAATTCTTTTAGAGTTTGGTTCTTAAATTAATTTGTAAATCATAATTTACCTCTTACAAAATTTTCTAGAGTTGAATAAAATTATTCAAATTAAAATTTTAATTATTTAGGTTCATAAGTCCTTAACTATACTAGGGTTTAGGGTTCCGAATGGTTTAAAGTCTATTATTTTCATGTTTGAGTTTTTATTGATAACTAAACTTTTGAGTTGAAAAACTAAGTTTGTTTTCTAAATGTAAACTTAAATTCTTAGTTTAGTTGATCCTTGAGAATAATTAAGGAGTACTCTTAGTTGTAATACCCTAGGATTTCGAGTTAATTCAATTACCCTAGAATCTGAGCCTTAAAATTTAAGGTGTTGAACTAAGTTATCAGTTTTATTTCAAACTTTATAACAAAGTTAGAAAAGTTAGACGAAATAATTCAAGTAAAGTTAATTTCTCAAAATAAGCTATATAGAAATATTAATTTTAGGAAAACGTTAATTTATCGATAAAACCTATAATTGTAAAAGTCAAGCTTTTAGATATAGTGAGATATTAGAGATAAGTTAATTAATTTTCAAAAATAATAAATGAAATTGAATTACACATAATATTTATATATTTTTACATGTGATATGCATTATATGTATTAAATATATACATATCATAATAATAAATTATTAAAATAAGGAAAATTAATAAAAAAATTGAATGGATGAGTCACCAAATGATGTGTCAAGATAGGATTAATTGTAAATGATGAGTCAACACTTGGTTAAGGGGAGAATCACAAATGGCACTTAGGAAAATATGAAATTAACATGTGTAATTTTACTTTGTTACATGCAAAAATCCTAAAACCTATAAATAGGGTTCCAAACATTATTTACAATATTTTGGAAACCTAACAACACAATTTTAGAAAATTAGAAAAAAATTCAGAAAAAATAAAAGAAAATAGTGGGAAAATACGGTGAATTATAGTTCCTAAGGCTATAGGAAACCTGACAAGACGCCACTTGGGACTTAAAGTTGTGGTGAAGAGAGAAAGTAGGCCAACATAAGGTAGTGGCCGGAGCATCGTGCATCGGTGAGTCAAATTTTACTATCTTATTTTTATTAATTCACTAAAAATATCAAATTAGCTTAGAAAATTATGAAATTTGGCTTCCTTTGGCTATTTTACATTTAGTTTCATGAGGTAATTTTATTTTCTTAAAATAACATTCATTTATCATATAAAACATATATTTTCTTAGAAAATTATGCTTTGTTTAGGGGAATTTTAAATAATTTTTTTAAAATATAAAATAATGTTACTTTGGCCTCAAATTTTTTATAACATTCTTATAAAATGTATTAAATTTCAGTAGCAATAATTTTTGTTTCCCTTTTTGATAATGGCAAACTATAGTGTATAGTCCAACTTGTTGGGAATCCTACTCCTAAGTAGCTCCTTATTGCCCTAGGTTCTTGGACGTTGTATTCAGATGCCCTTATGTTGACTAACCGGAAGAAGTTTGGAGGGCATAGGATATCGGTATCGATGCATGCTACGTATATGAGCATAACATGCAACATTGCTAGTAGTAAATGCTCGGTTAGGTGAATGCATATCTGAAGTTGAACCTACAGGTTATGATTGAAATGTTTCAGTTGTGATATGCAAGATTGTTTATATTGTGTTGAATGTTATCTACTCTAACTCAACTTCAGTATCTGGGGGGGATAAAATGTTTTATCCTCAAGTTAACTATATCATGAAGGGACTAACATTAAGGGGGGATATATATATTGAGAGCGTGAGTTGGAGTCAATGACTTTTGTATGGAGCATGTACTAATTAAGGGATCCTATTACTGTAAAGATGATAAAGGAAAAAGATAGTTTATGTTTTGATGTAAATATTATGTTGTATACATAAGATGTAATAGGGAATCCAACTGAACTCCAATGTAGTAACCCTTTTATCATGTAAACAATGTTGTCTTTTGATAAATGAGCAAGTTGATTTAAGTTTTCAATGGTATTCCTATGTAATGGTGTATCCTGTACTATACCGGGTTCTGACATTAGTTGATTCACTTGCCCTTTAAATAGTAGGGTTTACAATACCGATTAATTGTATATATTGATTAGTATACTAGTTGTTCATACATTCATATGTTTGTTAATAAATTGTTTGATAACTTTCTTGTCGGTATAGTATAAGAGATATCTCAGTAAGCTTACATTCATTTTATAAGTTGGTTTGTTTGGTAGGGTAACACCGGGTATGAAGTCAATGTAATGCTCTATGCCTCGAAAAGGAGGTAACCCTTTCTAGTAGTTGTTCTGAGAACAGGTCTGTATACTTATCCAATAGCTCCTTAATTTTCAATTGTAATAGTCACCTGACTAACAGGAAGGTTGGTGCATCAACTTCAATAACATTTTGTAGCTCAACTTAACTTATAACTAACGCTTTCTTTGTTCCTCTTGCTAACTTAACTTGTAGTCTATTTACTTAGCTCAAGGTCATGGGGTTCGGGGTAATTCTCCTACAATCCTTATCAAACATACACATGTTCCTAAAATCATCATGAATAACCTTTCAATAAAAAAGGAAAGGCTTGCCAAGCAATACATGTGATGCATACATGGATAACACATTGCAAAGAATTTTATTAGAGTAATTAATAATAGAGAATGACAACACTACTTGCTGCATAACATGCAGTACACCTTTCTCAGTTAGCCAATGCAATTTATATGGCTTTGGGTATGAGATAGTAGGCACCTTGAGCTTCTTAACCAAGTGGGCAGACTCTACATTGCTGTAGCTCCCACTATCCATTATGAGCACATAAATTTAATCATTTACCTTGCAAGTGATGTGGAATAAGTTCTCTCCCTGCTCCTCTTTAATAGAGGGTTCTCATTACACGTTGGATAACCAAGGTCAGTTTGTCTAGGTCATCAGCAAATACATTTTCCTTAACCAATTTGGTATTAATCTCAACCTCTTCCTCTACTTCTTTTTACTCTTTAAAGTCCTTATCTATGTTACCTACTTCAATCTTCGGGACATATCCCTTAATAATCATAGTCCTATAGTTTAGACACTAAGTAGCCATGTACCAAAATCCTTAGCATTTAAAGTACTTGATTTGGCTTGTAAGTCCTTAGTTGCACATCACTATCAACCGATTGACTCTAATGTTCATCTCTTACATCCATTTTTTGACTCAGCTTAGCACTTTGTTGAACTTGGTAACCTCTTTGAGCAGTTGAGTTGATTATGTAGGTTAGCTCATTGGAGGTTAGTTTGGCCTATGTAATACCTCAAGATTTCGAGCCCATATAATAACTTTAGGATTCGAGCCCCTAAATTTAGGGCATTGAAATATGTTATCTATTTTAGTTCAAACTTCACAGTTAGGTTAGAAAAGTTGAACAAATGAATTCAAGTAAGGTCAATTTTTTCAAATAAGCTATATAAAAAGATTAATTTAAAAAAAAGGTCAATTTATTGATAGAGTAGATAAACATCGAAAATGTAAATTCGAGTTTTTAAATATAGCGAGATATTACAGATAAGTTATTTAACTTAAAAATAATAATAAATGAAGTTGACTAGATATAATATACATATATTTACATGTGATATACATTATAACTATTAAATACATATATATTAATAATAAATTATCAAAATAGGGGAAATTAATATAAAATAATAGGAAATTAATAAAAAAATGAATGGATGAGTCATCAAACCTAAGTAGTAGCATGAGATAAGTTAGAAAACATAGGGCATGAACACATCAAAAACAACATTTTGAAATCTAAAAACACAAGAAAATCACTTTAAAAAAATTAGAAAAAATAAGAAAAATAGAACAAATGTAGACCGATTCAAAGGTTTGTAGGAGTTCTATGGTAGTAGCCATTTCAGGTCAAAAAAAGGATCACTAGTGGAGGTGTTTGGACAAGGTACAATGGTTCAATGGCGGCTAGTTTAGGTAAACCAAAATTTCAATTGAAAGTTTCTTAATTTCCTAAAAATATAAAATTATGTTATTTAATTATGAAACTTGGTTTTCTAGAGTTATTTTATGTGTAGATTAATGTAGTAATTTTATTTTAGCTAAATAATTATTGGAAATATAGGGTCCTTAAGAAAATGCTCTATTTGGACAAAAATTAAATTAAATTTTAGAAATATTAAATAATATCATTTCAAGCTAAATTTTTGTATGTAATATACTTAATATATGTATTTAATTTTAGAAACAAGAATTTTTGAAAATAAGAAATTCTAATATTCATTGTAATTATATTGGATAAAATTTGCAATTTTGCTGGTTTGTTGAATTAATTAATTTTTGAAAAAATCAAACCATGAGCCTTATGTATTGTGATTGTTGGAACTTCATAATGATGTTTGTAACACTTGATTTTTATCTTGTGATTAAATTCACTTATTTGCTCAATTTTTACTAATTTCAAACTAAAACCGCTATTTTCGTAAAAATAGATTATAGTAGGTTTAGTGTAATTCATGGTCAATAATTAAACTACATTTTTTTTGTGAGCCTATAAGATTTTTTTTTTCGAATTAATTAGGTATGTATACTATTTATTATGTATTTTCATATTATAAACCTATACATTAGCCTAATATATGATATAATAATTAGTATTAATGGGATATTTGTCAAATATGTAAAAGATTAGTATTTTTAGGTACATAATGAATGCTAACTAGCTCGAGAAATGAAGAATTTTAGAATTTTTAACTTAGATTTAAGGTTTATTTGAGTTAATTACGAAATTATAGTAACGTATGGTTGAATTGATAATACAAAAGAGTATTTTTGGACTTTTGATAATATTGATTAGTTTTGATTCTTAAGATATCTTAATAGTACTCAAAATAACGATCATGATGATATAAAGTTTGTTAAAATGGGATAAGAAATTAATAAGATACAATCGAAAAAAGCTTGGAAACGTGATAATGAAAGCCTGTAAGAATTTGGTATCGACATATAGTTGATTTGGGGTTTATGTGCATTTTCCTAGGTATAATAGCTGAGCAAGGACTACATCATGAAGCATAGGATTTTACGTTACTGTTAAGGTTAGGTAAGTAGATATTTCTGTTTTTGTGCAAGTAGGCCTATGTTTACTTGACTTGGAGTCAGTTGTGTTGTAAATTGTAATGATAAGTTGAATTGATTGCATACATCATTTTGTTAAATGTGTGTTGGCTAAGTGAAATGTTTCCTCATGTATGACTGATTCATTAATATGTATTTTTTTTTTTATAAACCTTGGAAATTGAATGGTCTTTTAAGGTGTTCACCTAAGTGAACTATATATGAAAGAATGTATTATAAAGTTATGAAACAAAACTGAAGTTGAGTTTGTTGAATAATTATGAAGTAGAGCTTGAGATTCGTGCCTAATACTAGGTTACTTTACTATTTACCATGTTCATGACATGGCACGAGAGGACCTATGAGTTAAGTTTCTAAAAGCTTGAATACTGCTAAGTTAGGTTTTGAGTACATAGAATTGCATTGCTCAACTTATTTTGGCTATGAGGTGTGGTTTTAGCTAGATCAACTATGTATTGGATTTTCAAACCATAATGGGTGGTTTTTGTAGGGGTCTTACTCCTAAGTAACTCCTTATTGCTCTAGGCTCCTAAACATAGTATTCAGATGCCCGAGTATGTTAACTAATCGGATGACGAATTGGAGAAGTATAAGATATCGATATTGATGCTTGCTACGTACCTAAGAATGGCATGAATTTTGTACATAGACAATTTGTATTGATAACTTGTGTTATGGAATTGAATGTCTTACAATACTAATCCTTGTGAATGTATATCATCCTTGCTTTGTGCATTGTTTTATCCGCTCTCACTCAGCTTATAGAGAGTTAGGGGGATAGTTATGTATCCTTAGGTTATGAAGAGAATTAATAGGGCATCAACATCAATTGGGGGAAAAGTCTTTTGAGAGCACGTAGGACTGAGTCAGCTACTCTTGAAGAAGTCTTATTGTATTTTGATCTTAGTTCTATGAAGGATATCTACATATGAAAAAAAGTATTATATTTTAGGTTTGGTTAAGTTTGATAGATGTACTCTTTTGTATAAACAGGTGTAAAGTTGAACTCCGTTGTAGTACTCTTTTGTCATAAATAAAACTCTCATTGAATATAAATAGGTATTCTTGTGTGATGGTACATCTTGTGCTATGTCGGGATATGATAGCTTATTTTTCCTCTATCTTCTACTCTTTAAGCTATTCTTATAGCTTCGTCTAACATAGTAAACTGTTGAAGTTATATGATATCTTGAATGTCGCTTCTTAATCTAGTAAAAAATTTAGACATTGTTTAGCCTAATGGCTCATTCACTTCACATTGAATCATAAGCATTTGGAACTCTCGAAGATACTCATCAACAGTTTAGCTCCCTTGTCATAGCTCCTGAAGTTTAGCAAAAGTATCATATAGGTAGGTATTTGGTATGAACTTATCTTTAAGGATTCTTTGGATATTAGGCCAGGTTTTAACTTCTTTATATCCTTCTTACTTCCTTATGGTCTAGAAGTTCTTCGACCATAATACAGCATACCTTGAAAATTCTATAGTAGTAACCTTCACTTTCTTATGATCTTCATATTGATAATAGTTAAAAACACGTTTAATCTTTTCCTCCCAATCCAAATAGTCATCTATATCCTTAAAACCATTGAAGTTCATAATCTAGAGCTTCATATGGTTAGCAACTCGCGGTGATTGAACTCTCTCCTCTTCTTTATTGTACTCTTCTTCTCCTTCATCCAAAACACCTAATTCAATTCTTCTCCTAACACGTCCTCCTATTCCTTTACCTTGATCTTGTCGAGTTGGGATCTATCCTCTTACAGGTTGAGCAACTTAGGGAGTATTCTACCATAGGTCAAAAGACCAATGCATGTACAACCTTAGTAAGGTTAGCTATAAGGTTAGAAATTTCATTAATTCTTTCATCTATACTTCTAGGAGTGTCTTAGGATTGTCATCCATAGTGGACAACACCATTATTATCATCTTTAATACTAGCATTGACATTGGGATTTGTCATTCTCTGTAATAAAACCTAATAACAAATTCAGAATTTGAGAAGTAATAGACATTGTTTCTCCAAGTTAAACAACATATACACACACACACACACACTCTTCTATACGAATGTCGAACTAATTTGCGAATGCAACTACTATAAAGAACAATAATCCTAACTAAAACTTGCTTCTTTTTTTTTATATGTTTGAAGCAGGGAAAAGTAGAGTATATAGCTACAGTAAACTATTATGCCTCCTACTTACTCAAACACTCACAGCTAACTTCTCTGCAACTGCAACACATAACCCCAACAAATATTACTTACAAGAAAGCTCGAATACAACTTACCTAAACAAACCTTTGCTCTGATACCAAGAAAGTGTGCTGCATTGTCACATCCTGGCTTAACATGGAATGCATCATCATATAGGAAAACCTATTAAAAACTTAACTTAGCTTACTCATTTATCAAAAGAAAACTTTATTTATTTGATAATGGGGTTGCCATATTAGAGTTTAGCTGGACATTTGGTTACAACTTATATTTACTACCTAATATTTACATCAAAACATAAACAATCCTTTTCTTTTTTCATCTTCAAAATATTAAGATTCCCCACTTAGTATAGGTTCCATCTAAAAGTCGCTGACTCTGACTCATGCTCTCAATGTACATCCTCCCTAGTGTTAGGCCTTTTACGATGTTGTTAACTGGAGGATAAAACCGGAGGACAAAACATTTTATCCCCTTAGCTACTAAAGCTAAGTGAGAGTGGATAACAAACAATACAATATAGGCAATATCACAACTAAAACATTTCAATCATAACAAGTACGTTTAGCTTAATACATATATTACCCTAACCAAGCATTTACAACTAGCAATGTAGCATGCTATACTAATGCACATAGAATACATTTGATGGGAATCAGCCTTTGACTACGTCCAATTAGAGGATGACCTGTTTGAAGCTAACGTCAACCTTCTAGAAGAAGATGTTGACCTATTCTAACCCTAGCCAAACAGCTTTTGCCGAGGTTGAGCAAATGACAGAAGGTCGAAGGGAAGAAAAGGAGCCACTTAGCGACAAGTATATTATCTGCCAAGAAGACAAGAGATTACGCAGCCGAGGACTTAGGACCAAAGAACCACTTGGCATGACCCTAAGAGTTGACTAATTCTAGTATAACGATTATGGGATGACCTTTCTAGTGTCTCGGCCAAGCCATGCAAGACGTTGAGGACCCCTTCCTGAACGCGTACATCCAATTGACGACCCCATTCAGTTTGGATACTACTCCTCCCAAGATAAGCCGAGTCTTGTAAAACGTACAGTTTCATATTCTTGTGTATATTTTCCTTTATTTTATTTATGCGCCCAATTCTTTAAGGTTTAAGGTCTTATACATTATTTACAGTTTTGCCATTAAGGTTTAAGACTTACTACAAATAGCAATTGTTGTAAACATAAAAAAAGAAGACAAAGAGACATATATTGAAGAATATACGGAGAGTGAATTTTTCCTCTTTTGAGCAAGGCTATACTTGAGTTAGCATTTGCCAGATTATCAAGTGTTAATTAGACTCTTTAATTATCCTTACGTTCTTATCAATCTTGTTCTCAAATTATAGTGAACCCCTTCATTTGAACCGATTAGTAAGTTGCCTTTTACCTTCATTTGAAACCCCGACTAGCATTTAGTGTTTGTGAGTCATATCGAACTCTATTTCGAGTACAAACCCCTGATTGTATTTGTGTCTTAGTGAGTTATATCCATTCACATTCATCATTAAAACCTTTCTATTCTTTGTACCATTTTCTTTTGAATACCCATTCTTGTTTGTTTGAGATCCGCTATAGTTTCTGGATTGATCCTTATCATATTGGTATTAGAGCGCTTTGCGGAGATATGCATGCTAGTGTTCTTTAAAGTAGATTTTTGCTTCTAACCTTTCTATTAATCATTGTTTTGTAGTGTAGTATGTTGTTCACAGTAGTCGTAAGCAGCTACAAAAGTTGAGTAGTGGTTGTTTCTGAGTTAATGTAATTCTGTTTTGTTGTTTCTTCAATTTTCTAGTAAATTACTATACGAACAAGAATGTTAAAGGATAGTATCAACAACACTGGTGATAGCCCTCATGGAAGCTTGAGATGATGTGTTGATAAATTAGAATATCATATTTAGAATCTTACTAACTTTATCCAAGAACTCACGAATTAGTTAGAGGTTGCAGACATGATGGCCAAAAAGGAAGAAGAGAGTGAATACCTACAAGTGGAAGTGGTTATAATGAACTTGATCATAATGAGTGACAGCCGAGAAGAGTTACCGAGCCGAGAAGAAGAGAACACCATCCAGTACAGAGAAGAGGAAATGAAAGAAGTGTTGACTCCGAAGCAAATCAAGAATCCTAGAGGAGAGAGTCGAGGTTGAGAAGAGATGTGGTTGACAAAATATCTAATGGAAGTGGTAGAATCGAAGAGAATTGACTAGCTTAGAATACAAGGGATGAACCCCAAGCACCTAGCCGAGGACTTGATAATGTCAAGCTGAAACTACTGACCTTTTATGGAAGTAGCCGACTTAAAGAATTCCTTGATTGGGTTCCCCGAGTTGAGAAGTTGTTCAAGTACTACGAGTGTGATGAATGAATAAAGGTTAATCTGGATTCATTATCCCTTATTGAATATGCAAGCCTTTGCTGAGATAAGCTAGTTGCCAAATGAGATGCTGAAGGAGAGGAGCCGATCGAAGCTTAAGACTTATGAAATGATTGTTGAATTAGTGTTTTGTGCGGACCTACTTCAAGAAAGAGATGCTCCATGCTTTCTAACACTTGAGACAAGGTTAAAATATTGTTGAAGAGTATTTACAAGAGTTTGAGACCTTAATGATGAGATGTGAGATTGCTAAGCCATAGTACTGTACCATTACCAGATTCTTGAGTGGACTCCAAGACGACATTTTCGACATAGTTGAATTGTAGCCGTTCAACTCCCTAGATGAGCTAATTAATTTAGCATTAAGAGTAGAGAGATAGAGGAGAAGAAGTCATCAAAGGCCATGTAGCTAACCTTAATAAGGTAGCCTTGAGCTTGAGAGGTATGCTGAGAGAAGGTAAGAAAAGAAGATAGAGAAAAGAGAGCCTAGTCGACCAGTTCATGTCGAGAAACGGATTGCTAAGAATGAAAAGGCACCCGGCAATAAGGCTTGAGAAGTAAAGTGCTTCAAATGCTTAGGCTACGGACATATTGTGTCCCAATGCCCGAATAAAAGGGTCATGGTCTTGAAGGGCAAAAGGCTCGAGGTTCAAATCAAAAGTCAAAGTGATAAGAGTTCGGAGGGCCAGTTGATAAAAGAAGATGTCTATCCCGAAGGCCTTGATAAACTCTTGGTTATGGTGATACGAGCTGACCTGAAGGAAAATCTTGGACAAAGGGAAAATTTATTTCATATGTAGTGCTTATTGAATAAGAAGAATTGTTCTTTAGTTATCGATGGAGGTAGCTGCACAAATATTGTCTTTGCTAAGTTAGTAAGAAAAGATGAAGTTGCCGACCTATTCGCATCTCTGGCCCTATGGATTGAAATGGCTTAATGACAAGGGTATGGTCCATCTACATAAAAAAGTACAGATAACATTCAAGGCTGAACAATACAAGGATGATATTGATTTTAATATAGTGCCTATGAATGCCACAGATCTACTTCTTAGCCAACTTTGGGATTATGACCAAAAAGTGATCTAAGATAGCTTCCTCAACACTTACATTGTTCGGAAGGATGGGAAGAGCTATTGCTTGATCCTTATGAGCATTGAGGAAATCCAGAGACATTCGACACTCATGGTGAAGAGAAAAGGGAAGAGAAGCTTATTTGGCATCTTTACTCATGCTCAACACTTAACGTCGAGGATGACTCCTTTCAGACTCGTAGTAATGATGGGAATCAGTCTTCGACTATGTCAAAGCTGAGGTCGATGCCGACCCTCTAGAAGAAGATGCCAACTTGTTCTAACTTGATGCTAAACAGCTTTCGCTAAGGCCAAGCAAATGATAAAGGTCAAGGGGAAGAAAAGGAGCCACTCGGCGACAAGTCTATTGTTTGTCAAGAAGACGAGAGATTATGTAGCCTAGGACTTGGGACCAAAGAACCATTCGGCATGACCCCGAGAGACTAGTACTGACTAATTCTAGCACTTAGCGATTATGGGCTAACCTCTCTGGTGTTTCGGTCAAGCAATGCGAGACGTTAGGGACCCCTTCTCGAACCTATACATCCAACTACCGACCCCATCCAGTTTGGATACTCCTCCTCCCAAGACGTGTCGAGTCTTGTAAAATACACAATTTTGTATTCTTATATATATATATTCCTTTATTTTATTTATGGGCCCAGTTCTTTAAGTTTAAGGCATTGTACAATATTTACAATTTTGCTACTAAGGTTTAAGATTTGCTATAAATAGCAACTGTTGTAAACATAAAAAAAAAAAGATAGAGAGTCATACTTGAGTTAGCATTTGCTAGATTATCGAGTGTTGAGTAGACTCTTTAATTGTCCTCGCGTTCTTATCAATCTTATTCTTAGATTATGGTGAACCCCTTTATTTGAATCGGTTAATGAGTTGCATCTAACCTTTATTAGAAACCTCGACTAACATTTGGTGTTCGTGAGTTGTATTAAATTTCATTTCGAGCTCAAACGCTCGATTGTGTTTGTGTTTTGGTGAGTTATATCCATTCACATTCACCATCAAAACCTTCCTATTCTTCATACCCATTTTCTTTTGAATACCCATTCCTATTCGTTCGAGATCTGCTACATTTTTTAAATTGATCCTTATTAGCATCAGTACTAATATCCTATGCCCTTCCAATATCCTCATCCAGTTAATCAACATAGTTAGACATCTAGATACAACATCTAAGAGACTAGGGTAACAAGGAGTAGCTTAGGAGTCTAAACCCCAATCAAATTGGACTACATACTATAGTCTACTAAATTGAAAAGGTAATAAGGATCTACTTAGGAGTAAGACCCCCAAATTTGTTTTACAAAATTAGACATACTATAGTTTACCAAATTAGACAATGAAAATAGTTAAGATGTTCGAGCGATGAAAATCTATATGCTTCCAAAAAATAAATTCATAAAGCCATGATTTTTCTTGATCACTTAGAAGCCTTATTCTGAAAATTCTAAGTTGTAGGTCCTTTTTATGTTATGTCATGTCATGCCATGCCATGCTATGCAATAATAACTCAGGTATATCATTTAGCATAACTACTTTTCAAGTTTCATTTAACCTAGTTATCTTATTCTAGTTTTTCATCTCTCCTTAGTGGAAATCTAATATCTTACTTAGGGTTTACTTAGGTGACCACCCAGAATAATAGCTTGGTAATCACTTAACTTTTTAAGTTAATACAATCATTTGTAACCATTACATTAATACCTAACATAGCAACATAATAGTCTAACTACGATATAGTTATCGTCAGTCAAAATCATCACATCAGTATCCACTATACTAGCATGTTAGTTCACCTAAGATATAGCCATATCCAGTCAACTCAACATCAAACAGCATGTAGTGTCATGAGGAACAATATATTTACTCTAAGCATAGGTTAGATCCATTTACCTAGCCTTAATAGTAGTGTAAAATCTTAAACTTCATCATGTGTTTTTTCTTACTTATCATACCTAGGAAAATAGAACATGGTCCCCAAGTCAACTATCAGTTGAACCTAAATTCACATAAACTTTTCCTACAACATCTTTAAACTTTATTTGACTATATCTTACTTATTCCTTCTTCAATTTCAATTAACTTTATATCACGATTTCTATTTACATATTTTTGCAAGTTCATGGTATTTTTTGTATAATTAATTGAGCTTTTATACTATTTATTATATATTTTCCTAGTATAAACATATGTATCAGCTTAATATGCAAAATAGTAAATAATACTATTAAAGTGTTTGTTAGAGAATGTAAGATTGGTAACTATGACATGTAATTAATATTGAGCATGGTTGAAAAGTATAAAATTTTAAGACTTTTAGTTTAAAATTAAAGCCTACTAGAGTCAATTATAAAGTTATGATAACATATGATCGAGTTGGTAGCTAAAAAAGGGTATTTTCGAGCTTATAACCATATTGATCATTCTTTTTTCTTAAGATATATTAATAAATTATTAACTATGAATTATACTAAACTAGCTATTATCTATTTTTATGAAAATAAAGGTTTTAGCCAGAAATTATAGAAAATTAGGGTAAATATACAAATTTATGTGTGAGATAAAAATTTAGTATTCTAAATATCTTTATAAACCTCCATAAGTCAAAATATGTAGGGCTCATTTATTAATTTCATTAAAAATTAATTATTTTAACAAATAAGCAAAACTAGTAGTTTTATCCAAAATAATTATAAAAAATAGTACATATACTTAATTCCAAAAATTCTTATTACCAAAATTAAATATATATATATTAGGTGTATTATATACAAAAATTGAGCTTGAACTAATGACAACTAATATTTATAAAAATTAATTTAATTTTTGCCTAAATAGGGTATTTTCTTAAGGATGCTATATTTCTAATAATTATTTAATTAAAATAAAACTATGAAATTAATATAAATATAAAATAATCTCAAAAAACATTTTTCCAAATTTTTCTAATTAAATTTGGTATTTTTAGATAATAAAATAACTTATAGGTAGAAAATGGGTTCACTTGAACAGTATCCTCAGCTACCCACCGATCACTAATCCTTGTTAGAAACACCTCCCTCAAGGCTTACTTTTAGACTACCAAGCCACTTCACATTGGGCTATTGATAGCTTTTTGAACCGCCTTAGACTTGATTTGCCCTTATTTTTTGTTCTATTTTTATTTTTTCTAATTTTTTAAAATTATGTTCTTATATTTTCAGGTTTTGAAAACATTGCAAATGAGGTTTGAAGTCCTATTTATAGGGTTTAGAGTTTTTGCAAGTAAAAAAGGTGGGTTGAGACATGTCATTTCCCCATTTTTTTACTTGTTGACTAACTGTTGTGTCATTTCCTTGTTAATCTTGTGAGGACTCATGTTTTCAAGTTATTCTCATGCTACCACATCATTTGGTGAATCATCTATTCATTTTTCTATTAATTTTCCATTATTTTATATTAATTTTATATGTATATATATTTAATACATATAATGCATCTCATATGTAAATATATGTATATTATATATAATTCAACTTCATTTACTATATTTATAAGTTAAATAACTTATCTTTAATATTTCGCTATATTTAAAAGCTTGAATTTCATATTTTTTGATAGTTTATTGGCTTTATCAATAAATTGACGTTTTTACCAAATAAATTCTTTTATATGGCTTATTTCAAGAAATTGACTTTACTAGAATGCTTTGTCTAACTTTACTATGAAGTTTAAACTAAAACAGATAACATTGCTTGATGCCTTTTTAGGAGCTCAGATCTTAGGATTATCATATTAGCTCGAAATCTTAGGGTATTGCATGCATCGAGAGCATAGAAGGGCAACGGTATTGAGGTGGGCCCAAGCTTTTCAAAAGCTTAAAAACGAAGATGCAAAGAGAAACATCTAAGATTGGCTCAAAATCCTAAGGTATTATATGTGTTGAGAGCACATATGGGTAATGGTATTAGGGTAGGAAGCAAAACGTACAATTAGCTCTAGGGATATGATGCACTAAGAAACTACCATGACTCATAGCTCAACTTGATATGATGGATGAATTGGTCTAATGAGGGTACTTGTTACTTAGCCTTGCTTAAGGGTCATGATAAGAGTAAAAGAGGGAAGTAAGTACACCTAGCTCATAAAAAAGGGGAAGTATATTTGATATTTGACATATGCTGGTGTAGCTACCTTTATAATGGGTATTTATACTTAAAATATTAGGTTCACAATTATAATAGCAATGATTAAAAAGGACAAAATCCTAAAAAAGTAATGTAAAGTGAATGGAAAAGGGCATAAAGAGAAAATCAAGAAAAATGTCCATCTTGTATGGACACATGGCCCTCTATGGATGGGTGACTTTTTGGTAGAAGAAGACAAATTGTACAATCAGGTTGGTGACTATTGAGTAAAGGTTCCAAGTAGACCTAGGGAGTCCTTCTGATAAGATGTGGGTACAGATGTGTATAGGTTTCTCGGTACTAATATTGTTAAGCTAGAGGTTGGTACAGTTATGGCTGAGTATATGTGTGAGGGGTTAGACTATTAGAGAAGCTCATATTCAGGTTGGTTGTATAGTTAGTCAAGTGGACTGAGCTATTGTTAGAGTGCATCCTTAATTGGTAACTGAAGACTATTGATTGGCACAAGAAGGCTTGGTTCGGATAGGGCATTAGGTCCTTAGATTATAGTAGCTCAGACTCATCACTTGTAAGGCAAAAAGAGAGAACTCACCTTACTATGCTTTTTAACCCTTAGGCTTAGGCTTGGGTCGGAGGTTCAGTGGTCTAATTCCTACCAAACCTATAACACATTTGATCCAATATCTCCTTAGAAGAACCTCCAAGTTTTCTTGATACCTTTGCTTAGCAATCACTTTGACCATACAACTTTGTTTGTTTTTGCCAAAGGTACCTCAATGACTGTTCTCTATGTGTCCAACCCCTACGTAAAAGGATTTGTTGTACTAATCACTCATTTCTTTGATTTTTCATTTATACCTTTTATTAATCTTTGTACCATTACTTCTTTTAGACAATATCCTTTTTGTCTTTTCCATTTTAGGTAGGTTACCTTAATATTTCAGGTATAAATACCCTTGTAATATGTAATCGTAAGAATCATAATTCATATATACTAAATGCATACTACTCCTTATGAGCTATGGTGCTTACTTTTTTCCTTACTCTTATCTTAATCCTTAAGTAAGGTTAGGTGGTAAGTAACCTTACCGAGCTACTTGTACATCATATTGAGCTAGTTTCGTGAGTTCCTAGAATTTCCTTGGTGCTTCATATCCTTGGAATCATTCGTAGATTTTTTTGCTTGTTTACTTCATTGTTTTCGTACATTTCTCACCTTTCATTTCAAGCTTTTTATAAGCTTAGACCTACTTTGATACAATTGCCCTTGTTTGCTCTTGGTACAACCTATCACTCACGAAGTAGGATGTAGCTTACACCTTTATAGTGTTTTGTAGGGCTTGTATTAGGTGACACCTAGCGAATCAATGTCTTAGGTATTCTTGATTAAAGCTAGTTGCTAAGAAGGGTTTTAGAGTTAGGAAAGGAAAATGAAGTTTGAATTTAAAATCTTATTGGTCTAAATTATATTTTTGGAATCAGATGTCATTTAATAGACTCTATCTCTTGTATAGTTACTTATGAGGTATAGTGATTCGGAGTAGTATTATGTTACCTTTTTGGTGAAGTAACATTGGGAAAGTTAGTTTAAATGGCAATTGAACTATCTATGTATACATTTGAAGTAAGATAAAATACAACTAGAGTATGTATATAAATTCTTACATGTATCTTGCTATTGCCAATAAATGTTGTATGTACCCATTTAAAGTAGTTAGTTAATATAGCCTTATGCATTATGATGAAGCTTTTAGAGCAACAGGGGGTTGTTCATCAACTTGTAAGTAATGTATGACATTTTATCATGCTTAGTCTACTTTGTTGGGTTATGATGGATTTAATGGTACTAGAGCAAGGTTAACAAATCATAGATAAAGAAACTAAGTCATTAAAATGATAATGACAGAGAGTGTGTAGATTTAAGGGGAGTAATTGTAGTTTGTTTTAAGTGTTTACTAAATATGTTTGTTGCATGTATGGATTACTACTTCTTTTAGAGAACACATATGGGAAACCTTTGCACTTTATCTAGGTGAAAATTTGATTAGTTATCATACTCGACTGAGTTGTGAAGACTTAACCTTATTGGAAAGGCTTTGAGGGTTGCGTGATGTTCTTACCCAATGGAGAGTAGGTTTGATGCTTAAGTGGCATAAGGTGATCAAAGAGATAGACTATGCTTTTAGATGTTCGCTCACTAATGTTGAAGTAATTTATCAATTGGAGGGATTTTCCTTAGAGCATGAAGTGTTAGATGACCCGACTAAGATGGGTTTTGTTTATGGTAACATTAGTCCTACATTATTTCCAGACTTTTTGCTTGTTACATATATTGGACATGATTTTTAGTACTTAATAGATAACAAGGGAGACCATATTAGACTTGATGATGGAATTTTAACCTAGTGAGACATTAAAAGAAGAGCTACATGAGGAGGATGACCTATCATTGATATTGTATGAGCATCCTTGTTAAGTAATCTACTTATAGCGCTACCTCCTACAATAGGTATGTCCTATTATTTTCCATCTATATTTCATATGACTGCACCCTTGGGATCATATTGGGGAAGTGGATCTCATTATAAGATACTTGTTAATTTTTATCTGAGTGGAAACATAGGTAAGAAAAATTAGGAATAAGGAGATCCTTCATGTCATTCTAGGGAAAAATCTATTAGGAAAAGTTCTAAGAAAATTGTTGAAATTGAAGAAGAAGAAAGTCATGTGGAAGAAGGGAGCAAAAATAAATCAAACGAGCCATGGGTACTTGATTTGATTGATATGCAGTTTGATATCTTAAATTGGAAATGATGTTACTTAAATTGGGTAACACTAAGCAATGAAAATAGTGCTTCCTGTCATGTTTCCACGCCCTCCTCTACTAAAGAGTCTAGTTTGGAATTTTGTAGTAAGTATGGAAGTGTTGATGACAAATCGGTAAATTGGAAGTAAAGAAAGATGAATAGAAGGAGTGATTTGATTATATGTTATGCAATGTTATTATGTGGACTTATGTGTGTGTGATGTTATTGTTTCAACTAGTAGTTGAACTTGAATGATGGTTAGGAAATATTTATAGGTAATGCATGTAGTGTTATGTATGGTTGACTGATGGTTGTCTAATGTTTTACATATCTACTAGTTAGCAACATGTTGTAGGGAAATGGAGTGGTGAAGCACTTATGATGTGCTATTATATATGAAGTGTGGTGTGAAACTTCCTTATGAAGTAAATGGGTATTATATTATGTGTAATTATTTTGTTTCTTTTGTACACTTGGCGTAGAATTTTATGAGATATAAAGCTCTTGTAAGCCTCTTCTCATATATCAAATTATAAAAATCTTTGCTCATGTGTGCTAATTATTAATGAGATCATCTATAAATTAATAATGAAACTTGTATGCAATATACTTAAGGCTAAGAGATGGAGGATAGGAAATATATGAGAGGACTTACAAAGAGATCCTTAAGATATAAATGTAAATGTACTTAGGTAAAACCAGCCTCCTTCACTTATGCAACGTAAGGTAAATCATGAGAATTTAGAAGCAATTCAAAGGAAGCTAAAGAGATTGTTAATTTATTTCAAGGTATGAATCAAGCTTCTCTTGTTCTCACCCATTAACACCTATACTTGTTGCCTTAGTAGCAATGGGTGAGGAAGTAGCACCTCCACCTCAAGAAATGCTAGTTGAACCCATGCCTCCACCTTACTACCCTCAAAGGAATATGGTCCTTGAATTTATTAAATACAATACTTATTTTAAAGGGTACTTTGGGTAAGCTTGAGGAAACCAAAGATTGGCTATTTCAAATGGAAGGATCATTCAATGCCTTTGAGGTACCTATACTGTTGTTAGTAGGTTTTGAATTTGAGCTTTATTGTATAAAGAAAGGAAAAAAGCTTATGGTACTAGGGCCAATCCGGTATGGCTACTTTGATGCTTAAGTCAATAAATGAATATAGAAAAAGTTGAGTAAGTAATGAAGAGTTCTTAAATCCCTCTTACAGTGTTTTTTTCCTGTATTTATAGGCAAACGTCGTATCTAAAGCAGCAGTTATCGAGAATGATTATTGGGACATGTGGAGGCCTCTTGATGAGGTACCTTCCTAAAATGTAGGGATAGTAGGAAACTATGTAATATAACCGTGTTGGGTGATAACTATTTGTGCCACTCCCTTTGAATTTGAATTGGACATTGATATATGTTAGTTGGCGTTAGCTAAGAATAAGTTACCCATTTTGACGGTAGTCGAGTGGATGGGTGGATAAAATTCAACTACCAATATTTGTGCCCCAACTCTTGTATTTGAAGATCTAACTAAGGGAGCAGACATTTAAGGCTCTAGAAGCTGAGCAAGGTAGGAAGACTGATCACATCCTATCTAAAAGGTCATAATTTTCAATTTTCCCACTTATTAAAAGACCATAGTGGAAAGTGTGATAGTTGTCACCTAGGTCATCAATACGCCACAAAGCTAATAATTATCAAAGACTTGATAATTGTTGGATTCCTGTCTTGATACATGTGTCAACAATCTGTGCCATCTTCTAAGCAGCACATCATTTTCATTAGAGGCTCATTTGCAGTTACGAGGGTAAATCATTCATATTTAAAGGACTTATCAAAATAGAAAACAATTTTTTTCAATTGCATCCATAAGTTTTCATCAATTGCTTGACATCTTGTCTCACCTTGAAATTCTTTAATATCTGTAACATTCACTATAGTCAATCAGGTATGGTTTGTAATGTAATTCATCGACTTATCCTTTTAGATTCTAAAGTAACTAAGTTTGAGGCTACTTCTCTCCCCTAGAAGAGGAGTGGGACAGCATGTTCCTAAACTAGCTCGATCGATAGTGTTGTGCAACAGTAGGATAAACTTGCTTAGATAAACTCTCTTTTAACAAATAATTATCTAGAAGACAAGGAGAGAAGATCCATGGTTAAGTATTTGTACAATAATATAGTTTACTTTAGTGATTCATCAAATAAAGTAGCTAGTGCTGTCGATAGGGTCCTTGTTTCAAAATATAACAAGTTCTAGCAAGGCCTTTCTAGAGAGTGGAATCTTAGGAGGCTAAGAGAAGAGGAAAGGGTATGTTTTCTAAGGGAGCACGAGTTCCACATTTATTTGAAATATGTTGACTTTAGGCTATGCTTCCCTTTCTTGGAATTTGATAAGTAGTTCTTCAATTATTTTTTATTTGCGCCAAGTATGTTCTCACCAAACACATATCGGCTTTTAGTGGCATTCGAGATAATCTACGAAGAAGTTGAAGTTAGGGCTACTGCTCAGCTGTTTTTGTACTTCTTTATGATTAGGAGGTAACCCAACAATTGGTATTTTGTAGCTACTAGGCATAGATGGAAGTTCATGGATGGGTTAGAGTCCAAGATCAATAAATGGCACAACAAATTTATGTCTATTGTTTTAGATGAGGAGTTAGATTTTTAGACCTAATGGACTAAACCAATTTGCATTAAGGGCATTGAGTTGATGTCAAATGATGCTGATGAGGCAAAGAAGATCTAAGAAAGGAGGAAAAACAAAATGTTCTTTTGAGATGCCAAGAGAATAATAAGATGTTATGAGAGTAGAGAGCTAATTTTTTCTAAGAAAGAAGATGCGCTAATGAGTAATCACTATGTCGAGTATAGCTATAAGAGAAAAGTCATTGTCATGACTTAGGGGAGGAATTATTGCATTTGAGCCTTGTTCGGTATGAAGAATGTGAGTTCTTTCTTATTCCTCTCATTAATGTTGATAAGTCTACTTTATATTATAGATATGGGTATTGGTGAGGTGAACCCTACTAAGCTATTGGCTTAAGCGAAGGCTAAAAAATGAAGGTCAATAAATGTGCATCTTCTACTATTGTAGCTACTCGAGTAACTACCGTAAAAAAGGAAGCTAAAGAGGGCATGGTAGCCAAAAAGATCTCTTATCCTATCGAGAAACGATAAGGGTTTGAGAAGCCAAAGTTCGCCTAGGATATGTAAGTAGAAACCAGTCTAATGGAAGATATTACCCTTGCTATGGAGCTGAAAGATGGTGGTTAAGAAATCTAACCCTATAATGAAGTTGAAACTACCACTGCTGTTGAAGGGTCATCATTGATGATGGAGGTTATGCCAAGTACTGATAAGAGAAGTATGAAGGCACTTGTCGCCTAACCCTCAGCTACGAGGCCTAAGGAATTAGACTAAAGGGTAAAGAAAGCCATACATAATAAAGCTCTTGGCATTAGTAGTACCAAATTCGTCTCGAACATGGAGGTCGGTAAGTACTTCGTCCCGTGTTAGAGCCACAACATCTTACATACACACTTAGCCTTAGGTGATAAGATGAAATCTTTAGCCTTGATGGAAGGCGTTATTTTTCCTAAGGATAAAGAGATTGCAAAGAAAGACATTGTAATAAGGCTCATATCGCAGCCATGCTATATGATGTAAGTATATTGAATCCTTTGAACTGTTAGATTTGTTTAGTTGCTAATATTCTTGTTTGTTTTCAAATCAGCAGCCATATTTTGATAGCCTTGGACGAAGCTAACAAAGAAATGAAGAAGGTAATATAATCTTTTACGTATTTTGCTAAGTGATCTGGAAAATTCATCATTCTATGTTGACTTATTATAGAAAATCGATGACGTATACTACTTCTCAAAAGCACAAACTATGACTACTAAAAACGCAAAGAATAAAGGTTGGTATGGAGACTAGAAATTATCAAGATGAACTAGCTATCAAGAAACTGGCACACTCTTTAGTTGTTGATGAAGTCGTAAGCCTTAAGGGTACGATTGATGAGTAGTACAAGGAAGCTGAGTACTTGAAAGAGGAGCTGCATAAAAAGAAAGAGAGGTACTGGGGTCTAGGCCCAATACTTTGCTTAATGATTAATGAGGAGGGTAGGCTCAGTATGCAAATCAAGGAATTGGAGACCAACAATACTAGGTTGCTAAGCCATGTTTCCAAGTTAGAGGAGACTGTGAAGAAAGGGCCTTTTGTTGAAGAAGCACTTGAAATCATCACTCCTAGTTAGCAATGCGAGAGATTACTGTAGAAGAAGTTAGAGGGGGTTTAGGCAGTAAGAGAAGAAATACTCAAATTTTACCCTGACTATGATCTCTCGTACTTAGATATCACCAATGTTGTTGATAAAGTTAGCAATTGTGATAAGGAAGATGTCGAGGATCTAAGTGCTAAGATCAATGTGTAAGATGAAGACAATACTCATGTCGAGGAACGTCTATCCAAGGAAATCCCCTATGAGCATAATGAAAAATCCACTTATTCCTAAACCTTAAGCATTGAAAAGGAAATATGCTCCAAGAAGGCCCTAGCTTCTCTTCAACAAAATGCTTGTACTCAATTTGAAAATAAGTCATAGGATTGTCTAGTAGTTTTATCTTTGGTACAAACTATTCTGGGATGAATGGCTGAACATTGTAGTTGTAATTGTATTGTGATGAAGGAAGATTATTTCTTCACAAAACTTAAGTATTTCCAGTACGTTTTATTTCATGCACTTTATCATTTCTAGGCATGATTTATTTCTCATGCCGTATTTTCCCAACATGTATTATTTTGTTCTTATTTCTCTACATGGTCTATTATACATATTTTCCTCAACATGTTTTATTTCGTATGCTAAGTTTCCTTGGCATGTTTTATTTCACATGTTCATTCATCTCATCATGTTTTATTTCACATGCTAAGTTTATTTAGCATGTTTTATTTTACGTGCTCATTCTTCTATTATCATTTTTCTTATATCCTCTATTTTGATTAGCCTCTCACTAAGCCGTTATATTGTCCTCCTGTCTGATGTAGGATGTAGCTTTGACTTTCAACTCGGAAAAAGTTCTCGACTTATTCTTGGTGAGAGAGTTAAAGAAGTCTCTATAGGGCTTGACTCCATCAATAATAGCATTGAGGGCCACACTTAAGTCTAACTTTAGAATTTAGACCATCTCGACCATAAACTTGGCTAGATAGTCCCTAATAGATTCATCTAATCTTTGTTTTATTGTGTTAAGGATTGAAGAGTCCTTAATAAGAGGGTTACTCACAAGGAAGTATTGAAGGAACACTTTTGCTAGTTCTTTGAAACATGAAATAGTGTTTAGCTTCAAGTGTTTGAATTATGTACTTATCGCATTCCTTAATGCTAAGGGAAAAGCTGGGTATGTTACGACATCACTCAAGTTATGCAACTTGGCCAAGGTGTAGTAGTACTTTAAATGATCTTTAAGATCTTTTGTTCCATCATAGGTTTCAAATTGTGGTAACTTGATGTGCTATAATATGACCTCCTCTAAATTCTTAGGAATGAAGGGGTGCTTCTTAATTTGGAATTGCTTACTCGTTGCAACAGGGTTGCTAACATGCGATGGTCTAGCATGGTGTACTTGGTGGAGTTACTTACCTTTGTCAGTCTTCTTGAGAGCAGGAGTCAAAGGTCCCATTGTAATGTTGGCTTGCTTTTTTGGCAATTTGGGTGAATAGATTGACTCATCACTATTCTTGGCATTATGATTGTTATGCTCTTTGTTTTGATTCGGGCAAACAATATTATGGGTGTGATTAAGGATCTCTTCATGTTTTTTAGTTTAGTTCATGATTTTCTTTAGCCAAGTCAAGGCAAAGTTACTCCAGCTGATGAGAATCAAGCTACTAGACTACTGACTCGTAGTCGAGTTCGAGGACTAGAGGGACTGGTAAGATGAATTCTCTTATTCTAGTTAACTCATATGGAGGCCGAGTATCTCTTTGTCGACCTATTTTTCCTGTTGAGCCAAGTGATTGCCTACGTCTCACATGATGTGTGCCAAGAAGTAAAAGGTCGAGACAATAGCTCATCTTCATTCTCACACATGATTGGCCAATTACTTACTCGGTCTCACCTTGTTAAGATGCTAAGAGAAAGAGTTTAGACTAACCGAGCCATCCCTACTTGAATAAGTAAGCTGTCTATACTTTTTGTTCACATTTTCCAACGACATCACCAATATAACATCACCACGTATACAGTATCATGTATAGAATTCGTTGCACCAATGATTGCTTTCCTTTTATGTTTAATTTTTACTCTTTTGTATCTTGTAAATTACTTCCTTAGGGAATGCCTTTTTTTGTCTTTTCCCTTTTGGGCAAGTTACCCTAACTTATGGGTATAAATACCTTTGTACTTGTAGCTTTAAAGATCAGAATTAGATTATTATTAATCCACTTAAGTACTTCTTCCTTATGTAAACATTGCTTCTTAGCTCTCAACATTACTCTTATCCTAACCCTTGAGTAAGGCTAGGTGATAGGTAACCTTACCAGACCGATTTGTGCGTCATATCAGATTGTGCCATAAGTCCTCAGAAGTTCCATTAGTGCATCATATCCTCTAGAGCTATTCGTGAGTTTTGCTTACTTATTTTTCATTCTCATTTGTCCTTCCGCATTTTCCCCATCACTTCCTTTTCGAGCTTTTTGTAAGCTCGAACTCATCTAGTGATTGGCCTTATTTGTTCTTAGTCACCATTCATACCACCAACTTAGCCAAATGTTGCTCGTTTGCATGCCTACTCACCCCCTAAAGGTAATGGGAGGAAGTATTAACACCTGCACTTTTAGTCATTCTAGTTTTTGTCATATGGGTATGTTTGACAAAAAAAAAAAAAAAGAAGGTGCTAAGTGTTGTTAGTAGGTTTTGAATTTAAGCTTTATCCTATAAAGAAAGAAAAAAACTTATGGTATTGGGCCGATCTAATGTAGCCACTCCAATGCTTAAGTTAATAAATGAATGTAGGAAAAGTTAAGTGAGTAGTAAAGAGTTCTTAGATCCTTCTTACAACATTTCTTTCCTGTCTTTATAAGCGAATGTTGTGTTTGAAGCAGTTGTTATTAGGAATAATTATCAAGACACGTATAGGCCTCTTGATTAGCCACCTTCCTAAAATGTAGGGATAGTGGGCAGTTATGTAATATAACCGTGCTAAGTGATAACTATTTGCATCATTCCCTTTAAATTTAAATTGGATGTTGATACATGTTACTTGGCATTATCTAAGAATAAGTTACTCGTCTTAATGGCAATTGAGTGGATGAGTGGATAAAATTTGACTATCAACACATACAGTAAAGACTAAATTATGGGACTTATATGTTAAAGCTTAAGGCATGAACTTGGTAGGAATAAAAAAGGCGATGCTTGCCTTGACCCATGACTTGAGAGGTCTTAAGAAGGCCTGTTGAATTACTATCCAAGGAGTTTGAAAGCTAAGTATTAAGCTAAATTAATGCATATTACTTAAGGGAAAAGACCATAGAGTAGTGTGAGAATGAATTTAACAGACTATTGCAATTTGCTCCATAGCCTTTTAGAGAGAGTGATGAATGTGTTCTTCTTAGGATTGGGGCTAGACATTTAAAGGTGGTTGAATGAATTTGAAGTCTTAACCTTTAGTGAGTTAGTGGAGAAGGTAATAGCAACTGAAGGGGCTAAAAGAAGAGAACCAGAAAGACTTAAAAGGATGAACATGCTTTTAGGGAAAAGGAGTTCAAAATACTTAAGCTTTGGCTTTAAAGGTAAGAAATTGATGTTTTAGGGAGGTACTTCCATAGTGATGGTGAAGAAGCCAGTGATATGTTTAGAAATGTAGTAGAAGACACTATGAATGCTCTCAATTGAAAGGAAAGTGTTATTTTTGTAAGGCAAATAATCATAGAGTGTTTAATTGTCCAAAGAAGACTACCACTACCTACATCATATGTAAGCAAGTGGGACATCTCTCCCCAATAGCTTAAAAGTTTGAATGCACCTGTAGCTTTAGCTCAACCTTTGTAGATTATTATATCAACTAATCAAACCAGTAATTTCCCTATTCCTCAAGTAGTATTAGCAAGAGTATATAACATGGAAGGAGTATGGGAGGACAATCTTTTGAATGATTTTAAGCTTGCCTAATGGGATGATGCAGATGTAGGGAATATTGATTTAGTTGTAAGCATGTACCTTATTCTTACTTATAAGTTGTCTTCAAGATAAGGATAATTAATTCTAATACTAATAGTAATTAAAAAAAGACTAATGAAAAAGTAAGAGAATGACTAAAGTTACTTATTGAATTGTATTAAACAAGAAACATATTGATTCATAATTCCTTTCCTTATACTTTATTTAACATAAGCATAAGTCATTCCTTTATTTCTCTAACCGTTGAGCATACAGGAATGAATGTTAGTTGTTCAACTTTGAATTTTGGGCTAAAAGTCCCTCTTGGTACCACTATCTTAACAAATAAAGTGGTGAAGGCTTGTCCTTTAGAAATTTCTAATCAAATGATGAGTGCAAATTTAATAGTCTTGTCGATTAGTAAATATGATGTGATATTAGGGATGGATTAGATGTCTACTGTATAAGTGGTAGTTGACTGTCAGAAGAAGCAAGTTAATTTAAAGATAGCAAATGGGAAATTAGTAACTTTCACGAGAGGAACTACCCATTCAAGTTTCTAGGAATTGAATATAATGGATATAATTATGAGTGGTAAGTATTCATCTTAGTGTTGGTGTTTTGTATATGCTATGGAAGGAGAGAAAGAAAAGTTAAATATGGATGATATTAAGGTGGTAAGTGAATTCCAAGATGTATTTCTAAAAGAGTTACCTAGCCTTCTACCAAAATGAGAAATTGATTTTGTGATTGATCTTTTACCTAGAACAAAACTAATCTCTAAAGCTCCTTACTAGATGGCTCTAATTGAGTTAAAAGAGTTGAAACATCAGTTACAAGAGCTTTTAGATCATGGGTTCATTAGGCTTAGTGTGTCTCCTTAGGGAGCTTTGATGTTGTTTGTTAAAAGGAAAGATAGATTAATGCATTTATGTATCAATTATAGGGAATTAAATAAGGTCACAATTAAAAATAAATATTTTCTTTCGTACATAATGACCTTTGTGACCAGCTCCAAGTAGCAAAGTATGTTTTTTAGGATTGATCTTAGATATGGTTATCGTTAACTCCGTATTAAGCCTGAGGATATACCAAAAACAACATTTAGAACTCATTATGTTCATAATGAGTATTTGGTGATGTCTTTCAGATTGACTATTCCTCCTGTAACTTTTATGGATTTAATAAATTGAGTGTTTCGTGACCCACTAGATAAGTGCGTGACCATTTTCATAGACGATATTCTTCTTTACTTACCTTATTTGGAAAAAGATGAAGGGCACTTGAGAATTGTGTTGCAAAGGTTAAGGAAACGTAAGTTATATGCTAAATTCTCAAAGTGTGAATTTTGGCTATATTGAATCTCATTTCTTGGACATATAGTATTAAGAGACCAGAAATAGTTACAGAAGTCAGGAGTTTCTTAGGTTTGGTTGGCTATTATTGTAAATTTGTTGAAGATTTTATGAAAATAGCAAGCCCTTTAACTTAATTAACTCAAAAGAATGAGAAGCTTGTTTGGACTGATGAGAGAGAGATAGAGAGGTTTTTAAGTGTTGAAGCAATGTTCAGTCTCGATGCCAATACTTGTTCTTCCAAATATGGAAAAACCACCCACTATTTATAATGATGCATCACATAATGGTGTGGGCTGCATTCTGATGCAAAACGGTGAGGTTAGTGCATATGCTTCATGTTAAGTGAGGCTACATGAGCACAACTTCCTTACTCATGACCTAGAACTTATTGTAGTGGTGTTTGCATCAAAGATTAGGCAGCATTATTTATGTAGTCAAAGATGCGAGTTGTACACTAACCATAAAAGTTTAAAATATTTGTTCACTCAAAAAGAGCTTAACATGAGGCAGCATCGATGGATGGAATTGATTAATGATTATGATCTTGGAATTTACTATTGTCTTAGTAAAGATAATTTAGTGGTTGATGCTTTGAGCATGAAGAATGATGCTAAAATTGCTTCCTTGATTACCAAGTAAAAAGAATTGATAAGGGATTTTGAGTGGTTCAATATGGGTTTTCATAGCATGATTCCTCTATAAGATTGTCTAATTTGGTGATGAAGCCTACTTTGTTAAGCCGTATTAAGAGAGCATAAGAGACCGACATTGAATTACAATAGGTCATGCGAGAACTGCCTCAAGATAAGCATCTTAACACATGAAAATGGTTTTACTTAGATGGAAGGGAGAATATGTGCACCTAATAACGAGAGCTTGAGAAAGGAAATTTTAGGTGAAGCAGATTATTTTAGGTATACAATGCATCTAGGAGGCACTAAAATGTACAAAGATCCAAAGAAGAATTTTTGGTAGAGAGAAATGGAATATGATGTGTTTCAACTTGTTGCAAGGTGTGAAATCTGTTAGAGAATAAAATTAGAACATTAGTATCTAGGTATGTTACTAAAGCCTTTATCAATTCTAGAGTGGAAGTGGGATTAAGTTACTATATATTGGTGTACGGGCTTTCTAAGTCTACTTTAGGATGTCATGTGATATGGATGATAGTGGATCGACTTAGAAAATCCACTCATTTCTTATCCATTAATATAAAATACTCCATGGAGAGATTAGCCAAGGTTTATAGTAGAGAAATTATTTAACTTCATGGAGTCTTGGTAAGTGTTGGTGTAGATAGAGATCCTTAGTTTGTATTGAAGTTTTGGTTAACCTTATAGAAAGTGTTAGGAACTAAATTGCTAATGTTGCTTACCATCCACAAACAAATGGCCAATTTGAATGAACTATACAGACTTCAGAAGATATGTTTCGAGTGTGTAGTCTTAAGTTTAAAGGTAATTAGGATCATCATTTACCTTTATTAGAATACATATAATAACAGTTATCATTCCACCATTTAAATGGCCCCTTATGAAGCTTTATATGGATAGAAATGTTGATCTCCATTATTTTTGGATAGCGTTGAGACTATAGTAAGGGGATTTGATCTTGATCAATAAGCAATTGAAAATGTAGCCATTATTAAACAGAAGATTAAAATAACACAAGACTAGTACAAGAGTTAGGTTGATTTGAAAAGACAACTATTAGAATTTAATGTAGGCATCGTGTATACATCAAAGTTAATCTGATCAAGAGTAGATACCAGTTGATGACTTAGGGAAAGTTGAGTCTTAAACATGTAGGGCCATTTGAGATGCTTCAAAGAGTGGGTAAACTAGCTTATCGACTTGCATTACCACCTATTATGACAAGGGTACATGATGTGTTTTATGTCTCTACATTATAAAGCATGTTTCTCATCTTGACAAACTTATTGAATTGGAACTTATCCAGTTAAAAGAAAATTTGACTAATAAAGAACAACTTGTTCAAATATTGGACAGAGATGTTAAGAAGCTACGAATAAGAAAATTAAGTGCATGAAAGTTTGATGGAAGAATCATAAATATGAAGAAGCAACTTAAGAGACTAAAGAGGAAGCGAGGAAGAAGTATCCTCAATTATTTGAGAACATAGGTAAGCTTATAAGTTTTGAGGATAAAACATTTTGTAGGGGGGGAAGGGGGAGAGGCTTTAAACCCCTAGAAATTTTAAACTAAAGTTAAAGTAATTTTTAGATTAAGTAACTTGAATGAATTTTGGAAAATCAATTAATAATAGATTAACTAAAATAAAAGACTTAGTAAGGATCGAATATCAAACCTTAAAGCTGTTAATTAACAATTAATTTATAAATATAGGATTAGTGTAAGATCCTAATAAATTTTACTTCTTATATGTGGTGAAAATTAAATAAAATGACAATTACATTTAATTTTAGCTAAGGGAAGTAACTATAATATCAAAGTTTTTATTAAATAAGCTTAGAATAAGGTAAAGAAGAGGAGGAATAAAATAAAAAATTTTCTCCTTTCCCAATCCTTGTTGTTATAACTTGCATATGGGAAAACTAGGTAGAAGAAAAGTCAAATGCCACCATTTTAAACTTGATGTTTTTTTTTTTAATGCAACAATCTTGATGTTTAAGTTGCTAAAAATATCTAAATTTTTAACTTTTTTCCAAGTTAATTTTTTTAGCATAAAAGCTCAACCAAGTGAGACACCCTTACATTAAAAAGACTAGATCACCTAACTTTCCACTCTTTTACACATCTATTCCCTAAATTTTCAAAACAAACGAGTGGTCCCCCTTTTCTCTTTGATTCTTATCACTCCTACTCCCCATTCCCTACACTTCATTTCATTTTGCTTCTTAAAATCCGAGTCATCTAACTCCCATATTGCATTTATTTGGCACTTCACAAAGCATTGGACAGTGGAAGTGCATAACTTTAGAGAAAAACAAAGGTGACATATAGGTTGGAGGTAGGAAATTATCTTACATATTGTTTACATATACTTCGATGTAGTGATCTTTTAAAATATGATATTGAACCCTTAGTGATCATGTTAAAAGCTAGTCATTTATAGGGATTAACTAAGGACATAACAAAGAACCACTTCCTAACTCTTCTCTTATGTTAGCACCACTGAACAGTATCTTTTGTATCAACTTCTTTCTTAAACAAACAATTAGAATTGATAAATTATAATAACCACATGTGAAATCCACAAGTTTTGTTAGTTGAGACTTATTAAAGTAATTGGTAGAAAATCAAACCTTTGTTTCCCTAAAGGTTTTGGCCAAAATACAAAATGCAGTCATGCTATTGAATAACAATATTAGTCAATAATGAAGTTTTAGAATTGATCATTGACTTTTATAGTGAGATTAGTAAAGGTGTGCGGAAATCATTAGAATCCCGATTAAGAGACTAATTAGAAGATTACTGTCATGGCATTGGTAAAAGTAACTTATTAAAGAAAATGTAATAATTAGGGTTTGTAACTTGAAAATAATGCCAATTATAAAATAAGAAGGAATTAAAATTCAATAAGAAGGAAATTAGGTCATATACATATTTCTTTGCATGTGCCAATCTCTTTGGAACACATAGATGTTAAGAAATGAGAATCATAAGTAAGTTAAGATCGTTACTATGAAATTATAAAGCAAAAAAAAAAAATATACAAATTGCTGGTTTAATGAAATGTGAAGGATAAAAGTATCAAAGTGCACCATGCATAAGAAGTGGAATGTTGGACTATTTCTAGTATTATAGTAAGAAGGAAATAGGGAGTTAAGTAGTATTAGTATCTAATACCTTTATCTTACTATTACTTAATTTTATATATATGCTGTTGAGGACTCTTTAGACTATCTCGAGGATTATTTTGATTAAAGTAAATGGATGAGTAAGCTTCTTTAATGATTATTATGTTACCTCGTTATGCGTAATGTAATTGCACTAAATTGTATATAATAATTGGTTATGTATGGGTTGTAGGTAAATACTTGTGATTGATTGAGTGGATGTTGTGTTGAAGAAAGTACTAAATTTATAGTGAAAAGTAAGTTAGTTGTTGTATGTAATTGTAAATTTTCTAGAGAGTATGATGGATTTAGTTGGTCAATTGAAAAAATTGGAAATAAACATGTCAAAATGTAATTAAAAGTATTCATGCATTGCACTTTGCATTTATCTTTACTTGCTACTAGTGTCATAGCATAATGAAAGAATGTCCTAAGTTGGAGTTCTCTCATTTAATTAATGCTAGGTATCCCTCATGAACTTTGATGACAACAAAAAGAAAGGATTACTGATGTACTAATAAGCGTACATGTATTCAGATAGTTTATGAAAATGTTAACTTCTAAATTATGTTTTATTTAAAGACTTATTCAGAAGGTTTAAATAACTTAAAAAAGAAATAAATTTGAAAAGTATTTGGAGAATGTTTCATAAGCTCATATAAGAAGAGTTAATATAGTACTTCAAAGTTCTTTAGAGAATTTGAAGATAAGTAAAATGAGATATCTTCATAAGGTTATTCAAATGGTTAACCTAGAATAGTGAATTTGGAAAATATAATAAGACGCCAGATTCAAAGTGAACAAAGTCTAGCTTTATTAGATTGGGTGTAATAGGGGAATACACTTAATCCATTTTCACTTAAGTTAGCATTAAGATCTATGTAGATTATTTTTTAAGAGAATTAATTTTTGGAGATAATTAAATAACAAGAAAATATCTAAGATTGGACAAGGATTAAGTTGATTTTGAAAATTAAGGGGGTATCAAATTCAAAACCCAAGATTATATTTAGATGCTTATCAAAGTATATCCATAAAGGAGATATGACCAAGATAATAATAAATACAAATTTAGACTCAAAGATCTTCTTAGAATATCTATACATTATCCTTGAACGTTAAAGGTTAGGAGATTAAATCATCAATAATTGAGCTGTTGAGGGAATCCAATATAGAAATAAGAGATGATTCAAAATGTTCAAAAACTCTAAGAAGAAAAAAATACTATACATATGATGATGATCATTGCCTATCTGTAAAAGCATAGAACACTTCTTAGAAACTACCTTAGAGAGTTGAACTAAAGCTGCATACTCAACAATCTTCATTTCTGTTTCTATGCGAAACTATCTGAGATTAAAATTGTTCTTCTCATTTCTATTTTGTAAACATCATTTATTGTTTGGGAGAAGTTTGATGGCACTTTGTAGATCTGTAATTAGCTTAGATTGTAGAGAGGCTAAATAGGTAGAATAGAGAGTTATAGAGGCCATGTGTGTAGTAGAAACTTGTAAACTTCTCATGATTTGTTTTTTATATAGTAGATCAAGTGGAATGGCACTGGTGAGAAAGACCGGGTCCCCAACAATGAAGCTGGAAGAGACTAGTATATATAAGGTCGAAGCTCCTTAAATCTTGAGCTTGGTTTTCTTTTCCTTATCACTTTTGCTTTAAGTCATTTATTAGTGATTTTTATTTATGTATTGAATTATTAAAATACCATTATTCATTAAATTAAGTTATTAAGAGGAATAATTTTAATTTACATAAAAAAAGTTTAGGAAATTTCTAAAGATATCAATTCACTCCCCTAACTTACACCCCCTTGATATCATAGACATGACTAACAATTAGTATCAAAACCATGCTTTACTATCATTTAAAGATTAAGATCATAGGTGAACCAAGCGGTAATTTAACAGTTTAGCTTGCTAAGGGACCTTTTTTTTGGTGGAACTATCTTTCTTAGACTATTATGCTTAGCAAATCATCTCAATAAGTGATCTTAAAGTTTTAGCAATTATTACATCAAATGAGGATATCTGTTAGGACCTTATAGGGGGCTTAATAGGATTACCTAAAATTTCCATAACATGTGTGCACTCATGATATGAAAACCGTCTTGCAAGTCAGAGATTGCAAGACTCTAAATAATAAATCACTAAGATTAATGATTTTCAAGTAATTAATTTATTGTAACATGACATAATATATAATTATAAATAACTATGGATGTCCGATATCCCACAGTTTCTCAAAACCGCAGAGAATGGGTATCCCTTACCAAATAATAGGATAGATATACCAACATTATAAAATTGTAGGAAAAATTAAATTATATTAAATTCTAACATGTGAATATTTTCTACAAAGAGTATTTATGTATCACTTATAAAGATCTCAACCAATTCTAACACTAAGGTACATATCTTAATCTCGCACTCAACACTTGAGACTTATCCCAATCCTATCGTATGTAAACCTACAAAAGAAAGAATATTGGGGAATAAGCTATAAGTGCTTAGTGAGCTATCCCTCATACCATATTGACAAACAAGTTATCAAATAAATTGTTACAACCATATGAATGCATGCACATGTAGTATGCCAAACAATATATGCAGTTGACCAGTACTACATATAATATCGGATTTTAATGCCCTTCGATATAAGGGTTGAAGGTTCATCGACACCAATCACAACCGGGCTCTAGCACCTGGGTTTTTACCCATAACTTTGAATTCCGTATTTCACAAAAAACTACATTTCCATTTCTAAAAATCTAGTAGTTCAGAAAGTCCCAAGCCTAGCGGTGAGGTGGCCCCCGTAGTCCACACTCATACCCTACAGCGGAGATCTCTAGACTCGACCCTCAACCATACGGTTGGCGTCTCCATCGCCTAGTAAGCCCGTAGGTTCGGGTAAGGTCATGTTGTACGAGTGCATTGTACAGAAACACTTTAATATATATAAACAAACCCCACAAGGCCTCTCTTCATCTCCGCGTGAAGTGACAGCTGGAATAAGTAACTGTAATGCATAGATAATGCATGACCCTTTTAAGTTAAGATAAGCCAAATATAATTAGGTCAAATTATGAGGCGATCAATCAATATCAACAAACCATCCAAATCATATAAAAATCAATCATACCATCAAATCATCAATTATCGTATTTAATAATATTTCTTACAACAATTAATCAATATCAACTACACGCATATCTCGAAACCCCATGCATCAAGTTATTGATATTCAATTTAAGTGCACTAACTATAAGCACAAACAAGTATAGAGTCATCAGGAGTACTCACTGGACTATGATGACTCGCTCTAGTTGTAATAACTGATCAGGAGATCCTTGCCCTCGTCGAGATCACTTGATCATTACGAGATAACAAGGATAATAAATAGTTGACTCAACTAATGTTTATGGATATCTATCTACCTAATTCTACTTAGATTACTATTAGCTCTTATTCGATTAAACCTAATTGCTAATCGTACGTAACTTTTTCATTCTATTTTCAATATTTACAAATTTATAGTCGTTTTTCATTGTTTTCGGACGTACGTTCACACGTTAATGTCAGTTTTGGACGCTATGACCCATGTTTTACAATATGGGCTAAATATATTGAAATTTTATCTTATTGAGGTTTAATTATTCTTATTGCTTATGTTTATACCCTAGTTTAGGACTTAATGATTGAATTAGCTGTTTGATTCTTACACTTAGGAAATTTTACATTAGTGCTACTAATTCACATACTTGATTAAGTTTAATTCAATCTAGGAAATATATTAGGGTTTAAAGGATCTTCGACTCCTAAGTACATGTATATATATATAGGTTCTATTCTTGTGTCATCTTATAATCTATTCTTTTATAAGCTTATGCTTATGTCATGGCTCATGTAATCTTTTTGATGATGCCATGGCTTATGCAATCATTTGATGATGTCATGGCTTATGTAATCCTTTAATGACATCATTGCTTACATCATTAGTCCATTCTTATCCTTATATATTTACGCAATTTATACATATGTGATATACGAACCTATACTTCTAATATACTAATATATATACTTGTGTACTTATAAGTACTTATACATATACTACTACACATACCCATATACGCATACAGTGACATACGTATTTTTATACGTATTTTCGTATGCCTTAGCTACCCCCTTAAGAAAGCTTCACAATTTCATTCTTTTTGTATCTTAAGGGTATATTTGACATGGTATATGTGTGTATAGTTAGTATATACCTTATTTTAAGTTATGTACAAATTGTATACTTATGTACAAAAGTATTTATATATGTATATCTCTAGCATACCCTTATGTACACATGCTCAAAGACATGTAGACATGCGTCTTCTTTCATTGCCTAAAGAATTCTACACTTCCATATGTAAATATTTGAACTTTAAGCCTAAATTAACATATATATACACAACACATAACTACTTAGCCTAACCTAACTCTTCTTCTAACTAGTAAAGAAGATGAAGCAAAACATAGTATCATAAGTACATACCTTAATTTATGTTGGAATTATGGAGAAAAAAAGGAGGGTATTGAAAGTGAAATGGAAGATGGAAGCTTACGATAATGGAGGAGGGGATTTTACTTTGTTTCTTTTTGTTTTGTTTTTTTTTGTTTTTGGAATGAAGAAGAAGGTGGGGTCTAGTAGGAAAGAAGTGGACAACAATTTAGGAGGAAAAGGAAAAAGAAATGCTAAAAGAAAAGAAAAGAAAGGAAATCATGAGAAGGAAGATATTTTCTTCAAATGAAAAGGACACTTTTGTTGACTTTTCAAATTGTTGACTTTAGTTAACATGTGTTGACTTGGTCAACTTTCCTTAAGCATATGTAAATTTGTACACATAATGTAGTAATTAAGGGAAATTAGGGGAAAAATTAAGGAAATAAGAGGAAATGAGGTATTTGGTAAATTGATTAGTAAAAATAGTTGATGAGGTCTTACTTTAGGTATTTATAGTCTATATATATCATTTGATAAACAACTTTATGTAACTAGTGCAAAAAGTACTAATTAGAGTATTAAGGTTTACTATAGTTAACCTAATCTTCAACTATACTTCTAACTCCATGTAATACTATCTTAATCATATACTTAAGAGATAAATGTAATCTATGATTCCTTATCTTAGTTTCTAAAAGTCTACTTGAGGATTTAAAACATATATGCATGATTGAAAGTCATTCCTAACTTTTTACTAATGATTTTGGAAAAATATGAGGGTTATATTATCAATTAGGGTTTTAAGGTATATTATGATGAATTAGTGCACATATGTCTTTAAAGTGATCATTTTAGGGTTTCTATCACTTTTGAATGGAATCTTTAGCATTTAGATCATTTAGGGTAGAAAACTTTCTTATGCGATTGATTAATTCTTTTAGGGTTTTCTCTTTCATTAGCCTTATTGACTCCTATATTGTCTAACATAATTGAATCTATTTCAAAAGCTAGATAAAAAATTTTAGGGGTTTACAATATCACGAAAGCTGAACATAACTCAAAGGCTAAGAATTTACTTTTGAGTACTATTAAATGTTTAGAATTTTATCTAATTGCCTCTTGTGCTACAATTAAGACATTTAGGACACCTTAGTGCAAACTTACAAAGGCACTGAGACAATTAAGGACATAAGAATCAACACGTTGGTCTAACAATATGAAACCTTTCAAATTCTTCCTAGTGAAGAAATCAAAGATTCCTTTAGTAGATTCACTACTATAAATAATGAATTATCTTCTCTTGGCAAAACGATTAGTGATGTAGATATGGTATGCAAGATGTTGAGGATTCTTCCTAAAGTTTAGAATAAAAGAAAACTACCATCGAATAGCTTATGACTTGAAGAGATTAACATTGAGCCAATTGCATAGCAAACTGATGGCATATGAAATTTATTTTCTTAAACCAAAGAGTACTTTGAAGCATATAAAGAAAAAGACCAAAGCTTTTCAAGGCTAAGGAAATAGACATTGATTTTAAAGACAAAAATAGATCTAAAGAAGAGGATGAGGATGTGATACTTCTAGCAATGAAACTCAACAAATGGTTAAAGAAGAAAGGTAAGAGAACCTTTCCTAAAAGATTTTCTTCTAATAAAAGCCGATCTAATGATGTAGGTCAAGTGACTAAGGAAAAGGAGGGGAAAAAGACCAAAAAGGAGATTGTATACTATGAATGTGAAAAGTTAGAACATATTAAGTATGAATGTACAATGTTAATCAAGAACACGGAGAAATTAAAGAAGAAACAAAAATCTTTGAGGGCTATGTGGAGTGATTTAGAAAATTCAGAGACTGAGCCAAAGAGTTCAAAAGAATGTAAAGAAGCAAATCCATAACTTATGGCATTATTTAAGGTAGATTCTAAAACTGATTTTGACTCTAACATAAAAGTACCTGATAATATATGTGTTGAAATCAATAAATTACTTAAAACTCTTTCAAAGGAAAATGACAATGTCTGTAAACTTGAATCAGAAGTAAAGATACTGAAAAATGAAAAGCAAGCTCTTAATTGAATGAATCAATTGTTGGAAAAAGAGAATTACTTCTTGAAAAATGATTTTGAAGGATTGCATGTTGCTCAAGAAGCTTTAGTCAATGAAAATCTTATTTTGAAAAAAGAAATTAAAAATTTAAAAAATTGTGTGGTGGATTTATCTAAGCCAGTCAAAAATACGTTTTAAAAGTTTAATGAAATTGATAAGAAGTTACAAATGTTGATCTCTAGTGAAAGATTGGATCATTCAAAATCTAGACTTGGTTTTGAATTTAGAGAAACATCTAAAACAAAGAGAGAAATAGTAGTTGTCAAATTAATAAATGAAAATCAAGAAACAATAAAAGAAAATGATAAAAGGTAAAGTGGTTGAAATCGTCAGAACGTACAACAAATAGTATTCTCAAAATAATGATAAGTATCCTTTTAGAGGCCACAACATAAGGTTAAATAGACAATATCAAAAAGAATCTAAGTTGAAGGAAAGTGGAACACGAAGCTAAGTTAAAAGAATTATGGTATCTTGATATTGGATGCTGAAGACATATGATTGGTGATGTTTTGTTACTCACAAGCTTGGAATGGAAGGAAGATGGGTATGTGAAATTTAGTGATATTGGTAAAGGTAAAATAATTGTGATAGGTACAATTTGCTTGGTACCACACCCAATTGAAAATGAGTCAATGGTTGATGGATTGAAACATAACTTGTTAAGTATAAGTCAGTTGTATAACAAACGGTATAGAATAACATTTGAATATGACAAATGTACTAGATATGATAAAGCTGGATTAAAGTTGTTTGAAGGCTTCGAAAGGAAGAATATTTATTTAATTAAATCATCTGAAGTATCATCTGAAAGTTGCTTTATCTTTATAAATGATAATACCATACTTTAGCATAAAAGGTTAAGACATGTAATTTTTCCTCAACATAAGAAATTATCTAAAAAGAATCTAATTGAAGGATTGCCAAAATTGCATGCTCATGAAAATATTTGTTATGTTGCTTATCAAAAGAATAAGATGAGTTCATCATCACATAAGACCAAGAAAATTATATCTACTCAAAGACCTTTAGAATTGTGACATTTAGTTTTATTTGGTCTAACTCATACGCTAAGTCCTAGAGTAAATAAGTATGGACTTGTTATAGTATGTGACTTTTCAAGATTTATTTAGATATTGTTCTTATGTCATAAAAGTAATGCTTTTAAAAGTTTTGAAATATTTTTCAAAAAAAATTTAAAACCAAAAAGGCCTCTCTATCATTAGTCTATAGGTTAATTATAGAAAGGAAGTCGAAAATTCTAATTGTAACTCTTTTTGCGAAGTAAAGGGTATTACTCATAATTTTCTACACCTTACATTCCATAGTAGAATGGAGTAGTAGAATGTAAAAATAAGACTATCTAAGAAATGATAAGAATACTACTAAATGAAAGTAGCATAGTTAATCATTTTTGGTTTAAAGTAGTATCAACATCTTGTTATATTATAAATCAAGTATATCTTAGACCTTTAACAAATAAAATGGCTTATGAGATTTACAAAGGAAGAGAACCTATTGTTTCATATTTTCATACATTTGGTTGTAAGTGTAAAGTAAAGAAAATAGGAAAAAGTAGTGGGAAAGTTTTAAGGGAGAGTTAATAAAGCCATCTTTTTCGGCTGCTCTTTACACTCTAAAGCATATCGAATGTACAATAAAGTAAAAAAAGAGGTACATTTATTTAAGTACCTGAATGTTTTAGTAGATAAAAAAAAATCTTTATAGTAGGTCTAATAAATTAGCTAATGCATGCACAATACGGACCATGTACCTTGACAGTTTTTCTTTTCCAAGTATAAGTTTGGTTGACTTCCTTCTTCTTCTCATTCATTTAGGCCCTTCACTCTCGTATTTTTTCTTTCTCTCTCAAGAAACCATGTCACCAAGAAGATTAACCTGCATTGCTACTCAAGGTCCTAAAATAATAACTTCAAATAATCCGAATAACCCTGTTAATCTCATTGAACAAGAGAATAACAACACTAATCCTCTAGAAACCCAATCCACTCAACCTACTAAACCTTAGCAAGAACTATTTAAGAAGACTTAAACCTTAGAACTTTGTGATGAAACCTCAAATGAATTGGTTCGAGAAGTCCTTCAAAAGAATGTTTGTAAACTAGCCCAAGAAGTCACTCATATGACTTCTCATGATGAATAGAAGTCCAGTTCTTCTTCTTCATCTGAAGAAGTGGCTAAAATGAAAGACTCTTGTTCTTTAGAAGAATAATCTAGAGAAGCTTTTGAGTTTGAGCTTCATCCCCTTGAATAGCTCCTTGAACTTAAAATTAAGAAACTAGTTCAAAAGACCAAGGTTGCTTTTCAACCTGCACAAAGGACATAAAAGGCTGCTTCTCAACCTATGCAAAGGACATAAAAGGTTACTTCTCAACTTGTGCAAAAGTGGTTGTGAATTCAAAGAAAATACCCTTGAAACAATGATATAAACCAAAAAAAAGTTACACTATAAAAGACAAGAGTGTGTCCATCAAAGAATCTTTTTCCTTGAACTTAGAATTATTTAAGACAAATGATTTATATTGGAAGGAGTATGTAGATTCTCTATGACTTAGTAATATGGCAAATTTGAGAGGAGTTGTATATGGAGAATTAGTTGATGAATTTTACAGAAGGTTAGATGATAGGCATGAAGATGTGTAGAGGTCTATAGTTTTAAATTAGAAAGTTCAAATTTTGAAAAAGGATATTATGAAATGTTTTGATATTAAAGAAATTCAAGAAGATGATAATCTGATGGAATTGATTAAAGAAAATGTCTTTATTGAGCCGAGTGATGGAGTAGAGTTTAGGGTTAGTAAGGACATCTTTAGTATTGAATTTGAATTGCTTATTAGAATTCTACATAAATTTGTGATCACCTTCATTTTTCCTAAGAAGGGTAGTTCAACTTCTGTAACTAAGAAAGATGCTCTAACTATTTTGGTTATGATGGGTAAGTGATGCAAGTAGCAGGTTACAAGCCCAAAATGGGTATGAAGAACAAGAAGTAAAATGAGAGGTTTTGATGGTGAATGTGTATGGATACTACGCATCAAGACATAAACACAATCAATAGATGAGCTCGAAATGGGGTTAGATATGACTCATGAACACTAAATATTGCTTAGGGTTTCAAATGAGAGGTTAGATGTGACTTATTAACTTGCTCAATTAAAGGGTGCACCACAATCTTAATAACAAAATCAATAAAAATGCGGGAAAGATTAAAGAGTTTGCTCAACACTCAATAATCTAGTAAAAAGGCAAGCTTTGAGAGCTCAGGAGTATCCTTGCTCAAAGGAGAAAGTTCCAAGTACAAGAATGTTCTATTCTATCTAATTTTATATGTCCCTCTTTTGTTTACAAATATTGCTATTTATAGCAAGTCTTAAACCTTGGTAGAAAAATTGTAAATATTATACAAGGCCTTAAACTTTAAAGAATTTGGCCCATAAATAAAATAAAGAAAACATGTCCAAGAATACAAAACTATGTGTTTAATAGAAGTCGACATGCAGTAACTTGGCCTGTCCTGAAAGGAGTAGGATTTGAACTAGGCGGGGTTGGCAATTGGATGTTTGGGTCTGAAGAGGAGTCTTTAAAGTCTCTCATTGCGTGGCTAAGACACCAAAAAGGTTGGCCCATAATTGTTGAGTGCTAGAATTAATTGGCATTAGTCTTTCAGTGCCATGCCAAGTGGTTCTTTAGTCTCGAGTGCTCAACTATATGGTCTCGTGTCTTCTTGGCAGATAACAGACTTGGTGCCGAATGTCTTCTTTTCTTCCCTTCGATCTACTATTATTAGTTTATCCTTGGTAAAACTTGATCGGCCTAGACTTGGATATAGTTAAAGGTTGATTCCTATCGTTACTGCGGGTTTCAAAGGAAGTTGTCCTCAACGTTACAGATTGGGCATGGCTTAGAATGTAAAACAACTTCTCTTCGCTTTTTGTTTCTGATGCATTGCCGATCAACAGTCCCATTACTTGCGCATGCCTTCAAGGCCTCCGATCCCTCTCCCGAAGAATTCTCTCTTAGCAACCTACTAATGACGAGAAACTGTACATCAAAGAAAGGTGGTTGAACTCCTTAAGCTCCACACATTGTCATACATTGATCTATACACTCGGTAGTGATGATGCGGACCATTCCCTTACTGAAGACCCTATACTAAGTACTCCGACAAATTTCTATCGAGAATCTCTTGTTGAGTGACGAGAGACTCACTTAAAATGGCCAAGTAGTTTTCTCTCAGCATACCACCATTTCTCTTGTCCCGGCCCCTTTAGTGCAGTAACATTTTGACCCTTCCCTCCTACTGTACTCAGAAAATATTCTTATAGGACCAATGCTGTACTACCAGTTGTCTACCTTGTCTAACATTTAACTACTTTTTCATTTTTGGTTTGTTATCCTTTTTACCCTTTTTGTATGTACTAGGAATCCCCTTTTTGTAAATACTTTCTTATAATTTCTTTATTTGTAATGCTGTACTAGGGACTTATATAAATAGTCCTTTTCTCTTATAAGCCGAAGATAACTTACATCTTAATATTGAATAGTCTATTCTTATGAGACAATCCTCTCCAAGTCTAGACCCCTTACACTGTTATCTAATCTTACTGAGTAGCTTAAAATTAGTGGCAAAGGACCTTGACATCAACTTATAAGTCATATTAAGTAAGGTGTCAAGTCATGTTGTGTTCGTTGGTGAGTCACATCCTTCGAGTAACTTCACATTAGCCACTCTTGTTTGATTGTGGATTGCTTCACTCTAATTTTCTTTGATATCTCGAAGGACCTATTTTAGTTCAATTTTGTCCTGGTAAGTTTTAGCGATAACTAAACTCTTAGGTATACCAAATATTCCTAGCATTAGAGCTTAAGGTTGAGACTAAGAGTTGTGTAGTGTTAGTCTGCTGTGTCTACTGTTTAAGATGTTTATGTATAGAAAGCATTTGAGTTAAGTATCCTTGCTGAAGCTTGTATAGAGAATGTCATACCCTAGTGTACTGGGAGAGATTCATGATATCAAAAGTAATGTTGATAGTTGTGGTCGAGTTAGCCAACAAACACTACCTATTACTGATGAGTACATATAAGATCTTGCTACTATTGTGGCCAACTTAGCTGTTTTAGTAAACATGGTCTTAAAGGCTAGACCGCATGAAAAGAGTTACTAGGTAGGGTTGAGAAACTAAAGATAGGCTGAGGAAGCAGATGAACAAACGAGCTCTGGAAGCCTTTCTTGTAAACCAAGTACTACCGTGGCATGCCAATAGAGTTGCAAGAAGAAGGATAGAGTTGAACGAAGTAGAAGAGTATAAAGAGGAAGAAGACTAGTATGATAGGATGGATGAGCGTGAGTTCAGAGCACCAAGAGGCGTTGAACATCGTAAAGTATAGATTTTGAGCTTCAACGGGTCTAGTAGCATTGATGACTACCTCAACTGGGAAGAGAAGATGAAAAATATATTAGACATCTACAATGACGAAGATGCTGTCTACATTAGGGTGGCCGCATTAGAATTTTCTAAGTATGTGGCAATGTGGTGCAATAAACTACAGAATGTTCATTTGAGGGCTCAACACGAAGTTTAAACATGGAACAAAATGAAGAGAGTTCTAAGAAGTAGGTTCGTTCTTGAACACTATGAGCAAGAAACTTTCCAACAACTCCAAGACTTAGGGTAAGGTAACAGATTTGTAGACGACTATGTTCGAGAGTTTCAATTGCTCATGATATGATGTGATGTCGATGAGATTGAGACTGGAACTATAGCATGGTTCATCTCAGGAATTTGAGCTGAGATTAGTTATGTTGTAGAATTGTAAAAACTTACAACTCTGGATAAAACCATCTATGTAGCTTAGAGAATTGAAAGGCAATGATGGAACTAAGCTAGTGGAATACTGAATAGGAATGGCCTGTCGAGTCGATCAGGGAGTGATAGGGCATTAAACAGATCTGAGATTGAATGTTGGGTTACATGTTGAGCTGACCAGATGAAGGCCGAGGTAAGAGCAAGATCGAAGAACTTGATATCTAAAGAGACCAGGGTTACAGCTTAAGATGGAAAACCAGAGAAATCAATTGTTTTAAGTGTCTTGGCTATGGATATGTGGCTAGTCAATGTCCAAATTGCCGAGTCATGACCATCAAGAGAGATGAACCCTAGTTTGAAGTAGAAAGTGTGAGTAAAGGAGAGGAAGAAGTTGCAACCAATTAGATGCTAGAAGAATATGAGGAAGATTCGAGAGACGAGATACCCCCTAAGGTCAGCACCGAGTATTGCTTTGTTGTTTGGTGATCTCTTAGTACTTTTGTAGCTAATGAGGATTAATAGAGAGAGAACCTCTTTCATACAAATTGCCGGGTGAATGGCAAGCTATGTGTTGTGATCATTGATGAAACGAGCTATACCAACGTCATTGCGCAAGGGGTAGTTAAGGCCATGAAATTGCCAACTCTTCTACACTCCAAGCCATACAAGATTTACTGGTTGAACAAGAGAGGAGGATTACACATTTCCGAGCAAGTCAGAGTACCAATTACAATTAGTGATAGGTATAAGGATAAGGTGTTGCATGGCATCCTGCCCATATGTGCATCCCACATATTACTTGGCCGACCATGATTATTTGACTTAAGGGTATTATACAATGGGTATAGAAACACCTACAAGTTTCAAAAGGACAGGAAGAAAGTTATATTGACACCGATGAGTCCTAGGGAAGTGCAAGAAGCCTAGGAAAAGGTTATAAGATCGCTGTAGTAAAATTTCTTAATGATTTCCTGAGCTCAGTTTGCACCAGAGGTTAAACTCGAGGACTACATACTCCTCTTGGTCAGGAGACTCCTAGAGGTTAGAGAGGCCGAGAACTAACCTGCCGAAGTACTGCAACTACTTGAGGAATATGCTAACCTATTTCCACTCGAGATGCTGAAAGGATTACCTCCCTTAAGAGGAATTGAGCATTACATCGATCTTCAACCTGAAGCAGCCTTATCAAATTAACCCGCTTATAAACTCAATCCTGAACAGGTAACCGAGCTGAAAAAGAAAGTTAATAAGTTGGTAGATCGTAGATATGTTTGTAAGAGCATGAGCCCATGAGCAATCCCATGCATGCTAGTCCCAAAGAAAGATGGATCATGGAGGATGTGCATTGACAGCCATGCCATTAACAAGATTATTGTTGCGTACCGATACCTGATCTCGCAGTTGGATAACATACTTGATAAGTTGTATGGTGCACACATCTTTTCGAAAATAGATCTAAAGAGTAGCTATCATCAAATACGAATGAGATCGGGAGATGAATGAAAAATAGCCTTTAAGACTTTGGATGGTCTATTTGAGTGGATGGTTATGCCATTTGGTTTAACTAACACGTCAAGTACATTCATGCGACTCATGAATCATGTACTTCGAGCATTGACAGGCAAATGCATTATGGTTTATTTTAACGATATTCTAGTCTACAGTGTCGACCTTCTTATTCACATCAAACATTTGGGATTAGTGTTTAACATACTCTAAGTTGAGAAATTATTTGGCAACCTGAAGAAATGCATGTTCTGTTAGAGTGAAGTTGTATTCCTCGGATATGTTGTTTCAAGGAGTGGAGTTTGCATTGATGAGGAAAAGGTCAAGGCTATTAATGAGTGGCTTACGTCGATAAGTGCAATTGAAGTTAGGAGCTTCCATGGACTAGCTTCGTTTTATTAAAGATTTATTTGGAACTTCAACTCCATAACTGTGCCGTTGACTGAATTGACCAAGAAGAATGTTGAGTTTAAATGGATAGAAAAGGCTCAGAGGAGTTTTGAAGATGTGAAGTGTAAGTTGATGCTTGCGCCAGTACTTACCCTAATAGATTTTGAGAAGGTTTTTTAGGTTGAATGTGATGCGTTTGGTGTCAGCATTGGTCTTATACTTATGCAGAAGTGCCGACCTATTGCCTACTTCAGTAAAAAACTTCGAGGTGCTACCCTAAATTACTCAACCTTTGACAAGGGGTTTTATGCCCTTGTTCGTATACTCTACAACTAGCAGCGTTACCTATTATCAAGAGAATTCATCATTTATTCTAATCATGAATCTCTCAAGCATCTTTATAGGTAATAGAAACTTTCTCGGCGTTACGCTAAGTGGGTCGAGTTCTTAGAGACCTTTTGTTATGTCATTAGGTATAAGAAGGGAAGCGCTAATATAGTAGCTGATGTACTCTCAAGTGCTTGGATTTGGCACTCTACCTAATCGATATGAGCATGACCTACATTTTGGGCCTTTAGCCAAGTGCAATGATAGAGGAGTTGTAGATGGATTTTACTTGAGTGAAGGGCTTTTTATGAAGGGCAAGCAAATGCAAAGTGGTTCTGTAAGGGAGCTATTGGTTCTAGAAGCTCATGCTGGGGGTCTGGGCGGCCATTTTGGGGAAAAGAGAACGATTGAGATGTTGAAGGAGTATCTTTACTAGCCTAGGATGATGAGGAATGTGCATCGAATACTTGAGGGATGCAAGGTGTATAGTATGCTAAAGGAAGGAGAGAGCCCTATGGAGATTATACGCCCTTGCCAATTCCCAAGTAGCTATAGATCGATATAAGCACGGATTTCATGCTCAGCCTTCCTTCAATGCTAAGTAGATATGATTCGATCATAGTAGTGGTCGATCGATTTAGTAAGATGGGCTACTTCATTTCCTGCTACAGGACTAATGATGCTTCATTCATCATTAACCTCTTTTTAGAGGAAATTATACGACTCTATAGAGTGCCAACAAGTATTGTATCTAATCGTGAATTGAAATTCACGAGCTTATTTTGGAAAACCCTATGGAGGAAACTTGGCACTAGGCTCCTATTCAGTACCTCTTGCTACTCTCAAACAGATGGCCAAATTAAAGTAGTTAACAACATCATTGGTAGCCTCCTATGCACTACTGTTGGAAGGAACTCTCGTAATTGGGATTTATGCCTACCAATCATTGAATTTGCCTACAATCGCTCAACTCATAGCTCTATTGGAACATCATCATTTGAGGTTATTTATAGACTTAACTTGAACCTACCCTTGGACTTAGTTAACAGTCCATCTATACAAGGGGAGAGTCAATCCAGCCTATAGTGTACTAAAGAATTTCATAAGTTACATGAAAGAATTGTTGAGCAATTGACCAAGACTATGGCTTGACATAAGGAAATGGGAAGCTATGGAAGGAAACAAATCATTTATACTCCTAGGGACCTTGTTTGGATCCATCTTAACAAAGAACGCTTTCCTCGCAAAAGGACGAACAAACTCTTACCTAAAGCGGATGGACCCTATAAGATCTTAAGGCTCTTTAATGATAATACCTAGGAGAATAAGTAACCTAAAGGCTTTAGCATATTTACCACATTCAACATTATCAACTTAACTCCATATGTACCTGATGATGATGAAGGCTAAGATTTGAAGGCGAATCTTCAACAACCTAGGAAACTGATGCATTGTTAGTCAATGGTCTTATTACTTGCATACGCCTCTTAGGCCTCCAATCCCTCTCCCAAAGTATTCTTTATTGGTAACTGATACAAGGCAAGTATACCTATCAGTTTTAATATAGCAGATGTGAGTTCGAGTTGATCCCTTAGAGACTCGAGTACTAATATTAACCTTAGCTCTATTATCTAATCGGAAAATTGTGATGAGTTGAATGAATTAAAAATACTAAAATTAACAAACTAACCTAATTATGAGACTTGATTAAGTAATTTAGAAAATGAAAAAATTAAGAACAACTTCAAGAAGGTAATAACGTATTTAGGAATTATTTTCCCTAATATTTAACATGTTACCGCTTAAAATGTATCCAATTCAATTTCTATTATTCTTGACTAGAGGGATTCACAATTAAAGTTAACACCTTTCTTAAGCATATTAACCCTAATCCTAAATTATTTACCGGAATCTCTTTACTTAGTAATATAATACAGAATTACATTAATGCATAATGAATTCCCACACAAAAGAACAACTTTTTGGAAAAAACATGTATCTTATCTCTAAGTACATATGTAATTCTCTCCAATTATGTAAAGATCTCATTACACATGTGATTTCTTAATCATCATGCATAATATCATAGATTGATACCCTAGAAATATCAATTAACAATTAAATAATATAATTAAATCAAGAAAAGATAGAAACTTTATTGAAAATTATCAATCAATCTAATAGTCACATGAAACCCTAGGTTCCACAATCCTAAATACAAGAATCTTAAGCTATCATAATGAAACTAAAAACGAATTGCAACAAAATCATGAAATAAAACATGAAAAACCCCTTTTGCTGATGAAAAATCTCTTCAATCTTGAAGTTAGGTGTTTCTTGAAGTTAGGTGTTTCTTTCACCTTTTGCTCCTCATTTTCTTCAAGTCTCTTCTCTTTTGAATGTCTAAAGTTATATGCGAAACCTTAGTATGTCCTTTTATAATGTATTGTAAGGTTTCTTTTTTTTGTCACCAGACACAGCCTAGGACACAGTTGTATCCCTAGGTCATGTAACTTTCTAACCTTGGCAAATCTTCCTATATGGACACAGCCTAGGGACACAGTTGTGTCTCAGACTGTGTAACTTTTTGACCAAAATTCCTATTGTTTATGTAACTTCAAAACTTCAAAACTCATTCATTTGAACTCCAATTGAGTAAAACTTGATTCCTTTTTTTCATTTTCAATTCTAGAACGCATTCAAACCTTAAAATAAAAATTTACTCAATTAAGTATCAATTTCTTTAAAGAAAAACAACGATGTAATGGAAATACTATAAAATCACCATATGAAATATATTTAAAATAAAAGTTATCAGCAACCTACAGATGATGAGAAATTATACATCGATGAAAGGTGGTTGAACTCCCTAAACTCCACACATTATCATACGTTGATCTATACACTCAGTGGTAATGATATCAACCATTCCCTTACCGAGGACCTTGTGCCGAGTACTTGGAAAAACTACAGCTAAAAGTCTCTTGTTGAGTGATGAGAGACTCACTTAAAACGGCCAAGTAGTTTTATTTCGATATACCACCATTTCTCTTGTCCTGGCCCCTTTAGAGCGACAACATTTTGACCTTTTTCCTTCCTACTGTGCTCAGAGAATATTCGTACAGGACTAATGCTGCACTGCTAGTTATCTACCTTGTTTGACATTTAACTACTTTTCCATTTTTGGTTTGTTGTCCTTTTTACCCTTTTCATGTGTACTAGGAATCTCCTTTTTGTAGGTACTTTCTTGTAATTTCTTTATTTATAATGCTACCCTAGGGACTTATTATAAGTAGTCCTTTTCTCTTATAAGCCGAAGATAACTTACATCTTAATACTGAATACTCTATTCTTGGGAGACAATCCTCTCCAAGTCCATGCCCCTTATACTGTTATCTAATCTTGCTGAGTAGCTTAGGATTAGTGGTAAGTAGACCTTGACATCAACTTGTGCGTCATATTAAGTAAGGTGTCAAGTCGTGTTGTGTTCATTAGTGAGTCATATCCTCCAAGCAGCTTCATGTTCGATACTCTTGTTTGATTGTGGATTACTTCCCTTTAATTTTCTTCAATATCTCGAAGGACCCATTTCAATTCAATTTTGCCTCGGTAAATCCTAGTAATAATTAAGCTCCCAAGCATACCTGTTTCACCATAGGTGCTAAGTGTTTGTAGATTTCCTCAATGCTTATAGGGTCAAGGGTACAAGTAGGTTGTCAATTTCATCTTTTCCACTAACTCGATAGAGACGATGTTAGTATAGCTACCTCCATTGATAATTAAGGAACAGGTCTTCCCATTCACTAAGCAACATATGTGGAATAAATTTTCCTTTTATTTGAGATCTACTTTTTGGTCAGCTTACTTATTTGTCATGGCTATGAGGTCTTTTAGGTTTTTGTCATAGACATCTTCTTCTATTAACTCATCTTCTAAACTTGAGCATTGGGATCTCGGCATGATCAAGTCAGCTAGACTCACTTCTCATCATCTTCTTCTCTCGCCTTATCTTGGCATATTTCTTCAGTTCAGGGTTGATTGGGTGAGGTTAGTTAGTTGGCCTTTGATGCCTACTCTTCTATCTCTTTACCCTTAATGCTAAATTGATTAGCTTATCCAATGAGTTGAACGGCTATAATTCAACTATGTTAGCAATGTCATCTCAGAGTCTACCTAAGAATCTAGAAATGGTGCAGTCCTATGGCTCGGCTATCTCACATCTTATCATTAGAGTTTTGAACTCTTGTAAGTACTCTTCAATAGTGTTTTGACCTTACCTTAGGTGCTGAAACGTATAGACCATCTCTTGCTTGAAGCAGGTCTGCATAAAGTGCTGATTCATCAATCGCTTCATAAGTCTCCAAGTTTTGATTGGCACTTCTCTGTTGGTATCATGCTTGGTAACCAACTTATCCTATTAAAGACTTGCATATTCAACAAGGGATAATGAAGCTAGCTTAACCTTTGTTTGATCATCACACTCATAGCACTTAAACAACTTCTCAACTTAGGGAACTCAGTTAAGGAACTATTTAGGTCGACTACTTCTACTTAAGGTCGACAGTTTAAGATTGATATTATCAAGTCCTCAACCAGGTGCTTGAGGTTCATCCCTTGCATTCTGAGTTGGTCGGTTCACCTCGAATTGGCCACTTTTGTTAGAGCTCTACCCGACCATATTCCTTTTGGGCCTCGGCTCTCTTCTTTGGTTTCCTTGATTTGCTTAGGAGTTAACACTGCTGTCATTTCTTCGTCTCGGCATAGGTTAGTTTTGTATTCTTCTCAGCTGTTGCTGATCATTATCTAGTTGATTGGAACCACTTCAACTGGTGGGTGTTTGTGCCCTTCTTTCATCTCAACCAACACGTCTAAGACCTTTGACTAACCCAATAAGCTCCTAGATAGAGTCAATGAGATTTTGAATCTGATACTTCAAGTTATAAAAATGCCTTCTCAAACTTTCGTGGGGATTGTCTTCACTATTATTGATACTATCTTTCAACATTTTAGTCTATATAATAAATTTTAAAGAGAAAATTTAACAAACACATAACACATTCAACTATACTAAACTTGGAACTACCACTAAGGCAACTCCACAAATATTACTATAATAGAATGCAACTAACAATAACCTAAAAATTATTGCTACCTGATTCAATAACCCAGTATAAATAGTATAATACCATGATTACTAAGAACATGAACAATGTATTATTCTATAGAACGATAACTAATAGATGTTTAAACCATGAATCAAACTTTGAAGAACATTAACACGCGTGTCTCCCCAAAGCTCTTATACTAAGATGAGGTGGGTAGTGGGTCACGAGCCCATAATCGATTGAACAGGTATGAAGAACAAGGAGTAAAATGAGAGTTTTTGATGGTGAATGTGTATGGATACTATGCACCAAGACATAAACATAATTAGTGGATAGCTCGAAATAAGGTTTAATATGACTCACGAACACTACATGTTACTCGGGGTTTCAAATAAGAGGTTAGATGGGACTTACTAACTCGCTTAAATGAAGGGTTCACCATAATCTTGAGAACAAGATCAATAAAAATGTGGGAAAGATTAAAGAGTTTGTTCAATACTTAATAATCTAGTAAAAATTCAAGCTCTAAGAGCTCAAGAGTAGCCTTGCTCATAGGGGAAAGTTTTGAGTGCAGGAATATTCTGTTCTTTCTAATTTCGTATGCCCCTTTATTGTTTACAAATGTTGCTATTTATAGCAAGTCCTAAACCTTAGTAGTGTTTATAGTCAGTTTTCGCTTAACTTACACTTGTCCTTTCATCAGCTGAGATGTCGGGTAAAGGACTCTCTTGGCATTCGCCCTCTATAGAAGACATACAATACTTATGCTGTGTACAATAAACGCTCCTAGTTTGAATTCAAATCTATGATACGACCAATTATCATAAGCATGGTTATATTTTATAACCGTTTGCTATCCCTACATATTAGGGGAGATGTTAAGTTAAGAGGTTTTCATGTTTCTTAACAATTACCTTAACAACTGCCTCAGATATAATAATAGTCTATAAATATAAAAAAGAAACTCTATAAGAGCTTTCTGATACTTTTTATTCACATTTTTACTATACTAAATAACCATTCTAACTTACACATTGAAGTGACCACACCGGACTAACCCTAGTACCAAGTATCGTACTCTCTTTTATAGGACTATTTTCTCACCCCAAAATTCACCAACAACATTTGGCTCCTTTTGTATTACTTTAAACACGACTACATGGCTAGAATTAGGATAACATAAGGTACAAGTGTTGGTACTGGACTTCTTCCTAACTCCCTAAAGGAAGGAGTCGGCATGCTAATGAACAATGATTGACTTGATTCGAGCAACTTTGTCTCAATTTAGCCAAAGAAAATTCTAAGTTAAACAAAAAAAGTAAACAAAACCTTGGCCTTCTCCATAAAAGTTTTCACCTGAATCAGGAAAAAGAGCATCGTAATCATGATGCCAATAGTACCAACGTTCCATTTATTTGCTTGAATTGCCAAAAAAGCAAGCTGAGGTTCCAGCGTAACCTACAACACTTACTTTCAAAAAGATTGATAAGGGCAAGCAACCACAGCACATGCATCATACGGCGCTCTCGCATGTTAACACCTTCGTTTCAATGACCAAAGAATTCCAAATGAAGAAAAGTCCTTTTGTCCTAGAGATTTAGAAGAGGTAATACCTTAGCACATTAAGCTGTCTTAATTTTAAACATATGATGGGATAAAAAAAACCCTAAAGACCACTTGGAGTACTAACGAACATTGGTTAAGTTCAATAGTTTAAGTGATACGATGGCTTATCAAGCCTTTCCCTTAACTTTCAGGAATGCAGCTAGCACTTGGTTCAAACACCTGAAGCCTAATACCATTTCATGTTTCGATGAATTAATAGAAGTGTTTCTTCAACACTTCCTTGCTAGTAAACTTCTTGTTAAGGATTCTTTAATCCTGAACACCATCAAACAGGGGTTTGATGAGTCAATCAGGGACTATTTGGTTATGGCCGAGATAGTCCAAATCCCAAAACTAGATATAAGTGTGGCTCTCAATACCGAAATCAATAGAGTCAAGCCTCATGGAGACATTTTTAAGTCTCTCGCACAGAACAAGCCAAAATCTTTTTCTTAGTTTAAGGCTAAAGTCACCTCATACATCTAACATGAAGATAACATAAAGGTACGATGAGAGGTTGATCAAAGTAGAGGAGATGGAAAGAAAAAAAAATGGAAAAAATGCTAAGGATAGACTTGGAATGGACAATGACAACAACTTAGGCACCAAGAGGAAGAGATCGAGGATCTTGACGTTCTCATCCCATAAGCCTGTCAACCGTCCATTCTTAGATATTTTGATGGAGGTTCGTGGGAGAGAGGTATCCTCCAATGGTCGGAAATAATGCAAGGGAATCGCTCAAGAAGAAATTCAAACATGTACTATGACTTCTACTATGACAAGGGTCATAATACAGATGAGTGCATTCAACTCAAAAATGTAATTGAAGATGCAATACAACGCGGGCACCTATGAAAATTTCTAGCGTATGATGCTGAAAGAAGTTCAAATCTCAAATCCATAGGATTGTTGAAGCATATGTAGATAATATGATTGTGAAGAGTATGAAAGAAGATCGGCATCTTACAGATCTAGAGGAGATGTTTGCTATAGAAGTGTGTCTTTGGTGCAATATCAGGGAAATTTCTTTCGTATATGGTCACACAATGCGGCATAGTTATATGATGTGAGTATCCATAACCATCTTGTAACTGTTGAATTTGTTTAGTTGCTGATACTCCTTTTCTTTTTCAGATAAGCAGCCATGTTCTGATGACTTTAGATGAAGCCAACAAAGAGATGAAGAAGGTAATGACAATATTAGTCTTCATGTGTTCTGTCAGGTCATTTCTAATACTCATCATACTAAATGAAATTATTGTAGAAAATCAAGGATGCACATAATACCTCTAAAGCCTAGACTGCTGTTGCCGAAAATGAAAGGATCAGGGCCGAGATGGAGGTGAGAAAGCTCTAGGAAGACTTGGCTATCGAAAAGTTGGCACATACCATGACTGCCGATAAAGTCTTGAGCCTGAAGGCCAAGGTTGAAGAGAAATATAAGGAGTCTGAAGGCCTAAAAGAGGATGTATAGAAAAAGAAAGAAGAGTGCTGAGGGCTAAGCTAAACTCTTCGCATGATGAGCGATGAGTAGGATAAGCTTAGAATGCAAATCAAAGAGTTAGATACCAACAACATGAGATTACAAGGTCGTGTTGCCGAGTTGGAGGAGATTATCAAAAGAGGACACTATGTCGAAGAGGTGCTCAATATAGTCACTCTTAGTTGGCAGTACGGGAGATTATTATAGAGAAAGTTATTAGAGGGGGTCCAAGCAGCAAGAGAGGAGATCTTGAAGCTTTACCCTAATTACGATCTTTCCTACCTTGATTTCACCGATGTCAATGACAAATTCAACTGTTGCAATGAGGCTGACAATGATGAATCAGGCCCCTAGATGGTTAAGAAGGGTAATAATGAAGCTCATGTCAAGGATTTAGGGGAAGACAAAGAACGTCTATCAAAATTAATCCCATATGAGTGGAAAGAGAAATCTACTGGCTTTCAGACCCTAAGCACTAAGAAAGATGTTTACTCGGTGAAAGCCTAAGCCTCAGATCTAAAAATTAGTTTTACTAACTCTAAGAATAGGTTATAAGATTTTCTTTGTATTTCTTATACACTGCATTCTAAAAATAGGCCAAATATTTGTAACCATTGTTGAATGAAAAGTATCTTTCATATAACTATTTCTAGTACGTTTTATTTCATGCACTAAGTTTTCCCGGCATGTATAATATACGTGTTTTATTTCACATTGTCATGAACTGAGGATGACCTAGTAGTGGCAGACGCCGTATCTTGTACAAAGAACCCCTGATTGGTTACCTTTCCAATCAAGAACTCTTCATATAATATACAAGGCTTTACAATCACTAATTTCCTAAGAACACATAGATTCACATGATACCATCACATTAACATATTTATATACAATTTGAATTACAAAGCTTATATTATACAGTAATGGTATACATCTAAGTCTATAATACTAGTAAAACAAAAGTACATGATTAAAGGTCTACATCAACTGTTCTCTCTCAATACATAAGACAGCTTGCTCTTGCCTAAGTCCCCAAGCTTACCTGTGGCATCCCTCGGCTAGCCTCTACGAACAGGTTATCTTGTAGCAAAAGTCTAAAGGAGTATAAGCCTAAGTTTAGTGAGCAAAACCCTTAGCTACACCACAAGTAAGTTATAAGTACATTATATTCACGCATATGAATGAATGATCAAACAGAATGCCAAACAATACGTATAATTAACTAGTTCATATACGTAACTCGGATTTAATGCCCTCCGAAGTCAGGGTTGGAGTATACACAGCACCAATCAGATGCGGCTATTATATTAGAACTTTATTTACTACGGAACCCCATGCTTTGTACTCAAATCAAATAATTCTTTTATTTTCATAAAAACCAAATTCTAGTATAATCGTGAGTGGGCCCTTGCAGTCTATACTCACCCCTAAACGGAGGCCTCTAGACTCAACCCTTAGCCAGGCGGTTGGTGCCTCCAACGCCTAGTGTTCTCGCGGGCTAGAATAAGGTCATTTTGTACGAGTGTACCGTATAGAACCAATAAATGAATAATAACAACCCCCGAATGGCCTCTCTTTACCTCTGTATAATGTGATGGCTGGAATTGTATCTATGTGATGTACGTTAATGCATGTTCCAATTTCTTTTTATAAACCGAGTATACTTAAGTTCAAATTATGCTATAACCATCCAATAGTACATACAATCATTTTCTATACTACTATACAACAAACAAAGCATTCTATGTACTTAAGATAATTTCACATTTCAACATACAATATCATACACAAACGTTTCCCAAACCTTAAACAATAGTCAATTAACAATAATATTTGAGTCCACCATCTACAATCACAAACAAGCATGGAATCATAGGGTAAATACTCACTCGGCCATGGCGACTCGCCTTAATCGTAGTAATAGATCGGAAGATCCTCGCTCATCTCAGGATCACTTGATCATTATGATATGATAACGCTAGTAAGTAACTGAATTAACTAATAATTCTTGTTACCTAATTGTACTTAAATTACCATCAACTTTTATTCAGTTAGACCTTTTCTTGATCATCTATAACTTTTTCGTTTTATTTTTGATATTTATGAATTTATAGTCGTTTTTCATCATTTTCGAATGTACGTTCACACAGTAATGTATGTTTTGGTCGTTATGACCTGTGTTTTACGATATGAACTAAATTTAGAATAATTTTAACTATGAAAACTTAAGTATTCTTATTACTTATATTTATATCTTTTTTTTATATTTAATGATTTAGTTAACCCTTAAATTCTTATACTTAGAGGATTTCACTTTGCTATTACTAATTCATGTGCTTAATTATGTATAATCCAATTTAGAAAGTGTATTAGGGTTTAGTAATTTAGGTACCTAATGATTATACAATCTTCTTATTTTATAATCTATGCTTATGTCATTGCTTACATCATTACTTGCTTATGTCATTACTTATGTCATCACTTGCTTATGTCATGGCTTATGTCATCATGTGATTACATCATCACTTACTTCATCATTTGATTACATAAGCCTCACCTCATGCTTATGTTATGTATAAAGGGCTTATGTACATTTTACTTGACCCGTTATGTACATCTTATGTACATTTTACTTAACCCCTTATGTACATATATACCTTTACTCTACTTATATGTATATAAGTATACTTATACATATACTTATACCGTATTTATACTTGTATACATACTCATATACCTATACGGTCATATACGTATTATTGTCCAATTTCGTATGCCTAATTTTTCTCTTAAGAAAATCCTCCTAATATCATTCTTTTATGTTTTTAAGTATGTATTTAGTATAGTATAGGTATGTATAGTTAGGTTTTGTCTTCATTTAGGTTATGTACACGGTAAATACCCATGTACAAAGATTCCCATACTTGTATTCTCTTATGTACACATACCTATGAGCACATATTCATGTTTTCCTTTCTTCTTCTTCATGATTCCTAACTTCCTACACTTAAAGATGAGAACTTTATGTCTTCTTCTTCAAGATCATACTTAACACATGTCTACTTCTCTAATCTACCTAATTACTTAAATATAATAATATTAAGCAACATAAAGTAACTTAATTACATACTTTAGTTTGTGTTGGAATTAAGGAGACAAAAAGAGAAGTGATGAAAGTAAAATGGAGAAGGGAAGCTCACGGCAATGGGGGGGCCTTTTTGTTTTGTTTCTTTTCTTTGTTTTGATTATGGAAGAAAGCAAATAGTGGGGTCTAGAAGGGGAATAAGTGGACGGCAATTAAAGAAGGAGAGGAGAAAAGAAAAATCAAAAGAAAAGGAAAGACAAGCCATCATTAGAAGTTTAGATATTTTCTTTATGCATTAATATCTTTTGTTGACTTTTCAAATTGTTGACTTTAGTCAACCTTTTGACCTTGGTCAATATGTGTTGACTTGGTCAACTTTCCTTAAGCATATGTAATTTTGTGCACATAATGTAGTAATTAAGGGAAATTAAGGAAAAAATTAAGGAAATGAGAGGAAATGAGGTATTTGATGAATTGATTAGTAAAAATAGTTGATGAATTGATTAGTAAAAATAGTTGATGAGGTCTTACTTTAGGTATTTATAGTTTATATACATCATTTGATAAAATACTTTATGTAACTAGTGTAAAAAGTACTAATTAGAGTATTAAGGTTCACTACATTTAACCTAATCTTCAACTATACCCCTAACTCTATGTAATACTATCTTAATTATATACTTAAGAAATAAATGTAATCTATGATTCATTATCTTAGTTTCTAAAGGACGACTTGAGGATTTAAAACATATATGCTTGATTGAAAGTCATCTCTAACCTTTTACTAATGATTTAGCCAAATATGAGGGTTATATTTCAGTTAGGGTTTTAGGGTATATTATGTTGAATTAGTGCACATATGTCTTTGAGGTAATAATTTTAAGGTTTCTATCACTTTGGAATGGAATCTTTAGCATTTAGATACATTTAGGATAGAAAAGTTTCTTACGCGATTGATTAATTCTTTTAGGGTTTTTTCTTTCATTAGCCTTGTCGACTCTTAAATTATCTAACATAATTGAGTCTATTTCAAAAACTAGATTGAAAATTTTACGGGTTTACACACACGTTCTTATTCGTTAGCATGTTTTATTTTATAAGCTAAATATTTCTTGGCATGCTTTACTTCACACACCTAATTATTTTGGCATGTTTTATTTCACATGCCTTGCATCTTTTACATACATTGTCTGTTAGCCATTTTAGACGTAGAGTAGTTGCAATACTTAGCTATAGGATTAATTTATGTAGTTTGTTAACTGTGATGGGTTAGAACTTACATCAGTTGGTTCACCGTGCAGTCTAGAAATCATTAACATGGTAATCATAAAAAGATTAAGAAACATAATAAGACTTCAATTATAATTCTCATAAACAAGTAGACTGTCGTCTTATAAGTATGTAGGCCGTCACCTTACAAACAAATGGAGATGAACATCATCCGAAGAATTAATTGAAATATAATTTCAAATTCTTAACATTCTATGATTAAGGGATAATTAATCCATCTAACCTTTCTTGTCCATAAGCCCCCTCACTAACGACTTCCCGAACCCTAATAAGATCTTCCCAATTCATGTGGAGCTTCCCTTAACTCACTTGTACACCAGTTGCTTCCATCTTTCGATAAATCAAATCTTCAGGTTGAAAAATCTTATGCTTTCCTTTTTTATTGTAATATCTGATTACTCTTTGCTAGTATGTCGTAGCCCTAGATCTTGTAATATATTTAATTTCATCAATGGTGTCCAAATTTGGCGTTAATCTAACTTGATTAACCATCACATTGAAGTTCTACATCTACAAATCAGGCAAATCCAACTCAATTGGTAAGACTACTTTCATGCTGTATGCTAACTTAAAGGGTGTCTCCCCTATAGCAGTTCTATGGGTGGTGCAATACCTCCATAAGACATTTGGTAGTTCATGGACCCATCTCCCTTTAACTTGATCTACTTTCCTTCTTAGGTCATGTAAGATGATCTTGTTCACGTCTTCAACTTGACCCTTTGTCTAAATGTATGTTATAGACGTATAACTTAGGCAAATGCCATACTTCTCACAAAATGCTTGGAACTTGTTGTTATCAAAATGTAGGCCATTATTCACAATTATCATGTAAGGAACTCCGAACCTTGATAATACAGAATTGAGTACAGATGCTTTCTCTTTTTGCTCGATGATCTTCACCACTGCCTTAGCCTCTACCCATTTGGTAAAGTAATCTACAATAATAATGAAAAATTGTTGCTAGGTAGTAGATTTCCGAAAGGGTTCAAGAATAGTTTTTGGCATTTAGCTCTCTTCTTTTATCGAGTCCCTAACCTTGGGTTGATTTTCATTTATAAGTTTAGCCCAAGTCAATCCTTACACAGATGATACGGGTTCCTTTCTTAGGATGCAGCAACTTTCCTAATAATATCTCTATTATTAGGAGCAAGTTGTTCCAATGAACTTGATGTAGTAATAAAGTTGTGTTTTGACATGTTCTATTGAAATCCATCCTAAGTTAATATCGTATAATACACCATACCTAGATTCAATAAATGTAATTCATCAGAATTAACATTTATCAAGAAACTACTATTCCATGCATTTGATCATACTAAGTGATGTAGCAAGTCTTAACGTATTACTCACATATGATGAAATAATAAAGTGTATTAATACAATGTATAGATAACAATAAAATTAACATGAGACAAGTAAGAAACACAACCCCGTTTGAATTTCAATGTAGAAATCTTTACAACGCACGAAGAATGAATCCCATCATCCCTCTCGAGTTGTTTCAGGAAATGTATGTTACAATACATAAACAAACTCTAACACAATGGTATAGATGCAGATGATTAGGTGTCCATTTGTGAATTGATGTTTTGAAAAATATCCTCCTTTTTTTCCCTCCAAAAGTTGCGGTATATTTATATTCTTCCCGTTAAAGGACTTAAATATACCTCTTTAAGGCACCGATTGACTTTTTCCACATACTGGTTTGTGTGAAAAGGTTGAAAAGAATAGTTATGCCCTTTACATCATGCCTATGACTTGGGGAGTGATAGTCTTGAAAATAAAATTTTACACCAATCACGGCCATAATGCATGCCGTGAACTCCTCGTAGTTTAATTACATCTCATGATGCCCATGATTGATGGTGTGATTACCATCTTACTATGCAATCACTGCTGTGGTTGACAAGTGGATCGTTAATACTTCCTCAATCACACCTATGATTAAGGACGTAATTAGTATTGGTCTTTTCATTCCTTCTTTATCACACCCGTTATTGAGTAGTCTTGATACTACTTTAATGTTTTCTTCTCCTCATGGCTATGATTGTCCTAAAAGTTATTGTTCTTGTATAGATTTCATCCTTTTGCTTGTAATTTACCTAAAATCAATACATTATACAGTTAAGTACCACAACTTAAGAATTGAATCAAAATTGTGATAAATTCTATACCAAAACACGCATTGAAAGTATAGAGTAATTTATAATTATCAAACTTCCCCACACTTAAGCTTTGCTTATCCTTAAGCAAATACTCAAAACAATCAATTGCATATTTGACAAAGCACCCCTAGTGGCTTAACTTTGTGCATACCCCATTGTATTCTTAGAATACAAAAAACAATATTCTAAGACCAATCAAAGTAAAACACACTTCATCCTTACTATTTAACAAAAGCTTTTAAAGGTCCAGAGTTAACACAAGCCAAATAGATTAATGAAAATTGGTTATACTTCATCTACTTCCTTAAGAGTATAAAAACCCTTCAATTACTTCTTAAGAACACTAATATAGAAGAAAAGTATATTGCATCCATGTCAGGATCTTACAAGGGGCCTAGTAAGATTACCTAAAATTTCCATAAGATGTGTGTACCTATTATATGAAAACCGCCTTGTAAGTTAGACATTACAAGACTCTAAATAGTAAATTACTAATACTATTGATTTTCAAGTAATTAATTTATTGTAACATAAGATAACATATAAATATAAATAACTATAAATATTCGATATCCCATAGCTCCTCAAAATTGCAAAGAATTGGTATTACTTACCAAATAATAAGACATGATATACTAAGATTATAAAAAAAATATATACAAGAAAAATTAAATTATAGTAAGTAGTAACATATAAATATTTTCTATAAAGGATGTTTATGTATCATCTAAAGAGTACTCAGCTACTTCTAATACTAATATACATATCTTCATCTTGAACCCAACACTCGAGAGTTATCCCAATCCCATCATAAGTAAACTTGCAAAAAAAAAAAAAAACTAAGGGGGAATGAGCATAAAACAGCTCAGTGAGTTCATCCTTCACCACTACCATTCAAGTAAGTTATCACACATTATTATCACATATGTAAGCAAGCTATCTATGTTAGGACCCTAAAGGGGGCCTAGTAGGATTACTTAAAATTTCCATAACATGTGTGCACCTATGATATGAAAACCGTCTTGCAAGTTAGAGATTGCAAGACTCTAAATTATAAATCACTAAGGTTAATGATTTTCAAGTAATTAATTTATTGTAACATGACATAATATAGAATTATAAATAACTATGGATGTCCGATAGCCCACAGTTTCTCAGAACCATAGAGAATCGGTATCCCCTACCAAATAATAGGACAGGATATGCCAACATTATAAAACTGTAGGTAGAATTAAATTATATTAAATTCTAACATGCGAATATTTTCTACAAAGAGTGTTATGTATCACCTATAAAGATCTCAACTAATCCTAACACTAATGTACATATCTTCATCTTGCCCTTAGCAATCGAGACTTATCCCAATCCTATCGTATGTAAACCTGCAAAAGAACGACTATTGGGGAATAAGCTACAAGAGCTTAGTGAGTTATCCCTCATACCATACTGGCAAACAAGTTATCAAACAAATTAATATAGCCATATGAATGCATGTACACGCAGAATGCCAAACGATATATGTAGTTGATCGGTACTGCATATAATATCGGATTTTAATGCCCTCCGAGATAACGGTTGGAGATTCATCGGCACCAATTATGACCGGGCTCTAGCACCTGGGTTTTTACCCATAACTTTGAATTCCGTATTTCACAAAAACTACATTTCCATTTCTAAAAATCCAGTAGTTCACAAAGTCTCAGGCTTAGCGGTGAGGTGGCCCCCGCAGTCCACACTCACACCCTATAGCGGTGGTCTCTAGACGCGACCCCCAGCCACCCACGATTAGCATCTCCGGCACCAATAGAACTCGTGAGCCAAGGGTAGGGTCTTGTTGTACCCATGCTCCTGTACGGTACTAATAAAATCATATGGGAATCTATCCCTCCAAGGCCCTTCATTACCAACCATGTGAAGTGACGGTCGGAACAAGTAATGCGACGCATGGATAATGCATGACCCTTTTGATTCAAGATAAGCCAAATATAATTAGGTCAAATTATGAGGTAATCAATCAATATCAACAAACCATCCAAATCATATAAAAATCAATCATACCATCAAATCATCAATTATCGTATTTAACAATATTTCTTACAATAATCAAGCAATATCAAGCACACGCATATCTCGAAACCCCATGCATCAAGTTATTGATTGCACTAACTGCAAGCACAAACAAATATGAAGTCATCGGTAGTACTCACTTGACTATGACGACTTGCTCTAGTCGTAATAACCGATGGGGAGATCCTCGCCCTTGTTAGGATCACTTGATCATTATGAGATAATAAGGATAATAAGTAGTTGACTCAACTAATGGTTCTAGATATCTATCTACCTAATTTTACTTAGATTACTATCAGCCCTTATTCGATTAAACCTAATTGCTAATCGTACGTAACTTTTTCATTCTATTTTCAATATTTATGAATTTATAGTTGTTTTTCATCGTTTTCGGACGTACATTCACACGGTAATGTCCGTTTTGGACGTTAAGACCCGTGTTTTATGATATGGGCTAAATTTATTGAAATTTTTAACTATGAAAACTTAAGTACTCTTGTTACTTATATTTTTACCTTTTGTTTATACTTAATGATTTAGTTAACCCTTAAATTCTTATACCTAAAAGATTTTACTTTACTATTGCTAATTCATGTACTTAATTAAGTATAATCCAATTTAGAAAGTGTCTTAGGGTTTACTAAGTTAAGTGCCTAAGTATTATACACTCTTCTTATAAGCATATACTCATGTCTTCCTTTCTTCTTCTTCAAAAGTTCTAATTTCTACACTTAAGGATGGAAACTTTGTTTCCTCTTCTTCAAGACAACACTAAACACATAACTACTTATCTAATATACCTAATTAACTAACTAATGAAGAAGATAAAATAAGATAAAGTAACTTAGATACATACCTTTGCTTATGTTGGAATTAAGGAGACAAAAAGGAAGATGTTGAAGGTAAAATGGAGATGGAAGTTCACGGAAATGGAGGAGGACTTTTGGTTTGTTTCTTTTGATTTGTTTTGCTTATGGAAGAAGGAGAATGGTGGGGTCTAGAGGGGAGAAGATGTGGACGGCAATTGAGAAGGAAAGGAGAAGAAAAAAAATCAAAAAGAAAGAAAAGAAAAGCCATCATTAAGGAAGAGATATTTTCTTTATCTCTTTAGTCTTTTGTTGACTTTTCAAAATGTTGACTTTAGTCAACATGTGTTGACTTGGTCAACTTTTGGACTTTGGTCAATAAGTGTTATCTTAATCAATATTCCTTAAGTATGTGTAATTGTGTGCACATAATGTAGTAATTAAGGGAAATTAGGGGAAAAATGAAGGAAATGAGAAGAAATGAGGTATATGATGAATTAATTGGTAAGTATGGTTGATGAGGTCTTACTTTAGATCTTTATAGCTTATATATCTCATTTGATAAACTACTTTGGATAACAAATGCAAAAAGTACTAATTTGAGCATTAAAGTTCACTACATGTAACCTAATCTTCAACTATAACTCTAACTCTAAGTGAGACTACCTTAATCACATACTTAAGGGATAAATATAATCTATGACTCATTATCTTAGTTTTTAATGGATTACTTAAGGATTCGAATCATATAAGCATGAATGAGGGTCATCTCTAACCTTTTACTAATGATTTGGTAAAATATGAGCATTATATTATCAATTAGGGTTTTAGGGTATATCATGGTGAATTGGTGCTTTTATATCCTTAAAGTTATAGTTTTAGGATTTTTATTACTTTAGGGCACAATCTCTAATGTTTTTACACATTTAGGGTTTCATATATTTTTACGCGATTAAATCTTCGATTGTCATCTTAGGGTTTTGATGAGGTTCGAGGTTTTAGGGTCTTCGTATGCGGTTATAGGTTCAATTAATGATTTAAGGTTTTTCGTGTCCACTTTAGGTTTTGGATTGAGATTTTAATCAGTTCTAAATCTTACTGGCTCTTTTGAATTCAGGAAATCATTTACAATTTGGACATTTGTTTCTATACTTAGAAAGCTAAATTTGTGGGGTTTACAATCTACATACAAAATGAATGTAGGCATGATGAATGCAAACAATACATTCATAGGAGTTTGGAACTATGAACGGTATAGAATTATATCGTTTATACATCAATTATCCCCTATACTTACTTCCACAGGGCACCTCAGCTTACCCGTATGGGGTTGCCTAGGGGTACTACCCTTCTAGGCAATACTCAACTATTACCCTAATCGAGAAAAGAGTTCCAATCCAAATAGGTAGATCCTAAACTAGGACTATCGACCATCCAAGGCCCCTAGGACATAAACATGCGAGTCTTCTTGTAACCAAAATTTTCCAAGGCCTTATAGGTACAATAAAGTGAGTCCTCTTACTATCAATTGGAGATCCCATGTTAGCTTTTCCTTAACACTAAAATATTATTTATGGCTCTACAAGCCCTTATATAGATCATACAAGTAGAAAAGCTTTTTCTAAAAACACTTTTCTCAAGATTTTTGCAAAGCTAGCACTCTTCATTCATATCTTTACCAAGTCATAGACATGCGATGAGTATAATTGGTTATTTTGGTCTAATACTTATATTTATCAATTTGAAAAGGTGATCACACATATGATAGCAAACAAGTAAAGTAGTCATTCAGACATACAAGTAACAGCAAGTAGCAAAACCTCATACAAGTAACACGCATAAGCAAGTAGTAGGTCATTAGAACTCTCTCACTTAGATTATTGCTCATTCTCTAAGCTTTTGAGGTTTCCAAAACTTGATATAGAATTCCTAAATCAAAATAGTAACAATTATAACTATTCTAGAAAGTCAGACTCCTTAGTTAACTAAAAGTTTATTATAGTTTGTCTAATTCCCTTAATATAACCCAAGTATAATGTATATAGGGTTTACCATGTTTAATGGGATTAATAGTAACTATTTTCTTATCTTTATAAGTTATGAGACCTCCTTTATGTATTTAGTAACTTTTCATTCTAATTCCAATATTTATGAACTTATAGCTATTTTTCTTTATTTTCAGAATTACGTTTACACAGTGATGTCCATTTTGGACGTTAAGACTTGTGTTCTACGATATGGGCTAAACTTGTTAAAATTTTAACTCATTCAAGCTTAATTATTCTCATTGCTTATGTTTATACCCTATTATAGTATTTAATGATTTAATTAGTCATTAGATTCTTACACTTAAGGAATTTTACATTGGTGTATTTAGCATGGTATACTTATATATATACTAGTATACTTATATATATACTTATATTTATACCGTATTTATACTTATACATATATCCATATATACATACGGTTACATACGTATTTTTATACGTATTTTCGCATGCCTAAAATTCCTCTTAAGAAAGCTTCTTTAATTTCATTCTTTTTGTGTTTTAAGGGTGTATTTAGCATGGTATAGGTATGTAGAGTTAGTATATGTCTTAGTTTAGGTTATGTAAATAATGAATACTTATGTACAAAGGTCTTTATACTTGTATTTCTCTAGTATACCCATATGTACACATACTTAAAGACATATATACATGCATCTTCTTCCATTTTATAAAGATTCCTACTCTTCTACACATGTATATAGAGCTTCCACTTCTAACAACATATATACACTTAACATACCAACTTTCTATACCAACTTAGCTTACATAAGTAACTACTACATAAAATAGATAATCAAATGATAGCATACCTCTTTCTCGTTGATTTATGTTAGTAGAAAGTGTGAAAGTATGTAAGAAAATGTTTGGAATTTTGGAAGCAAATGGAATCACAGTTGGGAAGAGGAAGAAAAGAACTTGGTTTTGTGTTGTTTTGTGTTTTGAAAATGAAAACAACTGGGGTCGAAAGTAGAGAAGTTGTGGATGGCAAAGAAGTAAGGAAAATGAAGAAAAATCTAAAAGAAAAGAAATCATTAGAAGGAAGAGATATTTTCTAAAGTGAAAGTGATATTTTGTTGACTTTTCTACAAGTTGACGTTAGTCAACCTTTTGACCTTAGTTAACATATGTTGACTTGGTTAACTTTTCAAAAGCATATGCCATTTAGTATACATAATGTAGTAATCAAGGAAAATTAAGAGAAAAATTTAGGAAATGAGACATTTGGTGAATTAATTAGTAAAAATAGATGATGAGATCTTACTTTAGGTATTTATATCCTATATACATCATTTGGTAGGCTACTTAGTATAACTGGTATGAAAAGTATCAATTAGGGTATTAAGGTTTACTATATGTAACTACATGTAACCTAAGCATCAACTAAACCCTAACTCTACGTAATACTATCTTAATTATATTCTTAGAAGATGAATGTGATCTATGATGCAATATATCAGTTTCTAAAGGATTACTTTAGTGTTATAAATATTTGTGAATGATTGAAGGTTATCTTTAATCTTTTACTATTGATTTAGTATAATACTATGTTTATATTATCAATTAGGGTTTTAGGGTAAATTGTCGTAGATTAGAGCTTTAATATCCTTAAAGTTATAGTTTTAGGGTTTTTCTTGCTTCAGGGTACAATCTCTAGTATCTTTATACATTTAAAGTTTAATATATTCATATGCAATTAAGTCTTCAATTGTTATCTTTAGGTTTTGATGAGGTTCAAGGTTAACTTTTATAGTTACATATATTTGAGGTTTTAAGGTCTTCGTATGCGATTAGAGCTTCAATTGATAATTTAAGGTTTTTCATATTCATTTTAGGTTTTGAAGTGAGATTTTAATTAGTTTTAAATCTCACTAGCTTTATTGACTTCAAGAAATCATCTACAGTTTGGGCGTTTGATTCTATACTTAGAAAGCTAGATTCGTGGGGTTTATAATCCATCTTTCCCTTATATTTCTACTTTTTTTATTGAATCTCTCCAAGAACAACTTACACATTGCATTCACATTTTTCTTTCTTCATCTTTTTTTTTTCTTTTTTAGATAAGTAAGAATACCAAAGATTAGTCATGGAGTCAAACTTTGTTCTTTTAAGGGACCAAAGCCTACCCTTATTAACTTGATTATAAGTACAAAGATTAGAAATGGAGTCAAACTTCACTTTTCCAAGGGACCGATGCTCGCCCTTATTAAGTTGTTCCTTATAGATTCTTATTGCTCTAGTATAAAGACTTCATTAGCAACAAGGTCAAACTTTTCTCTTTTGAGGGACTAAAGCTTGCTCTTACTAATTCAGTCCTTAAACACTTCAATTTATTCTAATTTGAAGAAATTATCAAGAAGTATCAACAAGTGAACTACTTCATTTGCCCTTCTTACTTAAGATTAAATGAACTCCCAAAGTAATTGAAAAGAAGATATATTACTTATAAAATTTAAAACTACAACTAATTAGCTTTGAACTAAAGACTTCGACTCACTTCTAACCTCTAAATTCATTCATTAAATAGCAAGTAAGTTTGCTTCACTTAGATTTTATCCTATAATATTAACATGTACATTAAGTCTACAAGAAGTAGTTATGCACAAAATCTAGTACTACTACGCCAAATTTACAGTCTACTTAGTAAACTCTTAACTTGAGAAGAAATAGCTTAAGGGGAAGACTTTTGATAAACATAGTTTACCTTTCCGTACACTTAATGAGAGACATTATCCTCAATGTCTGAAGGCAGCAAACATAGAGTAGGTAGAGAAAAGTGAGAACTTAAAAGATGAAATTGATAAATAACAAGAACTAGACTTCCTTGAAATATGTAGTTTAACCTTTTCATTGATTCTTTTATCATCAAAGAGTATAGCTCCTAATATCACGCCAACTTGAACAGCAAAGGATACCTGACCATCAAGATAAAAAAAAAAAGAAAAAAACAACAAACTTATGATATGAGAGTCTTCGTTAATAGTACATCTATGAGGTTAAGCTCTCTTCTAGATAATGATTCTAAAACTAACAAAATACAAATAAAAGAAATAAAACAAACAAGAAAGAAAATAAGTCAGTTAACCTCATCTCCTATATCGTCATCTGAACAGTCTTCATCCTCCCTAAATGACTCCTCTTTACTTTTATCCTAGCAACTTATCTGGTTAATGCTTGTTGGGTTCCTTTAGTTCCATCTACACCATCATTGTCATCCTCTTCTGACTCTTCCCCTTCATCATCAAAGCCTTCCTCTTCAGACTCTTCATCTCTTTCTTCTTCTTCTTCTTGGGGAGCTCTTATTGGTATGTGAACTAGAGGTTGATTGGGACCACATCTTCCTGGGTTTGAGGACAAGAGAAATAAGAAGGAATAGCTACTACCACTTTTCTAGCTATATTCTTCAAAAGCTCAACAATCCCCTTCTAAGTCTCCTTAATCTCAGCTACTTCGGTTTCTAAATCAATATAGCCACAAAAGTGGTAGTAGCTATTCCAAATCAAGAATTGAGACTCTTATAATACCCCATTGATTAAAAGGGGTTCTCAAAAGCGGTTCTAGATCAGCACAAGATTCGCTTGGGTTGTTACTTATAGGCCACAACCTCAAATTCCTTAGGTACCTATTGATTAGAACCCCTACAAATATACCCTTACTCTTATCAAAAGTTTGCCAATGAAGTCCAAATGTAGTTAAAATGCCCACATTTATTGGAAACCCCTTTAATACACTGTATAAGGGTAATAGATCATGCTCCTCCATTGTTCCAAGGCTCTCGTGCTTCCTATAAATCATCTTCACCAAAATGTAATGGAAGACTCAAGCATTAGTCTTCTTCAAAGTGGAAGCGTTAGATTTGCTTGCCTTAAAGCTGCTTTCATTAGAGATTTCTCTCTAAAACTCATTTACCGAAGTTTTTCGGGGCAAACTTAAGTGTAGATTGAAAAACTCCTCATCTTTAAGTTTAGCTCGAGTGAAATAAGGGTTAAAGTGAAGTAAATAGCGATAGGGTTTTGTAGAAAACAACTTAATGAGTGTATCATAGGGTAAATTTTCAAAATGTGAGAGATGAGGAGAGAGAGAGAGAGGGAAATTGCTTAGATAGTGGGGCATTAAGAACATGATCATGATCATGACTCAGGTTGTGATTCCCTTTTTAAGCTTAGTCGTAGGTATGAAGAGTCTTGTGATAAGCTTCGTGCTCAAAATTTTTGAACTATCATGGCCTTCCCCCTTTGATAGTCACAGGCATGATGAAACCTTTGACTAGTATTGCAGTAAAAAATTTCACACTTATCTCTTTGCATCACGGTTGTAATGACTTAAAAAACTCCCAAGGTATTGATCATGGCTGTGATAGAAGTGTGAAATCTTACAAGGGAGTGATCATGACCATGATGGACAGGTAGACTAACCTTATTAATTTATTACGGTTGTGATTGATTCCATGATGGATGCTATACTTGAAAAATTCTAATTCTTACTTGTATCACAATCGAGATGCGTATTGGGCTTCTGTCCTCCCTCTATGTACTAACACTTGATGAAATTCTTCTCCTCCCTTTGAATTGCCATGACTTCCACTTATCGTTTCCTTTTCTTATGCATTAAACTATAAACAAAACTCTTAAAACAATCCAATCAACTAATAATAATAACAATTAATTAATTTAAAACTAAAAAAATTTCAATGTACTCAAAACAAATAAAATGAAATTGATAGTCTAATAAAAAAGACATGCTTATTTAACATCTCAAGCTCGACATTCCCAGAGTATGCTGCTTCATTCCTTGATTAAAGGAGTCTCAACTCCTCCTTATCCTAAAGTTATCGCTTGAACTTGTTCTCTTGGGTTTATCTCAATATTCCTTAGAAAAGACCCCAGAGCACTTTCTAAAAGTGCTTGCGTAATATGCCTAACTTGATTTTCTAAGTAATGGATCAATACCCCTTGATTTCTTAAAGCAATTTCAATGACCTAGTGACATGCTTCAGAAGTCTTGATGTACTGGCCAACATCTCCTCAATAGAAATTGGCTTATTTTGAGGAGGAGATACTTGTCTCTAAAATCCAAAAGGTAGTATGTTAGAACTTTGACTGGTAGTGTTGCCCTATATAAAATTTTGATGATTCTTCTAACTTGGATTGTAGGTGTAACTAAAAAGGATCAGGTTCCCCATATAGCCAACCTCTTCTACTTGATCCATCTCTAAAGGTCTAGCTAACTCTAAATTCGAAAGTGCCAAAGCCTTGTTTTGATACATTATGAGACTCTTAAGCTTCCTTATGTGCTAAAGTAAAAGTGGCGTCCAACTCATTTTTTCTTGCTAGCCTTCTTTCTCTTCCTCTTACAGATGACCATTGATCATGATTATTGGCCATATCTTCAAATAATTGAATACAATGCTATGGTAACTTACGGTTCAAGCTTCCTCTAGCAGCTACATCAATGAGTTGCTTGGTGGTTTAGTTCAGTCTAGTGTAGATTGTTTGAACTTAGTGTCAATTCGAAAGACTATGATGGGGGCACTTCCTTAACAATTCCTTATACCTCTCCCATGCTTCATATCGAGTTTCTAAATCCATCTTAGTAAAAGAAGAGATATCTGCCCTTAGTTTAGTCGTCTTTGAGGCTAGGAAGTATTTTCTCATAAATAGCTTAACCATTTCTTGGCAGGTGTTAATGGAATTCCTTAGCATAGAGTTGAGCCATTGCTTTGCATTGGTTTTGAAAACAGAAATAGCTTAAGTCTGATAGTGTCCTCTGAAACTCCTCATATCTTAAATGTGTCACATATATCCAACAACTATTGTAGACAGTTGTTGGGTCTTCATCACTAAACCTGTTAAATTGAACACATGGCTAGATCATTTGAATGATACTCGAGTTGATTTCAAATGTATTGACTTAAACTCTAAGCCGAGCTATGTTGGTACTAATCCCATTCAGGTTGGGCCTACAATAATCCAACATTGTCCTAAGAGCTACAGGTGAATTTACTCCTAGCTCATTTCTTACTTGTACAACATTTCGATTTCCATCAAGAGGTGGGTCCAAATTTAACAATGGATCTCCTTGTATACTATCTTCTGGGTTTAAGAAATAGTTTCCTAATAGCGGCTCGATGTTTTAATTTCGATTATTCATTCTTGATCTCAATGAATCTCGTGCTCTTACATCATTACTAGTAGATACTTAATTCTTAAAATACTATTCGACTTTCTTCAAGTTACTTTTGAGTGCTTTATTAGGTTTAGCATCAAAGTCAGCTAAATCAATTGTGTTGCTCTAGGTCATAAATTGAAAATTAGTACATAAGTCAATATGAGCATAAATATTTTCTCAAGCCTAGTTTTCCCCTTTCAGTCTTTTGTAAATTAATTTTCTCTAAACCGATCAATATTAAACCTTACCTATTTAATATTGTTCTTCGACTAGGATTTAAAGAAAACCAATTTTTATTTTGAAAATGTATTAGAGTTGCTATACAACCAGGGTAGGGAAAAAGATTTAAGTTATAACCAATTAGGTAGATTGGTCACAACTTAGCCACTAGTCTATTGATGAAACCAATTTTGTAAAAGGTTTTATAATAGGAGATTTAGATTCGAGGGTTATGATCTTTAAACTCTTATGGAGACCATTAACTTTGCAATTTTAACCTTAACCTTAAAAGTCACCTTTTAATTTTGTAAAACAAAATATCAGTTGTTTACCTAAATTGGATAACTTGAATAATCTAAACTAAGAAAGGAGAATTAGTTTTTTCGTTTTTCGTTTTTATTGTTTCCTTATAGGTGCTTATGTACTCTCTATTCAAGATTAGATGTATTTAGTTCTTTTTATAAAATTTTAATAGGTTGAATGATTTTAGTTTTCAAAAGGTTTACGTTTTTTATCCAATTCAATTTATTTAAGGAAATTCACCTAAATGGTCGTAATCGGTGTTTTATTTTGGAAATTCTAAGATAGTCTTAATTTGGGAAGGGTCCATATATTTTATTTTGCAAAACCTGATTTTTTTAAGTGTCAAAATGATTTTTATTTAATAACCTATTTATTTATTTTTACTATCTTATTTATTTATTTATTTCTTATTCTTTTTTTATCTATTTCTATTAAATTAAATAAATAAATAAAAGACTACCCTTTTTTTCTTTTTCTTCTCTTCCTTTGTTATTTCTTTTGTTTTTTTTTTTTACTTACAAGTACATGAATAAAAGAAAAAAAATTACCAATAGGGTTGGGCTCGAGTCAACTTCGAGTCTGCTTAGGTCGACTTGAGGGTCGGCTTAACTTGGCTTGGTCGACTCCAGTCGGCTTTAGTTGACTTAAGTCGGCTCCAATCGGTTTGTATGGCTTAGATTTGCTAGAAAAGTTGAATTGGAGTATCTTACATAGGATTTTTAGGTGTGAGGATTCCAATGGTAGTGGTGGTTTTCACTAAAAATTGCCATAAAGGTGGCTATCCTAGAGAGAGAAAGGGATTGGGCTAAACAGAGAAAGGTTTGATTTTCTACCTAAAGTGTTTCTAAGCATGTTTTGTGTGTCCTTTTGTGTTTCTTAACCCCTATTTATACTAAATAAAGCTTAAATAAGCTTGGAAAGGTCATTAATGGAGAAAATCAGCCATCAATGGAGATGCCAAATTTTTAGTTTTTTTTTTCTCACTTTTGGAGCCATTTTAATACCGGATCTTGATTGAATTTGAGCAAACTTTGTGTCTCAATTCAATATATGCTAGGTGTACTAAATAATTTCACCATTAATTCGATGAAATTGTGTAATAAATGGGATAATAAATGACCCTAAACCATGCACACGAGAAAGGGGAAACACTACAAATTAGGAGTTCAAAACAGGAACGAGAAAAGAGAACGTGCTGGCCATGTATAGGGTATGTGCTACGTGTCCCTATGCATGTGTGCATCGTACACATACGTTACAAAAATAAAGGGTATACTATTGTATGCACTCTGCTCCTCTCTTTTAAAATAGGGCCAAAGGCCTTGGGCTAAAACTTACAGACTAGGTTTGATCTAGGTCCAATCCCCGTTCTTCCCTTTTATATATATATATATATATATATATATATATATACATAATAAAAATAAATAAACAAAAACGAAAAACATTAAAGCATGACTCCTTAAAAAAAATTTTGTTTCTCTTCTTTTTTTATTTTTATTTTTTTATACTTTTTAGTTTTTTATTTATTACTTCTTTTATTATTTTTTTTGTAAATTTCTTATTTTTTGAGCTTTTTCCATTTTTTTGTATTTTTCCTAGATTTCTTAGTTTTTATGCTTTTTCCTATTTTTCTATTTTTTGCACTTTTCTAAAATTCTTATTTTTTGGGTTTTCTTTAATTTTCTATTTTTTGTAATTTTTCTAATTTAGGACCCTTTATCCTATTGAAATGAAATAAAATAAAGGGAGGTAGCAATTGGTGCCTATAATTGTCCCTCTTTGTGGTGAAGTTTGAACAAAACTTTGCTACAAAGATAAAAGAGATATTGTTTTTGCCTCGGGGATGACTTTTTCCTAGGAAGCATCTAAGCTAGCTACTTAAGTTCATTCTACTAGAGATTTTGGTGAAAAGAAGAAAAGAAGCCTAGTCTTGCCTTTTTAGGCTCACTAACGTAAGTAAGAGCGTCTCTAGGGGTCTAACAACCTTAAGATGTGAACAATCTAAAGAACTTAGTCGTGCCTCTCTAGGCTTACTAACCTAGATGTAAGCGTCTCTTGAGAACTAGCAATCCTAAGTTGGGATCGATTTAGAAAACCCAGCTGTGCCTCTCTAAGATTACTAACCTAGGCAGGAGTGTCTCTTAAGGACTAGTAACCCTAAGTTGGGATTGATTTGAAAAACCTGGTCATGCTTTTGTATGCTTACTAACCTAGTCGGAAGCGTCTCTCAGAGACTATCAACCCTAATTTTGGATTAATTTTGAAAACTTGATCATGCCTCTTTAGGCTTACTAATCTAAGTGGGAACATCTCTAAGGGACTAGTGATTCTAAGTTGGGATCGATTTAGAAAACCTGGTTGTACCTCTCTAGGCTCACTAACTTAGGTGGGAGCATCTCTCGGGGACTAGCAACCTTAAGTTGGGGTTGATTTAAAACACTTGGTTATATCTCTCTAGGCTTACTAACCTAAGTGGAAGCATCTCTCGGGGACCAGTAACCCTAAATTAGAATCAATCTAGAAAACCTAGTCGTATCACTCTAAACTCACTAACCTAAACGGGGGTGTCTCTTGAGGATTAGCAACCCTTTGGGCTCATTTGAGAATATTGGTAAAAGAAAGTGTGTAATGGGCTTGCTAAGGGAAATTGAGGAGGAAAAGTGTCTTATGGGCTTGCTTGAGAGAACTTAGTGAATAGAAGTGCTCAATGGGATTGTTAAAAGAATAGAAGCACCGTATGGGTTGGCTTGAAGGAACTTAGTGAATAGAAGTGCCCTCTAGGCTCGCTAAAAGAACATAGGTGCCCTATGGGATCATTAAAGGAAATTAAATGTCTTATAGGGGGGCTAAAAGAACTTCGAAAAGAGACTAAGCTAAGATTGTGCCTTTAAAGGCTAGCTAAGCACCAAATGCAGAAGGTGAGCGCTTTATGGATTGGCTTAAAAAAACTGTTAGGAGTAACAGTTGATCACAATCTAAATGCAAATGCAATGAAAAAAAAAAAGGTATGCTAACATCATGCAGAAGTACTTACCTAGTCTTTGTTGATAGTACCTAAACTATCAAATCTTTTTTGAAAAGTCCCGTCAAAATTGACTGGCTCATGCTTTGATCCTTCATTGTCAACCCAAATGATCCTGATATGGAATGTTTGAGACTTTACTAGCTCTTTTACAGAAATTATGGAAATTAAGTCGATATAGAAAGCCACCCACTATTTTTGTTGTTTCAAAACTTTTATGAACCAAAGCCCTTATTCCTAACTAATAAAGATCTTCCATGAGGTGATTTCTCATTTAGACTTCACCTTTCCTTGAAAAAATAAACAATAAAAACTCCCCATCAAAGAAGATTAATCCGTAATAAAGTATTTTAAAGAGTTTTGTCAATTATCAATTACCAGTGTTCTATATATCACCTGTTAACCTCTCTTGTATTTTCAGTATATGGGTTTGATTAACTGGATTAAGGGAAGTTAGACCATTCAATGGAGAGGGTGATTATTCCAACATCGATAATTGCTAAGGATACCAACTTTTCTTGTAAATAATGAAAATTAGACCACAACGACATTCAAAATGACTAGCATTTTCGTGTTTTGAGCAAAAAATTTCCATTGACTTCTCATGGGTAGTATAACTTTACAGCATCAACATTTATAAGGTCTCTCAGATCTAGACCATCCATTTGGGATGAAATTAAAGCCCCTCCTGGTAATACTCGCTTCACAACATAAGGGCCTTAGTAATTGGGAGCAAATTTCTCTCTAGTCTTATGCATTGGGGATAGCCTTTCTCGACACCATATCATCCTCTTTGAAGTTTCGGGTTTATACCCTTCTGTTAAAAGCTTGAGCCATTCTTTGTTGATAACATTGATTATGACATAGGGCTATTAATCTCTTCTCGTTAATCAAATTCAATTGGTCAATGTATTTCTTTACCCAACTACTTCATCCAGTTGGGTTTCTGATAGTACTCTAAGTAATGGGATCTCAACCTCCACTGGTAACACAGCTTCAGTACTGTATACTAAAGAGTAAGGTATGAACCTAATCAACATTCTGATGGAAGTCTAATAGGCTATAAGTGCAAAAGGTAACATCTCATGCTGGTTCTTATACATAATAACCATTTTTTTTATGATTCTTTTGAGGTTTTTATTGGCTACTTCAACAACTCGATTCATTTGGGGTCGGTAAGGAGTAGAGTTCTTGTGAATGATCCTAAATTGTTGGCATAATTCTAACATAAACTTGTTGTTAAGATTGGTGCCATTATCAATGACGATTGTTTTTGGAGTCCCGTATCGGGCCAAAATATCTCTCTTAATGAATTTAATATGACCCCTTTAGTTACACTTGAGTAAGACGAGGCCTTAACCTATTTGCTGAAGTAGTCAATGGCGACCAATATAAAGCGATGCCCATTGGATGCTTGTAGAGTAATTGAGTCGATGATATCTATTCCCCACATTGAGAAAAGCTACGTTGTTGAGTATATGTATAGTTCTTGAAGGGAGGCATTTATCTTATTTGCATAAACTTAGCATAAGTGACAATGCTTGATGTGTTTGATGCAATTGCTTTCCATTGTTGACCAATAATACTCTAGCCTCATAATTTTCTTAGCTAGCATGTAATCGTTTATGTAAAGGCCACATACTCCTTCGTATACATCTTTCATTAACATCTCAACCTCCTTGTCATCTACACATCATAAAAGTATACCGTCAAAAGAACATCGATACAAAGTGGACTCGCTTATTAAGAATTGAGTGGCTAATCTCTTAATCATCCTTTTGTCCTTTTTCTTGGCCTCTTTAGGGTATGTGCCTTATTGTAGGAACATTTTAACGTCATGTTAACATAGCTTTTGGTCATTCATATGCTCAATTGTCAGATAGAAGGTAGGCTTATGTTCACTTTCAATAGTGAAGGGTTGAAGCTCGACTCCATCGAATATCTAGATCATAGATGCTAAAGTAGGTAAGGTATCAACAAATTGATTTTGAGTCCTCAATACATGATTAAAGGTGATTTCTTTGAATTTCCCCATTAATTCAGTCAAATGCTGGTGATATGGTACTAGTTTAGGATCCTTCATCTTGTATTATCGCTGAGCTTAGCCAATAATGAGTGAAGAGTCCCCATACACTTTTAATTCTTAGATATCTTTATCTAAGGCTATTTTGAGTCCTATGATGCATGCTTCGTATTCAATGACATTATTGGTATATGGGAAAACAAGCCTTATAGCCATAAGGTATTGAGTACCCTCAAGGGATATTAGTATTATCTCAATTCCACTTGCAAACACATCGGCTGCCCCATTGAAGAACTTCTTCCATTTCGGTAGCTCATCATCTTCCCTTTTATCAAAGCTTCCCTCAACTACTAAGATATCCTCATTAGGGAAATTGACTTATACCTCTTGGAGGGTACTATTGGAGGGATTTTTTGCTAACTAATTTGCTAGAGCTTGCCCCTAAACTGAATTCTAGTTCGCATATGTAATGTCAACTCTTATAGTAATATTTGCCACTTTGAGATTCTATTAATTAGGGTCGATTTGTTTGCCAACTACTTTGAGATCATACTGAGTCAACAACTCAACCTGGTAATAGAGTGTATATTATCTAAGCCAATGCATTACTTAAACCAAAGCATAGTAAGTTCTATCAATTTTTGAATATTTCTATTCCTCTTTAGTAAATTTCTTGCTTAAGAAATATACAACCCGTTCTTTTCCTTCCTCGTCTTTTTAGCTGAGCATGTACCCCATGGATTCTAGTAATGTTGTTAAGTATAGAAATAAAGGCTTCCTAGGTTTTGGAGTTACTAAGATTGGAGGGCTCATGAGGTACTCTTTGATAATCGTAAAGGCTTATATGCACTCTTATTCCCAATTGATCTTGATGTTCTTTTTCATCAACTTAAAGAAGGGATGGCACTTATCTATGAGTTGAGATATGAATCGAGCTATGTAGTTTAAATGGCTCAATAAGCCTTTGATTTCTTTGAGTGTGCGTAGAGGAGGCAAGTCAACTATTGCTTTGACTTTATTAGGATCCACTTTGATGCCCCTTTAGCCGATTATAAACCGTAACAATTTCCTAAAATTTACTTCAAAGGTACACTTCTCTAGGTTAAGCTTCAATTGGAATTTTCTTAACCTATCAAACACTCTCCTTATATCATCCACATGATTCTCTCCTTCCTTAGACTTAGCAATCATTTCATCAACATATACTTTAACTTCTTTGTGCATCATGTCATAAAAGAGTGCTTCCATGGCCTTTTGATAGGTTACCTTAGCACTTTTAAGTCCAAAAGGCATTAATTTGTAGCAAATTGTGCCCTAAGTTATGATAAGTGTTGTCCTGGATTTATCTTCTTTGAACATTCAAATTTGATTATGTTTAGAGAATCTATCCATGAAAGAGAAAAGATGATTTCCGGTTGTGTTATTGACCAAGACATCAATATGGGGCAAAGGGAAATTATCTTTAAGGGTTGCTTGATTTAGGTTTCAAAAATCTATGTATACTTTGACTTTTCCATTCTTCTTCATTACTGGCACTATGTTGGCTACCTATTCGAGATAATTAGATACCTTAATGAAACTGACCTCTAGTAATTTTCTAACTTCTTCCTTAATCTTCAATAGGACATCCTATTGGAACCTTCTTAACTTCTATTTCTTAGGTTTGATATCCACTCATGTAGGTAAGCAATAGACCATGATTGATGGGTCCAATTTAGGCATATCTTCATAAGACCATGCAAACACATCTTGGTATTCAGATCATAGTGCAATCATTTCAGCCTTTTGTTCGTCTTTTAGATTCCCTCCAATTTTCAATTTGCTGGCATTGTCATTAGTCCCAACATTAATCGTCACAATTGTTTCATCAATGGAAATCTTACTCATTTCATGTTTTTGCTAGCTTTCTTGCACATTACTGTGGTCATTGACATCACTTCCGATGACTAACCTAAAAGGGCCAGAAGTGATATCAATATTTTCATCACCTATCTGTGTGAGGTACCCATGACCTTTAATCGAAGCATTAGATCTTAGGGAAGACTTATTGCTTTTCATAAGGATGGAGAACCACTTATTTAGGTGTTGGCACTTGTTAGATGGGCCAGCTATTTTATCTTTGCTGGAGGTATCCTCTTTAGCAGGCTTTAAATTCTAAATTTCAGCTTGAATGAAAATTTCTAATAATGATGGGAAGGTCATCTAGATGTAATACAATCTATCACTTCTTTTGCCCCTCGCTTGCATTTTTTGAAACTCTTCCATCAGAGTTAGGATGTAGCCTAGCCCATGGGTTCTAAACTGGCCCTCTTTGAACTTTGGCCTCTCATCTTTTTCCCAATCAGTAATCATGCACATGAGTTCAAACATTTAGAGCCCAAAGTCATCTTGCTCCTTAATGCCAAATTGGGTGTAACTGTTTCTTTATCAATTTTGTATTCTTAGTCACCTAGAATCATGATGACCTGGCCATTGGAGATAAACTTAATCTTTTGGTAAAGAATCAAAGGTATGGCCCTTGTTAAGTGTATCTAAGGAATTCCCAATAACATGTTGAAGGTCCTTTAGATGTCCAAAACATGGAATCAAATGTTGAACATTTATAGGTCGATATCAACTAGCAAAACAATCTCTCCTATAATTTCTCTTCTAGATTCGTGAAAAGCCTTAATTATTGTCAAACTTAGCTTAATGGTAGTCTTATCAATGCCCAATAAATCTAAGGTGGCTAGAGGGTAGACATTTAAAGATGACTCGTTGTTAATTAAGACTCTTATTGTGATGATGTTGTTTACCCTCACTATTATAATAGAAGCTTAGTGTGCTAAGTACCTTCTTTACTTAGTTCCTTAGCGGAGAAAGAAATTTGATCCATAGTAAGGATAGAGTTGGTGATAGACCCAATCTTTTCAATCGATATTTCATAAGGGACTTTGACTTCCCTCAATGTTCTAAACAAAGCTTCCCAATGTAGTTCTGATGCCATCAATCAACTCATGAGGGATATTTGTGTTAGAGTTTTAGTGAGTTAATCCATTACTTTATACTTGCAAGACTTGATTATTTTAGTGAAGGCAAACAATCCTTCTTTATGTTTAGCTGGTTCATTGTTTGGCCTTTCTAACATGACCCTCTTTTTCAGGTTTTCCCTTAGACTATAGATTTTACCAAAGTGGGTAATCCCTCCGAAAAGTGAGCTTAATTGCCCATAATTTACTGCTTAGTAGTTGAGAGGGGTAGTTTTATAATTTTCGGGGGCTATAGGCACATGGAAGATATACCTTTGGGTTTATGACCTTTGGGTTTATGGACTTTGCTTCTCTTCTTGTTTGTAGAATCTATAGACCCTAGGCTCTTGGTTAGAACCAATCATGTTGATGGTAGGCTTAGAGTCGTCAAATATCATATTAATGATGGGCCTATCATTAGGTAATGGGTTGTTGTTGATGTTTGGAATAGGAGCCTCTACAAAATCTACTTATGATGTGCCTTCGTCAATTAAGTCTTGAATTTTGTTCCTTAACCTTTAGCGCAAGTTTGTTAAATAGCCCACTTGCCCTAAATGATACTGATACCTTGCATTGGTATAAAAAAATCTTGGCTTGTACCTTTCACCAAGAGCCTCAAAATGGAGCAAATTATCTTTTCTTAGTTTTTCAAGTACTTGACTAAGTGGAATGGGTATTTTGGTGAACTACCTAGGGGCCCTATTAACTTGTGATTAGCTTTTGTACTGTTGTTGAGTCGGTAGAGGATTTTCCCTGAAAGAGACTTGAGTGTTCAATCTAGTATTTGAATTGACCATGATGACAATAGCAACTCTAGGCTTACTAGTGGTAGGTTTTATTGATAGTCAGTTTTCGCTCATCTGATACTCATCCTTTCGTCAGCCGAGATGCCAAATAATTGACTCTCTCGGCATTTGCACTAGATAGATGACACATGACATTTATGCCGGGTATAAGAAGCACTCCTGGTTTGAATTCAAGTCTATGGTACGAATAGTTACAAAAGCACGGTTATATTACCCAACCACCTTCTATCGCTACATATTAAGGGAGATGTTAAGTCAAGAAGCTTGCACTTGTCTTAACAGTTATCCCAACAACTATCATAGACACTATAACCATTTATAAAAACCGAAAAGAAACTTTATAAGGTCTTTTTGACACTTCTTATTTACATACTTACTATACTAAGTTACCCTACTAACTTAGTGTCACATCTCGGCTTAGCATAGGATGTACTATCATATAAGAATACCTATTAAAAACTTAACTCAACCTACTCATTCATCAAAATATAACTTTTTTTACATAATAAAGGGGAGTTTAGTTGGATATTCTATTACAACTTTTGTGTACAGCATAATATTTACATGAAAATATGAACCAAACTTTTTTTTTCCTTTATCATCTTTACAATAATAGGATTCTTGACTTAATACAGGTTTCACATAATAGTTACTGACTATGACTTACGCTCTCAGTATACATATTCCCTCCTGAGTATTGGACTCTTCAAGATGTAGTTAACTTGAGGATAAAACATCTTGTCCCCTCAGCTACTGAAGCTAAGTGAGATAGGACAACAAGCAACATAATATAGACAATATGATCGATAATACTGCATATCATGACTGAAACATTTCAATCATAACTCGCAAGTTCAACTTCACATATGCATTCGCTCAACTAGGCACTTACTACCAACAATACAGCATGCTATGCTCATATATGTGGCATGCATCAATATCGATATCTTATGCCCTCCAAACTTCTTTTGGTTAGTTGGCATAATCGAGCATTTGGATACAGTGTCCAAGAACCTAGGGCAAGAAGGAGCTGCCTAAGAGTAGAACTCCTACCAAATTGGATTACACACTGTAATCTACCATTTTCAAAAATGGCAATAAGGAGATACCTAGGAGTAAGACCCCTAACATTACAAAACTAGACTACACACCATAGTTCACCAATCAAAGTGGCAACATTGCCAAATTAGACCACACACTGTAGTCTATTAAACCAAAGTGGCAATAATGCTAAATTAGACCATACATTGTAGTCTACCAAATTTAACTATAAAAATGGTCACAATGTTCGAGCAATGCAATCTATATGCTTCTAAAAACTGAGTTCATAAAACCATGCTTTTTCCATGATCATTTAGAAACCTCATTCTGAAATTTCTAACCCGTAGGTCCCTTTTTATGCCATGCAGTACCATACCATGCCATGATATGCAATAGCAACCCAAGAATATTGATCAATACAATCAATCTTTAAGTTTTATTCAACCCAATGATATGATTCTAGTTTTCGAATTTTCCCTAGCGAAATTCTAGTATCTTACTTAAGGTTCACTTAGGTGAACACCTAGAAGATTGAGTTAACAATCACTCAACTTCCCTGGTTAGCACAATCATTCGTAAGTATAAATCATCGCCAACGTAGCAACATAATAGTTTAACTAGAATATAGGTACTATCTTTCAAAATCAACACATCAACATCTACTATAGTAGCATATCCATTCACCCATGATATATTCATATTCAATCAATACAGTATCAAACAGTATATAGTGTTATGAGTAACAATATATCTACTCTAAGTATGAGTGAGATCTACTTACCTAGTCTTAGTAATAATGCAAAATCTTAAACTTTATGACGTAGTCCTTCCTTACATCTTATACCTGTTAAAATATAACATACTCTTCAAATTAAGTATAGGTCAAACCCGAACTATTATAAGTATTCATTCCTACGTTTTTTAACTTCGTTTGACCATATCTTACTCATTTATTATATGATTTCAATAAAATTTATATCATCACAATCATTATTTCGAGTGTTATTGATATATATTAAGAATCAAGACTAATCAATATTGTCAAATTTCTAAAAATACCCTTTCGTATTATGACTCGACCTTACGCTACCCTAGCTCCATAATTGACTCGAGTAAGCTTTAGTATTAAACTAAAAGCTCTAAAAATTATACTTTCCAAACTTATCTAACAACACTTATTCTACCCGAAAGTGTTTTACGTAATTGGATAAGTATCTTACTAATAATAATTACTATATTACATATTAAGCCAATATATAAGCTTATATGAGGAAAATACGAAATAAATGGTATACGAGCCAGATTAATTTCATGAAAAATTCTATAGAATTACAAAAATATGTAGGTTAATTATCGATCATCAATTACACTAAATTAGCTATTATCTATTTTTACAAAAAAAGGGGTTTTAATACAAAATTACGTAAAATTAGGGAAAATAAACAAATTTAAGTGTGAGATAAAAACTAAGTATTCTAAATATCATTATAAACATCCAGAAATCAAAACATATAGGGCTCATTTATTAATTTCAATAAAAACTAATTATCTTAATAATACGGTAAAATAGACAGTTTTATTCAAAATAATTATAAAAAGTAGTAAACAAGCTTAGATTAAAAAATTATTGTTTCCATTGTGAAATATATATATTAGGTGTATTAAATACAAAAATTGAGCTTGAAACAATATCATCTATTATTTATAAAAATTTATTCAATTTTTGTCCAAATGGAGCATTTTCTTAAAGAACCTATATTTACAGTAATTATTTAATTAAAATAAAATTATTAGATTAATATACTCCTACAATAATCCTAGAAAATAAAATTTCATAATGCATGGATAACATTTCATATTTTTAGCAAATTAAACAAATTACTAGCGAAATTTTGGTTCGCTTGAACTGGCTGACTCTGGCTACCACTTGGTCGCCGCACCTTTTTGGAAAGCCTCCTCTAGCCACCCTTTGTTTGTCCTCCCAGGCACTCCAACTTAAGTGGTGGTTTGGTATACGAATCGGCCTAAATCGATTCCAACCCTATATTTTTGTTCTATTTTTATTTTATTTTTTTCTAACTTTTCTAAATTGTTTTGTTTTATTTTCAAAGTTCCAAAATATTGAATTTGAGGGATTGGGTCCTATTTATATTTTTTGAACTTTTCCTAATCAAATAAAATTTAGACATGTATATGACACAAGTCAATTTTCCATTTTCCTAAAGGACATGTGTCATTTCCTCGTCAAGTGTTGACTCGTCATTTCTAATTAATACCAGCTTGACACATCATTTGATGACTCATCTATACAATGTTTTATTAATTTTCCATTATTTTACCTTATTTTAATAATAATTTATTATTATATATAAGTATTTTACATATATAATGCATATCACATGTAAATACATGTATATTATGTATAATTCAACTTCATTTATTATTTTTGAAAATCTTGCTGTATCTAAAATCTCAAATTTTTTGTCTTCAATAATTATTGGATTTTAGAGATAAATTGACGTTTTTCTCAACTTAATATTTTTATATAACTTATTTTGAGAAATTGACTTTACTTCAATTGCTTTATCTAACTTTTCTAACTTTACTATGATATTTAAAATAAAACAAATATTATAGCTTGGCACCCTAAATTTAGGGGCTCGAATCCTAGGGTTATTAAATTAGTTGGAAAAACCCGAGGTAGCCTTAGTACCAAACATTTCAATTTTTTTCCAGGATTATTCCTCATCCTAAGATTCACTAACAACAATTAGCATCATTTGTTTTTCTCTAAATAAAACCATATGGTTAGAACTAGGATAACTAGAAGTGTAGGTGTTGGTACTTCCTCCTACCACCCTGAAGGGGGGAGTCGGCATGTTGATGAATAATGATTGGCTTGACTCAAGCAACTTTGTCTCGATTTAGACAAAGAAAATTCTAAGTTAAAAAAAATGAACAAATCCTTGATGTACTTCATAAAAGTTTTCACCTGAATCAGGACAAAGAGCATGGTGATCATGATGACAACAGTAAAAACGATTTCATTTACTTACTTGAATTGCCAAAAGAGTAAGTTGAGGTTCCAACAAGAACTTCAGCTCTTGCTTTCAAGAATGATAAGGGCAAGCAATCGCAGCACGTGCATCATGCAGGACATTTACATGTCTGTATCCCCATTACAACGACCAAACAATTCCAAATCAAGAAAAGTCCTTTCATCCTAAAGATTTTGGAAGAAGTAATACCTCGGCACATTAAGCTGCTTTAGTTCAAAACATATGATGGGATGAAGGCCCCTGAAGACTACTTGGAGTACTACCGTCCATTAGCCAAGTTGTATGGTTTAAGCGATGCGATGGCCTATCAAGCCTTTCCCTTAACCTTAAGGAATGAAACCAACACATAGTTCAAACACTTGAAACCAAATACCATTTCATGTTTCGATGAGCTAGCAAAAGTGTTCCTTCAACACTTCCTTACTAGAAAACTTCCTATTAAGGACTCTTCAATCCTTAACACCATCAAACAAAAGTTCATGAGTTAATTAAGGACTATTAGGCTAGATTTCTGGTCGAGATGGTCCAAATCTCAGAATTAGATATGAGTATAGCCTTCAACATTGTAAGCGACGAAGTCAAACCTCATGGAGACCTTTTTAAGTCTCTTGCAAAGAACAAGCCAAAAACTTTTACTGAGTTTAAGGCTAAAGCCACCTCATACATCAAACAAGAAGACAACATAAAGGTATGATGAGAGGTTGATCAGAGCAGGGGACATGGAAAGAATGACAAACAAAAAAATGTGAAGGATAGACTTAGTATGAACAGCAACAACAGTTCATATGTCAAGAGAAAGAGATAGAAGATCCTGACATTCTCATCCCATATGCCTATCAATTGTCCAATCTCAAATATTTTAATAGAGGTATGTAGGGAAAGAGGTATCCTCTAGTGGCTGGAAAGAATGCGAGGGAATCCAAGAAGAAGAAATTCGAACAAGTACTATAATTTCTACTGTAACAAGGGTCACTGTACAGAGGAGTGCATTCAACTCAAGAATGCAATTAAAGATGCAATACAACATGAACACCTATGAAAATTTTTAGCGCACATTACCAAAAGAATCGAAAGACTGTCTTAAATGAGAAGAGAGGAACAAGAGGATGATACTCAGCTAGCAATGCTTGCGAGAGATGCAACTGGTGTTAATCCCACTAGAGCATCCAATGAAGTAATTAATACCATTTTCGGTGGACCTAGTATAGGCCAATCGAGTTCTTTGAAATCAATTAACGCTAAGAATTATGTTTGCAATATTTACAGAAAGAAGGTTAGGATTAACAATACACTATCTTTCAGAGAAGAGGATTTTGAGTGTATCTAAAGGCTACACGATGATGTACTTGTTATTAATGTGAGAGCCGCCAACTATGAAGTTGAGAAGATTCTTATTGATATAGGAAGTTAGACCAATATCATTTTTTAGTATTCCTTCAATCAAATGAGGCCCAAGATCAAAGCGTAGCTGCGGTTTTACATGTATGACCTCTACGCCTTCAATAATCAACCTGTCTAAGTAGCTAGAGTTATTTCTTTGCCGATACAGATCAGGGATAATAAGCATATTGCAGAGAACAAAGTGGATTTTCTTATCGTCAAAAGTTGGTCCCCTTACAATATGATAATGGGACGATCATGCCAACATTTATTCGGCATTGTCACATCAACGTCACATCTAAAGGACAAGTTTTCTACTCTTACGGGGGTTAGTGTGTGTAGAAGGGATCAACAATTAGAACAATCCTTATATATAAGGACCTTAAGATGAGAGGAAGTATTTTAGGTTGAAACCTATCTAAAAGGCAAGTTAGTCGGCATAAAGATTGTTGAGAATGATATAAAGGAAATTCCTTTAGGAAATGATCTCGAGAAGACAACAAGAATAGGAAAACACATGTCAACAGATGTCCGATAAAGTTTGATGAACTTCCTATTAGCCAATGCTGACCTGTTTGCATGATCAACTTTAGACATACCGAGTATTCCAATAAACGTTGTGGTACACAAGCTCCAAACTGACCTAAATGTAAAAGTTTTCCAATAAAAAAAGAGATATTTTGCACCAAAGAGATAAGCGGCAATAGAAGAAGAGGTTTAGAAATTATTGAAGGCAAGATTTATCAGAAAAGAGCCTTATCTGACTTGGCTAGTAAATTATACGTTAGTGAACAAGTCTAACGCTAAGTGGCGAATGTGCATAGACTTTACAGATCTCAATAAGGCTTATCCTATGGATTGTTTCCCATTTCCAAAAATTGATCAAATGGTAGATGCAACTGTAGGTCATGCATTGCTTTCTTTTATGGATGCTTTCTCTAGTTACAATCAAATCAAGATAGATAAGACATATGAAGTCCACTCATCTTTCACTACCAATTTTAGAACGTACTGTTATACAATAATTCCCTTTAGGCTAAATAACATTGGTGTCACATACCAAAGATTTGTAACCAAGTTGTTCAAATCTCATATCCATAGGAATGTTGAAGTATATGTAGATGACATGATTGTGAAGAGCATAAAGGAAGATCAGTATCTTGCTAATCTGGAGGAAACGTTTACCACATTGAGGAGTTATAGCATGAAACTTAACCTACAAAAGTGTATCTTTGGTGCAACATTAGGGAAATTTCTCAGGTATATGGTCACATGATGCGGCATCAAGGCTAATCTAAGAAAAATTGAAGCCATAAGGAATATGAAATCACCTTGCACGGTTGAGGAGGTGCAGGACCTTACTAGGCGAATTGCTACCCTCAATAGATTCATGTCAAGAAGTGTAGATAGGTGCATAGAATTCTTTAAAATTTTGAAGAATTTAAAGGAATTCAAATGGATTGACGATTGTTAAAGAGCTTTCAAAAAGCTCAAGGAATTTCTTGCATCACACTCGATACTCTCGATACCCATTCCGAGAGAAAATTTATACTTATATCTATTAGTTAGCTACTGAACACTTTCCTTTGTATTGGTCATTATTGATAGCAAAGAGCATCAATTCGTTTATTACATAAGTCATGTACAACAGGGGCCAGAGCTTCGGTACAGAAAGATTGAAAAATATGTATTGGAAGTGGTTCTCTTGGCGACAAAGTTGAAGCCGTATTTGAATGTCACTAGGTTATTATCCTCACTGATCAACCATTATGGCAAACATTGCAGCAACTTAACTCCTTGAGGAGGATGATGAAATATGCCTTGAACCTCAGTGCCCATGGTATACAATATAAACCTAGAATGATACTAAAGGCCTAAGTATTGGTAGATTTTGTCGTTGAGTTCATTAGAGAGGAATACTGGATGGAGATCGCCGAGAAACCCATCTAGTTTCTTTATGTTAATGGTTCTTTGACATGAAAAGGAAGTAGTGTAAGCCTAGTTCTTCAAGGCTCCCGTAATGTCAATGTTCATTACACTTAGAAATGTGGATTCCCAGCTAGTAACAATGAAGCAAAGTACGAAGCTCTAATCGCTGGATTGAAATTGGCAAAAGAAATTGGTGTAGAGAAACTCGAAGTGTTCTCAAATTATTAACTGGTGGTAAAATAGGTCACCAGAAGTTACATGGCAAGAGAAGAAGAGATGAGCAAGTACTTATTGGTGGTACAAACGCTCGCAGAAGAATTACTATCTTTCTCTATTCACAAAATTTCGAGAAGCAATAATATTGCTATTGACAAGCTATTGAAGTTAGCTAGTACGGCATTCCCCGAGCTAAAAGAGAAACTTTTCAATGAGTTTCTCCCATAGAAAAGCTTATCTAATCTCTTACAGAGCTATGAGTTAGCTCTTTGCCCAAGAGAAGAATCTTGGATAGATTCCCTAGTGAATTATCTAAAAGATGGTACTATCGCCGATGACAAAAAGGAGGCATGAAGATTGCCTTACCAGGCTGCGAACTACATGTTGATTAATGGTCAACTATATAAGCATAGCATATCTCAACATTACCTTCGATGCCTTTTCCCGAGGGATGCCTAGAGGGTGTTATTTGAACTACATGGTGGCATATGTAGTAATCATCTAAAGGTACAAACATTGTACATTCGAGTATTATGACTCAACTATTATTAGATAACTATGAGAGAAGATGCAAAGGACATTGTTCGGCAATGTCTTCAATGCCAAAAGCATGAGTTGTTGAGTAATGTACCTGCAACTGAGTTATGTATCCTAACCTGCCCTTGGCCTTTTACATAGTAGGGGCTAAACACTTTCGGAACCTTTCCCAACTTTACCACCTAGCGATAATTTGTCATTTTCGCTGTGGACTACTTTACAAAATGGGCTGAGGTCTAAGCTATGGCAAAGATAACTGAGCAAACAGTGGAAGCTTTCGTCTTCAACTCCATCATATCAAGATTCGATGTACCCTACATGATAATTATAGATAACGACCTGCAGTTTGACAATAATAAGTTTTGGACATTTTATGAAGGGCACGGTATTTGGCTTAACTATACATTTGTAGTGCACCCTTAGACAAATGGATAAGTCGAAGCCATAAATAAGATCATACTGCATAGCCTGAAATGGAAAGTGGATCAAGTCAAGGGGAAGTAGACTGATGAGCTATCGAACGTCTTATGGGGATATAGAACCACTCATAAAACCACAATGGGAGAGATACCATTTAAGTTAGCTTATGGCACTGAAGCCATATTCCCGATTGAGTTGAACTTGCTTAATCTGCTGATGCATAATTTTGATGTTATGCTTCATCAAGTTGGATTGACAACGAATTTGGATACTATTGAGGAAATTCGAGACATTACAAGAGCCAGGGTTATGGCATATTAGCATAGAGCAGCAAGATACTAAAATCAGAAAGTGAAGCATAAGGTTTTCCAACCTAGAGATTCGATTAACTGTAAGATAGAAGCAATTGGTACATGAGCAAATTAGGTAAAGCTTGACATGAATTGGGAGGATCTTGTTAGGATCTGGGAAGTTGTTGGCAAGGGGGGCTATCGCCTAGAATGGTTGGATGGATCCATCATCCCTTGAGCTTGGAATGCCAAGAATCTAAAATTTTATTTCAATTAATGTCGGATGATTTCTATTGTCACTCATTTGGTGATAGCCAACATGTTTTTAAGATTAGTACTTATTTATGACAATTATATATTTCAAGTCTCATTGTGTTTTGTTTATGATTGTCGAATTAATGAGTTCTAGATTGTATAGCAAACGAACTGATCTAGGTTCTAGCCTAATGTAGTTAACGAACTATACAAATTAACCTTATGATGAGTAATGAGGCTAGTCCACACCTCAAATGGTTAATGGACAGTATAAAATGATAGGCATATGAAATAAAACATGTCGAAAAGATAGTTGGGCGTATGAAATAAAACATGCCGAAAGATAATTGGGCGTGTAAAATAAAACATGCTAAAAAATAGATGGCATGTGAAATTAAACATGCCAAAAGATAGTTGGACATGTGAATTAAAAACATGCTAAGAAGCAAATGGCATGTAAGATAAAACATGTGGAAAGATAGTTGGGCATGAGAAATAAAACACGTCGAAAGATAGTAGGGCATGTGAAATAAAACTTACCGAGAAGTAAATGGCGTATAAGATAAAATATGCCGAAAGATAGTTGGGCTTATGAAATAAAACATGCCAAGAAACAAATAGCATGTGAAATAAAACATGTTGCCGAATGACAGCGTAAAGCAACATACATATACCATGCAAACTGAGCGAGTGCAGTATGTAAAATTAAATGTCATAAGCATTCAGCATAGCTTTGAATATATTCCATTTAATAATTATACAAAAATGTAATATGTCAATACAATAAGTCCTATGGCCCATCGTAAGATTCAATAGAAGTGATTTTTAAATCATTGGCTAGGGCTTCCTTAACAATTAGGGTCTAGAGTGAGCAACTTCTTCGATATGAGCTTCATTGTCACTTTGATTCATACTCTTGGCACCTGTCTCATCATCATCATCTTCGTCAGCACTATTAAATTTGTCATCGACGTTAGCAAAATCAAGATACGAGAGATCATAATTAGGATGGAGCTTTAAGACCTCTTCTTCTACCATTTGAATCTTCTCTAACAACTTTTTGCATAGAAGCTTCTCATATTGCTAACTAGGAGTGACTATATCGAGAGCCTCTTCAACAGATGGTCCCTTCCTTACAGTCTCCTCCAACTCGGCCATACGACTCTATAAGTTTGAGTTGTTGGTCTCTAATACCTTTATCTACATCATGAGCTTATCTTCATCATCACTCATGTTGCAAATAATTTGGCCCAAGCCCCAATTGTCACGAATTGAGAATGGTCTAATTGTGGCAAACGCCGTATATTGTATGAAAAACCCCTAATTGGTTGCCCTTCCAATCATGAACTCTTCATACAATATCCAAGGCTCTATAACCACTAACTTCTTAAGAACATATAGATCCACATGATATCATCACATAAAAATATTTATATAAAATTTAAACTACAAAGTTTTATTAAGCAATAATTTAGTACATCTAGGTCTATATTACTAACAAAACAAAAGTACATAAGTAAAAGTTTGCATAATCAGTTCTCTCATCATATTGAATGGCTTACTCTTGCCCAGGTCTCTAAGTTAACCTTTGGCATCCTCCGACCAGCCTCATTGAATAAGGCATCCTATAGCAAAAGTCTAAAGGGGGTGTAAGCCTAAACTTAGTGAGCAAAACCCTCAACTACACCATAAGCAAGTTATCAATACATTATATTCACGCATACGAATCAGTGATCCAATATAATGCCAAATAATACGTATAGTTAACTAGTCAATATATGCAACTCAGATTTAATGCCCTCCAAAATCAAGGTTGGAGTGTACATGGTACTAGTCAGATCCGGGTATTATTGTAGAACTTACTTTGCTACGGAACTCTACATTCTATACTTAAATCAAATAAGTCCTTTATTTTCATAAAAACCAAGTTCTAGTATAATTGTGAGTAGGCCCTCACAGTCTACACTCACCCTTAAACAAAAGCCTCTAGACTTAACCCTTAACCAGGTAGTTAGCATTTCCAACGCCTAATATTCCCATAGGATAAGGTAAAGTCATTTTGTATGAGTACACTATACAGAACCAATAATTTATAATAACAACCCTTGAATGGCCTCTCTTTACCTTCGTATGATGTGACGGTCAGAATTATGTCTATGCAATGCATGTACTATTTTCTTCTTATGAGCTGAGTATAGTTAAGTCCAATTATTATGTGATCATCCAATAACACATACAATTATTATCTATACTATCATGCAACAACAATTTATTATTCGTACTTAAGGTAAATTCACAATTGAGAATATAATAACTTATACAAGCACTTCTCGACCATACACAAGAATCAATTAACAATATCCTTTAAGTTCACTATCTACAATCACATACAAGCATGGAATCATAGGGTAAATACTTACTCGGCCATGACAACTCGCTCTAATCGTAGTAATCGATCGGAAGATCTTCACTTGCATCAAGATTACCTGATCATTACAATATAATAATAATAGTAAGCAATTGAATTAACTAGTAATTTTAGATATCTATTTACCTAATTCTACCTAGATTACTATCAATTTTTATGTGGCTAGACTTTATCACTAATTGTATGCAACTTTTTCATTCTATTTTCGATATTTATGAACTTATAGTCATTTTTTATCGTTTTCAAACATGCGTTCACACAGTGATGTCTGTTTTGGACGTTAATACCCATGTTTTACAATATAGACTAAATTAATTGAAATGTTAACTATTGAAGCTATAATATTCTTATTAGCTAGTTTATGTTCTATTTTAATAGTTAATGATTTCATTAGTCATTAATTCTTACACTTAAATGTTCTTATGGTTTATTATTTTAAAGGCTTTTGTCATCACTTATGTCATGGCTTATGTCATCATTTGATTAGGTCATTACTTTCATCATCCATTACATATGTATTTTTATCCTTATGTATTCATTTATTTTACACATATGTTATGTATATACTTATATTTCTAATATACTAGTGTGTATACTTATGTACTTAGACATGTACGAATACATATACCCATATATACATACGGTTACATACATATTTTTATACATATTTTCGTATGCCTAGAGTATCCTCTTAAGAAAGCTTCACAAATTTCATACTTTTGCACTTTAAGGGTATATTTAGCAAGCTATATGTATGTATAATTAGCATATACCTCCTTTTAGGTTATGTAGATAAAGGATACTTATGTATAAGGGTCTTTATACATGTATTTATCAAGTATATTTCTATGTTCACATGCTTAAGTATATATATATATATGTGTGTGTGTGTGTGTGTGTGTATATGTGTTCTTCTTCCAATTATCTAAGGATTCCTATACTTCTAAGCATAAAAAATGGAACTTTCTTCCTTCAACAACATATATGTATATATCACGTAAACTTCCTACACTAACCTAACCTATACATCTAACTACTAAATAAGATAAGAAATTACATAATAACATACCTTTCCCTTACTTTTAATATGAAAAGGAAAGCTAGTATATATGCGTTATTGGTTTGTGTTGGTAAGTAGAACTGTGAAAGTGAAATAGGAAAAGTTGAAAGGGATATAGAAAAAGGGGAGCTCATGGTTTTAGAAGTGAAGGAAAAGAGTGTTTTGAGAAATAAGTGGGGTCTAGGTGAGTCCATGAAGTAGATGCAAGGATAAGGGAAAGGAAGAAAATGAACATGTGTTAATTGAATGAAAAATCAAGAAAATGGAAGAAAACTCCAAATGACAGTGACGCTTTGTTGACTTTTCAACATGTTGACTTAGTCAACATTTCAAAATTACATGTAATCTATATGTACATAATAAAGTAATTAGGAAAAATTAGGAAGAAAATTAAGGAAATATGGGGTTTATTGAATTGATTAGTAAGAGTAGGTAATGAGATCTTCCTTTAGGTATTTATATCCTATATAAATCATTTGGTAAGCTACTTAGTGTAATTATCATAAATAGTGTCATTTAGGGTACTAATACTTACTATATGTAGTATAATCATCAATTAAGCTCTTAACTTTATATAATATTAACCTAGTTATATACTTAGAAGATGACTGGGATCTATGATGCGATATCTTAGTTTCTAAATGATTACTTTAATATTATATCTATTTATGAATGATTGAACATTATCTTTAATCTTTTACTAATGATTTAGTATATTACTAAGGTTATATCATCAATTAGGGTTTTAGGGTACGTTATGGTGAATTAGTGCTTTTATATCCTTAAAATTATAGTTTTAGAGTTTTTATCACTTTCGGATGAAATCTTTAGTGTTTACATACATTTAGGGTAGAAAAATTTTATATATGATTGATTAGTTATTTAGGGTTTTCACTTTCACTAACCTTATCAACTCTTAAGAATATCTAACACACTTGAGTCTATTTCAAATGTTAGGTAAAAAAATTTAAGGATTTACACCAATACTCTACCTTCTTTTTCTATAGCTCCTCTTTTAAGCTTTTAGACTTTTTGCACTATTCTTCCATTTTGGCCTTCAGGTAAGAGATTTCATCGGCGGCGAGGTCATGTGTGAATTTCTTGACAGTAAGTTCTTCCTTAAGCTTTCTCACCTCCAACTTAGCCTTAATCCTCACATTCTTGATAGCGGTAGTTTGGGCCTTTGATGCATTATACGCATCCTCAACTTTCTACAACAAATTCATTTATTACAATAAAAAATGATTGGGTATTACACAGATACAACTGAAGATATTACTTTCTTTACCTCTTTGTCGGCCTCATCTAAAGTTGTCAAAATGTGGTTGCTCATCTAAAAAAGGAAATGTGTTAGTTACCTAAACAAATTTGTTAAATAAAAGCAATGGTCATAGATACTCACATCATACAATTTCTCCATGAATGGGCCTTATTGCAATTGCCGACCCTATCGACATCCTTCTTGGCAATATCTTTGTCTTTCAAAAGAATGATCCCTTCCATTAGAGCTAAAGATTTCATCTTGTCTTCTAAGGCCAAGTTGGTGTTCAAAATTTGGTGGCTCTAGCAAGGGATGAAGTACTCATTGACCTCTTTGTTTGGGATGAATGTAGTGCTATTGATACTGAGAGCTTTAGAATACATTGCCCCCTTCACCCTTTCGTCCAAGCTTCTAGAATTCTTGATAGGTAGTTAGCCGGTAAGTTCTTTCCTTAGTTTCTTTTCACCACTCAAAGCCACCATAATTGCTAGTGATGAGCCTTCTACGGCAATGGCATTTTCATCCTCTTCGTCGGGGTATGTCTCACAATGTTTACCATCACTCGGCTCGACAAAAGTTTGAATAATCCCCACCGAAGGTTCCTTAGAATGAATAACCTCGATTGGCTTTGTTTTCTCATTCTCCTTTAGCCTTTCGGCAAGATGAGAGATCTATATAGCCATCTGCTTCGTTGTAGCTTCCTTTGCTGGTTTCTTTACAATAGTAGGTCGAGTGGTAACTGTTGAGGTGGTTACCTTCTTTTTAGCCTTGGATTTTTTTGCCTTAGCTTAAGTTAGTTGCTTTGCTAAGTTCACTTCTCTAGTACCCATATCTCTGATACAAGTAAACTAATTAATATGAATATGGGAAAAATATGAACTTACATTTTCATATCGAGCAATGTTGAAAGTTCACTATTCTCCTCCTTAGTCTTGAGAATAGCTTTTCTTATGGCTATACTCGAAACATTGGTAAGACATTGGCTTACCTTCTTTTTTAGAAAATATTGGTTCTCCATTTCCATAACGCCATATAATTCTCTCCGTATCCCAAAAGAAAATTTTGTTTCTCCTTCTCTCTTGAATTTTCTTCACTACTTTGCATCATTTGGCATCAAATCTATGTCTTTTGTATGTATTGGCTCAGCCCACTTGGTCTAGAAGTCCAAGTCCTCATCAAACACAATTGATACAAACTTATCATGCCACTTGTAAATCTTAGATTCTAACCTATCCATGAACTTAAACCTATGCCTTGCAGTAGCAAAGTACCACCCATTAGGCTACCTCCGAATAGTGAAGAAATAACGAAACAATTGAGCTATAGCCTTGACTTTGACTTCTTCGTAGACTATCTCAAAGGCTACTAAAATTTGCTATGTGTTAAGTGAGAACATACTCAGCACAACCCTAAAATAGTTGAAGAAGCCCTTAACGAAAGCCGAAAAATGGAAGCACAACCCAAAATCCACATATTTAAGTATATATGGTACTTGTGCTCCCTAGGGAAGTATACCCTTTCCCCATCTCTTAGCCTCCTTAAGTTCCATGTTCCGAGAAGATCTCACTAGTACTGGTTACATTTTGTGATGAGAACCCTATCGATGGAACTGGCAGCTCCATCTAGAGAATCGCAAAAATAGGTTATTGTGTTGAATAGATATCTTATTGATGACCTCCTTTGCTTAACCTTGGGATAATTATCTATAGAGAGTTCGTTGATTCGAGCAAGTTTATCCCACCTTTTCTCTAAGCTATCGGCCAAACTGCTTGAAGAGCAAGCTGCCTTGCTCCTTATTTGGGGGCAGGGAAAGGTTGTCTCAGTCTCCATTGCCTCGTAATCAGAAAGCATAAGTTGATGAGCAACTTTGCAAACCATACCTGATTGGTTATGTGAAATGATATAAGAAAAATTGAAGAATTTGAGTTGAATATGAGGAAATGAATGAAAGTTTAAGACATAACTAGAGAGGGCAATTCTGATTGTGAATATTACTTTATATAAGGATGATTCATCCTCATAATTTCAAATCTACATCTGACAGTAATGATGCATTGATATGGTAATCCCACGGATCGCTAACATATGTTTCGTGATAGAAATCTAACAATTGAAAACTTTCTGTTAGTTATTAGGCCTACTACAAAATGATGATCTTGGTAGCAGATGTTATGCCTCCAATTTCTTGGTTTCTTGAATAAGTGGGAGTTTAGAAATGGCAACCTTTTGGTTGGGATGTGATCTGTCCTACTTCTCATATTACTCGGCATAAATCTAAAGAATCTCTCCCCCACTTAGCCTCTAGTGTAATATATATATATATATATATATATATGTAATTATGTAACTCCCTTTGTCGACTACTCAAACACGAGAATTGGGGGCAAATGTTGATAGTTAATTTTCAGTCATCTAACACTCGTCCTTTCATCAACTGAGATGTCAGGTAATCGACTTTCTTGGCATTCACGCTGGATAGATGATACACAGCATTTATGCCGAGTATAAGAAGTGCTCTTGGTTTGAATTCAAGTCTGTGGCACAAATAGTTATCATAAGCAAGTTATATTATACAACTATTTGTTATCCCTACATATTAAGGGAGATGTCAAGTTAAGAAGCTTCCATGTGTCTTAACAGTTATCCTTACAACCGTCTTAAACACTACAACCATCTATAAATATAAAAAAGAAACTCTATAAGGTCTCTCTAACACGTCTTATATACATACTTACTATACTAAGTTACCTTACTAACTTAGGCATCAGAGTGGCCACACCGAACTGGCTCTGATACTAAGCATTTCACTTTCTTTTGTAGGATTTTTCCTCATCCAAAAATTCACTAACATTAGGTTTAGTAGAGGGTGGTCTTCTATCTAATGTATCTTATAACATTATAGAAGAGACGACACTTTTGCAAAACTAGAAGAGGCTTGCCTAATTAGGTGAGAGAAATAGGGTCTCTCAAGAGTGTCGATATAATTCGAAGTTAGTTCTTTCTCAATCATAGGGGTAGATACCTTTGCAATTAGGGACCTATACCTTTAGGTGTACTCTTTGAAAGATTCATTGTGCCTCTTCCTTAGGGTAACCAAATCCATCATGGCTGGCACCACTACAACATTAAACCTATATTGCTCATAAAATGCTCTAGCCAGCTTTTCCCATATATTCACTTGATTCAGATCTAATTAGGTGCACTAGTTTAAAGTAGGGCCACTTAGGTTGTCTTGAAAGGTTTGGACCATGAGCTGATCATATTACATATGCTTACCCATCTTGTATACGTATAGCCAGGTAAATAACTTAGGATATCCAATCCTATTGTATTTTTTAAAGTCAAGTGCTTTGAATTTTCTAGGAAGCTTCCATAGTATTAAGAAAAAAATTCTATTATACCAGCCTACTCGAATCCATCATACCCTTTAAGCATTTTCATCTTTTTAGTGATTTGTTGAGTCAGTTGCTTCTCAAGCTCTTTTAGTCTATCCTAATCAGCTTCAGGCTTTAGATTGATCGAAAAATAGTAAGTATTCGACTCGAAAATTGGGTTGACCTTTGGAAAGACCCCTTCTATCTCAAATGATTCGAAGCTTTGGTTGACTTTGGGGTAAGCCTCTTCTGCTTCGAGGGGTAGGGCTTCATTCATTCCATATTAGGTTTTAGAGCTTTCTTCGTTTGCTAGAGCTATGGATTTGAGTAAGGAGATGCAATCAGCAAAGAAGTTCAGTTGATCTGCATTCTTCCCCACTCTTCATTCCAAAGACTGGAACCTTAGCTTAGTAAGATCAACAATTTCAGGGTTGATACCGTTATTGTTGGTGTTGATGTTGTTGTTTCCTTGGCTAGCCATTCTGGTTTATGAGTGGGTTTAGATAGGACTTCTCTAGAAGGTTTGACACTTGGAAGCAATCTTGGCGACCTATTTAAGAATACTCAACAATTTAGCATACAGATATTTTTTAAAAGAGATGAATGAAAAAGAAATGCAAGGCATACAGATGTAAAGGAATAGAATCAATAAATAACTAGCAAGATGGTAATTTTTTTATTTTCGTAGCTTTTGGAGTTCCCTTTTACATTATTTGAAAAAGAATATACATTGAAGAAAACCATTTTAAATGTTCTTTTGGTACTTAGCAAGTGTTCCCTTTTTTTACTCACTAGATTCTGCCAATACCTCCTTCCTTTTTTCTAGTCTAAGCTCTTCTATTTTTTCAAGTTCTCTAAGCCTTTTCTGGATCATCCTTAACTGATGTTCTAAGGCCTGGGAATGTTGTCTTGATTCCCGAAAGAGAACCTCCTATATGTCTCACTTTTCATAGATCACTTCTATATGGTCTTGTACGTGGTCCATGTAAGTCTTAATTGCAGGATTCGGTTCAGTTGGTGCGAGATGGATAAACTCTAGTGCTCAATACTGGATCGCCCTTACCTTGTGGAGCTGATCATATAAATATTCTTTGGTAACTCGGTGTTTGTCTACTTCTCCCAACTATTCTCTTAAATCAATATTTAGGTTAACAACCATTGTTTCTCATAATTATTTGATTGCTTTGAGTTTGGACATCTTTTATGGTAGCAAAATCTAAAGGTTGTCATAATCTAAGGTCATGATATCTAATAGAGGCCTATAGACCCTATCTTAGATACCTCCAAATTGCCTGATTATATTGTTAGGGTAATAACTTGTGTATAATTTCAATCCAATTAAGGGTATTTCTAGATAATTTTTGCATACTAGGATTACCTTATTGAAGTTGCTCCATCTTGTTATCCATAAGATATTTGCGACTTAGAAGTTTCTCAACACTTCTACCTAATAGCAAGTAAATTTTCCTTTTAGGAGATGGATCCTATCAACAAAAGAATTGATCAAATCAATATTATGAGCAAACTCTCTTCAGATTAGATCAAGCACATAACATTTCATGTGGCTTACAAAACATACTATTAGTAATGCCATATTAGTCTTCAGTATGCCATCACTCTTTTCTTTCAAAATACTGAAGCTTCTGATCTGTTCTACGTGGAGGGCTGGGATATATGATTTGCTTTCAAGAAATTAGCTCACTAACTCAACAAATCTAAAATGGATGAGGAACTTTCCATTAGGGAATAAGAGGGTCTCGAATGCAGGTAGAACAAAGGCTTTTATTTAATTCTATCCTTAATCTTTGAGATTGCCACAGAAGACGCTCTGTTGGTTAGATTTAGCCTCAATGGTGAACCAGGCATTTAAGTCTTCTAATTTGATGCAGTTCCTAGTATAGCTTTTGAGGGCTTTGTTCACTTCAGCTTTTCTGATTCCCAGGAATCTTGAAAAGGCCTTTACCAAGTCCATTTCCAAATTTTTGGTGTATATACTTTCCAAAGAAGGGGCTTAAAGTAATTAGGTGTACTCTTTATGTGTTGGGCTAATCAAGTGAGGCCCAACTCGAAAAGCTACTTCCTAGGATTCCTAAGAGTTGGTCAAGGCCCTAATCAAATTAATCTCTATTTTTACTTTAGAAAGTGATAGAATGGGCCTGATTTTGCTAACAACAGTCACTTACTCCCTTAGATTGAAGTGTTGAAACCATTGGTCCAGAATAGGCTTAAGGCTTATGGGCTTGCCAACAAACTATTCCTTAAAGTAGATGGAGTTGGATGAATAGGCCATTTCCTAATCTAAATTACAAAAGAAAAATATGTTACAAGATTTGTTTACAACAAATGAAACCTATTTACAACAATTCTATGTTTACAATATATTTACAAGGGAAATGAAGGAAACTCCAAGCTAATGTATATTCTTATTCCCATCTTGCTTGTTTATTCATCGATCGTAAATGTCATGAATGCATAAAGGGTAGGTTCTATAAGTCCTTAAGCTTGTGTGACCTCACTTGTTAAAGAACACTTTCATTGGTCACATCAAGCTTAAGTAAGGTAGCCTAATCAACCCTGAGTGGTGGATATACCACAACATCTAGAGCCTATACAATAACCCCTCGTCTTAGATTCCTAAGACGGTCTAGGTTTGATCGTTTCTACCACATATTTGCAAAAAATTAAATCCCTCCCCCAAATGGTAAAACTAAACCTATAAAAAATGTTAATACAATTATGGTACAAATAACAAAGAATGAATAAGTAAATAAATTGCACTTATAGTAATTTTCAGAGGTCAATTTTAATTTTGGAAAATTGAATGGCTAACCCTCTTAACCTCTTTAGTAGAGTTGCCAAGTTATTGAGCCTAATTTTTCCCTCTCGATTTTTTCTAAATTAATTTTCTTTAAACTGATCAATATTTAACCATACCCATTTAATACTGACCCTTGACTAGGGTTTAAACAAAACCAGATTTTATTTTGAAAATGTATTAGAGTTGCCACTTGATCGGGGTTGAGAAAAAGAGTTAAGTTATAACCAATATAACCAATTAGGTAGCCATTAGTCTAACGATGAAACCAATTTTGTAAAATGGTTTTATAACAAGAGATTTAGATCTGGGGGGGTTATGATCTTTAAACTCTTACAGGTACCATTAACTTTCCTATTTTAACCTCAACCTTAAAAGTCACTTTTCAATTTTATAAAATAGAACTTCGATTATTTACCTAAATTGTATAACTTAAATAATCTAAACTAAAAAAGGAAAATTAGGTTCTTTTTTCTTTTTAATTTCTTACCATCGCTAGGTAAATACCTACATACTTGCTATTTGAGATCAAATATACATAGTTTTTTTTTATAAAATTTTAGTGGGCTAATTGATTTTAGTTCCGAAAAAAGGTCAGGTTTATGTTTTTTACCAAGTTCAATTTATTTAAGGAAATTATCTTAAATGGTCCTAATCGGTGTTTCATTTTTTGAAACTCTAAAATAGTAATAATTTGAGAAGGGTCCATCTATTTTTATTTTAGAAAACCTAGTTTTTGTAAGTGTCAAAACAATTTTTATTTACTAACCTATTTATTTATTTTTATTATCTTGGTTATTTCTTTCTTATTCTTTTTTTTTTATCTATTTCTATTAAATTAAACAAATAAATAAATGACTACCCTTTTCTTTCTTTCTTTTTTTTAATTTTTTTCTTCTCTTGCTTTTTTCTTTCTTCTTCTCCCCTATTTCTTTTTCTAATTTTTAAGTATGTAAAATAAATAAATAAATAAAATACAAAAAGATAAATAAATAATAAAAAAATTTTGTAGATCGGGTTGACTTAGGGGTCAGCTTAATTGGCTCGATTGACTCTAATCAACTCGAAAAGTCAAATTGGAGTCTCTTACCTAGGGTTTTTTAGTATGAGAATTCCATTGGTGGTGGCGATTTTCATCGAAAATTGCTGTGGAGGTAGCTATTCTAAAGAGAGAAAGTTTTGATTTTTTGACCTAGAGTGTGTCTAAGCTTGTGTTATGTATCTTTATGTGTTTCTTGACCCTTGTTTATACTAAACAAAGCTTAAACTAGCTTAAAAAGGTCATTAATGGAGAAAATTGGCCATTAATGGAGATATTGGATTTTTATTTATTTTTTCAATATGGAGCCATTTTAATACTAGATCTTAACTGAATTTGGATGAAAATTGGGTCTCAATTCGAAGTATGCTAAGTGCACTCACAATTTCACAATTAATTTGATGAAATTGTGTAGTAAATGGAGTAAAAAATGACCATAAACCAAGCACACAAGAAAGGGGAAACTTACTGCAAATCAGGAGCTCAAAACACGAAGGAGAAAAGTGGGATGTAGGCCATGTACGAGGCATGTACCATATACCCCATGCGTACATTGCACATGTGCATTGCAAAAATAAAGGGCATGCTGTTGCGTACCCTTTGCTCCTTTCTTTTAAAACAAGGTTGAAGGCCCTAAGATAAAACTTATAGATTAGGTTTAATCCTAGTTTGATCCCCATTCAGCTACCCTCGACTACCCTACCCCCCTCCCCTTTATATACATATAAATATATATTATATACATAATGAATATAATAAAAATAAATAAATAAACGAAAATGAAAAACATTAAAGCATAACTCCTTCAAAAAAAATTCTCACTCTTCTTTTTTTTTTTAACTTTTGGTTTTTTTATTTGTTACTTTTTTATTTTTTATTTTTGTAAATTTCTTATTTATTATGTTTTTCCCTATTTTTCTATTTTTTTATTTTCTAAATTTCTTATATTTTAGGTTTTATTTAATTTTCTATTTTTTTATTTTTCTTAATTTAAGACTCTTTATCCTATTGAAATAAAATAAAATAAAGGAGGTAAAAATCCGTTATCTACACATTTCGACTAAACTAATAACAAATATAAAAGGAAATTAATGCTAGAAGAGCAAGAATCCTAATTTTCCTAATGATGATGTCATTTTCTCAACAGCACTAAAAACTTAATTGCCTCTAAATAGAGCTTGCGAGTTTTACAAATTAAATTCCTATATTCTATCCTTAACTTGGTTCATCAAGCAAGCATACCTATCATTTTATAGCATGGATGAGTATAAAGTCATCTTCATTGGGAGAAGGATTCAAACACTAGTAGTTATTATTCTCTCTATTATCTAACAATCCAATTTATCAAGTAATTAATTATTGAAACTCAAAATTGTTGACTAAACTACACTAACCCACAAACTAATGCCATTAACATAGTGGTTACAAAACAATTACTAACAGCACACTTAACATGAAAACTTGCTTCACCACTTAGCATGATACTACTAAAAATATGTTTTTTTTTTTTATCATTACAGTATGTAAGTATTCTTCTCAAAACTGCTTACTTCTAATACTAATTGTGTCTATTGGAATCTTTTCCTAACTAACAGCTAACTCGGATTGCATTAATGTTATGTTAATGTATCAATTCACCTAAGGATGTAGCAACTTTCCTAATAATATCTCCATTCTCAGGTGTAAGTTGTTCTAATGAACTAGATCTAGCAATAGAGTTGTCTCTCAACATATTCTATCGAAATCCGTCCTAAGTCAATGTTGTAGACTTCCCCATACTTAAATTCATTGAAATTAAAATTTATCAAGAAACTACTATTCCATGCATTTGATCATACTGTGTCATGTAGCAAGTCCTAACATACTATTCACACATAATGAAATAACAAAGGGTATTAATACAATGTAGAGATAACAATAAAATTAACATGAGATAAGTACGAAACACAATCTTGTTGGAATTTCATTATAGAAATCTTTATAATGTATGAATAATGAATTTCATCATCCCTCTCAAGTCGTTTTGGGAAATGTATGTTACAACACTTAAATAAACTCTACTATAAATGGAAATACAATGGTACATATGCAGATAATTTGGTGTTCATATGTGAATTGATGTTTTAAAAAATCTCCTCCTTTTTTCCCTCCAAAAGCTGCAATATATTTATATTCCTCCCATCAAAAGACTTAAATCTACCTCTTTATGACACTACCTAACTTTTTCCAGATACTGGTTCATGTAAAATGGTTGAAAAGAATAGTTGTGCCTCTTCCATCATGCTTGTGACTTCGGGAGTGACAGTCTCGAAAACAAAATTCTATACTAATCACAGCCATGACTTATGCTGTGAACTCCTTGTTGTTCAGTTACATCTCATCATGCTCATGATTGATGGCATGATTACCCTCCTACTATGTAATCACAGTCGTGATTGATAGGGGGATCATCATTACTTCCTCAATTATGCTCATGGCTGAGGGCATGATCAGTGCTAGCTTTTTCATTCCTTCTTTATTATGCCCATGATTGAGTAATCTTGATACTTCTTTAATGTTTTCTTCTCCTCATTGCTGTAATTGTCCTAAAAGTTATTATTCTTTTGTAGATTTCATCCTTTTGCTAGTGATTTACCTAAAATCAATACATTATACAATTAAGTACCACAACTTAAGAATTAAATCACAAGTATGATAAATTCTATGCCTAAACATGCATTGAAAGTATAAAGTAATTTACACTTATCAATTTACATTAAGCCTTTAACCTTGGGTCAATTTTCATTCCTAAGCTTAGCCTAAGTCAATTCTTACACTTACTATACAAGTACCTCTCTTGGGTATCAATTTATAGAGAGCCCATAACTTGGGGTTAGTTTTCATCCTTAAGAATAGCCCAAGTTAGTCATTATACCGATGATGTGGGCACCTCTCTTGGGCATCAATTTACATTAAGCTCCTAACCTTAGGTTGATTTTCATCCCTAAGCTTAGCCCAAATCAGTCATTACACTGATGACATAGGTACCTCTCTTAGGCATTAATTTACATCAAGCCCTTAACCTTAGGTCGATTTTCATCCCTATGCTTAGCCTAAGTTAGTTTCTATACTAATGGAGTGGGTGCATTGTTTGGCATTGATTTGCTTCATGCCCCCAAGCAAGAGTCAATTTTTCACTCTTGAATGTTCGTCTAAGTAGGACACTATTACAATAATAAATAAAATATAACTTGAAGTCAAATTGAATAGCGAAAGTCAAAGGGAACCAAACCAACTAACAAGAAGTAATGATCAAAAGAAAAGTCTTATTTCACTAATCAAATAAAGTACAAGGTTTAATGAGTTGGCATACAAAGCTCAATTGCACCAAATCATAAAACCAAAACAATATAGAAGTATATAACTACTTCTTATACTATGGCTATTAGCTTCACTTAAATGACCCTACTCAACTCTAACTTGGAACCTTGCTCGAAAACTCTCCCCTATGAGGAACTTCTCTTAACTTCGACTCGGCCAACTCTCACTTTGTGATTGCATCCCTAAAGTCTTACCTAGCCGAGCCCTAAGCTGTAGAGCCTATAATAATGCTCAACCTCTAAGTGAAGGTCCCCACTTTACTTTCCAAAACCTCTCTTTCATAGAGGTAACAATGGGGATAGCTGATCTGGTTACACTACCTAGAGTGCCGAGATGTTTAGGCTCTAATGGCAATAAAGGAAGTTGATCCTTTACCTAGAGTAGACTAGAGGACTCACGAAGTAGAGAATTCTTATTAGTGCCTTAGTCCACTTGTTAGGGTAGAGAAAAGACCCCCTTTGTTGTTGTAGTCATCATGACAACCCCCACCTACTTAGGGTCATCTAGGATAGTACATGAAAAAGACTACTTAGAACCTTGTGCAAATGGGTGCCCCCATAGTAAGGCTACATCAAACAAGTGGTAGGTTGCATCGAAGCCCCCCTTCTTATGCTTAATACTATTAGGATACACAGAATGAAGGGCCTAGAGACTACGTACCCCTTCTGATTGCTGTTACTGAGTAGCTGTCCATGCCTCCTGATCATGACTCAAATGAAGAGATCGAAGGTGACTCTAAGCTTAAGCATCCACCCCTTAACATGATCATCTTAGACACACATATGTCAACTCTCAAGGTATACCTAACTAAAGTTGTTTGGGTAATTGGTATGGTAAGGTAAGGACCCATGCACTCTTTATATAAGAGCCATAAGATGTTCCTGCCATATACGTTTTGATCATCATGCAACCCCAATGCATCGTAAACCTAAAAGATGCTTGAAAAATTAATGATGAGTTATATGCGCATTAAAGACCTTCTAGAAGGTACCCTACTCAAGGCATCCCACCTGCTACAAGTACACATTACCTAAAATAAACTCTATAAAGAGGACATTATGTATCTGTAAGAGATATACCCTATCGAAATTGCTTTGCTAAAGAGACTGTATGACAACATTATAAGATACATTCTTGCAAGCTCATCAGCACATGTTGCTAAACCCCTACAAGAACCCTAAGAATCACAATCTTCTCGAAAGATAAGGTACATCAACTTACAAGTAAATATCATTACAAGATAAGAACACTTTGACAAAAATCAAAGATAAGTGTAAGGTGATAGTATATAGACAAACAAGCAGGTTCACAAGGAGCTATTAACTAGCTAATACGAACTACCTACTTAGGGATATGGAATTTGGCAAATCTCGTGAGGAAGCATGGTACATCACTTTGCTCGATAAATATCCCCTCCGATAGAAAATATTAGATAAATAATAGATGGAGTTTGAGCACATAGATAGTATAAACACAAAAGCAACAATCAAAGGAAAGGAAACATAAGATAAAAGACAATTAATCGAACATCATTCATTTGAAGCTCGAACAATTACATAAAGGGAGGTTGGCAACCTAACCCTTAGTTGAAATACACAAATTTAGAAATGGGTACACATGGCCTACAATAGCTACAAGGAAGTAACAAAAATTCAAGAGATACTCCTATGCATGATCGACTTACTATTGTTGTTGTTGTCCTTATTGTTGCTTTTACTATCACTTCGACTCCTGGCTAACCTTATTGTTACCACCACCCTCCTCGAAGCCCATATTTGAGCTACTGTTGGAAATTCTTAATGACTCACTAGATGACTCACCACTCAATCTACTTGTAATAGGAACCTCAAGCTCATATAGCCGATGCAGGAAGGATGAGTTTGCATTAATCATGATTTACCAAATTTGTTTCCTCACCTCAACTTCCATTACATACCCAACCTTGGTGATAGCCATATTGATTATCTTGGTAGCCAATCTACCCTTTATGACTCTGCTAAATTCCTCAATCTTCTTCAACTCATCCTTCAGCTAATCCATCTGATTGAGGAGCTTCTTATGTTAGTGCTCTAGGTTGCTGAATGCAATGACTAAGTTGCCATACACTTTCTTTTCCTCCTCTAACACCTTTTAGAGCCTCTTACCTTGGTCTTTGCTTAACTATCCTCTAACAAAAGAATTCAGTGATTGTTGACCTGGATAAAATCTAGCAAGTCGTATAGCTATGAGCATGGTACGTAGCAAGTAATCAAATTAAAACTAAGCAATTCAACAAAAGCTTATGAACAACTTACCTCATTGCTCCTCCTTTGCATCTTCGCTAAGGCCTTTAATTCATTTTTACTAGCAACTAGCTGTTCAAATTATGCTTATAGCTACTCAAACCTCCGAGTAGGTTGATTCACAAGCTACTCGGAGTTGCTCACCTACTCTAATAAACCAAAGTTTCAACATTCTCATCGTTTAGAATCTCGATGGCAATCGTAGTAGCATCTTTAAGGGTTTTCTCCAAACTTATTTGCTTCGCGTCTACCCGAGCACCTACTGCCTTAATACCTTACCTAGTTACTACAGCCTCAGATGGAACCTCTGTAGCTATACCCATATTAGATACCCCAAGACCCATCACCGAAGTCCCTAGTAGCACTCCTATTAGCACATCCCTACCCCCTCTTTGAACAATTTCAGGATGGGTCTATTGCCTTCCACTTTTCTTCTTAGACTTTTTTAAGGAGTGATGCAAACTTTCCCCATCCCCTTCGAACTTAGGCTGTCTTCTCTTTTCAATCCTTGAAGCACTTTTGAGCTACCTATTTTGTACAACCAATATCTTCACCTTTAATTTCTCTATCGCTAATATTGAAGCTACAAAACAAACAAATGAACTCCTTAGAAACATAGAATAAAAGGAAGATAAAGAACTTAGTACATTAAGGATGAGCGGCCCGATGTGCCCCACTATAATGGCAAGGTGATACGTTGAGGTAGACAACCAACCAACCTTCCTCGATCGAGCACAACAAATGCCTATCTCCATTACAAACAATGGTGCTCTATCCTTATATTTCTCACATATTAACAATGACTTGAGCTTTCTCCAACCTACCAAATTTAAGAGCTTAATGCTCGTAGTCACATCCTCATCCCCTAAAGCCTTCAACTTCTTACCATGAATGGGCTACCTTAACTCAGTTAGAAAATCAAATGGCTTAGTAGTATGAATGTCGTAAAGGAATTCTTTCTACCCTTTAACTTTAATTGGAGGCTTGTCAATAATACTTAATCTCATGCCTCTAGTAGTGACGTATACCTATCCATCGGCTACCCTTCTCAGAAGGAAGACATGTCAAAAAAGTTGCACAGTCGACCTCCATAACTCCTAAATGCATAGTGCCTCGAAAGCAAGCAATTGAATCTACGCTTTTGCATTCAAACTACCTGTTGCAACTTTGTAATACTGGAAGAACGTAAGAAAGAATTCTAAAAAAAGAAGTCAAAGACCTAGCTCAGATGGCTTTGTGTAAATGCCAAATGATCAGGCATTCCCTATATCGTATGTTCAATACCCATCTTAGGGCTTCTTTACTCACCACCCAAGCATTGTCCATACTACTCGATGAACTAACCTTAACTTTTCCTTACTTAGTACATACAGAACATAGGTACATGCATGTTCATTTTTGCACTTCATCTGCAACAACTACCTAAGTTTGCCCTCCTCAACATTTAGTGGGTACACGTTATAGGGCCATCACTGTATACATTCCTTCCTCTCCTTCTAAGAGAGTATTACCCATCTTCTCTCTTACTATTGCTACTACCCCCTATTCAGGATAAGCTCTTACAACCCTCATCTACCTCCCTTGAAATAGAAGGATAGGAGGACTCACTTTGATTGTTTATTGTGATTTGATCAGCCATTACAAGTGTTCAACAGGGATTGGAAGCGTGTAAAAAAGAAAAAAAGTTAGCTTACGAACGTAGCTTGACAACGGATCTCCCTACGCGTGCAACTATTCTTCATTGACCATCAATGCATGCTACACTTCCTAATGATGGCCATCATGATACGTTGAGTAGTGCAACAGTCACATCAACGAAGTAGTGAGTTGATGTGTAGGAAAATGATACTCTATGACTCAAGTAGTAGAACTAGTCCCCAGTTTGGAGGCCTGACCTTGGTTTAATCACATTGTACGAATTACTCTCCTCACTCTTCGAGTGCTAATGAGATTGATTGGGGTGGAGGCAATTGTTGACACCCAATTCTCGCTTAAACTAAGGCCCAACGGATGAAGCCCATCACAAAGGACATCAAATGGCCCCTAAAAAATAACAAGCTTGAATGTTGCACTGCGATCCCCTCCACAAAGCCATTAACCCACATCAATGAAGATGTGATGGTGAGCTAAATAACCATTGTCCAAGCATGTCAACCCCATGGACCATTGAGCTAGGATTCATTCACTGTCTAACATAAGGTCAAGGATCAATTTACCCTTATCAGCCATCAACCAACTCCCTTCTCAATACTTCATCTCAACATTTGTCTTTAACACCTATAACCCATTACAACTCATTAATGAGCATCTAACATTCGTAGTAAGACCCATGTATCTAGAGTCTCTACCTTAACCAAATCATTAACTTATGGGCTTAGTAGCTTAGTTAGCCATGAAATGCTACCTATAGTAAAGCTCAGCTTTGATTATAGAGTGCATGGCCTGTAAGTAGCCAATATGATAGGGATCAAGGACTAATCATGTGCGCTTAGGCTCAAGGAATTTCTTAGGTGGTTGGCCAATCTATCCGAGATATGTTAAGCATCGAAGAGTAATGCTTACCCTAGTCTGGTTTACCGAGCTATTTTTCTCTCTACACAATCTAAGATGTTGCCGAAGTGACCAACTGATGTGCCAAAATGAACTCTCTACTTTACAATAGTGTAAGCGCTGAATTTGAATACTGCAATCTCCACTGTACTAAGGCTGAGTTGGCGGTGATCAGGAACTAACCATCTGAGGTTGACCTCGAAAATGAGTTATCCTAAAGCTAACCTAATACAATACCAATTATTTGAGCTACCAAGCTACCAACACCAAACTGACATGATCGAGATCTACCCCTACTCGGCTTACAATGTTATTGGAACCACATACAATGAAGCTCTCATGTGCTATCCTTTTCTAACATCCGTGCTATCCTTTCTAATAGTGAATATTCTTTTGCACGATTATGTGTTTTCCCTTGTAAATTATTCTCCTTTTCTTAGTAGCTAGGGTCCCATTTATGTAATATTTTTGTTATTTAGGACTTATCTTAATTGGGTACTACAAATACTTACAGAATGTAATTGCCACATCATCATACACTAAACTTTTACTCTCTTAAGCTAAGTGTCCTTCTTACTTTTGAGTTACTCTTATCTAGCATATTGAGCATGGACTAGTGGCGAGTGACCTCCAACCATAGTTATGCGTCATATCAAGTATGACTCGAGTTCGTAGGGGTGTTGGTATATCATATCCTTTGTTGATGTACTAAAACCCCTACTCAACCTTCGATTATCATTTACTCTTCGAGCCATCTCGTGACTCGAACCCATCATGTTGGTTACGTATGATATTAGCTTCGTATGTTCATCTATGGTAGTTTGTATCATCTTGGTATTAAAGCACTATGCTATGCTCGAAGCTAGATTCTATTTTTGTGTCCTTGGAGTAATTTGTTACTACTCTCATGTGATAATGGTTTTATTGTTAACCTTGGAGTATAGTAGATGAGAATTGTTTTATGCTCTATTTTCCCTTGTTTTCGATATGTAAAAATAGTATGGTTGACTATTCGCTTGCTGTGTAATTGTTATGTAAAGAATCCATCAATGTCAAACTCAAGTATTCAAGGAATTTTGGGAAACCAAGAAAGTGGTACTCAATATAGCTAAGGACAAGAAGGAAGCTTTACACCTTAGTCAGTAGGTGACCACTTAAATAGGATTACTAACTTAGTGGCTATTTTGGTGACTGTTATCTAAGAAGACAAATAGTAAGCAAGAAATCGCCTCACTAGGGAACGTGAATAGCAAGGGTAAGGCAATGGACAATTTGGTCGGGTTAATGCCCTAGCTTGACTACCCCGAGTTGAAGGAGTTGGTAAAGATGCTAGATGAAGACTAGCACTTAAAGAGATTAAAGAGGAAGTGGAAGGAACTAACGAAGTAGAGGAGTACTATGAGCATGAGGAAAGAAATGTACGAGCCTTTAAAGTTGAAGGATTGAGAATGTATATTCTAAGTTTTTTCTAGAAGTAGCGATGCTGAGGACTACCTAGATTAGGTAGATAAGATTTGAAAGTAGTCTAAATGCCATGAAGTTCCCAATAATGCAAAGGTTAGACTTGCTATGTTGGAGTACAATGGTTATGTCGCCTTATGGTGGAAGAACTTGCAAGCTACCAAAAGAAGGGAAGGAGAATTAGAGATTGGGAGTTGGGATGAAATGAAGAGATTTATGTGGAGGTGGTTCGTGCCAAGCTAGTATCTGTAGGATGCCTTTAAAAGACTACAAGAATTGAGACAAAGAGGATCAAGTGTGGATGCTTTTGTTAAAGAATTCTAATTGTTAATGATTCAATGTAAAGTCATAGAGCTAGAGGGCTGAATTGTATCTCGGTTCATTAATTGTATACCCCTAAAATTTTTTATTTAGCTTTTGAAATAGATTCAATTATGTTAGACAATTTAGGAGTCGACAAGGCTAATGAAAGAGAAAACCCTAAAAGAGTTAATCAATCACGTAAGAAACTTTTCTACCCTAAATGCATCTAAATGCTAAAGATTCCATTAAATAGTGATAAAAACCCAAAAATGACCACTTTAAAGACATATATGCACTAATTCATCATAATATACCCTAAAACCCTAATTGATAATATAACCCTTATATTTTGCCAAAATCATTAGTAAAAGGTTAGAGATGACTTTTAATTATGCATATATGTTTTGAATCCTCAAGTAGTCTTTTAGAAACTAAGATAAGGAATCATAGATTACTTTTATTTCTTAAGTATATGATTAAGATAGTATTACATGGAGTTAAGAGTATAGTTGAAGATTAGGTTGAATATAGTAAACCTTAATACTCTAATTAGTACTTTTTACACTAGTTACACAAAGTCTTTTATCAAATGATGTATATAGACTATAAATACCTAAAGTAAGACCTCATCGACTATTTTTACTAATCAATTTAACAAATACCTTATTTCCTCTTACTTCCTTAATTTTCCTTAATTACTACATTATGTCTTCAAAATTACATATGCTTAAGGAAAGTTGACCAAGTCAACACATGTTGACTAAAGTCAACAATTTGAAAAGTCAACAAATGTGTCCTTTTCATTTGAAGAAAATATCTTCCTTCTTATGATTCCCTTTCTTTTCTTTTCTTTTAGCATTTCTTATTCCTTCTCCTCCTAAATTACCGTCCACTTCTTTCCTGCTAGACCCCACCTTCTTCTTCATTCCAAAAACAAAACAAAACAAAAAGAAACAAAGTAAAATCCCCTCCTCCATTGCGGTAAGCTTCCATCTTCCATTTCACTTTCAATACCTTCTTTTTTGTCTCTATATTCCAATACAAATTAAGGTATGTACTTATGATACTATGTTTTGCTTCATCTTCTTTGCTAGTTAGAAGAAGAGTTAGGTTAGGTTAAGTAGTTATGTGTTGTGTAAATATATGTTGATTTAGGCTTAAAGTTCAAATCTTGCATATGGAAGTGTAGAATTCTTTAGGCAATGGAAGAAGATGCATGTGTACATGTCTTTGAGCATGTGTACATAAGGGTATGCTAGAGATATACATGCATAAATACTATTGTACATAAGTATACAATATGAACATAACTTAAAATAAGGTATATACTAACTATACATACATATACCATGTCAAATATACCCTTAAAGTACAAAAAGAATGAAATTGTGAAGCTTTCTTAAGGAGGTAGATAAGGCATACGAAAATACGTATGAAAATAGGTATGTCACCGTATGCGTATATGGGTATGTATAGTAGTATATGTATAAGTACTTATAAGTACACAAGTATATATATTAGTATATTAGAAGTATAGGTATGTATATCACATATGTATAAATTATGTAAATATATAAGGATAAGACTGGACTAATGATGTAAGCAATGATGTCATTAAAGGATTACATAAGCCATGACATCATCAAATGATTGCATAAGCCATGACATCATCAAAAAGATTACATGAGCCATGACATAAGCATAAACTTGTAAAAGAATAGATTATAAGATGACATAAGAATAGAACTTATATATGTATACATGTACTTAGGAGTCGAAGATCCTTTAAACCTTAATACACTTCTTAGATTGAATTAAACTTAATCAAGTATGTAAATTAGTAGCACTAATGTAAAATTTCCTGAGTGTAAGAATCAAATAGCTAATTCAAACATTAAGTCATATACTAGGGTATAAACATAAGCAATAAGAATAATTAAACCTCAATAAGAAAAAATTTCAATAAATTTAGCCTATATTGTAAAACACGGGTCATAACATCCAAAACGGACATCATCGTGTGAACGTGCGTCCGAAAACGATGAAAAACGATTATAAATTCATAAATATTGAAAATAGAAAGAAAAAGTTATGTACGATTAGCAATTAGGTTTAATCGAATAAGGGCTAATAGTAATCTAAGTAGAATTAGGTAGATAGATATCTATAACCATTAGTTGAGTCAACTACTTATTATCCTTATTATCTTGTAATGATCAAGTGATCCCGACAAAGGCGAAGATCTCCCGATCGGTTATTACGACTAGAGTGAGTAGTCATAGTCAAGTGAGTACTCCCAATGACTCTATACTTGTTTGTACTTGTAGTTAGTGCACTTAAATTGAATATCAATAACTTGATGCATGGGGTTTCAGGATATGCGTATGCTTGATATTGATTGATTGTTGTAAGAAATATTATTAAATACGATAATTGATGATTTGATGGTATGATTGATTTTTATATGATTTGGATGGCTTGTTGATATTGATTGATCGCCTCATAATTTGACCTAATTATATTTGGCTTATCTTAAATTAAAAGGGTCATGCATTATCCATGTATTAAAGTTACTTATTCCGGCCGTCACTTCACGCGGAGATAAAGAGAGGCTTTGCGGGGGTTGTTTATATATAATAAAGTGTTTTTGTACGATGCACTCAAACAACATGACCTTACTCGAACCTACGGTCTTACTAGGCGATGGAGACGCCAACCATATGGTTGAAGGTCGAGTCTAGAGATCTCCGCTGTAGGGTGTGAGTGTGGACTGCAGGGGCCGCCTTACCGCTAGGCTTGGGACTTTTTGAACTACTGGATTTTTAGAAATGAAAATGTAGTTTTTTGTGAAATACGAAATTCAAAGTTATGCGTAAAAACCTAGGGGCTAAAGCCCGGTCGTGATTAGTGCCGATGAATCTCCAACCCTTATCTCGGAGGGTGTTAAAATTCGATATTTTATGCAGCACCGGTCAACTGCATATATTGTTTGGCATACAGCGTGTGCATGTATTCATATGGTTGTAACAATTTGTTTGATAATTTGTTTGTCAGTATGGTATGAGAGATAACTCACTAAGCTCTTGTAGCTTATTCCCCAATAGTCTTTCTTTTGCAGGTTTACATACGATGGGATTGAGATAAGTCTCGAATGTTGAGTGCAAGATGAAGATATGTACTTTAGTGTTAGAATTAGTTGAGATCTTTATAAGTGATACATAAACACTTTGTAGAAAATATTCACATGTTATAATTTAATATAATTTAATTTTTCCTACAATTTTATAATGTTGGTATATTTGTCTTATTACTTGGTAGGGGATACCGATTCTCTATAGTTCTAAGGAACTGTAGGATATCAGACATCCATAGTTATTTATAATTATATATTATGTCATGTTACAATAAATTAATTACTTGAAAATCATTAATCTTAGTGATTTATTATTTGGAGTCTTGCAATCTTTGACTTAGAAGACGGTTTTCATATCATGGGTGCACATATGTTATGGAAATTTTAGGTAATCCTACTAGGCCCTTTATAAGGTCTTGACATTAGTAGATTACAGTATGACATTAGGGATGTTCTAGAAACCCTGGATGTTGGAACGCTTGATGACATAATCTAAGTTGCCTAAAGGATAGAAATACACTGAATAGAAAGATTCCAACCGCCTATTAATCAGCTAGGAAGTAGCCAAACTATTCCAAGCAGACTTATGCGAACATAACCAAGCAAGATTGTTAAGACTCAACTCATTCCGGCTACCCGAGCCGAGGAGAAGGAACCCTTAAGGAAGTTCGAGAAGGGATAAAGTTTAAGGAGAAACACAAGTGAGATCAAGTGTTTCAAATGCTAAAGATTTGGATATATGGCTGCTCAGTGTCCGAATGGGTGAATAATGGTGATTTAAGGTGAGGTGCCGACTATTGAGGTCAATAACATTGATGAAGAAGCTAAGGAGTTGAGAGAGGATGAATTGTAAACCTTACTTTTAGAGGGCCTAAGACTCAATTAAGAGTACTTTCCGAACGTCCCTAAAGATCAACTAAACTAAAAACTTAAATTTATATTTAGAAACAAATTAATTTTTTACAATTCAAAAGCCAATTATCGAGAAAACCTGAGCTTGAAGAACTACAAGCTCTAAAGCTACTTAAAACCGTAAACCTTAAAGCCATTAAGGAATTTTAACCCTAAATAATTAATCGATAATTTAATTTGAATAATTTCATCCAACTTTTAGAGAATTTCACAATTTTATGAAAATCAAATCATAAATTACAAAACAATGTAGGATAGAAATCCTAAAACAATTTTCTATAAGGCTATGTCCTTATCTTCATGTATAAGCCTTACACATAAATAAGTAGACCAACCAATCACCTTAGATAACTTATCAATTGAGAGTTGGAATCAATTATCAATTGATAACTTATCAAAAACTAGTGATAAGACAATTTCCTTATCACTTCTTCACTTATACAAAATATGGACAATTTTTCACAAGAATTAATAAGCTTTACTTTAATAAAGGAGACAAGACCACTCCATGGCATGCAAGGACTTAAAATGACAGATCTAAAAAGGGGAGAAAGGGGGGCCATGCATTGGTCATTCACCCATCAATCACTTTCTCTTACACATCACTATTCATCCCTTAATGCTTACATCATCAAGAGTTGCAATTGTTGACTTTATGTAAGCTACAAGACAACACATCCAAGACATTTAAACACTCCTTCTCTCTCCATTTCCAACCGGCCATACTCTTCCCCATTTCTTTCACTTTCAATTTCACTTTCACTTCATCATTCTCTCTTTTGAAACAAACATAAAAAGGGGAAACAACCTTACCCCACAAAATCCATTTTCTTCCATTTTGAAGCTTCAACTCACGGCATTTTTTCCTTTCCTCTTGTGCCATTTTATTTCATCATTTAAGATGATTTAAGACCACTATAATCTTCCATAAACCCCTTTTCAAAAGACCAAAAGATTCGGGTTTCAAAAGGGTAGGCAAAAAGGAGGAAGCAAAGTTAAAGGCTTAAGAGGAACCTTAGTGCACAACCACCAAACTTTGCGTTAAGGACGAGTAAGTATTTCTTGTGATGTGTGGGTTGATATTTATGTTAGGAGACTTGGATTTCTTGAAGATGCAAGAAAGGTTTAAGTTGTTAGAATGTCCAAAAATCGTTTTAAGAAACCAACCACAAAACCCTTGCATGAAGTTGAAATATGAGCATGTAAAGTTGGTATTTTGTGAAGACATTTGTTTAATGTTTTGAATGGAAGATTTTAAGCTAAGGAAACCTTGAAATGAGAACTTTAATGGAGGATATGCATGCTGGACGTGAGGGTTCCATGGCCATTTGAATATTGATTTTGTTTCCATTTAGTTAAACATGCTCAAATCTAGATTTAAGTTAAGGAAAAATCCATCACATGAAGTTTTATGAAGAAACCAACTTTGCATGACATGAGCCATGATATGGGAGTTGTATTAAGTATGAGATCTTTTATTTCTTTATGTGGAACATGAGTTAAAGGATCATTTGATGGAAGGAAACTTAAGTTAAGATTTGTACACAAGTAGTTAAGTGCATAATCTACCCCCTAAACTTAAGGAAATGATGAAACAAGTTGAAAAACCATGTGAGGACCCCTTAGGACCAACATGAACAGATCTGGAACATGGGAAAATGAGGCCTAAAAATATGATAAAAGTAAAAGAACAAAGTGAAAAGATTAACTAAAGCAAGTATAGTGAGCATATAAAGCCTAAAACCCAAAACCTAGCTTAAAACTCCCAAAACAAGCCTAAAACTCTAGGATGGGCCTTCAACAAAAATCTGATCAGCACCTTAAAGTACCAAGAAAGGTTGTTTAAAAGCCCATAAGAAATCCAAATAGGGCCCCATAAGCCCACCAAAGTCATAAACCTTAGTTTGAACTAAAAATAAGCCCATTTGACAACTTAAGCTCACTAAAGGGCCCAAGAAGTGGTTGTTAGCCTTAGGAATATAAATCAAAGTTGTAAATCTGATCTCAAGGAGTATTTTAAGCTTAGGATAAAATCTAAAGACCAAGCCCAAAGGATTCCTCAAGCTATCAAAAGCTCATTTACCAAACAAGGCCCAAAAACACTCCAACACATGAGGAACGCTACTGTTCTGACCCATGGACAGAATTGCATACCTTATTTCGAAAATATACCTTACCACGTTAAAGTACACTCGAAAACGATGAAGATTGACTATAAGATCATAAAAATCGGATTTAAAACGAAAAAGTTATACGCGATTGAACTTTAGGTAAAAACCGGAAAAATTCCGAGAACTAGCTAAGAATATAACTTAAGGAAAATTTACATAGTTTCTTAAGTTTGCTTCAATTCCTTATAAAAATTATTTCAATGACCAGGGGACACTGTTTTCGGAGACGACTTGCCTCTGGACTACTTTGATTGAACCACATGGCAGAGTGAGTAAATTCCCGATGACTCTTTACTTGATTGTGCTTGTAAAGTAAATGCACCTAATCTTATATTTATAAATTTGGATGCTTGTGGGATATGGGAGATGCATGTGTATGAAATTATGGATGAGTGTGATGACTTGTTAATTATATATAATAATGGGAATTGTTTGCATGAATATATACTTGTGAATTGTATGGAATGAAATTGGTTGATCACCCTGAAAATCAAGTTAATCACTTATATGATTAAGAACTCAAAATGAATCATGCATTCCCCATATTGCATACGGGTAACACCGACTGCCGCTTCACGCAGAAGATGGGAAGGGACTCACAGGAATACAAGTTTCCTGCAGGATTGGGCACTAGCTATGCCATCATATATATTGAGTATCTGACCTAAGCTGATGGGCTTACTAGGCGCTTGGAGACGCCAACCGTCGGCGAGGGGCCGAGTCTTGTGGCTTCTGCTTAGGGCTTATGTTTGTGGACTGCGGGGGCTACCACACCGCTAGACTTGGGATTTTTTTTTAAGGATACGGTTTGATTTTGGTAAAGGAAGTATATATATATGTATATATGTAGAGTTTTGTTGTGATATGAGCACGATAGTGCAAATGAAATAAAACCCAAGGTCTAGAACCCGGATTTTGGTTTGGGTCGGTTAATTATCTCCAAACCCCGACTTCAGGGGGCGAAATTCTAAGTCGTATGCAGTTCCTAGGTCACTGCATGCGTTGTATGGCATACTGTTTGTTCATGCATTCATATGATTGTGCATCTAATAAATTTCTGCCTTGTGGTACTGATGAGGGCATTTATCTCACTAAGCGTAAGCTTACTCCCCTATAGATTTCTATTGGTGCAGGAGAACCTCTTCGTCAATCCGGGCCGAGGCATGCTCGTGGTAAGTCTCGGGTAGAGACGGGTTGGAGCGATCAGAGAGCGAAGAGGATATTTTGTAATAGATATTTAGATACTTTCATGTATTTATGCATTACTTAGATTTTATGCAGTTCCGTTATGAAATGCATTCCTTTGTAATATTGTTTTGGTGTGGGTCTTACGAGCCCACACAATTAGTTAATTTATAACATAGAAGTAATTTTAGTTAAATTGCTCTATATCACTTGTCTATGGGCCTAGTGGTAACGTAGAGTGGAAGGAGCCTTGTGTATCGTATGAAAGGCCTATGATCAGCAAGGGGGTTGATAATAGACCTTTATACGGTACACGACGACCTATCACGACAACGATACTGTTGGGTCGTTATATGAATAGATTAAACTATTTAAGGAGGAAGTTATCTACGGAGAGGAAGCCAACTTTTTGTCGACCACTTTAATATCGAGGAGGACGATGATCATCAGCCCTATACTTAAAGACAAACAAAGGGAAAATCTCTACCATATTAGGTAAAAGGTAAATGAGTCATTATGTGCCTTAATAGTTGATAGTAGAACTTGCAATAATACAGCCTCTACATTTATGGTCTAGTAGCCAAAATTGCCAACCATACCAAACCTAAGACCTTACAAGCTTCATTGGCTTAGTGATAAGGGAGCCCTTTAGGTAAACAAATAGGTATCTATGCCAATTTGCATTGGAAAATATCTAGACGAAGTGCTTTATGATGTACTACCTATGAATGTGTCTTACATTCTACTTGGATGATCATAGATGTCTAATTAAGCAGTTATATATGACAACAGGAGCAATATATGTTCTGTGGAGCATGAAGGAAAAAGGTTGAAATTGAGTCCTATGACTGCTGAGCAAGTAAAGGTCTTGTAGTCCTAACTTAGCGGAACCTTAAAAAAAGAAGCTTTGGTGTTGACCCAAGTTGACTTGAAAAGAGAAATAGAGCTAGAGGGACCGACCTATTTGCTTGTTCGAAGACTTCTAAAGATGAGACCTGGGGATGAAGAGCTGTCGACTGAAGTAATAACCTTATTAAAGGATTTTGTCAATATGTTTCTAAAGGATCTGCCGAACAATCTACCCCTAAACTAAGGCATCAAGCATGTGATGAACCTATAGCCAAGAGTCGCATTGCTAAACAAGCTTGCCTATAAGCTAAATCCTATGCAACCTACCGAACTGTAGAAGCAAGTAAATGAGCTACTAAAGAAGGGGTATGTATGTGAGTCCTTGAGCCCCTGTGCTTTATCGACTATATTAGTACTAAAGAAAGATGGTTCTTAGAAGATGTATATGGATAGCTGAGTGACCAATTAAATTACCATCATGTACAGGTAACTCGTACCTAAGCTTGATGACATGCTAAATGCATTAAGTGGAGCAAGAGTATTCTCCAAGATCAACCTTAAAGTTGAGTTCCATCATGTTTGAATTCATGAAGGCGATGAGTAGAAGATCACATTGAAGACACTATATGGTTTCTATGATTGGCTTGTAATGCCATTTGACCTATCTAATGCATCGAGCACATTCATGCACCTTATGAGCCATGTGCTCCGAGAATTATTAGGAAGTTTCATCGTAGTTTATTTTGATGACATTTTGGTGTACAATCCCGACTTGGAGACTCACCAATAGTATCTCCAATAAGTGTTTGCAAAACTTTGAGCTTCACAGCTCTACACCAATCTGAAGAATTGTGACTTTTGCCATTTCAAAGTGATCTTCTTAGGTGTTGTTGTAAGCGGATGAGGTGTTCAAGTTGATGATGAGAAGGTAAGAGTGATCATAGAATGGCTTGAATCAACTTATTCTACAAATGTGAGAAGTTTGCATGGCCTAGCATCGTTTTATCATCTATTCATAAAGGATTTCAATATGATTGCAGCCCTACTTACTAAACTATAAAGGAAGAATATTGAATTTAGATAGAGAGAGAAAGAGAGGAGGAGTTTCAAGGAAGTGAAAGAGAAGCTAACAAGGGCCCCTATCTTAGCTCTACTGAGCTTTAATAAGGTGTTTGAAGTGGAGTGTGATGCATGTAGACTAGGCATAGGTGTTGTGCTAATACAAGAAGGCTGATCTATTGCTTACTTTAATGAGAAACTTCAAAGAGCCATACTTAATTATCTTGTCTGTGATAAGGAGTTCTACTCCTTAATCTTAACCCTGACAGTATGGTAACACTATCCATTGCTTAGGGAATTTGTGATTTACACCTATCATAAATCCTTGAGGTATCTAAAAAGCCAACCAAAGTTGTCTCAAAGGAAAGAAGTAGATCGAATTCATGGAGGGTTTTTCTTATGTCATAAAATACAAGACTAGAAGAAATAATGTAGTGGTTGACACCCTATTAGGATGACATACCTTCTCGACCAAACTATAAACAAGGCTACTTAATTTTTTAATCATAGAGAATTTAGATGCTGAGGATCCACACTTTGGTCTTATCTATGCCTAATGTAGGGAAGGACAGACATTAGATGACTATCATAGGGAAGACGAATACTTATTTAGGAATAGGAGTATGTGTCCTAACCTGTTCTATTAGAAATATGTATCCTAACCTGTTCTACTAGAGAACTACTAATGTACAAGGCACATGGAAGGGGACTAACAGGACACCTTAGCCAACGTCGAACTTATGAGGTACTATCCTCTATATTCTTTTGGCTAAGGATGAAGAAAGATGTCCAATCCGTGTTAGAAAAGTATGTAACCTGTTGAAAGGAGAAGAGCCAAGCTAAGCAAGGACATTACCAACCCTTATCGATCTCGACCAAATCATAGTCTAAGCTAAGTATAGGCTTCATGTTAGGATTGCTAAGGAAGTCTCGAGAGAAGGACTCCATCATGGTGGTTGTAGATCAATTTAGCAAGATAGCTCATTTTGTGCCTTGTTCCAAAACTAACGACGCTTCAACTATCTCTTTTCTTTTCTTGTAGGAAGTAATCAAGCTGTACAGAATTCCTAAAACCATTGTTTCAGACTGAGACCTAAAATTCATGAGCCACTTCTAGAGGAAGTAGTAGAGGTGAATGGGAACTAAGCTACTGTACAACACATCTTGCCACCCATAAACTAAGGAACAAACCGAAGTTCTTAATAGAACCGTAGGAACTTTATTGTATATTGCTAGTAGATAAAACACAACCTACTAGGATCTGTACTTACCAATCATTGAGTTCGCTTACAATAGGACCACCCATAGTATAACAAACATGTCTCCATTCGAGGTCGCTTATGGGTTCAACCCTGAGCTGCCATTAGAACAAGTGCCCCAACCAACATTTGATGATGATTGGCCAATCGTTGAAAGAGTTAAGGAAATCAAAGCAATACATTAGAAGGTTATAGAGCAATTAGGTTAAGCTAACATTAAGCTTGAGAAGCAATGCCAAGGATGGAGAAAGAGAAAATTTTAACCAGGTGATTTAGTCTAGATATACCTCAGTAAGGAATGATTCAGAAACTTGAGGAAGAGTAAGTTGTCTCTTAAGGTTGACGAAACTTTCAAAGTGCTTGAAAAAGATCAATCCTGATGCTTATAAGACTGAATTGCTCGAAGGATATGGAGTCTTAGACTCCTTACTATTGCTGACCTACAACCTTATGCTCCCGAGGACGAGCAACCTAGAGCTAAACTAGATTTGATCCTAAATCTCAAACAACCCGAAGGGGATGATAAGGATCAAGGATCGATCATGCACTCCCAAGCTTGAGGACTTTCTTAGGTGGTTCGCCAATCCGTCCAAGGTGAGTTAAGTATCGAGGAGTAGTGTGTACCCCAGTCTAATTTGTCAAGCTATTTGCTCTATACACAATCCAAGATGTTACCAATGTGACTACCCAATATGTCGAGTTGAACCCTCCACTTTACATTAGTCTAAGAGCCAAATCTAAATACTATAATCTCTTCTATGACAAGGCTGAGTTGATAATGATCAAGAGCCGACCATTTGAGGCTAACCCTGAAAATGTGTTGCCCCTGAGCCAACCCATTGCAATATTGGGACCATAAATAGTGAAGCGCATACGTGTTATCCTTTTTTGACATCCTTATTGTCCTTTCTAACAGTGAATATTCTTTCGCACAATTACATGTTTCCCCTTGTAAATTATTCTCCTTTTCTTAACAACTAGGGATCCATTTATGTAATTTTTTGTTATTTAGGACTTACATTAACTGGGTATACAAATACTCGCATAATGTAATCGCTGCATCGTCATACATTTAACTTTTACTCTCTTGAGCTAAGTGTCCTTCTTACTCTTGAGCTACTCTTATCTAACCTATTGAGCATTTGATAAAGCTAATATAACCCCTCTTTTTATTAGTGGCAATTCAACGATATCCTAAAGATTTATGTGCTTAATTGAAAGAATTGACACTTAACTATTTAATATATTTGCCTCAAGTTTAATTCAATAAAAAAAGGAGAAAAGGAGCTGGAAAGAGTGCATTTGGAGCATGAAAACATAGAGGAATGAAGACTTTCCGTGAGTAAGGGAAGATCTACGACCGTGGCTAAAACAGTCGATGAATAGCAGTAGAAATGAGACGATTAGTGGAGCTTATGACCTTGAACCACGGCCGTGGTGGTGGTGACAACCACGTCTTTACACACGGTCGTGGTCCACCTGGTGTGCATGAAAAGAAAGAATTTTTACTCCATTTTATTTTTTTGTGGGGACATATATATAGAAGAGAGGAGAGAGAAGGGCAGAGGGTTCGGAGGATAGAGACATTTTTTCCTTTAGTTGTTTTGTGTTTTCGAGATAAAAAAGGAGGGTTTAATATAATTAGAGAGATTACACCGTGAGATTTATCGGAAGATCTGACAAACATTTGCTTAGATTTCAATTGAGAGTTTAGCTATTGGAATTTCTTGAGAAAAGTACCCACTTTCCAGTATTTTCATCTGTATAAGGAATCGGTGAGATTGTTCGCATTTCTTGTTATCATAGAGAATTGTGTTGCAATTGTAATTACATTGAATCATGAATTCCTTCGTACATACTTATATTGATGCTATGAATTCCATGGCTAACTAATTTATTAGATGGGAATGAGATAAACCCTAGAGTGTTAAAATGATTGTAGTAATTACGTTATAGGAGTAACATAAATATGGCTTATTTCAAATTGCAGCTCTTTCTATTTCAATTATGACTTGTCTAAGTTATGATTGTTAGAGGTTATAAACATGGGAATGTTTGTAAACTCATTAGGAGTTTTTGATTAAAGAATTCAGATAATTGTAGAAGTAGTGTTTAATTGTTTAATAAGAGATTATTGAGAGATTAATGCAATATCTTAGACTCATTAATCACTAAGGAATTAGGATAATTGGGCTAAAGATATTAGATTATCATATCATTGGAAGATGTATGATAATGCTATAGAATCTACTATTGATTAGAAAGCGGAAGCGGACTAATTAGATTAGAGGTCGAATCCTTAATTTAAGGAATTATAATCTCATTGAAATAACCATACATATATTATTCTATATAACTCAATGGCAACTTGATTAGTACCTCTAGGGTGGAATCTTGATTTCCCATCACTTTTCCATTAATAAGTTTTTAAGTCATTTTTTTGATCTCATTGTAATTGAATTAAGTTAGTTTTAATTTTAGTATACAAAAATTAGGAAAAAAAAAACCCCATTCTTGATCAACCTAAATATTAACTAAAGCTAGCATAGGTTTAGTACTCTACTTAAGTCTTCATAGGATCGACTCTTGTTTTCAACATTATACTACTTGATGCGATCCAGTATACTTGCTAGTATTGTGCTCCATTTTTTTTTAAACACCTTTTCAGCATATCAAGTTTTTGGTGCTGCTATCGGGGACTTAATTAGATATTAAACTTTTTAGCTTTGTTGGTAATTTAGGTGCATTTTATGTTTAGATTTGTTTTTGTCTCTTACAGGTTCTACATGCGAAGAAGTAGAAGTGCTGATCTTTTACCAATTGATCTAGAGATAGAATACACTTTATTTCAGTTGAGAAGGGATAATAGGCAAAAGGAGGAATTACAAGAGAACATCATGGCAAATCAGGATAATCGCTACCCTCAGAATGCTCCGTGAGCTCTTCGTGACTTTTCAGTCCCAATTGTTCAGGGACCTGCTATCAGAAGGTCAACCATGCAGGCTAACACCTTCAAACTCAAGCCGGTACTCATTCAGATGGTGCAATCAAATCAGTTTGGAGGATTTCCAAATGAGAGTCCAGATGAACAAATAGCGGGATTCCTCCAATACTGTAATCTGATCAAGATGAATGGTGTACCGGATGATGCAATTAGATTACAGCTTTTTCCTTTTTCATTAAGGGATAAAGCAAAAACATGGTTTAACTCTCTACCTTAGGATTCTGTAACTATATGGGTTGAGCTTTAGTCAATGTTTCTGAGGAGATTTTTCCCACCTGCATGCACAGCCAAGTTAAGGAGTGATATCACCAACTTCTCTAAGTTTCTTGGTGAATCACTATATGATGCATGGGAGAGATTTAAGGAAATAATCAGGAGGTGCCTATACCATGGACTCCCTGATAATCTCTTTATAGAGGTATTTTACCTTAGTTTAGATGAAACCATGAGGTCTTTAGTTGATGCTACAGCAGGAGGTAGCTTAATGGGAAAAAGTTACGAAGAAGCAAGTTTAAATTGGAGGAACTCATGCTTAGTTACATGCAGAAGACTGATACTCTCCTCCAAAATCAACAAGCTTCAATTCGGAACTTGGAGGGACAGTTGAGTCAATTATCTCAACAGATAAGTACTAGACCATCAGGGTCTTTACCTAGCAACATAGAGGAGAACCCCAAGGGAATTAATGCTATCACGTTGAGGAGTGGCAAAGAATTGGAAGAAGCAGACAGTAAGGTTAAGGAGAAAAGGGAGAGCTTAGAGAAAGAAAGAAGGAAGGCAAAGGAGGAGGAACTAAAACTGAAATCATTAGAGGTGAACCCATATGTTCCTCCTGTTCCTTTTCCTGGAAGACTGAAGCAGCAATAGTTAGACACGCAGTTTGCCAAATTTTTGGATGTCTTCAAGAAACTGCAAATCAACATTCCATTTGTAGAAGCTCTTTAGTAAATGCCCTCATATGCAAGATTCATGAAGGATCTGTTCACCAAGAAAAGGAAGATCAATGGAAATGAATAGGTGATGCTTACAAGAGAGTATTCAATGATCCTGCAAAAAGATTTTTCCCATTTTCCAACGAAGCAACAAGATCAGGGGAGTTTTACTATTCCTTGCACAATTGGAAATTGTTATTTTGATAAAGTACTTATTGATTCAGGTGCTAGCATAAATTTGATGCCCTTATCCATTTTCAGGAAATTGGGACTTGGAGAATGCAAGAAGACTCATGTCACCTTACAACTGGCTAACAGGAGCATTAAATACCCTAGAGGTATTATGGAGAATGTCTTGGTGAAAGTAGATAAATTCTACTTTCCAGTAGATTTCATTGTGTTGGAGATGGAAGAAAATAGAGAGGTACCAATGATCTTAGGTAGACGATTCCTTGCAACAGGTGAAGCACTAATAGATGTGGAACAAGTAAGCTCACTTTAAGAGTCATGGATGATCAGATAATGTTTAATGTATATGATGCCATAAAGAAGTTTGAGGAGTGTAAGTCATGTTATACCATTGATACAATTGACGAAATTATTTATGAGGATATGCAAGAGAATGCAGGTATATATACCATGGAGTCTGTTTTGAGAGATTTAGATTATTGGAGTGACAATGATGAACCTATGGAAGAAGTTGTGGAACAAGTGCCAGAAATCAAGGCTACACACTATGAGGAGTTAGGAACAAGTGCAACAAAACCAGTGTCATCTTTGATACAACACCCGATGCTTGAGCTTAAACCTTTACCTTATCATTTAAAATATGCTTATTTGGGAACAAATGATATGTTGCCAATAATCATTTCTTCTTTTTTGACAGATGATCAATAACAACAACTCTTAGAGGTCTTGAGAGAGCACAAGGAGGCGATAGGATAGACAATTACTGATATTAAGGGAATAAGCCCTTCGATGTGTACCATCGAATCTATCTTGAAGCTAAGTACAAACCTACAATTCAACCACAGAGACGACTTAACCTAACTCTCAAAGAGGTAGTGAAGAAGGAAGTGCTCAAACTGCTAGATGCAGGTATTATCTTTCCTATCTGTGATAGCAAGTGGGTTAGTCCTATTTAAGTAGTGCCAAAGAAAGGTGGTATGACTGTAGTGACAAATGAATCTAATGAGTTGATCCCTACTAGAACAGTGACGGGGTGGAGAGTGTGTATTGACTATAGGAAAGTAAATGATGCCACCCGAAAAGACCATTTCCCTTTTCCTTTTTTAGATCAAATGTTAGAAAAACTTGCAGGGCATGATTACTATTGTTTTTTAGATGGTTATTCTGGTTATAATCAAATCTATATAGCATCCGAGGACCAGGAAAAAACCACATTTACTTGCCCTTATGGCACGTTCGCCTTTAAGAGAATGCCCTTTGGTCTTTGTAATGTACCTGCCACTTTTCAAAGGTGTATGATGTCTAATTTTTTTGACATGCTAGAAAAATTCATTGAAATATTTATGGATGATTTTTTAGTTTTTGGTAAATCATTTGAAGCATGTCTAGTAAATTTAGGCTGTATACTCAAAAGATGCAAGGAGACTAATTTGATTTTGAACTGGGAGAAATGCCATTTTATGGTAAAGGAAGGAATAGTCTGAGGTCATAAAGTATCTAAAAAAGGGATTGAAGTTAACAGGGCAAAGGTGGAGGTAATTGAGAAGTTGCCACCACCCACATCAGTGAAAGGAGTTAGAAGCTTCCTTGGTCATGCTAGATTCTACAGGAGATTTATTAGGGACTTTTCTAAAATCTCTAAACCTTTGTGTAATTTATTGGAAAAAGATACTGCTTTTGAATTCAATGATGATTGTTCGCAGGCATTTAACTTATTGAAGGAGAAGCTCACGACAGCACCAGTGATTGTGGCTCTTGATTGGGAGCTTCCATTTGAATTAATGTGTGATGTTAGCAACTTTGCTATAGGTGTAGTTCTAGGCCAGAGGAGAGGTAAGTTCTTTCATGTTATATACTATGCTAGTAGAACTTTAAATGAAGCTCAACAGAATTACGCAACTACGGAAAAAGAACTTTTAGCGATCGTTTTTGCTTGTGACAAATTCCGTCCTTTTTTGATAGGTTCTAAAATCATAGTATATACTGATCATGCTGCGCTTAAGTATTTGTTTGCTAAGGCTGATGCTAAACTAAGACTAATCCCTTGGATTCTTTTACTACAAGAGTTTGATCTTGAAATTAAAGATAAAAAGGGAACTAAGAATATTGTGGCTGATCATTTGTCTAGGATAGAATCCGCTTGTGTAAATTTCCTTATCAATGAAACATTTCTTGATGAACAATTACATGTAGTAGGAATCCAAGAATTGCCTTGGTATGTCGATATTGTCAATTACTTAGTTAGTAAACTTTTTCCTTATAGTTTATCATCTCAATAGAAAAAGAAGTTTTTACATGATATAAAATACTATTTTTGGGAAGAACCATACTTGTTTAAATGTTGTGCTGACCAAGTAATAAGACGTTGTGTGGCAGAAAATGAGTAGTTTAGCATCATTGAGCATTGTCATTCGAAAGAAGTAAGAGGTCATTTTGGTGTAAAGAGAACGGTAGCAAAAATTTTGTCTTGTGGATTTTTTTGGCCCAAATTGTTTCATGATTGTAGATGTTTCATTATGACTTGTGCTCAATGCCAAAGGACTGGCAACATTTCTCGGAGACATGAATTACCACAAAATAGTATCCTTATAATTGAACTTTTTGATGTGTGGGGAGTTGACTTCATGGGTCCCATCCCTTCTTCTTTTTCAAATAAATACATTCTTTTGGCAGTAGATTATGTCTCAAAATGGGTAGAAGCAGTTGCTTTACAAAGTAATGATGCTAGAGTTGTCATTAGATTTTTGAAAAAGAACATATTTTCAAGATTTGGGGTACCTAGAGCTATCATTATTGATTAGGGGGTCGTACTTTTGCAATAGACAATTTGAAAAATTGTTAACAAAATATGGAGTTTCCCATAGAATTGCCACCCCCTATCATCCACAAACTTGTGGATAGGTAGAGGTTTCTAATAGGGAGATTAAGCAAATCTTAGAGAAAACAATCAATGCATCTAAGAAGGATTAGTCTTTAAAACTAGATGATGCATTGTGGGCTTATAGGACTGCTTTTAAAACTCCTATTGGAATGTCCCCATATAAGATTTTTTTTGGTAAGTCATGTCACCTACCTGTAGAGCTTGAGCACAAGGCATATTTGGCCATAAAATTTTTGAACTTTGATTTGCGAGCTGCATGTGAAAAGAGATTACTTCAATTGAATCAATTGGCTGAGTTCAGAGAAGAAGCATATGAGAATGCGAGGATTTACAAAGAAAGAGCAAAGAGATGGCAAGACAAAAACATCTTACAAAGAGAATTTGTGCTGGGCCAAAAGGTTTTACTATACAACTCTCGATTGAAGTTGTTTCCAGAGAAGTTGCGTTCAAGATGGTCTGGACCCTTCGTTGTCACTAAGGTTTTTCCTTATAGTACTGTAGAAGTGAAGGCGGAAAACAATCGTATTTTCAAAGTAAATGGACAACTTCTTAAGCATTACCAGGTAAGGAAAGACATTAATCAAGAGACCACAATTGTGGATCTTGAAAATCCTAAGTAAGTCAAAGGAAAGTCGGGCTATCGACTCTAAACTAAGCGCTTCATGGGAGGTAGCCTATGTTTTAGGGAAGAATAAATTATTATAATAATAATAATAAATTAAATAAAAAAAAATCCACAGTAGGATTTACGGGGTTACCCCACGGCCGTAGGATTGGTTATGGCTACCCCAACAAAAAATCCACAATGGGATTTATGGGGTTACCCCACGGTCGTAGAAATTACCTACCACTCAGGATACTACCGTGGGTCGATGAACCGTTATAAAAAAAAAAAAAAAAGAGAAGAAGAAGAAACCACGGGTCGGGGCATGACCGTGGGTCTTCCCGTGCCTGATTTGGGTATTTTAAATATGGGTATGATAGAATTTTTTCTTCTTTCTCTTTCATCTTATATTTCCTTCACTTTCTTCCTCTTTGCATTTTCTCTCTCTAAACCTTTTTCCTCAAAGGTTTTCTTCAAAAAGTTTCCATCTTTGTGCACTACATCTTCTTTCTTAAGCAAAAAAAAGGTAACATCTTTCACTTTCATCCAATTTCCTGCACTTTTCTATGTGTGTTCTCGTCTCGGGTAGAATAGATTTGAGTTGATTATTTCATTTCGTGATGAAGGGGACTTTGATTTTTGAATGATCTTGTATTTCTCTTGCATGTGCATGTCAAAATCACTTGTCCTTTATTGTTTTTGACTAATTTTTAAAGAACGGGTGCATGTAATGGGTATCTGCAAATGTTTCTATTGTTAATGTTTTAAAGCTTGCTTCTTTTGTGGTGTTTATATATGTTCTGAATAAAGTCTATAGATCTTGCTTATACACGGCCATAGAAGGATTTTTACTAGCCATTTTTCTTTTGAAAATACAATTTTTGGCGTGAACTTCGCACTAAATGATGAGCCACGGCCGTATCATGTATGGAGCTCCTCTGTCTTATTGTGTGATGTGAGAAAAATGCTTGTTGATGATTTTCTGCTATGTCGCCTAGTCAAGGGTTTACGTATTTTGTTCAAATACTCGTACTTGATGATTTTATTTTTTTTAAGAATCTTAGTATGTTAGAACATCAATTATGAGTATTATATGGCTGCATTTCAGATGCTGAGAGACCAAGGCCAGTCATCTTCCAAAAAGAGAGCACACAAGGATAAAAGAACAGCAAGACCAACTATTCAATAGTGAAAGGATCCATATCCTTTTGGCTTGAGGTAACAACATCAGGACCGCTACAACTTAGTGTTGAAAGAGAAGGTGATTAAAGTTAGCACGGTTTTAAATTGGGAAGTGTTAGAGCGATATGGCTTCGTTCAAGAATTCGAGACCTTCTTCCAAGACAGGGCATGGAGAAATCTGTTAGATATCAAAGAAAACATTTATCGGAAGATTGTTGTGGAATTTATGGCTACATTTGAACTCACAGCTAACCCAACCATGGGAATGGAAAATTCAGTATTCTTTTTGTTTGGTGGTAGGTACTTTACAATGTCTATTGGTGAGTTCATAAAGATGCTGGGAATTTATGAGAATGAGGAGTATGTTTTTTCTGATGATTTGGAGAGACTGAAGGATTATTGGTACGATCAAATGTTAGCAGCTAGATTTTGGGATGTGATTGGCAAAGGGTCTTACAGTACATCCACCTCTCAGGGTTCTGAGTTGAAAAATACTGCTGACAGGATACTTAACTATATAATTGCCCGCTCTACAAGTGGGAAGATAGATAGTGAAGGGATTGTAAGCGTGTTTGATTGTTTGCCAATGTGGTCCATGATTCAAAACCGATGTCTGAATGTTGGACTCGTAGTAGTCAAGTGCATCAGACGATAATGTAAGAAAGGAAGAAAAGGAATCTATGTGGGAGCATGGATTACAAGAATTCAGAAGAACATGGGGGTTTTTTCAGAACAAGAGCCAACTGATAGAGTGGGTTCTTCTATCTTAATGCCTGAATAGATTCTTCGAGTATGGGGTTTTGGTCCAGTTCCTGAAGAAGAATCAGGTCCTAGCAAGGTTGAAGTTCCTCAGCAAGAAAGGAGAGGATTCTCTACCTCTCTCAATCAATTTCAAGAAGACATTGAGGGAATTAAAAGGGAACAACAAGTACCAAGAAAAGAAATCAAAAGCTTGAAGAAGTATGTCTATACTTGCTTCAAGAAGATGGGTGATGCTTTGGGCTTCAACGTTCCACCCTGCGGGAGTAGTTCTGATGAGGACGTTGTTCCTCCACTACCACCGCCTACTGAAGATCAACCCCCTGCTGAAGATCTTCCTATTGCCATTATTCCTAGCTCATCCATTGGAGGTTGTCGAATAAAAATCACACCCAGAAGGTCTACCATAATCAAAACAGGGAGTTTAGTAGAACCTATACTAGAAATTGTAGAAGAAAGCTCATCTTTCGAAGAGAAGGATTCTAGAGACAAGGAGGACACCAACTATAGTGATGAAGAGGAGTATGGTGATGATGATGATGAGGATTATTCATTGTATTTCTGCATTTTCGAATCACAAATACTTTGGTGTAATTAGCTTTGGAAAGTACGCTATCAATTGTCAGCTATTTTGATGTACTCCTTTCCAGGGAAGTTTCGTTACTCCAATGCATGTTTAATGTTTTACTTTCCTCACTTATACTTTCAGAGTAGACAATAGGGACATTATCCAATACTAAGTGTGGGGAAGGTTGTATGTGCATATGATAAGATGAATAAGAACTTAAGGATTGAGAATGCTCTTGAGACTACAGTTGCATGTATTACTGAACTTGTCTTGTCCTTAAAGTGATATGGCTATTTTTGGGATACATTTATGCACGACTTTCATATAATCTGAGATTGCACGTTGTTTCCTTTATGAAAAAAAAAAAACAAAAAGGGAGACTTGAAGAGGTGCCTTACTCACTTACTATTGTGACTAGTTTACTTAGTGATAATTAAGTGATAGAATCTTTAAGGCACAAATTTACCTTTTGTTTAGCTTTTGAATTTGGAATTTGAGAGTAGGTTGAGTCTTTGAGTGTAGAATAAGTAGGTCTACTTCTTAGTGGATTGAGCTTGTGTATGTTCCTTTAAGTTACCTTGAGAGTATTTTAACACTTAGTGAAAGAGGTAGATGAATTATAAAAAGAGTCTTAATGGAAGGTAACATGGAAAAGTGAAAGTAAAACCCTTACTCCAATGTCTTAGGTAAGTGAGTTAAGAGTATCCAATCTTGAATGTTAGAGTGAGTGAGAGTTTGTAGGGGTCCCTTTAAAACCTGGTCAATTGGGTGATGAGCCTGGGATGTGCCGACTTAGTGAACTCACTATAACTAGAAGGGTGGAATGAGAAAAAAAAACTAATCAAGTATATATATATATACTTGAAATAAAAAAATAACAAAATAAAATAGAATAAAAATAGATAAATCTAGGGAAAGAGTGGATACCTTCTACTTTCACTTTGTGTTAACTTGTTTAGATAGGTAATTTGAGAGATCATATACTTGTTCATTGCTAATGAAGTTTAAATAAGTTTTCTTCCTCACTTGACTGAGCATTTACTTTTGAACTAAGAATTCTAAGGTTAAACAATAGGATTAAAAGTTTACTCTTTCTAGATTATTTACTCAATTATAACTAAAGTAATCTAGTTACATGTCTACAGTATAGTTAGAGTAGTGGGCACCAGAAATGCAAGTCTTAAATTATGAGAAAGACAAGATGTTAGGATTATGGTAAGAAGGAAATAATGTGCTTTTGATGATGTATTATTGAATTGATTTTGTCTAATTGCTTGAGGATAAGCAAAAGTTCAAGTGTGGGGATATTTGATAAAGCTAATTTAACCCCTGTTTTTATTAGTGGCAATTCAACGATATCCTAAAGATTTATGTGCTTAATTGAAAGAATTGATACTTAACTTTTTAAATATTTGCCTCAGGTTCAATTCAATAAGAAAGGGAGAAAAGGAGCTGGAAAGAGTGCATTTAGAGCATGAAAACACAAAGGAGTGAAAACTTTCCGCAAGCAAGGGAGGATCTACGACTGTAGCTAAAACAACCGATGAATAGCAGTAGAAATGAGATGATCAGTGGAGCTTATGACCTTGAACCACGGTTGTGGTGATGGTGACAACCACGTCTTTACACACGGCCGTGGTCCACCTGGTGTGCACGAAAAGAAAGAATTTTTATTGTATTTTATTTTTTTGTGGGGACATATATATAGAAGAGAGGAGATAGAAGGGCAGAGGGTTCGGAGGATTGAGACATTTTTTCCTTTAGTTGTTTTGTGTTTTCGAGATAAAAAAGGAGGGTTTAATATAATTGGAGAGATTACACCGTGAGATTTATCGGAAGATTTGAAAAATGTTTGCTTAGATTTCAATTAAGAGTTTAGTTATTGGAATTTCTTGAGAAAAGTGTGCACTTTCCAGTATTTTTATATGTATAAGGAATCGGTGAGATTGTTCACATTTCTTGTTATCATAGATAATTGTGTTATAATTGTAATTACATTGAATCATGAATTCCTTCGTACATACTTATATTGATGCTATGAATTCCATGGCTAACTAATTTATTAGATGGGAATAAGATAAACACTAGAGTGCTAAAATGATCGTAATATGACTTATTTCAGATTGCAGCTCTTTTTATTTCAATTATGACTTATCTAAGTTATGATTGTTAGAGGTTATAAACATAGGAGTGTTTGTAAACTCATTAGGAGTTCTTGATTAAAGAAGTTAAATAATTGCAGAAGCAGTTTTGATTGTTTAATCAGAGATTATTGAGAGATTAATGCAATATCTTAGACTCATTAATCACTAAGGAATTAGGATAATTGGGCTAAAGATATTAGATTATCATATCATTAGAAGATGTATGATAATGCTATAGAATCCACTATTGATTAGAAAGCGGAAGCGGGCTAATTAGATTAGAGGTCGAATCTTTAATTTAAGGAATTATAATCTCAATGAAATAACCATACATATATTATTCTATATAACTTAATGGCAACTTGATTAGTACCTTTAGGGTGGAATCTTGATTTCCCATCACTTTTCCATTGATAATTTTGTCAAATCATTTTTTTGATCTCATTGTAATTGAATTAAGTTAGTTTAATTTTAGTATACAAAAATTAGAAAAAAAAAAACCATTCTTGATCAACCTAAATATTAACTAAAGCTAACATAGGTTTAGTACTCTACTAAAGTCCTCGTGGGATCGACTCTTGTTTTTGACATTATACTACTTGATACGATCCAGTATACTTGCTGGTATTGTGCTCCATTTTTTTTTAAACACCTTTTCAGTGTATTAGCATTGACTAGTGGCGATTGACCTCCAGCCATACTTGTGTGTCATATCATGTGTGACTTAAGTTCGTGTGAGGCATTAGTCTGTTATATCCTTCATCAATGCATAGGAGCCCTTACTCAACCTTCAACTACCATTTACTCTTCAAGCCATCTTACGGCTCAAACCTACCTTATTGGTCATGTATGATATTGGCTCCATATGTTCATCCACAGTAGTCTATATCACAGTATAAGCAAATTGCTAATTACCATATGCTTAGGTAACATGCATAAAAGGCACTAGGTTCCAACAAGTAAGGGGCCTCTCTCCCTCTCACTTTGAAAGAGTTCTTCCTCCTCTTTTTAGAGAGCAGAAGTAAAACACCCTTCACCCATACACTAGATGAGCATAGTGCACTAGGTCCTTTGTGCTCGTCCCCTCATTTCTCAGTCCTCCTCACTAGCTTAAGCATCAGAGGGCTCTCATTGATATAGCTCGATGTGGATGAACACGTAATGTCCACTATTGTACAAACTAAGGGGATAGGTTTGAACCTTGAGATGGTCTGAAAGATAAATGAGAGTTAAAGGTTAAGAAGGGTCTATGTACATCGATGGTGGCTATGATGCACCAATGCCTTACACGAGCTTAGGTCACAGTTGATATGATGTACAAGTGTAGTCGGAGGTCATTTGCACTAGTGCATGCTTAATAGGCTAGGTAAGAGTAGTTGAGAGTAAGTAAGATACACTTAACTCACGCGAGAAGAAAAAATGTCTATATGTTAATTGTATTCACACTTGCGGCTATTACAATACACAAGTATTTATATGACTTAAGTAAGGTAAGTCCTAAGTTAGTGTAAAATACAAAAGGATTCTTATTTGTAAATGAAAAGGAATAATTTAGAGGGGTAATGTTGTAAACAAGCATAAAGAATATCCAATGATAAAAAAGGATAGTACAGATGTTAAGAAAATCAAGGCGTGTATCAGCTATCCATTTTATGCTCCCAATGATGCTGTTAGTAAAGCAAAGCAAGTTATGAACAAAATAGGTTGGGGTCAACAACTCGACAACTCAATAGCTTGGATATTTGAGGTTAGGAAAGGGTTGGTTCATATGGTTGCTCATTGTTAGGTCAGCCTTGGATAAGTGTCAACATAGCCTTGGCATGTACTAGGTTATTAGTACATAATTCGATACTTACCTTTGTATAGTTGTATTATGGATGGGTCAGCTTAGTGTATAAGTCAGTCACCTTGGCAGCTTCTTGTTTGATATGGAGGGTAAAGTAACTCAATAGGTCGAACTAAGGAATGTATTGCTCTTTTGAGTTCAACTCTCCTCGAACAGCTCGGCAAACCATATGAGCAAGTCCTTAAGCTCGAAAGCACCTGATTGATCTGTGATCCCTATTGTCCCCTTTAGGCTATTTAAGATGAGATCCTGGTTTAGCTCCATGTTGCTCATCTTTAAGAGTATGCAAGTAGAGTTCAGCAACGTTAAAGGAGTCCAAGACTCCATACTCTTCTGGTAGTTTAATCTTATAGGCATTAGAGTTGATCTTTTTGAGCACTTTGAATGGTCCATCAGCCTTAGGAGATAACTTAATCTTCTTTAAGTGTGGAAAGTGTTCCTTATTAAGGTGTATCCATAGCAAATCGCTTGGCTAAAATTCCCTGTTCTTCCATCCTCATCTATAACCTTCTGGTACATGGCTCTGATGGCTTCGACTCTTTCTATAGCTAGCTAGTCATCATGTAGACTTGGAAGGGGTCTTTGGTCCATTAGGAGCTCAAGGTTGAACCCATAGATGACTTTAAATGGTAACATGTTTGTTACACTATGGGTGGTTCTATTGTAGGTAAATTCTATAATTGGTAGGCATAGATCCCAACTAGCTATGTTTTGACCAATAGCAACCCGAAGTAAAGTTCCTATAATCCTATTAACAAACTCAGTTTATCCATCTATTTATAGATGACAAGATGTACTATATAGTAGCTTGGTGCCCATTCATCTCCATAATGTTCTCTCAAAGTGGCTCGTGAACTTTAGTTCATGGTTTGAAGCAACGGTTTTAGGTACTTCCTGAAGTTTGACCATTTCCTATAAGAAATAAAAAGAGATAGCTGAAGCATCATTATGTCACATCTTGGCATAGCATGGGATGCGCCATCATACAGGAATACCTATTAAAAACTTAACTCAATCTGCTTATTCATCAAAGATAACGTTGTTTACATAATAAAGGGGCTTCTACATTGGACTTAAGCTAGATTTCCTATTACAACTTATGTGTACAACATAATATTTATATCAAAACATGAACTAGCTTTTTCCTTTTCCTTATCATCATCATAGTAACAGGATTCCTAACTTAGTACAAGCTCCATACAAAATTCGTTGACTCCAATTCACGCTCTCAATATATATATTACCCAGTAGTGTTGGGCCCTTCATGATGCTATTAACCTAAAGATAACTGAAGCTGAGTGAGAGTAGATAACATGCAACACAATATAGACAATATGATAGACAACATTGCATATCACAACTGAAACGTTTCAATCATAGCCCATAAGTTCAACTTCACATATGCATTCTCTCAACCAAGCATTTACTGTTAGTAATGCAGCATGTTATGCTCTTGCTCATGGCATGTGTTGGTATCGATATCCTATGCCCTCCAAACTTCTTCCAGTTAGTTAACATAGCCAGAAATCTAGATACAATGTCTAGAAACTTAGGGTAATAAGGAGTTGCTTAAGAGTAAGACTACTACCAAATTAGACTATATACTGTAATCTATCATTTTCAAAAAGGGCAACAAGGAGTTACCTAAGAGTAGGACCCCTAACTTTACAAAATTAGACTATATACTGTAGTTTACCAAATCAAAGTGGCAATACTACCAAATTAGACCACACACTATAGTTTACCAAATTTGACTATCGAAATAGTCACAATGTTTGGGCAATGCAATCTATATGCTTCCAAAAATTGAGTTCATAATGCCATTCTTTTTCCATGATCACTTGGAAGCCTCATTCTGAAAGTTTTGACCCGTAGGTCCCTTTTTATGCCATGCTATGTAATAACAACTCAAGAATATTAATCAACACAATCAATCTTTAAGTTTTGTTCAACTTAGTTATTTAATTCTAGTTTTTGAACTCTTTGTAGTAGAATTCTACAATCTTACTTAAGGTTCACTTAGGTGAACATCTAGAAGATTGAGTTAGTAATCATTCAACTTCCCCAGTTAGCAAAATCATTCGTAAACACAAATCATCACATAACATGGCAACATAATAGTTTAACCAGAATACAATTACTATAATTCAAAGTCAACACATCAGCATCCACTATAGTAGCATATCAATTCACCCAAGATATACCCATATTTAATCAAGACAGCATCAAACAACTTACAGTGTTATGAATAACAATATATCTACTCCAAGCATGACTTAGATCCACTTATTTAGGCTTAGTAATAGTACAAAATCCTAAACTTCACAACGTCTTCCTTCCTTACTTATCACACTTCTGAAAATATAACACAGTCTTCAAATCAAGTATAGGTCAAACTCGAATTTTTATAAGCTTTCATTTCCATGTTTTTAAACTTTGTTTAAACATATCTTACTCATTTCTTATTCGATTTCAGCAAACTTTATATCATCACGATCACTGTTTCGAGTACTATTAAGATATCTTAAGAATCAAGTGTTTCAATATTATCAAATGCCTAAAAATACTCTTTCATATTACCGATTCGACCGTATATTATTATAACTTTGTAATTAACCTAAATAAACCCCAAATCTAAATTAAAAATCGTAAAATTCCTCATTTTCCAAGCTATTCAGCTTTCATTATGTACTAAAAAATACTAATCCTTTACATATTTAAGAAATATCACATTAGTACTTATTACTATATCACATATTGAGCTAATATATAGGTTTATATTAGGAAAATATGTAATAAATAGTATACGAGCCCAATTAATTTCATGAAAAATCCTATACACTTACAAAAATTGGTAGTTTAATTATTGACCATCAATTACACTAAACTAGGTATTATCTATTTTTACAAAAATAGCGATTTTAGCTCGAAATTACTCAAAATTATGGAAAATAAACAAATTTAAGTGTGAGATAAAACATAAGTACTCTAAATATCATTATAAACATCTAAAATTCTAAACATGTAGGGCTCGTTCATTAATTTCAACAAAAACTAATTATTTCAATAATTTGGCAAAACTAGCAGTTTTATTCAAAATAATTATAAAAAATAGTAAACATGCTTAATTTTGAAAATTCTTGTTACCTCAATTATATATATATATATATATATATATATATTAGGTTTATTATATGCAAAAATTTGTCTTCAAACAACATTATCTAATATTTATAAAAATTCATTTAGTTTTTGCCTAAACGGGGAATTTTCTTAAGGAACCCATATTTACACTAATTATTTACATTAATCTACACTTAAAATAATCCCAAAAAACCAAATTTCATAATTAATGGATAACATTTGATACTTTTAACAAATTAAACAATTTACAAGTAAAAAATTGGTTCACCTGAATTGGCTGTCTCTGGCCATCACTTAGTCACCCAACCTTATTGGAACACCTCCTTTGGTGGTGCATTCCTTGACCTTAAATGGCCACCACAACTAAACACCAATAGCCTTTTGAATTAACTTAATCTAATTCTATACCATGTTTTTGCTCTAATTTTTTTTTTCTAATTTGTTTTGAAAATTTCTTGAGTGTTTTTCTAAAATTTTCAAACTTCCAAAATGTCTTTTTTGAAGTGCACATGCCCTATTTATATTTTCCAATTGGATTAGGATTTGTAAAAATTGGACATGAAGCTTAAAATGTCATTTTTTTTTTATTTTGAAGGCATTAGGTGTCATTTCCTAAATTTCTTAGCTTTTGACTCATCATCCAAATTAATCCTAGGCTGCCATATAGATATGATGACTCATTATTTCATTTTTTTCATATTAATTTACCTTATTTTAATAATAATTTCTTATTATATTTAATAGAAATAATATATATCACTTATAATTCAACTTCGTTTATTATTTTTATGAGTTAAATAACTTATTTATAATATTTTGCTATATCTAAAAGCTCGAATTTTGCATTTTAGATATTTGTCAACTTTAGCGATAAATTGACGTTTTCTTAAATTAATATTTTTATATAACTTGTTTTGAGAAATTGACTTTACTTAAATTATTTTATCTAACTTTTCTAACTTTACTGTTAAGTTCGAAATAAAATTGATAACTTCGTTCAACACTCTAAATTTAGGAGCTTGGATCTTATGGTTATTGAATTGACTCGAAATCCTAAGGAATTACACAAAGTGTGCCATCTTACTGAATCAATCCACATCCACCATGATAGAGTCTTTCCCTTAGGACGTCATCACTAACCCTAACATAAAGTCCCTACTTAATTCGAACCATGGTCTGGCCAAGATGGGCAATGGTAAATAATGTCCTTGCTTGGTTCGGCTCTTCGCTTTTTTGTAAGTAATACAACTTTCCAACACAAATCGAACATCTTTCTTCATTTTTTGCCAAAAGAATCTTGAGGATAGTATCTTACGAGTTTGATGCTGGATAAAGTATCTAAACAATCCTTCTCCGTATGCCTCACGCACTAACAATTCTCTCATGGAATAGGTTAGGATACATAATCTCATTTTCCTAAATAAGTATTTGTCCTCCCTGTTATAGTCATCAAGTGTTTGGTCTTCCTCAAACCTAGCATAGATAAGACCAAAATGCGAATCCTCAACATATAAATCTTTTATCATTGAAAAACCAAGCAATTTAGTCTATCGTTCAATTAGGAGGGAATATCATCTTGATAAGGTGTCAACCATTATATTGTTCTTTGCATTCTCATACTTCACAACATATGAAAATCACTCCATGAACTTAACCCATTTGTCTTGTCTTCTAGACAACTTTGGTTGGCTCTTTAGATATCTCAAAGATTCATGATTGTAGCAGATAGTGTTACCATATAGTCAAGGTCAGATTGAAGAGTAAAAGTCCTTATCATAGATAAGGTGATTGAGTATAGCTCCTCTAAGCTTCCTACTGAAGTATGTAATAGGCTGACCTTCTTGCATTAGCATGATACCTATGCCTATTCCCAATACATCATACTCTACTTCAAATACTTTGTCAAAGATCAACAAAGCAAAGATAGGCGTTGTAGTCAACTTCTCCTTTACCTCTTCAAAACTCATTTACTCCTTCTCTCACCATCTTAACTTAATGTTCTTTGACAATTCAGTAAGTGGGGCCATGATCGTATTGAAATTCCTTATAAATCTGCTATAGAATAATGAAAAGTTGTAGAAGCTTCTTATGTCGACCAAAGTGGTTGGCTTAAGCCTTTTGGTGAACGCCTTTTGGTGAACGCCTTTATCTTTTCATCATTAACCTGTATTCCACCACCACTTACAACAAACCCCAAGAAGATTACTTCAGGTTAGCAAAAGTTATACTTCTTTAGATTAGCATAAATTCTTCAAGTCAAAGTTTTGTAAAGACTACTTAGAGATGCTCGTAGTAAGCCTTTAGATTAAAGCTATGCACAAGATGTCATTGAAGTATACCACAATAAATTTCCCTATTAGTTCTTGAAGTACAGGATTCAATAGTCCAAATGGCAACACAAGCCATTCATATAATCTATGGAGGGTCTCAAATGCGATCTTCTACTCATTGACTTCTTACATTCGAATCTAGATAACTAATGGTATCCAGATTTGAGGTCATTCTTGGAGAATAATTTGGCTCTACTCAACTCGTTTAACATATCATCATGCCTTGGTATAGGATATTTAGACTTGATGGTAATGCGATTAATTGCTTAGCTTTCTATACATCTTCTATGACCCATCTTTCTTTGTTACTAATAGGGTTGGCACAGAAAAAGCTAAAGGATTCTCATACATACCCTTTCTTCATGAACTCATCTATCTATCTTTGTAGATTAGTAGCCTATTTAGGGTTCATCCTATAAATAAAATTGTTCAGTAGTGCGCCTCTTAGCTACAAGTCAATTTCATGTTCAACACCTCGGCTAGGAGGTAAACCTTCTAGTAGCTCATTTGGGAATAGGTTAGAAAATTCATCTAATAGAGCTTTCATCACGATAGGTGGTAGGCAGCATCCCCTCTTCAGATCTCCTCGTCTCCAATAACATTCTGACTAGTAGATAGGACGACTCTTCTAACTCTATCTCTTTCTTCAACTTAGCTCAAGTCATCACTAATGCTTCTTTCTTCAAGACTCGGATCAATTGGGCCTACATGATTTTAACTTGCTTAACAATCATATGGCTTAACATCACCTTCATGCCCTCATGCTCTAAGGAAAATGTATTCTTCCTTTTATCATATATCATAGTTTGGTTAAACATGTATAGTCTTCTAAGCAGAATATAGGACACACTCATGGGTAACACATCATAAAGCACTTCATCTCAATAGTTTCCAATATAAATCGGTACAGTCACTTGCTTATTTACATGTAGGGTTACCTTATCACTAAGCTAGTGTAGTTTATAAGGTTTGGGATGCGTCTTAGTTAGTAACTTTAATTAGTAGACCATGAAAGTAAAGGCTACATTTTTGTAGCCCCCACTTGTCACATCCTGACATAGCATAAGATGTACCATCATATAGGAATACCTATTGAAAACTTAACTCAACTTGATCATTCATCAAAAGACAGCTTTGTTTACATAATAAAGGGGTTGCTACATCGGAGTTCAACTAGATATTATATTACAACTTAAATGTACAACATAATATTTACATCAAAATATGAATGCACTTTTTGTTTCCTTTATCATCTTCACCATAATATGATTCTTGACTTAATATAGGTTTCATACAACAGTCGCTGACTCTGACTTATGCTCTTAGTATATATATCCCCCCTGAGTGTTGGACTCTTCATGATGTAGTTAACCAAAGGATAAAACATTTTATCCCCTCAACTATTGAAGCTGAGTGAAAGTAGATAACAAATAACGTAATATAGACAATATGATAGACAATACTACATATCACAACTGAAACATTTCAATCATATCTCATAAGTTTAACTTCGCATATGCATTTGCCAACTGGGCACTTACTGCCAACGATGCAACATACTATGCTCATGCACATGGTATGCATCAGTACCAATATTCTATGCCCTCTAAACTTCTTCCAATTAGTCAACATAGTGCAACATCTGGATACAATGTCTAAGAAACTGGGGCAACAAGGAGCTACCTAGGAGTAGGACCCCTATCAAATTAGATACATACTGTAGTCTACCATTTTCAAAAAGGGCATCAAGGAGTTGTCTAGGAGTAAGACCCCTGTCTTTACAAAATTAGACTACACACTGTAGTTCACCAAATTAAAGTGGCAACACTGCTAAATTAGATCATATACTGTAGTCTACCAAATTTGACTATAAAAATATTCACAATGTTTAGGCAATGCAATCTATATGCTTCAAAAAATTGAGTTCATAAAGCCATGCTTTTTCCATAATTATTTCGAAGCCTCATTCTGAAATTTCTAACTCGTAAGTCCCTTTTTATGCCATGCCATGCCATGCCATGTTATGCAATAGCAACTCAAGATTATCAATCATCACAATCAATCTCCTAGTTTTATTCAACCTAGTGATCTGATTCTAGTTTTCAAACTCTCCCTAGTGGAATTCTAGTATCATACTTAGGGTTTACTTTAGTGAATACCCAGAAGATTAAGTTAGTAATTACTCAACTTCCCTTGTTAACATAATCTTTCATAAGCACAAATCATCACTAACATGGCAACATAACAGTTTAACTAGACTATAGTTACTATCATTTAAAATCAACACATCAGCATCTACTATAGTAGCATATCTAATCACCCTAAATATACCCATATTCAATCAACACAATGTTATGAATAGCAACATATCTACTATAAGCATAGGTTAAATCTACTTACTTGGACTCAATAATAGCGTAATATCTTATACTTCACGACATGGTCCTTTCTTACTTATCATACCTATGAAAATTTGACTCAGTCTTCAAATCAAGTATAGTTCAAACTCGAACTATTATAAGTTTTCATTCTCATGTTTTTAAACTTTGGCTAACCATATCTTACTCATTTATTATCTGATTTCAATAAACTTTATATCGTCACTATCATTATTTTAAGTTCTATTGATATATATTAAGAATCAAGACTAATCAATATTGCCAAATATCTAAAAATACCCTTTCGTATTATGACTTAACTATACGCTACCCAAACTCCGAAATTGACTTGAGTAAGCGTTATTACTAAACTAAAAATTCTAAAAATTATACTTTGTAAACTTGTCCAACAACACTTATTATACCCCAAAGTGTTTGTCTTACATAATTTGATAAGTATCTTACTAATATTAATTACAATGTTACATATTAAGCCAATATATAAGCTTATATTAGGAAAATATGAAATAAATGGTATATAAGCCCGATTAATTTCACAAAAAATTCTATAGCCTTACAAAAATATGTAGGTTAATTATCGATCATTAATTATACTAAATTGGCTATTATCTTTTTTTTTCAAAAATAGGGGTTTTAGCCCAAAATTATGCAAAATTAGGGAAAATAAACAAATTTAAGTGTGATAAAAAATAAGTATTCCAAATATCATTATAAACATCCAAAAATCAAAACATGTAGGTCTCATTTATTAATTTTATCAAAAACTAATTATTTCAATAATTCGGTAAAATTGATAGTTTTATTCAAAATAATTATAAAAAATAGTAAACATACTTAATTTAAAAAATTATTGTTACCACAATTAAAATATATACTAGGTGTATTACATACAAAAATTGAGCTTAAAACAACATCATCTAATATTTATAAAAATTTATTCAATTTTCATCCAAATAGTGCATTTTTTTATGGAACCTATATTGACATTATTTATTTAATTAAAATAAAATTATTAAGTTAATGTAAAACTAAAATAATCCCAAAAAACCAAATTTCATAATTAATGGATAAAATTTGATATTTTAGCAAATTAAACAAATTGCAAGTAGAATTTTGGTTCACTTGAACTGATCGACTCCAGCTACCACCTAGCCATTAGACCTTGTCAAAAAGCCTCCTCTAGCTACCCTATGCTAGTTCTCTAAGCCGCTTTAACTCAGGTGGTGGTTTAGTACACAAACCGTTCTAGACTGATTCCAACCCTATACTTTGTTCTATTTTTATTTTATTTTTTTTCTAATTTTTCTAAATTGTTTGCTTTCATTTTCAAAGTTCCAAAACTTTGCTCTAGACTAATTCTAACCCCATACTTTGTTTTATTTTTTCCTATTTATTTTTTGAACTTTTCATAATCAAATAAAATTTGGGCATCTGTATAATACATATCAATTTTCCATTTTCCTAAAGGACATGTGTCATTTCCTCATCAAGTAAGTGTTGACTCACCATTTCCAATTAATACGAGCTTGACACATCATTTAATGACTCATCTATACAATTTTTTCTTAATTTTCCATTATTTTACCTTATTTTAATAATAATTTATCAATATATATATGTATTTAATACATATAATGCATATCACATGTAAATACATGTATATTATGTATAATTCAACTTCATTTATTATTTCTGTAAGTTAATTAACTTATCTCTAATATTTCGCTATATTTAAGATCTCAAATTTCTCGTTTTCGATAATTATCGGCTTTTATCAATAAGTTGACTTTTTTCTTAAATTAATATTTTTATATAGCTTATTTTGAGAAATTGACTTTACTTGAATTACTTCATCTAATTTTTCTAACTTTATTGTAAAGTTTAAAATAAAATAGATATTATAGCTCGGTGCTTTAAATTTAGGGGCTTGGATCCTAAAGTTATTGAACTAGTTGGAAAAACCCTTGGTATTACACCACTATCAATAATTAAGGCATACGGTAACCCATTCACATTACATCTAATGTGGAATAGATTCTCTTGTTGTTTGTCCTCGGGTATAGGACTTACTCTCCTTGTTCTTCTTAACACTAGGGTAGCAAGCATAAAACTACCCTCCTCACTATTAATGACTTCCTCCTCCTCAAACAGTTTGATCTATTTGACCTCTTTTGGCTCTTCCACTTCCTTGTTAATACCATCTTCCTTAAGAGTTGGCACTATGCCCTAAATCACCATGGTTCTTCTATTTGGACAATAAGTAGCCATATGTCCAAATCCTTAACATTTGTAGCACTTGATTGCACTCATCTTTCTTCCTAAGCTCTAGCTTTTCTCAAACTTCCTGAAGATCTCCTTCTCCTTTGCTCGGATAGTTTGAGTAGGTCAAGCCTTAGCAATCTTACTTAGTTTCAATCGTATAGGTTTGCATAGAACAAGTCAGCTTAAGGTAGGCCGATTGGTAAGAGCTTGAAATCTTGCTAATTGGCGTCTTTTAGTTCTTTAGGCAACTTGGATAGGTTCATTAAGTGATCCAACGTCTATGGTCTCCAAAATATCTCTAATCTCATACTTCAACCCACTAATGAATCGAGATATGGTTTGGTCTTTAGGCTCGATAACTTCACATTGGATCATCAACATTTGGAATACCTTCATGTATATATTAACACTCAATCCTCCTTGTCTTAACTCTTGTAACCTTTTGATGGCATCTTATAAATAGTAACTTAGAAAAAACCAACTCCTCATGACCTTTCTTCATCTCATCCCAACTCTTAACTTTATGTTCTCTTTCAATTCTTCGAGTAGCTTGCATATTCTTCCACTATAGGGTAGCATAAGCAATAAACTCTAGCATAACAAGTCTAACCTTTGCATTGTTAGGCACCTCATGGCATTTAAAACTTTTCTCAAGTTTATCTACCTAATTCAGGTAGTCCTCTACATGAACACTTCCAGAAAAACTTGTGATATGCATCCTCAACCACTCTACTCTTGGAGCTCAAACACTCCTCTCCTCTAGCTCATAGTACTCCACTTCATCTTCTTCCACTTCAATTTCATTAAGTACTAGCTTATGCTTGGCAACTCTATCTACTCCTCTAGCTTGGGGTGTTACCTTCTCTAGCTCACTACCTATCTTCATTTATGACAGTCATCGACTAGCTATTAGGTTGGTGAGCTTCTCTAATCAATCACCTACTAAATGGGTTGTAAAACTTCCTTATTGACTTTGGCCATTTTGAGCACCACTCTCTTAGTTACCTAAAATTCCTTAAACACTTGAATCAGACATTATCAACTATCTCACAAGATTGATAGTTAAAAATACTACTCAAAGTTGTCTCCACAAATAACAACAATAAAACAATACCTAATACTCTTATTACTATGTCAACTACATACAATGAACAAGCTGGCACTTATACTTTGTTTTATGTATAAGAAATAAGGAAAAACAAAGCATGAAATTTCTTTAACATTATTCACATACTAAACTCCCATGACAACAATAGAACTTCTAATACTCATGAAAGTAATGGCAAATCACTTAGAGAACAAAGTAATAGAGACTAGATTCAAACATAGCTAGGCTTTGATACCAAGATGATGCAGTTCTAAGTAGATGAACACATGACGTCTGATATTGCACAAACCAAGGGGATGAGTCCGAACCTTGATACGATCTAAAAGATAAATGAGAGTCAAAGGTTGAGCAGGGGTTCTCATGCATCGACAATGGATATGATACATCAACGCCTCACATGAGCTTAGGTTATACTCGATATGATGTACAAGTGTAGCTGAAGATCACTCACAATTGGTCTATGCTCAATAGGCTGAATAAGAGTAGCCAAGAGTAAGCAGGATACACTTAGCTCATGTGAGAATAAAAAATGTCTAAATTTTACTTTTATTCGCTCTTGCAGCTATTATAATATATAAGTATTTATATGACCCAATTAGAGTAAGTCCTATGTTAGTGTCAATTACAAAAAGGATTCTTACTAGTAAAGGAAAAGGAATAATTTACAAGGTTAATGTTGTAAAAAAACATAAAGAATATCCCGTAACAAAAAAGGATAGTATGCATGTCAGGAAAATCAAGGCGCGTGTTAACTGTCCATTATGTGGCCTAATGACATTACTGGCCAAGCAAAGTAAGGTCTGAACAAATCAGGTTAGGATCGGTAGTTCAATAGCTTAAATGTTCAGGGATAGGAAAGGCTTAGTTTAGAAGGTGGCTCATCATTGAGTCAGCCTCGGGTGGTTAGCTCTAGATAGGTGTCAGCTTAGCTTTGGCATGTATCAGGTTAGCAATATACTAATTTGATACTTAGCCTTAGGTAGTTGTATTGTAGAGGGGTCGGTTTGGTACACAAGTATATGACCTTAATAGCTACTTATATGATGTAAAGGGAAAAGTAACTTAGTAGGTCGAATTAGGGACTACATAGCTCTTCTGAGTTCAACTCTCCTCAAATAGCTTAACAAACCATTTGAACAAGTCCTCAAGCTTGGAAGCATGTGATTGGTTTATAATACCTATCATACATAGCCTTGCCTACATAAGGCTTTTTTGTAAGTGCTGATAAGTAGGAAACAAAGACTATGCCTATCTAAATCAAATTAAATCCAAGTCATCGACATCGTAGTTAGTCTACACATGATCAATAACTTTCATAGTAAGAATCTCTACATTAAAAATCTATAATGTTACAAGACAATCTTCTTATGAAGCATTAACCAAAGTCTTCATCTATAATCATATATCTAGTTACTATAAATTACTTAGCTTAGCTTCCAGTTCCTAGATTACTCCATCTTTAGTACCTAAGGTTAGATAAGGTAAGCCTTCAGCTCATGTTTTAAGTTAAGTAGAAACTATGATATAGAATAAAAATAACCAAGGACACACTATACTACAACCATGACCTGGTATACTTAATCATATAAACATTAGCCTAACACATAGAGTCAATAACCAAACAAATCTAAGCATTAAGTTGATAGCAAACGTATACAATCATGTATGCATCTCACCAATGCCATGCCAATATGCATGAAATGTATTGGTACTAGTATCTTAACCAAAACTACCTTTCATCTAGATGGTCAACATAATACGGGCCTTAGCCAGCTAGGAAGAACCTAACATAAGGCTATGATGATAAGTAGGCAAACCCAACCTAGTAAAATCATATGAAGTGCCTAGAAAAACTTGTTTGTAACATGCGTAGCTTCATAGTGTTAAAGGTAAGAATTGTTTAAGCTATGCAATTATATATGCTAAAAAACCTAGCATAGTAAGATATATATTTAGAAAGCCCAAACTATAGATCCTTTTCATGTCATGCCAGATGATAGGGATCGAGGACTAATCATGTGCTCCCAAACCTAAAGGCTCACTTAAATGGTTTGCTAAGGTATCTAAGTAAGTTAAATGCTAAGGAGAAGTACATACCCTAATTAAATCTATTAAGCTACTTTTCTTTTTACATCATTCAAGAAGCCACCAAGGTGACCAGTTGATGTGCCAGCCCTCTTCCTTTACCATATACCATTCCAAGCATCGAATTAGGATGTAGCCAACTCACTAATGTCAAATCTAAGTTGACAATAATTAGGAGCCTATCATCCATGGCTAACTTGAAAATGAGTTTCCTTTAAATCAACCCCGCTTTAATCCTGGTTACTCGAGCTATCGAACCTCAAATGCCGACTTAACCTAATCAGGATCCACCCTTGCTCTGTCGATAGTATCGTGGGGGTTACAAAATGAGCAAACTACGTACATGCTATCCTTTTCTAATATCTATGCTGTCCTTTTTTGAAAACTGATACTCTTTTTGCATGATTACATTAATACCCTTGTAAATTATTCTACTTTTCCCTTAGCTAGTAAGAATCTTTTTCCATAATTTTATGTAACTTAAGACTTACCCTAGTTGGGTACTATAAATATTTGTAAATTGTAATAGCTACGATATCAATAGATGAAGAATATATTGAAGTTTCTCACTCTCTTGAGATAAGTGTCCTTCTGCTTACTCTTGAGCTACTCTTATCTAAACCATTGAGCATAGACTAGTGTTGAGTAACCTTTGGCCATACCTGTTCGTCATATCAAGTGTGACTTGAGCTTATGTGAGGCATTAGTGTATCATATCCATCATTGATGTACAAGAATCCATACTCAACCTTTGACTACCATTTTTCTTTAGGACTATCACGTGGTATGGACCTACCCCTTTGGTTACACGTGATATTGGGTTCATGTGTTTATCCATAAATTCATATCATCCTGGTATTAAAGCTTAGCTACGTTCAAAGCTAGATTCTACTACTATGTTCTTTGAGTGGTTTTGTTATCATTCTTGTGTAATAGAAGTTCTATTGTTAACATTGGAGTTTTGGTATTTCAAAAGTACCGAGGGAAAAATCTATGCTTTGTTTTCCCCTATTTATTATATGCAAAACAGATTGTAGTTATTTGTTTATTCACTATGTATAGTTGTCATAGTGGTAGGAAGTGGTAGTTATTATTCTACTGTGTCATTCATGGAAAGAACTTTGAGAGGTGTTTAAAACATCAATTTTGTGAGCTCACTAACAATGTTAGGTTCAAGTGTTTAAGGAACTCTAGGAAACCAAGAAAGTAATTCTCGACATGGCTAAGGGCAAGTAGGAAGCTTCACACCTCAATCAGGGGATGACAACTTGGATAGGCTTAGCAACTTGGTAGCTAGTTTCATGACTGCTATCCAAGAAGGTAGGCAATGGGGAAGAAATAGCCCAACTAGAGAACATGTGCAAACCCCTAAATTTCTTGACTTAACCTTTGAAGTAGACTTAAGTATATTAGATAATCTAGGAGTTAACATAGCTAATGAAGGTGAAAACCCTAAAAGAACTAATCAATTGTATATGAAACTTTTCTACTCTAAATGTATGTAAACACTAAAGATTTCATTTAAAAGTGATAAAAACCTTAACACTATAACCTTAAAGACATACAAGCACTAATTCATCATAATATACCCTAATTGATAATATAAACTTTGTATTTTGCCAAATGATTAGTAAGAGAATAAAGATAACTTTCAAACATGCATATATATTTATAATCCTTAAGTAATCCATTAGAAACTAAGATATTGTATAATAGATCACATTTATCTTCTAAGTATATAATTAGAATAATATTACATAGAGTTAGGGGTATAGTTGATTCTTAGGTTAAAAGTACTAAACCTTAACACCCTAATTGATACTTTTCATACTAGTTATACTAAATAACTTACCAAATGATGTATATAATATATAAATACCTAAAGCAATATCTCATCATCTATTTTTACTAATCAATTCACCAAATGCCTCATTTTCTTAATTTTTCTCTTAATTTTCCTTAATTACTACATTATGTATACTAAATGGCATATGCTTTTGGAAAGTTGACCAAGTTGACATATGTTGACTAAAGTCAACATTTAGAAAATTAAACAAAAGATACTTACACTTTACAAAATATCTAAGTTATCTCATGATTTCTTTTCTTTTAGCTTTTCTTTCCTCATTTCCCCTTTAATTGTCGTCTACACCTTGTCCCCTTTTAAGACCCCACTTTCTTCTTCTTTTCAAACATAAAACAAAACAAAAATCAAACCCTTACCCTACCTCCATTGTTGTAACCTTCCCTATAGCAACCCTAAGAGGGGCCTAGTAGTATTACCTAAAATTTCCATATCACGTGTGCACCCATGATAAGAAAATCGCCTTGTAAGTCAAATATTACAAGACTCTAAATAATTATTTGCTAGAGTCTTTAATTTTAGTTCATTAACTCATTATATATTATAAATAATTATGGATATCCATTTTTCCACAGTTCCTCAAAATCGTAGAGAATCGGTATCCCTTACCAAAATAGTGAAATAAGATAGACAATTCTAAACTTACTAAAGATACTAAACTTAATTGAGACATTAGTCATTTTTCGGAGCATTTCGATTTAACTACACAAGCTTTTCATCATACTGATTCAATGGTAACACTCTGCACTCGATTCCTATCCCATTCCCAACTATCAATCAACCTGTAAGGAAAAGAACTGTTAGGATATAAGCTTACGCTTAATGAGATAATTACCCTCATCAATACCGCATGATAGAAATTTATTAAATGCACAATCATATGAATGCATGAACAATCAGTATGCCAAACAATGCATGCAGTGACCTAGGAACTGCACACGACTCAGAATTACGCCCCCTAAAGTCGGAGTTTGGAGATAATTAACCGACCCAAACCAAAATCTAGGCGCTTAGTGAGATAATTACCCTCATCAATACCGCATGATAGAAATTTATTAAATGCACAATCATATGAATGCATGAACAATCAGTATGCCAAACAATGCATGCAGTGACCTAGGAACTGCATACGACTCAGAATTACGCCCCCTAAAGTCGGAGTTTGGAGATAATTAACCGACCCAAACCAAAATCTAGGTTCTAAACCTTGGGTTTTATTTCATTTGCACTATCGTACTTATGCCAAAACAAAACTCTCTCTCTTTCTCTCTCTCTCTATATATATATGTATACTTCATTTACTAAAACCAAATCATATCTTTTAAAATCCTAAGTCTAGTGGTGTGGTGGCCTCCGCAATCCACAAATACACACCCTAAGCAGAAGCCACAAGACTCGGCCCCTCGCCAACGGTTGGCATCTCCTAGTACCTAGTAAGCCTATTAGCTTAGGTTAAAGACTCAATATATATGATGGCATAGCTAGTGCCCATTCCTATAGGAAACTCGTATTCCTATGAGTCCCCTCCTATCTTCTGCGTAAAGTGACAGTTGGTGTTATCCTTATCCAATATGGGGAATGCATGATTCATTTTGAGTTCTTAATCGTACAAGTAATTAACTTGATTTTTAGAGTGACCAAACAATTTCATTCCATACAATTCACATATATATATGCATTACAAACAATTCCCATTATTATATATAATTAAAAAAAATCATCGCATTCATCCATAAATTCAAACACATGCATCTCCCATATCCCACAAGCATCCAAATTTATATATATAGTTTAGGTACATCTATTCTACAACCACAATCAAGTAAAGAGTCATTGGGAATTTACTCACTCAGCCATGCGGATTAATCAAAATAATTCGGGATAGGTCGTCTCCCCAAAGCCGGGTTCCCTAGACATCGCAAATATGATACTATAAAGATTTGAAATAAAACCTAGAAAACTAAGCTAAAACCCTTTAAGTTATACTTTGGACTTGGTTTCATAAATTTTTCTGGTTTTACTTAAAAGTTCAATCGCATATAACTTTTTCGTTTTAAATCCGATTTTTATGATCTTATAGTCAATCTTCATCATTTTCGAGTGTACTTTAACGTGGTGAGGTTATATTTTCAAAATGAGGTATACAATTCTGTCCATGGGTCAGAACAGTAGCGTTCCTCATGTGTTGGTGTGTTTTTGGGCCTTGTTTGGTAAATAGGCTTTTTAATAACTTAAGAAATTCTTTAGGCTTGGTCTTAAGATTTTATCCTAAGCTTAAAATACTCCTTGAGATCAGATTTACAATTTTGATTTATATTCCTAAGGCTAACAACCACTTCTTGGGCCCTTTAGTGGGCTTAAGTTTTCAAATGGGCTTGTTTTTTTTTCAAACTAAAGTTAATGACTTTGGTGGGCTTATGGAGCCTTAGGTAGATTTCTTATGAGCTTCAAAACAACCTCCCTTGGTACTTTAAGGTGCTGATCAGATTTTTATTGAAGGCCCATCTTGGAGTTCTAGGCTTGTTTTGAGAGTTTTAAGCTCGGTTTTGAGTTTTAGGCTTTATATACTTACTATACTTGCTTTAGTTAATCTTTTCACTTTGTTCTTTCACTCTTATCATATTTTTAGGCCTCATTTTCCCACATTCCAGATCTGTTCATGATGGTCCTAAGGGGTCCTTACTTGGTTTTTCAAATTGTTTCATCATTTCCTTAAGTTTAGGTGGTAGATTATGCACTTAACTACTTGTGTGCAAATCTTAACTTAAGTTTTCTTCCAGCAAATGATCCTTTAACTCATGCTCTACATAAAGAAATAAAAAATCTTATACTTAATACAACTCCCATATTATAGCTCATGTCATAAAAAGTTGGTTTCTTCATAAAACTTCATGTGATGGATTTTTCCTTAACTTAAGTCTAGATTTGATAATGTTTAACTTAATGGAAACAAAATCAACATCCAAACGACTATGGAACCCTCACGTGCAGCATGCTTATCCTCCATTAAAGTTCTCATTTCAAGATTTTGTTAGCTTAAAATCTTCCATTCAAAGCACTAAACAAATTTCTTCACAAAACACCAACTTTACATGCTCATATTTCAACTTCATGTAAGGGTTTTATGGTTTGTTTCTTAAAACGATTTTTGGTGTTCTAACAACTTATACCTTTCTCATATCTTCAAGAAATCCAAGTCTCCTAACATAAATACTAATCCACACATCACAAGAAACACTTACTCGTCCTTAACGCAAAGTGTGGTGGTTGTGCACTAAGGTTCCACTTTAGCTCTTAACTTTGCCTCCTCCTTTTTGCTACCTTTTGAAACCCGAATCTTTTGTTCTTTTGGTATGGGGTTTATGGAAGATTCTAATGCTCTTAGAAGGTCTTAGATGGTGAAAGGAAATGATACAAGAATAAGAAGAGAAATTGCTGTGAGTATGGAAGCAAAAATGGTGGCGGTAAAGTTAAGAATTTGTGGAGTTTGATTTCTTCTTTTGATTTGTGTTTAAAGTGAGAGAAAAGGAAGTAAAAATGGGAGTGAAAGAGGGAGAGAGTGGCAGATATTGAATGGGGAAAGAAGTGTGTACATGAAGCTTTAATTGATTGTCTTGTAGCTTACACAAAAGTCAACAATTGCAACTATTGATGATGTAAGCATTAAGAGGTGAATACTGATGTGTAAGAGAAAGTGATTGATGTTTGAAAGACAAGAGCATGGCCCCCCTTTCTCCCTTGTCCAAATCTGCCATTTAAAGTCTTTTTAGGCCATGGAGTGGTCTTGTCTCATTTATTAAAGTTAAACTTATGAAATCTTGTGAAAAATTGTTGATATGTAGTATAAGTGAAGGGGTGATAGGGAAATTGTCTTATCACTAGATTTTGATAAGTTATCAATTGATAAATGATTCCAACTCTCAATTGATAAGTTATTTAAGGTGATTTGTTGGTCTACTTATTTATGTGTAAAGCTTATACATGAAGATAAGGGCATAGCCTTATAGGAAATTGTTTTAGGGTTTTCATCTCGTATTGTTTTGTAATTTGTGATTTGATTTTAATAAAATTGTGAAATTTTCTAAAGTTGAATGAAATTATTCAAATTAAATTATCAATTAATTACTTAGGGTTAAAATTCCTTAATGGTTTTAAGGTTTAAGGTTTTAAGTAACTTTAGAGCTTGCAATTCTTCAAGCTCGGGTTTTATTGATAATTGGCTTTTAAATTGTAAAAATTTAATCCGTTTCTAAATAGAAACTTAAGTTTTTGGTTTAATTGATCTTTGGGAACGTTCGGATGATACTCTTAATCAAGTCTTAGGCTCGCTAAAAGTAGGGTTTACATTGCCTTTCCCTTTCACTTTCCAAATTTTTCTAACTTTGTCTCCATATTTCAAGAACAAATTAAGGTATGTAATTATGTTATTATGTATTGCTTTATATTACTTATTAGTTAGGTGAATAGGTAGATTAGATAAGTAGTTATGTGTTATGTGTATCCATGTTGAAGAAGGCATAAAGTTTCTATCTTTAGGTACGAAGGATAGAAATCATGGTGAAGAGGAAAGAGATGCATGTGTATATGTCTTTAAGTATATGTACGTAAGGATATATTAGAGGAATACAAGCATGGAGACCTTTGTAAATAAGTATTCATTATGTACATGAACTAAACTAAGACATATACTAACTATACATACCTCTACCACGCTAAATACATTCTTGAAATACAAAAAGAATGAAATTAGAGAAGTTTTCTTAAGAGGAAATTTTGGCATACAAAATTTTAATAAAAATACGTATATGACTGTACATGTATATGGGTATATATATAATTATAAATATGGTATAAATATAAGTATATGTATAAGTATACTAGTATACATATAAGTATAGTAAAGGTATAAGTATATAGTAGTTTATGTAAAGTGTACATAAGACACTTAAGTATGACATAAGTATGAGGTAAGGCTTATGTAATTAAATGATGAGCTAAGCAATGATGTAATTAAAACATGACATAACCAAATGATGACATAAGCGATGACATAAGTGATTGATGATGTAAGCGATGACATAAGTATCTGTTTATAAAATAAGAAATCCGAAGAATACATAAAACTTAGATACCTAAATTAGTAAACCCCAATACATTTTCTAAATTGGATTAAACTTAATTAAGTACATGACTTAGTAATAGCAAGGTAAAATTCTCTAAGTGTAAGAATCTAAGGACTAATCAAATCATTAAGTACAAACATAGGATATAAATATAAGCAATAAGAATAATTAAGCTTCAATAGTTAAAATTTCCATAAATTAAGTCCATATCGTAAAATATGAGTCTTAATGTCTAAAACGGACATCACCATGTGAATGTGCATCCGAAAACGATGAAAAAAGACTATTAATTCATAAATATCATAAATATAACAAAAATGTTACATATGATTAATAATAAAGTCTAACCGGATAAAAGTTGACAGTAATTTAAGTAGAATTAGGTAAATAGATATTTAGAATTACTAGTTAATTTAATTACTTAATAGCATTATTATATCGTAATGATCAGGTGATCTTGAAGTGAGTAAGGATCTCCCGTTTGATTACTATGACTAGAGCAAGTCATCATAGTCGAGTGAGTATTTACTCTGTGATTCCATACTTGTATGTGATTGTAGATAGTGAACTTAAATGTTATTATTAATTGACTACTGTATAGGGTTAGGGAAATGCTTGTATATGTTATTATGTGATCAGTTATGAACTTACCTTAAGTATAGATAATGCTTTGTTTGTTACATGATTGTATAGAAAATGATTGTGTGTACTATTGGATGGTCACAGTATAATTTGGACTTAATTATACACGACTTATAAAAAGAAATTGGTATATGCATTGCATAGACATAATTCCAACCGTCACATCACACGGGGGTAAAGAAAGGCCATTTGGGGGTTGTTATTATTAATTTATTGGTTCTGTATGGTAAACTCATACAAAATGAGCTTACCTTAGCCCGCGAGAATACTAGGCATTGGAGGTGCCAATTGCCAGGCTAAGGGTTGAGTCTAGAGGCCTTCATTTAGGGGTGAGTGTGGCGTGTAGGGGCCAATTCACTATTATACTAGAACTTGGTTTTTATGAAAATAAAAGACTTATTTGATTTAAGTATGGAATGTAGAGTCACGTAGTAAAGTAAGTTCTAGAATAATACCCGGATTTGATTGGTGCCGTATATACTCCAACCCTTACTTCGGAGGGCGTTAAATCTGAGTTATGTATATGAACTAGTTAACTATACGTATTGTTTGACATTCTATTTGATCATTCATTCATATGCATAAATATAATGTATTTATAACTTGCCTGTGGTGTGACTAAAGGTTTTACTCACTAAGCTTAGGCTTACACCCCCTTAGACTTTTGCTATAAGATAACTTATTTGTAGAAGCTAGCTGGGGGATGCTACAAGTTATCTTGGGGACTTAGGTAAGAGCGAGCCATCTTGTATATTGAGAGAGAACAGTTTATGTGGACTCTTACTTATGTACTTTTGTTTTACCAGTATTATAGACTTAGATATACTAAATTACTGTGTATTGAAAAGTTTGTTGTTCAAATTTAATATAAATATGTTTGTGTGATGATATCATGTGGATCTGTATGTTCATAGGAAACTAGTGTTTGTAGAGCTTTGTATAATGTATAAAGAGTTCATAATTGGAAGGATAAGCAATTGGGGTTTCTTCGTACAATATACGGCGTCTGCTACGATTAGGCCGTCCTCAGTTCGTGATAACATCACTAGCAAGAGTGAAGCAATGGTTAGTTTGGCTAAGCTAATGCCTAAGTTTAACCACCCTAAATTGAAGGAATGGGTAAAGTTGCTAAGTGCACGCTAGCACTAGAAGAAATCGAAGAAGAAAAGGAACGAAAAAACAAAGCGAAGGAGTATTATAAACCTAAAGAAAGGATTCTATGAGCCACAAAAGTTGAAAGGTTGAGGATGCATATTCTAAGCCTTTCTAGAAGTGATGATGCTGATGACTATGTGGATTAGGTAGATAAGATTGAAAAGCAGTTTGAGTACCACAAAGTGCCCGATAATGCAAAGGTTAGACTTATTGTGTTAGAGTTTACTGATTATGCTGCCTTGTAGTGGAAAAACTTGTAAGCCATGTGATGAAGAGAAGGTGAACAAGAAATTTAGAGATGGGATGAAATGAAGAGGGTTATGACGTGAAGGTTTGTGTTGAGCTACTATCTGCAAGATGCCTTCAAAATGTTACAGGAACTGAGGTAAGAAGGATCAACTGTTGAAGCTTACGTTAAGGAATTTTAGATGTTTATGATCCGATGCAAAGTCAGTGAGCCAAAAGACCAAACTGTATCTCGATTCGTTAGTAGACTGAAGTATGAGATCAAAGATATCTTGGAAACCATGGATATTAGGTCACTTGATGTTGTGATTCGAGCAGCCTAAAGGATAAAAAGCTGCTAAATAGGAAGATTTTGACCACCAATTAGCCAACTTAGCAATAACCAAATTGTTCTGATTAGACCCTTGTGAATGGAACCAAGTAAGATTGCTGAGAGTCGACTTGCTCAAACTACTCGAGTAGAGGAAAAGCGAAACTTGAGGAAGTTTGAGAAAGGGTAGAGTTCAGGTAGGGAGACGAGTAGGATCAAGTGTTTCAAATACCAAGGATTTGAACACATGGCCGTTTAGTGTTCGAATAGAAGAACTGTGGTGATCTGAGGTAAGGTATAGATTATTGAAGTAGATAGCACTAATGAGGAAGTATAGGAGTTGAAAGAGGATGGACAGGCTTAGTTGCTCAAGGAAGAAGTCATCTATAGTGAGGAAGGCAACTTTATGTTGACTACTGTAGTATTAAGGAGAACAATGTGTGTCAGTCCTATGCTCGACAATGAATAAAGAGAAAATCTCTTCCACATTGGATGTGAGGTGAATGAGTTACTACGTACATTGATAGTTGATAATGGAATCTATACTAATGCAACCTCTGCATTTATGGTCTAGTAATTGAAATTGCTAACCAAATCCTACCTAAAACCTTATAAGTTTCATTGGCCTAATGATAAGGGAGCCTTACAAGCTAACAAACAAGTGTTTGTACCAATCTCCATTAGTACATATCAAGATGAAGCGTTATATGATGTGCCACCGATGAGTGCATCTCATATTCTACTTAGAAAATCGTGGATGTTTGATCGAGTAGTAATATATGATGGAAGGAGGAATACCTATTCCCTAGTGCATGAAGGTAAGAAGGTAAGTCCAATGACTGCTGAGCAAGTAAAGGTTATGTAGTCTCAACTAAGCTAAAACCTAAAGAAAGAGGCTTTGGTATTGACTTGAGCTGAACTGAAAAGAGAAATGGAGCTCGAAGGACCAACCTTTCTACTAGTCCAAAGGATGCTAGAGATGAGGTTCAAGGGTAGGGAACATTCCATCGAGGTGAACACCCTACTAGAAGTGTTCTCTAACAAATTCCTATATGAGTTACTGAAAGGTTTACCTCCCATCTGAGGCATCAAACATGCAGTTGACTTGGAACCAGGAGCTACACTACCAAATAAGCTTGATTATAGGCTAAACCCTGAACAAGCTACAAAGCTATAGAAGTAAGCAGATAAGTTGATGACGAAAGGGTATGTGTGCAAGTCCCTTAGCCCTTATTGGTACCAAAGAAAGATAAGTCTTGAAGAATGTATGTAGATAACTGAGCAATTATTCGAATCACCATCATGTACAGGTATCCCATACCAAGACTTGATGGCATGCTAGATGAGTTGAGCAAAGAAAGAGTATTCTATACGTTTGATCTCAAATTAAGACACCATCAAATCAAAATACATAAGGGTGATAAGTCAAAAACCATATTCAAAAATGTGCCATGGATTGTATGAATGGCTTGTAATGCCGTTCGGATTATCTAATGCACCGAGCACATTTATACACTTAATGAATCATGTTCTTCATGAATTAATAAGGAATTTTATCGTTGTTTATTTTGATGAAATTTTGGTGTATAACCCTAACCTAGAAACTTAACAAGAGCATCTTCCAAGAGTTTGTGCAAAAATCTAAGTAGAATAGCTCTATTCTAATTTGAAGAAGTGTAACTTTTACTAACCTAAAGTGATATTTTTTAGGTTTGTTGTAAGTGGCAATAGCCTACGAGTTGATGAAGAGAAGATTAGAGCAATTACTAAGTAGCTAGTACTGGCCACTTCAGCTGATGTGAGGAGTTTCCATAACTTAGCATCATTCTATCACAAGTTTATGAGAAATTTTAGCATAATTGTAGCCCTACTTACTAAACTCTCGAAGATGAATGTTGAATTCAAATGGGGAGAGAAAGAGTAGAGGAGTTTTGAGGAAGTGAAAGAAAGGTTTATGATAGCCCCTATCTTAGTTCTACTGACAAAGTGTTTAAAGTAGAGGGTGCTGCATTTAGACTAAGCATAGGTGTGGTACTAATGCAAGAAGGCCAATCTATCGCTTACTTCAGCAAGAAACTTTGAAGAGATATACATAATTATTTTGTTTATGATAAAGAGTTCTACTCCTTAATTTCAGCCTTAACGATATGGCAATCCTACCTGCTACCTAAGGAATTTGTGATCTACACCTTTTATGAATCCTTAAGATATTTAAAGAGCTAACCCAAGTTATCTTAGAAATAAGCAAAATGGATGGAGTTCATGGAGGGTTTCCTTATGTCATAAAATGCAAGAACGAAAAGAATAATGTAATGGTGAATGCCCTATCAAGATGACATTCTCTCTTAACTGAGTTATAGACCAAGCTATTTGGTTTTTCAATAATAAAGAATTTGTATGGTGAGGATCCACACTTTGGTCTTATCTATACTCAGTGCGAGGAAGGACAGACACTAGATGACTATGACAGGGAAGACAAATACTTATTCAGGAAAAGGAGGCTATGTATCTTGACTTATTCCATGAGAGAATTGTTAGTGTATAAGGTACATAGATGGGGATTGATAGGACACTCTAGCCAGTACCAAACCCATGAAGTGCTATCTATGAGATTCTTTCGGCCAAGAATGGTAAGAGATGTATAGTTTGTGTTGGAAAGGTGTTGACCTGCCAGAAGGCAAAGAACTTAGCCGAACAAGGATACTATCTGCCCTTACCTATCCCAACCAAACCATGGTCTAAACAGTATATAGACTTCATGTTAGGGTTACTAAGGACCTCTTGTGGGAAGGACTCCATCTTGGTGATCCTAGATTGCTTTAGCAAGATGGCACATTTCGTACATTGTTCCTAACTAATGATGCTTTGGCAATCTCTTTTCTTTTATTATAGGAAGTAATCAAGCTTTAAGAAGTGTCTTGAACCATTGTCCTGGACCGAAACCCAAAGTTTATGAGCTACTTTTGGGGGATACTATGTAAACAAATGGTAACCAAGATATTATATGGCACATCCTACCATCTACAGACTGATGGACAAACTCAAGCTATCAATAGAACCATAGAAACTTTACTTTGGATTGCTGTCAAATGAAACATAGCCAATTGGGATTTGTGTCTACTAATCATTGAGTTTTCCTACAATAGGACTGCTTACAGTATGACAAACATGTCTCCATTTGAGGTCACCTATGGGTTCAGCCTTAAGCTCTCGATGGACCAAACACTCCAACCGAGACTTGATGATGACTAGCTAGCTGTAGAAAGAGTTGAAGCCATCAAAGCTATGTATCAAAAGGTCATAAAGCAATTAAACTGAGCTACTACAATGCTTAAGAGGAGAAGTCGAGGATAAAAGAAGAGAGAATTTCAACCAGCTGATCTAGTCTAGATACATCTTAGCAAGGAACAATTCCTAAACTTGAAAAAAAGTAAGTTATCTCCTAAAGCCGATAAACCCTACAAAGTTTTGAAAAGATCAATGCAATTACCTATAGGATTGAATTACTTGAAGGACATGGATCCTCGAACTCCTTTAACAATGTCGATCTCCAACGTTATACTCCTGAAGATAAGTAACTAAGAGCTAAGCTAGATTTAATCTTAAATCTCAAATAACCCAAAGGGGATGATAGGGATTAAGGACCAATCATGTGCTCCCAAATTCGAGGGATCACTTAGAGGATTCACCAAGCTATATAAGGTGAGTTAAATGCCAAGGAGTAGCGCATACCCCAGTCTGATTTGTCGAGCTACTTTGCTTTCTACATCATCTAAGAAGTTGCTAAGTTGACTAGTAGATGCGCTAACCCTCCTCCTCTACCATACACCATTCTAAGCTTCAAATCAGGATGCAGCCAACCTTACTAGTTCCGAGTCTGAGCTAACAATAGTTAAGAGCCGATCATCTAAGGTTGACCTAAAAATGAGTTGCTCCTAAATTAACCTTGCTCCATTCCCAGCTACCCGAGCTACTGGAGCTCGAACACTGACCTAACCTAATTAGGATCTGCCCTTGTTCGGTTAATAATATCATAAGGGCCATGTAATGAGCAAACTGTGTGCATGCTATCCATTTATAACATTCATATTATCCTTTTCTAACAACAAATACTCTTTCTGTATGGTTACATTAATATCCCTATAAATTATTCCCCTTTTCCCTTAGCTAATAGGAATCTTTTTCTGTAATTTCCTATAACCTAGGACTTATCCTAATTAGGTACTATAAATACTTGCAAATTGTGATAGCTACAATATCAATATATAGAGAATATACTGAACTTTCTCACTCTCTCGAGCTAAGTGTCCTTTTGCTTACTCTTGAGCTATTCTTATCTATCTTATTAAGTATGAACTAGTAGCAAGTGACCTCGAACCATACTTGTACGTCATATTAAGTGTGAATTGAGCTTGTATGAGGGGTGGTGTATCATATCCATCATCGGTGCATGGGAATCCTTGCTCAACCTTCGATTACCATTTATCTTTTAGACCATCTCGCAGTTTGGACTTACCCCTTTGGTTGCACATCATCTTCGGTTCGTATGTTCATCTACAAATCCATATCACCATGTATGCAAATAAATAGCATAAGTACGAAATCTAAGTTAAATTCCTCTAACAATGTAACAAGGTTACCTAACTTAGTTTTTAGCACTATAGTCCGACAACATAAAAAAAGGCATGGTGCGAATCAAATATTTCAATTTAATACAAACCCTAGCCAATTCATTGTTCATTTGATAGACCATTAACATTTTTAGGTATCAATACATTTATCTAGAATAATCAATTCCTAACTTATGTTTGGTAAGGAAAATTTTTACCACAATCAAACATAAATCGATAAGAAGTTTAACTAGAATATATTCTAAGCACCTATCATTTCATTAATAGGAATGTCACATGCATTTATTAATATCACATATTGTAGCTTATCACTACGGTATTGGTCCATAAAATAAATTACTTAGAGCCATGAGATTCACTTAAGCAAATCTCTTAGCTTCTCGCAACAAATAGTTGAGTGATCTACATTTTCGACCACTACATAAGCAGATAACAACCAAGTATAGGTACGCACCTGACCATTGCTTATTCTAACATCCAATGTAGCTATCTTCAAGTATCCAATAAGATGAGTGACTAAAAAACACCCATTTGTATCCTAGCTCAATCATTTTTCATAATAGATATGTAATTAATTTGATTAAATTTCATTAATCAGTTAATTTAGTTATCATACCCATAAGTACATTTACTATTCCTTATTTAGTAAGTTACTTTTACCTAAAAGTTTAAGAATTAAGGTCATTCTTTCATGAGATACTCATCTTATACATCATCTATTTTTTGCTTTGATTTACATCCTGAATCATTCTTCAAGTCATGTTAACTTTTAGGTTCTTAACAAAGCACCCTCTAGTGTCCTTTCTAAGACTCCAATTACGTTTTTATATAATGAATTATCTTACTTAGTCTCTAAATAAATCCTTATATAGAACTTAGTTCACAAATCCTTTCAATTTGCTAAAACATTATGTAACTCATAAAGTTTCAACATTCTCATCTACTTTAGGTTAGAACCAGCAAATGCAGACACTCTCCATTTTTTATCCATTCAATACTTTTCGGAAAACACATATGACTCTCTATTTAACAATACAACAAATTGCATAGAACTAGCAAATACACACATTCCCCTTGTTTTATCTATTCAATACTTTATCAAAAACGAATTTGACTTCTCAATATATAACAATATAACAAAATTGCAATTAGTTGATAAAATCAAGTTCTTGGCTACAAACTTATGTATTTCTAAAATCTATTTCTATCCATAAAATCCATCTCAAACACTATTGTATAATATAAAAATACATAACAATTTACCTATATACCTACTTAAATCTTCTTTCCTCTTCCTTTTATATACCAGTTTTTACATATTCTCTATGATTTCCTTCCTAATATTAGCCTAATTGTATTTCCTAAGCATTTCTCTTAGACTTTGCCTCAAAGCTTACTTCAATCCTTGTTGTTCCTAACAATGTTTTATTCTTTCTTCCTAAGTATATGTGATCCATGTTTCCAAATATTCCTTAAAATTAATCTCTATCCTTATTTCAATCCATCAAATCTACATAAACGTCTCAGTTCTTCAACCATTAAGCTTTTGGCCCTTACCCATAGATAAGCTTTGGTACGCTAAAGCCCTAGTGTCATAATACCATCATATAATGCCTCGCCTCTCATGGGATCTATTATACTCTTTTCCCCTAATTTCTAGTTTATAAAAGACGAATTGTTATGCCTTCCCTGAGCTTAGGATAAGGCTAAAATTGAAATCAACTTACAACAACTCTACAATACACATATCTTGGAAAGCTTCTTTCCATTTACATATAATATTATAGAAAAAATATTATAAGCATGGGACATACCTAGAGTATCGCATTTTGACTTCACTGTGAAACCTAAAATCTAATCTAGAAGAGTACACTTTCACATTCAAAATCTCTACATTAAAAATTTATAATGTTACATGATGATCTTCTTGCAAAGTAGCAACTAAACTCTTCATACAAAATCTTATAGCTATTCACTTTCAATTACCTAGTTCAGCTACTGACTCCTAGATTACTCCATCTTCATTAACTAATATTAGAAAAGCTAACCTTATAGCTCATGTTTTAAGCTAAGTAAGCATAGAACTACTTAATCATTTAATCATCATCCTAGAATGTAGAGTCAATATCCAAGCACATCTAAGCATAAAGTTGATAGTAAACTCACATGTAAACATTTATGCATCACATGGATGCCATGTCAATGTGTATAACATGTGCTAATAATGGTATCCTAGCCTATACTAGCATTTATTTGGCTGGTAGACACAATTCAGGCATCTAGATAAGTACTTTAGGAACTTAGCAAAAACTTAGCATAAGGCTACAATGTATAGGTAAATGATACAAGGCAAGTGCACCTATCAATTTTAATATAGCGGATGTGAGTCCGAGTCGATCCCTCAAAGACTTCGAGTACTAATATTAACTTTAGCTCTATTATCTAACTGGAAAATTGTGATGAGTTGAATGAATTAAAAATACTAAAATAAACAAACTAACTTAATTATGAGACTTGATTAAGCAATTTAGAAAGCAATAAAACTAAAAACGACTTCAAGAAGACAAATAACATATTTAGGAATTATTTCCCCTAGTGTTTAACATGTGACTGCTTAAAATATATCTAATTCAATCTCTATTATTCTTGATCGGAGGGATTCACAATTAGAGTTAACACCTTTCTCAAGCATATTAACGCTAATCCTAAATTATTTAACGAAATCTCTTCACTTAGTAATATAATTTAGAATCGCATTAATGTATAATGAATTCCCACACAAAAGAACGACTTTCCAAAAGAAACATGTATCTTATCTTTAAGTACATATGTAATTCTTTCCAATTATGTCAAGATCTCATTATATATGTGATTTCTCAATCATCACGCTTAATATCATAGATTAATACTCTGGAAATATCAATTAATAATTAAATAAGATAATTGAATCAAGAAAAGATAGAAACTTTATTGAAAATTATCAATTAATCTAATAGTCACATAAAATCCTCAGTTCCACAATGCTAAATACAAGAATCTTAAGCTATCATAATGAAACTAAAAATGAATTGCAATAAAATCAATAAATAAAACATGAAAAACTCCTTTTGTTAATGAAAAATCTCTTCAGTCTTGAAGTTGGGTGTTTCTTTCGCCTTTTTCTTCTCCTTCTCTTCAAGTCTCTTCTTTTTTGAATGTCCAAAAGTTTATGTGCGAAACCTTAGTATGTCCTTTTATAATGTATTGTAAGGTTTCTTTTTTCGTCACCAAACACAGCTTGGGACACAGTTGTGTCCTTAGGTCGTGTAACTTTCTAAACTTGGTAAATCTTTTTAGATGGGCACAACCTGGAGACATAGTTGTGTCCCAGACTGTGTAAGTTTTTGACTAAAATTCCTATTCTCTATGTAAATTCAAAACTTCATAACTCATTCATTTGAACTCCAAATTGAGTGAAACTTGATTCCTTTTCTTCGTTTTCAATCCGAGAATGCATTCAAACCTTGAAATCAAAATTTTACTCAATTAAGTATCAATTTCTTTTAAAAAAAGGAAAAGTTGTAAGTGAAATATTATAAAATCACAATGTGAAATGTATTTAAAATAAGAATTTGATACAAGGCAAGTGCACCTATCAGTTTTAATATAGCGGATGCGAGTCTAAGTCGATCCTTCAGAGACTTCGAGTACTAATATTAACCTTAGCTCTATTATTTAACCGGAAAATTGTGATGAGTTGAATGAATTAAAAATACTAAAATTAACAAACTAACCTAATTATGAGACTTGATTAAGCAATTTAGAAAGCGAAAAAACTAAGAACGATTTCAAGAAAACAACGTATTTAGGAATTATTTTCCCTAGTGTTTAACATGTGACCACTTAAAATGATCCAATTCAATCTCTATTATTCTTGATAGGAGGGATTCATAATTAGAGTTAACACCTTTCTCAAGCATATTAACGCTAATCCTAAATTATTTAACGAAATCTCTTCACTTAGTAATATAATTTAGAATCGCATTAATGTATAATGAATTTCCACACAAAAGAACGACTTTCCAAAAGAAACATGTATCTTATCTTTAAGTACATATGTAATTCTTTCCAATTATGTCAAGATCTCATTATATATGTGATTTCTCAATCATCACGCTTAATATCATAGATTAATACTCTGGAAATATCAATTAATAATTAAATAAGATAATTGAATCAAGAAAAGATAGAAACTTTATTGAAAATTATCAATTAATCTAATAGTCACATAAAATCCTCAGTTCCACAATGCTAAATACAAGAATCTTAAGCTATCATAATGAAACTAAAAATGAATTGCAACAAAATCAATAAATAAAACATGAAAAACTCCTTTTGTTGATGAAAAATCTCTTCAGTCTTGAAGTTGGGTGTTTCTTTCGCCTTCTTCTTCTCCTTCTCTTCAAGTCTCTTCTCTTTTGAATGTCCAAAAGTTTATGTGTGAAACCCTAGTATGTCTTTGTATAATGTATTGTAAGGTTTCCGTTTTCGTCACCAGATACAACTTGGGATACAGTTGTGTCCCTAGGTCATGTAACTTTCTGACCTTGGCAAATCTTCCTAAATGGACACAACTTGGGGATACAGTTGTGTCCCAGACTATGTAACTTTCTGACTAAAAATCCTATTATCTATGTAACTTCAAAACTCATTCATTTGAACTCCAAATTAAGTGAAACTTGATTCCTTTTCTTCATTTTCAATCAAAAACACGTTCAATCCTTGAAATCAAAATTTTACTCAATTAAGTATCAATTTCTTTTAAAGAAAATAAAGATGTAAGGGAAATAATATAAAATCACCATGTGAAATATATTTAAAATAAGAGTTATCAAACTTCCTTACACTTGAGCATTTGCTTATCCTCAAGCAAATAAATCAAAATAAAAATTTTGGGACAAGAAATGCTAAGCAAAATTTCTCATTACCTAGGAAACCAGTAAACGAATGCACTTGACCCAAAGAAAGGTAAGAAAATCATTTTCAATTAACTTGTAATAATAAAGTCAAGCAATTTCAACCATAACAATGTTATAATTTCACCCGACCATATTCGAATGCTCCAATAATACTTAATACTAGAGTTCATTAGTTAATTTATGGGAGTCAAAGTTTACCTGAGTCATTTAATTAAGGATTCCTAAACTAGAAATTAGATTTAACATCTCGCCAACTGGGAAAGAGTCATAAAAATTTTGTCTATTTGATTAAAGTATATACAATTCTCTCTTCAATCTCACCAAGTGCCATAATCTAAAACAAACACATTTTACATCCACTTATCCTCTTATCATCCCCCTCGTTCATACTTTTGTTAGGAGGTATTTAAATTTACTTGATTTAATAGACAATTGTGTTAGTAGAGGGAAAGAATCTCGCTCTTCTAATGGACCAAGACCGATCCATACTAACTTATCCCTTATATTGATAGCGGGAAAGAACCTTGCTCTTCTGATGGACCAAGGTCGATCCATACCATTTTTTTTTAATCTCATTGGTATTGGCATTGGGACTCAATCTCACTCTTTTGACGGACCAAGACAAATCCTTACCAATTTTTTTAACTATTCATACACTTGTTATTACTTTTTACCTCTAATCATTATGATTTTTCAAGGGTTTCTCAAAAGAAGAATTTCATTTGTTTGTTAGCTAAAAATTATAGGACTTTAAAAATTTCCAAGAGAAAGGTATACATAAAAGTAAATTTAAAAATAACCATGACTAACTCTCAACTGGTGATGTTGTTCCAATTTCAAGTCTTAAAGTCCCAAGCTAAATAAATCATAACTTTACCCTCCACAAATTTGACTAATCAATTCTAGTAAAGTATAATAAGATCAATAATGATCAAGATGACATAGTTGATTTGGCTCAGCACTTGTTAATCACCTATTGCAAGTTAACTTAAAAATTAATTGGGTCAAATGTGAATAATTGGTCTCCTAAACAGTAACAAATTCATATATATCCTTTCCCTACACTTAATAATATACATTGTCCTTGATGTATGACTAAGAAAGCACAATAGCAAGATATAAAACAATAAAAAACATCATAGGGAAAAAGGAAATACACGTATTGAAAAAGAAACTAATACTTCTTTGCCTTGAAGCATAAGATATTCTAGTAGAGAAAAGGGTGGCTAATAGCTCAACAATAGTGCCCTCACAAGTGGAAGATGATATAACAGATTTGGACTTCCTTTGAACGATCTACTTTTCACAATTTTCCATTGATTACTTGAGAAGAAACACCACACCAAATCAAAAATGCGCATCTTTTCCATACTTAGTTCAAACTAAGACAGAGTTATAAAGGAGTAAAAGTGGTGGATATTAAAAGAATTTTCATTGGGATATTTGAACAAACATGTATAGTGCATCCACAAAACTAGTTGGTGTAAAAGAAATGGTTAGCAAATTCATCCAACTAGTCATACAATAGACTCATTATATTACAATTTTCTTGAAAAGAAGGCATCCCAACACGTAAAAAACTTTAAATGTCCCAAAATCACTCTCACAATTCTGACCCGAATTGTAGTAATTGAATAGTTGGCATTAAATTTGCAAATAGAATTCATGTTTGATAGATCATAAGAATATATCTAGCCATAAGGGGCATCATAAAGGCATATAAATCTATTAGCACAAGTCAAATATGTATGTTTATCATAAAACAATAAAAACTAAGTAAATTCTCAGACAAATTCATGAACCAACTCACAAAAGGCCTAAATTTTGGTTACCTAAGCATGCCTAAACAATGATGAAAACAAAGCATGAACAAGAAGTTAGATTTGATGAAGAAATGTGCTGATGAAAAGTAAATCGTAAGGAGAAGATGAAAGGTGAAATGAAGTTGTGTGTGTTTATGTTTTGATAATGTTGTGCAGCGCATGTATTAATGTCGTGTAGGTGTTGGGCAAACACGTGCTAGGACATAACCGTGTCCCACGCCCATGTAACTTTCTGTTTTGGGTGCCTTTCCTAGGCAAACACGGGCTGGGACACAATCATGTCCCACACCCGTATAACTGTCTGTGGTGAATGCGTGTTGCTGGATGTACACAGGCTGGGACACAACCATGTCCTACGCCCGTGTATCTTTCTATGGAGACGGTCCATTGATGGGGCCTAGATGGATATGGGTTGGGATACAGGCATATCCTATGCCCATGTAACTTTCTATTTTTTTTTGCCTAGCCTAAATTCATGAATTTAGAAATAAAAAAACTTTAAGAAATAAAAGTACTTAAACTGGAAAAATAAGACAAAGAAAACTAAGGAAAGAAAAAAAAATTAACTAAAAAGAAAAGCCTATGACTAAAATTGAAGCAAATTGAAGGAAGCAAAGCAAAGTTAGATAAAAGAAAAACAAAATGGAATAAACTAAAAGAACTAAAGTGTGAGTAAAGTTAGACATGGGTTGCCTCCCAAGAAGCACTATATTTAACGTCGACAACTCGATAAGATATGTCTTCTCATTCATGATGCTTCATCTAGGTGGAGATAGGACTCTTCCTGTGTCTCGCTTTCGAACTCTCCATACGAGTGCAAATTTACCCTTTGACCATTGACCTTGCCAATTCCATTTCATTGATGCATAACTTCCATAGTTTCTCTCCTTATCATGCCACTTATCAAATTCATGTAGCCTAACTTCTTTATTTTGTCCGCTTTTAGCTTAGATCTAGTTGTCATTGGGAGTTTTGAACTTTTCACCACAAAGACATGTTCCAAATGATTTCTTGACAGTTTTGGTTTCAAAATTAATGGCTTCTCTTTGAAAGATTTTAACCTAAGATCCTTTGGCTTATGGAGTGGATCAATCCCTTTCTTGTTTACAATGGATTCATGAACATCTATTTGAGCTACCACTTCTGCACAATTAAGGTTAGTCACCAGATTTTCATCTCCCTTTTGCAAGCAATAGCTTGAGGAATCTTTGGAAAGCGTTTCCTGCACACATGTAGATATAACAACATCAGTGGCATTAACATTATGACATATGTCCTCTGAGTTAAGAAATTTGTTTGTTAAAAACTATTTCATCATCCCCAACTCGTAATATCAACTTATGCTCACTAACATTAAAAACAGCCCTAGCAGTGGCTAGGAAAGGTTGACCTAAAATGATTGGCACCTCAATATCTTCATCTATATCAAGTATAACAAAATCCATGGGAAAGATGAATTTATCTACTTGCACTAAAACATCCTCTATGATGACTCTAGGGTATGTGATAGAACTATTGGCTAATTGAAGACTCATGCACGTTGATTAAGTTCTCCTAACCCTAGCTTTTTGAACAATTTATATGGTATCAAATTTATACTAGTTCCTAATTCTGCCAAAGCATTATCTCTTAACAAATTGCCAAGCATACAAAGAATAGTAAAACTCCCTAGATCGTTTAATTTTTATGGCAGCTTTTTTTGGAGAAGTGCCGAGCATTCCTCATTCAATGTGACAGTTGTAAGCTCCTCCAACTTCCTCTTGTTCAATAGACGATCTTTTAGAAATTTTGCATACTTTGGCATCTGTAAGATAACATCAACAAGAGGTAAGTTAATGTGTAATTATTTGAAAATATCAATCAATTTACCAAATTCCTTATTCTAATCAGTGTAACTTTGCTTAAGGAGTTGCGGGTAAGGGATGGGAGGCTTGTACTCCTTCACTTTCGATGATTCTATACTTTCTTTTGATTTTAGTGGCTTTACATCTTCCTTATGGTTGACTTCCACTTCTTTCTCGACTACTTCCTCATCATCCTTCTTCTCCAATTGCATTTTTCTATCACTTCTCAAGGTCACTGCATTAACATGTTCCTTAGGATTAGTTTTTGTATTTCCCGATAGTGTTCCCTATGGTCTTTCAGAGATTAGCTTCGCAAGTTGACCAATTTAGTTCTCAAGCTTGCGATTAGAAGTCTCTTGATTCCTCAACAATGATTCAATGCTGGATAGCTAAGCCTTATTGCCTTGAATATATTTAGTGAGAAGTTCTTCCATACTAGACTTCTTTTCTTGAGGAAGAGGAGGTGGTAATGGTCTTTGAAATCCAGGTGGGCCAAAGTTAGTCTTCTACTGGCCTTGGTTTTGATTTCCCCATGAGAAATTAGGGTGATTCCTCCATCTGAGATTATAAGTGTTGTTGTAGGGGTTATTTTGTTGCTTCGGTGGATTTCTTAGATAATCTACCTGTTCCAATTGTTGTTATGCTCCATAACCCTGCATACCAAAGTCACTTACATCCGATTGTACTGGTTGAGGGCCAACAGAGAGTGCATCAATTTTCTTACTTAATAGATCCACCTTAGCTGCTAGAGTAATAGTCAAGTCCACATCATAAATTCCTATAACCTTTTGCTTGGCTCTAGTGGTTTCCCACTGATAATTGTTCATTCCTATTCCTTTAATCGGGTTTTATGCTTGTTCGGATGTCTTTGTGTTCAAAGTACCTCCTGCAGATACATCAATCATCTATCTCGTAGATAAATTGAGACCATTATAGAAAGTCTGAATCTGTATCCATAGTGGGAGGCCATAATGTAGGCAACTCCTATGCAAGTCCTTGAACCACTCTTAAATGTCATATAGAGTTTCTGCTTCTAATTGGGCAAAACAAGAAATGTCGTTGTGATACTATAGTCAACTCCGATAAGTGTAGGCCTTGAATAGTTAGACATAGTCTAATTTGCTTCATTACCGTTGTTAGCCATGTGCGGTAGATCTTATTGATTGATGAATTTAGTTTTCGCCTCTTCACCCTCTTCCTTAATCTCAATGATTGACTCATCTTCTATGGTAGCCACAGTTTGTCTAGGTCGCAATATCAAATTTTGACTATAGTTCTCTCAATTTTAGGATCAAGTTCTACCAAATCTTTTAGGTTGCTTTGGGTCATGTACTACAAGGGCAAGAAAAATAGAATCAATTGTAGGTCTAGGTAATAAAAATAAACAATGAAAACAAAAGAGAAAGAAAAAAAATGGTCAAAGTAATAAAGCAACTAGTGTTCTTAATATCGAAGTCGCAATGATGCTAAAAACTTGATACAAGGGAAGTGCACCTATCAGTTTTAATATAGCAGATGTGAGTCCGAGTCAATCCCTTAGAAACTTCAAGTACTAATATTAACCTTAACTCTATTATCTAACCAGAAAAATTGTAATGAGTTAAATGAATTAAAAATACTAAAATTAACAAACTAACCTAATTATGAGACTTAATTAAGCAATTTAGAAAGCAATAAAACTAAAAACGACTTCAAGAAGACAAATAACGTATTTAGAAATTATTTCCCCTAGTGTTTAACATGTGACTGCTTAAAATATATTCAATTCAATCTCTATTATTCTTGACCGGAGGGATTCATAATTAAAGTTAACACTTTTCTCAAGCATATTAACACTAATCCTAAATTATTTATCGAAATCTCTACACTTAGTAATATCATTTAGAATCGCATTAATGTATAATGAATTCTTGCACAAAAGAATGACTTTCCAAAAGAAACATGCATCTTATCTCTAAGTACACATGTAATTCTTTCCAATTATGTCAAGATCTCATTACATATGTGATTTTTCAATCATCATGCATAATATCATAAATTGATACTCTGGAAATATCAATTAACAATTAAATAACATAATTGAATCAAGAAAAGATAGGAACTTTATTGAAAATTATCAATTAATCTAATAGTCATATAAAACCCCAGGTTCTACAATCCAAAATACAAGAATCTTAAGCTATCATAATGAATCTAAAAATGAATTGCAACAAAATCAATAAATAAAACATGAAAACCTCCTTTTGTTGATGAAAAATCTCTTCAATCTTAAAGTTGGGTGTTTCTTTCGCCTTTTTCTTCTCCTTCTCTTTAAGTATCTTCTCTTTTGAATGTCTAAAATTTTTTGTGCGAAATCTTAGTATGTCCTTTTATAATGTATTGTAAGGTTTCTTTTATCATCACCAAACATAGCCTAGGATACAGTTGTGTCCCTAAGTCGTGTAACTTTTTGACCTTGGCAAATCTTCCTAAATGGACATAGCCTGGGGACACAGTTGTGTCTTAGACTATGTAACTTTCTAACTAAAATTCCTATTGTCTATGTAACTTCAAAACTCATTCATTTGAACTCCAAATTAAGTGAAACTTGATTCCTTTTCTTCGTTTTCAATCCGAGAACACATTCAAACCTTGAAATAAAAATTTTACTGAATTAAGTGTCAATTTATTTTTTTTAAGAAAAAGATGTAAGAGAAATACTATAAAATCACCATGTGAAATGTATTTAAAATTAGAGTTATCACTAAACATAGCCTAAGAGAAACCACATGAATTGGCAAAATAACCTAGCATGTAGCTTGTTTAGCTTAACTACATTAGATGTCAAAATCATTTGAGCAATGTAGTTTTATATGTTTAAAAACCCATCCTAACACAATCTCAACTTAGAAAGCTTAACTTGTAGGTCCCTTTGTATTATGCGATGTATACAATCAAATACCGTATCTAGTCAGTTCAGATACAAATTGCAAGTTCAATTCCTTTAACAGGGTAACAAGGTAAGCTAACCTAGCTTTTAACCTTGTGGTTTGATAACATAAAAGTAAAAATGGCATGAATGAAATATCTTAATTAAATACAAAGCTTATCCAACTCATTTGTCATTTAATAGACCATTGATATGTGTAAGTATCAACACATTTACCTGGAATAATCAATTCCTAAGCACAATAGGAACAACCATCGTAGGTTATGTATAGAACATATTTACCATTATTAAACACAAATTTAAAATTGTAATACCATAAACTTAAGATCTAATCTCTTAAATTTAAGGTGTTGAGCAACGTTATCCATTTTAAGTCAAACACCACTACAAAGTTAAAAAAGTTAGACAAAGTATTCTCGTAATATCAATTTCTCAAAATAAGCTATATAAAATAATTAATTTGAGGAAAATGTGAATTTATTGATAAAGCTAATAAACTATAAAAAATGTGAAATCCAAACTTTGAGATATAACAAGATATTATAAATAAGTTATTTAACTTATAAATGTAATAAATGAAGTGAATTGTATATAATATACATGTACGTACATGTGATATGCACTATATGTGTTAAATATATACATTTAATAATAAATTATAAAAAATCAGGTAAATTAATATAAAATAATGAACCATTAATTAAAAAATGAATGGATGAGTCACAAAATGATGTGGCAACAAAAAGATAACTTGAAAACATGAGTCATCATAAGATTAACAAGAAGGTGACACATAGTACCTAGTCAACATGTAGGAAAATGAGGAAGTGACAAGTGCCAATTCACTTTTTGAAATGAAAAAAATCCTAAACTCTATAAATAGGACCCCAAACCTGATTTGCAATATTTTGGGGACTTGGATACATAAGAACATAATTTTAGAAAATTAGAAGAAAAAAAAAACAAAAAATAAGGGCAAAGTAAGTATAGGGTGCTTCATATACCAAAACAGACCTAACTTAGAGTGGCTTAAGGATCCAACAAAGGGTGGTGCGACTAGTCTTTCTAACAAGGTACAACTACCAAAGGGTAGTCAAAGGTTGCCGACTATGGTGAACCCATTTACTGCTCATAAGTTTTTTTAATTTCTGAAAATATCACAAGAATCTAATTAATTATGAAATTTGTTTTTCAAAAGTTATTTTAGGTGTAGATTAATGTAATAATTTTATTTTAATTAAATAATTAGTGGAAATATAGAGTTCTTAAGAAAATACTCTATTTGGATGAAAAATTTAATTTAATTTGAGAAATATTAAACAATGTTACGAGTTATTGTCCAAATGCCTTAAGTTCAATATTTTCTATTATCATATTATTGAATGTGTCCTTAGGAATATTCTTTCAATGCCATACAACTATTTCTTTACATAAATGGCTGCAATGCTATATTAGGCATGCTATTCATTGGGTTCATATGTCTTTTCTTATTCATTTTGTAATTATTTAGTCTATTTTGGTATATATATATATATTATTATCTATACTAGTTTATGAGAATATATTTAACATATTAATTATATTCAATGAAAAGGCATACTTTCTAATGGTTTCATGTCATTTTATTGATCATATTACTCAAGTAATTTGTCTCTAAGAATTTATTCATTATTGAAACTTTTCTCACTTGTTTCCAATAATTTACAAGTAATATATCTATAACTAGCTTTTTAGTTATATTATTATTTTACTATTTCATTTTTTAAAATCTCTACTCCTCAAGTCACTTTAGCTAATCTTTACAACCTTGTTGTAACTTCCAATCTTACGTAAAGAACTTTTATGATCATCTTAAATTTTAATGGTGCTACGGTAGCTAGTTTTATAAGGTTTCATACTTTGTTACTAATTAAAATGACCCTAACTTTTGTTATTCATGAGTAATGTGGTGAATGTATAAGATCTAATGTGTAGAAAGGATGGTAATATATTAAGAAGGAATTTGTTGCTTCGTATATTAGGTGGTTAGTACCTTATGGCCACTTGGTTGAAATTATTGTAACCTAAGTAAATCCATGTTTGTGGTGAGAGACATGTTACTTATTCCAATTAGCTGATTGTAAAGGGTTTACAATCAGTGATAAAGCATTATGTATTGTAATATCAAATATACATACAAAAAGATAGAATTTTGCCATAATTTTATTACTAATGGTTTGATTCTTAACAATTTCTCAAATTTTAAGGAGCAATAAAGATTGCTAAAAATTTATCTTGGTTGGTTTCAAGGTTAGACTAACTTCTTCTCGAAAGCTTATATGGTCAAGTGTAAGTTGAATAAATTAAATAAACAAGAAATTGTTTCACAATTGGATAAATAACTAATTCTAGTTCGGTTGAAAAATAGAGGAAATTTTACTTATAATTGAAGAGAACCTAGATCTAAGTTATAAAATCCTATAAGATGAGTCACCATATCAAGTAATTCAATCATGTAGTCTACATGATAGGACAATATGAGAATGAATTGCAATGTCTTAGTAGGTCACGTTCATATAGCATATGCATACACTAAGGTTTTATTCTCAATGCTCACCTTATATATTAGCAGTTTTCTTTAACTTAAGTATAATGATGTTAAGGCTACATTCTCATCTTATACAAAAAGTAGGACATAACAATGGATCTAAACCACATACTAACATTTAGCTCCAATAATCATCCATGAGTTACCAATATAGAATTATGAATGCCTCTTATACTTGACTTGTTAGTAGTAGTCTGGATTACAATGTAAGCAATAAACATTATCTTGATACCTACAGTTGTAAAAATGGAAGAATGAGTGGAAACCTATTATCTAATGCACAAGCACATATCGATGCCAATCTTAGTCATATAGATGTACATAATGCAAGTTACATCGAGTATAAAATAAACACTCAATTAATTATCTTAAATTTAGGCTAATAACCAACAAAGGGGTACTTATGACCCCACTAAACCATGATCTTTATTTACATACATAAGTAGATATAAATATAAGTTTTCCTTTAAGTCCTTTATTTATAGAGTCTAAAGTCTAGAGCCCTAAGTCCTTAAATCCTAGAATTCTACCTACACTATCCCAAACATGAGTTCACTAGGGAATCTTCACATATGATCAGTAGTTACTCCTCCATGGATCTACCATTACGAGCTCGTTTACATAGGCTAAATATAAGTTATTCTAGTTTGCTTATTAAGTCCTAACAAGTATAAGCAAACAACTAAGCACTACATACCAAGAAAGCCAAACCTAAATCAATTACAAAGCACGAATCGACTATGAACCTGAATCTAATGACTTGGCAATTATAACAATAAACTTATCTTAATTTCCATTCTAATCAATCTAATTTAAACATCTCAAGTAACCCAAACTATCTATGGATAATACACCTTAAGGACTACTTAAATTCCTATCTTATTCTAGGATTCTAAAGGTTACTATGGCTAAATAAGATGGTAAATATTAGACCTTAGCTTCTAAAAGGAAATATTAAAATACTTGAAAGGTAGATTTAGAGGTTTTAAGAAAAGAAGTTTCAAAATAGAATCTAATTCTTTGTGAAACATGTTTGTAAATAAGTTATAATATTTAAGTTGCCGGAGAATTATTTTTTAGTATAAAATATGCATTAGGAAGTAGGTTAGAACATAAGGAAAACTGGTTAGTCCTAACTAGCTTTCTATAACTAGAAGATACATTACAACCAATCTTACTATTCCATTAGGTATTACAATTTATTCCTCCTTAAAAAGGCTTTCATCCTCAAAAGTCACCTAATTCTTGAAATGACTACACTTATCCAAAATAAATCATCCTCAAAAGCCATTTCTCTTTAAGACTACTCTCTTGGCTATTCTTTACATAACTATTGATTTACCTCTTGAAGATCTCTTCCTCGGTATTCCCACTTTTAGTAAGCCCTCTACTCTTAGCCTAGCTCCCTAACTTCTAATCACTCTTGGATTATTCACTTCATGGTCCTTTTGATTTGTATATTTACTCTTGTCTCCAAAATGGCATGGTACTCACTTGCTTAATATTACATTGATCAATTCATTTCATCCTTACTAACTTTTCAACCTTTGTAGTCTCACTCATGGCTTACATAACTACAATATTAACATGTTATACCCCTATACATCAACTTCACCTTTCCACCATACCATAGAATCGTAATACTATGGCAGTAATACAATTGTCATATAATGTCTCCAATCCAAACTTCATCTGCCAAAAGATCAAAATCATTCCTAATCACTAATCTTCATAAGCCTACAAGTGAGTCTATAACTCCAAGGTAATTAACGAATTCCACCATGTCTATATTATTCACTAAAATAATTCCATTGCCTAAAAGAAAATAATTCTTAGATCTGATGAAAACTTTAAGTCTAGCTCTAAGCCAACACCATACATAGAAGAAAAAAAAGATAGAAAACATTCACAAGTCTTAGTTCAATTAAAACCATCTATCACCAAAGAGTTTTCAACACCAACCTTAAAGAATCCAATCAAATGTAATTCCTAAAACATATATTGAGCTACTAGATTGACTCTTATTAGAACTTATTTAATGCTTCACCCTTCAATCTTCTCTAATCACGCTTAGGGTTCTCAAGTTCTATACTCATCGTCTAGCAGTATATTTTACCCTTAAATTATTTGCTATTGCTTCATTCACTTGTCCCCATATCAAATTAAATGGTTTTTGAGTTAACTTTGATTATTCTTGACACTGTATGTGATTCTTAATTTATTTAATGAAGTTTAGCTGACTTTTTAGTTCTGTACAATCTCCTTTTCTTATTGCTCATTATATCATTTAGTTATTATTCAAATGTTTGTATTCTTTGCAACTTAACATCAATATATAGATTACGAGACTAATGGATGTTGACACACCGCTGACCTGATTGATAGCTTGACTTCACTTGGACCGAATGACCAAACATAACCCTTCACTAACTCAAAACAAATTGACATGACATGCCATGGCATTAGAAGGACTCGTTCATCATTCCCGTAATAGGCATACACATGCTAAACTTCCTCAAATATTTTAAACCCTATTCCCTAAATTAGTTTTATATTCTACATTCCATTCTTATGTGTTTCTACTCACCGTATAAGGTTTGGTAGATAGCTACTTGTTTGTACAATTCATACATAAGCATCAAGGCTATTGCTCTAATAGTTACGTCTCTTTGTACAAGTTAAGTGAGTTTAAAATTATGAGTTGTCATTTGTTTCTCAAGTTTGTCTCTTCTATATTAGGGGTTAGTCCTATTGATTAAGTTTCCCCAATTATTTTATGTCTACTCTTGATTTTCATAATTTTATTTCAATTATGCTAGTGAGGAAAAGATCAATTAGTCCTTCTATCGTCCTACATCTTGTTTCTTCTTCTTCTTCCTTCTTCAAAACTAGACACCTAAGCATAGTACAGCACAACAGAATAAGAAGGATTGAAAGTAAACAATAGCTAGGAGAGATGAGTAATAGATATAACTAAGAAATCACAAAATTGAGCTAACAAGGAAAAGTAGGAAATAAGTTAGGAAAAAAGTAAGAGAGAACAATAGAGATTTGATTTACAAATGATGGGGTTAAGGTAACTACTTACTCTTAGTCTAGATAGAACCTAAGTTTTACCCACTTTTGTCAATTGCTCTCCATGCTTCTATAGTGCCACTCTGATCAATTACCTATGCTTTTTAACTTAAGCATACTTATGATTAGTGGTCTTAAGTCGTTAGTGATCCATCAACTTAAGTCCCTTTAGATCCATCTCTTAATCTATTTTATGATCTTCTAACTTAGGTGTTTCTAGGTTCTGCAAATATAGCTCTTTAATCATCTATTAAGTTAAGCTTCCTATTGATAATCAAACTTAAGCTCTTTTATGATTCAAAAGCCTAAAATTCATTTAGGGTCCATAAACCTATGCTCCTTAAGGATTAAGCAACCTAATATCTAATAGCACTTAAGTTGTAATGCCTTAGAACCTAAGGGCTCCATAGTCTACTACGTGTTCCTAATTTTCTAATGACAAGTTAAGGCTCTAAAATTAACTATAACCTCTAAAGTCATTTGTATTAGCTATCATCAACACAACAAAAGAAACTCCCTACAATTTAGACAAACTACAATAACCTAAACAACTCATTGGCAAGTTATCTCCTTAATAATCGTACTTTGAGACAATATTCTCATCTTATACAAAAAACAGCCCCTAAAAATGGATCTAAAGCACATACTAACATTTATCTCCACCAATCATCCATAAGTCACCAATATAGGATTGTAAATGCCTCTTAAACTCGACCTGCTGGTGTAGTAGTCTTAATCATAATGAAAGTAACAAACTTTATCTTAGTACCTATAGCTATAAAAATGAAATAACGAGACAAAACCTAATATATGATGCACGAGCACATACAAATGATAAACTAAGCCATACACATTCACATAATGCAAGTTACATCAAGTATAAAGTAAACATTTAATTAATTATCTTCAATTTAGGCCAGCAACCAACAAAAGGATACTTATGATTCCACCATACTATGGTCTTTGTCTACATATATAGGTAGATATTGATATAAGTTTTCGTTCAAGTCCTTTATACCTGAAGTCTAGAGCCTAAAGTCCTCGAATCTTAGAATTTTACCTACATCATCCCATATATGAGACCATTAAGGTATCCTTACATATGGTCAGCAGTTGCTTCTTCAAGGATTTGCCATTACAAGCCCGTAGAGTAAGTGGGTCGAGCGTAACCAAAAATCAAGTTTAATTAGGCTAAATATAAGTTAGTCATGTTTGCACAGCAAGTCCTAAAAAGCAGAAGCAAACAACCAAGTACCACATACCAAAAAGCCGAACTCAAATCAATAATAAGGTACAAATCAACCATGATCCTCAATGTAATGACTTAGTAGCTATAATGATAAACTTATCTTAATCTTCCATTCTAATCAATCCAATTCAAACTTCTTAAGTAGCTAAAACCGTCTTCATATAATACTCCTTAAAGGCTCCCTAAACTCCTATCTTATTCCAAGTTTCTAAATGAAACTGTAGCTAAATATGAGGGTAAAGATTAGACCTTTGCTTAGGAAGGGAAAGATTAAAATACTTGGAATGATGATTTGGAGGTTATAAGAAAGGAAGTTTCAAAAGTGAGTCTAATTTTTTGTAAAACATGTTTATAAATAAGTTCTAATAGTTAAGATGCTTAAAATTGGTTTTAGAGTATAAAATATGCTTTAGGAAGTACATTAGAACATAAGGAAATTGATTTAAGAACTAGGAGTAGAAGAAAACTTCATTCAGCCTCTTAATGTGAACCAACTCCATGATTCAAGGGATCCAATCAACTAGGCCTTACTAGCCTTCTATCACCAAAAGAGTTGGTACAATCAGTATGATAGTTCCATTGAAGCTAGCCCTATGACTCTAACCAAAATTGCAAATGAAGATTCTAGGTCACTTTCCAAAGAAATTTGAATCCAAATTTTTCTTTAAAGCCTCTTCAAATGCACTTTGATTACTCGTCAACATAATATATTTTTACATCATTGAAACTACAAATTTTTTATTAAACACCAACTCAAATCACTCCATTTCTACTTCAAACTCAATAACACCTCATAAACTTATAGAATAGGAGAGGAGGATGCAAGAAAACTTGCTTAAGGTGAAATAAACACATAAGAAATCCAAATAAAAGTCGCAACCTACCAAAAACTGCAAAGAACAACTCGTTTTAGGTTCTCTTAATGCTTAAATCCAACTAAACCTCCTCTAAAACAATGAGTTATGCTTAAAAGCGAACTTAACTCAAATTAATCTTCAAGAATCTTACATCAACTATTGATAAGTTGCCATTAATAAAGATCTGAGAATTTTTGGTTGAATTCTCCAAAGAATAAGATGTGATTAATAAGATATGAGTGGTTTGAGATGCTATTTGGTTCAAAAATGAATTTACTATAGAAAATCATTCAAGACTTACCTTATCCTCTTCTTAGTCATCTTTCTTGAGAATTTCAATGGAAAACCTTAAGCCTTTAACTACTAACAGGTGTAAGAGTGAAGGAATTGAGATTAAGAGATAACTTAAGAGGCTATTTATTAAAAGGAGTAGGATTTTCAACTAAAAGGCTCTTAAGTGGAGGGTAATGTCCTAGTAACCTTTCAAAAGATTAAAATACCCTTATATTTGGAAACGTTCTCTTAAAGTTTCTTGGGCATTACATTATACCCCCTTTAAAAGGACTTTCGTCCTCAAAAGTCACTTAAATCTTGAAATGATTGATTGTTTTCTTCTCATTGCTTTCCCTAATTCCTAAGTCATTTCTCTTTGGGATTACTACTTAGTTGTTCTATACATAATTGTTGACGCACCTCCTAAAGATCTCTTCCTTGGCTCCTACTCTTAGTAAGGCCTTCTACTCCTAATTTAGCTCTCTAAATTCTAATCGCTCTTGATTTATTCATCTCATGGTCCTTTTGATTTGTATACTTTACTCTTGTCTCTAAAAGGGCAAGGTATTCACTCCCTTGTTACTAGACTAATCAATCCATTTCATACATATAGACATATCAACCTTTATATTCTCATTCATGGTTTGCGCAACCACAATATTACCATGTTACACCTTAACACATCAATTTTACCTTTCTACCATACCACAAAATCCTAACATATGGCAGTAATATGGTTTTCATATAATGTCTCCAATACAAACTTCATCTATCGAAAGATCAAAATCACTCCTAGTTACAAAACACACCGATCACTAATCCTCTTAAGCCTTAGAATGAGTTTATCATAACCTTAAGAGGGACCTAATAGAATTTCCTAAAATTTTCATATCACGTATGCATCCATGATACGAAAATCACCTTACAAATAAGAGATTACAAGATTTTAAATGATTAATTACTAAGGTTTTCGATTTTTAATTATTTAACTTACTATAAAATATAAATAACTATGAATATCCGATATTCCATAGTCTCTCAAAATTGTAGAGAATCGGTACTCCTTACAAAATATTAACGTAAGGTAAAATAAGTTGATAATTTACAAGAAAAACTCTATTTTATATAACCTTATTATATAAATATTTTCTGCATAAATTGTTTCTATACGAACTATACACATTTCAATCAACTCGACCATTATCAAACCTTTCTCCTGTTTGTACTCTACTCTCAAGATTATCCCAATCCCTGCTTATAGGAACCTAATGAGCAAACCGCAGCTTAGTGAGTTCATTCCTCACTATTACTTTTTAAGTAAGTTATCAAACATTATCAGCATACATACAATCTATCTACAAGTGAAATGAATACATACGCAATGAATGTAAGCAACATATCCATAGGAGTCTAGAACTATAGAAGGTATAGATTTACATCGTCTACATGTTGGTTATCCTCTATACTTATTTGCACAAAGCACCTCAACTTAACTACATGAGGCTACTTAGGGACACCATCCCTTTAGACGACATTCAATTATTACCCTAGCTAAGAAACAACAATCAATATCGGTAAACCTTAATTAGGGCCATCTACTGAATATATCCAAGGCCTCTCAGGCATAAAAAGCGAGTGCTCTCGCTTTTAAAATATATCCAAAATCCTACAGGCACAAATATGTAAGTCCTCCTACAATCAATTAGAGATATTATACTAGGTTTGCCTTAACAATAAAAATATCATTCTTAAGCATTACGAGCTCTCACAGAAATCATACAAAATATATTTAAGATTGGAAAAACATTTTTCATAAATATTTTATTAGAAAATTTGTAAAGCTAGTACTCTCCACCAATATACCAATTGGGTCATAGACATGCGACAATTATGATAGATTATTTTGGTTAGATATTTATATTTACCATTTTAAAAAAGTGAGCATATGGATGATAGTACACAAAGCAATCAATCTTTTAACAACCAATCAATATCAACCAACAATCAGCATATAAATAACAAACAGCAAGCAGATAGCAAATCATAAGAACTCTTTCACTTGGGTTAATGTTTACTCTCCGATCATTTGGGATTTTCTATTCTTGATAATTAAGTACTTAAAAGATAATAAAAATCACAAGTATTCGAGAAAAGTTGGGTTTCTCAATTAACTAAATATCTATTATTATTTAGCTAATTTCCTATTATAGTATAAGTATGGCATAAACAGAGTTTAACTTAACTTTTTTGTCTATTTTTCTTGATTTACCTTAAACTTTGAGTTACCTATAATTTTTTCATTATAGATCCAATTTCTATGGACTTATAGTCCATCTTTGCATTTTCGGATATACTTTCTCGTAGTGGGATTCGTTTTGGACATTTCGACTAGCATTTTTCATTATGGTTTAGAAATATTACGAATTTTATTATTTTGACTTCAATAATTATAATTTATTATTTTAAGCTTTTCTTTATATATTTATGATTTAATAAATATCTAAATCTTATATTTTTGTAATTTTCTTATTTTTAAGTTTATTTGGAAACACCTTACTTATTTTACCATTTTTAAGGTTAAATACTTATTTAATTCACTTTTTATTACTTTAATAGATTCTTAATTAATTAATCATTTTATTATTATTATTATTAATTACGAATTTTAAATATTACGATTTAATAAATATCTAAATCTTATATTTTTGTAATTTTCTTATTTTTAAGTTTAGTTGGCAACAACTTACTTATTTTACCATTTTTAAGGTTAAATACTTATTTAATTCACTTTTTATTATTTTAATAGTTTCTTAATTAGTTAATCATTTTATTATTATTATTAATTACGAATTTTAATTTAAAAAATATGGAATGATGATGCAGCAGCTTAAAAATGCTTTATGTGTCACTTTCATGAATTTTTTTCGTATTTTCCAATTTTTCCTATCTTATACCTTACTTAATATTTATGCATTTATATATCTATTGTTATATTTTATTAAATTTATAAATTAATTTAATTTTCTTTTCCTAAATCTCATCGTATACATAAATATATATATATTATCCAACCTTATTTAATAATTTAATATTATAGTATATTACACATGTACTTTTAAGCATACTTATATATTTATACATACTACACTACTAATATACATATTTTCATATGTATATATACATTTATATACTTAAGTTCCCTTATTTTATTTATACATATATACATACATAATTTTACAATATACCCCTAAATACACTATATATACCATACATATATGTATATACTATACTTATACATATATTATACTTATATTTAGGTACTCTTTGAATACATACATAACCTACTGTATATACGTATATATAGATATATAATAAAAATGAATAATATACATACTATGTACACATATATATCCACATATATCTCTTTATACCTTATGCTTATATATTCTATTATAACATACATGTACATATGAGTATATCCTTAAGTATTTATATACACACATGAATATGTAAACATAAGAAATGCTAACTTTTTATATAATTTCACTACATACACAATTAACCTTAATATAAGAAAAGAATTAAAAAGTCAATTATAGTTACATAATTCCTAAATATGTACATTTCTACAAAATTACTTATATATATATATATATCAAAAGTACATATAACTTAGCAAAATAAATACACTAAAATGCTACTTAACTACTTCTTTTGGTGTCATGATGTGTTGTTGATCCAAGTGCTTTATTTCCTTCTTATAATTGTTGAGAAGCAAGAAGAAAATTAAGTAAAAAAGTGAGTGGAAAGGGAAAACGAGAGAGAGTTTTTGGTGAAGTTTGGTTTTTAATAAGAAAGAACAACATCATAATTGAGGGGTGAAGGGAAAATGCCATGTGAAGGAAAAAAAAAAGGGAAACAAAAAGAAAGATAAGGTGTAATTAATGCATAGGACATATAGCTTATCGAGTGTCTTGACTTTATCTTATCTTAAAAAGTTAAACACACGGTTTATCAAACATTCTGGAGAATGAAAACATGGAAGTAGAAAAGTAAATGGGAAAGAAAATAAAAGAAGGAAAGAAGTAAGAAAGAAAATTAGAAAATATTACGTTGACTTTTCTAAATATAAAATTATAGAATTAATAATAAGTATGAAATAATATTCATAATTTTATGAATTTTATGAATTAAATTGTTACTCTTTACGTTTATAATATTTAGGAATTATTTTTTTTCATTCATTAATTATTTTATGTAATATCGCATGTTAGTCAATAATTGTATTCTATTAGGGTTTTAATACTTTTTAAGGTATAATTATTCATTTTATAAGCCTAAGTTTATAGTTTTAGAATTTTTCTTAAGTTTGAATTCTATTTTTGGTATTTACGCGTACATATATGGTTTATGTTTCTTGTAATCAATTAAGGTTTCAATCAAAATTTTTAGGGCCTTCGTATTATGTTTAAGCTTAAAATTTTAATTAGTTTTAAATTTATTAACTTCGTTGACTTAAGGTAATTATGCGTAATACTCGAGTCATCTCTATACCCAAAAACCAATTTTACAAGGTTTGCATTGTCTATAACTCTAAGGTAATAAACAAATTCGACCATATCTATGTTATTCACTAGAAGAATTCCATCTCCTTAAAGAACAAAAATTCTTAGATTAGATGAAAACTCTAAGTTTAGCTCTAAGTTAACAACTTAGAGGATAGAAAACATCCATAAGTCTTAGCCTAACTAAAATCATTTATCACAAAATGTTTTCAACACTAGCCTCCAAGAATGTAGCTTGATGTCACTCCCAAAACATATATCAAGTTACCGAATCAACTTTTATCATAACATACTTCATCCTTTACTCTTCAGTCAACTCTAATTACACTTAGCTTCATGGGTTCTCAAGGTCCATACTCATCTTCTAACTTTATAATCTACTCATAGATCATCACTACTTCATTCACTTGTCTCTAGATCAAATTAAGCAATTTTTTGTGTTGATTATTTTTATCTTGACAATGTATGTGTTTCTTAACTTATTTAATGAAGTTCAGTTGATTTGTTAGTTCTATTTGATTTAATTTTATTAATGCTCATTTGATTGCTTATATATTTTAGTTATTATTAAAATGTTTATATTCTTTGCAATTGAACATGAGTATATAGATTATGAGCTAATGGATGTTGATACATCACTGACTCGACTGACAACTTGACTCGACTTAAACCGATTGACTAGATGCAACCCTTTGTAAACTCATAACAAATTGACATGAGATATACAAAATGAAAGGACTCATCTATCCATCCCATAATAGGCATACGCATGCTATGCTTCGTTGATTCTTTTAAATCTTATTCCTTAAATTATTTTTCTATTTCACATTCCATTCTTATGTATTACCACTTACTGTATCGGGTTTGGTTTAGCCTTGTGTTTGTACAATTCATGCATAAGCATCAAGTTTATTCATCTAATAATTGCGTTTATTTATATAAGTTAAGTGATTTTAAAGTTAGGATTTGTGATTTATTTCTCAAGTTTGTCCTTTCTATACTAAGGGTTATTCTTATTGATTAGTTTCCCTAATTATTTTTATGTCTACTCTTGATTTTTATAAATTTAATTCAATTATGCTAGAATGGACAAACTCATTTAGCTATTCTATCTTCCTGTATCTTACTTCTTCTTTTTCCTTCTTTAAAACTCAACACCTAAGCATACTACAATACAATAGAATAAGAAGAATTGAAAGGAATAATAGTTGAGAGAGATAAGTAATCACAAAATCAAGGTAGCAAGGTAAAGTAGGAAGATAAGTTAGGCAAAAATTAAGGGGGAAAGATAGAGATATGACATACAAATGTTAGGGCTAAGTTAATTACTCACTCTTAATTTGGATGGAACCTAGGTTTTACCCCTTTTCTCAATTGTTCACCACATTGATAAATTGCTTAAGTTTTTCTAGGATCAACCAACCTAAGCGTATTTATGATTTGTCATCTTAAGTCACTAGTTATCTGCCAACTTATGCCCTTTTATGATCCATCTCCTATGCTATTTTATGATTTTCTAGCTTAAGTTCTTCTAAGTTCCACCAACTTAGCTCTTTAATCATCCATTAAGTTAAGCTCCCTATCTAGTCATCATCAAACCTAAGTTCTTCTATGATTCATAAGCCTAAAATTTATTTAAGGTCCATAAACCTAAGCTTCCTAAGGATTAAACAACCTAAGCTTTAATACCACTTAATGAGATAATGCCCTAGAACCTAAAGGCACCACAACCCGTTACATGTCCCTAGTTTTCTAATGACATGTTAAGGCTTTAAAACTAACTATAACCTCTAAAGTCATCTTTAGTAATGGCCATCAGTACAATAAAATAAACTCTAACGATTTAGACTCACTATAACAACCTAATTATATCAAAGGTGAGTCATCTCCACAATAATCATACTCTAAGACAATATTCTTATCTTATACAAAAAAGGAGAGCCTAACAATGGATCCAAACCACATACTAACATTTAGCTCCACCAATCATCCATGAATCACTAATATAGAATTATAAACGCCTCTCAATCTTAACTTACTAGTAGTAGTCTTGATCATAATGAAAGCACCAAACTTTATCCTAATGCTTGAAGCTCTAAAAATGAAAGAATGAGTGAAAACCCTATACGTAATGCATAAGCACATACGGATGCTAGATTAAGTTGTATATATTTGCATAATGAAAATCACATCAAGGATAAAATAAACAACCAATTAATTATTTTGAATTTAGGTGAACAACCAATAAAGGGGTGCTTATGACCCCACCATACCATGATCTTTGTCTATATACAAAGGTAGATATAGATATAAGTTTTTCTTTAAGTCCTTTATGAACAAAGTGTAAAGTTTAGAGTCCTTGAATCCTATAATTCTACTTGTATCATCCCATATACAAGTCTACGAGGGAATCCTTACCTATGATTGAGAGTTGCTCCTTTAATGATCTTCCATTTCAAGCCTCTAAAGTGAGTAAGTCAAGCATAACCAATAACTAAGTTTAATTAGGTTGAATATAAGTTAGTTTTATTTGTTTACTAAGTCCGAACAAGCACAAGCAAACAACCAAGTATCATATACCAAGAGAGCTAAACCTAAATCAATTAGAAACCATGAATCAACTATGAACTTGAATCTTATAACTTAGCAATTATAACAATAAACTAATTTTAATCTTCTATTCTAATCAATCCAATTCAAACATCTTAAGTAACTTAAACTATATTCATATAATACTCTCTAAAGGCTCCTTAAACTCCTATCTTATTTTAAGATTCTAAGGGAAACTATGGCTAAATAAGAGGGTAAAGATTAGACCCTTACTTAGGAAAGGAAAGATTAAAATACTAGGGATGAGGATATGGAGGTTTTAAGAAATGATATTTCCCAAGAGAATCTGATTCTTTTAAAAAACATGTTTGTAAATAAGTTACAACATTTAAGATGCCCAAGAATGGTTTTAGAGTATAAAATATGCTTTAGGAAGTAGGTTAGACCATAAGGAAATTTATTTAAGAAATAGGAATAGAAGAAATCTTGGTTCAACTTTCTAGTGTAAACCAACCACGCGCTTTAGGGAAACTAGCTAGCTGGTCCTTACCAGTCTTTTGTGACCAAAAAACTAATTACAATTAGTCCTATAATTCCACTAGAACCAACCGTACGATTCCAATGAGAACAACAAATGAAGATTTGAATTCACTTCCTAAACTAACTCGAATCCAAATTTTTCTTCAAACCCACTTCAAATACACATCGATCACTCATCAACCCATCAATATAACACATTTTTACATCATCCAAAGTCAAATCACTCCCTTTCTTCTCCAAAGTCAACAACACCTCATAAACTTAAAGAATAGGAGGGAAGATGCAAGAAAACTTACTTAAGGTGAAGTAAACACTCAAGAAATTTAAATGAAAGTTTTGATGACCAAGAACTGCAAAGAACAAGTCATTTTAGATTCTCTTCATGCTTAAGTCCAACTAAAACTCCTTTAAAACAAGGTATTAAACTTAGAAATGAACTTAGATCAAATTAATCTCCAATAAACTTACATCAACTATTTATAAGTTGTCGTTGATGAAGATTTGAGAATTTCTAGTTGAAATCTCTTAAGAATGAGCTAAGATTAACAAGAGATGAGGAGTTAGGGAAGCTATTTGGTTTAGAAATGAATTTACATAAGAAAATCCTTCAAGGCTTACCTTATCCTCCTTTTAGTCTTCTCTCATGAGAGTTTTTGAGGGAAAAACCCTACACTTTTAGCTACTAGCAGTTGTAAAAGGAAAGGAATTGGGATTAAGAGAGAGCTTAGGAGGCTATTTATTAAAAGAAGTAGGGTTTTTAGCCAAAAGGTTGCCTTAAATGGAGGGTAAGGTTTTAGCAACCTTACAAAAAGGATAAAATACCCTTGTTTTTTAGAACACTTTGTCTTAAATTTTCTTAGGTATTAAACTAAGCCACTTCATTCTTTAAAAGCTCATGTGCTAAGCATATTATATGAAGAAAACAAGTCTGTTGATTTTATGAAATTATGTTTTTGACTATGCATATGCCAACTCTTGCGTCAAAGATGAAATGAATAGCCATCCTGGCTATAGGCTCAACAATCCATGGAGTTATAAGATCTCCAAGAGGCTAACCTCTATTTTAAGTTATAGAGTAAGGTTGGTGTAAGTTTTTATTCCCAAATATTGTTTTCTTCTTGGTTCTTGACATGAACTTAATGCAAGGAATGAGATAAATGATGTTGATAATTTTCATATTTTTAAATGGAAATTTTAATATTCAGAATTTCAAAGTAAAAAATTTAATATTTTAATCCTAGTCTAGTTTAATTTTTTTAAGGACATAATTCCATGATAATCTAAGTAAATCATAGCTTCAAACATGGTCTTAATTGGACTTAAATTAGTCAATTTATAAAAGAAAATTAAATTTACTACAAATTGAACTTGGAATGAACTATAACCCAAAAACTATTTAATTAACCTTACTTGGAAAAGCATTCTTTTATATGAGACTTCCCCTAAAAAAAAGGTTACACTTTGATGTATTTGAAAATTAATAGATTAAGCTTTGATTTTTGTTGAATTAATTTCAAATATTCAAGAATTGGTCAAGGTCATTTAACTGACAAAAGTAGTTCAACTACACCATATGTTAAATACATTCTTGCTAGCCCTAATGGATAAGTGTTGATAGGGGTTTTCCTCGAGAGCATGAACTAAGCTACTTAGAGCTACCTCCGATCTCTTATTAGAGTTATATCTCCCTTTTTACCTTGTTCCTACCTCTATAAGATCTTGTCGATCATAGGGCAAGGTTTAGAAAAATTGAGTGCTTGAACATTAATGAGAGCGGTCTTAACAAAGGTAGGTTGGATATGCTTCCCCTAACTCGAAACAACTACCTTTTGGTCAGACTTTGATCTAATTAACCCTAGAAGGTTCAAACTCTAACATTAAGTGCAAACAATTAGCCCTCTTATCTAAATACTATCCTACTAGCTGCCATTAGGTTACCTACATTCCCTAAAAATCAAGAAGTGGTATTAAAATTTAAACTGGGTGTACATGCTTGAAATTGGATGGAATGGTTACTACTTTCAAAACAATCTATCAGCTATAAAAAGGAGGTCTAAATGCAACAAATATGTTCTTTTGGACACTTTGACATTTTCTCTCCTACTTCCCCTTATCTTACTTAATATTACCTAACTTAGGCATTAGAGTGGTAATGCCGAAGTCACCCCGATACCCCCCTTAGCCTAACCTTCGTTTGTTTTGTAGTGATTGTGAATTTATTGTTCAACATCATACCACAATCAAGATTTGATGCCAACAATTGGTGTCATTTGTTTTTGTTACCATGATATGGCACAAACTAAGTTGTGTGAGACCATTGCATGGTGGTGTAGCTACTAGAACATACTAACTGTAATCTATACTATGCTATGATTTCAAATCCGTGATTGATTCATAGAAACGTTCAAAATGACAGATTGATGAAAGGAAGCTTGGAACATTTTAGGGAGGGAGAGAGAAATATCTGTTTGTAAATGTAGGGAGTGAGGTTACGTAAGGGAGATGAAGTGTATTATCTTAGTAGATTTCTTCTTTCCTTAGTAGAAATCACCTTTTTGAGTTAAAATGAAATGCCTCTTTAAGAGGCGATTTTTAGTGCGATATTCCTAGGAATCACAATTTTTGTAATTTTTTTCTGCATTATTTTTTCCTTTTCCTAAAACCCTAGATCTACGTGATCTCCTTATTTTCTCTCTCTAAATATCTACATTGAAAATGTATTTTTTTTTATGTCTTAATCCATTTTATGGACATATAATTCAAATAATTAGTGTATTTGTCTAATACATTATGGTACATTGTTGTTTACTGCCATTTTTTAGATGACAGGAACCATTTGTCTTTCTTGTGGTATATACATACATTAAAAAAAATTTTATACTCCATTATTAGTAAGTTTAATTTTTTTCTGTATAAATTTGTGTTCAGTAGTATGTCATATATATACTTATATATATATATATAAATTCTTATAAATTTGTGTTTGTTAGTATATTTTCTATGTACGTGTATATATATATATATATTTTTGTGTAAGTTTGTCTTCATTACTATATTTTATCCACCCTTGTATATTAGGTGATATGTATACAAGTAATTATCATTGAGACAAGTAGAAAAGGTGGTATAAGTTCTTTATTTTTTTTCAACTAGAGTAAGTAATGAATCTAGTACCGTTATAGAAATTTGATAGTGAACTCAATTTAGGTTACTTGTTGGTGAAATCCAATAAACTGTGTCTATTAGTAGAAGCTAGTAATTTTACTTTTAGATGTTGAAATTTATGAAGTTCATATGGCAAATAGGTATAAAATGGATAATATGAGATTGGTTTGTTATATTGGTGGAAATATTATGGAAGGATAAGATGGGATGTAATATGACAGACACTAGAGAATAGTAGTTGGACTTCTAATTGAGGCTACGTATGACCAGTTGGTTGGACTAATATGTAATCAGCTTCGGATTAATATGATGACCTACTCGGTTAAGTTGATTCATAAATGCCCCCTTGTAAGTGGGACTAGGGACATATTTTGTGTCATCCCTGTTAGCATTGACTATGATGTCTAACAACTAATGGCTTCCTCAATTAGACGTAGTGGAGTTAGCAGTTTAATGGAGTTGTATATTTAAATTCATGGAATGAACTTACCAACAATAGTGTCCTCCTGAATAGATAAGTATGATTTTAGAGGGCATGGTGGTGACGTTAGAGTTCAAGATGAAACTCAAGTGTTTAAATCCCAACTAGTCCCATCAAGTCATAAAACGAGTAGTAGTTGCATGTCTTATGAACCTAATGTATTGATCGCTAATGAGTCCAATAGAGATACTAATGCAGAGAATGAACTAGCTTACGAGGATAGTGATGAAGATTCTGATGATATAGATTCTATTGTTGACATTAGTCTGAGTGAATGCTAGTTATAGGAAGTAGAAGAAGCGTATGGGTCACGTAGAAGAAATGATTGGAGGTAGGGGTTATCCATAGATGTGGTCACGGTTGGAATGTTGAAACCTATACCCATCTATATGATAAGTGTTGGGGATGGACTAGTGCCATCTGAAGAGAGTACAAATGACAGTGAGTAAAATTCTAGCAATGACTTGAAGGTGGGCATGTATAATACCTTGAGGTCTCAAGCCAGTACAATAACCTTAAGATCCGATCCCTTAAATTAGAGCGCTAGGCTATATTATTCATTGTATTTTAAACTTTATAGTAAAGTTAGAAAAGTTAGATAAAGTAATTCTAGTTAATTCAATTTCTCTAAATTAGCTATAAAAAGAGATTAATTTAAAAAAAATGTCAATTCATCAATAAAACCAATGATTATCAAAAACATAAAATTCGAGTCTTTATGTATAATGAGATATTAAAGATAAGTTAATTGACTTTCAAAATTAATAAAAGAAGTTGAATTATGCATAATATACATGTATTTACATATGATATGCAATATATGTATTAAATATATGCATATAATATTAATAAATTATCAAATTAAGGTAAAATAATAGAAAATAAATTAAAAACATAAATAGATGAGTCATCAAATAATGTAGTAGCCTAAGATTAATTAGACAACATGAGTAAAAAACTATTAACTAGAGAATGACACATGAAACCTAGGAAAATGGAAAATTGATATGTGGCAAAGGTTAAGCAAACTTGAAAAACTGTAAGTATGACCTAAACCCTCAATTACAATCATTTAGAACTCTTGAAATAAAACAACACAATCTTGAAAAATTAGGCTAAAATAGAATAAAAATTAAGGGCAAATTAGGTCACGTTCAGCTCACAAACCAAAACACAATCTAACATTGAGTCCTTTAGGGTTTGAAGGTCTACGGTAAGAGGAGGTTTTTCGACAAGGTGCAGTAGCTGGTTTAGGTAAACCAATTTTCCACCAGTAACTTGTCCAATTTTCTAAAAATGTCAAATGATATTATTTAATTATGAAATTTTGTTTTCTAGGATTAATTTTTTAATTTTATTTTAATTAAATAATCATAGGAACTATAGGTTCCTTAAGAAAATGCCCTATTTGGGCGAAAATTGAATTAATTTTTATAAATATTAGATGATGTAGTTTCAAGCTCAATTTTTGTATATAATACACCTAATAAATATATATATTTAATTGCAGTAATAAGAATTTTTGAAATTAAGTATGTTTACTATTTTTTATAATTATCTTGGACAAAATTACCAGTTTTGCTTATTTGTTAAAATAATTAGTTTTTGATGAAATTATTGATTGAGGCTTAAATATTTTGACTTTTAGAGATTTATAATGATATTTGGAACACTTAATTTTTATCTCACACATAAATTTGTTTATTTTCCCTAATTTTCTATTATTTTGAGCTAAAACTGCTATTTTCATGAAAATAGCTAATTGTCAATTTAGTGTAATTCATGATCAATAATTAAACTATATATTTTTGCAATTATATAGGATTTTTCATGGAATTAATTGGGCTCACATACTATTTATCACATATTTTTCTAATATAAGCTTATATATTGACTTAATATGTAATATAGTAATTAATACTAATAAAATACTTGTCAAATTCATGCAAAATGAACACATTGGGGTATATTGGATAAGTTTGGAAAGTGTGATTTTTTAGGGTTTTTATTTTAGTATTAAGCTTATTTGGATCAATTATGAAGTTACAATAATATACAATCAAATTGATAGTGAGAAAAGGTATTTATGAGCTTCTAGCAATATTGATTAGTCTTGATTCCTAAGATATCTTAATAATACTCGAAATAATGGTCCTATTGATATAAAGTTTATTGAAATCGGATAAGGAATGAAAAGGATACGGTCAAATAAAGTTTAATAATGCAGTAATGAAAGCTTATAAGAGTACGAGTTGACTCATACTTAACTTAAAGATTATGTTTATATTTTATTTGGTGTAATAATAAAGTTTAGGATTTTACACTATTACTAAGCCCAGATAAGTATATATAACCCATGCTTGGAGTAGATATATTACTACTCATAACACTGTGTGCTGTTTAATGTTGTATTGATTGAATATGACCATATCTTAGGTGAATTAATATGCTACTTGGTAGATGCTGATGTGGTGATTTTGAATAATGGTAGATATATCTTAGTTAAACTATTATGCTGCTATGTTGGGCATTGATGTGGTGTTTATGAATGATTGTACTAACTTGGACAATTAAGGGATTGCTAGCACAATCTTTTGGGTATTTATCTAAGTGACCCTAAGTGAGATGCTAGATCTTTACTAGGGAGAGTTTGAAAACTAAAGTTAGACAATTAGGCTGAATAAAACTTGAAAACTAGTTATGTTGAATGATATTTGTAAATTGTTACCATACAACATTGCATGGTATGGCATAAAAGGGACCTACGAGTTAGAATTTTCAGAATGAGGCTTCCAAGTGATTAAGAAGAATCATGGCTTTATGAACTCAGTTTTTAAAAGCATATAAATTTGCAATGCCTGAACATCTTAACTATTTTGATAGTTAGATTTGGTATACTATAGTGTATAGACTAATTTGGCCCTATTATCTCTTTAATTTAGTGAACTATAATGTGTAGTCCAATGTGGTAGGAGTCCTACTCCTAGGTAACTCCTTGTTACCCCAAGTTCTTGGACATTGTATTTGAATAGTTGGTTGTACCCATGCATGCCACATGCATGAGCATAGCATACTGCATTACTAACAATAAAAGCCTAGTTAGGCTAATGTATGTATGGAGCTAAACTTGTTAATTATGATTGAAATGTTTCAATTGTGATATTACCTATGTTATATTGTTTATTGTCCACTCTCACTCAGCTTTAGCGGCTGAAGGGATAGAATATTTTATCCTGAAGTTAACGACATCATGAAAGGCACAACACTGAGGGGGGATGTATATTGAGAGCGTAGGTCGAAGTTGGTGACTTTTGTATAGAAGTTATACAAAGTTAAGAATCCTACTATTGTGAAGATGACAAAAGAACAAACTGGTTCGCATTTTGATGTAAATATTATACTATATACATAAGTTGTAAGAGAATATCTAATTTAACTCCGATGTAGCAACCTTTTTATCATGTAAACAAAGTTGTCTTTTGATGAATGAGTAAGTTAAGTTAAGTTTTCAACTGGTATTCCTGTGTGATGATGCATTCCATACTAAGCCAAGATGTGGTAGCATGTAGTTTGAAAATAAAAAACATCGACAGACAGCTATGAAAATGTATTATGTTATGAACTACCATGACTTCATTGTGAAGAAGTCCAAAACTACATTTTAGTCTATCAAATGTGTTAATTAGGAAAAAGGATGTAGGTGGAGACTTCGTGCTTATAAGAAGAAGTACACTTGTTGCTTTGTGATAACTAGGTTTGTGGGTCCACAAAAGAGCCTCAATCTTATGATAAGCCTTAGGTTACCCCAAATTGGATTCAAGCACCTTATCTTACTTTCTAATAAAGGATGCAAAAGTATCATCGAGTGTTAAGGTAAAACACCAGTAGCAACTATTTGCAAACAATACGGTTATACTATACATATAAAGAAAGTACTTACTAAATTTGTAGTCGGGCTTCATTGGTCTAAGGTAGGTTCCCTTCATATAGGTAGACTGGCACTTGATTACCACCTTGGTGGAGTAATGAAGGGAGGAGACATACACATTTCACTTCCATACTAGCGAGATGACGGTGACGCTATAAGATACATCTTTACTCCTTAGTCTCCTTACTAATGGCGATGCAGTTACAAGTGTAATGGCATCTACAGGTTGGGGTGAGTTATGCTAATGCTTACTAGGACTTTACCTACTAGAGACTGCCATGAAGGGTATGTGATCGAAATTGTCTTAGTGAAAGGACAATTTCACTAATTTTCCATTTGATACAAATGATGTTATGATACCATGTTATACTAAGGCACATATCATGTAGTTGGTTAGAGGTATGATGTTCTCGGACAAGTTCAACAACGTAGTGTACCTTATGTTCCTTTCTCTCCTCTCGGACCGTACCATAGCTAGGCACTATGCTTGGGAAGCAGCATGTTTAGCATAGCTATACTACTAGTTATGCCTTACTTTTAAGATGGAGGCTGGAAAGATTAGCAATCTCTAGTGATTTTTCAAGTATGGGTATAGTAATATTTCCCACACATCACCCCTTTACACTGCTAGATCCATTAATGGTTAACAATTGACCACTTATGAGCCGAGGGGAGCCGAGTTTTATGTCATAAAGCTGCCAACGCATGTAGTTAGCCAGTATAGAGATGCATTCAACCGACAGCGTCTAGAGCAAGTACGTATTTAACAAACCCGATTACCTATAGCTTCTCAAAATGTTACTTAGTTTAAAAGCTTGATTGATGTGTTTCTAGGTTGTTTAGATACCTTATACACATAAGAACATAGCTAGAATCCCCGCTTCTTTTTTGGATGGGAGTAATGTATAGCTAGCCTAAGTCTCGCTAATATGCTTCCATATCCTTGAGATGTACTATTTCGATCACATAACCTGACAATTTGGCAAGATGTAAGAGATCCTACCTCATCCTCACACTAGATGGGCTCTAAATGAAATAGACTTAAGGGGCTAGACCAAGATTAATTGGATGATTAGGCATGTAGCATAGATAGTACATTAAGAGGAATGATGAAATTGGATTGTATAGATCTGGCCATCGCTTAGTACACATCTTGACTCGTCCCTTGGTACTAATAAGTTATATACAGATACATCGGCAATTTAGGGGCATCTTAGATGTATAAGGTAAGTACCGCTCCTATTGCTATTACCCATTCATTTCTTTAGTTATATAGTAATAAAATTGTTATCTTTGGCTTATAAGAAGATTTCATACATAGCCTGTTGTAAATATCATATGAGGACATTATAGCAAAGCAACATGGGGTTGATGACCTCATTTAGAGGATTATTAGGGTCCATCTAGGCAACCTACCTGCACTTAGTCCGAATATAAATGAAGATGACTTTCCACTAGATAAGGCACAATAGGAAAGAGGTCATTAAGGACATAATCATTGATGAGGAGAAGGTTAAGGATGTAGACAAGCTGGTGTACAAATTCGAGATGATGTATCTCCTCTACACTACTTGCCACCAACATCTCCAACAGCAACTCAATTCCATATTCATGCCCCTTCTAATAAGGGCACCAACTGATGGATGCAAACTCCTGCAGCTTTGTTTAAGGGCTACCTTAGAGATCATGATGGAAACATAGGCGAAGGGGTCATACAGATCGATCCTACCCCTATCCTTATGTAATATATTGAATCTAGTGGCTACTTAAGGAATGGAGCATAGATCACTCAATTGGACATGAGTCAAGTGGTTTAACCCCAACCTGAAGTAGATGTAAGAGAGAAGCATGCCTATACATACAAATAATGTAGGTTGTAGATAGATATTAACTATTTTTATTTGCTAAATATTTGGACGTATAGTTACAATTGTGCATATTTTGTACATATTCCTTAGTTTAACTTTGCTTATTTGTCCTTTCTAGATTATTACAAATTAATTGTCACGTTAGATTCATAGTTATATTAAATGATGATGGGCTTCATGTGTGTTATGACTTATAAATGTGCTTTACTCGTTTTGGGTCAACTCTTTACTATGTTAGGGTTGAATTGTATGAATTTATGTTGTTTACTTGTTATAATTAGAGAAAAGGGGGTTATACTGATAGAATCACCTCTTGAAGAGGTAATTTAATGTAACTAAAGAAGAAATTGCCTCAAGAGGCAATTTCATTTTAAGTTGAAATCAACTCTTGAAGAGGCAATTTCTTCTTTCCTTAGTAGAAATCACCTTCAAGTTAAAATGAAATCACCTTGCCAAGAAGTGATTTGTAGTGCCATGTTCTTGGGAATATATTCCTAAGAATTGTATTTTTCTATTTTTTTTTTTGCACTTTTTTTCCTCTTCCCTTAAGGTTTTGCTAGTCTAATGTTTCAAGTGCAATCTAGGAATAAACTAAGACCATAGGGACATAGTAAGGTTGTGCCTAGTCTGTTTGGCATAACCACCACCCTCAATGATGGCCTAAAAAGCTCACAAATGATGAGTGCTTGATTTTCATTAATTTTAAAATTCTAAAAAATATCAAATGATGTTTGAAAATCATGATTTTTGGTTTCCCAAGGTAATTTTTCATGTCGAATTCAAAAATAAAACTAATCTTTTGAAATTAAAAGAACAAATATGGGTTTCTTAAGAAATCATGCCTAAAAACGAATTTTTAATCACTTTTTCAAATACCAAGATGATGTTGTTTTTATATCAAAATTTTTATACAACTACTATAGAGGGTCTACTTTGATTTTATGTAAAAATTTATGGAAAATTAAGAAGTTAAATTTTAAGTAACTTTGATCTAGCTCGAACAGTGTGTTAAAAGTATTTAAGGAGGAAGTTTCATTTGGTAATTTGACATGTAAATGTTATATTACAAGTATAGTTATGTTATGAAATACTAAACCAATCTAATGGAGTGTGGAAATAGAGAAAGTGATGTTAAAGATAGGTTTGATGATTTAGAAAGTGTATTGTGCAAGTCAAAAGTTAGGTCAAATTCTCAAGTGGATGATAATGTAAAATAACTCGATATTCAAAAACTAAGTTAGAAGTTAACTTAGAAGGTTAGTTGATTTTGCATATTCTTAGAACAATGCCCCATAAATTTGACGTACATTAAGCCATATGGTTAATTTAAGTTATGTATTAATAATAATATAGCAACTAGACATTAAACATGTGTTTTTTTTTTTAAATCTTTTACTTTGAAATCAAAATGACGTAGTAAGGAAATGGGGTATAGTAATACTTATGAAGTAGTTGAGTTGGTTAATAACTATGCTAGAAGGTACACTAGAAGAACCTTACATAAAGAAGGTGAGTGAAAAGGTGTCCTAAACAAAAGCTATCTTAAAGAGAATAACTCTAAGTTCTATACCCCAAGTGTAAGTGAGTTTGTAATCTTGCTTATATACAACATATAATTAACTCATTGTTGTATGCTTTTTTGTTTAGGTGATGTAGGTAAGGAAGAGCCATGAGAACATGAGTAAGAGTCTAAGGAATTCACTAAGTGGCCCTAGTAAGTGGATTTCTTTTGTGCTATAGATTTTATCTGCTCTCATGATTTTTAACTTACCTAACTGTAGTAAACTTGATAGATCTTGTATATCGATGTGATATATTGAATGATGAACTATTGAGGTGATTCTTGATCCTTATGGTATGTGTATTACTAGTAGAATCATGTTTTGTAATCTTGGTAAGCTATTGATCAATCTTTTTATACTTCGTTCTATATTGACTTCACAAAAGGATTAGGTACTAACTTCGCTTCATAAGGTGTTTACTCTTAAGGTGTTCACATAAGTGAACCTAATAACAAAGCTTTCGAATTAAAGGAAAAGAAGAAATAAAGCAAAGGTTGGATTAAGGAGTAAGTTTGCTTGGTAATTGCTTATCAAGTGGTTGATATATTTATGGCATGGTAAAAAAATGACATACGGGCTGAAGTGTTCTAAATTTAAGAATTTGGTAGGTTGAGTTTTAACTAAAAGGTTGAGTTTTATTCTCTAAACAACATAATTTACTAAAGTTAGATTCTTGCTCATATAGATTTACATTATCCAATAATCTTTACCACAATTGTGGTTATTGCTAGGTTGTATTCTTGCTAGATTCTTGGAAACTTATCTAAATACCCTAATTGAAGTTGACTGATTGGATGAGTGCTAGGCTAGGCCAAGATATTGGTACTGTTGCATGTCATGTGCAGATACATAGCCTACATTTATTGTACATTCTTGCTTAGCTAGACTATAAAGCAATGTAGCTGAATAAGGACTTGCTCTTGTGTCTATCTATGATTTGTGCATATTGTTGCTTGTCATTCTACTCTCACTCAATTTACAATAAGTTGAGTGGATAATGTGTTTTATCCTTAGGTTAAGAAGCAGGATTATGGTAATATTGCTAGTAAGGGAAAACTTTTGAAAGTACTATTAGTGTTAGCGACTTTCGAAGGAAACCTTCTGATGTTGAAGTGTAGTGATATCATGAATATATAGTTGAAAAAGATAAACAAGTTTGTATTCTAAACCTTTTGATATGTAAATGTTATACATATTTGTAGCCTTAATGGCGTAAGCTGAACTCTAATGGAAGCGCTAAGTATGTAATGAATGATAATGTTTTTATGTATAATTTAAGCAGGTGTTTTAGAATGATGTTATGTTCTATGCTAAGCTAAGATGTAACATCCTCTAGGTAGTATTAGAGCATGAGTTATAGACCATAAGCTTCTAAATGCGAGTGAGAAGTGTAGATTAGCTAGGTGATGAGGTATTAAGACTATCTGAAATGGTTATAATACTTTCAGGAAGTTCACTTAGAGGGAATGGCTATTCCATTCCCTCCTTATTACTTATTACCTTGCTTACTTAAACTTTTAGGATCATGTAATGGAAAGGTAATTACTAGACAACATGTAATTGACATTACATACCCTTACCTAAGAAATGGTAATTGCTTGTAGTTACCTTCTCTTTTTCCTAAACTAACCTTAAGAAAGAGAAAGGGAAATTAACACAAAAGAGAGAGAAAAAAGAGGATAACATGGTAATTTCAATTATATTACACATTTATTTCTTATAATTTTTTCTTTCCAAGTGAACAATGTAATTGTCAATTTGACATTATTCAATTCATAAGTAATAGGAATTCCATAACATGTCTATTACATTCGGTGAAGTGAATGTGCCGGTTCTTGTTTGGTTTATGTGTAGTGTTTTTGCAAAAACTGATATGAAGGGGACGTAGAAGACCACCAACAAGCAAAACCACAACCGCAACTATAACCACAACTTAATCTAGCACAATGTCAGCAAGTGATGGATTTGGTGCAATAGTTTGTAGCAGCTCTGGTTAGAGTTGGAGGAGGGGAAAAGTTAGCTATAATATAGTGAATGGTAAAACCATTTGATTGCAAGAATATTGATCCTTTGGTGTTGAAGAATGGATTGATTCCTTGAAGAAGCATTTGACATCCACAAAGTAAAAGATAATAACAAGGTAGGAATTGTAAATGTTTTATTGGATGGACATGCAAACACTTGGTGGAAAGGTAAGAAGCAGTTTTTAGCATAGCTTATTAAGTGAAATGCATTTAGGGTTGCATATCCAGATCACCATTTTCTTGAATGTGAAAAGGAAAAAAAGGTGTGAAGAGTACTATAAGTTGAAATAGGATGATAAGACTATTAAAGAATATGGGAGGGAATTTAATAGATTGTTGAAGTTTGCCCTAAAAGTTGTTTAGAATAATGAGCTAGCTAAGTTTAGAAGATTTAAGGTTAAGACTTGATTTAAATTTTCAAGTTAAGTTAAAGAGGCCTAGAATAGTGAGATATGTTGATTTGGTGAATGAAGCTCGATTGATTGAGTAAGCTTGTGCTATATGAGAGGAAGTTATGGAAAGGGAGAATAAGAAAAGAAAATTTATAGAAAGTTCTAGTGCTGCTAATAAGGTAATAAGAGGAAAACAAGAAAAGAAACCCTTGAATAGAAACTGAAGAGGTGGTAGAGCTATGATACCATGTTAGATACGTAATGGTAGGCATTAAGCTATGGATTATGCTAAATTGCATAAGAAGTGCTTTAGGTATGGAGAGGCTAGACATTTGGCTAGGAATTGTCATATCTGAATCTGAGGGGTGTGTATTGTATTAAGTGTTACAAGATGTATCATAATTCAACCTAGTGTATTAAACAATAGGTTAGATATGATCAAGCTTAGGCTAATAGGTCAAAATCCATTAACAAAAATAAAAACTAACTAAGAAGGCAAGTGTATAGGCTAAGGTCTAAGGAAGGGTATATACACCTCAATAGGAGGAAGTTAGGGATAATCATGTTGTAGCACATGATTATAATTAGGAATTCTCTAGTCAACATATCTTGTATAGTTAATTAACATTAACTTACCTTTGTTATGCATTTAAACGAAGTAATATAGCTATAAATATTTGCCTTAGGGCTTGTACACGTAGAGAATAGTTTTGCTTATAATTTATTCAATGTTGAAGCAACTCATTCATATGAATTAGAAGAATATGTCGAAAAGAAATTCCTTCCAATAAGAACCTTATAGTATAAACTAATGGTCATAACACCTTTAGGAGGAGAGCAAGTGGTGCAATGGAAGCTGAAAGGTGGAAAGGACTACAAAGATAGTAATATTCAAGAGACTTGATGGAAAAGAAAGTTATTTTAATGGAAATTTAAGTAAGGAAATTCCTTGTATAATCTCAGTAAGTAAGGTGTCAAAGTTTTTATGAACTGGCATTGAAGGTTTCTTAGACTCAATAATAGATACACATACTAAGGAAGTTAAATTTGAAGACATCCCTTTAGTACGTGAGTTTCCTAAAGTCTTTCCCAAAGATTTGCTTGGTTTGCCACTTGATAAGGAAATTGAGTTTACTAGGGACCTTATACTAAGAATTGCAACCATTTCGTAAGCCCCCTACCTTATGACACCAAATGAGTTGATGGAACTTAAAAACAAACACAAGAATTGTGGAATTGTTAGATAAGGGATTCATTAGACTATGTGCATAGTTAAAGGGAGTGTTTGTGCTTTTTGCTAAGAAGAAATATGGAAGTTTAAGATTATATATAAATTACCAAGAATTGGATAAAGTGATAATTAAAAATAAGTACCCACTTCATCAAATTGATGATCTATTTGATTAGTTGAAGGGAGCTACAGTATTTACAAAGATTAACTTACAATCAAGATATCATTAATTAAAAGTTAAGGAGAATGATACACCCGAAATAGCTTTTAAAACCAAATATGGCCACTATGAATTTTTGGTAATGTAGTTTAGTTAGACAAATGGCTTAGTTGCTTTTATGGATATGATGAATCCATGTTTTAAGAAATATTTGAATGAATTTTTTATTATATTCACAGATGATATTTTGTTGTAGTTAGGAGATAGGGTAAAGCATCCTAAGCACCTAAGAATTGTGCTCCAAACTCTTAAAGACAACCAATTGTATGCAAAACTGAAGAAATGTGAGTTTTGATTTAAGCAAGTAAGAGTTCTAGGTCATATAATGCTAGATGCTAGAATATTCGTTGAACCTATAAAGGTGATAGTGGTGATAGAGTAGTCAAAACCAATTATAGTAACTAAAGTTAGAAGTTTCTTAAGAATGGCCAGGTATGACTAGAGGTTTATATAAGATTCCTCTAAGATTGCGATGCCATTAACCTAACTAATATGGAAAGGTCTCAATTTTGGATAAAGTAATCAAAGTGAGAAGAGTTTTCCAAGAGCTCAAAAGGAGATTGGTTACTAACCTGGTGTTAACATTACCTAGTAGAATTGGAGAGTTTGAGATTTATTGTCACACCTCAAGGAACAAGTTAGGATTTGCGTTGATACAAAATTACAAAGTGATCATTTATGCCATAAGATAGCTTAGGCTACATTAATGGAACTATCTAACATATGATTTGGATTTGATAGCTATAATATTTGTTCTAAAAATCTAGAGACCTTATTTATTCAGTGAAATGTGTAAAGAATACATCGATCACAACCTTAAGTATATTATCACCTAAAAGGAGTTGAACTTAAGATAAAAGCGATGGTTAGAATTACTAAAATACTATGATGTATCAATTCACTCTCATACATGGAAGGTGAATGCAGTTACTAATGCTTTGACTAGGGAGATATTTTTGTAGTGTTGTTACATTAATTACTGATAAGCAAGAGTTGGTGGCGCAGATGGAGAAATTGAGTTTGGAAGTTATAACTAAAGGAAGTGAGTCCATGTTAGCTAGATTAGAAATATAACCTACATTCGTAAAGTACACAAAGGAGGCTAGAAGGTCGATGAAGAGATACAAAAGATTCGAGACGACTTAGAGAAAAATCTCAATTTCAAAATAGATGACTAGGGGATATTGAGATTTAAGGAAGATTATGTCTTCCAAGGGAGTCAAAAGTTAAGATTATAATCTTAGAGGAAGCTCATAATGCAATATTCTCTTCATTTTAGGAATAACAAGAAGTATAAGGAAATAAAACAAAATTTGTAGTGGGTTAGAATGAAAGGAGATATGGCTTTATATATGTCATAATATGTAACTTGTTAGGAAGTGAAAGATGAACATCAATGGCTAAGTAGGCTTTAACCTTTGCTTATACTAGAATGGAAATAGGAACATATAAATATGGATTTCATAAGTGGCTTACCCCAAACTAGGAAGCAATATGGTATCATATGGGTGGATTGACTCATTAAGTCAACACATTTTCTTGCAATAAGGCAAAACTATGCTGATACCTTAATTGGTAGCAATATATGTTAATGAAATAATTTGTTTACATGAAGTGCCAATATTTATAATCTCATATTGTGATTCTTTCAATCATTACAAACTAAGATGGGAACTAAGATGAACTTCGGCATAAGATATCATCCAGAAAATTATAGACAGCTAACATGTACTATGCAAACATTGGAAGATATGTTGGGAGCATATGTGTAAACCCTACTTTTAGTGGGCTTAAGACTCGATTAAGAGTACCTTCCGAACGTTCCTAAAGATCAACTAAACTAAAAACTTAAGTTTATATCTAGAAATGAATTAAATTTTTACAATTCAAAAGCCAAATGTCGATAAAACCCAAGCTTGAAGAACTGTAAGCTCTAAAGTTACTTAAAACCCTAAATCTTAAAACCATTAAGGAATTTAAACCCTAAGTAATTAATCAATAATTTAATTTGAATAATATCATTCAACTTTAGAAAATTTCATAATTTTATAAAAATCAAATCATAAATTACAAAACAATGTATGATGAAAACCTAAAAATAATTTCTTATAAGGCTATGCTCTAATCTTCATGTATAAGCCTTATACATAAATAAGTAGACCAACCAAACACCTTAGATAACTTATCAATTGAGAGTTAAAATCATTTATCAATTGATAACTTATCAAAATCTAGTGATAAGATAATTTCCTTATCACCTCTTCACTTATACTACATATTTACAATTTTTCACAAGATTTCATAAGCTTAACTTTAATAAATGACACAAGACCACTCTAGAGCATAAAAAGACTTTAAATGGTAGATCTAAAAAGGGGAGAAAGGGGGGCCATGTACTTATCATTCACCCATCAATCGCTTCTTCTTACACATCACTATTCACCTCTCAATGCTTACATCATCAATAGTTGCAATTGTTGACTTTTGTGTAAGCTACAAGACAATACTTTCAAGACATTTAAACACTCATTCTCTCTCTATTTCCAACCAGCCACTTTCTCCACCATTTCTCTCCCTTTCACTTTATCTTTCTCTCCTTTGAAACAAACATAAAAAGGAGAAACAACCTTACCCCACAAAATTAATTTTTCTTCCATTTTTGAAGCTTCACTCACGGCATTTTTTTCTTTCACCATCCAAGACCTTTTAAGACCCTTATAATCTTCCACAAACCCTAACCAAAAGACCAAAAGGTAGCAAAAAGGAGAAGGCAAAGTTAAGAGCTTAAGTGGAATCTTAGTGTACAACCACCAAACTTTGCGTTAAGGACGAGTAAGTGTTTCTTGTGATGTGTGGATTAGTATTTATGTTAGGAGACTTGGATTTCTTGAAGATATGAGTAAGGTTTAAGTTGTTATAACACCAAAAAATCGTTTTAAGAAACAAACCATGAAACCCTTACATGAAATTGAACTATGAGCATGTAAAGTTGGTGTTTTGTAAAGGCATTTATTTAATGCTTTGAATGGAAGATTTTAAGCTAAGAAAATCTTGAAATAAGAACTTTAATGGAGAATGATCATGCTGGACGTGAGGGTTCCATAGTCATTTGGATGTTGATTTTGTTTCCATTAAGTTAAACATGCTTAAATCTAGACTTAGGTTAAGGAAAAATCCATCATATGAGGTTTTGTGAAGAAACCAACTTTGTGTGACATGAGGTATCATATGGAGGTTTTATTAAGTATAAGATCTTTTATTTCTTTATGTGGATAATGAGTTAAAAGATCATTTGATGGACGAAAACTTAAGTTAAGATTTGGACACAAGTAGTCTAAGTGCATAATCTACCACCTAAACTTAAGGAAATGATGAAACAAGTTGAAAAACCAAGTAAGGACCCCTTGGAACCATCATGGACAGATCTAGAACGTGGGAGAAAGAAGCATAAAAATATGATAGAAGTGAAAGAACAAAGTGAAAAGATTAACAAAAGCAAGTATGGTAAGCATACAAAGCCTGAAACTTAAAACCGAGCCTAAAACTCTCAAAACAAGCCCAGAACTCTAAGATGGGCCTTCAAGGAAATTTTGACCAGCACCTTAAAGTATCAAGAGAGGTTGTTTTGAAACCCATAAGAAATCCACCTAAAGCCCCATAAGCCTACCAAAGTCACTAACTTTAGTTTGAACCAAAAACAAGCCCATTTAACAACTTAAGCCCACTAAAAGGCCTAAGAAGTGGTTATTAGCCTTAGGAATATAAATCAAAGTTGTAAATCTGATCTCAAGGAGTATTTTAAGCTTTGTATAAAATCTTAAGACCAAGCCCAAAGAATTTCTTAAGTTATTAAAACGCCCATTTACCAAACAAGGCCCAAAAGCACTACAACACATGAGGAACGCTACTGTTCTGACCCATGGACAGAATTGTATACCTCATTTCGAAAATATAACCTTACTACGTTAAATTACACTAAAAAACGATGAATATTGACTATAAGATCATAAAAATCGGATTTAAAACGAAAAAGTTATACGCGATTGAACTTTAGGTAAAAACCGGGAAAAATTACGAAAACTAGTTAAGAATATAACTTAAGGAAAATGTACTTAGTTTCTTAAGTTTGTTTCAATTCCTTATAAAAATTATTTCATTGACCAGGGGACATTGTTTATGGAGATGACTTGCCTCCTAATTACTTTGATTGACTCACATAGCAGAGTGAGTAAATTCTCGATGACTCTTTACTTGATTGTGCTTGTAGAGTAGATGCACCTAAACTTATATATATAAATTTGGATGCTTGTGGGTATGGGAGATGCATATGTATGAATTTGTGGATGAACATGATGACTTGTTAATTATATATAATAATGGGAATTGTTTATATTATATATACATGTAAATTGTATGGAATGAAATTGTTTAATCACCCTAAAAATCAAGTTAATCACTTATATGATTAAGAACTCAAAATGAATCATGCATTCCCCATATTGCATATGGATAACATCGACTGCCGCTTCACACAGAAGACGGGAAGGGACTCACAGGAATACGAGTTTCCTACAGGATTAGGCACTAGCTATGTCATCATATATATTAAGTCTCTGTCTTAAGCTGATGGGCTTACTAGGCGCTGGGAGACGCCAACTGTCTGCGAGGGGCCGAGTCTTGTGGCTTCTACTTAGGGCGTGTGTTTGTGGACTGCGGGGACCACCACACCGCTAGACTTAGGATTTTAAAAGATATGATTTGATTTTGGTAAAGGAAGTATACATATATATATATATATAGAGAGAGAGAGTTTTGTTTTAGCATAAACACGATAGTGCAAATGAAATAAAACCTAAGGTCTAGAACCCGGATTTTGGTTTGGGTCGGTTAATTATCTCCAAGCCCTGACTTCAAGGGGCGTAATTCTAAGTCGTATGCAGTTCCTAGGTCACTACATGGGTTGTTTGGCATAATGATTGTTCATGCATTCATATGATTGTGCATCTAATAAATTTCTGTCATGTAGTACAGATGAGGGTATTTATCTCACTAAGCTTAAGCTTACACCCCTATAGATTTTTGTTGATATAGGGGAACCTCTTCACTAATCTAGGCCGAGGCATGCCCGTGGCAAGTCTTGTGTAGGGATAGGTTAGAGCGATAAGAGAGCGAAGAGGACTTTTTGTAATAGAATTATAGACATTTAAATATTTTTGTGTATTTTCTCATGACACAGATTTAATGCAATTCCATTATGAACTGTATTTGTTTATAATATTTTTTTGGTATGGGTCCCACGAGCCCACACAATTAGCTAATCTATAACATAGAAGTAATTTTAGTTAAATTGCTCTATATTACTTATCTATAGACCTAGTGGTAACGTAGATTGGAAGGAGCCTTGTGTGTTGTATGAAAGGCCTATGATCAGCAAGGGAGTTGATAATAGACCTTTATACGGTACATGGCGACCTACCATGACATCGATACTGTTGAGTCGTGATAATGTGTACTAGAATTTGGAGGAAATTAAGATGATCATTTACCTTTGGCATAATTTTCTTATAACAATAGCTGTCGCAACATATTTTAGATGGCATTATATGGAGCATTGTATGGGCATAAGTGTAGATCTTCAGTCTATTGGGATGAAGTAGAAAATAGGAAAATGGTTAGACTACTAGTATTACAAGATCGTAAGGAAAAAGTGCAAGTAATTAGGGATCAAATGTGAACTACATAGAGCTAGTAGAAAAACTATGTAGGCATTAGAAGGAAACCCTTAGAGTTCTCAGTAAGAGATTGGGTATTCCCAAAGACATCTCTGCTAAAAGGTGTAAGACGATTTGGCATCGAAGGAAAGTTAAATCCATGATATATTGGTCTATATCAGATCAAGTGAAGGATTGGAAAAGTAGCTTATGAAGTTGAGTTACCAAATGAGATGGTGAGTATTCATAATGTTTTTCATGTTTCAACTTTAAGGAAATTTATAGGGTATCTAGTGTCGATAATGGATAAAACCTCGCTGGAAAAAAGAAGAAGAAGATAATTTGATGTTTATGGAGCTGCTAGTATGTATCTTAGATACAAAGGAGCAAAGATTAAGGAATCGAGATATTAAATACATTAAAGTTTGTGGATTGGACATACTACAAAAGTGGCAACTTGGGAAACTGTGAATTGTATGAAAGTGCAGTATCTTGAATTATTTACATGAAGTTAATATTCTCCTTATAAATTGTTATTATACTAGGTAGATATGATACTTAACTTATAGCATAAGTAAGTTTCGAGGACAAAACCTTTTGTAAGTGGGGTAGAATGTGAGATTCTAGTTGCTCAAAATTGGAGTGATTTAAAGTGTTTGGAAAATGTTGTTCGAATTAAGTAAATTTTTAATATGAGGTCATAGAAATAAAAAGAAGCATGTTAGTAAAGTTTATTTCACAAAATAATGTAGGCAAAATATTGAATTTAATAAAAGCATAGTTTTGTTGGTATTAGATATTTTTACTATAAACTCAAAATATAATATTTGAAATGTTGGAAGACCCTAAAAATAAAAGTACTTAACCAATAAAAATAATAATTTGGAGTAACTTAGGAGTGAAGTAGCTATATAAATAATAAATGTATAACCAAAACTGGAAAAATAGTAATAATTAATATACAATTATGCATAAATTAATACTCTAATTAAGCAAAATTAAAATAAAAAAATAAAAGGTAGTTTGGGAGCTAATTTTATTGGCGTTAGGCATGGCATCACTTATAGGAAATAATGCATGGACAAGAGAGGGATTAAAAGATACCTAACAAACTAAGAAAAGGGAAGAAAGTGATAATTGCATTGTGAAAAATCTCCAACTAGCTACAACCTCCTATAAATTCAAGAAGCATGTTGTTTGATCAATTTAGCTTTTACGGAACTTAAAAAGAGATCAAAAGGTTAGAGAGAAAAATAGAAAGAAATTTTTTTAAAAAAAAGTGCAAATATGAGGTATTGTTAGTCTAATGTCCAAGTGCAATCTAGGGACAAACCAAGGCTATAAGGCCATAGTGAGGTAATGCCTGGTTTGGCTATCATAACCACCACCCTTGATGGTGGCTTGAAAAGTTTAGTAGGCGAGTGCTTAGTTTTCCTTAATTGTTCCTTAACATTCTAAAATATAGTAAATGATGTCTAAACATTATGATTTTTTATTTTCCTATGTAATTTTCCTTCTAGAAACAAAAAATGAAATTGGATTTTTGGAATTTAAGGTACAAATATGGCTTCCTTAAGAAATCATGCCTAAAACCGAACTTTTAATCACTTTTTCAAAAATATAAATGATATTTTTTTTTATTTCAAAATTTTTTTCGAACTCATATAAGGGGTCTATTTGATTCTATGTAAAAAGTTTTGGAAATTTAAGAAGTTAAAATTTTAGCAACTTTGATTTAGCATGAATAGTGTGCTGTAAGTGTTTAACGAAGAAGTTTCATGAAGTAATTTGACATATAAATTCTATAATACCACTATAGTTAAGTTTTGGAATACTAAACCAATCTGATGGAGTATGGAAATAAGAAATATAATGTTGAAGTTTGATTTGTTGATTTAAATAGCAAAGTAGGTCAGAATCTCAAGTGAATGAAAATGTGAAATAACTTATTATTCAAAAACTATGATAAAAGTTCACATAGAAGGTTGGATTAGGTATTAATGTTGCTTCCTAAGGTATTTAATTAAGTGAACCTGATAATAAATCTTTAGAATTAAAGGAAAAGATGAAATAAAGTAAAGGTTAGATTAAGGAGTAAGTTAGCTTCGTAATTCCTTGATAAGTGGTTGATGCATTCATGGCATGGCATGAAAGTATTCTATTGGCGAGTTTCTAATTTTGAGAATTAGTTAGGTTGAGTTTTATTCTATAATTAACTTATTTTATATTTTATTTTTTAAGCTAGATCCTCATGCATATAGATTTGCAATAACTAATAATCTTAATGACAACTGTACTTACCACAAGGCTCTAGTTTTGCTAAGTTTCTGGAAACTTTTCCAAATGCCTAGATTGAAGTTAACTAATCAAGTGAGTACTAAGCTATCTTAGGATATCGACATGGATGTGTGTTACATGTACAAGCATTGCTTGGTTGGACTATAAAGCAATGTAGTTGAATAAGGACTTGCACTTGTGTTTATGTTATGACTCTACTTATATTGTTGTTTGTCAATCCACTCTTACTCAGCTTATTGTCAATTGAGGAGATAAAATATTTTATCTTCATATTAAGAAGTATGAACAAGCTAATATGGTTAGTGGAGGAAAACTTTTGAGAGTGATAGTAGAGTTAGCGATTTTTGGAGGAAACCTTCTAATGCTGAAGTATAGTGCTATCGTGAATATATAATTGAAGATAAATAAGTTTGAAATTTTGATCCCTAAGATATGTAAGCTGAACTCCGATGGAATTGCCAAGTATGTAATGAATGATAATGTGTTTAGGTACGTATAATTTAAGCAGGTGTTGTTCAAAGATGTTACATTCTATGCTAAGTCGAATATGATAGTCACTTATGAAATATAACCAAAAAAACTTTTAAAATTCAAACTTACGATCTTTTTCTTATAAAGCTAACAATTATATCATAGTCATCCCATTGAACTAAATTAACATATTACCCCAATTTTTATAGAAATAATTGTAGACATCCTATTTTTACTCTCTTTGAAATAGTTTTCTATAGAAATTAAAAAAAATGAAAAATTAAACAAATTATTATGAAAATTTAAAAAGGAAGGAAAAATTAAACAATTTAAAGACAAAAAAAAGAATAATAAATACCTTTACTAAAGGAGAAAAGTGGAATTTCGAGTCGAGAATAAATTTTTTAGGTTAAAAGGGACATTTTTGAATCACAATATACATATGGCCATGTCTCATAACGGATCTTAGTTGTGGTAATCGAATAAGAATGCTCTACCACCTATAAAACACTTGCTAAGCATTTAAAAACCAATACATATATATAGAAAGGAAAGTAAATTTTTCAATAGAAAGTCATCTATTGAAAAGTGGTCATAACATAAAGTTAACTGTAGGTAGGATGCCAACTTAAATAGATGTCTCTGATAACATCAATTGATTACAAATGTGCAAAGTCTAGCTACCAACTACATGACATTTCAAAAGATAAGTTATAGAAGGTATCTTAGTGACTACCATCACTACATCATGATCATCATTCCCATTCAATAAGTTCTAAAAACTTACCCCGGTAGTTCCCTCATCTACATGGATTCTAGATCTTATAAGATGAAGATCACTATAGAAGAATGAGAAACCATCCTTGAATGAGATAAAACGAATATTCCAGTTACTACACACACATAAGTAGGATCAAGTAAGTTTGCAACCATATAATATGCATGAGTAACCATATGAATATAAGCATCATAGGCATTCTTCTACAAACCTACATGAAGTTTAAGTTATAAATGACCACCTAATAGTTTATCAATATTATGTCTTTAATATCTCAATCATCGTCTTTATTAGTTCTCTTGGTGCAATTTCTTTTTTCAAGAAGTTCGTAAACTTAAAATGGTAGAGTATGAACTCTAAGCTTCGCTAATCATGCAATAATCCTTAAGTTACATAGTTTATGAATTGTGAAATGGAAATTCACTTCTTCTTTGTTTATTCTTTAAATTCTCTTTACCTACCATTTAGTAGTATTGGCATTAAAAAATGGAGGGGAGATCTTACAATATATAATCAAACTGAACTAAAATGCTATAAGTTTACCTTATAACATTTGTCGATAAAATTTATTGGAGATTGAGATGTTAAACTATTTTTTCTTCTCAATAAGTTTGTAGATGAAGAAATTAATATTAAGTTTCAATTTGTCAATATTAGTACTTCTAAGAGTGTATTAGAGGCAACTTATTTTATTTGAAGGCTCAACAAGAAGAATAAAGGAAATTTAACAATTCCATCATCTAATAGTTCATCAAGAAAATCTAAAGCTTGAACTTTTGTAAAAATAATCATGCAATCATGTTTGCAAAGATCTATGATAGAATAAATTACTAAGAATATTTAAAAATTATCTATATCATATATGATATTTAACTTTAGTACATAGAGGTATTAAAGTAACCACTAGAAGGAAATTTCAAGCAAAAAGGCAAATGCAGTGTTAACAACATGAAAGTTAAATTATTTTTCTACACTCACTGACAAGAAAAAGGTAATAGTTTCATAAACAAGTTGAATGAAAAAAGTGTCAACTCAATAACTCACATATGGTATACAAGGAGTAGCACTTAATGAAATGCCCAAAACTACATAGACATTGTTAAAAGAGCTTTTGGTAGAGGCAAAATATAAATGGTCATTTCTATTAGTAGGTTTTTGCCCCAATTTAATGCCATGGACCATTTCAATGAGCTAGTAATATGGCTTAGGAAATCGAGCATGATTAAAGATGTTTTAGGGAGATTCAACTTAGTATGCATTTTTTCCACTCACGACCTTACTCAGTTTTCTCTTAAGTGGAAAGTAGACTTAAAAGTTCTTTGGAGCTTATTTTAGCTTCATTTGTGATATGTCTCATAGATGAACACATAAAGTATACTACATAAGAATAAATAGGGGTGGGTCTGGTAAGATATATAAATGAATAGGTAGCTTTAAGGAGGTTTTAAGGAAAATTCATGTGCTACAAAATTGATATTATGCACCACGTAGCATATGTAACTCAATGCTATGCATAAGTCAGATTTACAAGAACTCACCACAAACCTTGCTCATGGATTTTATAAAAGTAATGCACTTAGAAAGCTAAAGCTTATGTAAGAAAAAATAGAGAAGCATATTCATTAGTAGATGTTTAGCTAAGTATAAAGTAGGATTTACATAATGGCCCTTTTAATAAGGATCAATCTTAAGAACCTATCGCTAAAGCTAGAGCTAGATGCTTGAAGGGAATGGCTTGACAAATTTTCTTACTTCGTGTTACTCTAGAAGAGTCCACCCCATTCTACATCCCTAAGTTTCCTTGTTTCAATTGTGTTAAGCTTTATGCTATGTTACAAATCAAAGATGTGGACTTGTGCTAACATAAAGTTAATTCGAATTGTCCTACAAAAAACTTGACAAGTTTAACTAAGAGCTTAGCTATCTAATTTTCAAATTAACCCCTTCAAGAGCCAACATATTTGAGTACCTACTACCCTACTCTTAGAACCCCTAGTTGCTAAGCTATCTCAAACAAATGTCTATGAGAAACCAAAGTTGACCTGATCCAATTCAAGTGTTGAGTTGCTCAAATACCTTACTAAGCTATTCATAAGCCCTACCTAACCTTCCACGCATTGCAAATTCTCAACTCAACAGTTGATGCTACTTGTCCCTAACATATGTACCAATATGAAACCTACAAGGATATTCCTTTATGCACTTTAATGATTTGGCTTTTTGTTGTATATCATTCTTAGAATTTTTACTCTTTTGGGTAAAATACCCTTTTTGGAAAATTAGTCACCTTGTAACTTAACCTTGAATAGTAGGTATAAACACCCCTTTTTGTAATTAGTCACATTATTCAATCATCAAGATATAACTATTCCTTATTCTTGGTTCTTGTTCGGCATAAGTTTAACCTAGCTCTTACCAATCACCTTTGTAAGGATTATGGGAAGCAACCTAAATTCCAACACTTTTTGTATCATATCAGAGTATTACAATAGGTCTATGTGTGTTTAAGTGGTATCTAATATCCATTTGGACAACTCACAAGTTTGTTAGTTACCCATTGTTTACCCATCTTCCTTCAACCACATTTGTTTTGGACCCATCCCCTAATATTATTGCCCTTATTTGTTCTTAATGTAGGGCTACAAATGGAAAGATTCAATTACTAAAATGGGTTGGTATCCCCTAAGAAGAAAAATAGCATAATCATATGATTGTTCAAAAGGGACAACAAAAGAAAAGATCAAAAGGAATATATGAATGGATTAGTACAAATAGAAACTATAACAGAAATAAGTGTCAAATTCTAACTAAATGCTTTTTCTAGCATAGCAAACTACTTTGTATGGAATTGTGCTAATCAGATTATCTTCAAACAAGTTGGGAAGTGGCATTATTTGATTGGAAATAGGTCGGCAAAGTGATAAGTAGCTTAACTAAGTTGTTGAGCTTGCTTAACTAGTGGAGCTCTTCTACTTAAGAGATAGTAAAAGAAAAGTAGGAGCTTTAGAACCATGTAGCTTGAATATCTAAACAATGTTGGCTTCATCCTTAAGAGACTATTAGGAAATGGCTCGATATACTAAGTTGACTAAGCCTTAAGCTTAGGAGTAGGTAACCAAGTCTTGGGGTTATTTTGATTAGTTTGGCCTTCATGGACCTTAAAATAGGTATATTAATGCCTATTCAAAGAATAAGCACTTTACAATGGAGTTAAATTTTCTTATTCCTTATAAGCCTTCTAATTATCATGGGCCAATCTTTAAGCAAACTTTTAAAGCTTAAGTCCATATAGAGGACGGGATCGATGTAAATTGTTCAATCAACATAAACAATCTAATAGCTACCACCAATAGTAAATCTTAGCCATCCATCGTAGGCTTATTTGAGGGTTGAGATTAGCCTCCAAAATCTATAAATAAGAGGGCAATTCTCTCATTATAAGACATTTTACTTCCTGCAAGCTTTAACAAAAATATAGAATCTTTATAAAAATCCATTTAGAACTTCAGAACAAATAGAAAAACTACTAAGCCAACTCTTTGCATTCCCTTACCACACATACATCATGAGACATGGAGCTCGCCTATTCCTCATTCCATGCATCTTTCCATCACATTCATACACGTGTCATTTAACTATGTAATCTCCAAGATCAATCTATACACACATCATATGTAATCAATCATCAATAAAAAACCTACTTCTAGGCTTATTACATTGTTTAGTTGGACCAAAAAATGATGTGCCCACGAGCCCTGTTATCACTAAGACATACCATAAGTAGGGAGATGAGAACTAAATGGGAGCTTTGAACTATAAAAGAAATTATAAGGGTAAGGTTAGTGAATTGAATGTAGTAGCTGGCGTGAAGCTGTTCAAAGGATATGACTCACCTCTGAACACAACATGGCTTAACTTTTCACTTGATGTAACGCACAAGCAAATACTAGTGTTTACCTACAACTAATATTAAGCTACTCGGCAAGACTAGATAAGAGTGTATGGAAATGGATTTAGACATAAGTTTTGTAGGGACTAAGAATATTCTAAATATCTCTAGAATCTAATAATATTTTAGCTACAAAGAAAGGGGACTATTTATAGTAAGTCCTTACGACAATAGTACAAATAAAGAAAATTATAACGTATTCATGAAAAGAGATTCCTAGTACATAGAAAAAGGGGTAAATAGGACAAATGACAAAAAGGGAAAAATAATATAGTGTCGAGCAAAAGGACAAGTAGTAGTGAGATATTGGTTCCATACTAGTAGCAAATGTAAGTGTTGCCATGTAGAAGTAACAAAGATAGTAGGCTAAAGAGTAGTGGCTAATGTAAAGAGGATGTCACCAGTTAGTAAGTAGGCTTCGACATTCGATACCTCAGCCTCTACACAAAAGGGGCTGAGAGATAGGTACGGTATTGTATGATTAAGGTTCTCGGCCTTGGTACTCAATTGGTCGGTCTCTGTCACATCCCAGTATAGCATAGGATGTACCATCACATAGGAATACTTTTTGAAAACTTAACTCAACCTACTCATTCATCAAAAGACAACTTTGTTTACATAATAAAGGGGTTGCTACATCAGAGTTCAACTAGATATTTTATTACAACTTATGTGTACAACATAATATTTACATCAAAATATGAACTAACTTTTTCCCTTATTGTCATCATAGTAATAAGATCTCTAACCTAATACATGTTCCATATAACAATCGCTGACTCTAACTCACACTCTCAGTATACATATCCCTCCTGAGTGTTGGGCCCTTCACAATATACTTAACCTAAAAATAAAACATTTTATTCCCTCAGCTACTGAAGCTGAGTGAGAGTAGATAACAAACAACAGAACGTAGAAAATATAATAAATAATATTGCATATCGCAACTGAAACATTTCAATCATAACTTGTAAGTTCAACTTCACATATGCATTTGCCCAACTGAGCCCTTATTGTCAACGATGTAACATGCTATGCTCATGTATGTAGTATGCATCGATACCAATATCTTATGCCCCCTAATTCCTCATCCGGTTAGTCAACATAGTCAAGCATCTGGATACAACATCTAGGAACCTAGAGCAACAAGGAGCTACTTGAGAGTAGGAACCCTACCAAATTGGACTACACACTATAGTCTACCATTTCCAAAAAGGGCAATAAGGAGTTGCTTGGGTGTAGAACCCCTAACTTTACAAAATTAGACTACATATTGTAGTTCACCAAATCAAAGTGGCAACATTGCCAAATTAGATCACATATTGTAGTCTACCAAATTTGACTATCAAAATAGTCATAATGTTTGGGTAACGCAATCTATATGCTTCTAAAATCTGAGTTAATAAATCCATGCTTTTTCAATGATTATTTGGAAGCCTCATTCTAAAATTTTTAACCTGTAGGTCCCTTTTTGTACCATGCCGTGCTGTGCCGTGCCATGATATGCATAGCAAATCAAGAATATCAATCAACATAATCAATCTTTAAGTTTTATTCAACTTAATGATTTGGTTCTAGTCTTTGAACTCTCCCTAGTAGAATTCTAATATCTTACTGATGGTTCACTTAGGTGAACACCTAGAAGATTGGGTCAGATCAGGTCAAATCACTCAACTTTCCGAATTAACACGATCAATTGTAAGCACAAATCATCACCCAACATAGCTATATAACAGTTTAACCAAAATACAGTTATTGTCATTTAAAATCACTACACCAGTACCCATTATAGTAGCATATCAATTCACCTAAGATATATCCATATTAACTAACATAGCATCAAATGACACATAGTGTTATGAGTAGCGATATATCTACTCTAAGCATGGGTTAAATCCACTTACTAGGGCTTAGCAATAGTGCAAGATCCTATACATCAGGACATGGTCCTTCCTTACTTGTTACCTCTATGAAAATATGATACAGTCTTCAAATCAAGTGTAGGTTGAACTTAAACTATTATAAGCTTTCATTTCTACATTTCATTTAATCGTATCTTACTCATTTATTATCTGATTTCAGTAAAATTTATATTGTTACGATCATTATTTCGAGTAATATTGATATACATATTAAGAAACAAGATTGATCAATACTTTCAAAAACCCAAAAATACCCTTTTCTCATTATGACTATACCATACGCTACCCTAACTCTGAAATTGACTTGAATAAGCTTTAATACTAAACTAAAAAACCCTAAAAATTATACTTTCCAAAATTTTCTAGCAACACTTATTACACCTTTATAGTGTTCTTTTGTCATAGATTTAATGAACTAGTTACTATAATATATATTAAGTTAATATATAAGTTTATACTAGGAAAACACATAATAGATAGTTTACAAGCCCGATTAATTTCACGAAAAATTATATAGACTTACAAAAATATGTAGTTTAGTTATTGGTCATCAATTACACTAAATTGGCTATTATCCATTTTTACAAAAATAACGATTTTTGCTTGAAATTATAGAAAATTAAGGAAAATAAGTAAATTTTTGAGTGAGATAAAAACCAAATATTCCAAATATCATTATAAACATCCAAAAGTCTAAAGATGCATGGCTCATTAATTTCTTAAAAAACTAATTATTTCAATAAGCATGGATGAGTCGTCATAATTAAAACACTATCACATCCCAACATAACACAGGATGTATCATCATATAGATAAACTTAACAAAAATAGACAAAAATTTAGTAAAAGAAAACTTTGTCATATATTCAATGCTTGAAAAGGAGTTCAGTTGTAGCTATTTATATGACAAACATGTACAATATTTACAAGTCTTAAAAACTTGAAAAGCTATAACATAGTCTTTATAACTAAACTTTTAAATTTCCATTATATTGGTACTGTAACACTTGCAATTCTCCAAAACAGTTGACTCTGTCAAGTACTCTTAAAAGCCTACCCTGATGTTGATGTTACCCTAAAATATGCTTCTTAACTTGAGATAAGAACACTTATCCCTTTAGTTACTATTAAGCTGAGTAAGAGTGAAAAAAATAAACAACAATACAATATAGCACACATCTTAGACATACAAATATCATATTAAGTCAATATCTAGCCAAGAGATAAGATTATGTAGATTTTATGCTATGTTAATGTATATGATATGCATTGGTATCGATATCTTAATATGCCTAGCAACTCATTTGACTTGGTTGACTTTAAATCTGGGCATTCAGATAATATATCTAGGAACTTGGTAAATGATTTGGCTTAGTAAAACTATGGAGTATGGTTAAAGTTTTGACAATGCAAAACCATATACATAAAAACCTAACTTTGTAAACTTTTCCTAACAAAATCATAAGTTTTTGAAAACTGACCCATATATCCTTTTTGTGCTATACCATGAATGCACTATCTAATTTCGCAACTAAGTCCCAAGCAAAACAACTAAGCTTATTTACTCTTCTTCTAACCAAACCTAAGCTTTATCTCTTCTTAAGATAATATTTAACACATACAGCTAAAGTCATGTAGCAGAATGGTAAAACATAGGCAACCAACATTACATGTACATATAGAGCATCAAAATACACTTCACATAGCAATTTCAACCAATGTGTACATACATCCACTTATTAGCGCAACAATATATTTCTAAACTAATTGTTTATGCAAGCTCCTTCTTCTACCATTTCACCTAACAAGAGTAAATACGACTAGGGTTAACTACAACTCATGTGTATATATATTTTGGCTTAATAAAATTTACCCTCAATCATTGTTATTTTAACATAATAAAATTATGACATGAAAGTACACATAAAATATCATAAGGAAACCAATTGTCATCTTTTTCTAAGCTAATTTGATATTTTTAGAAAATAAAATGAAATTAGGTGCAAAACTTACCCTCATTGACCTATGGCCATCTGGCCACCTTTTAGCTACCTAAGGTAATCGATGCACCTCCTCTTTCTCTCAGTTGCTTAACTTCAAAGCCTTACGTTACTATGGGAACTCAATTTTCCCTAATTTTTTTATCTATTTTTCCTATTTTCTATACAACAAATCTGATTTTTAGAGAGCTTTTTCCTTAGTTTTCAAGGGTTTAAAATACTAAGAATGAAGGTAACGCTTCTTATATAAACCCCAGGTCAATAGAATTGGTTAGTATGGTCCAAATGTCACTTAATCTACTAGTCTAAGTATTACATGTTACTAAAATAATATATTACCCAATGTATAGCTCATAGGACACTTTTTTTTGCTAGTTTAGGAGTACATAAGACGATTCCTTAATGTGTCCAAGTGTTTTGCTATTTTTTATAATTTTTATTAATTTATTACAATTTATGGCTAATTAGTTGGTACATTGTTAATGTAATTATATATCAGGTGTATAGCATGTATACTACATGACTATATAATCACATTTTATGTCATTTGACCCCTCAATGTCATATTTATAACTCAAATAAATTATCTCTAAGGGCTTGTTGCATTTCAAGGCTCAAACATCGAGTTCCCTATAATAACTTAACATATCTAGTAAAAATACGTTTTATTAAAATTAAATATTAGATGTATTTTATTTTGAGAAATTGACCTTATTAGGGTTCTTTGTCTAGGTTTTGTGACCATATATTAGGATTTGGCTCAACTTGGACAAAATTATTCGGAAGCCTTAAATCATTTTGAATGCCGTAACTTGTTTTGATTTGTTAAGCAACTATGGGTAGTTTATCCACTAAAGTCTAATATTCTACCCCTTACAATAAGTTTTGTCCTCGAAACTTACTCATACTATAAATGAGTATATAAGCTTAGAACTTCATCTAGCTATAGATAGCTTTATCATGAATAGAGTACTAACCTTGAGTAAATAACTCAAGGTATTGAGCCTTTTTGTGATTCATAAACTCCTTTGTTGCCTCATCTGCAGTATGTCGAATCCATAACACTTTAACATATTCAATGTCCCCATTCCTTAACCTTCATATCTTAGTCAATAAAAATACTCATTAGATACTCCACATACATTGGATTCTCCTTCAGCTCTATAGGTGACATATTCAATATAGTTGATGGATTGCCCATAAACTTCCTTAAAGTCGAAATGTGAAATACATTATGAGTCCCCACCATTTCCTCTAGTAGTTCCAATTCATAAGCTACCTTGCCAATTCTCTTCTTAATCTAACAAGGTCCCACATATCGTCGACTTAATTTCCCTTTAATACTAAAACGCCCGACACTGTTCATTAGAGATACTTTTAGAAACACCTAATCACTTACTTGAAATTTCTACAATTTCCGTCTAACCTTAGCATAACTTTTCTCTCGACTTTGGGCAACCTTCATTCATTCTCACATCACCTATACCTTTTACTTAAGTTCATATAACATTGCATGCCTAATCATTTGTTTATTCCTTACTTCATCCTAATACATTGAGGATCTACACTTGCATCGATACAATGCTTCAAATGGACCTATCTGGATAGTATTATGATAGTTATTATTATAAGCAAATTCCATCAATGGTAAGTGATCATCCCAACTTCCACTAAACTCTAATACAAAATCCCTAAGCATATCCTCTAGTGCTTGTATAGTATGTTCCAATTGCCCAATTTTGCTTGTAGAGATTGCCAAAATTATGACATGAAACAAGAATTACATTCAGAAATGATTGATAGTGGTGCCTCATGTGTTGATAGTCAGTTTTCGCTCATTTGATATACTTGTTCATTCAGCAACCGATATGTCGAGTAGTTGAATCTCTTAGCATACCACTGGATGGATGACATACGAAATTTCTGTAGAATAAATCTGTTCCTTGTTTGAATTCAAGTCCATGGCACAAATGGTTATTACAAGCATGGTTATATTACATAAGCACCTACTCTCCCTACATATTAGGAGAGACGTCAAATCAAGAATCTTCTACATATCTTAATAGTTATTTTGACAATTTCCTTAGATACTACAACCACCTATAAATATTGGAAAGAAACTCTATAAGAGTGCTCTTTGACTTTTTACTTACTCATACATTTTCCATACAAAGTCACCCTATTAACTTAGGCATTAAAGTGGCTACACTAGACTAGTCCTGATACCAAGCATTTCACTTTCTTTTGTGGGATTTTCCCTCATCCTAAAATTCAAGAACAACATTTGGTGCCATCTATTTTTTCCTAAATACACCCATATGGCTAAAACAAGAGTGTCTAAGAGTGTAGGTGCTAGCACCACCTCTTAACATCTTGAATGGGAGAGTTGACATACTAATGAGTAGTGATTGGCTAAACTTGAGCAACACTACCTTGACTTAGTTAGAGAAAACCAAGAATTAAACAAAAAACACGAACAAGTCCTTAACCTCATTCATAGTAATATTCACCCAAATCTAACCCAAAATAAAGACTAAGGTGAACATGACGCTGAAAAAAGTGACGATTCCATTTATTTACCTTAGTTGCAAAAAAAGCAACTCAAGAATATGATAGGACCTTTGGCTCTTGCTTTTAAAAGGAATGACAAAGGAAAACAGCAGCAGCAAGTGCACCATGTAGGTCCTTTACATATTCGTACCCTTACTACCTTAAGCAAGTAGTTCCAAATTAAAAAGAGTCTATTTATTTTAGATATTTTGGATAAAGTGATACTTGGGCACATTCAGTTGCCACAATTTAAGACTTATGATGGAACAAAAGACCCCAAAGACCACTGGGAGTACTACCATACGTTGGGCAAGTTTCATGGTTTGAGTGATACAGTAGCCTATCAAGCTTTTCCTTTGACATTACGGATTACAGCCATCACATGGTTTAAACATTTGAAACTAAATACCATTTTCTATTTTGATGAACTAGTAAAAGGGTTCCTTCAACACTTCCTTGCAAGCAAACTCCCTATTAAGGACTCCCCAATCTTGAATGCCATTAAACAAAAGTCTTATGAGTTAATCAGGGACTATTTGGTTAGATTTATGGTCAAGATGGTTCAAATCCCAAAACTAGATATGAGTGTAGCCCTCAACGCCGTAATAAATGGAGTCAAGCCCCATGGAGACTTTTTCATGTCTCTTGCAAAGAATAAGCCAAAAAATTTTGCTGAGTTTAAGGCTAAAGCCACCTCATACATCTGTTAGGAAGATAACAAAAAGGCATGATGAGAGGTAGATCGGAGCAAAGGAGATGGAAAGAATGATAAGTGAAAAAGTATGAAGATAGACTCAACATGAACAATGACTCTAGTATAGATGCCGGGAGGAAAAAACCAAAGATCCCAACATACTCATCATATATGCTTTTCAATTGTCCAATCTCAGACATTTTAATAGAGGTAGGTAGGGAGAGAGGTGTCCTCTAGTGGTTAGAAAGAATGAGAGGGAATCCCTTATAGAGAAACTCCAATAAGTACTATGATTTCCATCATGACAAAGGTCATAATACAAATGAGTGCATTAAACTTAAGAATGCAATTGAAGATATAATCCAATATGGGTACTTATGCAAGTTATTAGTGTATGATGTCAAGAATATAGAGAAACCATCTCAAAGAGACACGAGGAACAAGATAATAACATACTGCTGACAGTAGCCGTAACAGATGTAAGGGACGGGAATTCTAATAAAGCACCCAATGGAGTGATCAACACCATTGTCAGCGGGCCTACTATAGGCCAATCAAGCTCTTCGAACTCAATTAACGCCAAGAATTACATTTGCAATATGGTTAGGATTGACCATATAAAATCTTTTGGAGAAGGAGATTTTGAAGGTATCTAGAGGCTGTATGATGACACACTCATCATCAATGTGAAAGTTGCCAACTTCAAAGTCAAGAAGATTCTTGTTGATATAAGAAGTTCGACTGACATCATTTTTCAGCATGCTTTTGATCAAATTAGGCCTAAGATCAAAGTATAGCTACGGTTTTACAAGTATGATCTCTATGCCTTTAACAATCAACTCTTCTAAGTAGCCAGAGTTATTTCTTTGCTAATATAGATCAGTAATTATGAGCATGTTGTAGAGGATAAAGTGGACTTTCTCATCGCGAAATGTTGGTCCCTATACAACATCTATTCAACATTGACTCTTCAATTGCACACCTTAAGGCCAAGTTCCCTACTCCCATAGGGGTCAGCGTGTGCAAAAGGGATCAATAATTGGCACGGTCCTTGTACATAAGGGCCTTGAGACGAGAAGAAGTATTTCTAGTTGAAACCTGTTTAGAAGGTAAGTTAAGCGGCATCAAGAATGCTGAAAGTGATATCGAGGAAATTCCTTCAAGGGATGACCTAGGGAAAACAACAAAAATCAAGAAACCCTTGTAAGCAGACACTCATTAAAGTTTAATTAACTTCTTGCAAGCCAACACTTATGTGTTTGCAGGGTCTCCTTCAGACATGTCCGGTATCCCGAGAGAAGTTATGGTATACAAGCTCCAGATTGATCTGAACGTAAAGGTGGTCCAACAATAGAAGAGGCATTTTACACCAGAGTGACAAACATCAATAGAGGAAAAAGTCTAGAAGTTATTGAAGGTAGGATTCATTCGAGAAGAGCCTTATTTGACTTGGTTAGGCAATTATGTACTAGTCAAGAAGTCTAACAGCAAATAGAGAATGTATACATACTTTACGAATCTTAACAAAGCTTGGCCTATCCTAAGGATTGTTTCCTACTGCCAAAAATTAATCAGATGGTAGATGCAATCGCTAGATACACCTATCCTATGGATGCTTTCTCTAGTAATAACCAAATCAAGATGGACAGGGAGGATGAAGTTCACATGTCTTTTGTCACCAACTTTGGAATGTATTTTTACATTGTGATGCCCTTTGGGCTTAAGAACACTGGCACAATATACTAAAGACTTATTACCAAGATGTTTAAACTCCAAATTCACATAAACATCGAAGTATATATTGACGACATGATTATGAAGAATGTAAACGAAGATCGGCATCTTACTGACCTAGAGTAGACGTTAGATACAGTATGCAACTCAACCCATAAAAATGTGTTTTTAGCATACCATCAGGGAAATTTCTTGGATACATGGTTACTCAACGTGGTGTTGAGGCCAATCCAAGATTGAAGCCATAAGGAATATGAAATCACCTCATATGGTCAAAGTAGTATAGGAACTCATTCTGTGAATTGTCGTCCTCAACAAATTCATGTCGAAATGTGTAGATAGGTATGTAGAATTCTTTAAAATTTTAAAGAACCCAAAATAAATCAACTAAACCAACGATTGCCAAAGAGCTTTCAATGAGCTTAAGGAATTTCTTGCATTACCTCCGATACTTTAGACCACCACTCTTGGAGAAAAATTATATTTGTATCTGTTAGTCAACTATCGAGCTCTTTCCTTTGTATTTGTCTAAATTGATGGCAAAGAACATCAACATGTTTATTACGTAAGTCATGTTCTGTAAGGGCCAGAGCTTCAATATACAAGGATTGAAAAATTTGTACTAGCAATAGTTCTCTTGACACAAAAGTTAAAGCCACATTTTGAAGCACATTAGATCATTGTTCTCATTGATCAGCCATTACGACAAGCATTGCAATGGCCTGATTCCTTGAGGAGGAGGATGAAGTATGCCCTAGAGCTTAGTTCCTATGGTGTACAATCTAAACCCAAAACAGCATCAAAGGATCAAGTACTGGTAGATTTTTAGTCGAATTTACTAGTGAGGAAGATTGTGTGGTGATTGCCAAGAAGCCAATTTGGTCCTTTATGTTGATGTTTCTTCAATGTGAGAAGGAAGTGGTGTAAGCCTAGTTCTTCAAGGCCTACATAACTTCAAAGTTCATTATGCTTTGAAATTCGGATTCCTAGCTAGTAACAATGAAGCTAAGTACAAAGCTCTAATTGCTGGATTGAAAATGGCAAAAGAAATTGGCGTCGAGAAACTTGAAGTATACTTTGGTTCCCAATTGGTGGTGAATCAGGTGACGAGAAATTACATAGCAAGGGAAGAAGAAATGAGCAAGCACCTACTAGTAGTACAAATGCTTACGGAAGAATTCTAATCTTTCTCCATCTATAAAATTCCAAGAAGCAACAATATTACAGTCGACAAGTTATCGAAATTGGCTAATATGGCATTCCTTGAATTGAGCAATAAACTTTTTGTTAAGTTTCTTCTGCAAAAAAGTTTATCAACTCTCTCATAGAGCTGTAAGTTAGCTCTTTACCTAAAAGAAGAATCATGGATGAATCCCCTAGTGGATTATCTAAGAGATGGGACTCTCCCCAGTGACAAGAAAGAAGCATAAAGATTGGCATACCAAGCCATGAGCTACACACTGATTGATGTTTAGTTATATAAACATGGTACATCACAACCTTATCTTCAATGCCTTCCTTCGAAAGATGCCTAGAAGGTGTTGTACAAGCTACCTGGTGGCTTATGCAGTAACCATGTCAAAGCATAGACGCTATATGTTGAAGCATTGCGACTCAATTATTACTGGCTGACTTTGAGAGAAGTTGCAAATGCAGTTCTTCATCACTGCCTCTAGTGCTAGAAGCATGAGTCATATAGTTATATACCTACCATTGAGTTATGTAGCCTAACTAGCCCTTGGTCTTTCGCCCAATGGGGGCTAGATATTCTTGGACCCTTTTCGAAGTTTACCGCCTAATGACAATTTGTCACTATCACAATGGATTACTTTACTAAATGGGCAAAGGCTAAGGTAATGGCAAAGATCACCGAGTAGAAAATGGAAACATTCGTCTTTAGCTCCGTCATATCAAGATTCATAATTCTTTACATGATAATTATGAATAATGGCCTATAATTTGATAACAACAAGTTTTGGACATTTTTTGAGAAGTACATTATTTGCCTTAACTATATGTCTATTGCATATCCTTAGACAAATGGATAAGTTGAAGCCATAAACAAGATCATACTACACAGCCTATGACTGAAAGTGGATCAAGTCAAGGGAAAATGGGCCAATGAACTATCAAATGTTTTATGGGATTACTGAACCACCCACAAAATTGCGATTGAGGAAATACCATTTAGGTTAGCATTTGGCACGAAAGTCGTGTTGCTAATTCAGCTAAACTTACCTAATATGCGAATGCATAATATCGATGTTATGCTTAATCAAGTTAGACTGACAGTAAATCTAGACACTATTGATGAAATTTGAGATATTACAAGAGCTAGGATTGTAGCATACCAACATAGAGCAGCAAGGTATTACAATCATATAGTGAAGTACAAGGTTTTCCAACCTAGAGATCTGGTTTGTTGCAAGTTGGAAGCTATTGGTGCATGAGTGAGTCACAAAAAGCTTAGCACGAATTGGGAGGATCCTGATAGGATTTCGGAAGTCATTGGCAAGGGGACATATCGACTAGAAAGGATAGATCGATCTATCATCCCTTAAGCATGGAACGTTAAGAATCTGAAATTATATTTCAATTAATCTGTTAGATGATTTTTATCACCACTCATTTGATGACAGCCAACTTGTTTGTAAGACTATAGTACTTATTTATGAGAATTATATTTGAAGTCTCATTATGTTTATTTTCATTATGGTTACTAAATTAATGATTTCTAAGCTGCACGGAAAACAAACTGATCAAGGTTCTAGCCTAACATGGTTAACAAACTATACAAATTAACCTCATGGACTGTAAAGACATATAGAATAGGCGTATGAAATAAAACATATCAAGTAACAAATAGCATGTTAAATAAAACATGCTAAGAAATAATTAGTGCTTGAAATAAAACACGTCAAGAGATAGTTGGGCATATGAAATAAAACATACTGAGAAACAAATAGCATGTGAAACAAAACATGCTAAGAAATAACTAGTGTATAAAGTAAAACATGCTAATAAATAACTAACGTATGGAATAAAACATGTCAAGAAATAACTAGCATGTGGAATAAAATACGTTGACGAATAAGAGTGTGAAGCAATACATGTATACCATATACGCTGTAAAAGTGCGATATGTGAAATTAAACAAATTGGAGACTTGTAAGAAAAGTATTTTCGCTCAATAAGGTACGCAAGAACTCAGCATTGTCTGAAGGATATTTCAATTGATAATTACACGAGAACACCATATGGTAGTATAATAGAAATCCTATGGCCTATTCTTAAATTTAGTAGAATTGATTTTTAGATTAGTTTATGCATGTTTCATGATAGAAATCTGACGGCTGACAATTTTCTAACATTTATTAGGCCTAAAACAAAATGATGATCTAGCCGATAGATGTCATGCCTCTAACTTTTTGGTTTCTCGAGCAGGCAAGAGTTTAGAAATTATGACCTTTCGACTAAGATGTAATCCATCCTACTTCCTATCTTGGTTAATATTAATCTAAAGAATCACTCCCCTATTAAACCTCTAGTGCAATATATATATGCAACTCCCTGTATCAATTACTTGAATACAGGAGTTAGAAGTAAATGTTGATAGTCAATTTTTGCTCATCTGATATATTCGTTCATTCGACTGTTGATATGTCGAGTAGTCGAATCTCTCGACATACCACTAGATAGATGACACACGGTATTTTTGTCAAGTAGAATAAATCCATTCCTAGTTTAAATTTAATTATATGGTGTAAACGGTTATCATAAGCATGATTATATTACATAATTGCCTAGTCTCTCTACATATTAACAGTTATTCCAACAAATACCTTAGATACTACAACTACCTACAAATATTGGAAAAAAAAAACTCTATAAGAGCGCTCTAAAACTTTTTACTTACTCATACATTTTCCATACAAAGTCACCCTATAGACTTAGGTATTAGAGTAGCCACACCGAACTAGGCTCGGTACTAAGCATTTCACTTTCTTTTGCACAATTTTCCCTCATCCTGAAATTCACCAACAACACCATGTAAACGAACTGTTTCCTTGATATATACTTCTGCTAATTAAGGTATAATCATAGTTTTCTTCATTGTTAAAAAATGTGTAAACTTAGTAAGTCTATCCACTATAAGCCAAATCATATCATGTTATTTCCTTGTTTAGGGTAAGTTACCTATAAAGTCCATCGTCACATATTCCCATTTCTACTTAGGTACTGGTAAAGGTTATGGTAACCTGCTTAGCCTTTGATGTTTTGCTTTTACCCTTTAACAAGTTATACACTTCTAGATATACTACACCACATCTCCTTTCACTCCTACCCACTAAAACTTTTACTTCAAATCCTCATATGTTTTATTATTTTCAAGATGTACTTAATACCTAGCATCATGAGCTTCTTCTAGGATTACTTCCTTAACTTCTACAACTTTTGAAATATATAGCCTTCCCTTGAATCATGGCATTCATATATCATCAATCTAAAAGTCAGAGTGTTTCTCTAGTTTATCTCTAATCTTTTGTAATTCTTCATCTTCCTTCTAAGCTTCCATAATATGTTCCAAGTGTATAAGTTGCACTTCTAATCTTTCCAATATAGATCTACTTCCCTTGACTAACATTCCTAGACTCATCTTTCCCATCTCCATGATCAACTCTTGCTTATTAGTAATTAATAAGGTAGCATACTTGAACTTCTTTTTACTCAAGGCATTTGCAACCACATTTGCTTTACCTTGGTGATAGTAGATTAAATGTTCATAATCCTTTAACAACTCTAACCATTTTCTTTATCTTAAATTCAATACTTTTTCTGTAAAGATGTATTTAAGACTTTTGTGATTCTTGTACACCTTGTAACTTTCACCATATAAGTAGTGCCTCTAAATTTTTAAGGTAAACACTACTGTTGCTAATTACAAATCATGTATTAGGTAATTTCACTCATGAGTTGAGTTGTTTTGATGCATAAGTGACCACCTTATCATTTTGAATTAACATGCATCCTAAACCATTTCTTGAAGCATCACAATAAGTTAAGTACTTCCTTGATCCATTGAGTAATGTTAGTACAAGTGTAGTGACCAATCACTTCTTAAGTTCTTGGAAACTTCTCCTACATTTGTCATTCCATTAGAATATAACTCCTTTACGTGTCAATCATATTAATGACATATAAATATTGGAGAAATCTTGTACAAATCTTCAATAATAGATTACCATTCCTAGGAAACCCCTAACTTCCATCATCGTTGTTGGTCTTGCCTAATTTTTACCACCTTTACCTTTGTACGATCAACTACTACTTCAGCATATGACACAATATGTCTAAGGAATCTAACCTGCTCCAACCAAAACTCACACTTCTTCAAGTGAGCACACCATTGGTTTTCCTTTAAAGTTTGAAGTACCTTTCTTAAGTACTCAGCATGTTCCTTCTTATTTCTTGACTATATTGAAATGCCATTTGTAAAGACTACTATAAACTCATCTAAATACTTTCTAAATACTTGATTCATCATATCTATGAAAGTAGTTGGAGCATTTGTTAAACCAAATATCATTACTAAGAAAAATAATGTTTATATCTCATTCTGAAAGCCATATTAGGTATATCTTCTTCCTTAATATTCAATATGTGATACCTTGACTGCAAATCTATCTTTAAAAATACAGTAGCTCCTTTTAACTAGTCAGACAAATCATCGATTCTCAAAAGGAAGTACTTATTCTTAATCATGACTTTTTTCAACTCCCGATGATCAATATAGAGTCTCGTGCTTCCGTCCTTCTTCTTAACAAATAGTATCGATGCACCCTACAGTGACATGCTAGGTCTAATAAGACCTTTATCTAACAACTCTTTAATTTGCTTCTTTAATTTTACAAACTCGATTGGTGCCATATAGTAAGGGGTCTTAAAAATAGTTATAGTTCCTAGAACAAGGTCAATAGGGAATTCTATTTCCCTATCAGGTAGCAATCTAGGTAAGTCCTTAAAAAAGACTTTAAGAAATTCTTATACTATAGGTATGTCTTCTAGTTTAATTTCCTTAACTTACGTATCCATTATAGAGGCTAAGTAACCTATATTGCCTTTACTTATCAACTTTTGTGCCTTGATTGCTAAAATCATTTAAGGAATTGCAACACTAGAACTTCCTTTGAAACAAAATTCCTTCCTATCTAAACATCACTGCCTTACTTTCATAATCAACACTAGCTTTATACTTAGTCATCCAATCTATCCTTAGTATTACATTGAATCCTTTCGTATCCAAAACTATTAATTGTACAAGCAACCCTTAAGCATCTATGCAAACATTACCATCCTTTAACTTATGATACACCACTTGCTCTTCTCTAGATAGTGTTGTAACTATCAATTCATATAGTGGAGTTTCTATTGGTAGTTTATTCCTATCAACATAATCCTTTGAAGCACATGAGTAAGTTTCTCTAATATGGAATTAAAGTGTATGCATAATTATCTTCAATACGTACCAACCTTAGAATAATCATTTATAACTATGTCATTTCATATATGTGTGACACTTGTAAGTTGAGGCTAACTAACTATTAAGAATGATAAAGTTTGGAGAAGTCTAGGTAATACTTAGCTGCTACAACATAAGCATCACCTGTCTCATCTTATTAGAGCACATAGACTCTTTTTCCTACCCCACCTGGTTTATTGTTATTCCTATTGGTAGGTTCCAGTCTATTATGCTAAACTTACACTTACCCTGCTTATAGTTTGGAACACTAGTTCATATGAGCCATCTTGAAACATTTAGAACAAAACATACCCCTTAGGTTCTGATTTTGATAATTCTTTGCCACATGTCTTGCTTCTCTACATTGAAACCATTTCCTAAGAAACCCCAAAAAATCCATACCTCGATGCCTTACAATATACTTCCAACATGGTATTATGGTTCCACCACCTCTCCAACTCTTGCCTATAGGTTGCTTACCCTGCTTTCCTTTTACCATCTTATTGCTACTACTAGTATTTCCCATAAACTTTCTTTTCTTATTATCCATCTCTTCATCTTTCTCTCGTAAGGTACAAACTTTCTTAATTAATCAAGCTTCATTCACTAAATCATTATACCTTGCTATGATAGCTCTTTTCAAATCTACTTGAAAGTACAAATCAAGTCTAGCTTTAAACCTTCCAACCTTAGTGAATTCATTATATTGAATAGCCTCTAGAGTAAATTTCAACGATTAGTTAAACTCCTACTCATATTTTTCCACTAACTTACCATCCTGCTTTAGCTTATAGTATTCCTTACATATCTATTCCCTTATACAATCAAGAAAGTACTTCCCTAAGAATGCATTCCTAATGGTTTTCTACACAATAGGCTGAGCTAAGAAGTACTTCTTGTGCTTCCACCAATCATTAGTACACCCATCCAATAGAACACTGCAATCCTTATTCATTATACCCTACATAACTTATCACCTCTTCTTACTCTAGCAAAAGCAGTTGTAAGCTGTTGCATAAATTCCATACTTGGCTGAGATAGAGCTAGATCAGGTTATAATTGTGGTTCCACCTTTTACTCTTATAGCACTCGATTTACTAGAATCTTCTACAACCCTATTGTATCATTTTCTAAACACTACTAAAAAAAGTTAGATAATGAGTACCCTCATGATGTTATAAGGTTAAGACACTCGATCACCTAACTACCCCATACATCTTACGTGTGCCTAGAAACATAAGGTCCCTAATTTATGCTTTTATACCACCCAAAGGATGTCACATCTCGACATAATATAAGATGTACCATAACACAAGTAAACCAATCAATAGACACAAATCTAGTAAAAGAATACTTTATAGTATATTAAGCGCTTAAAAAGGAGTCTAATTGTAGCTTTTTGATGAAAGATATGTACAATATTTACAAGTGGCAAAATCTTCAAAAGCTATAACATGGTCTCTATAACTAAACTTCTAAGTTTCTATTATAAAGGTATTGCAACATTTGCACTTCTCCAAAATAGTTGACCCTATCTAGAAGTCTCAAAAGTTGACCCCGATGTTGATGATGCCCAAAAATATACTTCTTAACCTGAGGAGAAGAACATTTATTCCCTTAGCTACTATTAAGCTGAGTGGCAATTGAAAAACAAACAACTGTACAACATAGCATGCAATATAGATGTACAAATATCATATTAAGTTAATATCCAGCCAATAGATAAGATAATCCAAATCATATTCCATCCTAAAACACATGCCAAACATCTATATCAATATCTTCGATAGCTTAGCAACTCATTTAGTTTGGCCGACTTCAATTTTGGGCATCCAGATAATATATTTGGGAACTTAGCAAATAATTCACCCCAACAAAACCACGAAACGTAGTTCAAGTTTGATCAATGCAAAAATATATGTACAAAAACCTAGGTTTGTAAACTTATCCTAGCAAAATCATAAATTTCAAAAAACTAACCCATATGTCCTTATGGTGCCATGACATGAATGAGTCAACTAATTTCTCAAATGAGTACCAAGCAAAAGAACTAAGCTTATTTAGTCTTCTTCCAACCAGACCTAAACTTTATCTCTTATTAGGATAATACTTAACATATACAACCAAAGTCATGTAGCACAATGGCAAAACATAGGCAACCAACATTAAATATACATTTAGAGCATCACTATACACTTCATACAACAATTTCAACCAATGCATGCACACATCCACTTACTTAGCTAATGATATATTTCCAAACTTATCATTAACATAAGCTCCTTCTTCCTCAGTCACCTAAGAAGACTAAATAAAGCTAAGATTAATAGTGACTTATGTGTGTATTTTAGCTTAAAATTTGCTTATTCGTTGTTAGTTTACTTTAGGCTGCTTCTAACTTAGTCTCTAATTTAGCTTCTAAAATAGTTTCTAAATTACTCTTTAATCTAGTCTAACTTTAAAATTCTCAATCAAATGCTAGTTAACTTATATCTTCAATTTATTAACTAAAATCTCTAGTTTTACACTAGCTTAATCATCTAAGTTCAACTTATGGTTCTAGTCGCTTTTGATATTGGTTCTAGTCTAACTTCTAATTCATCTAAAATGTCATGTTTACTTTATACTATTCCCACTTTTCACTAAACCAAGCTAAGACCATTGTAGGTTACTCAAAATATAACAACGACCAGAACTCCCCTATGCGATAGTGCTAATTGTACCAATTTATCCTATATTATCATAATAAGCAAAATATATACAAATAGTCAGAAAATTTGCAATAGTTAGCATTTGTACTCTATTAAAATCACAAAAAGTACGTTATACTCAGGAAATAATAATTATTATATTTTAGTCTTTAAAAACACTAAAATAGTATGCAACACAATATACTCCATAATAGTTAATTTAGCTCCCTATTATCAATAAATAGCTAAAAGTAGGTAGATAGCTTTACTTTTTACCAAAATCAAGGTATAACATATATTTCGATAATACTAAGCTCCGAAAATTGTGTTAAGTTGGTTTTGCACACAAAATACTTTAAAATCCCTTTAATTCCTACATTTAGGAAAACTACCAACTAATGCCAAATAAATTACAATAAATAGTAAACATAATATTTTTCAAAATTTCTTATTACCACAATTTAGTATATATTATAAGAGTGTTAGTGAAAACTTTTCAACCCAAAACAAAATTGTTTAATACTTTGAAAATTTTCATTAAAATTCATTGGAACAAGGCATGTTCTTAAGCAAGTACCCAAAATCAATGTTATTTTAACAAAATAAAATTATGACAAGAAAGTAAATGTAAAACAACCTAAGGAAACCAATTTCCATCGTTTTCTAAGCTATTTTGATACTTTTATAAAATAAAACAAAATCGGCTTCAACACTTACCCTTGTTGGCTTATGGCCGTTCGGCCACCCTCTGATCACCTATGGTTATCGGCTTACTTCCTCTCACCCCTCAATCACTTAGGTCTAAAGGCTTGCAATGTTAGGTCTTGGTTTGCTATAACAACTTGATTTTCCCCTTTTTTTGCTCCATTTTTCCTATTTTTTATATAATTTCATAATTTGATTGATCACAGCTCAAAATGGGCGATTTTTCTAACTTTAAAACCTATATTTTCCATATAGTCTTGCAAGGTTTAATTAATTTTTCGTGAAATTGGAGTTTATGCACAAAATAGACCAACTTATGTAGAATTGTTAAAAATGCATGAAAGAGTTTTATTTTAAAATGAATTTAATGCATTTTATATCCTTCGTGCACGTGCATGGGAGCTACCATGCTCTTAGTAGCCCCCATCATTTGATTTAGGTTGCCAATGTGAAGAGTGATGGTGATTTTGTCCTACCAATTGATCGATAGCCTTTCTATCAATTGATCAATATACCCTTAAGCATTAGGGATGAGGCGGCCTATTGAGCAACCGATCATTGGGGAGGCTTGTGTTATGAATAGAATGTGTAGCATTGGATTTAACCATATTGACCAATCAATAGCTTCAACACTGATCAAGCGGTAGAAGAAACTAGGATTAAGGTTTTTCAACTGAAACCCTAATCTTCCTAAATATCATGTCTCATTAAATATGGAAACAACTTAGAGCCAGCATGTTTCCATTAATCGATATGTAGACCTTTCCATCAATCAATCAGTAGCCCAAATCTATATATAATCACATTTGTTGCTAGAAATGTGGGCTATAGTTAGGTTTTAGACTTTTTTAGTATAGATTTGCGAGCTCCTTTCCTAATTATTTGTTCTATTGCTTTATTTATGACATTTAATGATTGTTTTTATGATTTTGATGCACATTTAAGTTAGTTTAATAAGTATTGACTAAGTTTCGTCTTATAATCTCTTATTCATTTGTTCATGCCATCTTTACCTATTCATTCATGGAGTTTTCTACTATTATCCCATCTTTCATTACTACTATTGTTGATATTATGAGTGGCTAATTTAGTTTTAATGGGTTTATGAATATGTAGATGTTGTAGATAGTGTAACCTTATAGTTATGATATGGGTACATATGTTTAATTAGGATTTTGATGATTAGTATTGCATTTTGAGTGGCTAAGTTATTTTTAGTGAGTTTTCTACTCTTTGAGGTACTTTTTAATGAAATTTTTAATGGATTTCCTTATGATTATGAGACCAAGAGGACCAAAGTTCTAAGAAGTGCCCTTAGGTGTTTATGGGGTTACATGATTATGAGACTAAGATGAGATTAGTTGTGTAATTCCCAATTTGAGTCATTTAGTCAGTGAAGTATCAATATTAGGTTCTTATGCTTATGGAACTACGAGGAGATTAGTTGTTCGTCAATGAATTGACAATGCATTATGTAGTCTTAGTAAGTTAGGATAGGTTATGAGACCAAGAGGAGATTACCCCTAATTCTTAGGACTGGATTACTAACTCGTGACAAGAATTAAGTAATTTAGTAGATCTTATAGGGAAATGAGACCAAGAGGATATTTTTTGCTACATAGTTGAGTGAAGTGCCCTATCTGGGATCAAAATCAACTGAGCTACATCAAAACCCAATTAAATACCATCGTTAATATCTCAATAGCATACCTTCATTGTTATTTCGAAAACATGTCACAAGCCCACGTCTTTAGAATTTATGTTTGTTGTTAAATTTCACTCTCTTTTAATTGCATTTACTTTCCACTCACTACCTCTTATTTGGTTAGCCTAAATTAGAATAGTAGGTTAGAATCTGGTACTTAACTAAACCCTTTTCCCTAAGGAAATGACCTAGTGAACACTCACCAATTTTATTACTATAGATAATTAAGAGATTAACATTGTTTCTAAAAAAATTCAATTTATAAAGTGTCTTCAATTCAATCAATTTTTATTCATTGCTTATGTTGTCTAATCACTAATTTTTAGAGAGATTTTTCTCGATGTTTAAGTGTCTAAAATGATTAAGAATGAAGGGTAAATCTTCTTATATAAACCCTAGGTCGGTAGAATCGGCTAATGTGATCCAAATATCAATTAATCTACTAATTTAGGTGTTACATGTTATTAAAATAATATGTTATCTAATGTGCAACTCATAGAACACTTAGCTAGCTAAGTTGGGAGTGAGCTACACCAATTACTTGATGTGTTTAGGTGTTTTGCTATTTTTTATAATTTTTATGAATTTATTACAATTTCTTGATAATTAATTGGTATTTTGTTGATGTAATTACGTATCAGGTATACAATGTAATACATGGCTATATAATTATATTATATGTCATTTGACCCCTAAATATAATTTTTTTAACTCAAATAACTTATCTCTAAGAGCTTGTTCCGTTTTAGGACTCACGTGTTGAGTTCTACAATAATAACTAAACATACTTGATAAAAATATGTTTTATTAAAATTCAATATTATGTATGCTTTATTTTGAAAATTTGACTTTACTAGAGTTATTTGTCTAACTTTTGTGACCTTATATTAGGATTTGTCTCAATTAAGAAAAAATTGTCTAGAAACCTTAAATTGTTTTGAACGCCTTAACTTATATTGGTTCGTAAAGCAACTAAGGGTAGTTTAGCAACTAGAGTATCACAAACACCCATTTCTTTAGGGCATTTCCTATAATTTTGAATAAAAACCTAAACCCCAAATTGTAAGGAATTCAAGTGCTCTAGAATTGATATTAATAAGAAAGCAAAAGTAGTACATAGTTATGCGAACCATCCAAATATGGGAACAAAGCATCTCTTTTAAAGAGAAACATGGAAATTGAAGTAGATTGTGTTTAAGAAAAAAAAAAACAATGATAGTATCTTCAATTAGTCTAGAATTACACATATAAATACTAATAAGGAAAAAGAAAGAAGTACGTTGATAGGAAGCAAGTAGGCATCTCAATAATCCCTTCTTATTCAACATCTTATGTGAATCAAAAATCAACTTTCTATATATTTATGACAATGATAATGACTCCAACATCAATAATATCGATATATAAATATATATATATATTTATGGAAGGAGAGATAGATAGATAGATAGAAAGAGAGAGAGAGAGAGAGAGAGAGAGAGAGAGAGAGAGAGAGAGAGAAAGATGAGAGGCGAGAGAGAAAGAAACATTAGGTATGTTAAAGTTGATAGAGAGTTGTTGCGGATGATAGAGAGCGGTTAGAGGTATAGTGGAGTAGTTATGGGATGTGATAATGAATAGACATATAATGGCTATTCAAAAAGTTTACTCCATACTTGTTATTCATTATTTAAGAGGATTTTTGGCCTAACAAATATCTATAATGGCTAAGTAAACACTGTAGAAGGGAATTGCAATTCCATTTTACCTCTTACTTAGTGAAATGAATGGGTAAAGAGTATTTGATTTTTTGAATTGAAATGTGATATGCAAATGATAATAGGTATGTGCTTGATGAAGCACAATTGTATTAGAAGTGTTTGACTTGTTATGCTATGCCTCATATGATTTGATATGTATATCTAAACCAAAGATAAGTTATAGATGATGAAAATGACATGTATTGCACCACCATTATACTATAGATTGAGATTAGAGGGTAGTAAAAGAGGGCCTTTCTTGCCCAATTCAACTAATCGATAAAGTAAGAAGACCAAAATAGGATAGAGATTAACTAATGTAATCGTCTCAATACTTTTGACTAGAGATTTACTAGCCATGGTTTTTTAGGGTTTGTCGTTATACAGCCTGTTGATAGTCAATTTTTGCTCATCTAATACTCATTATTTCGTCTATCAAGATGCCACATAATCAAATCTCTCAGCATTCGCACTGGAGAGATGATACATGGCATTTATGTCGAGTATAAGAAGCGCTCTTGGTTTGAATACAAGTTTATAGTATGAACAGTTATCATAAGTATGGTTATATTACACAACTACCTACTAACCCTACATATTAGGGGAGATGTCAAGTCAAGAACCTTCCATGTATCTTAACAGTTATCCCGACAATTGCCTTACACTCTACAACCATCTATAAATATCGAAAAAAAACTTTGCAAGGCCTTTGACACTTCTTATTGACATACTAACTATACTAAGTCACCTTACTAACTTAGGCATCAGAGTGGCTACACCAGACTGGCCTTGGTAGCAAGTAGTTTACTTTCTTTTGTAGGATCTTTCCTCATCCCAAAATTCACTAACAACATAGCCTATGTATAATAAATTAAGATATACAAATCCCCTAAATTTAAGCTAATGTAGAAGTTAATTTCTCTAGCTTCATTCCTAAGTATGACATAAACTTATGTATGCATTCATTTAATAATGCTTAGTATTCAGCTTAATTTTTTACTTGATAATCCCATTACAATAGCATTAATACATTATAAATAGATGATACTCATATGATTCGATTTAGTTAATAGTTTAGTTCTTATTTCCCATATAAGCATTCACTCATATATTCAAATTTATAGGATTACTCAAATATAGATTCATCCTAATTACGTAGTGCATAATAATTAGTTATAAGATTCTATTTCCATAGCTCTTATACAATTACATTCAAAAGAATGGTGATAGACATGTAGAGAAAGTTTTTCATATTACATAATTAGTATGCTTAGTTTCATGCACTATGACCTATGTAGTTAGTTTCGATTCCAAACTTACAAAATCTCATTCATATTCATATAATAACATAGGTATTTTATTTATTACATGTTTTTAGCAGAAGCATGTATGCATCTTTAACTTAGCCAACAATCAGTTTTACATAAATCTTTATCCCTTTCGATTACACTTCTTAGTTCATGAAGTTTTATGTGTACAATACAAGTTTATCTTTAGTTAAAAGGCATAATGTAGCTCAAACTCCATTATAAGATTCAATCATGTTAGTCTTAATAACGAATGATATCCTATTCTATGAAGAACCCTAAGTTAGAAAAGTAAAACTATGACTCCTACTATATGCAAGGTTTAGATGTGGTCATACCATCAATGAAAAGATATGTTACCAGTTTATCATCCATTACAATCATATTATTCTCAATTTTTTAATGTCCATATTCACCTCATAATCCTCTGCTTAATCTTCTAAAGTAAGTTCTATGGTACTTTCTAAGTTAAGTTTAGCTTTCCTTAAGCTTAACTAACTTTACACACCACAATTTAGTCATAATGGAGTTCCATACTTCATTTGCACTCTTCTCCACCAAGATCCGTCCTCCTCCTCATCATCAATTACTCCTAAACTTTCTAGATTACAACTCCTTATGATCCCATAGGTGATGCATTTAGCATAGAAGGTAGTTTACTATCAAACTCAGGCTCCTTGTGTCCTAATGGCTTATGAACTCTATATTTATTCGAGGTAGAAAATGTAGTACCAATCGTTTGAACTTAGTGCACTCTTGGGTATGAGACCTCTACCTTCCAGGTTAAATTTACCTCAACCTTCTCTTCATCATGCTTTAACCACCTATCTTTGATAACAACCTTGGAGATTACATTCTATAAGAAAATTTAATAAGAGTTAATCCTTTTCTATGGCTCAGTATTGTTAATTATGCATCTTACATTTCTCTTGTATATATTATAGATATAAAATTATAGTTTAAATCTTTTACTACCCACATATTCTTAACTTTGAGTGTTTACCTATGATGTCTAGCTAATTTTATTTATGATGCTTCAAAGCAAATTCTTAAAAATCACACTTTAAGTGAGGTTGTAAGAACCATCATAAGACAAAAACTAACCTCACAACTACTATCATAGAGTTGGTCTGTATAAGGCGTACTCGATCCAACCACTTTGAAGCATCCAATTCGAAACTTGTTTGATATAAAACTAGTGGTGTAATCTTTCAAAATAACTCTTATAGCAAACTTGTAGTATTGTTCTATGGTGAACATTTATTTAGAAGTTTACCTTTGGGATAAAAGCATACATACCCATAAGTACTTTTGCATATATTTTAACATAACATTAAAAAAAAAACTAGGTTACCTAATGAAGCTTAATTAGTTTTCAGAAAAGGAAAAAAACTAGAAAAAAAAAGAGATAAATCTAGTCATGTCTTCATTAGTCTTACTCTCTAACCTTGTTTGCTAAAAATCTGGAATTAGGAAAACCACTATATTTGACTCTAAACCTGCAAAAGTAATGATAAGGGAATGAGCAACTATCAGGACTCTAAAGAGGGCTTAGTGGGATTACCTCAAATTTCCATAACATATGTATACCCATGATATGAAAACGGCTTTGCAAGTCAAAGATTGCAAGACTCTAAATTATTAATCACTAAAGTTTCTGATTTTTAAGTAATTAATTTACCGTAGAATACAAATATAAATAACTATAGGTGTTCAATATCCCACAGTTCCTCAGAATTGTAAAGAATCGATATCTCCTACCAAATAATAAGATAGGATATACTAACATTATATAAAAAAAACAATAGAGACAAGAAAAAATTGTATTATGGTTAGTTTTAATATATAAATATTTTCTACAAAGGTTGTCTACGTATCATATAAAAAGTATTTAGCTACTTCTACTACTAATATACATATCTTCATCTTGTACTCAGTACTCGAGACATATCCCAATCTTATCTTAAGTGAACCTACAAAGGAAACTAAGGGGGAATGAGCATAAAATAGCTCGGTGAGTTCGTCTCTCACCACCACCTTTTAAGCAAGTTATTACGCATTATTATCATACATACAAGCAAGCTATCTACATGCATAATGAATGCAAGCAACACATCCATAGGAGTCCGGAACAATGGAAGGTGTAGAATTACGTTGTCTACACTTCGATTATCCCCTGTACTTACCCGCATAAGGCACCTCAACTTACCCGCATGAGGCTACCTAAGGGCACTACCCCTCTAGGCAAAACTCGACTATTACCCTAGCCAAGAAAAGAGTTTCAATCCAAATAGGGGGATTCCAAACTAGGATTATCCACCCTCTAAGGTCCCTCAGGCACAAACATGTGAGTCCTTTCATAACCAAAATTATCCAAGGCCTTACAAACATAATAAAGCGAGTCCTCTCGCTATTAAGTGGAGAACCTATGCTAGCTTTATCTTAACGATAAAATATCATTTCTGGTACTGTAGCCCTTATGGAAATCGTGCAAAATGCATTTAGGATTTGGAAAACTTTTTCCAAAAGTACCTTTTTCAACATTTTGCAAAACTAGCACTCTCTATCCATACATTTACTAAGTCATATATATGCAACGAATAGATTCGGTTATTTAAGGTTAGATATTTATATTTATCAATTTAAAAAGGTAATAACACAATGATGGCAGCAAAACATCATATAAGTAATACTATAAGTAAGTAGCAGGTCATTAGAACTCCCTCACCTGGATTATTACTCATTCTCTAAGCCTTTGGGGTTTTTAGAACTCGATATCGAACACTTAAATCAAAATGGTAAAACTTATAAGTGTTCTGAGAAGTCAGACTCCTTAGTCAACTAAAAGTCTATTATAGTTTATCTAGTTTCTCCTAATATAACCCAAGTATAATGTGTATAGGGTGTATCATATTCAATGGGGTCAATAGTAACTATTTTCTTATATTTGTAAGTTATGAGACTTCCTTTATGTATTTTATTGTTTTCGGATGCACGTTTACATGGTGATGTCTGTTTTGGACGTTAAGACCCGTGTTTTACGATATAGGCTATACTTATTAAAATTTTAACTCATTAAAGCTTAATTATTCTTATTACTTATATTTATATCTTAATATCTCCTGTTTTAGGACTTAATGATTGAATTAGCTATTTGATTCTTACACTTAGGAAATTTTACATTAGTATTACTAATTTATGTATTCAATTAAATTCCATTCAATTTAGGAAGTGTCTTAGGGTTTAAGAGATTTCGGCTTCTAAGTACATATGTATATACCTATGTTATATGCTTATGTAATCTTATTATTTTTTTTCTTTTATAAGCCTATGCTTATATCATCGCTTATGTAATCACTTGATGATGTCATGGCTTATGTCATCCCTTTGATGACATGATTACTTACATCATTCGTCTATTATTATCTTTATACATTTATACACTTTATACATATGTGATATACACACCTATACTTCTAATATACTAATATGTATCCTTGTGTACTTATAAGTACTTATACATGTGTACTTATACATATACTAATATACATAACCATATATGCATATGGTGACATACGTATTTTTATACGTATTTTTGTATGCCTTATCTACCCTCTTAAGAAAGCTTCATTTCATTCTTTTTGTATTTTAAGGGTGTATTTGGCATGGCATATGTATGTATGACTAGTATAAACCTCCTTTTAGGTTATGTACATAGTGGTTATTCATGTACAAGAGTTTCCATACATGTATTTGTTAAGTATACTCTTATATACACATATTTAAGCCTATTAACAAGTGTTCTTCTTTCCATTTAGCTAAGGTTTTATATATTTATACTATGGGTTTCACTAAAACCCTAATATGTACACTCCATATATACTCACTTGTTGCATGTACAAAGGTATTTATTTACTGTAAACATAAGTATAAGGATTCCTTTCCTTCCATAACACAAAGCACAATTTACATAAAGTTCCCATACTAATCTTAGATAGATAACTAACTCACTAATTAAAATAAGAAATCATATAAAACATACCTTTTTCTTCTTTATAATTTGAAAAGGAAAGCAAGTAGATATAATAGATTGGTGTATGGTGGTATTTAAGATTGTGAAAGTGAAATTTTGGAAAAGTGAAGATGATAAAGCAAAGGGGAGTTCATTGTTTGAAAAGGAAGAAGAAAAGGGAGTTGTTCTTTTCTCAAATTGTGTTTTATGAATGAGAAAAGCAAAGTCTAGAAGAGGGAGAAGAATGGACAATAAAGAAGTAGAAGAAGGAAGAAAAATATGAAAGAGAAGAAATCATTACATGACTTAGGTGTTATTTTTTTCAAGTGAAAATAACTTTTGTTGACTTTTCTAAATGTTAGCTTTAGTCAACATGTGTTGACTTGGTCAACTTTCAAAAAAATAAATATCCTTCTGTGTACATAATGAACTAATTAGAAAAAATTTGGAGAAAGATTAAGAAAATGAAAGGAAACGAGAAGTTTAGTCATTTGATTAGTAAAAATAAATAATGAGATTTTCCATTAAAAATGTATATCCTATATACACCATTTGGCAAGCTACTTTATGTAATTGTCATGAAAAGTATCATTTAAGGTATTAAGGTTTACTACATTTAACCTAAGTATCAACTAAACCTTTAACTCTCTATAATACGAACCGAGTTATATACTTAGAAGGTAAACGTGATCTAGAATGCAATATCTTAGTTTCTAAGAGATCACATAAGTATTCTAAATATTTATGCATGATTGAAAGTTATCTATAGTCGTTTACTAATGAAATAGCATAATATGGAGGATATATTATCACTTAGGGTTTTAGAGTAAATTATAGTGAATTAGTGCTTTTATATCCTTAAAGTTATAGTTTTAGGGTTTTTATTACCTTAGGATACAATCTCTAATGTTTTTATACATTTAGGATTTAATATATTCATATGTGATTACATCTTCGATTGTTATTTTAGGGTTTTGATGAGGTTCGAGATTAATTTTGCTAGTTACATATACTTGAGGTTTTAGGGTCTTCGTATGCGGTTAGAGGTTCAATTGATGATTTAAGGTTTTCCATATTCACTTTAGGTTTTGGTTGAGATTTTAATTAGTTTTAAATCTCATTGGCTCTATTGAGTTTAAGAAATCATCTACAATTTGGACATTTGTTTCTATACTTAGAAAGTAAATTTGCGGGGTTTACAACATCAACTTCCTCAATAAGTGGGATGGAGAAAAAACTTTCAATCAAGTTAATTAGATACAATGCAAGTGCTATTGCATGACATTGTTTGATCTGTCATGAGATTAGAGAAACTATACTCTCTTTAATCCATGAATCGAAGCCAAATCGAGGCTTATGCAATTGAGATCATCCTTTGCTTAAGACTGCCTACAAATCACTATCCTTAACCTTATCACGACCTCTTCTTCTATCACTTAGTTTAACTAAGGGTAAGGAAAGTATCATTTCCACTGGCCCAACCTTGTTGCAACCTTCTCACCTATCACTTAGTTTAAAAAAGGGTGAGGAAAGCATAATTTCCACTATCTTCATCAAACAGTCCATGTTTAGCCTAATCATCCTAACCATTTCCTCTAGTAGGTTGCAATGCATGTCAAGTTAGAAGTTTAGTCAAGTTTAAGTTAATTTATTTTTGGGGTGATGATGAACCAATTTCAAGCAATTCGAACAAAACAATGTACATAAAACAAACATAACATCAAGCCAATTCCTACATCAGTAGGACAATATTCAAGCACATACGTGATATATGCATAAATAACTAAATTACAACCATAAGCCAAAAACATATTAAAGTGTCCAATTATTATAAAATAATATTCTAAAATGCTGTAAAGTGTTAATCCCACCTGCTTGAAATTATGTCACTTGCTAGTTATGGCTATTACACTTTTCTTCTTCAATTACCCTAATATACATATTCAATTAATTAACTTTAGTTTCTATACAAGTCACAAAATAACAATTATTGACTCTATGAGTAGGCAATAGAATAATGCTTTGATATTAACTCAAAACTACTACCTAATTACAAATAGCCCTAACTATGTCAATTTAGCCAATGGTGGTATCAATTTCCATCTTAATGAAACCATATGACTTATTATTATATATGCTTATATTTATGATTATCTTATGGGAAATATATATATATATATATATACACGTAATAATGGAGATGATTTATATCCTACTCATCCATATAAATTTTCATCTAATGCAAGTTAGTGTTTAGCTTGTATATGCATATATTGTGTTAATGTAAGTTATTACCTAACTAGCCTATACATCTCACACATGCTAAAAGGTTATGGTCCCTAATTAATGTTCTGATACCACCTAAAGGATGTCATATCTCAGCATAGTATAAGATAGACCATCACATAGGAAAACCTATTAAAACTTAACTCAAATAGCCCTAACTACGTCAATTTAGCCAAGGTGGTATCAATTTCCATCTTAATGAAACCATATGACTTATTATTATATATGCTTATATTTATGATTATCTTATGGGAAATATATATATATACACACGTAGTAATGGAGATGATTTATATCCTACTCATCCATATAAATTTTCATCTAATGTAAGTTAGTGTTTAGCTTATATATGCATATATTGTGTCAATGTAAGTTATTACCTAACTAACCTATACATCTCACACATGCTAAAAGGTTATGGTCCCTAATTAATGTTCTGATACCACCTAAAGGATGTCATATCTCAGCATAGTATAAGATAGACCATCACATAGGAACACCTATTAAAACTTTATTTACATGATAATGAGGTCATTATATCGAAGTTCAACTGGACATTTGGTTAAAACTTATATGTACAACCTAATATTTACATCAAGACATGAACAATCCTTTTCTTTTGTCATCTTCAAAATAGTATGACTCCCGACTTAGTATAGGTTCCATCCAAAACTCACTAACTCCAACTCAAGCTCTTAATATATATCCCCCCTATTGTTAGTCCCTTTTCAATGCTAATAACTTAAGGATAAAACATTTTATCCCCTCTACTATTGAAGCTAAGTGAGAGTAGATAACAAACAATACAATATAGGTAATAGCACAACTAAAACATTTCAATCATAACTAACACATTCAGCTTCACTTATATATTACCTTAACTAGGAATTTATTACTAGCAATGCAACTTGCTATGTTCATACATGTAGCATGCATTGGTACCAATATCCTATACCCTTTAAATATCCTCATCCGGTTAGTTGACATAACCAGGCATCTAGATACAATGTCTAAGAAACTAGGGCAATAAGAATCTACTTAGAAATAGGACCCCCAGCTTTATTTCACTAAATTAGGTTACAAACTGTAGCTTACTAAATAAGAAAGGCAACAAGGAGCTGCTTGGGAGTAAGATCGCCAACTTTATCTTACCAAGTTAGACTACATACTATAGTATACTAAATAAAAAAAAGGCAATAAGGAGCTGTTTCTGTATAAAACCCCTAACTTTATTTTACTAAATTGGATTGTACACCGTAGTCTTCTAAATCAAAAAGGTAACAAGAAGCTACTTGAGAGTAGGATCCCCAACTTTTTTTTACAAAATTGGACTACACTATAGTTTACTAAATCAAACTATCAAAATAGTTAAGTCGTTCGAGCAATAAGAATTTATATGTTTCCAAAAACTGAGTTCATAAAGCCATGATTTTTCTTAATTACTTAGAAGCCTCATTTTAAAAATTCTTACTCATAAGTCCCTTTTTATGCCATGCCATGCCATGATATGCAATAATAACTTAAGTATATCATTCAGTACAATTAGTCTTCAAGTTTTATTCAACCTAGTTATCTGTCTCAAGTTTTCATACTCTTAGTAAAAATCTAGCATCTCAAAGGTTTACTTAGGTGAACACCTAAAAGATGGGTTAATAATTACTCAACTTACCAAGTTAGTACATTCATTCGTAAACATCACATCAACACCCAACATAGCAACATAACAGTTTAAACAAGATATAGTTACTATCATTCAAAAACATTACATCAGCATCCATTATAGTCATATTTAATCAACACAGCATTAAACAGCATATAGCGTTATGAGTAACAATATTTCTATTCCAAGCATGGGTTAAATCCCTTACCTAGCCTTAATAGTAGTACAAAATCTTAAACTTTGTAATTTAGTCATTCCATACTTATTACACCTAAGAAATTATAAACAAAGTCTCTAAATTAACTACAAGTCAAACTCGAACTTTTATAAGCTTTTATTACCATGTTTTTAAACTTTATTTAACCATATATTACTCATTCATTATTCGATTTCAATAAAATTTATATGATCGCAATCTCTATTTCGAGTACTATTAATATATCTTAAGAAACGAGATTGATGAATATGGTTACAAGCTCTAAAATACCATTTCTCGCTACTGACTCAATTGTAAGTTACCATAACTCCCTAATTAACCCAAACAAGCTTTAGTCTTAAAGTAAAAACCCTAAATATCATACTTTCTTAACTTTTCTAGCAACCCTTAATGTACCTTAAAGTATTCATTTTATAAGAATTTGAAAAATATTTTACTAGTACTAATTACTATATTCATATTAGGCTAATATATAGGTTTTTATTAGGAAAATACACAATAAATAGTATACAAACCTAATTAATTTCACAATAAATCCCGTAGACTCATAAAAATGTGAAGTTTAATTATTGATCATGAATTACAATTAACCTGTTATTATCTATTCATACAAAAACAGAGGTTTTAGTACGAAATTACGGAAAATTAGGGAAAATAAACAAATGTAAGTGTAAGATAAAAACTAAGGGTTTCAAAACATCATTATAAACTTTGAGAAATCAAAATATGTAGGGCTCATATATCGATTTTGTCATAAACTAATTAATTCGATAAAACAACAAAATTACAAATTTTATCCAAAATTATTTTTATAAATAGTTAACTTACTTATTTGAAAAAATTCTTATTACTGGAATTAAATATATATATATATATATTAAGTATATTATATACAAAAATTGAGCTTGAAATAACATCATCTAGCATTTATAAAAATTTCATCCAAATAAGCCATTTTCTTAAGGTCCCTATATTTTTACTAATTATTTAATTAAAATAAAATTACTAAATTAATTTACACATAAATTAACCCTTGAAAACATTTTTCTAAGATCATTTAATATTTTAGAAAAATTAGAATCTAACGAGTGGAAAATAGAGCAAGCCGAATTGCTACCTTCCGACCACCCTTTGGCCATCACACCTTGTTAGAAAACCTCCTCAAGTGGTGATTTCTTTGACCCAAAATAACCACTACCACATAACTACAGCTTTTTAAATTAGCCTGATGAGGTTTTGCCCTTGATTTTCCCCTTTTTTCTGATTTTCTCCTAATTTTCTTATGCTTTTTTTCTAGTGTTTCTAAATTTATAAAATAATGAAATGAAGTACAGAAATCCTACATATAGAGCTAGAGGAGTTTGCATACCAAAAAAATAAATGACATGTGTCATTTTCTAATTTTCACACCATATAAGTAGCTACTAGGTGTCTAATTAGTGTGAGTTGGCTAATGGCTCATCCTTTTAAGTTGATTTCATGCTACCACATCATATTTTGATAGGTTTGATGACTCACCATCACTTTTGGAAAATTGCAACTGTTTTTGCTTTATTTTCCTCATATTTTATAATTTTATATCAATAATTATACATATTTAATATATATAATTTATATTCTATGTAAATACATGTATATTATATACAATTCAACTTCATTTAGTATTTATGTAAGTTAAATAGCTTATATCTAATATCTTGTTATATCTTAAATTTTGAATTTCACATTTTCGATAATTATCATCTTTATTAATAAATTGAGATTTTTATCAAATTAATCCTTTTATATAGCTTATTTTAAGAAACTGACTTTACTAAAATACTTCATCTAATATTTCTAGCCTTACTTTGAAGTTTGAACTAAAATGGATAACATAGCTCAATGCCCTAAATTTAAGGGCTTGGATCTTAAGGTTATCGTTTGAACTTGAAATCTTTGGGTAATACACCAAATCTACAATGGAGATTTTGATTTGCTCAAATCCTATAATGATCAAGTTCTTTTAGATTTGGGTTTAACAAATCTAAGATTCAATAATATCTTCATTAGATTTGCCGTTACTTTTAAAAGAAACCCTAAGATTCATTTCAATCCTCTGCCCATCTAGAAACCCAAGCATTTTCCTACCCTTTCTGCTTGTTTCTAGGAAGAATTTGGCAAAAGGGATGATGTTGATGTAGCAGCATGTAAGCACCATGTCAACTACATAGCCCAACAAGATATTGCCATATGTCCTAACATGATACATAGCTCCAAATAGATGTTTAAAAAAAAGAAAAGAAAAGAAGAAAGAGCTACATATGTGCTTGATGGGATTTGAACCTTTGTCCTCTCACTTACTTTATACTCTAAGTCTATGTATTTAACCATATGGGCCATTAGCCCATGTCCTGTTTTATGTTGCAAAAAAATTATATGTAAGGACTAAATTTATCCTAAGCCTATAATAACCATAAATTAAAATAAAAACCAAACCAAATATGGACTTTGTTATTTCTAAAAAGTATCCTAAATTATTTATTACCCTTATTTTAACTAAACTCTAATTATAAATTTAAAACAAAAAAAAAATTGTGAAATTTTCTATTTTCACAAAAAATGTGATAGGTCTCCTAATTTTCATTTTTTTGTTAAGTTTCCTAATTTGATTTTGATGATAACAAAACATGTGATAAGTTACCACTAATATATTTATAAGTGTATAGATATATCATGATGCAACATTGATTAATTCTAAAAGAAACTAAAATAGAAAAAGGTAAAAGTGTGTTTGATAAGAACATTAAGTGTGTAGGTTAACTTTAGAATGAAATCAATCTAATGAAGAAAATTAAGTTTAGATTTGTGGTGGTTAGAATGTATGTTAGAAAGAGTATCAGAATGTATATCAATAAGAGATCGAAATTATACTGATTGTGTATAGTATCTGTTTCAACAACTGTTCCTACACTATTTTCTGAATAATTTGAACAAATTAGGTTAAAATAATATGTAGAAGACATAACTCCACCTTATTAGGGCATATTTGGATAATGTGCTTAATTTTGCTCCACTAAGATGATTTAGTTTATGGGGATTTTAAGTTGGATTAGTTTAAATTTTATAGAATGGTTGATTTATAGTTCAGCAATATATTCAAATAAATTTTCAAACATATTAAGAAGCTATGTTGAATAAGTTTCTGTTAGAATTCTGGAAGGCTCGGTGCATTTCTTTTAGCTTGTTGTTGATAAAATTCTCAAGGATTATAAGGTAGCGTGTAAAGGATAAGGTTTGATATTTTGAATATATTTGTCCAGATTTTTAGGAGTTTTTCTAATTCAAAAATTGAAATAAAGATATTGAAAAAAGGAATAGATTTGTTCACGGTAAATATTAGATGAGCTATGATCAAGTGTTAGACTATTCTTGAAGAGTAAGATATATGAAGATTTGACCATATCTTTTCATGCTTATCCATAATATTTGAAGTGTTATATTTTAATTTTTGAACATCCACATAATCAAAAAAATATTGGAGCATATGATTACATGCAACAATTGTCAAATGACTCAAAGGATCAGCTTAATTCAAGTTTTCAAAAATTCAAACATTTAGTCCCTATTTTCATGGGATATTTCTCCAATAACAAAACCAATTGTGTTTGAATAAAGATATCTTAGAGAAAAATCTAAACTAGCCATTTCTAGCTATTATATGAGAGCTTATTTAATTTAGAGAGGATGCTATACAAAATTGAGAATTGTACACTCAATATAAAAACCAAATTTTAAAACTATGTTAGAAACTAAGCGAAAATAGTTTTGTCATCTAATTTTTATTGTATTTGTGTGAAATTGTAAATATTTTTTTTGTTATATTGTTTCAATTTTGTTGCAAGCATTATTAGAATTTTATTTGAGTATGAGAAGATTGAGTTCTTTAAGTCCTATGTTTAGCTTAGAAAGAAGCTAGTAAGATAAGATAGAGAAAGTGACTGTATATCCTTGTAATCTCTCATTGATATTTGTTTATTGAGAAGTTTAGACTAATGAAACGACATCGATGAAGAGGTTAGGGTCCCCAATAGTAGAGCTAGAAAAGAGCAGTAGCCAAAAGGTCAAAGCCCTATAAATCAATTGTTTCTTTTTCTTTATGCTATTTAGTTTTTTACTTTTATTTGTGTTACACAATCAATTTTCAATTACTATCACACCATTTAAGCTATCAAGAGGGGTTTCATTTGTAAATTGAAAAGTTATAGTTTTTGCAAAAGATATCAATTCACTCCCCTCTTAATATCTTACTGTAACTAACAATTGGTATCAAAGCGAGCTAAATTTTTAAAAGAGAAAGTTTTTCAACAAAAAGTTCAAATTTTTTAAATAAGGAAAAGTACACTCTTTTATCACATTAAGCTAAAGACCAAATGGTAGAAAGTAGTGGTTTATTAACTACTCATCTTAGCAAGGCTCCATTCTTTGATTATACTAACTTCCCTTTTTGGAAATTCAGAATGCAGACATATATAAAGGCTACTAATTACTAAGCTTGGAGGATTATTTCAAATGGAGATGTTAAAGTCTAAGAAACTCTACTCACATCAGATGAAATCACAAAAGCTGAATTGAACTCGAAGGCTAAGAATTTACTTCTTTCTACTATTGTAACTTTTGAATACTATCTAATATCATCTTGTGGTACAGCTAAAGAGATATAAGATACGCTGGTTCAAACTTATGAACGAATGGACATGATTAAGGAAATAAGGATCAATTCCTTGATGCAACAATATGAAACTCTTCATATCCATCTTAATGAAGAAATAAAGGATTCTTTTAGTTGTTTTACTACTATAACTAAAGAGTTGTCATCTCTTGGAAAGAAATTGAATGATGTAGATCTTGTTAGGAAAATGCTAAGGATCCTTTTTAAGGCTTAGAATGCAAAGAAGGCAGCTATTGAGAAAGCATATGACATGACCAAAGTTTAGTTTAAGTCAATTACGTAGTAAGTTGTTGGCTTATGAAGTTGATTTCCTCAAGTTAGAATGTATGTCATAAGATCTAAAGAAAAAGTCTATAGCTTTCAAAGCTAGAGAAGTAAACGATGACTTAGAAAGTGAAGAGTCATTTAATGAGGAAGAAGATTTTACATTACTAGTGAGACGTTTGAATCGGTTGCTCAAAAGAAAAGGTAAGAAATCATATTTTGAAAGGTTTACCTCTAACAAGAATCGAGGTGATGTGGGAAAAGAATTTAAAGAAAAAGGAAGAAAAGAAGAAAAAAAGAGAAGAAAGAAGCAGGTGCTATGAATGAAGAAAACCTAGACACATAAAGTATAAGTGTCTAGTACTCATTAAGAAGATGGAAAACTATAAGAAAAAACACAAGTCTCTTATGGCAACATGGAGTAACTTGGATGAGTTAGAAGCTAAAGTAGAAGGTTCGAATGATGAATCTACAGAAGCAAATCTATGTTTGATGGCACTTTTTAAGGTAAGCTCCAAATATGAAAGTAACTTTAATGATGACATTCTTGATGACATATGAGCTAAGATAAGTAAGCTCTTAAAAGCCTTTTCAAGAGCCAATGACAAGATTATAAAAGCTGATAATGAAAATAAGCTTTTGAAGGAAGAAAAAGTAGCTTTAATGCAAACAAATAATTTTTTTGCAACTGAAAATGATAAATTAATAAATGATAACAAAGGTTTACGTGTTGCTAGGGAAGCATTAATAAATGAAAATCTGATATTGAAGGAAGAGATAAAATGCTTGAAACGGCGAGTAGATGATTTATCTAACTTAATACGAAATACAATTAAAAAGCTTAATGAAAGTGATAAAAAAATGCTCATTTCTTGTCAATGTGTCGATCATTCTAAAATTGGTTTAGGATTTGAAAACAATGAATCATTACATGCTAAACGAGAGATAATATTTGTAAGACCTGAAGAAGCTGCTAGTAAAGAAACAATTATAAGAAATGAAAAAAATAAAGCTATACAACAAGTTAAAAAGTTTGTCAAAAACTATCTAGAATAGAACATAAAGTATCCTATTAGTAGATACCATAGAACCTTGAGCAGAAAGCATATTAGAAAGTACCCAAATCAAAACCAGAGAGGAATGGTAAGTAAAAGGTATGATTATCCCTATGTATATTTTTTTTGTAATAAGTTGGGACATATTGAAAAATATTATTTTTATAAAAATTCTAAACTTAGTAGTCATCAAGTTAAAAATCATAATGTGAGCTTGAATTTTAAAGGACCCAATTTTAAATGGGTTCCTAAGAAATTATGATAAGTTTTTCAATGGTTGCAGGTCCATGAGGTAGAAAATAATTGGAAATAATTAATAGAAGCCTTATTGGAAGTAAAAGTATGAGATTGATGATGATTTGGTAATATTGTTCTATTCCTTCTTTTGTTTTATTTTCCTTCCATATTTTTTATGTTACTAGCCACTTTATAATTAACATTGTCAATTGGTATCATTTTAAGAGGGAGCATTTCTTCAAAAAGGTGATCTTAAAAGGAGAGAAAATAAAGATATTTAAGTTAATTTTATCTATTGAAGTCTTACTAATGGTTGTTATATTAAAGGGAGATTTTTATCAAATAGTTGATAACATTTATTTTGGTTATCCTTTTACAAGAAAAAGGAGGAGAAAAGCATTTGAAAAATATTTGAGATTATTTTTTATGATAACAAAAAAGTGGAGAGGAAAGATAAACAAAAAATATCATTTTAAGAATGAATTCAATCCATTTTCATATTTAAGTTTACTATATTTTTTATACGATGTTTTTTCATCATCAAATAGGGGGGAAATATTAAGTCTCCTAATTTGGTTTTGATGATGAAAAAATATGTGATAAGTTATCACTAATATATTTACGAAGTGTATAGATATATCACGATATAGCATTGATTAATTCTAAAAGAAACCACAATGGAAAAAGGTTAAAGTGTGTTTAATAAGAACATCAAGTGTGTAGGTTAATTTTAGAATGAAATCAATTCTACAAAGAAAATTAAATTTAGATTTGTGCTGGGAAAAATGTATGTCAAAAAGTGTATCATAATGTATAATAGTAAGAGATCAGAACAATACTGATTGTGTACAGTATCGGTTTTAGCAGTTGTTCCTATGCTAGTTTCTAAATAATTTGAACAAATTAGTATAGAAAAATATGTAGAAGGCTTAACTCTACCTTATTAGGGCATATTTGGGTAATGTGTTTAATTTTGCTCCACTAAGATGGTTAAGTTTATGGGGATTTTAAGTTGGATTAGTTTCAATTATATAGAATGGTTGATTTATAATTTAGTAATATATTCAAATAAATTTTCAAACATATTAGGAAGCTTTGTTGAATAAGTTTCTATTAGAATTCTACAAGGCTAAATGCATTTCTTTTAGCTTGTTGTTGATAAAATTCTCAAGGATTATAAGGTAGCTTATAAAGGATAAGGTTTGATATTTTGGATATATTTGTCTAGATTTTTAGGAGTTTTTCTAATTCAAAAATTGAAATAAAGATATTGAAAAAAGGAATAGATTTGTTCACGGTAAATATTATATAAGCTATGATCAAGTGCTGGACTATTCTTGAAGAGTAAGATATATGAAGATTTTACCATATCTTTTCATGCTTATCCACAATATTTGAAGTGTGATTTTTCAATTTTTGATTTTCTACGTAATCAAAAGAAGATTGGAGCATATGATCACATGCAGCAACTGTCAAATGACTTAAAGGATCAGCTTGATTCAAGTTTTCAAAAATTCAAACATTTGGTTTCTATTTTCATGGGATATTTTCTCCAACAACAAAACTAATTATATTTGAATAAAGATATCTTAGAGAGAAATCTAGAACTAGTTGTTCCTAGTTGTTACATAAGAGTTTATTTAATTTAGAGGTGATGTTGTACATGATTGAGAACTGCATACTTAATATCAAAACCGAATTTTAAAAACTCTCTAGAGTTGATTGTTAGAAACTATGTCAAAATTGAGTGAAAACAGTTTAATTATTTCATTGTTATTGTATCTGTACGGCAGTTATAAAGGGCATTTTGATTGTATTGTTTCAATTGTATTGCAAACATTATCGGAATTTTTTTTTTTTAGCATGAGTAGATTAAGGAGTTACCTAAATTCTGTGTTTAGCTTAGGAAGAAGCTAATGAGACATGACAAGTGACTAGATATTGTAGACACCTAATTTTTGCCCCCATTTTATTTTTTCAAATTAGGTTATAAAGTCTTAAATTTGAAAAAATTCAAAAACAAAAAAGAAATTAAAGAAAACCTAAAAAATTAAAAAAAAAATTGAAAAAATTGGAATTTTAAAAAAATACAAAAAGATGGAAAAATTTAGGAAAATATATAAGAAATAAAAAAAGTCAGAGAAATTTTTCTTAAAAAATAAGGAATTTAGAAAATAATAAACTTTTAAGTTACTTGCATAGAGTAGATTTTTAATTTAATTAGGATTAAAATAAATGATTATTGGACTTGAGCTTAGATTTAAATCTAGCTCAAGCTAATTTAGTCTATATGTGCAATTTACACATATGGATAAGGTACTGACCAACAATCTAACGGTAAAGCAATCAAATGGAGGTATTAAGTTTAGTTAGAGGTTAGGGGTTCAAGACTCATTAAAGGCAATAGGATGTTTTTTTATTTTTTATTTGTTTAAACTCCATGCATGGCCACATGTTAAGCTATTACTAGGCTATGTGTCTAAAATTGACTTGTGGCATCTTATGATTCACTTGGACAACATACATTCTTTCCCCCCATTTTTTTTCTCCCTTTTCCTCTTCTTCCTTTCATTTTCATTTTTAAAACATTTAAACAATAGAAAAGCGAGCTTCCATGCTAAATCAAAAAGAATAGAGGGAAGGGGGGAATTCATTTCTCACACACATGCACATTGAAGGAGAAGATTTGATTTTAAAAAAAAATGCACACTTACAACATAAGCAAAGGGGGACCCACAACAGACAAACCTTCACTCTCTCTCTTTAAGACCGATCTATATCTCACTCTCTCATACTCTCAACCTGGACTGCTCTCTCACTCTATTGTCCCTAACTCACTGCCAAAAACACACATAAGGACTCACTCTCACTCTCAGACCCTCTCCTTCTCTCTTGCATACCCATCTTGCTCTTTTGAACCATACATAACCCCAAGCCGCTATCAGTAGCCACCACGACCTATGGATCTTGCTCCAATGCACCACTGTTACGTAACCACCAACACTAATCTCTCTCTTACACACACTCTGAATTGCGACAGCAATGGCAATATCCATACCAAACTACCCCCTTCCTCTCTCTCTTCAAACATCAACCATGACTACCGTACCCTCATCCACTTTTGAGACATAGACCATACGACACTACAAGCCACTGGACCACTAGAGCACAAATCAACACTAATCACTAACACACACACATACACCGAAACACTATCCCTATCGCACGTGTCAGCCATCACCAGCCTCAAAGCTCCAACCACCTAAAACCACCTCCATATACCGTGGCGTCACTCTTACACCCTCTAAGCCCAATAAAAAACACATAAAACCAAAGTTACCCACTCGTTTAGGTGTTTGGAGCTAGTTGAAACCACCTTCACTACACCATTGACCTATGATTCGACTTAGACCCAATTGGATCTCTAAAGTTCGACCAAAACCCAGCCGATTCGACCCGCCTACGGCTCCTAATTCGACCCGCGCCTCTTTAACTAGGATTTGGTTCGACTTTTTATTTATTTTTTTTATTTTAGTTATTTATTTATTTATTTTTTTTTTTGCTATTTCTTTGAATTATTATTATTTAGTATTTTTTATTTTTTGTAATGTAACCTAAAGAAAAGAAAAAATAAAAAATCAAGAAAAAAAAAGAAGAAAACAGAGAAAGGGGAAAAGAAAAGGAAAAGAAAACAAAAAAAAATGAAAGAAGAAAAAAGAAAAGGAAACCAAAAAGAAAAAAAGAAAAAGGAATAGCTTAGTTTTTATTTATTTATTTATTTTAAGCATAATTGAAGTAGATAAAATAATAAATCAATAATAATAATCAAATAAAAAATAATGAAAAATCATTTTTATCAGTTAGAAAATTGAATTTTCAAAAACAAATAAAAATAAATAGATCCTTTCAAAATTAGGATCATTTAGAATTTCAAAAAATAAAATCCAATTAAGGACTCCTTAGAATCTTTTCTTCAAATGAACTTAAAACGGGTAAAACATGTATACCCCGGCGACTTTTCAAAAATTAAAATCCATCAACTCGCTATATTTTCAATAAATAAACTATAGAAGTTTGATCGCAAATAGTGGGTACAAAAGCACTCGTACGTCAATATGAGGCGACTAAAAAAGGGTATATTTGAAAAGGGAAATGAAATTTGAGTAGTTAAAAAGTGGTATCCGTTTAGAGTTTAATAAATTATCCCCGATCCTAGATCTTTGGTTTTCAAAAACCATTTTATAAATTGTTTTTTTAGTTGATAGACTGGTAGCTAAGTTATAACAAATCCACCCAATTAATTATAACTTAACTCTTTTTTCTGACTTTGGTTAGATGGTGACTTCAATACTTTTTCAAATTGAAAACACGGTTTTCTTTAAACCCTAGTCGAGGATTGGTATTAAAGGGGTAGGGTTTAGTATTAATAAGTTTAAAGAAGGCCTAATTTCTAAAAAAGAACCTGAAGGTGAAAAACCAAGCTCAATTGATATCCTTATAATCTCTCATTGATATTTTTTTATTGAAAAGTTTAGACTAGTGGAACAACACCGGTGAGGGGGACTAAGTCTGCAGCAATAGAGTTGGAAGAGAGTAATTTATTTAGAAACTAAATAGCGTAAATCAATTACTTGATCTTCTTTCTCTTTACGCTATTTAGTTTCTAATTTTCATTTGTGTTACACAATTAATTTTCAACTACTATCATACCATTTAAGCTATCAGGAGGTGTTATGTTTTTAAATTGAAAAGAATAGTTTTTACAGAAGATATCAATTTACCCCCACCTCCTTGATATCTAACTAGGACCAACATTTTTTAATTAAGACCCTTTTCTTTATTTAAGAAAAAAATAAGGAGCAAAAATAGGGTGACTACAAGGATCATCTATAAATATCATTTCCATAGAATTAATATACTCCTTTTAAATAGAATAAAATTTTTCCTTAGATTAGCATTAGACTAACCTTCTTCTTATAAGGAAAATGCAATTAGTCATTCCTCTCAATAGGCTCTTAGTTGACTTATAAGTTAGAAATTTTCATAAACTTGTGAAATATTTTTATAAAATATTTCTTACACTAATCTTAGTGTTATCATCAACTTGTAAATAGCTTCTACCCCATTGGTAGAGACGTATAAATTTTCAAATTTGAAATAATCAAAAGTCGAGAAAGAAAAAAGAAGAAAAATAAATAGAAATTAATAATAATCCCCTCTTAAAATGGTAGATGTATAAATTTTCAAATTTGAGATAATCAAAAGTCGAGAAAGAAAAAAGAAAAAAATAAATATAAATTAATAATAATCCTCTCTTAGAATGGTCATTTGTAAAAAATTTCCCCATTTCTACAATAAATATCCATCATCTTCTTTATAAATAGTTTTGTTATAGCATTAAATAGTTTAGAAACCTTGTAGCTTATCACTCCAGTTAGTATTCATTATAGGCTTCCTTGAAAAATTGCACAGATTTTATAATTAATTTTGTAAGAAAACCTAAAATGCATTTATAGTCCTCCCATTATGAAGTAGACTTTAGGACTTATCTAGCTTGTAATAAGTCTATCCTACGTATAGCTTGTAAACCCTTAAAATCATTTTCATTAGTCTTCCTTTCCTTAGGGTGCCTTCTATTGTTGAAAGATAATTCTTCTTTCTTATAAACAATCCTTAATCGTATCCATAAGTTTATAAATATCGTTAACATCTATAGATTGTAAATAATCATCTTCTTTATCATTTTTTACCTTAAAGTGAGTTTGTCCCTTCTCTTTCACTCTATCATTTTCTGCCTTAAAGTGAGTTTATCCTTTCTCTTTAAATTTTTAATCTTTACTTTGGTTCTCAAATTTTCAAAAACCTAAAAAGAAGGGTGAAGAAAAAATAAAAAAGAATTGCAAATAGGTAGGGATGTTTATAGGACCTTGAAAACTACTCTTAAATGATGGGCCCATCCATTGTCAAAACAAAAAACTAGCCCGTTCATTCTTAAAACACAAGACTAGTCTATCTACTCTTAAAACACAAGCACAAGACTAGCCAATCCACTTCCAAAGCATAAAAACAAGACCGGCTCGTCCACCACTCCAATAGACTCCATACACAAGACATGTTCATCCAATCTGAACCAAAAATACAAATTTAAGGTCTCTCTACAAACTCTAAATCCATAAAGTCAAATATTGAAATTGTCTATAGTACTTTTGCGCTAAGCAAGGCTATTGGGGAAATCAATAGGGCACTTTCCCAAGTGATTAAGGGCACAAAGGCCCACCACATTAGGAGAATCTAAAAATGATTAATATAGGAGATCAATTTTTTTTCACGGGCATTACAATCAAGTCTAAGAAAAATCAAAATAAATGAGGCATGTCCAATTAAACATCACAACTAATGTTGAACTTATTTCGCCAAAACTTTCTACTTAGGAAAAGGTATCCTATTAATTAAAAAAGTTTAAGAAGAAAAGAAGAAAATCATATCCAAATACCAACCCTTAAACACTCAAGAGTTAAGTGTTAATGACATGAGGTTTTTAGGCTCAGTCCTTAAAGAAGGTCCATTTTGTATAAAAGGGAAAGAAAAAGAAAAGTGGCAAGCTAAAAGAAAAGAATTACAAGAAGGAAAAACTTAGAGAAAAATGAAAAATCTATCCAAGAATGAAATCAAGCATTCTATTTTTACAAGGTGATTAAACCCAAAATTTAATCAAAACACATAAGCCCTAAAGGTTAAAAGGACTTAAGGCACATAACTCAAAGCCCATGACTTAATCATGGCTCACCCACAACTCGACCCTTTTTTAAAAGACCTTCTAACCATAAGAAATGATTTATCTTTACTAAAAATTATTTTTGAAACTATAGTAAGCACAATTCTAGTTTTTCCTAATGATTCATGATTCGAAAATAGCATTGGAAAAAATATATATTTTTAATAAAAGGTTGATATATTAATATCCTTTTGTTTAAACCAATGAACAAAAGCCTCTATTACATTATACTGTAAAAAGGACCTAGCACATTAATTAAAGCATATCACTTACAATATAGATCATAACTTTTGGAGATGAAGTCAAGAGAGAAATTTGGACTAGAGTACGTGAAAGACCTCTTAGACTAAACTAATGAATTATGAGATACCATTCTCCTTTGTAATTGAAAATCATGAAGATCCATAAACCCCAATGACATTATTTGCATAAAAACTTCAAGGGATAGCTCCAAAAGAACTTATGAGACAATCTCTCCTATGCAATCATCCACAAGATCAAGAAAAGAATGAGCCTATCATTTATTAGTAACCTTTTAGAACTTGTGAAGAACCCTACCTTTTAGTAAATCTTCTAAAAGTGGGGAAAAATAAAAGAGAAAGTGAAAGAAGAAAAATAGATTTCCTTAGAATAAATGCTCGTTTCTCAAGGTTTCCAAAAATATTTAAAAAAAAAATCTTTTCTTTAGAATTGTGAGATTTTGTTCAATAAGAACTTTTGTTATCCTATAGTAAGATCTTTACTAACCTTTATCTTCCAACAAAAGAACCATAGTGCAAAAGCATTTTTGAAAAATAATAATTTTATTCATCCTAGTGAACATGGGAACTTAATTATCCTCTATGTTGGGAAGTTTTGAAAACTCAAGTTATCCTCAAGTTTATGGACATAGGGCCTTCAATTATATCATTAATGGAAAATTTTGAAACTTTAGAAGTCTTAGTTATCCTTGGATGAAGAACTTGGACTATCCTTAATTGTGCAACCATGTAATCCTTTTGTTTAAAGAATTAAGTTATTCTATGAGAACCTTAATTATCCTTTATTAGAAGCTTTATCTATCCAAGAATCTTTGCTATCCTTAGATTAGAAACTTTAACCATTTTTAATTGTGAGACTAAGTAATCTTTCTATTTGGAGCTTAGGTTATTCTACAAGAACCCTAGTTACTCTTAATAGAAACCTAAATCATTTGAGAGTCTTACTTATCCTTAAATTCAAAAATTTTACTCAATCATGAAAACAAGTGATACTTTTGTTAGGAACTTAGGTTATTCCATTAGAACCTTAGTAATTCTTTATTAGAAGCTTTGGCCATCTAGGAGTTTTAATTATCCTTAAATTATGAACTTTGGTTATCCTTAATTATGAAATCAAGTAATTCTTTCGTTAGGAACTTAGGTTATTCCATAGGAATCTTAGTTTTTCTTGATTAAAAACTTTGTCCATAAAATAATCTTAGTGATCCTTAGATTAGAACTTTGACTAACCTCAATTATAGGACCACGTAAGCATTTTATTTAGGAATTTAGGTTATTTCATAAGAGCCTTAGTTATTTTTAATAAAGCTTAGACTATCTAAGTTTCTTAGTTATCCTTAGATTAGGAAAGTTGACTATCCTCAATTGTGAAATCATGTAATCCTTTTGTTAAGAAATTACGTTATTCTAGAAGAACCTTAGTTATTTTTTATTAGAAGCTCTAGCTATTAGGGAGCATTGGTTATCCTTAATTGTGAAACTACATAATCTTTTGATTTAGGTAACAAGAACCCAAGTTATTCTTAACAAAAGTTTAGACTATCTAAGAGTCTTAGATATCCTTAGATTAGGAAATTTGACTATCTTCAATTGTGAAAACCAAGTAATCCTTTTGCTTAAAGACTTAAATTATTTCATACGAACCCTAATTATTCTTAATTGAAGCTTTAGCTATCTAAGCATTTAAATTATCTTTAGAGTAGGAAATTTGACTATCCTTAATCATGTAACCATGTAATCCTTCTGTCGAGAGCTTAGGTTATTCTACAGTAACCATAGTTATTTTTATAGAAGCTTTGGCCATCAAAGAGTCTAAATTATCTTTGGATTAGGAAATTTACTATCCTCAATTATAAAACTAAGTAATCCTTTTGTTAGGAACTTAGGTTACTCATAGAAATGTTAGTTATTCTTATTAGAAGTTTTGACTATCTAAAAGTCTTAGTTATTCTTAGATTACAAACTTAGGCTATCTTTAATCATGAAATTCTATCATACATTTGCTTGGTAACTTAGGTTATTCCATAAAAATTTTAGTTATTCTTGATAGAAGTTTTGGCTATCCTAGAATCTTAATTATCCTTAGATTTATATATTTGACTTTATTTAATCGTGAAACTAAGTAATCATTCTATTTAGGAAACTTAGATTATTTTACAGAAATTTTCATTATTCTTGATTAGAAGTTTTGGCTATCTAGGAACCGTACTTCTCCTTAAATTAGGAATTTTGAATATGCTTAGTTGTGAAACCATGTAATCCTTCTTTTTGGGAACTTCAGTTATTCCATCCTTAATTAGAAGTTTTAGTTATCATTTTTATCCTTTTAGGGTGCTTCTTGTTGCATAAATCCCTAGTTGATCAAATTTAAGAAATCTTGCCAATCCCAACACTATTTGTTCTTTCCTAAGGTAAAATTGGTGTCTCTTTTATCTTTTTAGTAAAGTTTTACTCAAACTATACCACAAAGAGATGCAGTTTTAGACACTACATTTTTATCCCTTTAGCTTTTAGAATTTTTAGAATAAAGGAAAATGTTACAATTGAAAAATACAAAAGATTAGAAGAAAAATACCTAAAAAATGGAAAATTTAAAAAAAAAAAGAAAAGAGGAAGGTAGATTTTTTTATTTCATTTTAGAAAAAATAAGGGTTAATGGGACTCATTTTAGGAGTCTCTCAATTTTTAAAGGCTGAAATGATAATTTTGGTAGTGAAATATGCATATGCAATTTGATAAGTCTTGAGTTATAACTGAGAGTGTTGGATTTTTCTAATATTCTAACTGAACACCATGTTTATTATTTTTGAACCATAAAAAAGTGGTCAATTTAAGGTAGTTGTGGCTTCAAATAGGGTCTTAATTGGATTTAAATTGATTAAGTTACGAAAACATCTAATATGGAATTTGTTGGAGAGCAACGGATAGGACTTGAAAAGCTATCAAATTTGTACTCATTTTTAAAAATATTTCATATGGGTATTTTTAATGGTTTACAAGTTAAATTAAATGTTGGTTAATTTGGGTTTGAAATTGTTAGGTTATTTTAGAAAAAAATTATATCATATTAAAAAGCCTAAATAGATAAGAAACAAATTGATCTTAGTTGATTGAAATACATATGCCTAAGGAAGAGGTTTTAGGTTCAATCCATAGTAGGTGCAATATCTACATTTTATTTTCTTTCATCACTTCACCTTGTCATCGCTACTTATTCACCACATGATCTTCGTGCATGCTTTTCTACATGGAGGGTACTCTCCAATATACTTCTACATGAGGTAGGCATACTCTAAGCACTTTTTTTCCACACATTACTATCTATATAGCACTATATTATGTCTAGATTCGTCTATATACAAGGATAAAAATCAAGTTCAAATAAGGAAGAAAATCATTCCACACATTCTACACATTAATTTATTTTGAACATTTGCTACTCTTGAATTGACTTTTATACCTATGAATAGGAGCTTCCACTTCACCCTAAATCATTAAAAACCACTTATAAATCACTCCATGAAGCTCCAATCTGCCTTTTATCTCTATTGCCAAAACCCCTTTCATTGACATCGTTCATAACCACTACCAAAGTACTAGGAAACCACTCCGGCTACCATTTCTATCCTTCTTCCCAAACTTACTACTAGCCTACCTAACTCAGTTTGTATTATCCTTGTTTTATTTTTTTCCATGTTTCTCTTCTTTTTTTATTTCATTCATTTTATTTTAACTTATTTATTCTATTACTCTTATAATAACAATCAAGGAAAAAGGTTTTATAAGATCGAGGTAGTTGTACAGGTGACCACATCACAAGAACAAATAGAGCCCAACATGTACAAATAAAATAAAAATAAAAAGCTAATATAATGGTATCTTCTTAGTTAGAAAAGTAATCTCTCAAAAGAACAAATCTAATGAACCTTGTTTCAAAGTTAGGAGAATCAGGGTTTTTTTTTTCAAAATTAAACACTAACGAAATTATGACCTTTTCTAGGATTTCTTAAAATCATATAAACTAGTTAATGATGTAAATTTGGTTTATTTTTATTAAACTAAAAAGAACTAAAGTACTAAAGTTTTATAAGAATGAACTATAGAAGTTTGATTCTAAATAGTGGATATTTATGCACATATGGGCAACTTAAAAGATGAAAACTTTTTATTTCCCTAAATAAAAAATTTAATTTCTCAATTTTCCTTCATTTTTAAATAATTCAAATTTATTCATTTCTTTACTTATGATTTACAATTATTATTTTTTTAATTAAGAGGGTATCTTGAAAATGAAATTCAACTTAGAAAGTTGAAGTTATACATGTTTAGCGTTTAATAGGATAGCCTCTAGATCCAAGATCTTTGATTTTTGAAATATGTCTTCTAAAAGTGATTTTTTCATTGCTAGCTTAGAACTAATCTACCCAATTGGTTCTATCCTAACACATATCTCAATCCAGTTGTGTAGCCACTCTAAAAGTTTTTCAAGCTCTTTAGAAAACCAAGTTTTCCTTAAATCCCTAGTTGAGGGTTAGGGTTTAATATTAATCCGATTAAGGAAAATAATATCAAATGTTTAGACTCAACATAGAGGAATAGATAACTAAATTGTTTGAATATTTTGTATTGCTTGATGTTTGTTAAACCATCGAGGTTTTCATACTCAATTCACGCAATTCTTGAATTCAAAACTAACATAAAAGAAACAATGTAATTGATGTTATGTAGCATCTAGGCACTAGGATAAATAATATAGCAAGATAATGTTGTTTATAGCTTCAAACTATTCAATTTAAGTTAGGAAAGCATAGTGACCTGCACCATTCCCAATCAAATTGTACCTGCATTACCTTAATTGAGATGAAAATAACAAATTCTAGATGTAATTTGGAGGCCTATAGATGCCAAGAAGTGAAATTAGAAGAAAAAAAAACGAGAAGAAGAAGAAGAAAACTAAACTAAACAAATATATGGTCATTGTACCAAGTAAAGCTTTAACATATGTTCTTAAGACAAATGATGTAAATACCTAATAAAATGTAACTTTAACCTAAATGAAGAGTGAACTACTAAATTTAAAAGGGAAATATAGTATCGACTTAGCTCATGAGAAGTTAGAAGACTCGAAGTAACACATATGCCTATTGGTAATGGAAACAAGTCTAAATAAGTAAAAAGTTAGGCACGTTAACAATTTATATGTAGGTACATGCCTAAATTGTTAAGGTAATAAGTAACCTTACCTAACTATGAATGTTAAAGGATCAATTATCATCTAACTAAGGCATGTGATCAATATGGAAAATGAATAGAAAGGAACAATCCAACTTATATCACTTAAAATTATAAATCCATGCAACCCTAAAACTAGGTTGAAGTTTTAACCTAGTAGTTAACCTTCAATTCTTAATGAACATTAAAATAGAAGTTAGATTAAGAAGCTTTATAACAACTATTTATTTGTATAATTCTAGTTTGAAATTACTAACTTATTGTAAAAAAAAAAAATTAAATATGCTAAGAAGGACTTAAGCTATGACTTCAGAAACTCAAATTGATTTGTCAATTACTTAAAGATGAATTTAAGCTTAAAATTAAAAAAGCAACAAAGATATAAAAGTCTAATTGGACCCTAAGCAAGGAAATCAGCAACCCTAGGTAATGACAAAAGAATTCCCAAGCAACTTAAGGCCAACTAGGTCATAAAGAACCTTACTATGACAATTGACCCCATTGAGAAAAATATAAAAGGTTACCACACCTTCTATAGATATCAAAATGCCAAGATTCACAATTCAATTCTTGTTAACATCCTAAAGTTTATTACAACAAGGTTTCATCTCATAACTCTAACCAACACCCAAACAATGACCTACTATACTAACCATTGACTATTCATCCTTATCGATTGAAATCTTAAAAATTTCCTTGACCCCACAATTCTTGAAATGATGAACTTCCATCTCTTAGATATATCTTCCATACCAAAGACGCATAAATTTTCATGCAAAGACTCAACATTTGGGACCTTGAACTAAACTCTCAAATAGGCATCCACTATTATGTCTTTTGCTTACTTTTCATGACCATTGAATTTATTTTGATCGCCATTCCATATATAACCTCAAAATTGAATGAACCCAAATCCTAGAGTTTCCTTGGTTTAAAATAAAATCTACTTCATTTTGGTTCACTTTTGAGTGTAAACTTGCTAATCTATCTATAAAGTAAGACATCTAAATGTCAACACGAAAATGGAAGTGAATAGGATACTTCCATAGCCTATTGAACCAAACCATTCCCCCATCTAATCATATTAGATCATATGCTAATACCTAGACATGGATTTTAGTTATTTTTTTCAAATGACCTGAATTACAGGATTAAAAGAGTAAAAGGTTGAAATGAAAATGACTCATGGTTGAACCAATAGTGAACACAAATGCTATCCCAAACCATTTTACCTTCTTAATAACTTAAAACCAAGAAATGGATAATAGAAATACAAATTGGACATGTAAAGCTTTGAAAAACCTACTCTTACGTGTGATTCTAACTTGGATTGGTTATGATATGGCGCCAAAATCTAGCATTACTTACCTTCTCTCTTATGATTCTAAAAGATTAGATACTTTCTTATTCTCAATCATTATCTCAACTCACCTCACAATTCTTGTTTGAACCATGTTTTTCTTACTCAATATTAACTGACTCTAGTGTCTAATAATTGATTAGGACCTAAAACCATATTTATTTGACTATGTTGACCAAGTTCTTCTAAAAATATGAACCCAACTTAACTTGAACAATTCTTTTCATTAATAAAACATGATAATGGTGAGAGAGGAAACAAAATCCACATTTTAGCCGTTATTCCTAACCAACGTTTTGATAAACTAATGAAAATAATGCTCTAAAATTATTAGTAAGAAGGGGTCTTAGTGAATCCAATATATGGTACCCCTCAAATAAGTTTGAAATCTGATGTGAACTGTTATATGTATGCTTACAATGAACAATAACATGACCATAATATAAATTGACCATAAACTAGGTATAAAATATAGGTACATACATATATAGCTTAAAAATACCAATCTAAGCAAACAATCACTAACCCCTAAACAAAGGCTTATGTAAGACTTCTCTTAAATCCTATAACCATATCAAAGCCATAAACTTAGGAAATACAACCTTCTTTATTTAAACTTAACTAATGATTAGGGACTTGAATTGACTATGGAAATTACCTAAGTCATCTAGTACCTAGTATAGTTATCTTATAATGACACCTATAGATATAACATATGACTTATTTAAAGTCTATAGCTTAACTTAAAATCTAAATTCAAATGGACTTCTCTAAATCTCGATGGAATTTTATGGATTCCTTTAGGTAATGAATGACAATAAGACCACTTACACACTCATAGGAGATAGACATAAAATCTAGGGGATAGCAAAATTCTTGAGAATTAGGTAAGATTCATACATCATAATAAGTTTCCCTTAGCTTTTCGAAGTGTTAATCACATATATCATATTTTAAGTGAAATTTTCACCTCATTGACTCCTAACATGAATGACATTCGCCTTAATTAGTTCACTTCATTGAGGATCACTTTATTAGCTTTAGAAGATGCCTAGGTGAAGGAGTTCTTATGATGTTCTACATGCTTGCTACTTGATATGGCATATTGTTCAATGATTTTTATTAATTGTTTGTTAACTAACTAGTTTTTTGTATACTATCATCTTTTTGGTCACCTGAATGATCGAAAATCTTAATCATAGGCTTAAGAAACCGAATATACCCTTACATCTCTATTACTAAGTATTGTGTTTATAAGTACATTGCACTGAGTATTGAAGATGTTTTCTTCGCAGCAACTAAGCACGAAATTTGTTAATGGGACCTTTGCCAATAGATAACCTCTTAGTTAAGGTAAGTTGCCACTATTTGGTTATGGTGGTTGACAATCACATTGTAAATGATGCAATCTACACCTTCCATGGTTTCGAACCCCTATACATGTGTTGCTTTCATTTATCATAGGTGTATTTGTTTCATTTGTAGTTAAAGCCATTAGTTTGCTAATTAATTGTTAATAAATTGCTTAAATGATAATGGTGAATGATGAACTCATTAGTCGATAGTTTGCACACTCCCTCATAGTTTCTCCTATAAGTCATAGCAAAAGCAGGATAAGGTAGGACTCTAAGTGCTTCGCTCTCCTTCTAGAGTTTGTAGGATTAGCTATGAAATGACCTTAAGATGTGATAGTTAATGAGCTCAAGTATAGTGAAAAATATATAAGTTTAGTTATGTACAGTCAAAATTGGATTACTATAGATAGTTATTTAATTTATTTTCATGCAAGTTTATTATGAGGTAACCTTAGTCTTGTAATTTCATGGTGGATATCAACTCTCTACAATCTTAGATGGCCAATATCATGTATCTACGAGTTAAACAGGAGTCATATACAACTATACATAAGTAAAATATATGAATACGAACAAGTTAATAGGTGTTATGGATAATATCACATGTACTTGACTATGAGATGTATATCAAGTAGTAGGTTATGGCATTTAGGGATGCTTCACTTAAGCTTGACTGAAGGGTGAAACATTTCATAAAACTTAAATCTAACACCATGCTTTGTAGGACATTTCTTAGCCCATCTAAAAATCTTATGATCCTTATCCTATAATCAGAGCCTAACTAATAGGAATCAAATCATTGTACCCTTCACCAAGAGCCAAGCTAAGGGATTGAAAAGCTTATTCAATGGATCCTAACTCAGTAACTAGTGTTGGATGAGGATTCTTACCTAGTTTGACATCTATTGCACTTGAACTAAGTTGAAGATAAAACATTGAGCATGGCTAAGGTAATTCCTAACCTGACCTTAGGTAGGTCGAATGGCCTAAAAAGGTCAAATGGCATGACCTCGTTATAGACCTCCTTATGATTAAGCTAGCCCAAGACTAAGTAAAGCTATTCATCTATCCAACCTAACTTAGGTTTGGTCACATGATCTAAACATCTTAGTACACTCTTCATTTTTTGAACTACCTATCTAGACAATTGAGCTATTTGAGGATCCAAGCATTAGTTCAATTGAGAACCAACCAAATGTTCTTTCTTCACTTTTATTAATGAGACCAATCTAAGGTCGATACATATTCAGTGGTATAAATATTAACGATGATTTCTAAAATATTCTTTATATATTTTCTCTATTTTACCTCTTTTGGTTGTAAACTAGATTCCACTAGTATTATTCGTTGTAATTTACCCTTCTAGTCATTTAACATTCTTATACCAACCCTAGTGGCTAGGTATAAAAGGCCATCTTTGCACCTTAGCTCAAGCAACTGAATCTTTGATCAATAAAAATCACTCTTGTTTGAAAGCATTCCCTTTGACTCTTATCTACTCCTTTAATAAGAGTAGTGCTCAGTAACCTTGCATTCATTTATGCATCATGTCAAATTGGTATTAAGCTATGCAGGTTTATTGGTTTGTCATATCTAGTAGCTTACATTCATGTTTTTTCTAGCATTTTCTTTGCTATTTACTTTCTTTTTTAACACTCCTTATATGTTCCTACCTCTAAGCATATTAGCTTTGTGGGTATAAAGTATGGTTCTAATAAAGGGTTGTGAAGGTCTAGTGAATTTTTGTTGTTGTTTTGAGTATGTTATCCTATTAGTTGCCGCTATGTTTGAGTCCATATCTACTATAGTAAGTGGTTGTTTAAGTTGTGAAGTATAAGGTTATTATGGAGTAAGTATGGGTTGGTTCGACTGTTGGGTTTACAACAATGAATAAGAGTGTGCTGTAGGTTAAAGTGTGAGAGTTGATGTAGTAGTTCTATAGTTACTATGGTTGTGAGCTTTGTTGGCCATAAAGTAATGGTTCTAAGTTATAGAAGGATTTTAGGTCCTTGTAGTAATGACTTTGTGGTTACTAAAGTTGGTGTGAAGTTTTTGTAATTGTAGAGTTGTTGTTGGTATTGACTAAAGTGATCTATCAAGGAAAAATGACCTACCCTAGCATTCAACTTGTAGTGGTAGATAATGAGAGCAAAGTGGCTAGTTGAGGAAGGCAAGATAGCTAAACACCCGTAATAATTGATGATAATTAGATCATCTCATTGACTTGGTGAAGGGCATACTTATGTCTATGTAAAACAATGGAATAATTTTAGAGTTGCTTAAGATGATGGGCAGGTTAATGTGATACAGAATCAACAACACTCTTAAGGAGAGCAACCTCATTAACCGGCTTAGAATGTTTAGGCTAAAGGAGTAGGGAGACATGCTCGAAGAAGTATTATTTTAGATAAAGTCAAAGAGGAATATGAGATAGCTGATGAGGTATATTTTGAGGTAGAGGAGTGTGGTGACGAAGCTCCTTGAGGTCTTGATAATGTCAAAGTCTAAATGTTGAGTATCTTTGGAAGCGATGATGTGGATTAGTACTTAGAAAGGAAAGAGAAGGTAGAGAAGATGTTCATTTATTATTAGTATATTAAGGATGTAAGGTTTGTCTTACTACCCTAGAATTCTCCAATAGACAAGAATATGGTAAAAGAACTTAATAGCTATACAAAAAAGGTGTAGCTAACATAAAGTAAGGAATTGGGACAAGATGAAATGATTGCTACAAGGGTGGTTTATCCTTCAATCATATCTATAGGAAACTTTTGAGAAGTTGTAGGAGCTTAGATAAGGGAACAAATAGGTAAATGAGTATGTTAAGGAATTTTATATGCTAATGATCTACTACAATGTGGATAAAATCGAGCCTTAAACTATCTCAAGGTTTATTTATGGACTAAGCTACGAAATAAGGAATATAGCTGAAGTATGATGATTCTTACCTTATATGATGGTATTAAGATCGCTCAAAGGGTTGGAAAGTAAAGGAGGAATAATTCGTTTTGACCTAATTCTAGTTAACCTATTTAGTCTAGTTGAGTTGCTCAATCTGAATATAGAATGTTGACAAGAATTAATTCCAAAAGGAAATAATAGCCTATAATCCGATCTATAGATTGAAGGGCTAAGTAGAAGAGCCAACCTACTAAGAAGCCTATAGAAAGAAGGTTTGAAAAAGGTTAATCTTTTAGAAAGAAGACTAGTGAGATTAAATGCATAAGTATCTCAGATATGGACATGTGGTTGCCCAATGCTTTCATGACAACTCATGATTATGAAGCAAGATGAAGTGGACAATGTTGATGAGTAAGAGCTAGTGGAGCTTGAAGAGGAAGTTGGTACTTACATCAAATAGACCAAAGTCATGAGTTTGACCCTCAAAAGGGTACCAAGTATTACGCTGAGTTATGTAGAAGAGCAATAGGAGAATTTGTTCCATACTAAGTGTGGGATCAAAGGAAAATTATGTACCACCATTGTAGATGGAGGTAATTACACTAATGTTATTACACCATCACTAGTGCAAAGGATGAACTGGCTAACCTCTAAGTACCCCAAGCCTTGAAAGTTACATTGGCTTCATGATAAAGGTATATTACATAGTTATTCTTTATTGGAAACCTATATAAGGATGGAGTGATTTGTGATGTCGTCCCCATAGGTGCTTCACACATGTTGTTAGGGGGATCTTAGTTGTTCAACGATGTGTAATGTACAATGAGTACGAGAACACTTATGCTTTTACCAAGGAACAAAGGAAGATTGTGTTACGACCCATGAATGTAAGCTAAGTTAGTGAAACATATAATCAGCTCACCTACATTACTAAGAAGCAGGATTAGATCCCTTCCTATAGTGAGTTAGAAGAAGTAGTAAAAGCCATTGAGCCAATGTTTCATTTAATATAAAGGTTACTACAATTGAAGGAATTAGAATCCTTACTAGAGGAAGTTAGGACACTGAGTGCCAGGACCCTAAAGGGGGCCTAGTAGGATTACCTAAAATTTCCATAACATGTGTGCACCCATGATATGAAAACCGTCTTGCAAGTCAGAGATTGCAAGACTCTAAATTATAAATCACTAAGGTTAATGATTTTCAAGTAATTAATTTATTGTAACATGACATAATATAGAATTATAAATACCTATGGATGTCCGATAGCCCACAGTTTCTTAGAACCGCAGAGAATCGGTATCCCCTACCAAATAATAGGACAGGATATGCCAACATTATAAAACTGCAGGTAGAATTAAATTATATTGAATTCTAACATATGAATATTTTCTACAAAGAGTGTTATGCATCATTTATAAAGATCTCAACTAATCCTAACGCTGATGTACATATCTTCATCTCGTACTCAGCACTCGAGACTCATCCCAATCCCATCGTAGGCAAACCTACAAAAGAAAGACTATTGGCGAATAAGCTACAAGAGCTTAGTGAGCTATCCCTCATACCATACTGGAAAACAAGTTATCAAACAAATTATTACAACCATATGAATGCATACACACGCATAATGCCAAACAATATATGCAGTTGACCAGTATTGCATATAATATCGGATTTAACGCCCTCCGAGATAAGGGTTAGAGATTCATCGGCACCAATCACGACCAGGCTCTAGCACTTGGGTTTTTACCCATAACTTTGAATTCCATATTTCACAAAACTACATTTCCATTTCTAAAAATCCAGTAGTTCACAAAGTCCCAGGCCTAGTGGTGAGGTCGCCCCCGCAGTCCACACTCTCACCCTACAGCGGTGGTCTCTAGACACGACCTCCAGCCACCTACAGTTAGCGTCTCCGACGCCAATAGAACCCGCGAGCTAAGGGCAGGGTCTTGTTGGACCCAGGCTCCTGCACGGTACTAATCAAATCATGTGGGAATCCATCCCTCCAAGGCCCTTCATTACCAACCACGTGAAGTGACGGCCGGAACAAGTAATGTGATGCATGGATAATGCATGACTCTTTTAATTTAAGAAAAGCCAAATATAATTAGGTCAAATTATGAGGTGATCAATCAATATCAACAAATCATCCAAATCATATAAAAATCAATCATACCATCAAATCATCAATTATCGTATTTAACAATATTTCTTACAATAATCAAGTAATATCAAGCACAAGCATATCCCGAAACCCCATGCATCAAGTTATTGATATTCAATTTAAGTGCACTAACTACAAGCACAAACAAATATGGAGTCATCGGGAGTACTCACTTGACTATGACGACTCGTTCTAGTTGTAATAACCGATCGGGAGATCCTCGCCCTCGTCGAGATCACCTGATCATTACGAGATAACAGGGATAAATAAGTAGTTGACTCAACGAATGGTTCTAGATATCTATTTACCTAATTCTACTTAGATTACTATCAGCCCTTATTCGATTAAACCTAAATGCTAATCGTACGTAACTTTTTCATTCTATTTTCAATATTTACAAATTTATAGTCGTTTTTCATCGTTTTCGAACGCACGTTCACACGGTGATGTCCGTTTTGGACATCATGACCCGTGTTTTACGATATGGGCTAAATTTATTGAAATTTTATCTTATTGAATTTTAATTATTCTTATTGCTTATGTTTATGACCTAATTTAGGATTTAATGATTGAATTAGCTATTTGATTCTTATACTTAGGAAATTTTACATTAGTGCTACTAATCCACATACTTGATAAAATTTAATTCAATCTAGGAAGTGTATTAGGGTTTAAGGGATTTTCGACTTCTAAATACATGTATATACCTATGTTATGTGCTTATGTAATCTTATTATTTATTCTATTATAATCCTACACTTACATCATCACTTATGTAAGCAATTGATGATGTCATGGCTTATGTAATATTTAGATGATGTCATGGCTTATGTAATCCATTTATTACATGTAAATATATATTTCATTAAGTACTTATACATATACATATGTTATATACTTACCTATACTCATAATATACTAATATGTATACTTATGTACTAATATATATATAATAATACATATACCCATATACGCATACGGTGACATACGTATTTTTATACGTATTTTCTTATGCCTTATATAGCCCCATAAGAAAGCTTCACAATTTCATTCTTTTTGTATTTTAAGAGTATATTTGACATGATATATGATGTATAGTTAGTATATACCTTATTTTAGGTTATGTACATATTGTATACTTATATACAAAGGTATTTATACTTGTATTCTTTTAGCATATCCTTTTATACATATACTTAGGGACATATGCACATGCATATCCTTCTTCTTCTTCATGATTCCTAGATCTCGACACTTAAAGAGGCAAACTTTGTGCTCTTTTCTTCAAGATCATACTTTTCACATGCCTAATTGTCTAATCTACCTAATTAAATAACTAATGAAAAATAAAAAGCAACATAAAGTAACTTAAGTACATACCTTTAGTTGTGTTGAAATTATGGAAACAAAAGGAGAAGTTGTGAAAGTGAAAGAGGAAGAAGAAGCTCACGGCAAGAGGAGGTTGTTTTTGTTTTGTTTCTTTTGATTTGTTTTGTTTCTTTTCTTATTTTTTTTGCTTATGGAAGAAGGAGAATGGTGGGGTCTAGAAGGGGAGATGAATGGACGGCAATTTAAGAGGAGAAAGAAAAAGAAATGCTAAAGGAAAAGAAAAGAAAGGAAATCATGAGAAAAAAATATTTTCTTCAAATGAAAAGGACACTTTTGTTGACTTTTCAATTGTTGACTTTAGTCAACATTTTGACCTTGGTCAACATGTGTTGACTTGGTCAACTTTCAAAAAATAAAGACCCTTTTGTGTACAGAATGAACTAATTAGGAAAAATTTGAAGAAAGATTAAGGAAATGAAAGGAAATAAGAAATTTAGTGAATTGATTAATAAAAATAGATAATGAGATCTTCCATTAGGTATTTATATCCTATATACATCATTTGGTAAGCTACTAAGTATAATTAAATTGGAAACTATCATTTAGGGTATTAAGGTTTACTACATTTAACCTAAGCCTCAACTAAACCTTTAACTCTATGTAATACTAACCTAATTATATACTTAGAAGATGAATGTGATCTAGAATACAATATCTTAGTTTCTAAGGGGTCACTTAAGTATTCTAAATGTTTATGCATAATTAAGAGTTATCTTTAGTCGTTTACCGATAAAATGGTAAAATATGGAGGATATATTATCACTTAGGGTTTTAAGAAAAAAAAAATGGTGAATTATTCCTTTTGTATCCTTGAAGTTATAATTTTAGGTTTTTATTACTTTAGAGCACAATCTCTAATGTTTTTACACATTTAGGGTTTCATATATTCTTACGCGATTAAATCTTCGATTGTCATCTTAAGGTTTTGATGAAGTTCGAGGTTTTAGGGTCTTCGTATGCGATTAGGGGTTCAATTGATGATTTAAGTTTTTTTTTTTGTCCACTTTAGGTTTTGGAATTGGTTTTAAATCTCACTGGCTTTTTTTTTTTAGTTCGGGAAATCGTCTACAGTTTGGACGTTTGTTTCTATACTTAGAAAGCTAAATTCGTGGGGTTTACACTAAGTGAAAACTTTATCAACCTACCCCTTAAAGAAATACCTAAAGGATTACCACCAATACAAGGAATCAAACATTATAATGATCTATAGCCTGATGCTACCCGGTCAAACCAACCTGCTTAAAAAATGAACCTTGAGCAAGATATTAAGTTAAAGAGATACGTAGATGAACTCATAGAGTATGGTTATGTTTGAGAAAGTATGATTCTGAATGTTGTGCCAACTTAAAATGTACCTAAGAAGGATGGTTCATGGCAGATGTCATTGATAGCTAAGTTATCAGCAAAATTACTCTCAAGTATAGGTATCTAATACCTTAGCTTAATGACATGTTAGACAAGCTCTATGGTACTAAAGTGTTTTAGAAGATCAACCAAAGGAGTCACTACCATCAAATTCATATAAGGTTAGAAGATGAGTAAAAGACTATCTTTAAAACTAGGCATGGCCTATATGAGTGGTTAGTTTTGTCCTTTAACTTAACTAACACACCAAGCACATTCATGAGGCTCCTGAGCCATGTTATGTAATCTTTATGTGAGAAGTGAGTGGGATGATATATCGATCTATACTGTTGACTTTATAAGTCAAGTGGAACACCTCCAATCTATGTTTGATATACTTCGTCTCTAGCAGTTGTTTGGGAACTTAAAGAAGCTAACTTTCTACTAGAGTGAAGTAGTCTTTTTTATCTTTATAGTATCTAAAGATAGAATCCTAAGTTGATAAGGAAAAGATTCGAGCTATCTTAAAGTGGTCGACCGCAAAGAATGTCACAAAGGTGAGGAGCTTCCATAGACTTACCTCATTTAATAGGTACGATTCATTAAGAACTTCAATACTATAGCAATCCCCTTAACCAAGCTAACTAAGAAAGAGGGTAGATTTTAGCAAAATGAGTAAGTTGAAAGGAGGTTCCAAGAAATCAATGGGAAGTTGACCTTAACCCTAGTGTTAGCCTTGCCTGACTTCGAGAAACCTTTTAAGTTGAGGCATAATGCCTCAGATGTTGGCATTGGTGCCATCCTAATGTAGGAAAGATGACTTATGGCATATCATAGTGAAAAGTTTAGTGGTGTCACCTTAAACTACTTAGTATACAAGAAAAAGTTATACAACTTGTCCTTAGCTCCTACTATATGGCAATACTGCTTATTGCCAAGGGAGTTTGTGATTTATAAGGACATGAGTCCTTGAAGCACCTTAGAGGTTAAAACAAACTCTCAAAAAGGTAGGTAAAGTGGTCAGAGATCTTAGAGGGGTTCTCTGATGTCATAAAACATAAGAAAGGGAGTATTAATGTAATAGCCAATACTCTCTTTTGACGTCATACCCTACTCACCATCCTCCAAACAAGGTTATTAGGACTCTTCCTTATTGTTGAGCGATATGCTTAGGACCCCCAATTTGGCCCAATTATTGACAAGTGTAAGGATGGGATTGCTGTAGAAAGCTATTATGTGAAAGATAGATACTTGTTTAGAGGATGAAAGCTTTACATCTCGAGCTATTTAGCTAGAGATTACTAGTACAAAATGCTCATATGTAGGGCTATTTGAACATTTTGGTGAGACCAAAATTATTGAGTTGGTAAAGGGGAACTTTTAATGGCTAGGATAGCTAGGGACATCCAAAAGGTGGTTGGGAGTTGTGTAATGAGCAAACAAGCAAACAAAAGAAGGGAACCACATGGAGAATACATGCCCCTTCAAACTCCAACCAACCCTTAGGAAGACCTTAGTATAGACTTTGTCTTAGAGTTGCTCGGGACATCTAAAGGATGAGATTCCATTCTTATGGTTTTAGACCCCTTCAATAAGATGGCATACATCATACTATGCCATTGGACTGATGATTGCCTAATGGTCTATCACAAGTCTTAAAGAAGGTTAACTGCAATGCCTACAAGATGCTGCCAAATGGATATGGTGTCTCCTTAACTTTCAATGTGATTAACCTAGTCCCCTAACAACTTAAAGAAGAAGGAGAGTAAGAAGCGAGTCTTGTAGAAATGAGGTTAAATATTCCAAACCCTAAGGAAGATGATAGGAGTCGAGTCTCCAAAGCTATCACTAGAAGCCAAGCTAGGGAATTGCAAGGCGTTACTTGAAGGGTCCTAGCTTAGGAACCAATGTAGGATAAGGATTGCTACATAGTCTAAGGTTTGTTGCACTTCAATCGTACTGAATATAAAACACTAATCATGGTTAGTGCAATTCCTAACCTGACCTTAGGTGGGTCAGATGAACTAACCTCATTGTAAAACTCCTTATTACTAAGCTAGTCCGAGATTGAGCTAAGCTATCTAACTACCTAACCTAACCTAGGTTAAGTTAGGTGATCTAACCATTTAAGTGCACTCTTCATTTTTGAGCTGCCCATCTAAATTGCTAATCTATTTAAGGACTCAAGCATTAGGTTAAGCTAAGTAGTCTGACAATCTTAGATCACTCTTCATTTTCAAGCTGCCTATCTAGATCATCAAGCTATTTGAGAACTCTTGCATCAGTTCAATTAGGAACCAGTTGAATATTCTTCTTTCTTTCACTTTCTTTTAGAGAGACAAATCTAAGGATAGTATGTATCTAGTGTCACAAATCCTAATGATGTTTTCTAACACATTTTCTCTATCCTTTTCTCCATTTTAATCATTTTGGTTATAAACTAGGATTCTACCAATACTATTCTTTATATTGCTCCTTTTTAGTCATTTGTTGTTCTTATATTAACTCTAATGGTTAGGTATGAAATGCTATCTTTATACATCAACCAAAGTAGTTGAATCTTCTATTGATGGAAATCACTCTTCTTTGACAACATTTCTTTTCACTCTTATCTACTCCTTTAGCAGAGTAGTTACGAGCAACCTGTGTTTGTGTGTAATATCAAATGAGTATTAAGTCGTATAGGCTTGCTAGTGAGTCATATCCAGTAGTTTACATTCTAGTTTTGCTAGTATTTTCTGCTCTACATACATTCCTGTCTGATACTCCTTGTTTGCTCCTAATCTAAGGTATATCACCAACCTTAAAGAGTACCATTGAATGAATCAACTGATTTGAGTTTTTTTTTTCCTTTTCAATTTATAACATATAATTACACAATAGTTACTTAAGCTTTTGCAATAACTTGAATTTAATTTAGTGCTTGAAACTTTAAAAAATTTATGAAATATAGCTACTCAAAATGAAATTAAAACCTGCTTTGTTTTTATAACTACACTTGCTTGAAGAGGAAAAATAAAGTTGTGATGGATGATAAAAGACAATGATAGTAAGATTATAAGGTCAACAAGTAAGGATGGATGACTTTGACTCTATGACAATTGAGATGAGAGTTATTTAAGATGAGACAAAAGAGAGCTAGAGACATGGTATGGTGTGGTGAGGTGAGGGTGAGGGTGAGTGGTAAGTGGGTATGAAAGATGAGAAAGATCAAAGATAGTGACTCAAGGAAAGATTAAGGTTATTAAAAATTATTATCTAATTATTTTTTCTATTTATCATACACATATAGCAATTGCTAGCCATTTATTATTTATTATTTTTTTCGTTTGTTAGATTTCCTCTTCAAGTTTTATTTAAATCCAAAAACCCAACTATAAACCCTATATGGTTTAGAAAGAAGGATCAAACTTTGTCCAAAAACCCTATGGGAAATTATCCTACAGTAGATGAATTTGGTATTCTACAACAATACATCCAATAAAATTCCTAAATAAAATATGAAATATTACTTTATTTAGAGAAACTCCCCGGGTCTGATTTTTTTTTTTTTTCTTATCTAGTACAGTTTAATTTAAAAACCAGCCGTAAGTTTTCAGATTGGTCCTAATTTCGAGGATGACATTCATGGTTCAGTTTCGATTTCATTTGGATTTTCACCTGCACCTAATGTATAATATATGTGATAATACAACTTCGTGCACGGTCCTTAGATAAAAGGGACAATAAAAATGCATTTATATCCTTCCTTATCTCTTTTAATTTAGATGAAAGATGCTGTTCCATGTGCGTTCATGCGTGTCTACGTGATAAAAAATCATATGTGTAGATTCGTCAAAATTCAATTTCTGATAATCCAATATATAATTAAAGTGGCAGTCAATATTTTAACCTGATTTGTGGTTTAAGTCTTTATAGATCTGTATATAATATAAAAGTTTTACTCGTCCGGTCGCCCTGCATCTTGAAATTTTGTAGGCAGAGGATGTGGACGTCACTGATGCTTTATATCCCTGAGATATGCATTCATGGCCCCATATTTTCGTTCCTAATTAATAAAATACATGCTCTTTTTTAGGCCCAAAAAGGAAATACGGCAGCCCCAAATAATGCAAAGTGGCAAGCACAAGAAGTGGCGAGCATTATGACACAAATTGAAAATTACTTTCACATACAAGAAGGGACGTGTAAAGCATCAAACATTGAATATGGAATTCATTTCGTGCGATACGATCTTTAGGATTATCTAGCACGCACATGTATTACTAATGAAAGTTGTACAAATGTAAATTTAAGAATATTAAATATGTGAAATAGCAAAATAGTTTTATAGTTAATTATACGCAAAAGTAATACTTTAAAATACGGGAAAAATTAATAATTTAGAATATGGAAAAAAGTTCAATATAGAAGCCGTTGAAAAATAATGACAATACAAAATTACATAAATATCGCTTTTCATAAAACAGTAAAGGACAATAATTGCTTAAAACCAATTTCCCTACAAATCCTCTTTTAACTCTAAAAATAAGCATCCAAGATTAATTTTGCACCTCCCGCCAGAAGAAACTTTAGAGTTGTGCATCGAGTGTACTTTTTGCCTTTTAACTGTACTAGGGTAGGTATTCATGGCCGCGTCGAATGGGTTATGAATCCTTATTTTCATAGTTGTCGGTGGGCAGATAATGTTTAGTGAGCATTCTATTTCGTCTTTCCATCAAAGCTTATATGTTTGCCATAAAAAAGAAGGAAAGGAAAAAGAAAAATAATAGCCATAGGGAAGTTGAGACAAGATTTAATTGGATTTTTCAACTATTAAGGAGTTTTTTTTTTTGTATACTGATTCTTGATCTTTATATTATCGAACCTCGTTTTTTCAAATTGATTCTTAGTACAAGGGCAGAATTTTTTATTTAGTCTATCCGTGCTGTTGCTCGGAAAGACCAGCAAAACCTCTAACTCAGTGGTTCATTGTAGGACTCACCCTAGTAAACATGAAAGATGAAAACATGAAAAGAAGATTAAAAAGGAAAAGCTAAAAAAAAATAAAAAGGATGAGTTGCTATAGCATTGAAGACCAAGAGAGGGCTATTAGGATAATAATTACTCATGTGGCCCAATCCTCCCATGAAAATTGACAAGCCATGTTTAGGAAGTAATCGCAGGGCAGAGGTGGTGGTTGAAGGTTTCCATTTTGGGAATGCATTAATGGCACAAAAGGACTTGTTAATGCTCATCTCTCCATTTCTTGCCCATAGCCTTCACTATCAGTCCTCAGCACTAAGCACGCTGTCTTTTGTTTCCTTGTAATGAATAGGGAACAAATGGTACACAGTCAAATCTGACGTTCTTGGAGTCATTCTTTTGTCTCTTTTTCCGAAATTTAAAATGTTTAAGGTGCATAGTTGTATTCTCGTTTATTTATAGAAGTAAATTAAGGTACTCGCAGTAAATTATTCAAAGTTTTACAACTCCATGTAGTCAGAGTAGTTAAACTATTTAGATAGAAAGCTTGATATATAAGTGTGTGTATATATTTTTATGGTCTAATCCAATTTTTTTTAACTTTGAACCATAAAACTAATTATAAATTCAAAAGTTTAGATTTAAAAAATATGTAAATTGAAAAAGGGATGAAAAGTGGAATTGATCCTATTAAAATGAGAGATAGAACTATAAAAGCTCATATACATAATATATATATATATATATTTATTAGAAGTGCAATTTCATTTCGTTTTCATGGGATAAGGCTCATGTGGGGGGTGGGGCACAATAGCTTTTATAATTCACCGGGTTGTCGGGTAAGGATGTCGAATTTGGAGAGGGACAAAAGGGCATTGAATTGAATTGATGGATGATGGAGGCCTGCTAGTTGCGAGTGAATCGAATTGGGAATGCAACCAAGAAAATTTTGAAAAAGGGAAATATAAATTTGCTTAATTAAGAAGTTAATGATCATGTGATTGGATATAATTAATTATGCTTTGTAGGAATAGGACGACTTAAAATGGAGAAGGTTGTTACAATAGAATATAAGAATATTGTGTCATTTTCGTGGGTAAGCGTGCTTGTCAAAATGCTCATTCTATCCTTAATTTTCCACTCTAGGGAGATTGCTTTCGGTAATGAAATATGTGCGTGCTATATTAAACATCAAAATTTCCCCCCTAAAATGGGGAGTTTTTTTTTACCTACCTTGTATTATTCTCCCTTTCTAGACTATAACTATCATGATTCACAATTTTTGTTAAAAGGCAGCCACCATCCCATTTCATCCAAATTGTCCATTTGTTGGTTGATCAATTTTCCTTTTCATTTTTTTTTTTCTACTCTTTTCAATACTCATGAGGTACATGCATATATAGTAATTAGAAGACAACTGATCAAACACATGCGCTTGATTGTAGGTCATACATAGATGGAGAATCAAAAGGAATTCTCCTCTAAAATTTTACAATTGAAATTAGAGAAAGACTTTTTTAGAAAAATTTAGAAAATAAGACAACGTATTCATACATATGTTATTCATGGGCTTTTGAGGTAAATTACCTGTAGGACTTTAAAATTGGGGAAAAATAAAAATGGAGAATGGTATGCCAAAAAAAAAAAAAAAAAGGCAAGTAATGATGTATCACAAATAGCTAGGTAAATGTACTTTCAACAGTTCTATACGTCACATACCGAATAATATAGGATTTGCAACACACAAGTAAAAGCTACTAATAAAGATTTACATATAACCTAGAGTTTCTAACAAACATTATGTCACCAGCACTTTCCATAGAGCTAAGCTACAACATTCAGGCTTTATTTAGATATTACTCTTACATGTCACAAAATATCATATTTACAAACTGGTACATTTTTTTTTCTACAAATTCTTCAAAATAATACTATACTTCAACTTGAATCGTCCTTTTGTAAAGGTCAGCAACTCTTCTAGCAAACTCCAAAAATAACCTCTACTAATTACTTGACCTAGAGTCTACTCCAAAACCTAAAGACTATACACTTTATCCCCTTAGTGTTGAGCTTGATATTTTTCTCAATTTTTCTTAAAGTAATCAATATTAAAACATATCCATTCAATATTAATCATCTACTAAAACTAAAGGAAAACTAAGGCTTTTTAAAAGAATTAAAAAGAAAAAGAAACATTTAGAGCCACCACCCAACGAAGGTTAAGAAAGGGGTTTATATCAAAACCAAATGTGTGGATTGATTTTTATCTAGATATTGGGTTACATGTAAAAAAGAAATAAAAAAAAAAACCATTTTTGAAAGGTCTTGTTTTTTTATTTTTTATTTTTTTTGAAAAACCAAAAATTAAGTCTAAAAGCTAGTTTTTTAAACCCTTGTAGATACCACCAACTTTTTGAGTTTAGGTTTAATTTTTTTTTTAATTGCCTTTCAAGACAAAATTTAATTAATAGTGAATAAAGAGGAGTTATCCTACTAAATCGAATAACTTAAATTAAAATGGAAAAATTAAGTTTTTTTTTTGTTTTTTACTTTGCCCCAAAGATGACAGCTTACTTGCTAATTGGGATTAGACGTATGTTGTTTTTCTTATAAAACTTTAGTTTGTTGGATTCATTTTAATTTTTTTAAAAAATAGCAAGTTTACATTTTAATTCAATTTGGGTTTGTTTAAGGAAAATTGTAAAGAGTCCTAACTTGTCTTATTTTTATTATGAAAAGTTCTAAAAAAGGTCTTAATTTGGAAAATGGATCATTTTATTTTTATTTATTTAGAAAATTGATTTTCTAAGTAGTAAAACAGTTTTTATTTTTTATTCTTTTTATATTTATTATTTTATTATTTTTCATTTTATTAATAAGATATAAAAAACCAATAAATAAAAACTAGACTTCCTCTTCTTCTTCTTTTTTCTCTCTTATTTCTATATCCGTTTTTTTAATGTTTTTACAATTACAAGAATGAATAAATAAAATATATAAATTCGAAACATAAAACAAAATAAGAAGCAAGCCAAGCAAAAACTTATGCATGGGTTGGACTTTAGGTGGTTTTCGGAGCTCTAATAGGCCGCAGGTTAGGTCATTGATAAGAAGGAACAGTAGTTGCACAAAGGGTCATTTTAGCTCAATTTAGGGGCTTTTTCTGTATGGGTGAAGGCGATTTTTTGTTCATATTAGCTTTAAGGTTGAGGAGGGGGTAGGCAAAGCGCTACAACATTTGAGTGGTTTTGGTAATTAGGGAGGTGGTAGAGGAATTGGTTCAACTGTGATGATAGCTGCTAGGTGTGGTCGGAAAGTTGGGTTAGGGGTTTTGAGGAGTAGAGAGGCATGTAGTGTGATTAGTTTGGTTTGAAGTGGTGATTAAAGTAGTAAAGAAGCACGATGGTTAGGGTTTGGTGGTGGCGGATTGGGGTTGGATTGGTAGGGGCTTAAGAAGTCATGGCGGTAGTTGGGTTTGGCCGTGTTAGGAAGCTAGAGTCTAGGGGGGTTTGATTATAATAGTGGCATGGATCGAAAGTGGTCAGAGAGAAATAGTTGTAGAGATAGTGAACGAGAGAGAGAGACGATACGGAGAGAGAGAAAGTTTGAGAGCTTTGGAATTCTTTTTAGGGTTTTGAATTCTAATTCTTAGTCCCCTTTTATTCTTATAAGAGTTTAAGAAACCAACGAAAGGATCAAAAACCCATTAATTCAAAAAATTGAATTAAATTAGGTTTTGAATGATTTAACCTTCAGATAAATGAAAATCGTTGTAATTTTGGTGTAAATGATGATTGATAGGTATTCAACTTAGCCTAGATATCCAGTAAACTTTGATTTTTAACAATGAGCTAAAATTAAGCTTAGTCAACCTTAGTGCTTAAATGGGCGAATCCGATTTTCTTCCATTCCTTTCTTTCAATTTTAATTGCCTTATCGCTTCAATCTAGATGACCTCTTAGACTCTAATCGAAGTAGGCTATATGGATAACATGAATCATCCATTAATTAATGTATTTACATGTGGAAATTGTGCGAAAATGAGGCCAAAGTAAGGGGTGCAAACAGGTTTTGCTAAGGAAAAGCAAATAAAAGGAAGGAAAGAGAGAGAAAGAGTGCTGATGTAGTGCCATGTTAGCTACGTAACCCATTAACATCATGCCACGTATCTTGATGAGATATGTAACCAATCATGTAGCAAGGGCTGATATGTCATGTGCCACATGTCTCGTAACAGTAAGTACTAATGTAGTGCTATGTCAACTATAGTCAGATGAAGCAGTGCCACGTATCCACAGCGGACACATGGTCTTATGCTTTATAGACATGTAGCGTTATGCTTCATAGAGAAAAATAAAAGGCACTTTGTGCCTTTAATGAGATTCGAATCTAAGATCTCTAAGTTGAACCCAAGTGTAAGTTAGAATATGGAACCGCCAGGCTATTGGCTTATGCCTTGTCTTTGCTTGAAATTAAATTGTATACATAGACTTAGCCTACTTAGGCTTAATTTAAATTTAAGCCCAAGCCTAAAAATCGATCCTCTCATTATCATTAAGGCTTAAAGCTAAATTAAAAATCCTATTTTATTAAATATCTAAAATTTTATTATTATTATTATATATTTTTTATTTTTCCTAAATTTTCTACTTTTTGTGATTTTTTCCAATTTTCCATTTTTTTATGATTTTCCATTTTTTTTTTTGCTAAATTAGGACCTCTTATCCTATTCTAAAAATTTTTAAATTAATGGGAGGCAAAAATGAAATGTTTACAACTACCTCTCTTTATAGTGAAATTTGAGTAAAACTTTGCCACAAAAACAAACGGGATATTATTTTTACTCTAGGGATGAATTTGTCTTAAGAAGTGTTACAACTAGCTAACTATCATATACTTGGTCTACTAAGGATTTGGTAAATTGTGAAAGGTGAAAGAGAGGAGATGCTCTAAGAGCTAGTTAAGACATAAAAGAAAATGATAGAAGGTATTGGCCTTATGGGCTAGCAAGAACCATAAAAGAATTTGAAAACCTAGTCATGCCCCTATGAATTAACCATCCTATATGTGAAGCACTCCTTAATTTGGTTAAGACCTTAAACTAAAAACCTAATTGTGTTCTTTTGAGCTAACTAACCTAAGCAAGAGCATCTCTAAGGGAATAGTAACCTAAACTTGGAATCAATTCGAGGAAAACTTAAAAGTGCTTCTCTATGATAACTATCTTAGGTAAATAAGCAAAGCGCCCTTTGAGCTGGTTAAAACCCTAAATTGAAACCTGGCTATACTCCTTTAAGCCGACTAACTTAGGTGAATGGATGAAACGCTCCTTAAGCTGGTTAAAACCTTACATTAAAAACCTGGCTATGCTCATTTGAGCTAACTAACCTAAGCGAGAGCATCTTTAAGGGACTAGCAACCTTAGGTTAGAATCTATTTGAGGAAAACATAAAAGTGCTCCTCTAAGTTGATTATCCAAGGTGAATAAGTAAAGCACTCCTTAAGTTGGCTAAAACCCTAAATTAAAACCTAGTCATACTCCTTTAAGATAACTAACCTAGGAAAATGGGTGAAATGCTCCTTGAGAAGTGTGTAAAACCACACACTTATCTAAAGGATTTCTCTAACAATTATATATGATTCGATAGATTTTTTTTAGCAAAAGTTTATAAATTTTCATTAAAATCATATATAATGACTCACCATAAGTGTAATTCATATTTTAGTGTTTTAATGCTTAAAAGTAGCACATATTTAAAGAATTTAAGTTCTTCGTGATTGATCTTGTAGGTCTTGGGGTAACTATTTAATGGTAGCCCCAATTCAAGAAGTTGGAAATGTAGAAAAAATTAAACAAGGAAATCTGGATATTATAATTACTGGTACATCGATAAGCATATCTACTATCAAGACGGTGCTTGGAATAGAATCAAATCAAGTTGCAAAACTAAAAAGGTATACCAACATGCTGGTACTTAGCTAATGGCATGATGGTATACTTAACTCCAAAAGCAAAAACACATTGTTTCATTAAAAGAAAGGAAGTGAAGTGCATGACATGTATCCACCGACATGCCGATACCCTTGCTTACAGTCATGCCAATAATGACTTGATATAAAATCCTCTTCTTCTTCATTTTCTATAGATTTAACTTTGTAATTTCTAGGGTTTAAGGTTTTAGTTTCCACCATTTCTCTCTTCTTTAGGCTATCTCAGGTTACTTTTAGCATAGTTTTATAATTTCCATGGATTTTGCTTATATTTTCATTATCATAGCATAAACAATTAGTGGATTTTAGCTCTTTTTAAGGTTTGGGTTTGTGGACTTCCATTGCATCTATAGAGATTAGTGAGAGAATCTTCAGGAACTCCATTGTTGAGGTTAAGGAGCTTAATTTTGTAATATTTCTCATTTTTTTCCAAGTTTAATGCAATGTTCAGTTTCATGTTCATGTAAATTATGTGTTGAATGTTTATTCTCTATGAATGTGATAAATAGAGCTTATTATGCTTATAGGTAGTGTATAAACATGACAAAGTAGTTGTAGTTATTGATTGTTTTGTATTGTAATAGTGTAAATTTGGAATTTTACTTTATTCTTTAGTGTAATTAAGTACAACTTAAGTGTTGGGTTAATGTCGAGCAAGATAGCATTCCCTATACATTGGGCCTCCCCTCTTATTATCTTAATAGGGTTTAGATATCATAATAGGATCTGAAAACCTTGAACAAAACCTAGGATTACTAATTTGAATAGGTAATTCTTGAGAAATAGGATTTAAATCCTTATACTCCCTTAGAGCTAGGAATTGGTTAGAATAAGAAATCAATTCTAATATGGTTATTTGAGTAATGATGGGACTTGAATAGCTAGCTAATAGTGCAGATGAGATATTGATAATATAATGCTCCTACTACATGATAGAATTTACGAAACAAGAGTTGGAAAAATTCTATAAGTGTAAGTAAAATCCATGTTAAGACTATCATTAATACTCTAATAGTATGGCCACAATGATCTTAGACTTTTGTTTACTCATTACTCATACATCTCTTATAAAGAAATCTACATCCCAATACTGAGAAATTGCTAAAATCTATGTTTAATTCAATTGTAGTTTTTACTGCTATTTAAATAACTTGCATGTTCTTTCCCTTAAAGCTATTCAATCAATTGCCTATAATAGAGTAGAAATTCTAGAATCTAAGAATCTAGTACTTAGTTATCTTTCTAAACTTTATTCTTTCTTTCATTCCAAAATACGACCGTAGTGCTTACTATATATTATAAATTGACCGATATGCTTATTCTTAGCTCATAGTTTCCACAAATATTATTAAATAGATTGCAACCGAGTTCAATTTATTGAATAGCGTTTCCACTCATTTTTAAAAGGGGAAAATTTCATATTTGTATGTAACATTGTGGAAGGTGGTCATGACACCACTCTTTGAGTTCCTATGATCTTAAATTGAAACTTAGTTGTGCTCCTTTAAGTTAACTGACCTAGGTAGAAGCATCTCTAAGGGACTAACAACCCTAAATAAGAATCGATTCGAGAAACACCTAGAAGTGCTCCTCTAAGCTAACTAACCTAGGTGGGAGCATCTTTAAGGGAGTAGTAACCCTAAGTTAGAAATCGATTTGAAAACCTAGTTGTGCTTCTTTGAGTTAACTAACTTAGGTAGGAATGTCTCTAAGAGACTAGGAACCTTAAATTGGAAATGATGGAGGGAAGCACCGTATGGGCTCATTGAGACCCTAAAGAGAGATTGATGAATGGATAAGATCCTATAGGAAATAGTTAGGATAGCACTTTCAAAAGTTGGCTAGGACCCTAAAGATGGAATAAAGGGTAAGTGCCCTATAGGCTAGGTAAGAACCCTGAAGGAGTTAAGAAAAAGCCTTATGAACTAGTTAGATTAACAAAAGGTAATTAAAAAGCGGGAAAGCATCCTAAATGTTGGTTGCTATCTTAAGAGACTAAAGCTAAATGTAAATGCAATGTTTGAAACCAATATGCCAATATTGTATAGAAGTACTTATCTAGTTTTGTTGATAGCACCTAAGCCATCAAACCTTTCTTTGAAGAGTCTTATCAAGACTAGCTAATTTATCTTTCGAAATGGATTCAACTCTAAATTTCTATTGTTAACTCAACCAATTTTGAGAAGGAGAACTTGAAAACCTACTGGCCCTTTTGAGAAGACACATAAATTAGCCAAATATAGAAGGCTATCTAATGTTTCTACTTATCAATGAATTGTCTTTCAATCTCCTTGAGCTAAATCCTTTATCCATGATTGATAAATATTTGCTGTAAGGTGTTTGCTCATCTGGATTTTTCCTTTCCTTGAAAAGTAGACAATAAATCTCCCCATTGTGGAGGGTCAACTAGTAACAAAATATTTAAAAGAGTTTTATTAATTACCAATGTTCTATATCTCACTTTCATCTTTTCTCATGTTTTCAGTGTAAGAGAATAAAACTTTTTGATGAAGCAAGAAAAGTGATGGAGGTGATTCTAATGCCTATAACTACTATAGATAACAACTTTGGTTGTAGAAGATGAAAATTAAACTACAGTAACATTTAAGATCACTGATGCTTTTGTGTTCTAAGTAAAAATTTCCATTGATTTTCATGGGTAGTACAATTTTACTACATCATTATTTCCAGGATCTCTTAACTCTAGGCCATCCATCTATGATAAAATTAAGGCCTTTCTTAGTAACACTTGCTTTACGATATAAGGACCTCTATAATTAGGAGTGAATTTTCCTTTGGATTCTTGTATATTAGAGAGAGCCTTTCTCAATGCCATATCACCCTCTTTGAAATTCTAAGGCCGTACCCTTTTGTTAAAAAGCTTGAGCTATTCTTTGTTGGTAACAATGATTATGACATCGTATTGTTAATCTTTTCTCATCAATCAAATTCAACTGCTCGATGTGCTTCTTTACCTAATCAACTTCATCCAACTAAGTTTTCAATATCACTATGAGAGATAAAATTAGACTTATACTAATAATATTGCTTCCATACCATATACTAAAGAGTAAGGTGTTTCCCTTATTGATACTTTAATAGAAGTTGGATTAGCCATGAATGCAAATGGAAACATCTCATGCCAATCCTTGTATGTAATAACCATCTTTTCAATTATTCTTTGGAGGTTTTTGTTAGCTGCTTCAATGGCCCTATTTATCTAGGGTCAATAAGGTGTACAGTTCCTATGGATGATTTAAAACTATTGGCATAACTATAACATGAGCTTGTTGTTGAAATTTATACCATTGTCGGCAATGATCATTTCTAAAGCCTCATATTGAGCTAAGATATCTCTTTTGGTGAACTTAACTACCACCTCTTTAGTAACACTTGAATAGGATGAGGCTTTAACCTATTTATTAAAGTAATCGATGGTGACTAATATGAAGCAATGACCATTGGATACCTTCAAAGTAATTGTACCAATGATGTCTATACCCTACACCAAAAATGGCAATGACGTAGAGAGTCTATGTAATTCTTGAGGTAGGGCATTTTTCTTATTTAAATAAACTTGGCACAAGTGACAATGGCTGACATACTTAATGTAGTCTCTTTCCATAGTTGACCAATAGTATCCCAACCTCATAATTTTTTTTCGGTGAGCATGTAACAATTCATGTAAAGGCTACATACTCCTTCATTAAAACCTCAACCTCTTTATCATCAATATACCTTAGAAGCATACCATCAAATGATTATCAATATAAGGTGGACTCACTTATTAAGAACTAAGTAGCCAATCTTATGATAGTCTTTCTATCTTTTTTCTTAGCTTCATTAGGGTATGTGTCTTGTTGTAAGAACATTTTAATGTCATTATACTAAGGCTTTTCATCACATAAACCTTCAATTACTAGACAAAAGGTAAGATTTCTTTTAACTTCAATTATGAGCAATTTAATTTTGACCCTGCAGGATATTTAGATCATGGATGCTAAAGTGGCTAATGCATCAGCAAATTGATTCTAAGTCTTCAGTACATGAATGAACATGATTTCTTCAAATTTCTCCATTACCTCAATTAAGTGCCAATGATAGGGTATTAGTTTAGGATCTTTTGTTTTATATTCTCCCCAAGCTTGGCCAATAATGAGCGAAAAATCCCCATATACTTCTAACTCTTGAATATTTTTATCAAAGGCCATTTTGGGTCCTATAATCCATGTTATGTATTCAACGATATTGTTAGTGTATAGGAAAGTGAGCCTTATAGATATAAGGAATTGCATACCTTCAATAGATATCAATATTACCCTAATTACACACCCATAAACATTGGCAGCTCTATTAATGAACATCTTCCATCTTAAGACCATTTCATCATTCACTTAAATAGGATCACCTTCAGCTACTAAGATGCCTTCGTTAGGTAATCTGACTTATACCACTTGGAGGAAATCTTTAGAGGGGTTCTCTACTAACTGATCTATTAGGGCTTGCCTCTTGAGTGAATTCTAGTTTATGTATGTGATGTCGAACTCTAACAGTAATATTTGCTACTTTGAGATTCTACTAATCAAGGCTAACTTTTCTGCCAAGTATTTCAGGGGATCATGTTGAGTCAGCAATTCAATCTAGTAATAGAGCATGTATTGTTTGAGGTGATGCGTGACCCAGACCAAAGTGTAACATGTTCTTTCGATTTAAGAATATTTCTATTCTCCTTCTATAAACTTCTTAGTTAAGTAATATACGACCCGCTCCTTTCCTTCTTCATCTTTCTAACTAAGCGTACTCCCTATGAACTTTGGTAATATGGTTAGGTATAGAAACAATGGCTTCTTAGGTTTAGGAGGTAATTGTTGTAAAGGCCTCCTTGCATTCTTCATCATAATTTATCTTAGCTTTCTTCTTTAGTAATTTAAATAAGGGATGACATCTATCTATTAGCTAGGATATGAACTAGGCTACGTAGTTCAAATGACCCAATAAGCCTCCGATCTCTTTAAGTGTACGCAGAGAGGTTAAGTCAATTATTGCTTTAACTTTATTAAGATCCAATTTAATACTCCTTTGACTGATTATGAAACCCAATAATTTACTAATGTTACTCTAAAGGTGCACTTCTCTAAGTTCAACTTCAGTTAGAACTTTCTCAACCTATTAAAAAATCTCCTTAAATTATTTACCTGATTTTCTCCCTCTTTGGATTTCGCAATCATATCATCAACATATACTTCCATTTCTTTATGTATCATGTCATGAAAGATTGCAGCTATCGCTCTCTTGTAAGTTACCTGGCATTTTTGAGTTTGAAAGGCATTACTTTATAGGAAAATGTGCCCTAAGTTGTAATGAAAGTGATCTTAGCCTTATCTTCTTCGGACATGTAGATCTAATTATACTTAGAGAATCCATCAATAAAGGAAAAGTCATGGTTCCTAATTGTAAATCTACCAAGTCATCAATATGGGGCAAAGGGAAGTTATCTTTAGGTGCTACCTGATTGAGGTCTCGAAAATCTTTGCACACTCTAACTTTACCATTCTTCTAAATCACCAGCACAATGTTGGCCTCCCATTCAAGATAATCAATTACTTCGATGAAACTAACCTCTAGCAACTTTTTGACTTCTTCTTTAACCTTCAATAAGATATCTAGTTAGAATCTCCTTCGCTTATGCTTCTTAGGTTTGATATCTTCTCGTATAAGTAAGTAGTGGACCACAATCGATGGATCTAATGTGGACATATCTTCATATGACTATACAAATACATCTTGATACTCAATCAGTAGTGCAGTTATTTCTACCTTCTGTTCTTCTTTCATGTTCCCTCTAATCTTCAAATTCTTAAGGTTATCATCAGTCCTAACATTAACTGTCTTAGTTGGCTCCTCAATGGAAATTCTAACCATTTCATGTCATTGGCAACTCTCTTGTATATCATTATGGTTATTTACATCACCCTTGATGACTAACCTAGCAGTACTAGAAGTAATATCAATATTTTCGTCATCTATCTAAGCGAAGCATACTTGGGTTTTATTTAAAGCATTAGATATAGGCCAAAAGTGTGTATAAAAAGAGAGTGTACATAAAGAAGGAGTGAAGTATAATAAAGAGAATGGAAACTGATCTTTTTATTAGAAAGTTCTCTTAAGTACATTAGAACAACAATAATTATTACAAGACTCAAGAAAATACTAAACTGTGATTCATCATTTACTCTAGAACATATTTATCTCCATTCATAAGGATGGAGAACTAGTCATTCAAGTGATGTAGCATGCGGGATGGGCTTGCTAATCCGTCTTTGTTGGGGGTATCCTCTTTAGTAGATTCTGGAATCTGAACGTCAACTTGGATGAATGTCTTTGATAGTGGCGGAAAGGTCATCGACATGATACAGTCTGTCACCTCTTTTGCCCCTTATTTGTTTCCTTTGGAACTATTCCATCGGAGTTGGAATGTAGGTGAGCTCATAAGTACCAATTTACCTCTCTTTGAATCTCGGCCTTACATCATTCCTTTGATTGGTAATTACGTATACTTCCTTAAACATCTAGAGCCCAAAGTCCTCTTGCTCCTCAACACTAATGTACATTATACCCATTTCTTTATATATTTTATAATCATGGAACTGAGAATTATTATGACCTAACCATCAGAGATGAACTTGACCTTCTAATATAAACTTGAAGGTATAACCCCTATTGCATGAATCAAAGGCCTTTTCAATAAGAGGTTAAAAGACCTTAAGATGTCTAGGACCTAGAGTTAAATAGTGAAGGTTTGAGGGCTAATGTCAACTAATAGGTTAATCTCCCCAATGATTTCTCTTCTGGACCCATCAAAAGGCCTGATTGTTGTAGAACTCAGCTTGATCACAGTCACATCTTTAGATACCTCATTTTTACCCCTTTTTATTTAAAAAAATTTTAAGATAGGGTAAAGGGTCTTGATTAAGAAAAAATACAAAAACATGGAAAATTTAGGAAAAAAACACAAAAAAATAAGAACTTTTAGAAAAATACAAAAAATAGAATAAAAATTAGAAAAACCACAAAAAGTAGAAAATTTAGGAAATTTAAATATATTTTTAAAACAAAAAGCTTTAGGTTTTAATAATAAGTTTTTTTTTTTAGGAGAGGGATGTTGGGCTTAGGCTTACATTCAAATCTAGCCCAAGTAGACCTTATCAATATGTGCAATTTAATTGTACATATAAATAAAGTATAGGCCGACAGCTTTTTAGTAACATATTTTGATTTGATATTACATATGGATTGAAGATCTTAGGTTCAATTCATGAAAAGTATAAGATATGTCTTTTATTTTCTTCTCTTGCTTTGACACTTGTCCATGCCTCATTAGTACATGCATCATGCCATGCCATTGCCACTGCATCACCATGTCATAGGTTACATCATCATCATATCATTTACCGACTCCCTTACAAGTGTGGTAGGCATACTTATATGCACATTAGACGTACTTTGACACATTCCTATATGTAATAGACATACTCTTAGTGTATGCTAATTATGTTCTCCACACACAGCTTTGTATTTAGCATCACATATTGACTAGGTTCACCCACCCCAAATATTGAAGAAAATCATATTACATTTAATATTTTCCATTCTTAACTTGACCATGATACCTATAAATAAGGCATTCCTTTTTACTATAAACCATGAACTCACCATTCACAATCATTAAAATCTACCTACAAATGCCTCTCCCTCTCTCTCTCTACACAACCTCTTTTTTCTCTCTCTAGGATTCACACAAACTCAGGGTTTTCTAAGCTAAGACAAATTGTGCTAGAAACTACCTATAGCAAGAGCTTTCCAACTTGACCAAATCCAACTTGCTCTTGAAAATTCGACTTGTGTCCCCCTTAGCTTGGTCCAGCCCCTTTTACTTGTTTCGTTTGCATATTTTTTTTTATTATTTTTATTGTCTTTGTCATATTCCAATGTTTTGTTTTGTTTTTTTTTTCTTTTAAAATTTTTTGTATTATAATTGTAACCCATTAAAAAAAAGGAGAAAAAAATGAAAAAAAGAAAAGAATCCAAAAAGAAAAAAAAAAGAAGAAAGAGAGAAAAAAATGAAAAAAAAAGAAAGTAGAAGAAGTTTTTTTTTTTAATTTTTATGTTTTCGTAAAGAAATGAAAAAAAATAATAAATATATATAAAAGAAAATAAAAAGAAGAAAAAATATAAAAACCATTTTATCACTTAGAAAAGCATGTTTCATTAAAAATAAAAAATAAAATGAACCTTTTTAAAGTTAGGATTTCTTAAAACTTTCAAAAAAAAAAACACACCATTTTCTTATAGACATGTTTTTTTTTATTCAAACATTTTTTTTTTATGATTTAGGCATATTTTTCATGAATTAAGCTTCTTTTCTATAATTAGGGATGTTAGCCATAGTAATTGCCTATTGCATGAAATGTTACATTTAAGTCATTTAGGATTTTTCTAAATAGTTTTATCACGTAAAATTTTATTTCCAAATAAATAAAAAATAAATGGACCTTTTTCTAAAAATTGGATATTTTAGAATTTTCCCAAAAATAAAATCACCAAATTGGGACTCTTTTCTCTTTTTTTTTTTGTATTTTTAAATAAAATGAAATAATTAAGAGACATAAACTTGGCCACTTTCTAAACTTAAAATCAACCAACTCGCTAATATTTTTGAAAAGGACTACATACACCTGTTACTAAATAACAGATATGTAGGTACCTCTAAGGTGACATAAAAAATAAAAAAGCCTATCTTTCCATTTTTGTTTAAATTATTCAAATTAGCTTAATTCATTAAACTAGTGATTGAAGTTCATTTTATATAGTAGTTTGAAAAGGTGATTTTAAAGGATTAAATCTAAATATGAAAAGTTGTGATATATGAAATTAAACATACCGAGAAACAAATGGTATGTGAAATAAAACATGCCGAAAGATAATTGGGCATGTGAAATAAAACATACGAAAAGATAATTCGATGTATGAAATAAAAACATACCGAGAGATAGTTCGACGTGTGAAATAAAATATGTTCATGAATGAGAATGCGAAGCAACATACATATACCATACAAACCAAGAAAGTACAGTATATAAACTTAAACGTCAAATGAACTTAGCATTGCCTTAACTATATTCCGATTAATAAATTGCACAAACTTGCATTATGCCAATATAGTAAGTCTTATGGTCTATCTTCAGATTCAGCAGAAGTGATTTTTAAATCATTAGCTAGGGCATCCTTGGCAGCTGGGTTCTCAGAGCAAGCAACTTCTTCTACCTGAGCTTCATTATCACTTTAATCCATACTCTTGGCACCTATCTTGTCGCCTTCATCTTGTTGGCACTATTAACTTTGTTATCGATGTTAGCAAAGTCAAGACACAAGAGATCATAATCTGGATGAAGCTTCAAGACCTCTTCTCTTGTCGCTTAAACTCCCTCTAATAACTTTTTATGTAGAAGCTTCTTGTATTGCCAACTGGGAGTGACTATATTAAGAGCTGCTTCAACAGAAGGCCCCCTCTTCATAGTCTCCTCCAACTCGACAACTTGACTGTATAAGTTTAAGTTATTGGTCTCCAACTCCTTTATCTACATCCTAATCTTATCCTCATCGTTGCTTATCACGTAAATAGTTTGGCCCAAGCCCCAGTACTTTTCCTTTTTCTTCTATACCTCCTCTTTCAAGCTTTCGAATTCTTTGCACTATTCTTCCATTTTGGCCTTCGGGCTAGAGATTTCATCAGCGGTGAGGTCATGTGCTAATTTCTTGGTAGTAAGTTCCTCCTTAAGCTTTCTTGCCTCCATTTTAACTCTAATCTTCACATTCTTGGCAGTGGCAGTTTGGGCCTTTGATGCATTGTACACATCCTCAATTTTTTGCAACAAGTTCATTTATTACAATAAAAAATGGTTGGGTATTACATGTACAATTGAAGATATTACCTTCTTTGCCTCTTTGTCAGCCTCATCCAATGCTATCAGAATGTGGCTACTCATCTAGAAAAGGAAGTGTATTAGTTACCTAAACAAATTCAGTAATCAAAAGTAATATTCATGGATACTCACATCATATAATTTTACCGCGATATGAGCCTTATTACACTAATTGACCCTGTCGACATGATTCTTGGCGATATCTTTATCAATGATCCCTTTCATCAAAGCTAAAGATTTTGTCCTATCTCCCAAGGCTCTATCTAAAATTTGGTGGCTCCAATAAGGGATGAAGTATTGTTGACCTCTTTGTTGGGGATGAATTTAGTACTACGGATGCCAAGAGATTTGGGACGCATAGCTTCCTTCACCCTTTCATCCAAGCCCTTAGACTTCTTGTCAAGTGGTTAGCCAACGAGCTCCTTCTCTAGTCTTTTGTCACCACTCGGAGCCACAGCAATCACCAGCAATAGGCCTTCTACGGCAATGACATTTTCATCCTCCTTACCGAGATGTGTCTTTTGACACTCGCGATCCCTTGACTTGATAGATGTTTGAATAATCACAACCAGAAGCTCCTCAAAATGAACAACCCTGATCGATTATGTTTTCTCATTCTCCTTCAACATTTTAGCGGTATGAGAGATCTTCTATGTAGCCATCTACTTCGTTGTAGCTTCTTTTGCTAGTTTCATTGTGACAGTAAGCCAAGTGGTAGCTGTTGAGGTGATTGCCCTCTTATTAGCCTTGGATTTCTTAGCCTTAGCCTGAGCTAGCAACTTTGTTGGATTCACCTCTCCAATACCTATATTTGCGACATAAGTACACTAATTAATGTAAACATGGAAAAAATATGAACTTACATTTTTTATGCCGAGTAAGGCTCATAGTTCACTATTCTCCTCCCAAGTCTTGAGAATGGCTTTCCTCATAGTTATACTTAGTACAATAGTAACACATTGGCATATCTTCTTTTTAAGAAAATATTGGTTCTCCATTTTCATAACGCTGTATAATTCTCTCAACATCCCAAAAGAACATTTTGTTTCTCCTTCTCTTTGGAATTTTCTTTGCTACTGCTACATCATTCGGCATTAAATCTATGTCTTTTGCATGCATTGACTCAATCCATTGGGTCTAAAAATCGAAGTCCTTGTCAGATACTATTGGCATGAACTTATCGTATCACTTATGAATCTTGGATTCTAACCATCCATGAACTTACGTCCATGCCTCGCAATAACAAAGTACCACCCATCAAGCTACCTCTAAATAATGAAGAAATATCAAAACAGTTGAGGCGTAACCCTGACTTTGACTTCTTGGCAAATGATCTCAGAGGCTGCTAGAAGCTAATATGTGTTAGGTGAGAACATGCTTGGCACGACTCTAAAATAGTTGAAAAAGCCCTTGACAAAAGCCAAAAAAAGGAAGTGCAACCCAAAATCCAAATATTTCAAGTATATATAAAACTCGTACTCCTTAGGGAAGCATATCCTCTCCCCATCTCTCGGCCTCCTCAAGTTTCGTATCTTTGGAAGATCTCCCCAGTACTAATTATATCTGTGACGAGAACCTTGTCAGTGGAATTAGTGGTTCCATTTGGGGAATCGCAAAAATAAACTATCGTGTTGCACAAATATCTAGTCGAGGAACTCCTTTCCTTATCCTTAAGATAATTATCTATAGAGAGCTTGTTTATAGACTTTGTAAATTTAACCCTCTAAATATAGTGTCGGATTCGAGTATCATAGACATTTCCCTAAGTTGATAAGACCACATAAAATGAAAACCGACTAAAGTTTTAAACTCGAAACTTAAAACGAACTTGAAAGACACTATTATACGATTTGGAAACCCTAATCATACAAGAATACCCTAATCCTTACATACATGTACTTTTAAAAATATAATCCTAAACTTAATAGGAACTGTAAATATTAAATCATAAAAATTTTTAAATCAATAAAATTATCTTAATGCTTGAAAAGTCATAAATCAATAAAATTATCAATAATTTTGTGAAATCTTATAAACTAATAATGAACAAATCAGGGATTATTTTAAGTAATAATAAACAACAAAACTCAACTAATTAAAGGAATAAATTAATAAATTTACAAAAATTATTTTACTCATGTACAAAAGTAGCCCTATAATATGTATATATATAAATATATTATTAAGCAATTTCCTTATCTTCTGTTAATCTATCATATGCTATATATATTATATGTTGCATAATAAAGCGATATTCCTAAATAATTAAGCCAATTAAACCTTAAGCTTCTAAGTGTACATAAATTATTCTCGAGTTGGTAAAAAAAACCCTAAAACATACATAATCTCACTTGAACTCTAAAACATACTTAAACTCACTCGAACCTATAACCTTGGGATAATCAAGGACTTATAGCCCTAAATAAATAATTAAAAATATAATTTCAATAAATATTTTTCAACTCTAGAAAACTCTAAAATTTCTTAAGAGGCAAATCACAACCTACAAGTTAATTTGAGAACCAAATCCTAAAAGAATTTTATATAAGACAATTCCCTTATTTTCACTTATAAGCCATGTTATATATGGATAAGTTGTAAACCTTACTATTTAGCGAACTTTTGATTCAACTAAGAATACTTTCCAAATATTCCCAAGGATTAACTAAGCTAAGAATTCAAGTTTACATTTAAAAATGAATTTAATTTTTCAATTTGAAACCCTATTATTGATAAAACTCGAATACTAGAACCATAGACTCTAAACCTAAAAAAATAAAACAATTAAGGACTTATAACCCTAAGTGGCTAATTAAGAATTTCATTTGAATAATTTTATTCAACTCTAGAAATTTTCATAATTTTATAAAAATTAAATCATAACTTACAAATCAATTTAAGAGACAAACTCCAAAAGAATTTTATATAAGACAATCTCCTTATCTTCTTGCATAAGATTTAGTCACATGAATAAGTAAATCTACCAATCATCCTAAAGAATTTATCAATTGATAAATATAAACCTTACTTTTAGTGGGCCCATCATTCAATTAAAAGTACCATTCAAACGTTCCCAAGGATCAACAAAACTAAGAATTTAAGTTTACATTTAGAAACAAATCAAATTTTTGCAATTCAAAAACCAATTATTGATAAAAACTGAGCTTGAAGAACTACAAGCTCTAAAGTCACTTAAAATCCTAACCCTAAAATAATTATGGAATTTTAACCCTAAGTAATTAATCAATAATTTAATTTGAATAATTTAATTCAACTTTAGAAATTTTCATAATCTTATAGGAATCGAATCATAAATTACAAATTAATGCAAGATGAAAACCCTAAAACAATTTCCTGTAAGATAATGCCCTTATCTTTATGTCTAAGCCTTACACATCAATAAGTAGACCAACCAATCACTTTAGATAACTTATCAATTGAGAGTTGGATTCATTTATCAATTGATAACTTATCGAAATCTAGTGATAAGACATTTTCCTTATCACCCTTTCACTTATACTATATATGGACAATTTTTCATAAGATTTCACATGTTTAACTTCATTAAATGAGACAAGACCATTCCATGACCCCAAAGGACACTAAATGGAAGATTTGGACAAGGAGAAAAGGGGGGCCATACTCTTGTCTTTCAACCATCAATCACTTTCTCTTACATACTACTATTCACTCTATAATGCTTACATCATCAGTAGTTGCAATTATTGACTTTTGTATAAGATACAAAACAATCAATTAAAGCTTCTTGTACACACTTCTTTTCTCATTCAAAAATCTACCACTCTTTCCCTCTTTCACTCCCATTTCCACTTCCTTTTCTCTTACTTTAAACACAAATCAAAAGAAGAAATTGAACTCCACAAAATCCCAACATTGCTACCACCATTTTTGGTTCCATACTCACAGCACTAAGCTTTATTTTGTGCCCTCTATTTGTCAACTTCAAAAACTACTTTTAGGAACTTTAAAATATCCTCAAAGCCCCACTTCAAAGATCAAGACTCTAGTTCTAAAGGAGCTTAGAAGGAGGAAAAACAAGGAACATAAGAGGGTACTTAGTTGCACAACCACCGTTTCTACGCTTTTAGGACGAGTAAGTGTTTCTTTATGTTAGTGGTTTAGTGTTACGTGTTAGGGGACCATGTTTTCATGAAGATATTAGCATGATCATAAGATGATAAAATAGCTAGACCACCTTAAGAAGTAAGCTTGTGAACGCCTTTTCATGAAAGTAGAATTATGAGCATGCTAAGTTGGTGTTATATAAAGATATATGTTTAACACTTAGAATGAAAGATTTTAAGTTAAGAAAATCATGAAATGTGTACATGAATGAGGAGACATCATGCTGGACATGGAGTACATGCGATCCATTTAGATGTTATTTCCATTTCTATTAAGTTAAAGATGCTCAAACCTAGTCTTAGGTAAAGGAAAATCCATTACATGAAGCTTTTATGAAGAAATTAACTTTATATGACATGAGCTATGATATGGAAGTTGTAATAAGTGTAAGATATCCTATTTCTTTGTATGAAGCATGAGTTAAAGAATCATCTTATGGAAGAAAAGTTAAGTTAAGATTTGGATACAAGTAGTTTAAGTGCATGATCTAATACCTAAACTCAAGAAAATGATGAAACAAGTTAAAAGACCAAGTGAGAACCCCTTGGAATCATCACGACCAGATCTAGAACATGGGTAAGAGACACATAAAAATATGATAAAAGTAAATGAATAAAGTGAAAAGATCAACTAAAGCAAGTATAGTAAGTATACAAAGCCTAAAACTAAAAACCAAGCCTATAACTCAAAATCAAGCCTAAAACTCTCAAAACAAGCCTATAACTCTAAGTTGGGCCTTTAATAAAATTCTGACTAGCACTTTAAAACATTAAGAGATGTTGTTTTGAAGCCCATAATAAATCCACCTAAAGCTCCATAAGCCTACCAAAGTCACTAACTTTAGTTTGAACAAAAAACAAGTCTATTTGATAACTTAAGCCCACTAAAGAGCTCATGAAGTGGTTGTTAGCCTTAAGAGTATAAATCAAAGTTGCAAATCTAATCTTAAGGAGTATTTTGAGCTTAGGATAAAATCTTAAGACCAAGCCCAAAGGATTTCCTAATTTATCAAAAATCCCATTTACCAAATAAGGCCCAAAAGTACTCCAAAACATGAGGATTGCTACTTTTGTGGCCCATGGGCAATTTTGTATGCCTCATCACAAAAATATAACCTCACTACGTTAAATTACACTTGAAAACGATGAAGATTGACTATAAGATCATAAAAATCGGATTTAAAATGTGAAAGTCATACGCGATTAAACTTTTAAGTAAAATCGGGAAAAAAAAATTATGAAATCAAGTCAAAAGTATAACTTAAAGGGTTTTAGCTTAGTTTTCTAGGTTTTATTTCAAATCCTTATAATATTATATTTGTGATGTCCAGGGGACCCAGTTTTTCCTTATACATAGTTTTGTTTTGACTTAAGCACAAAAGTGGCCTCAGTTTCCGTTGCATCAAAATCGAAAAGCATAAGTTGATGAGCAACTTTGCAAACCATATCTGAATGGTTATGTGAAATGATACAACACAAATTGAAGAATTCGAGTTAAAGATAAGGAAATGAATGAAAGTTTATGATGTGACCAAAGATGGCAATTCTAACTGTGAATATTACTTTATATAAGGATGGTTCATCCTTGTAACTACAAATCTACTTTTGATAGTAATGATGTGCTGATATGGTAACCTTATAGATCGTTGATGCATGTTTCATGATAGAAATCTGATGCTTGAAAACTCTCTGATAGTGATTAGGCCTAGCACAAAATAATGACCTAGGTGACAGATGTCATGCCTCCAATTTCTTAGTTTCTCAAGCAGGCAAGAGTTTAGAAATGGCAACCTTTTGGCTAGGATATGATCCATCCTACTTCCAATATTACTCGACATAAATCTAAAGAATCTCTCCCCACTCGACCTCTAGTTCAATATATATGTGTAACCTCCTTTGTTGATTACTCAAACATAGGGGTTGGGGAGCAAATGTTGATAGTCAGTTTTTGTTCATTTGATACTTGGCCTTTCGTCTACCAAGAAGCTGCGTAACCAACTCTCTTGGCATTCACATTGCATAGTTGATACACGGTATTTATGTTGAGTATAAGAAGTGCTCTTGGTTTGAATTTAAGTTTATGGCACAAACAGTTATCATAACTACGGTAATATTACACAACCACTTGCTACTCCTACATATGAGGGAAGATGCCAAGTCAAGAAGCTTCTATGTATCTTAACAATTATCCCAACAACTGCCTTGGACACTACAACTATCTATAAATAGCATAAAGAAACTCTGTAAGGGCATAAATGCTTCTTATTCACATACTTACTCTACTAAGTTACCTTACTGACTTAGGTATCGAAGTGGCCACACCGAACTGGCCCTAGTGCCAAGTATTTCACTTTCTCTTAGAGGATTTCTCCTCATCCCAAAATTTACTAGCAACAACATGAACAAATGAAAAAAAAAAAAACACACATACAAATTTGAAACACAAAACCAAAAAAGAAGTTGGCGAGAGCAAAACTAACACATGAGTCAGACTTAGGGAAGTCTTTCAAGTCGGGTTAGGTTGGACATAGAGCTCCAATGGGTCACACATGCCTAGTTATTGAGAAGAAGGAACAACAGCTACGAGAAGAGTCATTCCAACTCAATTTAGGGGCTTTTTCATAGGGGTGAAGGTAGGTTTGTGAGTTTCATATTGGCTTTAGGGGGTAGCTAAAGTGCCATGGTGTTTGGGTGGTTTTTAAAGTTGGGGAAGTGGCTAAGGCTTTGATTCAGCTACGGTGGTAACTGCCAGGTGTGGTTGGTAAGTTAGGTTAGGGATTTTGAAGAGTGGAGAGGCACATGGTGTGGTTAGTTTGTTGTGAAGTGGCGGCTAGAGTGGTGGGGAAGCATGGTGGTTAGGGTTGGTGGTGGTAGATTGAGGTTGGTTCAATAGGGGCTTCAAAGGTTACAATAGTGGTTAGGTTTGATAATGTAGTGAAGCTAGGGTCTAGATGGGTTCGGTTGTAGTAGTGGCATGGCATGAAAGTGGTTGGAGAGAGAGAGTTGTAGAGAGAGAGGTTTTAAGAGATTTGGGACTCTTTGGGGGCTTTAAGGGGGGAAAAGGGGGCTTTTGAATTTTGATTCTCAACCCCCTTTTATTTTGATCCGAGCTTAATAAACTAAGGAAAGGATCAAAAACCCATTAATTCAAAGAATTGAATTAAATTAGGTTTTGAATGATTTGACCTTCAAATAAATGGTGATTTATAGGTGTTCAACTTACCCCAGATATCTAGTAGAAGCTTTAATTTTCAACAACGAGTAAGAATCAAGCTTAGGTAACCTTAGTGCTTAAATGCATGAATCTAATTGTTTTCCATTCTTCTTTTTCAGTTTTGACCATCTTGTCACTTAAATCTAGACAACTTCTTAGACTCTAATCAAAGTAGGCTACATGGTGAACATGAATCATCCATTACTTGGTGCAATCCTGCATGGAAATTGCATGAAAAATGAGGCTAAAGTGGGGGGCGGAGGGGGGGGGGGGGTGTGCATAGATCGGTTTTGCTAGGGAAAAGGAAAGAAAGGAAGGAAAGAGAGAGAAAGAGTATTGACATGGCGTAAACATGGTGCCATAACTGCATGACCTAGTAACATCATGCCACATGTCTTATCGAGACACGTAGCTAATGTCAGGACCCTAAAGGGGGCCTAGTAGGATTACTTAAAATTTCCACAACATGTGTGCACCCATGCTATGAAAACCGCCTTGCAAGTCAGATATTGCAAGACTCTAAATGATTAATCACTAAGGTTACTGATTTTTAAGTAATCAATTTACTGTAGAATATAAATATAAATAACTATGGGTATCCGATATCCCACAGTTTCTCAGAACCACAGAGAATCGGTATCCCCTACCAAATAATAGGACAGGATATGGCAACATTATAAAACTACAGGTAGAATTAAATTATATTGAATTCTAACCTGTGAATATTTTCTACAAAGAGTGTTATGTATCACCTATAAAGATCTCAACTAATCCTAACACTAATGTACATATCTTCATCTTGCACTCAGCACTCGAGACTCATCCCAATCCCATCGTAGGCAAACCTGCAAAAGAAAGACTATTGGGGAATAAGCTACAAGAGCTTAGTGAGCTATCCCTCATACCATACTGGCAAACAAGTTATGAAACAAATTATTACAACCATATGAATGCATGCACACGTAGAATGCCAAACAATATATGCAGTTGACTGGTACTGCATATAATATCGGATTTAATGCCTTTTGGGATAAGGGTTGGAGATTCATCGGCACTAATCATGACCGGGCTCTAGCACCTGGGTTTTTACCCATAACTTTGAATTCCGTATTTCACAAAAACTACATTTCCATTTCTAAAAATCCAATAGTTCACAAAGTCCCAAGCCTAGCAGTGAGGTGGCCCCCGCAGTCCACACTCACACCCTACAACGGTGGTCTCTAGACACGACCCCCAGCCACCCACAGTTAGCGTCTCCGGCGCCAATAGAACCTGCGAGCCAAGGGTAGGGTCTCGTTGTACCCATGCTCCTGCACGGTACTAATCAAATCATGTGGGAATCCATCCCTCCAAGGCCCTTTATTACCAACCGCGTGAAGTGACGGCCGGAACAAGTAATGTGATGCATGGATAATTCATGACCCTTTTAATTTAAGAAAAGCCAAATATAATTAGGTCAAATTATGATGTGATCAATCAATATCAGCAAACCATTCAAATCATATAAAAATCAATCATACCATCAAATCATCAATTATCGTATTTAACAATATTTCCTACAATAATCAAGCAATATCAAGCACACGCATATCCCGAAACCCCATGCATCAAGTTATTGATATTCAATTTAAGTGCACTAACTACAAGCACAAACAAGTATGGAGTCATCGGGAGTACTCACTTGACTATGACGACTCACTCTAGTCGTAATAATCGATCGGGATATCCTCGCCCTCGTCGGGATCACCTGATCATTACGAGATAATAAGGATAATAAGTAGTTGACTCAACTAATGGTTCTAGATATCTATTTACCTAATTCTACTTAGATTACTATCAACCCTTATTCGATTAAACCTAAATGCTAATCGTACGTAACTTTTTCATTCTATTTTCAATATTTACGAATTTATAGTCGTTTTTCATCGTTTTCGAACGCATGTTCACACGGTGATGTCCGTTTTGAACGTTATGACCCGTATTTTACGATATGAACTAAATTTAGAGAAATTTTAACTATGAAAACTTAATTACCCTTATTACTTATATTTATATCTTTTGTTTTGTTTATACTTAATGAGACTTAATGAGTTAGTTAACCCTTAAATCTTTATACTTAGAGGATTTTACTTTGCTATTACTAATTGATATACTTAATTAAGTGTAATCCATTTTAGACAGTGTGTTAAGGTTTACTAATTTAGGTTCCTAATTATGATGCACTTTTCTTCTTTCCTTAGTTTATAATCTATGCTTATGTCATCGTTTACATCATCATTTGCTTATGTCATTGCTTATGTAGTCTTTTGATGATGTCATGGCTTATGTAGTCTTTTGATGATGTCATGGCTTATGTAGTCTTTTGATGATGTCATGGCTTGTGTAATGTTTAGATGATGTCATGGCTTGTGTAATCCATTTATTACATGTAAATATATATGTCATTAAGTACTTATACATATACATATGGTATATACCTACCTATACTCATAATATACTAATATGTGTACTTATGTACTAATATATATACTAATACATATACCCATATACGCATACGGTGACATACGTATTTTCGTATGCCTTATCTAGCCCCTTAAGAAAGCTTCACAATTTCATTCTTTTTGTATTTTAAGAGTATATTTGACATGATATATGTATGTATAGTTAGTATATACCTTATTTTAGGTTATGTACATATTGTATACTTATGACCAAACGTATTTATACATGTATTCTTCTAGCATATCCTTTTATACATATAATTAAGGACATATGCACATGCATATCCTTCTTCTTCTTCTTCTTCATGATTCCTAGATTTCTACACTTAAAGAGGAGACTTAATTAACTAACTAACGAATAATATAAAGAAACATAAAACAACTTAAAGACATACCTTTAATTGTGTTGGAATTAAGAAGACAAAAGGAGGAGTGATGAGAGCGAAATGGGAAGAAGAAGCTCACGGCAATGAGGAGTGTTTTTGTTTTGTTTCTTTGTCTTTGTTTTTGATTATGGAAGACAACAAATGGTGGGACCAAAATGAGGAATAAGTGGACGGTAACAATTGAAACAAAGGAAGAAAGAAAAATCAAAAAAAAGAAAAGAAAAGGAAGACATCATTACAGAAGAGATATTTTCTTTATCTCTTAACCTTTGTTGACTTTTCAAAATGTTGACTTTAGTCAACATGTGTTGACTTGGTCAACATTTGAAATTTGGTCAACATGTATTATCTTAGTTAACATTCCTTAAGTATGTGTAATTTTGTGCACATAATGTAGTAATTAAGGGAAATTAGAGGAAAAACGAAGGAAATGAGAAGAAATGAGGTATATGATAAATTGATTAGTAAATATGGTTGATGAGGTCTTACTTTAGGTCTTTATAGTCCATATATCTCATTTGATAAACTACTTTGGATAACAAGTGCAAAAAGTACTAATTTGAGTATTAAAGTTCAAAACTACATGTAACCTAATCTTCAACTCTAACCCTAACCCTAAGTAAGACTATCTTAATCATATATTTAAGAGATAATTATAATCTATGACTCATTATCTTAGTTCCTAATAGATTACTTGAGAATTCAAATCATATAAGCATGAATGAGGGTCATCTCTAACCTTTTACTAATGATTTAGCAAAATATGAGCATTATATTATCAATTAGAGTTTTAGGGTATATCATGATGAATTAGTGTGTTTATATCCTTAAAGTTATATTTTGAGGATTTTTATTACTTTAGGGCACAATTTTTAATGTTTTTACACATTTAGGGTTTCATATGTTCTTACACGATTAAATCTTCGATTGTCATCATAGGATTTTGATGAAGTTCGAGGTTTTAGGGTCTTCGTATGCGATTAGGGGTTCAATTGATGATTTAAGGTTTTTCGTGTCCACTTTAGGTTTTGGATTGAGATTTTAATTGATTTTAAATCTCAATGGCTCTTTTATGTTCGGGAAATCATCTACAGTTTGGACGTTTGTTTTTATACTTAGAAAGCTAAATTCGTGGGGTTTACAGCTAATCATGTGGCAAATCACGTAGCAGGCATTGATGTATTATATACTACATGTCAAGACACGTAACACAACATATGTTACGTAAAGGTGGGTGCTGACATAGCGCCATGTCAGTTGCAATCGAATGAAGGAGTACCATGTGTTCACAGTGGATACATAGCCCTATGCTATTCGGATATGTGGCGTTGTGCTTCATGGAGAAAAATAAAAGGCACTTTATGCCTTTGATGAGATTCAAACCTAAGATCTACAAGTTAAATCTAAGTACACATTAGAGAATGGAACTATTAGGCTGTTAGCTTATGCTTTTTCCATGTTTACAATTAAATTGCAAACATAGACTTCATTGGCTTGGGCTTGATTTAAATCTAAGCTTAAGCCTAAAAATCCCTCTTCTCTTATTATCATTAAGGCTTAAAGCTAAATCAAAAATCTTATTTTATTAAACTATCTAAAATTTTATTATTATTTTCTCTTATTATTATTATTGTTATTATTATTATTCTATCATTTTATTTTTTTTTTGTAAATTTTCTACTTTTTTGTGATTTTTCAAAATTTCCATTTTTTATGGTTTTCTAATTTTTTTATTTTTTCCTAAATTAGGACTCCTTATCATACTCTAAAAATTTTTAAATTAAAGGGGAGCAAAAAAGGGATGTCTACACTTAGCTTACTATAAGCTGAGTGAGAGTAGATTGCCAATAGAAATACAATATTTACTAGTAGCAAATTGAAGAACAAGATCATATCACAACATGAAGTCAAATTCACTCAAAACATGATTATGCAATAAAGGAATGCCATGTTAATGCACTAGGCATGTGTAGACACCTAATTTTTACCCACTACCCATATCCCTTTATTTTGCACTTTAGGTTATAGGGTCCTAAATTAGAAAAGTTCAAAAAATGAAAAATTAAAAAAAAAACCAATAAAAAAAGAAGAAATTTAGAAAAATAGGAGTTCGAGGAAAACTTAGAAAAAAATAGGAAAAAGCGCAAAAAATAGGAAATTTAGAAAAAAATAATACAAAAAATGGAAAAATTTGGAAAAGTACATAAAAAATTTGAAAAGTCACAAAATTGAAAAAAAATAAAAGATTTTAGAAAATATCATTTGTTAGAGTAGATTTTTAATTTTAATTTAGGTTTAGAAGTTGAGCCATTAAACTTGAGCTTAGATTGAAATCTAGCCCAAACTGATCGAGTCTATATATACAATTTAATTGCACATATGTATAAGGTAGAGGCCAACAGTTTGATGATTAAGTATATGGATATAGCACTAGCAATAAGCATAAGGTCTTGAGTTCAAAACTTGGCAAAGGTAGGAAGGATTTTTTCTTATTTTTTGGTTTTCAATCACATTAAGGACTGCTACGTATCGAGATTTAATTATGCCATGTGTCTTGATACGTAGCATCCTCGGATTTGATGGCTCCATTGATACGGTGCCACATGGCATGGCATGCTTGGGTTGGCTGACGTAGCACATCCTACTTTTCCCTCACCTTCTTTCCTTTTCCCTTCGTTTTCCTCTCTTTCCCTCTCATTCCTTCATTTTCCCTAGATTTCTAGCACTTTCCTCTTTAGACCACCCACTTTAGTATGATTTTTAAGCCCTTTCTTGTTGCAATTTTGCTAAATCAATGGTGAAATTGCAAACTAGATATGGCCTAGTGTTAATAGCAATCAAGAACACGTCTAGAGTCATGCATTAACTTAGTCAAACCGAGCTCCAAAAAGTTCGAAAAAGCTTGAATTTCGGTTTTTCTCATTTAACTCCGATTTAAACTTTTCATGTTTTTGGGTTAATCTTGATTATATAAAAGGTGTCAAGGGTGTTAATAAAAAACACACAACCATTCCTGAGCTTCAGATTCAACTCCTAAGCTTTCTCTCTCTTATGCCATTCTCTTTCTCTCTCTACTAATCTCTCTCTTTACTTCAACTCGAGTTGACCCACCACTTTCAGGAGACTACCTACGGCTTAGGCTTCCTAACCTAGCTACTCTCAACCTCTACCGTAACCTCTAATAACAACTTCCAACAACCTCCATCAAACCCTAGCTATTGTTGTCGCTCTCTCTCCTCAAACCACTACTCCAGCCTCTTCAGTAGAATAAACTAACTACGCAAACGAGCTCCTTGTCACCCAAAACTCCTACCCACACCTTTCCTTCACCCCCAACTGCCACCAAGCCGAAGGACAAAACACTTCTATTGGCCACCATACTCAAACACCTTCCAAAATGCCCCCAAAAGCCAAGGCATCAAACCTACCCCCCTTAAAACTAATTCAAAAATCACAAAAATCCCATTTCCCAATTAATTTAGAGCTCCAACCGATCGGTACCACCTCTATCGACACTGCTGCTGTGGAAGCCCGACCCGAATCCAGTAGAGCCAAACTTGACTTGATTTGACCCGACCTGTTCGACTCTCCTAAGTCCGACCTGTGCATCTGAATCCGTCGGAAGTCATTTTTGTATATATTTTATTTGTTATTTTATTTTTTTTAATTATTTTATTTAAATGTAATAGAAAATAATAATAATAGAAAGGAAAGACAAAAAGAAGAAAAGGAAGAGAAGAAAAGAAAAAAAAAAGGGAAAAAGAGAAAAAAAAAAGGAGTTATTGGTTTAAATAAGTAAGATATAATAAGTAATAAGTAATAAGTAATAAGTGATAAATAAATTAAGTGATAAAATAAAAAAATAAATAAAATATAAAATTAAAATTAAAATAAATAAGTAAATAAAAAGATTATCATTTCTTTTTGTTACTTAGGAAAATTGATTTTCTAAAAATAAATGAAAATAAATAGACCTCTTTCCAAATTAGGACCATTTTAGAGTTTCCAAAAATTAAAAAATCGATTAGGACATTTTTAGGAATTTCCTTCAATAAATCAAAACTAAACTCGATTGTTTTCAATTTTTTTTTTTAAAAAAACAATCCACTAAAGTTTTACAAAAAAATACTACGTACGTCTGATCCTGAATAGTGGGTATGTAGGTACCTATGAGATGACAATAAAAATGAAGAAAACCTAATTTTCCCTTTTTAGTTTAGATTATTTCATTTGTCCAAATAGAATAGTTAAATTGAGTTTCATCTTATAAAATAAAAAGGTGATCTTTTAAATATTAAAGTTAATTTTGGAAAATCAATAGTACCCGTAAGGGTTTAAAAGTCCTAACCCTCGAATCCAAATTCTTTGGTTTTTGAAAAGCCGTTTTATAACTTGTTTTTTTTTTTTTTAAATCAAAAGACTGGTAGCTAAGTTATAACCAATCCATTCAGTTGGTTATAACTTAACCCCTTTTCCAAACTCCAATCAGGTAGCAACTCTAAATCTTTTCAAGTTGAAAAACGGTTTTCTTCAAACCCTATTTGAGGGTTTGTATTAAATGGGTAATGGTTTAATACCTGTTGGCTTAGAGAAGACCTAATTTTATAAAGAAAACTGTGAGGGTGAAAAACCAGGCTCGACAGCATGCATTGATACCGATATCCTAATCTCGCCCTAACTCTTATCATATTGGTCGACTTCAATCTAGGCATTTGGAAAGGATTTTAGGAACCTAGCAACCTTGCCTGATGGTAACCATAGTTATGGTTACAGTTACTAGTTAACGCAAATCTATATGCATAAAAACCCAGTGTTTTACTCAACAACTTGATTGTTAAGCAACATTTAACTATTCAATTAAAGTCAACCTAATAAACTTTAGAGCTTTGAATATATGACCCATAGGTCAGTTTTGGTGCCATGCCATGAGTGCATCAACCATTAATTACATCAATGCTAAGCAAGTTCAATTCTTAATGCAAGGATTTACCTATTCTTCCTTCAAATTCCAAAACTTCGGTGTTGGGTTCACTTAAGTAAACACCTTAGGAAGCTAAGTTAGTACCTAATTCTTTTAGCCATGTTAGTATGAAACCAAACATCATAATATCAACAGCAGCCCAGTAGCAATATGTGATACATTGGAAACAAATGAGACATTGAGCAACACTTGCATCTAAAAGATCAAAGCTCATTTCAGCAGCTGACCAAACATAACTCATTTACAAACAAGATCAATCACATTCATTATAGTTAGACAAGTTATGAGTAGATAAATTCTACTCTAAAATATGATAATGGATTTACTAGGGCTATCTGATAATTTTCCTTAAAAGTTTATCCTTGCACCTGAGGCTTTTACTCACTCGTTTCACCTAAACAAATGCATACAACATGTGGAGTTAATATATATTAAGTATAAGGAAGAGTACTAACTTACTTAAACTTGAGGTTTAGGTCTTAATATTGTTCTTTTTAGGACAACTTTAGTTCCAAATACATTCTGACCCACTTTTTGACTCAATTTTTTATTACCTACTATATATAAGGTCCTTCCAACATGCTTTCTTATATAGTTTCGGACTTCAAAATTACATAGATATTATTACATCTCCTTTCCTTACCACACTATACTAATTCTAGTACATAAAACTTTAGTAAAATACTTTTTCAATGTCCAATTTGCTATAGTACTACCAATATATCAATTAAGTTAACTATTTTTGCTAACTACACCAAATGACATAGAAATTTACCATAAATCCTACATCAGTTTTAGATATACATGTCAAACCTTATTTTAGTTTTCTTTAATTTAACTTATACTAAGTCCAACCTGTTTAATATAAATTATTTGACATAAAATTAAGAAAAAACACTTTTCTTGAAAAAATATTAAAAAATATTTCAAAAATAACTTAGAGTTGCCAACTAGTTAAACTGATAAAAAGAAAATGAAGTTAGGGTTTTTAGGCGAAAAAATCCTAATTTAACCGCTAATCTACGGATATTCTATAAAATTATTTTTCAAAAAAATTAACTAGAGAAATGAGCCTAGAAGCTAACCTATTAAGATGAAAGTTACTTTGTAAAAATTTAAGAAACTAACTAATGGGCTTTTATTTTTTGGAATTTTTCTAAAAATATGAAGAAATGTAAAAATACATAAGAATGAAAAATTTTATTATTTTTTATTACTAATTTTCCTTAAAAAATGAAAAGAAAATAAAATATTTTAAAAATTTAACAATTGCCGATGTACCTGTTAATCAGAATCAAACCGATCGTAGTTCTTATTTTTTAGAAAACTTTAGTATGTAGACAAATTTTATTGTATGAAAAGTAGTCAAGTTTACGTTTTTAGCTAGTTTATTTTTTTTTTATTAAGAGCACTTAAAGACCTAATTTTCAAAGAGACTCCAAGTTAGTATTTTTTATTTTAGGAAAAACTCACTGCATGACAAAACTTAAAAAAAAAAAAAAAGGAAATTGTAAAGTACCTAGATGCAATTTTTCATGTAATAAACAATTGATGTAGAAAACATGCCTAAGATGCCTAAGCCATAAAAATCACGCCTAAGCAATAAAAAAATGCCTAATTAATGAAAAGATATCTAAACCTTAAAAAAGACACTTAATTATAGAAAAGATACTTGAATCATAGAAAAAATGCCTAAATCATAGAAAAGATACGTAAAACATGCTAAACTATGGAAAAGATACCTCATAAAGATTTTTAATTTTATGAAAATCTAACTAAGTGATAAAAATAAATCTAGAAAAAAACCCCAAGAATGCCTTTTTTAATGAAAATTTGCTTAAATATGCAACATGTGCCAAAATTAGTAAATTTTCCTAAAAATGTGATACCTAATCAAATCTACTAAAAATAATCAATTAGAAAAAGCAATCAATATCTAACCATACAAATACCTATGTTAGCACCAATTCCATGAAATCACACTAATCATGCAAAAAAAAAAAATGCAATATGCAAGGTTATATACATATATATATATATTTAAAGAAAAATGCTAATATGCCAAAAAACCAACTAATAAAAGTTAATGCCAAAACATATAAAAAAAGTCATATTAGTACCTATTTAATGTGAATCAACCATCCTAGTCATGTTTACAAACACAAGAAAAAAATAAATAAATAAATAAAAGATTAATAAGACCAAATTATAAACTAGACACCTATCTAATAACAAGTAGGTCAAATCTGGGTACTTATAGATCACAATCGGATCTTGGGTAGAGAACAACCATTGCCATCAAACTAACTTCCTACGGTATGCTATGGTTGATAGATTAAATGAGAAATTGGAGATCGATGATGATTCGATTGATGAAACTTGCCTAGGTGTGAATGACCAATAGTGTTAGCTTCAATATTGTTTAGATTGTTGGTGGTGTTAGGCATGGATTCGCTATGATATGCGTATGCTACTACTATCGCAATTGCATGGATGGGATTGCCATTGGGTTACTACTAATCATAGAGCCGCTGCATGGAGTATCTTATCATGGAGTTGCTGTTTGTCATAGAGTTGCTATGCTAGAGTCTAAGCGTATGTATGTAAATGCTGTGTACGTGAGTGTAATGTGTATGGAAATTGTATATACTATGGCTTGATTATGTGAATTGTGGACTTTTGATATTTTTTGCAATCGATGAGGATTCAATTTTGATAAGCTATGTCTCATACTCAATTTAAGAGTCTTATAGCGGTTCCTTAGATAGTTTTATTTATTTAGCTTAATTATAGTATCATTTTTAAGTATATTATATAATATGTTACTATTTTCCTATTTCATGTATACACTTACACTAGCTATTTTATTCTCAATTTGCTTCAAGTAATTATTTTTATAAGTTAGGTAATTTTATTTTTAAGGCCTTACTATAATCTGATATCACGTTTCGGATATACGACATAAATATTTTACTATAAAAAAATATTGCTTTGCTAAGTTAGATATTTTGCTGACTTAATTTTACAAAATAAATTTTACCAAGATGTTTCTTTCAACTTTTTGGACCTTATATTAAAATATTATCCAATTCAAAGAACATTTTCCAAATACCTTAAATCATACTGGTACCAAGTCACTAAAGTCTAACATTCTACCCCTCTTATGAAAAGCTTTGTCCTCAAAACTTACTTATATTGTGAGTCTATTGTCACATTAACAACTTATAGAAAGAATACTATCTTAGTGTAAACAATTCTGAATATTCTACTTTCATACGATCCATAGACTCCTAAGTTACCTCTTTTGCAATATTTCTATTCCATAGAACTTTGACATATTCAATATCCTGGTTCTTTAATCTTTGCACCTTTGTATCTAAGATGTGTACATGCTATTCCACATATGTTAGATTCTTTTTTAACTCAACTAAGAGCTCATCTAATATCATCACTGGATCACTTATGAACTTTTTGAGTGTTCACATATCAAAAAACATTATGAATACTAATAATTTTGTTCGATAACTCAAGTTCATATGTTACTTTTCCAATCCTTCTCATGGTTTGATATGGACCAATATATCACAGACTTAATTTTCCTTTGATACCAAGTTGTCTTACTCCTTCCATCGAAGATATCTTTAAGAATACCTAATCTCTTCTCTAGAATTCCAATGGTTTCCTTCTAACATCCACATAACCTTTTTGTTGACTCTATGTAGTTCACATCCAATCTCTAATTACTTACATCTTTTCTTTAAGATCTTGTAACATGGTGATCCATTCATCTACTTATTCCCCACTTTGTCCCAATAGACTGAAGATCTACACTTATGCCTATATAATGCCTCCTATAGTGCCATCTAGATCATGTAGTGATAACTATTGTTATAAGTAAATTCTACCAATGGTAGATGATAATCCCAACCTCCTCTAAATTCTAGCACATATGCTCTCGAGGTTTGTATAGCACGTTGTAACTACCTACTACTTTGCGGATAATAACGGTACATGATCTTAGTTTGTAATGCATGCCAAAATGGGGACAAAAATTGGGAGTCATAATCCAAAACTATAGATATTAACACTCTATATAAATGGATTATCTCTTTAATGTACACTTCCACCAATTATGGTATCATCGTAGTTTGTTTTATAGCAAGAAAATGTATTGACTCAATAAGTCGATCTACCATAACCCATATCATGTCATGCTACTTCCTAGTCTAGGATAAACTACTTATGAAATCCATGGTCACATGTTCCCATTTCCATTTTGGTATAGGTAAACGTTGTAGGGCCCCACTAGGTCATTGGTGCTAGCTTTCACTTTCTAACAAGTCACACATTCTGATATATATCTCGCTACATATCCTTTCATTCCCATCTACCAATTTTTTTTTTTAAAGTCCTCATGCATCTTATTATTCTTGGGATGAAGAGAATGCTATGTATTATGAGCTTCTTCTAAAGTCATCTTATTAATTTCTAACTTTCATGGAATGCATATTCTTCCATTAAATCTCAATATTTCCTAAGCATCTACTTCAAATTTTGGATATTTCTTAAGATTACCCTGAATCTTCTATAATTACTAATCAACTTTCTAAGCCTCCTTTATGCATTCTAGGGGTATAGATTGCATTTCCAATTTGGCTAACATAAATTTACTTCCCTTAGTTATAACTTCCAAATTCAACTTCTCCATCTCTAAAATCAACTCTTGCTTATCAGTAATTAAAGAAGCAACACTAACAAACCTTTTCCTACTTATAACATCAGCAACCGTGTTTGCCTTCCCTAGGTGATAATGAATTGACAAGTCATATTCCTTTAACAATTCTAACCACCGTCTTTGCCTTAAGTTTAACTCCTTCTATGTGAAAATGTATTCTAGGCTTTTGTAATTTGTATATACTTTATAGATTTCACCATATAAATAATATCTCTAGATCTTTAAAACAAATATTATAGCCGCTAATTCAAAATCATAAGTTAGGTAATTCCACTCATGTGGTTTGGGTTGCCTTGAAACATAAGCAATCCCTTTGTCATTTTACATCAATAAGCATCATAACCTGCTCCTTAAAGCATCACGATATATTTCGTAATCTTTAGTACTATTAGGTAGAGTTAACACTAGAGTAGTAACTAATCTTCTCTTAAGCTCTTAGAAACTCTTTTTACACTAGTCATTCCACTCAAACTTAATACCTTTGTGAGTTAGTTGGGTTAGTGGCATTGTAATCTTCAAGAAATCTTTTATAAATCTCCAATAATAACTGACCAATCCTAAGAAAATTCTAAACGTAGTTACTGTTGTTTGTCTTGACCACTTGGTCACTTCTTTCACCTTCACAAGGTCAATAGATATTCCAACCCTTAACCCTATGTGACCCATAATTCCCACTTATTCTAACCAAAACTCACACTTCCTCAATTTTGCATATAATTGATTGTCCTTAAGAGTATGGAGCATAATTTTAAGATGTTAAGTATGCTTCTCCATATCACCTAAATATACCAAGGTATCATCTATTAATACAATCACAAATTTATCCAGATATCTCCTGAATACCCAATTCATCATATCTATAAAAGCAACTAGAGCATTTTTCAAACCAAATGCCATCATTAAGAATTCATAGTGATCATATCTCGTTCAAAATGTTGATTTAAGTATATCCTCCTCCTTAACCCTTAATTGGTGATAGCTCGATTGTAAATCAATCTTTAAGAATACTATGGCTCTCTTCAATTGATCAAATAAATCATCAATTCGAGGAAGTAGATACTTATTTTTAAATGTTGCTTTATTCAATTCCTAATAACGTATGCACAATCTTAAACTTCTACCCTTTTTCCTAATAAAAGTATAAGTAGTCCCTACAGTGACGCACTTAGTCTAATAAATGATTTAGATAACAATTCTTGTAATTGCTTCTTGAGTTCTATTGGCTCAATTGGTGCCATACGATAAGGAGTTTTGGAAATAGGTATGATACTTGGTACAAGGTTTGTAGTAGACTTAATTTCCCTATCAGTAGGCAAACCGAGCAAATCTTTCAAAAATACTTTAAGATACTCACATACTACATGGGTATCTTCCAATTTCATCTCTTTAGCTCGAGTAACCACTACGTAAGCTAAAAACCCTTCATTACCACTTCATAATAACTTCATTACCTTGATTCTTGAATTTATACAAAGGACTACCTCTTACTCGAGCTTCCTTTAAAATTAAATTCTTCTCCATCAGGTCATTAGGACACCACTTTCTTTCTTTCACAATCTACATTTACTTGATACTTATTTAACCTATCCTTACCTAAAATCGCACCTTTCATGCCTAATACAACTCGATCAATTAGCATTTCATAATTTATAATACTCTAAGATTTTGAGCCAATTTAATAACCTTAAGATCTAAGCTTCTAAATTTAGGGCATCAGACTAAGTTATTCATTTTATTTCAAACTTCACAATAAAGTTAGAAAGTTAGACAAAGTAATTTAAGTAGAGTCCATTTCTCAAAATAAGCTATATAAAAATATTAATTTGTGAAAAATATCAATTTATCAACAAAGCCGATAATCATAAATTTTAATTTTTTAGATATAGCGAGATATTAGAGATAAGTTAATTAATTTTCAAAAAAAATAAATGAAGTTGAATTATACATAATATATATGTATTTACATGTGATATATATTATATGTATTAAATATATACATATAATAATAAATTATTAAAATTAGGTAAAATAATGGAAAATTAATAAAAAAAATTTAAATGGATGAGTCACCAAATGATGTGTTAACATAGGACTAATTAAAAATGATGAGTCAATACTTAATTATTTAGAGAATGACACATAGTACATAGGCAAAAGGAAAAAATTATGTATAATTTTACTTTTCTATATACAAAAATCCTAAAGCCTATAACTAGGACTCCAAATCTCATTTGTAATATTTTAGCAACCTAGAAACACAAGAAAATAATTTTATAAAATTGGAAAAAAAATAAAAATAGAATAAGAAATGGTTCACGTTTACCAATTTTTCACCCATAACTTATTTAATTTGTTAAAAATATCAAATATTTTCAATTAATTATGAAAAATTTTAAATTATTTTAGATATAGATTAATATATTAATTTTGTTTTAATGAAATAATTAGTGGAAATATGTGTTCCTTAAGAAAATGCCATGTTTGGGCAAAAATTGAATAGATTTTTATAAATATTTTTTTATGTTGTTTTAAGCTTAATTTTTTTATATAATACACCTAATATATATATATATATATATATTTAATTGTGGTAATAAGAATATTTAGAATTAAGCATGTTTACTATTTTTTAAAATTATTTTGAATAAAACTTTCAATTTTACTAAATTGTTGTAATAATTGGTTTTTAGTGAAATTAATGAATGAATCCTAAATGTATAGATGTCTTGATGTTTATAATGATATTTGGAATATTTAATTTTTTCTCATACATAAATTTATTTATTTTCCCTAATTTTTCATATTTCTAAGCTAAAACTGCTATTTTTGTAGAAATTGATAGTAGTTAGTTTAATATAATTGATGATTGATAATTAAAATAAATATTTTTGTAATTTTATAGGATTTTTTGTGGGATTAATTGGGCTCATATACTATTTATTACATATTTTCCTAGTATAAGCTTTTATATTGGCTTAATATGTAATATAATAATTAGTACTAGTAAGATATTTGTCAAATTTACATAAAATGAACACATTTGGGGGGGGGGGGGGGGGGGGGGGGGGGGGTATATTAAGGGTTATTGTGCAAGTTTGGAAAGTATAATTTTTATTCAAGTCAATTACAAAGTTAGGGTACCATACGATCAAGTCGTTATGAGAAATGGGTATTTTTGGACTTTTGAAAATATTAATAGATTTTATTCTTAAGATATCTTAATAGTAATTGAAATAACGATTGTGATGACATAATGTTTATAGAAATTGAATAGGAAATAAGTAAGACACGGTCAAATAAAGTTTAAAGGCATAGTGGGGAAATTTATGAGAATTTACATTCGATTGGTACTTGACTTAGAAGTTATGTTTGTATTTTCCTAGGTGTGATTAATAAGGAAAGACCACTTCATGAAGTATAGGATATTGTGCTATTGCTAAGCCTAGGTAAGTGGATCTAAAGTTTATTGAAATCGATGTTTGATACTATATTGATTGAAAATGGGTATATCTTAGGTGAATTGATATGCTACTATAGTGGATGCTGATGTGGTGATTTTGAATGGCAGTAACTGTATCTTAGTTAAGTTGTTATGTTACTATAATGGGTGATAATTTGTGCTTACAATTGATTGTGCTAACTAGGGAAGTTGAGTGATTACTATCTCAATCTTCTAGGTTTTTCACCAAAGTAAACCCTAAGTAAGATATTAGAATTCTACTAGGGAGTGTTCGAAAACTAAAATCAAATCACTAAGTTGAATAAAACTGAAGACTGGTTGTGGCGACCAATATACTTGAATTGTTATTTTATATCATTGCATGGCATTGTATAAAAAGGGACCTATAAGTTAGAACTTTTAAAATGAAGCTTCCCAAGTGATTATGGAAAAAGCATAGCTTTATGAACTCAATTTTTGGAAGCATATATATTGCATTACTTGAACATTGTGAATATTTTAGTCAAATTTAATAGACTATATTATATGGTCTAATTTGGTAGTGTTGCTACTTTGATTTGGTGAACTGTAGTGCATAGTCTAATTTTGTAAAGCAAAACTAGGGGTCCTATTCCCAAGCAACTCCTTGTTGCCCTTTTTATATTAGTAGACTACTATAATGTGTGGTCTAATTTGGTGTAGGTCCTGCTTTTCAAGCAGCTCCTTGTTGCCAATAGGTTCCTAGACGTTGTATCCAAATGCCTATACATGTTGATTAGTTGGAAGAAGATTAGAGAGCATAGGATATCAGTATCAATGTATGCCATGTGCAAGAGCATAGCATGTTGCATTGTTAGTAATAAATGCCTTATTGAGCAAATACATATAAGAAGTTGAACCTAAAGGTTATGGTTGAAATGTTTTAGTTATGATATGTAATATTGTCTATCATATTGTTTATATTATGTTATTTGTTATCCATTCTCACTCAACTTCAGTAATTAAGAGGATAAAATGTTTTATTCTCAAGTCAATTGCATCGTGAAGGACCCAACACTAAGGTGGGATATATATACTGAAAGCATGAGTTAGAGTTAGCAACTTTTGTATGGAATATATGCTAAGTCAAGAATCCTCTTATTGTGAAGTTAACAAAGGAAAAAGCTAGTTCATGTTTGATGCAAATATTGTATTGTATACATAAGTTATAGAAGAATATCTAGCTAAACTCTAATACAACAACCCTTTTATCTTGTAAACAATGTTGTCTTTTGATAAATGAGCTGGTTGGGTTAAGTTTTCAATAGGTTTTCCTGTGTAATGGTACATTACATGCTAAGATGGGATGTGACATAATCTTCGATACATACATTTCTACCTTTCAATTTCCAAAGCATAACTTGCTCCCTTTTTGAAGGAGTTGTGACTACCTATTGGTACTCTAAGGTTTCTCTTAAAAGGTCATCTGTTTCAATATATTCTTTTGATGCATAAGAATAAGTGCCTTTAGTATTAAATAAGGTATATGATAGGAATTAAGCTAGTAGATCCCCTAGCTTGAGATTGAGGAATAGAGAACATAGCAAGGCGAGCTCTTTTTTTATACCCCATAACTAAAGAGTTCGAGTCGTGTAGTCTGTTAACCAAATAGTCTACCTAAGTTGAACCCTCTTGCACTTATTAATAGCCTCTAGTTGTCGACTAAAGGTACACTTGGATAATAGCTTAACCAACCTGATCGTTTTTCTAACTGACATGAATCTAAGCTATATTGAGCACATCTAATTTGAATTCTTCTTAGAGGAGCTATTAACTCAACTCAGCAACTCCGAACAATTAGTTCAACTCGGTATCACTATTTACTAATAGCCAAGTTAGCCATATATTTTGTCTATTTTGCTAAGCACTTAGCTGCTAATCATTCGCCATGTGTCTGAGCACCCTAAAATGATAGGATCTTCCATATAGAATGCTTACTTTTGCTAATTTTCCATTTATACCCTTCATACATTCCTTGTATCATACTAATTTTGAACATTACCCTTTTTAGTCTTTTCCATTTTAGGTAATATGCCCTAATATTTCAGGTATAAATACTCATTGTAAAGGTAATCACAACAAGAGTCGAAATCATCAATATATTATATACTTCATTTTCATAGGCATTTTCTTTGCTTGTTTCACTCTTATCCTAACTCTTAAGCAAGGCTAGGTAGTGAATACCCTTGCAAAGGTTGCTCAAATTTCATATTAAGTTGTTATGTTGATAGTTAGCTTAAATTTTCATGTAAAAAAGTATATATGGGATTTGTTTAGCTTAAGAGGATAATATCTTTTGTTTCGTGGATTTGTGTTCGTTATTAAGCCTTATCAAGAGTATGACAAATCCAAGTGTCAATGCTGGTATTGGAGATCACAATAGTAGTGTTGTACATCATGAACAACAACCTTAGAACACCCTTGAAGTACAGATTAGTGAATTAATAAGGTAGCTAACCTTATAGTCAATCTAACCAAAGTTGTTCATGCATTAGCCATTTAACCTACCAAGGTCGTATAGAATAGCCACCATGCTACATGACCTACAAGAGGATAGATCCCAACTTGATAAGGTTGAGGTGGAGGAGTAGGAGGACATATGCAAGGAAAGATTCACTTAGGTAATATGGATGAAGAAGGTAAAGAAGAGTACATTGAGAAAGTGGAGCAAGCTCAAGTACCCCAAGCTACCGACTATGTTAAGCTTTAGATTCCGAGCTTCAATGGTTTTGGAAACGCTAATGACTATCTACACTAAAAAGAGAAGGTAAAGATGTTTTTTATTATTACTAATATCAGAATCGTAAGAAAGTGAGAACTATTACTATAGAGTTCTCAAGTTACGCTGCGATATGGTGGAAGAAGATCCAAATTATGAGGAGATAAGAAGGAAGTAAATACTTAGCCCGAGAAGAAAAGGATACTTAGAAACATATTCATGCCAAATACTTATTTGTAAGACACTTTCTCTTAGCTTCAAGAGTTGAGGCAAGGAAGCCGAATTGTTGATAAATATGTTCAGGAGTTCTAAATACTCATGATTCGATTTGAAGTGGATGAACCATCTGCTCAAACAATATCTATATTTCTTACTAAATTAAGAGGCAACATTTGAGATGTTGTGGAGATTCAACATTTTACTACATTAGATGAAGCTATAAGAATAGCCCAGCGAGTAGAAAGATAGACAAGGAAAAGTTTAAGATGACTAATCCAATCAAACTAAGCTACTCAAGGAAGTTACTAAGATTAGCAAAGTACGAAGTCAATTAGAAGAGCAGATATCAAAACTGAATAGAAGAGCCAACCAATTGATGATGAAGTGCTACTAATAACTTATGAAAAGGGATAAGGATCTAAGAGGAAGATTAGCCAAATCAAGTGTTTCAAGTGTTAAGGGTTCGAGTGCCTGGCTACCTAGTATCCAAACAGAAGAACTATGATTATCAAATGGGACATTCCAAAACTCAATGTGGATAATTATGATAAGGAGCCTAAGGAAGAGGTTGCTCCCGAAAAGGATACCACCCAAAAGTAAGGGCTTATTGAAGAGGATGTGTTTATTTAGGATCTGGACAAACTAACTTTAGTTGTCCAAAGTGCACTGAGTATAGCACCCTCTACTAAGGAGGAGTAAAGAGAGAACTTATTCTACATCACTTACAAAGTAAATGAGTAGGTTTGTATGCTCGTAGTAGATAGTGGAAGTTGTACAAATGTAGCATTTGTCGACCTGGTCAAGAGGCTCTAGTTTTTTACTATCTTACACTTGAATCTATATAATTTGTACTGGCTAAATGAGAAGGGAGCACTATACGTCCTCTAGAAGTGTTACTATTGATCTCTATTGAAAACTATTCTAATGAAATTCTTTGTAATTCGCTGCCCATATGTATGTCTCATGTGTTTCTAGGTAGACCTTAGCTTTTTGTCTAAAGGGATATTCATGATGGTTTTAGGAACACTTATGTATTTGAGAAGGATAGGAGGAAAATTACTCTAAACCCCATGACCTCGATTATTTAAGTAAATTATAAGCTAAATTAGCTAGAGGATCGAAGAAGGCTTTGGTATTGAGTAGAGCTAAGCTCTAAGCAACCATCAAGTCTAACCTATTGACGTTCCTATTGGTAAGGAGATTACTGGAATTGAAGGAATGAGTTGAGCTCCCAAAGGAGATCAAGAAGTTGCTTAATGAATATTTTGACTTGTTTCTCAAGTAGTTACCTAAGGGATGACCTCCATTTTGAGCTATTGAGCACTACATTGACATAATACTTACTGTTGCACTGTAGAAGAATCCTACCTATATAATGAATCCCTAGCAAGTTGTAAAGTTCTAGAGATAAGTCAATGACCTATTAGAGAAGGGATATACAAGAGAAAGCCTTAGCCCTATGCTGTGCTTGTACTACTTGTGCCAAAGAAGGATGGTACTTAGCGCATCTATGTAGATAGTAGAGCTATCAATAAAACTATGATCAAGTATAGATACCTCATCTAAGGCTAAATGATATGTTAGATGAATTGAGTGATGCTAAGGTATTTAGTAAGATTGACCTGAAGTCAAGATACCACTAAATTCGAATGAGGTAAGGAGATCAATGGAAGACTACTTTTAAGACCTGATATGGCCTGTATGAGTGGATGGTTATGCCCTTTAGGCTATCAAACACCTTAAGCACTTTTATAAGGTTAATGACTCATGTTTTGAGGAATTTGATAGGGAAGTTTGTCGTTGTCTACTTTAACAACATCCTTATCTCTAGTGCCAACTTGGTAAGTCATATTAACCATCTCCAAGCTATTTTCGATGTCCTCTGAGTAGAGAAATTACTCAGAAACATGAAGGGATGCTATTTTCATCAAGAAGAGGTGATCTTCCTAGGTTATGTAGTTAGTAGAGGAGGATTGAGAGTTGATGAAGAGAAGGTTCAAGCTATTGTTGTGTAGCTAACCTTAACTTCATGTTTCGAGTTAAGGAGTTTCCATGGATTGGCATTATTCTACCAACACTTTACCCAAGGATTTAGTACTATAAAAGCAACTTTGACTGAGCTGATAAAGAAGAATGTAGACTTAAAGTAAGGAAGGAGAGAAGAGAGGAGTTTCGTCGAGGTGAAAGCAAGGTTTACCTCTACCCTAGTCTTGACTCTACTAGACTTTGATGAAGTGTTTGAGATTAAATGTGATGTGTTAGGTGTTGGCATCGAAGCTGTACTAATGTAAGAAGGTTGACCTATTTCTTTTTATAGTGCAAAGCTCAAAGGAGCACAATTAAACTATTATGTATACGATAAAGAACTCTTAGAATTAATTAAAGCTCTTTGTGTGGGTAGCATTATCTTCTACCAAAGGAATTTGTTGTATACATGAATCATGAGTCCTTAAGGTATCTATGAAGCCAATCAAAGCTCTCTAAATGGCAAGCTTAATGGACTGAATTTCTAGAGTGGTTTAATTTCATCATCAAATACAAGCAAGACAAGAGTAATATAGTTGTCGATGCTCTATTAAGAAGACATGCTCTTCTTACCAAGTGCAAACCAGACTACTAGGATTTGTAAGTATTAAAGAATAGTATCAAAATGATTCTCATTTTGTAACTATATATAATCACTATAGAGAAGGAAGAATAGTGGATGAGTACTATGTGGAAGATGGTTAGTTGTTCCGAAGTGCCAAATTATGTATGTTGACCTGTTTATTAAAGGAATTACTTGATGTGCTTAGGAGCTCAATTAATAACTAGAGCTTACTATAGGAAGTAGTAATAGTGGGCCTTCGAGGTGTCAAAGAATGAAGGAATGGAGATGTCGACAAACATTGTAGCTTCTAAGAAGTTGCTTGGAGGATATGATACACTAACAAACACAACACAATTAGTATCTCACTTGATATGATGCACAAGCTTATGTAAACATCCACTCACTACTAATCTTGAGCTATTTGGCAAGATTAGATATGAGTGTAAGAAATGGATGTAATTGAAGAAGGGTGTCTCAGAAGAATAAGAATATTCATTAACTTATAAGGAATAAGTTGATTTACATCTACAGTAAAAAAGGATTATTTATAGTAAGTCCTCTAAGGCAACAATATAATAATGGAAAATTACATAAAAGAAAATGTAAGAAAGAAATTCCTAAAATGCTCAAAAAAGGGTAAATATGACAAAGGAAAAAGTGGAATGCTGTACAAGTGTCAGAAAAGTAAGGGATAAGTAGCAGCTTGTTAATAGGTTTACGTTTTCAGATCTTGGGCTAACATAGCTGAGTAGAGCTGAAGGCTATTGTTGATGAGTTGCATTGGGAGTTGCTAAGGTGATTGAATGACGTTGTAATCCAATAGGCTAGAAGAGTATAGATCGACGTATAGTATCCTTAGACTCGGTACTTAGCAAGTCAACTTTACCACATAGTAAGCTGGCAACTGGGCAAGAGTTTTAGTAGAGTAGCATGTGTTCAAACTATGTCCTCAAGGAGTTCTTCTACAGCTCTTTCATGTATTGAAGCTCATCATTGATAAGCTAGCAAGAGATAATCCTTTTAGTGAGAGATTAGAGTCCTTATATGCACATATAAGTAAAGGGTTGATAGGTTGGTAATCTATTAGTTCCTTAGGATTGTTGAAGATTTTGGCCTTCTTTTTCTTCTTCTTTTGGCATAAATGGTGTTAAGTCAACCATATTGAAAGTGGGAGACACTCTATATCCTTTAGGTCATTCTAGCTCATAAGCATTGTTAATGATGAGTTGAAGGATCTTGAAAGAGTTGTTAGACCTAAGAGATAACTTCTTTATTCTCTTCTTTAGGAACCGCTCCTTGCTAAGTTGAATCTAAACAAGGTCTCTTAAGCTATAGATAATTTGTCTTTTACCTCCTATGCTCTCTTTAACGAGCCACTTTCTTGGCTAGTTGCTTAGCAACCTTCTGATGTAGTTTCTAAAACTCCTTAGCATGCAATAAGCCTAATTGACTTTCATGTCTAAGGGTAAGTTTGAATTAAGTCCATAGATGACCTCAAAAGGTGGCCTTCTTGTCGAGCTATGGGTAGAGCCGTTGTAAGTAATCACAATGATGGGTAGATATAGATCCCAATCATGTAGATTCTTCCTAACAATAGCTTAAAAGAGGTTGCTTACTATTCTATTGATAAGCTTTATCTAACCCATTTTTCTGTAGCTAGTAAGAGGTATTAAACATGAGCTTAGTGCCAAGCTTCTTATATAGTGTATACTAAAGGAAGCTCGTGAACTTTGAATAACAATTGGATACAATACTCCTCAGGAGTCTATGCAGTTGCATGATCTCCTACAAAGAGAAGATGGCAACAAATAAAGCATCATTGGTTTTGTGACAAGGGATAAAGTAGCTCATTTTCTCAAACCAATTGACTACTACCATAATAGAATCATGTTTCCAAGGGGTCTTGGGTAGGCCGAGCATGAAATCTATGTGTAGATTGGTCTATGGTTGCTTAAGTATGGGTAGAGGTGTATATTCTTTACATGGCTCCTTTCTCCCCTTGGCTTGCTTCTACACCTTGTATTACTTGAGAATTTTGTGTACATCCTTCATCATCTTAAGCCAATAAAATTGTTCTTTCAGTAACTCAACAGTTTTCTTCTTACCAAAATGAATGGCTTGGCCTCCAGCATGTACTTCTCGAAAAAGTAATTCTCTAGCTAAGCTATTCAGTAGAAATACTTGTCGACCTTTCATTAGGAACCATTGGCTCAAGCAGAACCCACCCATGACTCCCCCAATAATTCACTTGGACACTAAGGGTCTAGAATACAAGTTGTGCTCATACTAATTAGGTAGGATGTCAACCCCAAGTATCTTAGCCTGTAATGTTGTAATAAGAATATGTTAACGACAAAGGGCATCAGCTGCGATGTTTGCACTTCCCTTCTTATACCTAATGATATAATAAAAGGTTTCCAAGAACTCAATCCATTTAATATGGCATCAAGAGAGTTGCTATTAGCTTTAGAGTTGTTTGAAGGACTTATTAGCTGTATAGATGTTAAACTCTCTTGATAGCAAATAATGTTGCCAATTGTGAAGAGCTCAAATGAGGGCATAAAATTCCTTGTTATACGTTGAGTAATTTAGAGCACTACCTCTAAACTTCTCATTAGAAAATACAATAGGTTGGCATTCCCACATAAGGACAGCACTAATACCCACTCTTGAAGCATCATACTCCTATTCAAAAACTTTGTCGAAGTCAGATAAGGCAAATACTAGGGTAGAAGTTAACTTAAACTCGATCACATCAAAACTACTTTAAGCTTTCTTAGACCATTTGAATTCAAAGTCCTTTTTTGGTCAGCTTAGTCCATAAGGTAGCTAGGAAATTAAAGTTTCAAATGAATCTATGATAAAGTGAGGATAAACCATGCAAACTCTTAACTTCGGCAACACTGGTTAACATCAGCCATTTGAGAATAGCTCGGACCTTCTCATCATCAACCTTGATTCCTCCACTCGAGAAAACATATCCAAGAAATACTACCTTACTTTGGTAGAATACGCTTTTCTTAAAATTTCCAAACAATTGCTTAGTATGGAGGATATCAAATATAGATCTCAAATGTATGAGAAGAGAAATGAGGTTGCCACTATATACTAAAGTATCATCAAAATAAACGACAATACATTTACCAATTAAAGATCTCAAAACATGATTCATAAGTTACATAAAGGTGCTTGATGCATTTGTAAGCCCAAATGGCATCACCATCCACTTGAATAGACCGTCCTTCGTTTTGAAAGCATTCTTCTACTGATATCTAAGTATAATTTGGATTTGGTGATAGCTACTCTTCAAAACAATCTTAAAAAATAATTACACACTATGTAACTCATCAAGCATATCGTCTAATCATGGGATTGGATATTGGTACTTGATAATGATTTTATTAATTGCTTAGCTATCAATGCACATTCTTTATGAGCCATCCTTCTTCAGCACTAAGACAACCAGTATGACATAGGAGCTTATGCTCTCTAGGAGATATCTGTGCTCCATTAACTCGTTAACTTGTTTCTATAGCTCAGTTGCCTACTTAAGATAGAGTCTATAAGCAGGTTAGTTAGGTAGAACAACTCCAGGATGGTGTTCAATGCAATGCCCTATCCCTTTGATAGGATGTAATCCTCTCTGCAACTTGGTAAGAAACAAGTTGACATATTCTTGGAGCAATGACTACACCTTGGAAGATAATGCTCTAACATCCTTTAACTCAAGTAATCTTCTAAACAATAAGAGTATGAACACCTCGTCCTTAAAATCCTTAGAAAATTGCACTCAAGAAATCACTAAGGACTTCCTTTACAAGGATCTAAAACCTTCACTTAAGATTCTTAAACTTCTCTCAGGTTCATAGGAGTTAGTAAAACCTTCTTTCAATGCTTTTAGAACATGTAGGTATTCTTATGTCCATCGTGGAGCACTATCAAATCAAATAGCTAAGGTCGGCTAAGTAGTATGTGTGAAGCACACATTGGTAAGACATCGTACAATACCCGATCCTTATATTTGTCACCAATAGTGATAAGCACTCTAACTTGCTTGGTAATAAGCAATCGTCCCTTCTCATTAAGCCAATGAATTTTATAGGGCTTAGGATGAAGACAAGTTTGCAGTTTTAAAGCTTTCACCAGTCCTTGTGCTATGATGTTGGTGCAACTTCCTCTATCTATGGTCAAGGCACATAGATTGTCATTCACTCAGCAATTCATATGGAAGAGATTCTCCCTCTACTCATCTTCCCTTAGAACACTTGTACTAAGAATTCTTCAAACAACTAAATTAAGATATTATTCTCTTAATTTGGGTTGGGTAAGGGCCTTAAGATCTTTAAACAAATCGGTCAAACATAACTTGACACTCCCTTTTACTTCTTCTTCACTTATGCACTATACTTTGAATTAAGGTTTCTCTCCCTTGACGATCATAACTCGTTGGTTTAGACATGGATATGATACGTGTCCAAAACCTAGGCATTTAAAACACTTTATCTCTTAAGTCTTCCTAATTGAGCTCTAACCTTAATCCTTTTTTACCTCAAGCTCCTCGACCTTAGTCTTTCCTTAGCCATCATTAGGTCTACTTAACGTTTAACATTGAAGGTTAGTGTTGGAACTGTACTGAGCTTAGTCATATCTAGGTCGACTCAGCATACCAATTCTACACTACAAGCCAGGTTGGTTGCTTTATGCTCAGCTAACCTAATTTCACCTCTACCTTTTAAGCTTTTGTGAAACTTGAATAGTCTCATCTAGATTTCTAAGCCTCTGTACCTCTACTACATTAGCAATCTTAGATCTCATTCTAAAAATGAACCTTACTATTGTTGAAGATGTCAGAGCGTGTCATGTTTATAATGTTCTAGTACAAATCTACTCCTCAGAACTCTCTTCATCTCATTTTACACTTGGATTTCATATCGAGTTTACTGGTGTACATTCTAAAATTTCTTCCACTACATTGTTGCATATCTAGAAAATTCTAAAGTAGCTACTTAAATATGTATTAAGTCTTCGTAATCATAAAAGTCAAATATCTTTTCAATCTTTTCCTTCTACTCTAGATAGTCATAAGCACTATTAGGCTTATTAAAACTCGAAATCAGCACTTTGAGATGCTCACCTCATTTAGGGGTATGAATTTTGCACTTTTGAAATCCAACATACCGCTCTTCCTCCTCACCATATTCTTCAATTCCATCTAACTCAAGTCTCCTCCTTGCAAATCTCTTAGAATGTTAAGGTGGAGCTAGGATTACATTAATAGTTTCTAGTGCTCTAGATTTGGTTACTTATCTTCTCGGCTTATGTCTCATATCTTAGCCTCTTTCCTCACATCTTGGCCTCGTTCATTAACTCTCTCTAATGCCTTAGTCTCTACTACCCTTTGTATAGAGATAGCCAGGTTTGCCATAATAGTACTAAGGTTTTGCAATTTTTCTTCAAAAGTTCATAGGTTTTGTTAGGTAACACAACTACAATCATAAGTATCACTTTCAGCATCATTAATCTGTCCTCGAACATTAAGACTTAACATTCTCAATATAAAACTTCAAAGAATCCAATACTTGATAGAAGGTTATACCTAACTTTCATAATGTGATATCGCATAGTAACTTAAGGACTTGCTCTACTTTTCCACTAAAGAATAGATTATAATAGAATATACACTATAACAAGGAGTAATTAATATAATACTTATTCTTAGGCCACAACATCTATCGCATTTTAGCGTGGCACATGATGCATCCTCACACAAGAATACATGTTTAAAACTTAACTCAACCTACTCATTCATTAAAAGAAGACTTTATTTATATGATAATAGGGTTACGACATCGAAGTTTGGTTGGATTTGGTTACAACTTATAAGTATAACCTAATATTTACATCAAAACATAAACGATTCTTTTCTTTTGTAATCTTCAAAATAGTAAGATTCCTAGCTTAATTTAGGTTCTATCCAAAAGTCACCGACTCTAACTCATACGATCAGTATACATCACCCCTAGTGTTAGGCTCTTCACAATGTTGTTAACCTGAGGATAAAACATTTTATCCTCTCAGCTACTAAAGTTGAGTAAGAGTGGATAAATAACAACACAATATAGGTAATATCATAACTAAAACATTTCAATCATAACTAGCACTTTCAACTTCACACATACATTAGCCCAACTAGGCATTTATTACTAGTAATGCAGCATGCTATGCTCATGCAAGTATCATGCATTAGTATCAATATCTTATGCCTTTCTAATATCCTCATATGGTTTGTTAACATAGCCAGGTATCCAGAAACAATATCTAGGAATCTAAGGCTAAAAGGAGTTGCCTAGAAGTGAGACCCCTAACCAAATTAGATGACATACTATAGTCTATCAATTCAAAAAGGCAATAAGGAGCTAATTAGGAAGAGAACCCCTAACTTTGTTTTAAAAAATTAGACAACACACTGTAATTTACCAAATTAGACTAATAAAATAGTTAATATGTTTGAGCAATGAGAATATATATGTTTTCAAAAATTGAGTTTATAAAGCAATGATTTTTCTTAACCACATGGAAACTACATTCTAAAAATTCTGACCCATAGTTCCCTTTTTATGCTACACCATGCTATGATATGCAATAACAACTTAAGTATATCATCCAATAGCATTGGTCTTTGAATGTTATTAAACCTAGTTATCTAATTCTAGTTTTCAAGCTCTTTTTAGTAGAAATCTAATATCTTACTTAAGGTTCACTTAGGTGAATACCTAAAAGATTGGGTTAGCAATCACTCAATTTTCCAAATTAGTACAATCAATCATAAGTACCACATCAATACCTAACATAACAGCATTATAGTCTAACCAAAATATATTTACCATCATTCAAAATAACTACATCAACATCCACTATAGTAGCATATCAGTTCACCCAAGATATATTCATATCCAATCAACATAGTATCAAATGGTACAGATTGTTATGAGTAGCGATATATCTACTCCAAGCATGGGTTAGATCTACTTACCTGACCTTATTGTAGTGTAAAATCATAAGCTTCGCTACATGTTCCTTCTTTACTTATCATACTTAGGAAAAAATAACACAATTTTCAAATCAACTATGGGTCAAACAAACTCTTATAAGCTTTCATTACCGCATTTTTAAACTTCATTCAATCGTATCTTACTAATTCCATATTCGATTTCAATAAAATTTATATTGTCACAGTCTTTATTTCAAGTGCCATTGACATATTTTAAGAAACAAGATTGATCAATATGATCATAAGCTCGCAAATGTACTTTCTCACTACTGACTTAATAATACACTATCGTAACTCGACAATTAGCCTCAATAAGGTTTGGTTTTAAACTAAAAATCTTAAAAATTATACTTTCCAAACTTGAACAACATCTATTATATACATGAAATATTGATCTTGCACTATCTTATCAATTATCATAATAATATTATTTATTGTGTTACATATTAAGTCAATATATAAGCTTATATTAAGAAAATACAAAACAAATAGTATACTAACCTGATTGAGTCCACAAAAAATCTTATAGACTCACAAAAATATTTAGTTCAATTGTTAATGATTAATTACATTAAACAAGCTATTGTATATTTTTACTTAAATAGTGGTCTTAGTTCAAAATTATGAAAAATTAAGGAAAATAAATAAATTTATGTGTGAGATAAAAATTAAGTGTTCCAAATACCCTTATAAACTTCCAAAATTCAAAACTTGTAAGTGTCATTCATTAATTTTATCAAAAATAATTATTTCAATAAAGAAGCAAAATTGACAGTTTTATCCAAAATAATTATAAAAAATAGTAAACATGATTATTTTAAAAAATACTTATGACCACAATTAAAACGTTACATTAAGTGCATTATATATTAAAATTGAACTTGAAACAACATCATTTAATATTTCCAAAAATTAATTAAAAATTTGTCCAAATAAGACATTTTTTTAAAGACCCTATATTTCAACTAATTATTTAATTTAACTAAAATTAATAAATTAATATACACCTAAAATAATGCTTGAAAACCAAATTTCATAATTAATTAACATCATTTGATATTTTTAGAAATTAAAAGAACTTACAGGCAAAAAAAGTGTTTGCTTAAACTAGCGATCTCCAGCAACAATCCTTGTTGGAAACACCTCCCTCTTGGCCTACTTTTAGACCACCAAGCCACTTCACGTCAGGTTATTGATAGCTTATTAAACCCCCCTTTCAACTTGATTTGTCCATATTTTTTGTTCTATTTTTATTTTATTTTATTTTTCTAATTTTCTAAAATTATGTTATTATGTTTTTGACTTTCTAAAATATTGTAAATAAGGTTTAGAGTCCTATTTATAGGGTTTAGAATTTTTGCATGTCAAAAAGTGGGTTGACAATTGTCATTTCCCCATTTTCCTACTTGTTGACGAGACGTTATATGTCATTTCCTTATTAATCTTATAATAACTCATTTTTTAAGTTAGTCCCATGCTGCTACGTCATTTGATGACTCAACAAATTATTTTCTAGAATATTTTTTACTGTTTTCTATTAAATTTAACTTATTTTAATAATTTATTATTATTATATGTATATATTTAATACTTATAATGCATATCATATGTAAATACATGTATATTATATATAATTCACTTCATTTATTATTTTTATAAGTTAAATAATTTATCTCTAATATCTTACTATATCTAAAAGCTTAAATTTGATATTTTTGATAGTTTATCAGTTTTATCGATAAATTGATATTTTTATCAAATTTATGCTTTTATATAACTTATTTTAAGAAATTGATTTTACTTGAATACATCATCTAACTTTTCTAGCTTTATTGTAAAGTTTAAACTAAAACAGATAATATTACTTGATGCCCTAAATTTAAGGGTTTAGATCCTAGGGTTATCACATTAGCTAAAAAACATAAGGTATTACAACCTTAAGCTTTGTTACCAGGATTATATGTGAAGCAAATAAATAATGTCTTGTGTTAACCAAAATCGAATGTCATTTAAAAAGTGAAGCTCATGACATGCTTGGAATATTATTTAAAGTGATATATGCTTAGTAAATAAAATTTATATATTATAAACATATAGATAAGAAAGGATCGTGACATGGAATTAAGCCTTATAAAAATTTAAGAAAATCTTTATAGAAGCTTACAAATATGGCATAATGCATATTAAATATATAAAAAATTAAAAAATTAATTAATAAAAGGTGGTTTTTTGAAAAAGTAAACTGCAAATGGTCTTTTGTCTCCTAAACAAGGGGCAACTCATGGCTAGAGAAATTAAAATAAGGATGGCACGTAGTATTAAATGGCAAAATAAAGGGAGACTATGGTTTTAGAACATAGTTTTCTTCAAACCACTTAACATATGGCAAGTCTGTCTCTCACACCACTCACCATATAAACACCAAACCTACTCATTTCATACTCTTTGGATAGATTAAGAGCTTAAGAAGGTAAGGTAACAAAATTTGGAATTTTTTAAAAAAATTAGGAATATAATAGGAAAATTAAAAAATTAGTACAAAATCTAAGCACTCGTGGAAACCTTGTGAAACGACCACTTGGGAATGAGTAGCCACCATCACTAGGCTCTAAAAGTAACACTTAGGTGGATTAGCAAGGCCTTAATGATACATGGTGGCTAGAGCTTGTAGTGGTGGTAAATTCTAATTTTTACCTAGTTTTCAATAATTTTTTAAAAATAGTAAATTAACTTGAAAAGTTATGAAAAATTGTATTCTTAGGTTTTTTTTTTGTATACTTTCATGGAAAAATATTAATTTTTTAAAATATGCATGTTTTATATATTGCTTTTAAGAAACGAATTGTTTAAAGCATATTTTTAATCTAATTTTCAAAAAGACAAATGATCTTGTCTTTAGCTGGAACTTTTTTCTATAGGCTCTTCATAATATTTACTATTAATCTATGTCAAAAGTTTTCCCAAATTTTCTTTGTAGATTCTTGTTACTTTTAATTTATTAAAAACTGCCAAATTTGAAAATTTAGGAAATTAGTCGATTTTCAAGTACTTGTAGTCAAATATGACCTTTATTCATATTTTTAGTACTAAAATGATATTTTATATGTATGCATGAGTTTTTGGCTGAAAAAGTGGTTAAACACGTGATTTATCACCATTTCACAGGTCGAAAGTAATATTTTTGTGAAATTGAAATGGTGATGTATTGGAAAACAAGCATGTACCGGGTTTTGAAAAATTATCAAAATATGAAAATGATCTTAGGAATGGTTTTTATGTCCATAACTTGGTGAGTCTTATCATCATTTGGTTTTGTAGAAGCTTCCACAAAAGGTTGCCTATGGAGTTCTTGTAATAGTCAGTAGAAGCATCCATAGAAGGTTTCTAGTAGGATAGCAAATTAAGTGAACTAAAATGTGTTCAAGTAGAAGTTTGAGTAGAAGGTTCTTTGGTAAAACATAAATTGAAAGCTAAAAGTAAAATATGAGTAGAAGCTTCCCTATCCATGAATCTTAAGACTAACCTTAAGTAGAAGGTTAAGTAGAAGGTATAAGTAAAGAAGTTAAAAAGGATCCTTCCTTAGTAGAAGGCTATGTAGAAGGTTATGTAGAAGGCACTAGGTACTAATGAAATGCTCTTACCTAAAAAGCCAAGGTATGCACCCTTAATTTATAAACACTATTAAGCTTTAATGAATCAATTATGCAACTTGAATAAGCACTAAGTGTAAATTTTAATCATAGGTTTCTTAAATAATAAGAAGCTTGAAGACACTACTAAGGGTGAAGGACGCTAGTACTAGGTAAGTGGATATTGTATATTTTGTAGTAGACTTATGTTTACTTATTAGGTTGCAAGTTATGTGGTTTATGTGATATGTACTTGATTGATTGAGCTTCATTCTAAATTCTTAGATTGATGTTTGCTGATTATGTGATGTCCTTAAACATATAATTGATAAAGGCATATTTTACTCATATTTTAGTGTGTGAATTTGGTTGAATTATTATTGATTTTATAGAAATTATTAAGAAATGGTACTTAAGTAGTCTCATTTGGATATTTCAGGTCTTGGAGGATTAAAAATGGAAATATAGTCAATTTGGAAGAGTTTTATGCAAATGAACAAAGTTTGAATTGATCTACGGCACTAGGGAATCGAAGGTAGCTAGCCTTAGGCTGGCCTACACTCTACACTAGCACCTTTCAAGTTCTATATTGTTAGCCTGACTTCTATACTACTGGCCTTCATGGCCAGCCATTAGGAAGATGATATCCATTCGAAAGCTAACCTTTGTTTTCTCCATAAATAGCCATGTGATTGATATTTTAGGGGACATTTTCATCTTTTTTAGAGTTAGAGAATCTTAGAAGCAGTTAAGAGTTATTTTTGAAGACTTTTTCTTTTGAAATTCAAGGATCGTTGACAAGACTTTGCTTTTGCTACGGAAATCATCCTTAAAGTTGCAATTGAAGTTTATTCATCATAATTACAAAATTGGCGATCTCTATTCTATATATTTATGCAATGTTGTAATATGCTTTTATTTTTAATTATAATTTTCTTTGTATATTCTATTATTATATGTGGTTTCATTTTAATCTCCATGGCTAGCTACGTTTAATTTGTGAGAATTGATGAAACCCTAGAAAGTTGAAATGATAATTGTAGTCATGTTATAAGGTTAATAGATGTATGATTAATTCATGATTGCAATTTCTATGATTTTGATTATTATTCTCTAATTGGTTATAATTATTAGCAACACTATTAATACAGGAGTTGATAGGGTTTGTTAGAAATTATTAATTAAATTGATTGGCTAATGTAGGAGCGACGTTAATTAGATTAATTAGAAATTATCCAGGTATTAATGCGATGTCTCGAGTTAATAATTTACGAAGAGATTAGGGATAGTTAATTTAGAGCATTAGTCGATCATAGCATCGGAGATATATGATTGTGATTTAGGGTTTACTATTAATTGGAGATGTGGGAGCTGACTAATTAATTAGAGGTTTAAGTCCATAAGTTTTAAGGGTTGATAATTTAACTTGAACGACTGTATAGCTATTAATTTATATAACATGATGGAAATTTGATTTGCACAACTAAGGTTGATTTTGTTTTTCCTACATTCTCAATTGATTGCTTAGTTTTAGATAAATTAACGTAATTTTCTTTTTGACAGTTTTAGGGTAATTAGAAATTAGTTAATTCACAATTTAATTTTGATTGTCTAAATATTGATAAGAACTATCATAAGATTAGTACTTTTTTAGTCTAAGAGAAATTGACTATCTTACTCACTTTTTATTACATAATTTCGACCCAGTATACTTCTTAGAGTATTTGCTATTTATTTTTATATATAGTTTAAGCAGATTAGTAATGGATTAACTGTGCTTGGTTTTGACTCTTAAGTTTGTTGCCATGAACGTATTGATTGAATGATATTTGTTATGATGCATTCAAACTATGAAAAATTTTAGCAAAAGGTTCAACTTTCAAGGTGTTCGCTTAAGCAAACCTAACATTAGGTTAAAGATTGAGGCAATAAGAGTCTAAATGAGATTAAAGTAAATTAAAATTATAGTTGATATAAAGGTCAAACATTTTGCTTGATGTGGTGTTTAACACATCATTGGTGCATTCATGGTATGGCATGAAAAGGACATATGGGTTAGAAATTTGAAAAGAAATTGTTTTTCTAAATGAGTACTCGATTTTGCATAAAAGCTTGATTTTTCATGACTTCGATAAGTTAGAATTTTGAAGCATATAGGCTTACATATGCTCAAGTGTTTCACCTTCATCACTCAATGTGTGATTTCCTTTGGTTTAATAGTGTTGTTCCTTGTTTGTGGTACAGGTTAGGGGTTGGACTGCCATGCAGCTCCTTGCTATCATTATAGGTTCTTGGACATTGCATCTAGATGCCTGATTGAGTCGACCAATCAAATGAAAAATGAGACTAAGACATTGGATATTGGATCGATACCGATGCATTAGCTCATGTGCATGAGCATGGCATGTATTTTTACAGAGACCTCGCAAGTGGCATAATATTGTTTGACTAAATATGCACTTCTAATATGTTATAATAACAAGATAAGCACATGTTGTATTGTGTGTTTTATCTACTCTCACTCATTTAATAGTGAATTGAGTGGATATGTGTTGTATTCGTAGGTAAAGGCGAAGAATAGGAGGGATGCTACCACTATTGGGAAGAAAGATTTTGATAGTGCCTAAGTTGGAGTCAACCGCTTTGAAGGGCTTGTTTTTTATGATAGACTTAGATAGTCGTTATATATAAATTTTTGTAAAAAGAGTTAGAAAAACTATAATAGTTGGTTATACAAAATTGTAAATATGTAAAGTGTCATTTGTAAGGCTAGACTCCATTAAAACCCTTTAATTATGTAAGTAAGTTATTATATATATATATATATATGTAGCTTAGTTATTTGGTTTATTATAGGTTAGTTATGCATGTGTCATTTAGGGCTAAATTGGGATGTAGCACATATTTAAGTGGTGTTAGAGCATAGTTGGGGACAATAGAACTAGATACGTATGAGATGTGTGAGGTAGTTCGGAATTGTGTTGATTTAGCTTTATTTAGAAGAAATTGTTGTATAGAAGTTAGTTAAGTTAGTAAAGACTATTACATAAGAGATTACTAAAGTTAGTTATGTTAAACTTGTTACTTAAGAAGATAGCTCATATGTGAGAAAGTAAAGCCCCTGGTTTTTTAGCTACATCAATAGGGCTAACAAAGGAAGAACCATAAGGACCTTAGCACCTATAGAATTAAACCCACAAGCAATAGAGATGGTGCAATAATTTGTAGCTACATTGGTAGGACTTAGAGGGATAAATAGGGGTAAGGTGGCTTAGATTTAGTGCTTGGTAAAGACCTTTGATGATCTTAATACAAATCCTTTAGTTGTAGAAGAATGGATTGATTTATTGGAAAGGTTATTGGACATGCATGAGGTTGAGGAGAGAAGGAAAGTGAGGATTGCTGCTATCTTGGTGGATAGATGTACAAGTGAACGGCAGAGAGATGAGAAGCAACCTATGATAGAACCAATTGATTAGAGCACATTTAGAAATGTATTTCTCAAGCGATGTTTTCCTAAATGTGTAAAAGAGCATATGTGTGAGGAGTTCTACAAATTAAGGAAACAAGGGAGAACAATTGAAGAATATGAAAAAGAGTTTAATAGATAGTTGAAGTATTCCCCATAGATAGTACATAATGATGAGGTTGCTAGATTGGGCACGTTTAAGGTAAGATTAGATCCATATTTTCAAGATGAATTAGAAGGGACTATATTTGTGCAATATGCAGATGTTATTACTAAGACTCATTTGATCAAGTAACTTTGTAAGTTGCAAAAGCAGGCTAATGAGCTGGAGAGTAGCAGGACAAAGTTTGAGGGAGGTTATAGCCATAACAATAAGTCAACTAAAGGGAAAAAGCTATACTAACCCTTAGGGAGAACTAGAAAACTTTAGGGGAAAGTACCTCTTTGTTGGAAATGTGATGGTAGGCACCGACCAATAAAATGTCCTAAATTGCAAGGGAAATGTTTGGTGTAGAGAAGTTGGGCATATAGCTAAGTAATGTCAAAATCTGAGGGCATGTTTTGTTATAGGTGTACATAGAGAGAGCATAACATTTCTTAGTATAGAAGATCAAGAGAGATAAGGCCAAGGCCTTCAGCTTAAGGTTCAGTATGTGTAGTACAACAAGAGGAGGTTAGAGATGCCAATGTGATAGCAAGTACGGAATTCTTAAATTATGTGCTAATATAGAGTTTCCTTTAACTTAATAAGTAGGAGCAGTTTGTTGTAGAAGTTATAGTAAAAGGTCTCCTCAATGTGAATCTCAATTAAATATATGCAAAATGGTAATAACACACCATAGTAGAAAAATGATATGAGATAATCTAAGAAATGAAACTTGAAAATGTAAAATGTGGAATATTGGAAATGTATGCTACTGGGCATTTTGAATGCATACATATGGAGAATTGTATAACAATGACCGAGTTGATAAGGAGATTTAATAAGAGATTAGAAATCATGGATACCTAGAATAAAGTTGTAACGATCCTTACAATTCGTAATTGTAATTTTGAACTATTGATTGGATTTAATGGATTATATTGGTAATTCAAAGATTTAGCCATATATTTAAAGTCATGATTAGAAGTAAACGTGAATACTGAAATGAAATTGTTGTTTCACTGTCTAGAGAAATATGCTTTGCGTGGAAAGTTGCCAAATTGCAAATGCAATGGTGATAATGAGATCATGTCATCAATTACATTTGAAGCATAAATTTTGAGTTGTACTCATCTTGATAGAACATAGGAATGAATATATGAATACGATTTTGAGAGTTTTAAAATTGTATATAAACTATTGATGTACTAAAATTAAGATGAGTTATATGAATGCTAATGATGCAGATTTGAATGAATCTAGGAATGATATATCATAGATTAAAAGAAGAATGAATAACATATAAATGATGATAGCATAAATGAGCAAAGAGGATCCATCATAAGACTTATAGAGTAATGGTGTGAATATACCCTAGGTCCTTATACTTTGATATATGTAAGGAATATAGGAAGATAATGTAAGAAAAACAAAAGGCTAAGGGGTTTGTTGAAGAGAGCACCAAACAATAAGATTTAAAGAAGATATTAAGTATACAACAATCACAAATTTTAATGATTTGATGGTAATCCTAACTAATTTTCTCTAAAATAAGCAGATTCATATGTGAGTAGAAGTGATGGGTACAGAATGAAGAAGTTATAAAAGATAACTAAGAGGTACTTTGGATCTATAATGATACTTTCAGAAGGTAGAAGATGGAATGGAAGTTTAGTAGACCTAATAAATGGGAGTATAGCAACATAAAAGTTAATATTGAGAATTCTTCAGTTTTAATCACAATATAATGATCATTGAGCATTGCATTGGAGACTATTTTGAAAAGTATAAAAAAGATATACTAATTCAAGCATTAAAGATATAAAAGTTAATGAAGGAAAACCTGTTGAGATAACAACTTTATGTCTCGAAACTTAGAAGTTAACGTGAAAGATCCGATGGCTTGATAGTTTCAAATCAGTGATTGAATGATTGAACTAAATGGACTAAATTAGTTATCCTGAGACATTTTTTGAGTTATGGATTAATGGTCTAAGTTTAAAGGTAAATAACAAGATAATATAATTAAATTGGTATCACCTTTTCGCTAGGAAATCTATACCATGTAATGTAATCAATCTATTAGAACAAACGCTATTAACTTAGAAGCTGATGTTGATGGGATTGCTAAGGCCAAAGAATGTTAAGTTAGGGGCCTAAGTTGTACACCTGTTAGAGGACTATTAGGATTAAATATATTATTTTAAATGTGAGCACAATAATATGTAAGGATATCTTTTAAGGTGATGAATAAGTCAAGAGGAGCTATGGAGATAAATATTAACAATGTGAATAAGACTAAGTCCATGGATGATGAATAATAATGAAGAGAAGCAGGTTATTTGATATTAAGGGCAACAATATTGAAAGGCACCAATAGATAAATACCCTTGGTAAAGAATAAAATAATGATGAGGGGATTTGCTTTTTATTGTGAAAAGGAAATATGACTAGAAAGGTATAAGAGTTATTTTTTAGGTATTCATATGTACACCAAAATATGCTTAGATGATTTATAGTATGACAATTGTGAGATCCTTGTAATAGTCACATTGGAATAAGAAAAAAATTTTATTAAGAGAAGATATGTTGTAAGTATAATCGGAATCAGGATCAATCATAAAATGTGATAAAAAAAACTTAATGACTAGGAACAAAATCTAAGAGATCTTGAGTCACTTTATGGAAAGACTGAAAGACTAAGAACAATAAGGCCATAAGGTTATGAGGGTGAGTAAGATGATAAGAGGCTTGATTTATGAGTTCAAGTGTACACAATACAAGACTGATATAGTGAAATAATATAAAAAGATATGAAATTATAATTGTTTGTAGAAGTTGTTAGAATTGAAGCCTTAATAACAATTGATGATTATGATGCAATATGAAAATCGAGTTGTATAGTGAAAGCATGATGAGATACTTGGAATTTGTAATAAATGGGGACAATTGAGTTTTAAGAGTGAAACTTTTTGTAAGGAGAGTAGGATATATTACCCTTGGGTTTCAAACCCCCAAAATTAAGGTATCAGTCGATGCCAACCGAGTCAAGTGAAATTTTATAACTAAGCCGTAGAGTTTAAAAGAAATTATTTTGCAATGTTGAATTCTTAAAGTAATATGCATATGTAAAGCAATTAAATAATATTTTAGGTTTACCGAAATCAAAAGTCATTTAGAAAGTGAAGCTCATGACTATGCTCAAAATATTATTTAAAGTGATATATGCTTAGTAAATATAATTTACATATTACAAACAAATAAATATGAAAGAATTGCGACATGGAATAAAGCCTTGTAAAAGGTTAAGAAAATCCTTCTAAAAGCTTACAAATATGGCATAATGCATATAAAATATAAATAATAAATAAATGAATTAATAAAAAGGTGGTTTTGGGAAAAAGTGGGCTATAAATAGTTTTTTATCTCCTAAACAAGAGGTAAACGATGGTTTGGGAAATTAAAATAATGATAGCACATGGTTTTGAATGGCAAAACATGAGAAGAACATAGTGTTAGAACATGATTTTCTTGAAACCACTTAATACATGGCAAGTTTTTTCCCCCACACCACTCACGATGTAAACACCAAACCTACTCATTTCATACTCTTTAGATAGATTAAGAGCTTAGGAAACTTTAAGCAAAATATGAAATTTTCAAAAATATTAGGAAAATAGTAAGAAAACTAGAAAAATTAGTACGGACTCTAAGCACTCATGGAAACCAAGTCAAATCACCACTTAGGAATGAGCAGCTACCATCACTAGGCTCTAAATGCAATGCTTAGGTGCATCGATAAGGCCTTAGTGGTGCATGGTGGTTGGAGGTTGCGGAGGCAGTGAGTTCCAATGTTCATCTAGTTTTAAATTATTTGTTCAAAATAGTAAATCAACTTGAAAAATTGTATTCCTTAGTTATTTTTGGTATACTTTTATGGAGAAATATTAGTTTTTTATGATATGTATGGTTTATATAGTGTACTTAAGAAATGGGCCGTTTCGAGCATATTTTTTATCTAATTTTCAAAAGGGCAAATGATGTTGTTCCTAATGAAACTTTTTTCTATAAAGTCTTCACAATATTTATTATTAAGCTATGTCAAAAGCTTACCCAAATTTACTTTGTAGATTCTTGTTGCTTTTGATTTTTCGAAAATTGCCATGTGTAAAAATTTAGGAAATTAGTTAATTTTCAAGTACTTTTAGTCAAATCTGATTTTTATTCATATTTTTAGTACGAAAATGATATTTTATATGGATGCATGAGTTTTCGAATAAAAAAGTGGTGAAACATGTGATTTATCACATTTTTACTAGTCAAAAGTGGTGTTTTTACGAAATTTGAATGGCGATGTATTAAAAAATGAGCATGTACGTACTTTTGAAAAATTATCCAAATTTGAAATATGACCTTAGGAATGATTTTACTACTAGTTGTGTCCAAAACTTGTTGAGTCTTAATGGTTACATAGAGTCTTAATAAGCTATGTCAAAAGTTTCCCCAAATTTACTAATGAAATGCTTACTTAAAAAGCTAAGGTATGTACCCTTAATTTGCAAACACACTTAAGCTTTAGTGAATCAATTATGCAACTTTAAAGCACTAAGTATAAATTTTAATCATAGGTTACTTGAATAACAAGAAGCCTGAAGACACTACTAAAGGTGAAGGATGCTAGTATGTGGTAAGTAGATATTATATGTTTAGCAATAGACTTATGTCTACTTATTAGGTTACAAGTTACATGGCTTAAATGATATGTGCTTGATTGATTGAGCTTGATTATCAATTCTTACAACGATGTTTGCTGATTATATGATGTCCTTAGATATGTAATGGATTGTGTTCAGACCCTATAGGGGGCTAGTAAGATTGACTAAAATTTTCATATCATGTATGTTCTCATGACACATAAATCGCCTTACAAGTCAAAGGTTACAAGAATCTAAATAATTTATTGCTAGGATTTCCAATTTTTAATTAATTACCATGTTGTAAAATATAAATAGCTATAATCCCTTACTAAAACAAAAGATTAGGTAGTAAAAGCATAAAATTTACACTTAATGTAAATATAAAAGTAGTATTTACATTTAAATTCTCTGAAAAATTATACAATCTATCTTTAGTTCTAACCTCTAAAACATTTTAATACTTACTCTCAAAGCTCAATTCTTAACCTATACTTGATTATCGATCAACCTACATAAGAAATTTTTGGAGAGTAAGCTATACAAGCTTAGTGACATATCCCTTATACTATACTAGCAAGTAGGTTATTAAACAATTAATTAATAGACATATGAATGTATAGAAAAGTAGTATACCAAACAATATATGCAGTTAACCAATACTGCATATAATATTGGAATTAACACCCTCTAAAGTAAGGGTTCGAGGTACATCGACACCAATCACAATTGAGTTTTAACACTTGGGTTTTTAGCCATAAATTTAAATTTTGTATTTCATGAGATACATTTCTATTTTAAAGAAATTTAATAGTACAAAAATTTCTAATTCTAGCGGGTAAGGTAACCCTTGCAGTTTACACTCATGCCCTACAGTGAAGGTCTCTAGGCATGACCCTTAGCTAGATGGTTGGCATCTCTAGCATCTAGGATTGCACCGTACTAAAACACTTTAATTCAATATATAGAAACGATCTTTGTAAGATCTCTCTTTACCTCCGTATGAGGTGATAACTAAAATAAGTAATGCAATGCATGATTGATGCATAATCTTTTTAATTTAAGATAAGATAAATATAATTGAGTCAAATTATTGGGTGACCAATCAATATCAGCAAACCATTCAAATTACGTAACAGTCAATCATAAAACCAAATCTTCAATTATCATAGTTAATAGTATATTGCATATTAATCAACGAATATTAGACACATACATAACTCAAAGCCCCATACATCAGGTTATCAATATTTAATTTAGGTATATTAATTACAAGCACAATATAAATATAAAATCATCGGAGTACTCACTTGACCAAAGTGGATATGACTCCTAGTAATCAACAAGTAGTTTTCTTTCTTGATCGATATCTCCTTATAAATAGATATAAGAGGAACCTAATGAATATCTAGACGTAATGCTAGATAGCTTAACTAGTTTATTATCTATCTTATAATTCCCATTTTACTCAAGTATTATATCACTTTTAACTTTTTTTATTTTATCTTTTATCTTTATATTCTTATAGTAGATTCTTATTAAGTTTAATTGTGTTATTTGGTTAAACTTTTCAATGTTATTTTAAATTGCTTAACTTACTCATTGTGATGTTTAGGAAATATTATTTTATCGTATATGTAATAATATCCAATTTAATCATATAAGTGATACATTCAAATTAATAACATTATATGAGTGCGAGTTTTCTTGCTATTCATAAGTTTTATATTAGTATATTGTTATATTATAATTTAATTACAGTTTCTATGTATAACAAGATAGTTACTAATATATATTAGGTTAGACTAGATAAAGTAATTAAGTTAGTTAAAATAATAGAGTTTGGTGAAAATATTGAAATCGTATATTTAAACAGCTAAAAACTTCAACTCAGCTGTGCTGTAGTATTTTCTAAAGATTATATTGTGTTTGTATGTATAATACTTTAATTATTATTTATTTTTTTAAAAGAATTTTGTATTTTATAGTTATGTCTTATTCATGCTTTATAATATGTGTCTATTGTTTCCTTTCATAGGAAATGATATACGTATATTTGTAAATAATTGTGTTTAGTTACTTCTTTATTTAATTGAAGTTTTATTTTAGTTATTTATTTGTAAATCTTATCACTTAAATAATGTAATCAACTTACTCTTATCTCTTAGTTTTATCCAAATCTTAAATCTCATATAACTTTTTCATTCTAACTTCATTATTTATAAATTTATACTTGATTCCTATTGTTTCTTAATGTACATTCATGTAGCAAATCCATTTTAAACGTTAAAAACCCATATTTTTCAAGATAAGCCTAAATTGTTATAAATTTAATTATTTTGTCTAAAATATTTTTAGTTATTAATTTTCGAGTTTTCTTCATTATTTTACAACTTAATTAATTTGTAAGTTTATATTTTTTTATAATTTCATATTTTTAACTTTAATTTATGTAGTCTTCATTATTTTCTTATTTTAAGCTCAATTTAATATTTATTTTAATTTTGTTATTATTATTAATTCACATAATTAATTTTATTATTATTACTTAATTATTTTGAAGTTTGTGGTTTAATTATTCAATTGGATATATTTGCTAACGTGGCATGTTTTGATTGGTCTACGTAGCACTTTATTAAGTTTTCATGATTTTTTTATATTTCCTAAATTTTATATTATTATTAAATATATTTATATCTTTGATATTTGATTAATTACTAAATTATAGGCCTTAATTATGTATTATAGTTTTAGCCCATAATATATGTTTATGTATCTTATATTATATTACATTAAATAAATATATTTTGTATAAGTACAATTATACTTATGTACTTATGTGTTGATGAAAAATACTTATATCCTCAATTATTTTATTATGTTTGATATTTTATGGTTTCTACCTATGTTTAATATATTATTATATACGCTCATACATGTACATATGTACTTATGTATTCTTATTTATATTATTATACTTATTATACTATTTGGTACACTTATACTTAGTATATTAGTATATGTACTTATATGTATATACATGTTACATACGTATGTCTATATTTGTAGGCATACATATGTACACATATTTATATATGTATCATACTTTTGTTGTATGTATTTATGTATGTGTACATGTATTTATATCTAATTTTATATGTACTCTTATATACATATATTATATGTATTTTTATATTTTCTTGATGTATTCTTCAGAAATTTTCAATATATATAATATCTATACATACTCATATTTTCAGTTTTATACCAATACATATATATATTAAGTATTTTATAAATATGTGTCAAGTACATGTTAAACTATATATATATATATATATATATTCTTACACATGTATTTACACATATAGATATATATATTTCTCACCAAATACATATACATAACACATAAACCAACATACAATCCTTTGTACTACATATACTCTAATACATAATACGTCTAAATACATATACACATAAAAGGAAATACATTACCTTAAATTTACAAATAAAAATAGAAATACATAAAGAAATACTGAATTATTTGAAGCTTAGAAGATGGAAGTTGAAGCTCCTTATTTCCTTCTTGGTTGCGGAATTTGATGATGATGCAGTAGAGGATGATTTGTAGAAATTAGGTAGAAGTGTAAATAAGGGAATTAAAGAAAATGAAAAGAAAGAAGAGAGTGAAATGTTGTGTGTATATGTGTGTGTCAACCACTAGAAGGGTATGGAAAGGTGAAATGTGTGTATGTTTCCATTAAAAATGAAGAAAGTGGTAGAAAGATCTTATCGGGCCTTTGTGCATATGATAAGGAGATGAAAAAGGAAAGAGAAAGAAAGAAGTAACTTAATCAACATGTTTGACTTGGTCAACTCCTTGAATATTTTATATATTATACATATAAATAATTTGGAAATGAAAAGAAAATAGAAAAAAATAGATAAAGAGGGAAAATAGAAAATTAAATAAAATAAATCGATAAACATATATTAGAATTTCCTTACACATTTCTAGCACTATAAAAAATGTTTAGAATAGTAAATAATATAATTTCAAGGTAAACTATAAATGATGTTATTAATATTTACTGTACATTATCTAAATAACCAATAAGATATAAATTAACATTATACTAGTTTATCTATGTAAATATAAGGTTAATATTAATTATAAATATTTATGAATTATTGTATTATTGTTATTTTTATAAGTATATAAAAGTTATCTCTAATTGTTCACTGGCGATTTTATGTAATTTAGTATATCATTCAGTTATTTGGTTTAATGAGGGTTTTATTACCTTCATAGAAAATTAGTGTATTTATAAGTTTAAAGCTTTAGTTTTAGGGTTTTGATCATGTTCAAGGTCAATCTCTTATAATTACAAATATTTAGGGTTTAAGATTTTCGTATGTAACTAGAGTTTCGATTAATAAGTTAGATTTTTCCATATTTGTTTTAGGTTTAGAATTAAAATTTTAATTGGTTTTAAATTTATCAGCTCTATTGACTTAAGGAAATTATTTACAATAGACGAGTTTGATTCTATATTCAAAAGGCTAGATTTGTAGGTTTTACAGATTACCTTTTCTTAATTTTGAATCTTGAGTGTGTTGCCATGAATATATTGATTGAATGATATCTGTTATGATGCATTCAAACTATGGGAAACATTAGCAAATGGTTCAATCTTCAAGGTGTTCGCTTAAGCGAACCTGACACTATGCTAAAGGTTAAGATGAAAAGAGCTTTAATGAGATTAAAGAAAATTAAAATTGCTGTTGATATAAAGCTCAGACATTTTACTTGATGTGGTGCTTAACACATCATTAGTGACATATATGGCATGGTATGAAAGGATCCTATAGGTTAGATATTTGAAAAGAATTGTTTTTTTTTTTTTAATAGGTACTTGATTTGAGAAAAAGCTTGATTTTTTGCGATTTTGATAAGTTGGGATTTTGAAGCATATAGGTTTGCATATGCTCAGGTATTTTGCCTTGATCACTCAATGTCTGATCACCTTTTTTTTATATATTGTTGTTCTTCATTCATAGCACAGGTTAGGAGTCTGACTCCTAAGCAACTCCTTGATGCCACTATAGGTTCCTACAAATTGCATCCTAATGCTAGATTTAGTCGACCAATTGAATGAAAAATGAAGCTAAGACATTAGATATTATATTTGTATTAATGCATTACCTCATGTTCATGAGCATGGCATGTATTTTTGAAAAGACCATATAAGTGGCATAATATTGTTTAACTAAATATCTACTACTAATATGTTACAATAACTAGATATACATGTGCTACATTATGTATTTTATCCACTCTTACTCAATTTATAGTGAACTAAGTGGGTATATGTTGTATCCATAGGTAAAGGTGAAGAATAGGAAGGGCACCATTACCATGGGGGAGGAAGATTTTGAGAGCACTTAGGTTGGAGTCAATCAATTTGAAAGACTTTTGTTTTTTATGATAGACTTAGATAGTTGTTAAGTATAAATGTTTGTAGAAAAAGTTAGAAAGACTATGATAGTTGTTTGTATAAAATTGTAAATATGTAAAGCATCATTTGTAAGGCTGAACTCCATTAAAACCCTCTAATTATGTAAGTAAGTTATTGTGTGTGTGTGTGTGTGTGTATATATATATATATATATGTAACCTTGTTCTCTAGTTTATTGCAGGTTAATTATGGGTGTTGCATTTAGGACTAAACTGGCATGTAACATCCTAGATGCTCAATTGATCACTTGGGCTTGTCATAGTGAGTAGTAACAATAGGTCCTTCGAGGTATTGAAGAATGAAGAAATGGATAAGTTAATAAACATAGTAGCTTCCATGAAGCTACTCGATGGATATAATGCATCAACAAACACAATACAACTTAGTATTTTGCTTGATATGACGTAAAAGCTAATACTAAGGCCCACTTGCTATTAATCTTGAGCTACTTGGTAAGGTTAGATAAGATTGTTAGAAATAGATGCACTTAAAGAAGGGCATCTTACAAGAGCAAGAATATTCATTAACTTATAAGGAGTAAGTTGATTGCAGCTATAATAGAAATGACTATTTATTGCGAGTCCTTCAAGGCAACAATATAATAATGGAGATCTTGGAGGCAAGTATAGTTAAGGGGTTGGAGATCTTGGATAAGTTAATAAACATAGTCCTTTAAGGCAACCCTCACTTGCAGCTACAAAAAGGAATTTAGTACAAGTGTCAAAAAAATGGGGGATAGGTGATAGCATGTATCACAACTCTACAATATTGTTGTCGTAGTAAGTCACCATGTACCGTATAAAGGTCTATTATTAACCTCCTTGTTGTTCATAGGTCTTTCATACAATACATAAGGCTCCTTCCACTCTACGTTACCACTAGGCCCATAAGTAAGTAATATAGAGCTATTTAACTAAAATTACTTCTATGGTATAAATTAGCTAATTGTATAGGCTCGTAAGACCCATACCAAAAAAATATTACAAACAAATGCAGTTCATAAAGGAACTGTATTAGAGATTTCAATCTGTGTTATGATCAAAACATAAAGTAACTAAATATCTATAAATCTATTGCAAAATGTCCTCTTCACCCTCTGATTGCTCTAACCCATCCTTATACGAGACTTACCACGGGTATGCCTCGGCCTAGTTTAGTGAAGAGGTTTTCCTGCAACAACAAAAATCTATAGAGGTGTAAGCTTAAACTTAGTGAGATAAATACCCTTGTCACTACAACATGGCAGAAATTCATTAGATGTACAACAATATGAATGCATGAACAATCAGTATGCCAAACAATGCATGTAGTGACCTAAGAACTACATACGACTCAGAATTACGCCCCCTGAAGTCGGGGTTTGGAGATAATTAACTAACCCAAACCAAAATCCAAGTTCTAGACCTTAGGTTTTATTTTAGTTGCACACTAAAACAAAACTCTCTCTCTCTATATATATATACGTGTACTTTTTTACCGAATAACAAATCATATTTTTAAAATCCCAAGTCTAGGGGTATGGTGGTCTCCGCAATCTATAAACACACATCCTAAGCAGAAGCCACAAGACTTGGCCCCTCGCCGACGGTTGGCGTCTCCTAATGCCTAGTAAGCTCATCAATTTAGGATAGAGACTTAGTATATATGATGACATAGCTAGTACCCAATCTTGCAGGAGACACGTCCTCCTGTAAGTCCCTTCCCATCATCTGTGTAAAGCGACAGTCGGTGTAATCCGTATGCAATATGGGGAATGCATGATTCATTTTGATTTCTTAATCGTATAAGTGATTAACTTGATTTTCAAGGTGATTAGACCATTTCATTCTATACAATTCACATGTATATAATAATACAAACAATTCCCATTATTATATATAATTAACAAGTCATCGCATTCATCCATAAATTCATACACATACACTTCCCATATCCCACAAGCATCTAAATTTATATATATAAGTTTAGGTCCATCTATTCTACAAGCAAAATCAAGTAAAGAGTCATTAGGAATTTACTCACTCTACCATGTGGATTAATCAAAGTAATTTGGAGGCAAGTGGTCTCCGTACACGGTGTCCCCTGGTCATCGAAATAATATTTATAAGGGATTGAAATAAACTTAGGAAACTAAGTTAATTTTTCTTAAGTTATATTCTTGACTAGATTTCGTAATTTTTCCCAGATTTTATTTAAAGTTCAATCGCGTATAACTTTTTCATTTTAAATCCGATTTTTATGATCTTATAGTCAATCTTTATCGTTTTCGAGTGCACTTTAACATGGTGAGATTATATTTTCGAAATGAGGCATGAAAATCTGTCCATAGGTCAGAACAGTAGCGTTCCTCATGTTTTAGAATGCTTTTAGGCCTTGTATGGTAAATGGGCTTTTTTATAACTTTAGAAATCCTTTAGGCTTGGTCTTATGATTTTATCCTAAGCTTAAAATACTCCTTGAGATTAGATTTACAACTTTGATTTATATTCCTAAGGCTAACAACCACTTTATGGGCCCTTTACTGGACTTAAGTTGTCAAATGGGCTTGTTTTTTGTTCAAACTAAAATTAGTGAATTTGTTGGGCCTATTGAGTCTTAGGTGGATTTCTTATGGGCTTATAAACAACCTCTCTTAATATTTTAAAGTACTAGTTAGAATTTTATTGAAGGCCTAACTTAGAGTTTTGGGCTTGTTTTGAGAGTTTTAGCCTCGATTTTGAGTTTTAGACTTTACATAATTACCATACTTACATTGGTTGATCTTTTTCACTTTTATCATATTTTTAAGTGTCTCTTACTTAGGTTCCAGATCTGGTTGTGATGATTCCAAGGGGTTCTCACTTGGTTTTTCAACTTGTTTCATCATTTCCTTAAGTTTAGGTGTTAGATTATGCACTTAAACTACTTGTATCCAAATCTTAACATAACTTTTCTTCCATAAGATGATTCTTTAATTCATGCTCCACACAAAGAAATAGAAGATCTTATACTTAATACAACTTCCATATCATAGCTCATGTCATACAATGTTGGTTTCTTCATAAAACTTCATGTGATGAATTTTTCCTTAACTTAAGTCTAGATTTGAGTATGTTTAATTTAACGGAAATAAAATCAACATTCAAAGGACTTTTCAATCCTCACGTCAAGCATGTTCATCTTCTATTCAAGTTCTTGTTTCAAGATTTTCTCAACTTAAAATCTTCCATTCAAAGTGTTACATAAGTATCTTTATAAAACACCAACTTTACATGCTTATGTTTCAACTTCATGTAAGGGTTTCATGAGTTTGTTTCTTAAAATGGTTTTTGGTGTTATAACAACTTAAACCTTACTTATATCTTCAAGAAATCAAAGTCTCCTAACATGAACACTAACCCACTAATCACAAGAAACACTTATTCATCCTTAAAGCAAAATACGGTGGTTGTGCACTAAGGTTCCACTTAAGCTCTTAACTTTGCTTCCTCCTTTTGCCAACTTTTCAAAACCCCAGTTGTTTGATCTTTTGGAATGACATTTGTGAAAGGTTCTAATGTTTTTAAAAGAGCTTAGATTTTGGAAGAAAATGACATAAGAAAAAGAGAAGGAAATGACGTGAGTGAAGCTTGAAAAAAATGGGGGCAAAGTTGATTTTGTGGGGTAAGGTTGTTTCTCCTTTTTATGTTTGTTTCAAATGAGAGAAAGAAGATGTGAAAGTCAAATTGAAAGTGAGACGAATGAGGGGAAGGTGGCCGGTTGGAAATGAGAGAGAATGAGTGTTTAAAATGTCTTGAAAGTGTTGTCTTGTAGCTTACACAAAAGTCAACAATTGCTACTATTGATGATGTAAGCATTAAGGAGTGAATAGTGGTGTGTAAGAAAAAGTTATTGATGGTTGAAAGATAAGAGCATGGCCCCCCTTTTCTCTTTCTCCAAATCTGCCATTTAATGTCCTTTGGGGTCATGGAATAGTCTTGTCTCTTTTAATGAAGTTAAGCATATGAAATCTTATGAAGAATTGTCCATATGTAGTATAAGTGAAGGGGTGATAAGGAAAATGTCTTATCACTAGATTTTGATAAGTTATCAGTTGATAAATGATTCCAACTCTCAATTGATAAGTTATGTAAAGTGATTGGTTGGTCTACTTATTGATGTGTAAGGCTTAGACATGAAGATAAGGGCATGGTCTTATAAGAAATTGTTTTAGGGTTTTCATCTTGCATTGTTTTGTAACTTATGATTTGATTTTTATAAAATTGTGAAATTTTGTAAAGTTGAATGAAATTATTCAAATTAAATTATCGATTAATTACTTAGGTTTAAAATCCATTAATGGTTTTAGGGTTTAGGGTTTTAAGTGACTTCAGAGCTCATAGTTCTTCAAGCTCGGGTTTTATCGATAATTAGTTTTTGAATTGGAAAAATTTAATTCGTTTCTAAATGTAACCTTAAGTTTATAGTTTAGTTAATTCTTGGGAACGTTCGGAAAGTACTCTTAATCAAATCTTAGGTCCACTAAAAGTAGGGTTTACAGCATGTCAATAGGTTTGCATTTTTGGATCTTAACTATGTAGAGCTGATGTTGAGGCTGTTGTTGATGAGTTTTATTGGGAGCTGCTAAGGTAATTGAATGACATTGCAACTTAGTCGGCTAAAAGAGTAGAGTTCGTCATTTAGTGCACTTAGAATCAACACTTGGTAAGTTAGCCTCAATACTTAGTAAGTCGGCGTTAGCAATTGATAGGTCGGCAACTAGGGAAGAGTCACAGCAGAATTGAGTGAGGGGTTAGAGATCTTGGGGGGAAGTGCAGCTAAAGGGTCCGGAAGTTAGTAGTCCATCATTACTGGTGAAAGAAGCAGATGGTGGAGGACTCTCTAGGCACTTTAGAGAACGAAGGACATATGAGCTACTAAATAAAAGATTCGTTTAGCCTAAAATGAAACGTGATGTACACCATGTGATTGAGGGCTACTCTATCCATAAGAAAGGAAAAAGTTGAGTTGAATAAGGAAAAGCAATGCTACTACCTTTGCAAACCAAACCATGGGTCGACTTGAGTACAAATTTTGTCCTTAAATTACTTTAAACTACCCCGAAACAAAGACTTTATAGTGGCTATCATGGATAAGTTCATCAAAATGGCACATTTTGTGCCTTGTATCAAGACCCTACAAGGATCCTAATAGGATTACCTAAAATTTCCATAGCACGTGTGCACCCACAATATGGAAACCGCCTTACAAGTCAAAGATTGCAAGACTTTAAATGATTAATCACTAAGGTTACTAATTTTTAAGTAATTAATTTATTGTAGAATATAAACATAAATAACTATAGGTGTCCAATATTTCACAGTTCCTCAAAACCATAGAAAATCAGTATCCCTTACCAAATAATAAGATAGGATATACCAATATTACAAAATAAATACAAGAAAAATTAAATTATCAACAAAGGATGTTTAGGTATCATCTAAAGTGTACTCAACTATTCATAATACTAAGATACATATCTTTATCTCATACTTGGCACTCGAGACTTATCCTAATCCCAATGTAAGTAAACCTGCAAGAGAAACAATGAAGGAGTGAGCATATAATAGCTTAGTGAGTTTGTTGCTCACCACTATCGGTCAAGCAAGTTTTCACACATTATTATCACATATGCAGGCAAGTGATCGACGTACAACATGAATGCATGCGTGATGAATGCAAGCAATACATCCATAGTAGTTTGGAACTATGGAAGGTGTAGAATTACGTCTTCGATTATCTCCTGTACTTACCCGCACATGGCACCTCAGCTTACCCTCATGAGGCTACTTAAGGGAACCACCCCTCTAGGCAAAACTTGACTATTACCCTAGCCGAGAAAAGAGTTTCAATCCAAATAAGGGGATTCTAAATTAGGAATATCCACCCTCTTAGGCCCCTTAGGCATAAACATGCGAGTCCTCTCGTAACCAAAATTAACCAAGGCCTTATAAGCACAATAAAGTGAGTCCTCTCATTATCAAGTGCAGAACCCAAGCTAGCTTTGCCTTAACGATAAAATATCATTTCTGGCACTGCGGCCCTTATTAAAATCGTACAAAATACGTTTTGGATTAGGAAAACTTTTTCCAAAAATACCCTTTACAACATTTTGCAAAGCTAGCACTCTCCATCCATACCTTTACGAGTCATAGACATGCGACGAATAGAACCGGTTATTTGGATAAGATATTTATATTTATCAAGTTAAAAAGGTGATTACACATATGATGGCATACAAACAGAACAGTTATTCAAACATACAAGCAACAGCAAGTAGCAAAACATCATACAAGTAAGTAGCAGGTCAATAGAGCTCCCTTACCTAGATTATTGCTCATTCTCCAAGCCTTTAAGGTTTCCCGAACTCGATATCGAACGCTTAAATCAAAATGGTAAAACTTATAAGTGTTTTAAGAAGTTAAACTCCTTAGTCAACTAAAAGTCTATTGTAGTTTATCTAATTTTCCCCAATACAACCCAAGTATAATGTCTATAGGGTTTATCATACTCAATGGGATTAATAGTAACTAGTTTCTTATATTTGTAAGTTATGAGACTTTCTTTATGTCTTTTGTAACTTTTTCATTCTGATTCTGATATTTGCAAACTTATAGTCGTTTTTCATCGTTTTTGGACGTAAGTTTACACGGTGATGTTTGTTTTGGACATTAAGATGCATGTTTTATGATATGGGCTAAATTTATTGAAATTTTATCTTATTAAAGTTTAATTATTCTTATTGCTTATGTTTATGCCCGAGTTTAGGACTTTATGATTGAATTAGCTATTGGATTCTTACACTTAGGAAATTTTACATTAGTATTACTAATTTATTTACTCAATTAAATTTCATTCAATTTTGGAAGTGTCTTAGGGTTTAAGAGATTTTCGACTTCTAAGTATATATGTATATACCTACGTTATATGCTTATGTAATCTTATTATTTCTTCTTTGTAAACCTATGCTTATATCATCACTTATGTAATCACTTGATGATGTCATGGCTTATGTAATCCTTTGATGACATCATTGCTTACATCATTAGTCAATTATTATCCTTATATATTTATGCACTTTATACATATGTGATATACATAACTATACTTATAATATACTAATATGAATACTTGTATACTTATAAGTACTTATACATTCACTAATACACATACCCATATACGCATATGGTGACATACGTATTTTTATACGTATTTTCTTATGCCTTATCTACCCCTTTAAGAAAGCTTCACAATTTCATTATTTTTGTATTTTAAGGGTATATTTGACATGTTATATGAATGTATAGGTAGTACATGTCTTAATTTAGGTTATGTACATAATGAATACTTATGTACAAAGGTATTTATACATGTATATCTCTATCATACCCTTATGTACACATGCTCAAAGACATGTACGCATACATCTTCTTCCATTGCCTAAAGAATTCTACACTTCCATATATGAAGATTGAAACTTTAATCCTAAATCAACATAAATGTACAAAATACATAACTACTTAACCTAACCTAACTCTTCATCTAACTAGTAAAGAATATGAAGTAAGACTTAGTAACATAAGAATATACCTTAATTTACTCTTCAAAATGGATGCAAAGTTGAAAAGTAAAGAAAAGTGAAAGGGAAAGGGAAAGGTTACGGTTATGGAGGAAGAGGAAGGGACTTAATTTTGTATTGTTATGTGTTTTTTGAAAGTGAAAGCAAGTGGGGTCCTAAGGAAAAAGGAATGGACAGCAATTAAGGGAAAAAAAGGAGAAGGAAAAGCTAAAAGAAAAGAAATCATAAGAAGGAAGATATTTTATTCAAATGAAAGAGACAGTGTTGTTGACTTTTCTAAATGTTGACTTGGTCAACATGTGTTGACTTGGTCAACATGTGTTGACTTGGTTAACTTTCAAAAAAATAAATACCTTTTTGTGTACATAATGAACTAATTAGAGAAAATTTGGAGAAAGATTAAGGAAATGAAAGGAAATAAGAAGTTTAGTGAATTGATTAGTAAAAATTGATAATGAGATCTTTCATTAGGTATTTATATCTTATATACACCATTTGGCAAGCTACTTTATGTAATTGTCATGAAAAGTATCATTTAAGGTATTAAGGTTTACTACATTTAACCTAAGCATTAACTAAACCTTTAACTCTATGTAATACTAACCTAGTTATATACTTAGAAGATGAATGTGATCTAGAATACAATATCTTAGTTTTTAAGGGGTCACTTAAGTATTCTAAATATTTATGCATGATTAAAAGTTATCTTTAGTCGTTTACCGATGAAATGGCATAATATGGAGGATATATCATACCTTAGGGTTTTAGGGTAAATTATGGTGAATTAGTACTTTTATATCCTTAAAGTTATAGTTTTAGGGTTTTAATTACTTTAGGACATAATCTCTAATGTTTTTACACATTTAGGGTTTAATATATTCATACGCGATTAACTCTTCGATTGTTATCTTAGGGTTTTGATGGGGTTCAAGGTTAACTTTGGCAATTACATATATTTGAGGTTTTAGGGTCTTCATATGTGATTAGAGGTTTAAATTGATGATTTAAGGCTTTTCATATTCACTTTAGGTTTTGGATTGAGATTTTAATCGATTTTAAATCTTACTAACTCTATTGAGTTCAGGAAATCATGTACAATTTGGACGTTTGTTTCTATATTTAAAAAGCTAAATTCGTGGGGTTTATACCTTGCACCAAAACTAATGATGCTTTAGCTATTGCTTCTATGTTTTTGCAGCAAATAGTTCACTTGTACATAGTGTCAAGGAGTATAGTATCAGATAGAGACCTAAAATTCTTGAGCCATTTTTTAAGGAATCTTTGGCAATAGATGAGAGCTAAGCTATTGTTCAGTACCTCTTACTATCCCTAAATTGATGTCCAAACAAAGGTTTTCAACTACACCATAAGGTCATTGCTTTGAGTTGTAATGGGAAAGAACTTAGTTGATTGGGATGTCTATTTGCTTATAATAGAATTTTCTTATAATCGAACAATACATGCCACCACTAAACTTGCCCCATTTGAGTTTGTCTATAATTGCAACCCCAAATTGCTCCTTAATCACACCTCGATGCCCTCAATTAACTAAGAAGATCTAAAAGCAAGAACTAGAGCTTAGTCTATCTAGCAAATTCACTAACAAGTCACCTAACACATTGACTGAACTGTTAGAAAGCTAAAAGAGAGGCAAAGGAAGGAAGACCCAGCAATTTTAGCTTGGTGACCAAGTGTGGCTGCACTTAAGCAAAGAAAGCAAAGAAAGGTTTCCTAACAAAAAGAAGAACAAGCTATCTACTAAAGCTGACAAACCATTTCCATTACTCTAGAAGATAAACTATAATTCATATTAGTTATAACTATCAAAAGACTTTGAAGTGTTTGACATATTCAATGTTACTAACCTTAGCCCTCGTTGACCTAAGGAGAACTTAGATGAGGACTAGTCAAATTTGATCTTAAATTCCAACCAACCTAGTAAGGATGATAGGAATTAGGCCACCAAACCCTGAACTCGAGCTTAAGCCCGAGCTCGAGGAATTAAGAGCATGGTAAGGTGAGATCTTTCTTTACGCCCCATAACTAAAGAGTTTAAGTTGCTACAATTTGCCCACTAGATGCCATACCCAAGCTGAACCCTTTAGCACTTATCAATAGTCTCCAGCTACTGACTGTAGACACCTAATTTTTGCCCTTCCATAGTCTTATTTTTTATTTTTCTTTTTACAAAGAGGGTCCTAATGCAAAAAAGAGATAAAAATAAAAAAAAGTTGACAAATAATGAAAATACCAAAAAAATAAGAAAAGAAAAATTATAAAGATTTTGTAGGTTTTTAGGAAGTAATTTATATTAGGAATAATTAGTTTAATATTAATGTTAAGTTTAGTTTAGTTAAAAATTTTAGTTTAAAGATTCAGATAGTTTAAATATAATTTAATGGTAATGAGTGTTAAGAAACAGGTCAATGGTTTAACGGATAAGTAGCGGAGTACTTAAGTGGATTTAATTAGAAGTCACGAGTATCGCGCAATCTGGACATTACGGATACAGCTCCAATCGACTCGTACGATTACAAGTACACATCGCGTTTTCTCTCACGCACAATCACAATTGCTGTCAATTCCATTCTCTATGCAGCAGCCAACGTCCCCAAACACTCAACTGAAACATAACATCCATACGGCCATTACAACACATAGTAGTACATGTTGTCCATTGCTGCACCGTCCATTGCAAGGACACTTGCTCATGCCGCGATAGCCGATATGCGTCCACAGTAGCACAAGGTCACTGCAGATCACGCTAACAGCAGTTCCGTCACACGCTACAGCCTCTTCGTTGACGAACAGCCCCCAAATTGCATCCTTGGATCCTTTACTGAACTGCTTAAATCAGGTTCGAATACTAGTTTTTATTATTATTATTGTTGTTGATTAGTTGTTATTATGTTTTAGTTACTTAGTTATTTAATAGTATATATGTATATATATAGTTAGGAGACTTTTAATATTAGTTTATATATTAAGTCTATTACATAGTTTATTAATTTATTTAGATAAGTAGTTGTTGACAGTAAATATATATATATATATATCTGTAGATTAGGTTTTTTTTAGAAATCATTATATAGAAATTATTATTTCTTTTTTTTTTTAGAAATAAAACATTAACAAAAAAGAAATTTTTACAAAAAAGGTTATAGTGTCTTAAAGAGCTTTCTTTTAAATCATTCATGAGTTAAGACCCTTTTTTTAAGTATTTTTTATAAACTGAATAACGTAAAACATAAACTCGATCAGTTTTCAAAATTAAAATCAATCAACACACTAAATTTTTTTTTTTTAAAAAAAGAACTATGATCGTCTGATCCCGATTAGCGGGTACGTAGGCACCTTCAGAGCGATGATAAAATATGTAATTTTTCTAAATTAAAAAATCAATTTGATGTTGATAAAATAAAAAAAAAAAATCTTTAATTGACTTCTTTTCTATAGTTAGACATCTTTTCCATAGTTTAGGTGTCCTTTTTATAGTTTAAGTGTCTTTTTCATAGTTTAAATGTCTTTTTCATAGTTTAGATGTCTTTCCCATAGTTTAGATATTTTTTTCATAGTTTAGATGTCTTTTACATAGTTTAGGTTTTTTTTTTATGATTCAGACATCTTTTCTATGATTCAGATATTTTTTCTATGATTCAAGCATCTTTTCTATGATTATGAAAATTTTTTTTCTTTCTTTCTTTTTTTAATGTTTTAAGCATCTTTTTTATATAAAAGTTTCATCATGTAGAACATTGCACATTTCATAAAATTTTCAGGGTTTTTCTTGAAAATAAAAAAATTATCACTTAGTTATTTTTAAATAAAAATTTTAATTTGGTGCTTTTCAAAAATTAGGTTTTTAGGTTTTTTTTTATAATTAGGAATAAAAATTAGGCTTCTATGGATTTTTCTTAATAAAAATAAAATGGTTAATAAAAACGTAAATTCAACCAATCATTTTTTATAAAAAGAACCAACACATTAAAGTTTTCGGAAAGAACTACGATCATTTGATCCGGCTAGCGGGTACGTAGGCACCTTCGGGGCGAGGATAAAATATGTGAAAACCTAGGTTCTTTTTTTTTCTTGTGATTTTATTTATTTATTTTTTAAATATTATAATTAGAGAAATAATCCTAATTTCAGTAAATAAATAGTGGTACTCGTTAGGATTTAATAGGTTAGCCCCCGAACTTGGAACCCTCTGGTTCTTCATTTAAAATTAAAATCAAAGATCGGTAGCCAAATCGTAATCAATCCACCCAATTGATTGCAGTTTCTTTTTTCTTTTCCCGACTTTGGTCGGGTGGCGAATCCAAAAATATTTATTTTTAATAAAAAGCCGGAATTTCTCAATTTTTTTAGTCAAGAATTAATATTAAATGGGTTAGAGTTTAGTATTAATCGGAAAATGAGAAATTAATTTTAAAAATAGAAAACCGAAAAATCAAACTCGACACTGACCAAAGGTGCATTCAGATAACACCTCAACCCATCTAACCATCTGTCTAGCCTACGTCATTCCAAGCTATATTGAGCACATCCGAATTGAATTCATCCCAAAGGAGCCATTAGCTCAGCTAAGCAACTTTAAACAATTAATTCAGCTCAGCATCACTATTTAATAATAGCTAAGTTAGTCATACAATTTATTTGTTTTGCTTGGTGCTCAACTACTAACCATCTGCTATGTGTCTAAGTACCCTAAATGATAGGGTCATCCATACAGGACACTTGTTTTGCTAATTTCTCATTTATACCCTTTTTGACATTCCTTTTATCACACTTATTTTGAACATTACCCTATTTAGTTTTTTCCATTTTAGGTAAGATGTTGTAATATTTCAAGTATAAATACCTATTGTAAAGGTAGACACAACACAATTAGAAATCATTAATACATAATATACTTCATTTTCATGTGCATTTTCTTTGCTTACTTATTTCACTTTTATCCTAACCCTTAAGTAAGGTTAGGTGGTGAGTACGTTCATGCATTGTTTCGAGTTCTCTTTGTGAGTTCTTGATAGTTCCTTGGTGTGTCATATCCATAGAGCTAATCATGGTTTCTTACTTTTTTTATTTTCCTGTATTCTTGACCTTTCCATCTTCGTTTTTGAGCTTTTTGTAAGCTTACACCCACTCCTTATGGCTGACCTTGTTAGTCCTTGGCTAGGATTTTGTCAATATAGGCATAACTGTTTCCCATGCATACCAGAAACAAATATTTATAACTATATTACTTCATTTACCAATATAACATAAAGAAGTAAATGTTAATTAGTTATATAATATACCTTAACTAAAGAATTAAGGATTATACTCACCGGCCATGACATGTCCATCTCCAGCTTCTTCTTATTGAAGTGCATGTACCCTTCCCTAGACCTTAGTTCTTTCACCTGCCCTTCCTACTTTGTTATTATTTCAATTAATAGGGTCTTGCCTATTAGCTTAAGCTTGATATTGTCTAACTTGTTACTTAATGCATTGGTTTGCATTGTTACCCATCTTACGATATTTGGGACAATATTCACCTCTAGGGTTTGGAATTTGACAATTCCTAGCTAGTTGTCTTACTTTCTACATCTAAAATACTTTCCTTGCAACTTCAAACAATCCACAACTCAATGTCTTGTGTTACACTTCCAACATAGTAGTATAGTTCTACCTCTTCTTCAATTCTTATTCGAAGGTTGCTTTCCTTGTTTTCCTTTTGCTGCCTTATTACTTCCATTTGAATTGCCTACAAACTTCCTCTTCTTATTCTTTATTTCCTTAGCTTCTTCTCGTAAAGCATAAGCTTGCTCTATCAAACGAGCGTCATTTACTAGATTTGCATATCTCACAATTCTAGCCCTCTTTAACTATGCTTGAAAATATAAATCCAATCTAGCCTTAAATAGCCTAGCGTTTACAAACTCATTATTTTGACCAGCTTCTAGGGCAAATTTCAACAATTTATTGAACTCTCTTTCATATTGTTTAATAGACCTATCATCTTGTTTCAACTTGTAATACTCCCCATACATCTATACCCTTACACATTTAAGAATGCAATCTTATAGAAAAGCATTTCTAAATGCATTCCAAGCAATAAGTGGTACCAATGATTACTTCTTTCCCTTCCACTAATTGTTTGCACGTCCATCTAATAGAATAATTACAATTCCTGCCTTCCTATTTCCTTTAACTTCATGAATATCAAATGCTTTTTCAGGAGAATCTATCCACTCTTCAGCAACTAGAGGATTAGTACTCTTACCATCAAATGGTTTCACTATACTCTAAATACAAGCCAACTTATCTCTACCTCTAACTCTAGTTAGAAGTATTGCAAACCGTTGCATCAAGTTCATTCTAGCTATGGTTAGGTTGGGTCAAGTTGTAGCTATAGTTGGGCAGGGTCAAGTTATGGCTATCATGGTGGTCTTCTACATCCTCTTTTATATCATTTTCTACACAAACACTACACAAAACAAGATAACATGTATTATAATTATCACAGGTGGTCATAACACTACAGTACCTAACTACCCCATGCATCTCACAAGTGCCTAGATGCTTGTGGTCCCTAACTTATGCTCAAACTGCACTAATACCACCTAAAGGATGTCATATCCCAAATAACATAGGATGCTACACTACGCAAGTTAAGCCTAATAAAGATTTACCTATAACCTAAAGTTTTTGACAAACATATTATAACTAGTGCTTTTAGTAGAGTTCAACTATAACTTTCAAGCTACATTTGGATACAACTCTTACATATTACAAAAGATCATATTTACGAACTAGTAGATTTTTTTTTCTTTCCGATACATTCCCTAAAATAGTAATATACTTCAACTTGAAACATCCTTCCCAAAAGGACACTGACTCTTCTAATACACTCTAAAAGTAACCGCCACTAGTTACTTGGTCCAGCATTTGGCTCAAAACTTGAGGATAAAATATCTTATCCCCTCAGCTTACTATAAGTTGAGTGAAAATTGATTGCCAACAAAAATACAACATTTACAAGTAACAAACTACAGAATAAGATCATATCATAACATAATTATGTAATAATGGAATGCCATGTTAATGCATGTAGCATATATCGGTATTGATTTCCTAACCCAACCTTAGCCTTCATTTGATTGGTCGGCTTCCATTTAGGTATCTAAAAAGGTTTCTAAGAACCTAGCAACCAAGCTTAATAGTAACTATAGTTATGGTTACAATTATTAGTTAATGCAAATCCATATGTACGAAAGTCCAGCTTTTTAATTAACAACTTGCTTGATAAGCTACATTTAGCTTTTCTATTAAACTCAGCCTAGCAAACTTTAAAGCTTTGAAGCATAGCCCATAGGTTACTTTTCATGCCATGCCATGAATACATCAACCATTTGTTACATCAATACCATGAAAGTTCAATTCTTAATTCAAGCTTTTACTTTTTCTTCCCTTAAATTCTAAAGTTATGGTATTGAGTTTGCTTAAGTGAACACCTTAGAAAGCTGAGTTATTATGTAATTATATTAGCTATGTTAGTATAGAACCAAGCACCATATATCTACAATAACCTATGTCACGAACTGAGGACTGCCTAGTCGTGGCAGACGCCGTATACTGTATGAAGAACCCTTGATTGGTTACCCTTGATTGGTTACCCTTCCAATCAAAAACTCTTCACACAATATACAAGGCTCTACGAATACTAGTTCCAAAGTACATCCAGATTCACATGATATCATCACACAACATATTTATATAAAAGTTAAGCTCAAAAGCTTACATTACATAGTATTTAAGCATGTCTAAGTTCATAATGATAAGGTAAACATAAGTTAAATATAAGTATATGAGGAATAGTCTACATAAACTGTTTTCCTCTCATCACACAGCTTACCTCACTTTTGCCCAAGTCCCCAAGCTAACCTGTGGCATCCCTCGTCCTGTCTCTACGAACAGGCTATCCTGCAACAAAAGTCTAAAGGGGTGTAAGCCTAAGCTTAGTGAGCAAAACCCTCAGCCACACAACAAGCAAGTTATAAGTATATTATAGTCACGCATATGAATGAATGATCAAACAAAATGCCAGATAATACGCATACTTAACTAGTTCATATACGCAACTCGGATTTAACGCCCTCCAAAGTCAAGGTTGGAGTTTACACGGCACCAATCAAATCCGGGTATTACACTAGAACTTACTTTACTACGGAACTCCATGTTCCGTACTTATATCAAATAACTCTTTTATTTTCAGAAAAAGATAAGTTCTAGTATAATTGTGAGTGGGCCCCCGCAGTCCACACTCATCCCTAAACGGAGGCCTCTAGACTCGACCCTTAGCCAGGCGGTTGGTGCCTCCAACGCCTAGTGTTCCCGCAGGCCAGGGTAAGGTCATTTTATACGTGTGTACCGTACATAACCAAATAAATCAATAATATCAATCCCCAAATGGCCTCTCTTTACCTCCGTATGATGTGACGGACGACATAGTATCCATGCTATGCATGTTAATGCATGTTTTAGTTTCCATTTATAGCCGAGTATAAGTTAGTTCAAATTATGCTGTGACCATCCATTAATACACACAATCATTTTCTATACTACCATGCAACAAACAAGGCATTCTCTGCATTTAAGGTAAATTCACAACTCAACAATCAATTACATACACAAGCATATCCCGAACCCCACACAGCAGTTAATTAACAATAATATTTAAGTCTACTATCTACAATCACAATCAAGCATGGAGTCACAGGGTAAATACTCACTCGGCCATAGCGGTTCGCCCTAATCGTAGTAATCGACCGGGAGGTCCTCGCTCACCTTAGAGTCACCTGATCATTATGTGATAACAATGCTAATAAGTGTTTGAATTAACTATTAATTCTAAACATCTAATTACCTAGTTCTACTTAAATTACTATTAAATTTTACCCGGTAAGACTTTAATTTCAATCGTATGTAACTTTTCCCTTTTATTTTTTATATTTATGAATTTATAATCGATTTTCATCTTTTCTGAACATATTTTCATATGGTAATATCTGTTTTGGATATTAAGACCTCTATTTTATGTTATGAGCTAAACTTATAGAAATGTTTAGTTATGACCACCTAAGTACTTTTATTACTTATGTTTATATCTTTTATTCCTTAAATTCTTCTAATGAAAGAATCTTAATTTGCTATTACTAATTCATGTACTGAATTAGGTATAATCTAATTTAGAAAGTGTATTAGGTTTTCTTTATTTAGTTACCTAATCACCTACATTATTCTTAGCTTTCTTATTTTCTAATTTTATGCTTATGTCATCACTTACATCATCACTTGCTTATGTCATTGCTTATGTCATCACTTGCTTATGTCATGGCTTATGTCATCATGTGCTTATGTCATCACTTACCTCATCATATGCTTACATAAGCCTTTCATCATGCTTATGTCATATGCATATGTATTACGTACATATTATCTCTTTCTCTTATACTTATGTACATATACTTTATACATACTTATACTTATACCTAGACTTAGGTTTATACCATATTTATACATGTATACATACCCGTATACCTATACGGTGAGATACGTATTTTATACTAAAATTTCGTATGCCTAAATTTTTCCTTAAGAAAAACTCACTAATTCCATGTTTTTGTGTTCTTATGTACATATTTAGTGTAGTATAGGTATGTTTAGTAATATTTGATCTTAAATTAGGTTATGTACATGTTAAGTACTCATGTACAAAGGTTCTTCTACTTATACTCTTTTGGTATTTCCTTATGTATGCATACATAGAAGCATATCCTCATGTCTTTCTTTCTTCTCTTTCAAACTTCAAGTTTTTACACTTAAAGAAGGAAACTTTGTTTCCTCTTCTTCAAGACAAAACTAACCATATAACTACTTATCTAATCTACCTAATTAACTAACTAATGACTAATAAAAAGTAAGATAAAGCACTTAAAAACATACCTTTTATGATGTTGAAATGAAGGAGACAAAAGGGAAGAAATGAAAGGGAAAGAAAGGGAGGGGAGTTCACGGCATGAAAGAGGAATTTTTGTTTTGTTTCTTTTGTTTGTTTCTCTTAATGGAAGACAATACGTAGTGGGGTTAAGGGGACAATTTGTGGACGGCAATAATGGAAACAAAGGAAGAAAGAAAAATCAAAAAGAAAAGAAAAGGAAGACATCATTACATAAGAGATATTTTTCTTATCTCTTAACCTTTGTTGACTTTTCAAAATGTTGACTTTAGTCAACATGTGTTGACTTGGTCAACATTTGAAATTTGGTCAACATGTATTATCTTAGTCAACATTCCTTAAGTATGTGTAATTTTGTGCACATAATATAGTAATTAAGGGAAATTAGGGGAGAAATGAAGGAATTGAGAAGAATTGAGGTATATGATGCATTGATGTGTAAATGTGGTTGATGAGATCTTACTTTAGGTCTTTAGAGTTCATATATCTCATTTGATAAACTACTTTGGATAACAAGTGTAAAAAATGCTAATTTAGGTATTAAAGTTCACTATACGTAACCTAATCTTCAACTATAACCCTAACCCTAAGTAAGACTATCTTAATCATATATTTAAGGAATAAATATAATCTATGACTCATTATCTTAGTTCCTAATGGATTACTTAAGAATTTGAATCATATAAGTAAGAATGAGAGTTATCTCTAACCTTTTACTAACGATTTTGCAAAATATAAGCATTATATTTTCAATTAGGGTTTTAGGGTATATCATGTTGGATTGGTGTACATATGTCCTTAATAGAATCATTTTTAAGGTTTTTATCACTTTCGAAAGGAATCTTTAGCTTTTAGAAATATTTAGGGTAGAAAAATTCTTTACGCGATTAATTAAGTCTTTTAGGGTTTTCACTTTAATTAGCCTTGTCGACTCCTAAATTGTCTACTATAGTTGAATCTATTTCAAAAACTAGATCGAAACTTTCAGGGGTTTACAACCTAGCAGCAATATGTAATATATTCACAATAGATGAGTCATTTGCTATAGTAATACAAATGTATCAATTAAGTTAACTATTTTGCTAACCATGCCTAAAGGATACAGAAAATTACTATAAAAAACACATACACATACACACACACACACACACATATATATATATATATCTGAAAATCAATCAACCCATATATTAGTATTTGATATATGTCCTACACACAAACTATTCACAATCCCTTCTATTATACATTCTGACGTACCTTATCACTTACATTCTAACCTTCATCAAACAATCTTTAAATCATCAAATCAACTAACTCTAACGTCTACAACCCTACTTCTTCACTTCATCATTCTAATCCAATACTATAAGTCCTAAATGCAATTATATATTAGCACTTAATAACCCAATTACTTAATTTAACACTCTTTGTAGCAAATTCTAACATATATGCAAGTTGATGTAAAATACCCAAAAATTAAAGTTTTTAATATTTTAGAACTCTTTTCATGCAATAAAAGTAGACACTTAGTAACGTTTGTGCAAAAATTTTGGGATCAAAACAATATTGTTCAAGCTTTCAAAAATTTGGTTGAAAATTTATTTTTGGCTTGATTTCTTAAGGAACACATATTTCAACTTTGAATTTGAAAAATCTGGTTGCATTTTTGGATTTTACTCGAAAAATTATTTATCAAGACCAAAAATCATAACTTTAGAGCTCGTTCGCTATTTTTAGAAGATTAGAAAACAAAATCAAACAAAATAGAAACTCAGCACCACTTAAAGCTTTAGCCACCATTTAAGGATGCGGGTATTTTTGTCTAACTTGGCACCACCTCATTTCCAAATGGTTTGGTTCACTTTTAGGTGGTGCCAAGCCTAAGGAACTCAAATTTCACCTAATTGTGCCCTATTTCTTCTTGATTTTTGTAAACTACTTTGTTGAAACTTCCTAAGAACTCTTATATTTTTTTTACTAATCCTAAAATATGTAAACAAATCTCTAGAATTGTTTTTTCAATTTCATGGAGCTCCCTTATTGGTGGAGATATTTCTAAACCTCCAAAATACCTCTTTTTCTCCTTTTTCTTTTTCTTTTTCTTTTTTACATTAATTGACAACTAACTCACTTGTAAAGTGTTCCTACCTTTTTCCAACACTAAGCCACATCCCATACTTAATTCAAGGAAGTCCTATAGTTATCACTTAGATATTTTTATTTATTTAGCTTAATTATAGTATCATTTTTAAGTATATTATATAATATGTTGCTAGTTTCCTTTATACTTGCACAAGCTATTTCATTCTCAATTTGTTTCAAATAATTAATTTTCTAGGTAACCTGATTTTATTTTTAGTACTTTGCTATAATCCAGCCTTACATTTGGATATATGGCATAAATATTTCACTATTGATAAAAATACATTTTTGTTAAATCAAATATTTTACTAACTTAATTTTACAAAATAAATTTTATTAAGATATTTCTTTTAACTTTCCAGACCTTATATTAAAATATCATCCAATTTGAAGAACTTTTTTTGGTCATCCTAAACCACATTAGTACTAAGTAGCTAACGTCTTCCACCATATTTCTTTCATTTTCTTTTTCCTTATCCTATTGGATATTCTTACTTTTAATAAAATTCATAATGTTAGGTTTATGGAAATAATAATTATATCATTTTATATTTATTTTATGTATAATTAAGTCCTTTATTTTTTGAATCCATAAATCTTTGAATTCATGCTCTTATACCCTACTTTGCTATTTTACAATTAGATAAAACAATTAAAAATAATAAAAATGATTCAATAGTACCAACTAAGTTCACTTGTGAATATATATTTATATATATATATATATATATGTGAGAGGATATTTGTTATTTATTGTTGACAAATTTTCACCATGAACCTCTATTCCACCTTTGGTGTTCTTAAGAGGGAAATTTTCTTTCCTTAAAATGTAGTTATTTATTCAATTTTTCTATTATTACAAAGCTTAAATTTCTTGCTCTTCACATTGCATAAAAGCATAGTCCCTCATCGATATTAGACACTAAAATTTCTCTTGGGACATTAAATTTTGGAGACACAATCAATGAAAATAATGATGAATTAATAATGGACCAAAGCAATACCTACTCCTTACCATTACCACCAATAATGATTAAAAGAGGAACATCTTAGCTCAAAGAATCTAATTATTCCTTATAATAATTTATGGAAAAGATATGGCCACGAGAAAAATTTATCCTTAATTATGATTGTAGCATTAATGTTTGCACAATTTTAAAAAGAGAAAAAAATATTTTATCCTCAATATTTAACTTTTTTTTTTACTGATTGTATTATAATTTGAGGAATGGGATTTTGACCTTAATCTATTCGGATGAAAGATTAGTAGTGATGTTGTTAGGCCAGAACAACCTTGGCAATCCTCAATGTTTACTTACTTTCCTATTCGAGTTCTCAACTTTTTTTCCTTTATTTTTTTATTATCAATATTTTCAAACCTTTGACAATAAGACTTCTTTAGATTTGCTAAAATTCTTTTTTCTCCATTTTGAGCACATATTAGCTAAAGATTGGTCTTCGAATGGTCAGGTGAAACGAGTAAGGTTTGCACAAATTTTTGCAACTGATTTTTCTTATTTTAAATTATTTTTGGTAATTTTAATATATTTTTTATATTTTATTAATAAATATATTTAATATTAGTTTTTATTATATGATGTAGTCAATGATATCTAACATTAATATTTCATTAATTATATTGTAATTAGCTAATTTGTAATGATTCATGTCATGGGTAGATATAATTTAATAAATTAAATGGAACTATTATTATTGCAAGAGTTTGAAAAATGCTAAGGACTGAAATAGAATGAAAAAATTAGTAAGGCTTAACAAGAATTTTTATAGCCCTTTTATCTTATTTCCAATTATTTTTATACTTTTATCATTTCTGTTATATTAAATAAATTAATATAATTATTTTTATTTATTATATTATGCAATCAAATATATTTACCATTTTCATTTTATGTAATCAATTATCATTGACCAAAAAAAAGTGACACGAGTAATAGATGGACAAAAAATTTAAGTAGCTAAATGAAGATCCTACATTTTAAGAGCTTAAAGCATTCAAAACTCATATAAAAAGAAAAAAACATGTTGAGGACTCAAATTGAAGGATGGGAGGTCAAGGATTCAAAGAGAAAAATAGGTAAATATTAAGGATTACATGTGCACTTTTCCCCATTTTTAAACCAATCAATAAATGTAAGGGAAAACTAAACTTAAAATTACTAATGCTTAAGGTCAAGTTAAAATGGAGGATTGAACTCTTATGCGGTTAGAATAGAAGATCAATGTTAGGATAAATAATTTAGATGGAGGACAATTGACTTTCTTTTTAACACTTGAAAAATTAAACCTAAAATGCGCACTTTATAAAAACATGGACATTAAGCAAGTTTTAACAAGCAAGTGCACTGGGTCATAATTGTAGTACAAAAAGTGTGTGAAGGTCATATCCATAAGGAGTGATGCGCTAGCTCTTAGCCACTCTAGTGTTATTTGTAGTTAGGTGAACCAAAAAAGTTTTTCATCTTTATTATACTATACCTAATAACCATCTTAATTTAATTTAAGTGGGATATCCAACATTGTAAAAGATGACAATTAAGAACTAATATTTGAAGTATCTAATGGCTTAATGGTTATGCTATTCCAACAATTCGTATCGTTAGTAGATTATTAATTGGCTATGAAACTATGCCTATTCGAATTAGAAGGTGTTAATTCCTAATCCCCATTAGTCATTTATAAAAATGATTGGAATACATGTACAAGTTATATTATCCTAAGCTACTTAATGTTCCTAAATTGAAACATAAGCTCTATGAAAAAAAAAAATCAATACCCCACTATTAATAAACATAAAAGGAAACAACAAAGTCACCATTAAACAATCCATCCACTACATTGATTCAAAATCTCATGAAGTTCAAAGGATACATAAGGTAAAACCAACATATAAGACAAATACAAGTAAAGAACGGGAAAGAAAAAACCTAAAAAGGGGAGTCCTAATCCAAACCTACACTTGAATAATGATCCCATAGCATCCTTGGGTTGAATTCCCTTATTGTACTGCAAAAATAAAGATACTAGAATTTAATATTTTATAGTAGATGATTACTAATCAATTGGTAGTAATACCTAATGAGTATAAAATCCTCAAACACTGCATTTTATTTCCTCAAAAACCCGAGCTAGATTTAAGCTACCATTTGATTGGTATAATGATTGCTAATCTATCCATAAAAGTAGAGCCCTTCTAGACATTCTATACTTATTCTCATCCCTTTTAGTATTTGATTAGTGCTTGTGACAATAGCCTCCTAATACATTAGGAAACATCGACTGATCGATAGCTAAGCTAACGATTGATCAATAAGTTGAAATCTCTTCAACCATTTATTTTTAGCCTCCTAATTAAATGATGGGGGCTAGTTAGTGCATGGTAGCAACCATACACCTACACATACCTAACCAAATTAGGGTAAATTAAATCAATTTATGATTTTCTTTTTTTTTTTGTGTATTTTGACAATTTTAGCTTGATTTTTCCATTTTATGCATAAATCCTACTTTAGTTACATAATTAATCAATTTCTATCGACATTTATGCAAAAATGTGGTTCTTAAGTTGGTAAATTCATGAATTTTCAACACTTATCACCACCCTTAACTTAAGAACCGTACTTGTCCTTAAGCAGGCTCTAAAACTTAACAATTCAAGGAGTCTAAGGACAAGTGGCACTTCTTTAATGCTGTTTCTTAAATCAAAAGTATGTCGTGTAAATTGAATGCCAAAATTTGCATCTACTAGTTCTTTATCAACAATTTCTAGAAGTGATTATGAATTTTGTCTAAGCATGATGATCAATCAAATATACATAAGTAAAAAAAATAGGGTATTTAAATTATTAATTGATGCTAAAAAAAGTTAACATCCTCATTTAGGCTAAGCTTAGAAAATTTGAAGTCAAATACAACATTTTAAGTTGAGCAAAAGATATAAGTGTTTAATTTGTCTACTTGTATATGCACTTCTCCCTTATTAGATCTTCAATATGCTAATGTAGTGTGAAAAGAGGAAACCACTAGATCCCATCTTACTTCATCTCCTTAACTTTTGCATAATCTTCATTGGTTGCTTGTTATTTTCTTTTTTTATTTTCCATCTTTCAACTTTTCATTTATTTTTTCTTCCTTTTCATTTTTCATTTTTATTTCTTTTTGTGATGACTTTTGATTGAGTCCTATAAATCTCCATTTCTTCTTCTTTTCATTTCCTTTTGGAGCTTTCACTGATATATTGTTAAGGAACATTTAGGTAAGATCTAATACTTACAATGGTTCACAAAACGCTAACAAACCACTCTAATCCTCAAACAAATTGTATACATACAGATAAACTTCAAAAATCACAAAAGTCTAGTACTAGGCCAAAACATTTATGCAACTCCAAATCTTGAAGCTAAACCTAAATTAAGCATAATTAAACAAAGCTTAGATTCAATGAATTAATTGCAAAGACTTGAAAAATGTTGAGAACTTAATCATGAGATAACTCATTCAAAATTTAACACAAATCACCTCTTTTGATGAACACAAACTTGATAAAATTTTAGGCATACTTTGGAATGAAAAGCATAGAGTGAAGGAAAATGGAACAAATTATAGCCAATGAATGTTTTTGGATGTCAAAAAGGGAATTTTTATAGAAAATTTTATGTAATCATGCATAAATCTTTTATTTTGGCACATTAAACCTATACATGCATGCACTACAATTAATTGTTTTCCAACCAGGATCACACTAAGCCACCATATCCTTTCCTACCTTCCTCACCCCCAACTTAAGTTGAAAAATATATTCTCAATTAAACTCAATTGAAATATAAAAGAGGAAGGGCTAGAGCTTTACTCCCCTAGGGTTTAGTGTGTTTTAAGCATTTTTCATTCCCTTTCTACTTCTTTTGAGGAACGAGTTCTTGTAAAAAGGTTCTCTCCTTCCTTTATTTATGTACATATGTGCTTGCAAAATAAAAGAAACTAAAATAAGTAGACTATTCTTAACTAATTAAACCAAATTAAACTTTAAAAAAACAAGTGAAAGGAAAAAATGCCTAATTTACAAATAGTGGTAAAAACTAAAATTATCACAAGATCACTCCTCAACAATTACCAGAAAAAAAAAAAGAAAAAAAAACAAGAATTGCTTTTTAACACTTAAAAAATTAAACCCAAAATGTACATTTTCTTAAAACATATATATTAAGTGTGTTTTAACTAGTAAGTGCATTGGGTTTTCTTTATTGTATAGAAAGTAAGTCAAGGTCACATCCATAGGGAGTGGTGTACTAGCTCTCTGTCGTGCTGGTGCTATTTGTGACTATAAAGTTTTTCATCTTTAAGAACTAATAATTGAATTGTCTAATGGCTTAATGGTTATGCTATTCTACCAATTTGTATCATGAGCGGGTTATTAATTGGCTATGAAACAAAGCCTTAATCAAATTATAAGGCATCAATTCTCAATCCACATTACTCATTCATAAAAATGATTGGAATGCATGCACAAGTTACATTATCCTAATCTACTTAATGTTCCTAAATCAAAACATAAGCTCCATGAACAAAATCAATATCCCACTTTCAATAAATATGAAAGGAAACAATAAAGTCACCATCAAGCAATCCAACCACTACATTGATTCACAATCTCATAAAGTTCAAAGGATACATCAAGTAAAACCAACATCTAAGATAAATACAAGTAAAGAATGGGAAAGAAACAACCTGAAAAGAGGAGTCTCAAGCATCTTCAAGTAAGATTCCCTTATTACATATGGTCGAACCCTAGTAGAGGAATTAAAGGAAAGTTAAAGGAAGAAAAATAAAAAAGGAAAATATGTCTTTATGGCACAAGTTGCAAAATGCAACTTTTTATAGTAGATGACTACCAATCAATTAGTAGGTGTGAAGTTCTTAAATGTTAGGCTTTGTTTCTTTAAAAACCCTAGCTAGGTTTAAGTTATCAATCGATTGGTAAGAGAAGAACCCTCTTAGATATTCTATACTTGCTCTTGTTCTCCTCTAGCAATCAATTGATGCTTGCAACAGTGGCCTTTAGGTATATTATGACAAACTGAACGTGATCTAGTTATCAAGCCATATTTTGATTTTCTTTAATTTAACCTATATTAAATTTAGCCCACATAATATAGATTACTCAACATTAAATTAAGGAAAAACATTTTACTTAAAAAAATGTTTAAAAAATAATTTGGAGTCATCAACTAGTAAAACTGGAAAAAAATTCAAATTTTATTTAGAGAAAAACCTTTCATGTTAGATAAAATTTTTAGAAAAATCCTAAAGTACCTAAATGCAATTTTTTATGAAATGTGAAATTAATGTAGAAAACAAACTTAAGATGCCTAAACAATTTAAAAGAAGTCTAAATTATGAAAAATATGCTTAAGCTATAAAATAAGATGTCTACATCATGTAAAATATGCTTAATGATAAAACAATGTATAAATTATAGAAAAGAGATCGAATGATAAATTTTTAATTTTAGGAAAAACTAACTTAGTGATAAAACGAACTTTTTTTTAATGAAAAACCCCTAAAATGTCTAATTTGTTAAAAAAAAATGCAACTTTTACTAAAAACAGTTAAAAGATGCAAATCTTATCCTAAAAATGTGGATTTTAATAAAAAGATGCAATTTTTCTAGAAGACGCAATTTTCTAAAATGATGTCATTTTTATTATAAAACATGTAATTCTTCTAAAAAGTTGCTATTTTTCTATGAAAGATGCCATTTTTATAAAAAGATGCAATTTTTATCATAAATATGTAAAAATATGCAATTTAATATAACAAATAAACTAAAGACAATTTTAATGATGGATATGCAAAAATAATATTTTACATGATATCTTGCAAAAATGACCTATGTTAATACAAAATACCTTGAAAATATTAATTTACTAAAAATCAACAGGATACATGCTAAGGACATATTTATTTAACTAAATCTCTAAATAACAATAGAACTACAACTAAACCTTAAACCATAAAAACTAAATAAAAACCAACAATTAAAAACTTGCACATAAACAAAGGGAATTAATATGGTCTTTACTAACTTTATATATATTAAAAAATAAACTAGTAAAGACTAACAAAAAAGAGTAAAATAAAATGAGAAAAAAAAAACAAGATCTTCCTAGCAAGTTGAATTTAAATCCAGGTTTGGTGCTCCAACTAGGTCTAGGTTAGGTCTTACCTTCTCTCTAACAACAATTGCTTTCCAACGTCAATCGAAGCTTTAAAATCACCAAAATGAAGACGAAATTTCACCGTTATGACAAAGTGATCGACAAAAGTTAGATTAGTTTGTGTGTCATAAGTTTTGGTGGTGGTTAAGGTGTTTTTTTTTTCTTCAAAACTTGACAGTAAAGATGGTTTTAGGTTTGCATTTAGAACTGTGTTATGTTATGTACGTAATCTACATGTGGCCATAGGTTGTCATAAGCATGTTAGATGTGTGTATTTGTCTATTAGGCAACTGGGTCATATGATGTTGGGGTTTGGTTGTTATATGAAGATGGGTGTTTTGACGATTAGGCTAGAGTGCATGCCGTTTGTGCATTTGTTTGCTATGATCGGGTGAACTATTCATGGGGCTATGGTGCTTGCAATAGGGAAGGTCAGTAAGGATAAGAGGGTTTGTGTTGTGGGTATTGTTTGGGTGTTGGTTATAGGGTTAAGTTTAGCCTAAAATGTGGCTTGGTTGATGTCCGTGATGGGGTTGGCTAATAAGGGTGACAGTGCTTGGGGTTCGGAGTACTAGGTTGTTATTTGCTATATAGTAGGTTGCAATGAAGCATGATTGAATTTGTTCTATGAAGGAGTAGGTCACTAATAATTCAAGTTCATTGCTACATTAAGTTGTGAGTATTGTAGTATTTGTTCACCATATTTGCTACGAGGAAAGAGAGTGGAGAAATTAGCTGAAATGGAAAGAGAACAAATGAAATAAAAGGAAAGGAAGTGTTTGGCAACTTAAATGAAAAGTGGAAATTAGTAAAAATGGAAGGGAGGTAGTGGAAATATTTCCCCTCTTTAGTTTAATTCTTTTCTCTCTAAAATTGGAGAGAAGTGAGTGGAATTTGGTGGAAATGCAATATAATTAAAAGATTGTTCCTGATAATAATATTCATCACAATAAAAATAAGGCTAATTTTGTTCGATACTAACTATATTTTCTTTTATTTCCTTTTATAAGACAAACCAAATAAAGGAAATGGAAACATTTTTTTATTTTTCTTCATATGATATCAAACGTAAAATAAAAACTATGTTTCAATCCATTTCCATTCTTTTTCTTTTCTTTTATCCTCATTTTCACCCACTTCTCTTTTATAAAAAGTTACCAAACATACTAGTTAGCTTGTGATGGAAGGTTTACTATAGTAATAGGTTGATGGATGTTGTAAAGTGGACTGCTGCAACGCACGTTAACCGCTATCGCTATTGTTTACTATCTGTATAAGGGAGTGGGTGTGTGTTCAAAAAGGTGGTTGATGATGAGTCTATCTAATAGATAAAGGAGGAAGATGATGGTCTATTCTTCCTTCTTCCTTGTTCTTTTTTCTTTTTCTTTTTTTATTTTTATCCATAATCAACTTATAACATTATAACATTAAAGACCAAATCTTTTTGTTACTTTTAGATTATCTTCAATACACAATGATAACTAAAAACCTCTGAGGAATGTTTATTCATGTAAATCCTAGTTATATTTGGGATTTTTATCATTGATTTGTTAAGATTTTCCTCAAATCCAAAAAAAACAATAAGGATGATTCAATAAAGTAGAATATGATTTAGATTGACCACCTTTCTCTTTCATTTTTGTGACTATAGTTGGTGAAGAAGGAGCTACATGTAACCAAAAAAGAAAAAAAATGCTTACGTTGTTGTTGCTTGAAATCAAACCTATGACCTCTTATTCTTATGTGCCCCCCCTTTGCTAATTAATGAAAACTCAATTTCATATCATATTGTGTACCAAAATTACACTTGAGCTTTCAAATTGGGCCAACTTTAATTTCATTTTCAAACTCAAGCCTAACTCAATTCAATTTGTTTTAAATGGACCTTAGCCTTTTACATAGCCTAAAATATATATGCTAAGGACTTTTTTAAACCACTTTTTAACTTTAATAAATTAGTATAGTTAAAATATTTAAAATTCAAATTTCAAATTGAAGAAAATCCCATTTCATGAACTCAAATATCTTATTAGACTTTCTTAAAATATCTTCTAATGAAATCCAATGTATATTTCCAACTATAGCTCCTCTGACCCTAAACGACTACCTGACTTGACTCAGACATTTTTGAAACTTTGTATTTTTTAATTTTTCAATTTTGATTTTTTTTTTTGGTACTTTTGTAAACTTAGCCCAAAAAATAAAAAAGAAAAGAACTTAAAATAAAATGGTGGCAAAAATGGGATATCTACAATAGCCAAGCAATCGATTGATTGGTAAGCCAAGATCTCTTCAACTTTTGAATTCCAACCTCCCAGTGAACAGTAGCCACCATATGCCTGCACATACTAAACCAAATTATTGTAAATTAAATAAGTTGTAATCTTTTTCATGTATTTTGACAATTTCAACTTAGTTGGTCCATTTTGTGCATAAATGCTACTTTAGTTACATAAGTAATCAATTTCTATCCAAATTTATGAAAAAATGTAGATCCTAAGCTAAGAAAAATCATGAATTTTCAATCGTTATCAATCATACTTTTAAGTAATTAAAATAAAGGATCATTATTGTGGTAAATGGTTCAAACAAAAGACTAAAACCCAAGTTTTATTTCATAGCTTTCCTAATTTCAATCCTCTATTTTAACCATTTATTAGAACATTAATTGTCGATTTGAACAACTTAAAAGTTCAATCATCTACTTAAACCACTTAACATAACATCGATCCTTTATTTAATCACTCAAAAGTGCAATCCTTTTTATGAACATAACTCCAAACATTTATCCCCCCATATGTAATTCTCTCATTAAGTATATTTACAAAATGTAGATTTTCTTGTCAATTAAAATTACTTGGAGAGAAGCATTACAAAATAAATATTCAACAAAAACTATCTGCACTTTTCATGCCTTGAATATGCCTCTATAGCAACAATATTAAGACAAGTGATCCATGAAACATTTTAAATTAACTTCATGTCATTCATATGGCTAAATAGAATAGTAATTTACTAGTGAAAAGTCATGTGAGATAATCATCAAGATCTAAAAATCAATGGGTTACTCGAGCCAACAAGTATTAAAGTTTTCCATGTCAGAGGCAAAAACATTTTGTTAAATAAATTACGTATTATAAATAAAGTCCTAAATTATTACTATGTCCTATTTATTTTCTATAGATACAATTATCCATTATAATGATTATGTACACATAATACACTTCATGTGGCATTAAGGGAGTAACATGGAATAGTACATGGAGATCACTTAGAAAGATAAACAAAGAATGAGGAGCAAATAGTCTTAGGTAAGGGGGCTACATTATAATGCCTTGAAAGGGGGTTTGATAGTTTTGTTTAAAATCTTCATATCATGCATGCATTCATGATATAAGAACTACCTTGCAAGTCAGTGGTTGTAAGACTTTAGCTAGTAAGTTTCTAATCATACTCAATCTTTTTACATACATCTACATGACTATATATGTTGTTATATGTAATCTAGCAATCTGCAATCCACTAGAAGTGTAGAGAGTCAGAATCACCTATCAAACAATCAAAAAGGGTATTTAATTCCAACAATCAAAAATCCACTAAACACTTTAAAAGTTTATTTCAACTATACTACTTGATTTTCTAAACTTATCCTCCTACTTTCTCAACCCAGTAGAGTATTCTACACTCAAGCCTCAATTTTATAAGACCTACAAAAAGAACTATTGGGCGGTAAGCTACATCTAGCTTAGTAAGCAATCTTAATACCTTCTTAACAAACAATTATAAGCGAGTTAAATAAGCACATGAATGAATGTACAAGCATATGAATGCAAACATTGTTCACAACCCGCTGGTGATTGTGTAAGGTGCTGTTTTATGCTTATCATTTCCTAGCTTGGGAAGTATTTAGGTACATTAGGACCTTAGATATCTATGTCCAATATGAGTTCTCTTAGTAGTACAAGCACCCTTGAGGTAAGAATGTGTTACATGAAGATATTGTTTTAAAAAAACTCAGCAAAATAAGATGATGATTGGATCCAAAAAATGCATGATATCCTACCCTACTACATAATGTTGATGCCCTTTAACTTATGCAATAGGATGCAATACATGTCTATTTTGATTAAAAGTGGAATATTTATGAATTTAGATCTATGGTGTAATCGAGCAAATATATTTTAGACACTTCAATACCCTAAGTTCTAATGAAATAAACAAGAGTATTCGAAATATCTTAAGGCATTTTACAAGGAAGAATCAACCAAAGAAAGTGCATATGAGTTCTCAAATACCTCAACATGTAACAAGTTCAATTATCAAATATCATTATACTATGAACTAACTACAAGTATATAATAGAGTAAAATTAGGGGTAGTGTACTCACTCAACCATAAAGTCTAGCAATCATAGTAGTCCTCAATAGTCTCAAGTTTGATATCTAAATCACCTAAGTAAGGCAAATAAAGTAAGGCTTATCTTCGACTTATTCTATTCACTACCTTCGCCATAATTATCTATTTTTTATTTTAATTTTTTTTTTGTTTTAAGTTAGTATTTTGTGCTCTTATAGTCAATTTTCATCATTTTCAAGCATTCTATCTCGTAGTGAGGTCTACTTAGTCATATTAGACCACAAATTTACAGATTAAGTCAAATAATTTCAATGATGAAAGGTTGGTGTTTGACTATTATGGGTTTTGGGCCTTGTTTTGTGCTTTAGGCTTAATTTTGAGTATAGGCCTTGAACTTTGACTCTCAAGCTTTTATTTAAGTGTTTTTAAGATAAATTCTCAATTTATTTCCTAAATTTCTTAGTTGGGCTTCATTTTTACTCTTATGGGCCTAAATAGACCCTTTTACTAATTTTACGCCTCATTCTATGAAAGATGTGTTCCTAATGGGATTTTGGACTTAACGAGTTTTTAATGTAATATTTTATAAGTCCACTAACTTAGGGGTTAGATCTATTTGTGTAGTTATTGTGTCTTATTTATAGTCCTTTCAAGGGGTTTTGGGCCTTATTCACTTCTTGAAGCCTTAAACTCAATCCTATTTATTATTTTGGATCTAAACCTACTAAAAACCTTAAGATAAATCTATTTTCTTCTAAGATTCAGATCTAAACTTATTTATCTATTAGGCTTTAAATCTTATTTTTAAAGCATTAATCACTAACTAAGCCAATTTAGGCCTTTAACCCAACACTTCTTAACTTGTTTTTTTAGTCTTTAATCCATGACGAGTCCATAAAATACTCTATTTATAATGTGGTTTTAGATCTATTATATATTAATTTTAGGGCCATTAACTAAGCTCCTAAATCGCAAATCATATTTTAAGCCTATTTTGGCTCTTAATTAACACTAATTAATAATGTTGCCAAGATAATAAAACTTTAAAACAAGAAGGGGAAATACACTAAGATAAGGGTGGCATGGTTTTGTTTATGGTTTCAAGATTTCCTCTTTCATTTTTCACAAGATATCCTATACGTTCTAATTCCTAGACATCGAGAAATACGAAGGCTAAGTTCATCACACTAAAGAGCTACATGAATATATATATATATATATATATGAACCTACTTACTACATGTATGTAAAAGAAATATCTCTACTAGTTTTCTAACTTCTAAACATTGAGAAAATGATAGTAAACCTATAATGAAATGGACTTAGAACTTAAGTTACCTAACCTTTAGTAAATGAATTGATAAAGTTATGAGCTCCACCTTTTCTCTTTTGTTGCCTAAAGTTATGGAGCTCCAAGTGGGGTAGGGTTATATCGACTACCAAGGGCAAAGAGTTAGGAAGTGGTGGCATGGAGGTTGGTGAGGTTTAGTGGCAGTAGTGATTGGAAAGTAGGTGGGGCGGCAGGGTTATGTGTAGAGTTGAAAAGGTCAATGAGGAAGTGGTTTGAGTGAAGTGTGTTCGGGAGATTTTTTGATACCATTTTTAGATGACTAAAATGATAAGAGAATGAGGATTATGGGGGTGATTTTGGCAAAAAAAGGAGGAAAGTAAGGGGACAAGGCAATGCCAAAACTAGAAGCTTAGTAACATGCTAATGTTGGGACTACATGTACTAGTAGTCCTTTGCCAGAAGTGAAGTGAATTGGTCTCCCTTTAGTATGATGTTGGCATTATTGCTCAAACTAATTATCTTATCTCCTTACTAATTACTTTTAGCATTGACTAAATAAGATGCACAATTTAACTAGTGCATTTAGATGTAATTAGCATACTTGGTTACAATTAAGCATATTACTAAGGTTTGCTTAAGGTTTTGTTGTGCTAAATTGTCTTAATTAAATGAATTAACCTATACCATCTTAATTATTGATGATTTCTAACATTTGGAACTAATCATGGTTAATGGATCATGTAAAAAGTTGAAATGTAAAGGTTTTAGAAGGGATAGTGAAATTATCTATAGTGAGCAAAAAAATTAAATATCCAATTAAGGTTTGGCAAGTTAGTTATGGTTTTTAACATTTTATTAGGGTTTTAGATGGCTTATTAGGATTTTATAATTGTTTTAAGGTTTCTTGCATATTAGGGTTTTTAGGCCTTTATGCATATAATTAGGGTTTTAGGGTTTAAAGGTTCACTTAGGGGTTTTAGTATTTGTTTTAAGGTTTCAAATTCATTGTTAGGGTTGACTATATCAATATTCATTTTTGGCTTACTTACCCTTTATCCATTTCAAGGAATTCTCATGAGCTTCAACTATTGGTCTCTTTCCCATTAGGGTTTAGGATTAGTTTTGTTGTATTATGTTGATCTTAGGAGTTAACATTAGTTATTGCAATTTGTTTATAAGATTTAAAGGCTTTGAATGTAAAGGTCAAACTAGGGTTAAGGCTACCATATATGGTTTTAGGAGTTTAAGTTAAGGTTTTTTAGCATAGTCTCTTAGGTTTAAGGTTTGTTATCTTACCAACACTAAGGGTATTTTTTAGGAAATCTTATTAACTTCCAATCCCCTTTTTGGAAAATTTGTGGGGTTTACATACATAATATCAACTCCCCCTTTCCTGAGAAGAGATAATATGGTATTCGTTTGAAATTCTGATTCATCTTTATTAATAGCAACATGACGAGATGATGGCATTTCTCTGGATTTGAGATTTATATCAAATGAGGATGACCCCTTGGCTAATTTTAAACTTTAGCTATCGAAGATGTCCATCTCATTACACTTGTGGTCAACAATTGAGATGGGTCCTCATCTTAATGAATCTCTCCATGTGCTCCTTTTGAGTCCAAGCCTATGGAATGCCTCTATAAGTGTATGAGCCTCCTTAAGAAAGTGAAGAGTGAGAAAACCAATCTATTGGTCCCTATTCTAAGCCAACTTTATCAAAATATTCAGAAAGTCATCCTTAGTCTATGAACTTAACACTTTAGTCCCTATCACTTAGACTAAAAAGTTAAACCTAAGATGTTGCTAGGTTTAAATCGTAAAATTTATTTTGTCTTTCTACATTTTTCCCTTAACCAAATGGTTTCTCACACCAAAAAGTTGAAAACTGATATCTACCATCCTCCCTAGAGGTTTCCATGGACAAAAGGTAATTTATGTTTTACTTTTCTAAACATTAGTTGTAGCTCTTCATTGCTTGCTTTCCCTTTTATTTTCCCTTACTTTCCATTATCAATACTCAATCAAATTTTTAACAAATCTTACATTTTATGCTCATATATTATATAGGAATTATTACTTTCCTAAATGGGTTTCTTACACCAAATTAATAAAAACTAAATATCCATACATGCATACTAAGACATTTTCTTCAAAATATAACATTGAGTTGCCATCTTTTGCTTTAAAGATCTTATCTATATAAATTTAAAATGCCCTTGGTGCTTAAGGAATACTTGGATGTAGTGGTAACCAAATAATGAAAAAGATATATCCTAATGCATCAAGAGACCACTGTCACAAGTAATAATTGAATGTTATTTTTTACATTATTACACAGTTGCTTTACCTCATTTCATAGTTTATGTATCCCTCTCTTTTAATTCCTCTAATTTCAATTCTACTCCCTTGTTCTCAACATAGATTTTGCTATTAAATAATGATTTAAGGAACAACTAAGAGAATCAAATAAGTAACAATAGCTTCTCAATCATCTATAACGATATGCACATAATAACAATTACCTCTTTCATCTTGTTTTTGTGACCGAAATATAAATATTTAATGTAAACTTTCTGCAATTGTCATTTCCTTCTTTTCTTTTTTATTGTCATGAGCTTCCATTATTTTTTTTTCTTATCTCCTAAAGAAATGGATTTTCTTAAAAGGAACATGTATAGACATATATATATATATATATGCATGTATGTATAATATTTCTATCTTACTATTGTTTACATTGATGTTTTGTCGCATTTTTCCACCATAAATCCTTTTCTTTTTCTACTACTTTGTTTACTAATAAAGATTATACAACAATTAGCAATGTTGGAACTATTGCATCCTTTTTAATACAGTTGTGTTTTTAGTGATGTTGTATTTATTTTTAGACCTTCATCTTATCATAGCAATTACCTTAATTCAATTGATTAAGCTTTTTCTTTTTTTATCTTTTTATCTCAACCAATTTGAAGTTAGAATAGTTGATAGTTAGATTTGGTTTAAAGGAAGTTTAGATCACTTGTCAAACTTCAAGTCTTCAAAACAAAAGAAAAGATTAGGCTAAGGGGGTATCAGGGCAACTCTAACATAACCATTCTGATGTTTAAATTAAATTTCGATAAAGAAAAAAAAAGAAGCAAAGAGAGTAAGTCGATTGTTAAATTAAGTGGTCAAAAGATGATTATAGTAGAGTATGGAGCTCTATTTATAGTAAATGACTAGCAAACTCTCCTATGGGTAAATTTGAATTATGGACTGCCCCCTATAATTCTAGAACTGGGTTGTTGGTAGCTATTAGGTAGTTATTTGTGTAAGGATTCCTAATTACTCGCTCCTATGTTTGAATTTAAACAACTTCTATCATGACCATAAAGAGGGCCTATTACGATTGCCTAAAATTTTCATACCATGTATGCACTCCTGATACGAAAATCGCCTTGCAAATCAGAGATTACAAGACTCTAAAAGATTAGTCACTGAAGTTTTCAATTTTTAATTTAATTAACTTATTATAACATATAAGTGCCTATGGATATTCGATAAGTTACAGTCCATCAAAATTGTAGAGAATCGGTATCCCCTACCAAATAATAAGATTAGGTAGCAAAGTTGTAAAACTTAAACTTACAAAAGTCACAAAATTTAACTATAGTATTAATCATTATATGTAATATTTCAAATTGTTTACATAATCTATCATCAAATTCTAACTTTTAAGTACCTTGACATTGGTACTCAACATTCGGCTTTTAGCCCATGCCTGATAATCTAGCAGCCTGCAAAAGAAAACTATTGGGGAGTAAACTGCAAAAGCTTAGTGAGTTATCCTTCATACTATATTAGCAAACAGGTTGCCAAACAATTTATCAACAAACATATGAATGCATAAACAATCAATATGCCAAACAATATTTATGCAGTTGCGTACAACATTAGATTTAACACCCTCTGACGTAAGGGTTGGAGATACCTTGTCACTATTAACAACCGAGCTCTAGTACCTAGGTTTTAACCATATATAAATATATATATATAAATTCCATGTTTCAAGAAATAGGTTTCTATTCCCAATAGTCAATAGTATACAAACATTCAAGTCTAGCAGTGAGGTGGCTCCCATAGGCCACACTCACACTTTACAGCAATGGTCTCTAGGTGCTACTCTCAATCACTCATGGTTAGTATCTCTAGTGCCAGTAAAACCCATGAGCCAAGGGTAAGGTCTTATTATATCAATGTTCTTGCATTGTACTAATTAAATCAAGTGGGAATCTATCTTTCTAAGGCCCTTCATTACCAGCTGCGTAAGGTGACGGCCGAAACATTATATGCAATGTTCATGCTTACGCATGATCCATTAAATTTTAGATAAGTCAAATTTATGAGGTGATCAAACATTATCATCAAATCATTCAAATTATGCAACAATATCAAAGAACTAAATCTTCAATTATCACATTTAACAATATTTTACACAGTAATCAATTAATATCAGATACATGCATAACCAAACCCCCACGCATCAAATTAATAATATTTAATTTAACATAACTAACTATAACTACAAAACAAGTATAAAGTTATTGGGAGTATTCACTTGGTCATTAAGTCTATTAGTAGTCGTAAAAATATAATGGCAAATTAAGGTCAAAGTCGAGATGACTTGAAAATAAGGAATATGGAAAGTAGTAAGTTCAAGGCTTAAAAACTAAACTAGTATTGTAATTTGTACTATTTACATAACTTAGTTATTGATTTGCATGAAATCATCAATTCAAGCTTTTTATCAAATTGTGCATAACTCTTTCAATTTAGCTTGGATCCTTATGAACTTATAGTTTAGTTCGATTGTTTTTAAGTGTACTTTCTCGTAGCGAGGTCCATTTTAGATGCTGTAACTTGCAGTTTTGATTATGATATATAAAAATTACAAAGTTCATTATTTTAACTTCAAAAGTTATAAAATATCAAATTAGGCTTGTCTTAGTATAAATACGATTTAGTAATTGTTTATATCGTATAATTTATAATTTTCTTATTTTAAGTCTATTATACTATGATTACTCATACTTACCTATTTTTAGGGTTTGAGATTTATTAATTTAAATTTTCAACTTTATTACTTTTCTAATTAATTAATTATTTTATTATTATTATTATTAATTACGAAAATTAATTAATTTATGATTAGTGGTAACGTAGCAACATATTAGAGTGCCACGTGTCCTTTATATACTTTTTCCTACATTTTCTTATTTCTTTGTATTTTATGGTTTATACTTATGTTAATATCTATTACCATATTTTACTAAATTTTAATAATTAATTATTTATTATAATTTCTTCAAAGTTATGGTACTTATATATATATTCATGTTTATTAAATTACATTATTTATTAAATTAATATTATAGTATAATATATATATGTACTATTCAAATGTACCTACATTTGTATATATATAATACTATTATATATGTATATTTATCGTACAATATACTTATGTACTAAATTATCTTTACCTTAAATTTATATATATCCTATACGTATGAGTATAAATATACACATAAATATACTCTATATACATACGTACACATACGGTTATATTATATATATTTATATATATACTAAAATATGTAATATGAATAATATTATACATGAACACATATATTTCGTCATGTCTAACATACATGTATACATTCAAAATTTTATAAAATGAAAATACCGTACAACTACCATACTATATAATTATACTATATTATACTCATATTTGTAATTATAGATATATAAATATTTACTTTACGCATACATACATATATCATATAAACAAAATACTAAGTATATTTATATATGTACATGTTTATGCATACGTAAGGGTACAAGTAACTAAATAAATAAAGAAAATACTTATTATATAAATATGTATATAAATAAAGGAAATACATAGTACATATACATATAATTTTAGTGACATATTAGACATATAACATTTAATGAAAATTACACATACCTAAATATACATATAATTTACATGTGAATACATATATAGATATATATACATCTAGGCTTTTATGCTACATACTAAATATGACATGAATGTGTACATAAACATACTTTAGTATTTATATACCTAGGAGTACTTATACATAAAGAAATATAAAATTTACATATCTTTCTAATACATAACCTTACATTACATATGCATATGAACACATAAAATGTTTAATATTGAATAAACATGATATACATACTAAATACTCTTCTTGGAAGTATCTTGATTGAGTACTCTCCAAGCTTTTCTTCTTCTTCTTCTTAATTTATTTGATGAGTTTTGAACACAAAGTAAATAAAAGAGAAAAGGAAAAAAAAAATGTTGGAGCTTTACAGTTTGAAGAGAAAAGAAAACAAGAGAAGTGCGTATTTAGGTGTGTCTAATTCCAAATGTTTTACCAGGTTAAATAGTAGCAATTTTGGAGTAAAGAAAAGACAAATAGAGAGGAAGAAGGAAATCAAGACATGATTTAGTAATAATTGGATAAGACACTACTTTTATCCTTTTTTCCTTCTACACATAATTTAACACCTAAAAGTATAAGAAAAAACACACAGACTGCTTGAAGTATTTGGAAATTAACGTAGCATGTAAGAAAAATTAGGAAAAGAAAAAGGAGAAAGGAAAAGAAAGAAATAAAGGAAGAGAAGGAAAATAAAAATAAAAATATGTAATTTTTCCAAACATAAAAATTATGAAAATAAAATTTATAAATTAATTTTTGAATTTTATGAAAATTTATTAATTTAATTGATACCCATTACGATTATAATAATTACAAGTTATTTCAATGTTTTCATTAAAAATTATACGCGATTATAGGATTTAGTTGATAATTATAATCGACTCCAATTATATCACTATTAAGTGGTATTTATTCATTTTATAAGCTTGAAGCTATAATTTTAGGGTTTTCGTTAAGTTTAGGTTCGATTTCGGGTATTTTCACATACATAAAATCTAGGGTTTTTGTACGCGATTTAGGTTTCGATTAAAATTTTAGGGTTTTTATTACTTATAATATATTTAAATTTAAACTTAGTAAAATTTTTATCTTACTCGGCTTTAATGACTCATGAAGTCGTCTAAAGAACTGAGGTTCAATTTTACTTTTAAATAGCTAAATTTGCAGGGTTTACAACCCCCTACTGGTTTGATTAAGTCTTTTCAAGCTCCTTACCATTTAACAAAGCTAATCAAAGCTAGTCTAACCTACTCTCAAGCATGTGGCTCTAATCCAAGCTCATTAGCTTCCCATATTGTTAAGTCCTTAGTAATTGTGAGACTAATAGGAAAGGTTAGATACTTATCAAAGGAAATCACACGTAAGGCTCAAGAGATCGGACACTAACACTTTCTTATCAATGTAAGGTCATTCATTCCATAGTGTAAAAATCCTTATTAACATTTTCCCTTGACTCTCCATGGTGAAACAAGTTTCATTATGATGCTTTTAGCTTATCTCCCTTCAAAGTCATCAAAATAGAGTTTCAGGATGTCCAACCTTTATTTATCTCAAGCTTATTGTCACGATCATGCCTTTATAAGATCGTAGTTATTCCTTATTGTTACTAACTTCTCTCCTTTTGCTTGTCGACGAAAACTCATGTCTAATCAATGACATTTCGTATCTCAATTATCAAAACTCCTACAAACGTATCAGTTGCCATGTGTATTCCTAACAACAAAGTTCAATTGCGACTATTCAATTTCTATAAGTAAAGTGTCATCATAAGGTTCGGAACTATTGGTAACCATCATGGATCTCGAAATTTGTTCCATTATCTTATCCTTTTATTTCCTTGTTTCTTATGTTTTTCCATTTTTTGTCTTTTCATTGTTTCCCTATTTAGTTCATCATACCATCTCTATTTCTCATAACCAATTTTCTTCTTGTATTCGCATCTAAAAAATTCTTCTTCTTCATCTTCGTTTCATGTCAGTCTCAAATACTTTTCATGGTTAAACATTTGTAGTTCAAAGTCTAACAATAATAACTCTAATAGTTCAATTGATGCTCAACATCGAAGCTAAGAACTACTTGCCACTTCTAAAGCAAGTGGTGCATCTCCCTAAGAATAAGCCATTGGTATGGAAACTCTTAAGAGTGATTGCTCCTGTGATTTGTTTGGCCTTACTAGCTTAGTAAAAACCTATGCCCTTAGAGCTTAGAGAATCAAGAAGTTTACCTTTGACAATTACCCATTTGATACCAAAGGTAACTTTCTAGCCATTCCTTTATGCACTTGTATAGAGTATGATTTGAGCACCAATGGTGTTGCAAGTACGATTATTAAGAAGGAGTTAAACAACCTTCGACCCCATTGTCATTCTGCCCCTCATCATTAGAGGATTAAATAGCCCCAACTTCATAAACATATCAACTCCTTAGGAGAATTCAAGTGCACACTTTATGAAAAGTATTTTGAGGTTGGTCTTAGATTTCCCTTTCCTATTTTAAGGAAATCTTTTTTTACATACCATTGTATCTTTCCAATCATGTGACTCCAAATTTGTATAGGTTAATTGATATGCATTACCTAACTTTACTTTTTCATAAAACTAATTTCTATAATAAAAGTGTATTTTTACTAATAAGTGCACTAAGTCGTGTATGCAGTAATAAAAGTAGCAAGAACCAAGTCAAACCCATAGGAAATGATGTCTAATTTTTATTAGTATTAATCTCATCTAAATCTAGGCAATTAAAATAATAGGTTTATTAAATGATTAAATTCTAAAGAAATCTAAATTAACAAAATGATTAAGTTCAGATATTTAACATCTTCAAGAATTCAATTCTAACTAGATAAATAGAATGTTAGTTAATGATAATAAAGATGTCTTTAACATGTTTAGTTTTAAAGCAATTAAGCATTGGGAATTCCTTCTCCAAAAGCAAATAGCTAGGAGTAATTGGTTTATCTTTTCTATCGTTAGACAAGAGATAACTAAATTAATTCCTCTCTAATTCCTAAAGCTTAATTGATTTAAAGGCATATGTTGTCTTCTTTAATTTAGATTATTGAGTTTACAGTAAACAACAACAAAAGGTCTTGTAACTCAATCATAATTAACACGTATTCTAATAGAATCAAAATGCATATTATCGTGGGAATTAAAGACTTAAATAGTAGGTACAATCCATTAATTGATAATTGCAATTATGCAATAAACAATATTAATAACGCACAAAAAAGAAACAATAGGGAAGACAATGTCCAAATCAAGAATATATTAAAAGAATGAAACAACCTATTTAGGAGTTTCAATCTTTAATTCAATAATCAAATACTACTCCTATCACTTCCATTATTAAATTCTAAGGACTATTCTAAAAGATGTTTTTTAGTCTCAATTCTTATTGAATGAAAGGAATAAAAATGAGCTCCAATGATAAAAGTTGTGTGTAATTATGTTTACAAAGAGTTTTTATAGAAGTGTATGTGTAAGGCAACTTTTGGGCTTCAAATTTATTAAAAAATAAAATATTTGCATGGCATTACATCACCATACCCTAAGATTACAATTGTGATCCTTACTCTTAGTCTTTCTATGATTTGAAAATCATAAAATAAATAAAGTAGGAGAATGATGCCTAAGATCATGGCTATGGCCTTGATCTCAGTCCTTTCTAGATACTAATTTCTCTTTTATTTCTTTCTAATTTTCTCATGATTTTAGTGTACACTCATTATTCATGGGTATGGTCCTTTTCAAGACTTCATAACTCATCCAAAACATCTTCAGATAGTCTAAAGTTTGGTCTAAAATCATAAATATCTTCAAATAAATCAAATAAGGCCTAAATCAAATTATAAACAAATTAAGCATCAAATTCAATACAAATATTATTAAAAGCATTATAAAAACATTATAAATCTATCATAAAATATGTGTGTTTATAAATCCATCAAATCTTCCTACACTTAAGCTTTTGCTTATCCTTAAGCAAAAAAAAAATAAAATATTGAAAAACTCCTGAGGACAAAAATTCATTGAATGCTGAAATTATAGAATAAAATATAAATACTGCATATGATCTATTCAAGGACAATAGTGCACACTATTCCAATAAAATTCATCCTTATAAATATCAAAATTCAAGGCTCTAACAACTTTTTATTTCATAGAATTTAACTCAACCTTATTTGCATTCTCTTGAAATGCAACTATGCCATAAATGTACTTGCAATAAAAGCCATATTAGAATTCAACAATTAATTTATGTAAATTGGAGTTAATTACATCATTTAAACAAAGATTAAATTAGAAATCATAATAAATATAAACTTAATCAAGAAAGAGCTATCCATATCTTAAAAACTAAAGGGTATATACACCCATTTTGTAAACCCTGTGGGTTTACAGTAATTGTAAGCGAAGTTGGATAAGAAAGCCTTTAGATAGTCAATAGAAACACTTAAACATAATAGTAGAAATCTTAAATAAAAGAATTGAACCCTAAATATTAAGCTAAAACTTTAGACGAAACAATACCTTAAAACGTTGACTACATAAGTAAAACCTTAATACTTAAGAGACCTTAGAATAATAACAAAACCCTAAAAAGATTGTTGAGCCCTAATTAAATGTCAAAATACCCTAACATGACAAATAAACCCTAATCATAAGGTTAAATCAATCATTAAAAGTAATTGAATTTACCAATTATCTAAAACCCTAATTTTTGACCACATACATGAGTCAAATAACTATAATTAGACACTAAACCCTAATTGCTAGGGTCTTAAATTTTAGTTCATTAACTCATTATATAATATAAATAACTATGGAATAATGAAATAAGATAGACAATTTCATAAAATTCTAAACTTACTAAAGATACTAAACATAATTGAGATATTAGTTATTTCTCGAAGCATTCCAAATTAACTACATAAGCTTTTCATCATACTTATTCAATGGTAGCACTCCGTACTCGATTCCTATCCCTAACCTAACCATCGATCAACCTACAAGGAAAAGAACTATTGGGATGTAAGCTTACACTTAGTGAGATGATCCCCTCATCAATACTGCATAACAATTTTATTTAATGCACAAACATATGAATACATGAACAATTAGGATGCTCAATAATATATGCAGTGACCTAAAAACTGTATGCAACTCAAAATTACGCCTCCTATAATTGAAGTTGGAGGTGATTAACTGACACAAACCACAACTGAGTCCTAGCACCTGGGTTTTATACCAATTGTATTATTGTGTTTAAGCAAAAAAAAAAAAAATCAATATATATATACATATATAACATATACCACTTTAATACAGAAAGTACTCCTTTTTATGTCTCATACTTCAAACCAAAATTCCTAAGTCTAATGATGTGATGATCTCAATAATCCACAATCATACGCCCTAAGCAAAAGTCACAAAACATGGCCTTTCTTCAACGGTTAGCATCCCTAGCACTTAGTAAGCCCATTAGCTTGGGATAGAGAATCAATAATAAAATGATGGCCTAGCTAATGCTCAATCCTATAAGAGGCTCTTCTCCTATAAGTCCCTTCCCATCTTTTGCGTGAGGTAGTAATCAGTATAGTATGATGTGAATATGAGAAATGTATAATTCATTGAATTTCTTAATCAAATAAGTACTTAATTTAGTTTTCATAGGAATCATACAAATTCATTCCATACAACTATACATAGATATCATCATATACAATTCTCATTATTATCTAATTAATAAGTCATAGCATTCAATTATAATATCATACACATGCATTTCTCATATCCTATAGGCATTCAAGTTCCTTATATAAGCTTACGTGCATGTACTCTACAAGCAAAAATCAAGTATGGACTCATCGGGAATCACTTACTAAGCCATGTGGACCAATCATAGTAATTCGGGGACAAATCATCTCCAAAAGCCGGGTCCCTTGGACATCACAAATATGATACTATAAGGATTTGAAATAGAACTTGAAAAACTAGGCTAAAGCCCTTTAAGTCATACTTTTAGCTAGGTTTTGCATTTTTCCCTATTTTACTCAAAAGTTTAATCGCATATAACTTTCTCGTTTTAAATCTGATTTTTATGATTTTATAGTCAATCTTCATCGTTTTCGAGTGTACTTTAACATGGTGAGGTTAAATTTTCAAAATGAGGCATGAAATTCTACCTATAGATCAGAACAGTAGCAATTCTCATGATTTGGAGTACTTTTGGGCTTTGTTTGATTATTGGGCTTTTTGATATCTTAAGAAATCTTTTGGGCTTAGGCTTAGGATCTCATTATAAGGTTAAAATACTCTTTAAGGTCAGATTTCCAACTTTGATTTACATTCTTAGGGCTAACAACAACTTCTTAGGCTTTCATATGGCCTTAAGATGTTAAATGGTCTTGTCTTTTTATCCAAATCAAAGATAGTCACTTTGTTAGGCTTAGGGAGTATTATGTGGGCTTCTTAAGGGTCTCAAAATGAATCTTAATGGTGAATTAAGTTGTTGGCCAGAAAATTGATGAACGCCTAACTTAGAGTTTAAAGTCCGTTTTGAAAGTTTTAAGCTTAGTTTTGAGATTTAGGCTTTATACATTTATCGTACTTTCCTTGGTTAGTCTTTTCACTTTTTTTACTTGATTTTATCATATAGTTAAGTGACTTTTAACATGGTTCCAAATCTGACTATAGTGAATCAAAAGGGTACTCACTTGATTTTTTAACTTGTTTCATCATTTCCTTAAGTTTAAAGGTTTGATCATGAACCTATGATATTTATATTCTAATTTTGACTTAACTCCTCTTCCATGAGATGATTATTTAGCTTATACTCATCATGAAAATTATAGATCTCACACTTATCATAATTCATATCTTACAAAGTTGCTTTCCTTATGAAAACTTCATGTAATGGATTTTCCTTTACCTAAGGCTAAGTTTGAGCATGTTTAACTTAATAAAAGTGAGAATAACATCTAAATGACCCACAAACGCTTCATGTTCAACCTGATATCCCCTCTTTCAAGTACTCATTTCGTGATTTTATTTACTTAAAATCTTCCATTCTAAGTGTTAAATATGTATCCTTACAAAACACCAACTTAGCATGCTCATATTCTAACGTTCTTATGAAAGATTCATAAGCATATTCCTTAAAGTGGGTAGCTAAGTTATCATTTTATATTCATGCTAACATCTTAAAAAAAAATATGGTCTCCTAACATACCATACTACTTTAACAAGGAAACAACTTATTCGTCCTCAAAAGTGTAAATACAGTAGTTGTGCAACTAAGTATCCTCTTAGCTCACTGTTTTCATTCCTCTTCTTGCAAGCTTCTTAAGTTACCAAAGTATTGATGCTTAAGATCGATTTTTGGGTGTTTTAAGGATTCCTAAAATGACTTTTGATGAGGATAAAGTGAAGGCAAAAAAAATGTTTTTGCGCTATGAGTATGAGTGCATATAGGTAATAGCAATTGTAAGAGAAGTGAAGCTTGGTTTCTTCCTTTAGTTTGTGTGTTTGAAGTGTGGAAAGGAAAATAAAGATGAGAAGAAATTGGGAGAGAATGTGCTAATTGTGGATGTGTGTGTAATGCATCCATAAAGCCTCTTTTTGTTGTCTTTTATCAAATACATGTACCATACTTTGACATTATTGGATGATATAAGCATTAAGGGGTGGGTAATGCTTATGAAAAACAATGACTTGATGGTTAAATGACAAGGTATGACCTCCCATTTCCTTTATTTTCAACTGGTCATGTCTTGTCTTGTAAGAGTATGGCCTTATCTCTTCACCTATTTTAAAATTAGATAGATAATGTGATGAGATAGCTTATCTTCATGTATTATAAGTTATGGTAAGATATAGGAATGGTCCTATCACAAGCTATTGATATGTTATCAAGAAATAGGTTATTCTAACTCTCAAATAAGAAATTATTTAATATGATTAGTTGGTTTGTCTATCCATATGTAACATAGCTTATAGGTGAAAATAAGGAGATTGTCTTATATGTAATTCTTTTAGAGTTTGGTTCTTAAATCAATTCGTAAATCATACTTTACTTCTCCTGAAATTTTGAAAATTTCTAGAGTTAAATAAAATTATTTAAATTAAAATTTTAATTATTTAAGGTCATAAATCCTTAACTACACTAGGGTTTAAGGTTTCGAATGGCTTAAAGTCTGTTATTCTCATGTTCAAGTTTTTATCAATAATTGAACTTTTTAATTGAAAAACTAAGTTCATTTTCTAAATGTAAACTTAAATTCTTGGTTTAGTTGATCCTTGGGAATGATCGAGAAGTACTTTTAGTTGATTCACATGCCCTTTAAATAGTAGGTTTTACATCTCCTCTAATTAGTCGACACATACAAAAAAGGAGGCTATCCATACCTAACTCCGTAAGTCACTAAGTTGAATTTCTCCTTGTTTTCCCTACAACCCATGGTAGTTCCTTACATTTTAGACCCTTATATACTATGTACATATATAACATTGCATTTTAAGAGAGTATAATGAAAGTAGGTTAGGATAATGTATGAGTTAGACTAAATAGTTTAAGTAGTAATATTAACATGCAGTGAAAGTTGATAATTAGCAAGCTTTAGTAATGAATCTACATGAAAAACCCCAAACCCCCATTTTCTTTAGTGTATCACCACCTTCAATTGGGTATTCCCAACTTATTTTCCTCATAATTGATACATAGACAACTTATGTTAGAAGAAAACATAACTAAGATGAGGGAAAAAGCACTAAATATGTAATATGTTAGATGTGTAATGAAACCATGCACACCTAGCCCCCCCCCCCCCTCTCTCACAAAAAAAAAAAAAAACCTACCTTGGATGCCACATGCATGTTGGGTTGAGATATGTAAATTTTAATTTATTAGCTTAATGACATGATTATTTAGTACTAAGTTTGATTTAGGACTTTATTAACTAAGTTAAGTAAGGTAATAAAAAGTTAAGGTCCTAAATTAGCTTTGTTCGTGATTAAAGACTTAAAAATGGTATTAAGGGCTACCTTAATAATCATGACCAGATCTATAACTTAGTGAAATATGGACTAACTTAGGGCCAATATTGGGCTTAAGTCGAAAAAGACAAGTAGGACTAAGTCTAAGGCCCTAAATTTCAAGATAGGCCTAAAAAGCCCTAAAAGACCTAAGTTTAAAACCCAAATAATTGAGAGACCAAATTTGGTCTCTATCTCAAAAGGCTTAAAATAAGTTATTCAAAGGGACCACTAAACCCTAAGGCTCATCCAAGACATCTACTATAGGCTCCTTAATGAGTTTAACCCTAAACTTAAGAAAAGAGCCCATCTAGGCCTATTAGAGCAACACCAAGGCCTAAGATGAAAATTTAAACTGTTGGGCAGAAAAAGTTAACTTAAATTACTTAAAAGGAAGCCTAAATTATTGAGTGCGAGGCTCAAGATCATAAGCTAAGCCTAAAGCCTAAATTAAGCCCAAGCCTTAAAGTGAACAAACTTACATTTAGGCCTACAAAATTGTAAGGACCAAATCGAAACCTTATTGAACCAAAAGCCTAAAAATGACCTACCAAATGCAAGAACACTTGAAAAGGATGGAAAATGACTATAAGATCATGAAAAACAGATTTAAAATAAGGAAACTACGCCTAAAATACGAAAATGGTTAAAGTAAGAATCTAGGTAAGAAAGCTTAGATAGTTGGTACAAGTAAAATACTTATATACTTTAAATGTATTCTTCAAGTGACAAGGACCCTAATTTTGATGTAGTCAAGGATTAGTGGGAATATTAGATTCCATAGTAGAATGAGTATACCAACCCTTGTCTTATCTTGCATATGGTTGTAATGTAGAGGACCATTTAATTTTATGCAAGAAATGAATATGCTTGGGGCCAAGATTATATGCATCTATTTCATTTAGATGTAGTTGCTTGTTAAGAGATAACAATATATTTGGTCTACAAATTGAGAGTTACATTAGTAAATAGGGCCTTGGATTGTCTATCATATATATTTGGTTAGTCACCTATAGACTAGAATAATAACTACTGAACCTTAATAAAAACTATCCATGCATTATATGTCTATGCATTATCAGTATAGGGTGTCAACACTATGCAGTAGAGCAAGAGATCATGCATTTTGGATCTAGTACTATTATTATTATGTGTGTTGTTGATTCATACAACAAACTTATGCGACATAATTTTGGCTCGACCTTTAGGATTAACTTAGCTCTAGGGAGTACTACCCTCTATTTGACGTTATGTTATGTTCATTGCTTTAGATTTATTAAGAAAGAGATGGACAAGCTTGGATGATAGGTGTAAAGACTCAATTCTTGACATGCCTAAATACTTCCTAACTTAGCCAACGGTGAGCATAATGCCATACTTTGCATAGTCATGGGTAGATTGTGTACGATGTTGCATTTCATATCCCTGTATGCATCGTGTTAATTCACTTACTAGTTACTTGTTTGTTAGTTGGATAGGAAGGTTACTCACTAAGTTGTTATAGCTTATCCCCTTATAGTTTGTAGTTGCAGCAAGACCTTTAGTTGTTGTCGAGTTGCGGGATGCCTAAGGTTAGTACTACCAGCATAGGGAATATTAATGAGAAAAGCAAAGGATGAGTAGTCTCTTACGTGTTATTCAAACTTTCTAAGCTTATTTACTTCCTTCAGTATGTTGAGTAAAATAGACTACTAATACTATTTTATTTTGGACTTATATGAATTGAGTTAGGGGAAACCTTAAACCCTGCCTTTATTTTATGTCGGATTTAGATATTATGGTCTAACTTATATTAAATGCTCCATTATTACTTAATAATATTCTTTGAGTGGAAGTGAGGATTGTGAGACGCCTTGTATAGTGCGTTGAATGTTCATAATCAAGAATGGTACTTGATCTTAGATCTTCTTATAGTACATGGCAATATTGCCATAACTTGACCATCCATCCAAGTTTTGATGGTATTTAAATGGTATTAGAGTAAAGGTTAAATAAGGTAAATATTGACCTTAGATATTTAGGAAACCTACTATGTAAGCTATGTTGATGATTAGATTTTACCTTGAATATTACTTGGCCATTTAGCTAACAAGAAGATGACCAATTCTATTCTCAATTGATGCTGACTAAGACTCAGTCCACTTGATGGGCCTTGAAGTCTGGCCTACTAATATGTCCAATTTGCACTTAGGAAAGTGGCGAGAATAATTATGGTCTATTATGATCTCATTACATAACCACCCACTATTCCTATATTTTCGGCATGTGCTTGGTTACAAGATCTCTATGTGGTTACTACTAATGATTAACTATTGTTTCAAAAACTAGATGTTTACTAATAAATATGGAGAGAAAGCATTGTATGAACTCTCTTACGACCTACAAACTTTATATTCATTTACTTATCTCTCTACAAAATAACTACTAACTTAGCATCGAAGTGGCTACACCGAACTAGCCCTCATTCCACTTAGCCTTTATTTATGCATTTGCAAGAACATAGTTAAACCCACAATCACTTGATAACATTTGGTACCATCTATTTTTCATTACACACCCATGTGGAAAAAATGAGAATGACTAAAAGCATAGGTACTAGTTCTTCTCCCTATCACTAAATAGAGGGAAGTGGACATATTAATGAAGAGCACTTAGCTAAGTTAGAGCAACTTTGTCTCATCTTACATAAAGAAAACCAAAAACTCATCAAAAAGCATGACGAAATCCTTAACCTACTCCATAAAAATGTCTATCTAAGTCAAAACCACGAACACAATGATAACAATATCGAGAATAGTGGTGATTCAATCTACTCTCCTAAAATATTAAGAACGTAGGCTGAAATTACACTTAGACCTTTAACCTTTGCTCTTAAGAAAATTGATAAGGGAAACCAATCACAGTAGGTGCATCATGTGGGATCTTTACATGTTAGCACCCCTACTACAATGAGTAAACAATTCCAAATAAAGAAGAGTCCTTTTATCCTTGAAATTTTGGATGAGGCAATACTACGACACATCAAACTGCCATAATTTGAGACTTATGGTGGAACAAGAAACCTTGAAGATCATCTCTAATATTATTGTACCTTAGCTAAGCTAGATGACTTAAGTGATGCCGTAGCTTGCTAAGCTTTGAAGGTTTGGCAGAAGTGTTCTCGCAACACTTTCTTATGAGTAAGCTTTTGGTTAAGTTTTCTTCTATCCTTAGCAACCACAAAGCAAAAATCAGATGAATCTATTAGAGACTACTTATTTAGGTTCATGGTCAAGATGGTCTATATCCTGAAGATAGACATGAGCGTTGCTTTCAATTTAGTTGTTGATGCTATTAAAGCCCATGGAGACTTTTTCAAGTCTCTGCCTAAAAATAAGTTAAATACTTTGACCGAGTTTAAGGACAAGACTACGTCTTGCATTCATTAGGAAGATAACATTAAAGCCCGTCGAGAAGCTGATCAAAGAAGAGGAAACCAAAAAGGTTATAAGAAGAAGAGTGCAAGAGATCAACTTGGAATAAATGATGACCAATATTTTGAAGGATATAATGCCGAAAAAAAGAGGCTACACATCCCAACATCTTCTGTTCATACACCACTCAATCATCCAATCACAGACATATTGATGGAAGTATGTAGTCAAAGGGGCATGTTGCAATAATTGAAAAGGATGAGAGGAAATCCTTCAAGATGGAATTCTAATTAATATTGTGATTTCCATCGCAATAGGGGACATAATACTAAGGAGTGTATCCAACTCAAGAATACGATTGAAGATACAATCCAATAAGGGTATCTAAGCAAGTTACATACACATGATGCCGAGAATATTGAGTGGCTAACCTAAAGAGGACATGAGGAGTAGGAGAATGTCATATAGCTTTCTTAGGCTAAAAAAGATGCAAGAGATGGAAATAGTAGCAAAGCACCGAATGGTATAACAAATACTATTGTTAGTAAACCTTCTACCTTATGCTGGTCAAGCTCTTTAGCCTTGACTAATGCCATACATTATGTTTGACATGTGCAAGGCAAGAAGGTCAAGTTCAACAATTGGATTTCTTTCACGGAAGAAGATTTCAAGGGTATTCAAAGGCCATATGATGATGCATTTGTAATTAGTATAAGAATTACCAACTTTAAGGTCAAAAAGATTCTTGTTGATACTTAAAATTCGATAGATATCATTTTTCAACATACTTTTGATCAGATAAGGTTGAAAATAAAAAAATAGTTAAGATCTTATGACTAGGATTTATATGCTTTCAATAATCAACCCATTCGATTCAACGAAGTAATTTCTATCCCAATCCAGATTGGAGATGACGAACACATTATGGAAGACAAAGCGAATTTCCTTATTGGGAAGTGTTGGTCCCCATATAATATGATCATGGCTTCGCTATGTCAGCATTTATTTGGCATAATCCATTCCACTATGCATCTCCAAGACAAATTTTCCACTCTCACTAGAGTTGGTATATGTAAAGGGGACTAATAATTAGTAAGATCCCTATATATAAGGGTACCACCAAGAAGAAAATTTTCAAGTTGAAACTTATTTAGAACAAAAATCAATCGAAGTAAAAAATGTTGAGGAAGAGATAAAAGAAATTCTATAAGGAAGATGACAAAGATAAGGATGACTTTATCGACAGACATCTACCAAAGTTTCATTAAATTTTCAGAAGACAACGTTGATGTCTTTGCATGGTCTCCCTTAGATATGCTAAGCATCCTTAGAGATGTTATAACACATAAATTTCAAATCGATCCTAATGTAATGGTGATATAATAGAGGAAAAGACATTTTACTCTTAAATGGTAGGCAGCCATAGAAGAAGAAGTCCAAAAGCTACTAAAGGTAGGGTCCATTAGGGAAGAGCCTTATTCAACTTGGCTAGCCAATTATGTGTTAGTTAAGAAGTACAATAGCAAGTAGTATATGTTCATGGACTTCACAAATTTGTATAAGGCCTATCCTAAAGATTGTTTCCCCTTACCAAGAATAGGACAAATGGTTAACTCAATAGCTCAACATGTGTTGCTATCTTTTATGCATGCATTTTTTAGCTACAATCAAATCAAAATGGATTAGGAAGATGAGGTTCATACATCATTTGCCACCAACTTTAGAATGTATTGTTACACCATGATGCCCTTTGGCCTGAAAAACATTAGTGCGTCCTATCAATGGCCTGTCACCAAGATATTTAAGCCTTAGATTCACTGTAATGTCGAAGTATATGTTGACAATATGATAATGAAAAGCATAATAGAAAGTCGGCAACTTGCCAATCTTAGGGAGACAATTAAAACTGTAAGGAGATACAATATGAAGCTAAATCTGCAAAAATATGTTTTTGGTGCTACTTCAAGAAAATTTTTAGGTTATGTGATCACTTGATGTAGTATTGAAGCAAACCCAAGGAAGATTGATTCAATTCGTAACATGAAGTCCCCTTGTATAGCCAAGAAAGTTTAGGAGCTAACTAGGAGAATAGCCGCCCTAAACAGATTTGTGTCAAAAGGAGCTGACAAATGTGCAAAATTCTTTAAAATCTTAAAGAATTTGAAAGATTCAAGTAGATGGATGAATGTGAAAGAGTGGTCATTGAGTTAAAGGAGTTTCACACATCACTACCAATACTCTCAATATCCTTTTCGGAAGAGAATTTGTATTTATATTTGTCAATTAGCAACTAAGCACTTTCCTCTATTATAGTCCGAATAAAAGTTAGAGAGCATTAGCTGATTTATTATGTGAGACATGTTTTGCAAAGGCCAGAAGATAGATATACAAAAATTGAGAAACTTGTATTGGTCGTGGTTCTCTCGACAAGAAAGTTAAATCCATACTTTGAGGCACATCAAATTGTTGCCCTTATTGATCAGCCTTTATAGTAAGCTTTATAATGACCAAACTCCTCAAGGAGGATGATGAAGTATACTATGGAGCTAAGTACCTATGGTGTACTATGCAAACCTAGAATGCAATCGAAAGCTCAAGTTTTGGTAAATTTTGTGGTTGAATTCACTGGTAAAAGGGATAGTATAAAGATGGAAGAGACGTTGATATGGAATCTATATGTCGATGGTTCCTCTACTAAAGAAGGATGTGATACAAGTCTCATTCTACAAGGACCCAACAATATTAAAGTTAATTACGCTTTGAAGTTTGGGCTTCTAGCCAATAATAATGAAGCCTCAATAGGTGGACTCAAATTAGCGAAGGATGTTGGTGCCAAGAAAGTTGTGGGTTTTTCTCTACCCCCAACTCATACTGAATCCAATTAAAGGGAGTTATTCACCAAAAGAAGAAGTAATGAGCAAGTACTTATTGATAGTACAAACACCCATAGAGAGTTTCAATCCTTTTCAATTGAGAAAATTCTGAGTAGAAACATTGCCGTCGACAAGTTGTTGATGTTTGCTAGTATGGCACTCCCCAATTTAAATAACAAGCTCTTTATTGAGTATCTCCCCAATAATAGCTTACAAACTATTGAGCAGAGCTGCGACTTAGCTCCTTACCTAAAGGAGAAGTCTTAGATGGACCTAATCAAAGATTATTTGAAGGATGGTTATTCTTCCTAATAATAGAAAAGATGCTTGAAGTTGATTTATCAAGCTACAAATTATATACTAATAGATGATCGATTGTATAAACATGGCATTTCCTAACCATATATCATTGCCTTTTACCAAAGGATGCATAATGAATATTGTTTGAATTACATAATAGCATTTGCAGCAACCATGTGAAGGTTCAAACCTTATATGTTCGTGTATTGTGACTTAACTATTATTAGCCAATTATGAAGGAAGATGCAAGATCCTCTATTTAGCAACATTTGTAATGCTAGAAACATGAGGTATTGAGCTATGTGCCTTCCATTGCACTACATAGCCTCACTAGTCCTTAGCCCTTTACCTAAAGAGAATTGGATATACTTGAACCATTTCCAAAGTCTACAGCCTAAAGGTAATTCATTATAGTTGTTATGGATTATTTTACAAAATGGTTAATGGTTGAAGTAGTGGCTTGAATCATTGAATATAAGGTCGAAAATTTTATTTTTAGCTTTATTATATCAAGATTTGGGGTTCCATTTATGATAATCATTGATAATGGACCATGGTTTGATGATGACAAATTTTGGGGATTTTGTACAAAATATGGCATTCATTTGAATTACACATCAATAGCTCAACCTCATTCCAATGGGCAAGTGGAAGCCATTAATAAGATCACCTTGCATAGTTTGAAGAGGAAAGTAAACCAAATCAAGGGTAATAGGCCAACAAATTGTCAAGTGTCTTATGGAGGTATAAGATAACCCACAAGACTTCAATAAGAGAAATACCCTTCAGGTTGGCATATAGGTGGAAAGTTGCAACGTCGATTGAATTAGATCTACCCAATCTTTGTATGTAGAACTTTGACATAATAGCCAATCAAGTCGATCTTACAACCAATTTGTGCATGATCACGGAGATAAGAGTTACTACATATTAGCACAAAGCAGCTAGATATTACAATCAAAATGTGAAACATAAGGTCTTTCGGCCTGAAGATTTAGTCTATAGAAAGATAGAGGTAACTGGTGCACGAAATAAGCAAGGCAAACTTGGCATAAACTGGGAGGATCCTATCAGGATCTGGGAAGTCATAAGCAAGGGGACCTATAAACTAGAAAGATTGAATGGGACAATCATCCCTCGAGCTTGGAATGTCAAGAGTTTAAAGCTTTATTTTGCTTAATTTCTTTGATGTTATGGTTATTTCTATTCTAAACTTTGTAAAGCGATGTCCTACATCTTGTTTTAACTAGGAAATGTTAATTTCAAGTTTATGAGTATCATCACTTCCCATCATTTTCATTCTTGATCAATGTATGATTAATAGAGTAATAAAGTTCCGTCTATACAAGAATGAACTAGTATTTAATGAGTTCAAAACTATAGTGGTTAATGAACTTAATAATTATTGACAAGTAATAGCAATTCTTATTTGAAATATGCCAAGAAGCTAGAGAACGAACTTTGCTATGTTTACTAATAGGTAATGTCACGGCTAAAAAAAAGAAAGAAAGAAAGAAAGAAGCATACTAGTTTATATCCTATGCAACTAATGAACATTATGCCTTCGAAAAGATACCTAATATGTGCATGAAATAAAACATGCCGATAACTAATAACTTACATATGAAATGAAACGTACTAAAAGCAAAGGGCTTAAAGGCCTAATATCATATTACAATAAATAATCAGCCTCTTAACCATATTTAGTATGTACAACATATACAAATTAATAGAACTTCAACAATCTAAAACATTCTTTTTCTCTTATTATGTAGAAGTATTGTCTTAATTAGAAGAAGATAGGGTACTCTTGAAGCTTCTCTTTTAGTACTGGGGTTTTTGGATTAGGTGATTGTCTCTTTGTGAATTTAGGAGGACTCCATAGATGATCGTTCCTCGTCATCAATAAGAGCTTCAACGTTAGCTTTATCATTGTTACCCTACCTTTGAACCTTAATCTCTACTTTTTTGCCGACTTCTTCGTTACTACTATTGGCATCATTATCATCAATAATGGTAAAGTCTAGACATGAAAGGTCATAGTTAGGTTGAACTTTCAAAATCTCCACTCTCGCTTATTAGATCCCTTGCAAAACCTTCATCCTAAGTAATCTCTCATATTGCTAACTGAGAGTCATGGTTTCTAGTGCCTCCTTAACTAAGGGCTTCTTCTTTGCTACCTCCTCTAATTCGACAACATAAGACTTGAGCCTAGAGGAGTTATATGGTTCCTTAACCTTCTATAATAAGTTAATAAAGATAAATAAATCATAGCCTCATTTGTCCTCTTGTCTAAAGCTTTGAATTTCTTAGACTAAGGTTGGTTGACAAGCTCCTTCCTATTTGTCTTCATTAGGAACTTCCTCTTGAGGAATGTCTTTTGAGGAAGGTACTACTTCAAGTCTAGCCTTAACGGCTCTAATCTATTCATTCTCTTGAATCTTATTGGCGAGGCTAGTCACCTTTTTCAGAGAAATAACCTGCTTTATGGCTTTCTACTACATGACCTTTTGTAATATAACTAGCCAAGTGACATGTACTTTGATACTTGTACGTTTATTGTGTAATATTCTACGATTTTAAACCTATATAATAACCATAGGATCCGAGCCCCTAAATGTAGGGCGTTGGGCTATGTTATCCATTTTTGTTCAAATATCATAATAATGTTAGAAAAATTAGATGAAGTATCTTAGTAAAATCAATTTCCTAAAATAAGCTATATGAAAAATTAATTTGATAAAAATATCGATTTATCAATAAATTTGATAATTATTGAAAACGTGGAATTTCAGCTTTAAGATATAGTGAAATATTATAGATAAGTTAATTAACTTTCAAAACTAATATATGAAGTTGAATTATATGTAATATACATTTATTAACATAGAATATGCACTATATGTATTTAATAGATATATATAATAATAAATTATAAAAAATAAGGTAAATTAGTATAAAATAATAGAAAATAAAAAAAATGAATGGATGAGTCATCATATAATATGATAGTTTAAGATTAATTAGAAGTGATAAGTCAAAAGCCAAAAGATAAGAAAATGACACCTAATATGTTGGATTAATATAAAAATGACATCTAAGTTAGGAAATTGACATGTAGCACAATGACTCATCAACCCAATCAACTCCAAAATTATAAATAGATCCTCAAAATAAAATATTAGGCCTTTTAGTGAACTAAATTCGGATAGGAAAAACTTATAAAAAAATAAGAAAAACAAAACAAAAACATAGTACGATTCTAGTTTAGGTTGGTTCAATAGGGTGTTGATATCCTATTGTAGCGGCCTTTAAGGTTACAAAGAAAGTGGTGCAGTAAGCTTTTTTGACATGGTGTGGTAGTTAGAGGTAATCAGTTTAAGTAAATCAATTTTTTGGCCAAAACTTTCTAAATTTTCTAAAATTATCAAATAGTGTTATTTAATTATGAAAATTAGTTTTCTAGGGTTATTTTGGGTGTAGATTAATTTTGTAAGTTTCTTTTAATTAAATAATAAATGAAATTATATGATGCTTAAGAAAATTCCTTGTTTGGAGAAAAATTAAATTAAATTATAGAAATATTAAATAATGTCCTTTCAACTTGAATTTTAGTACATAATATGTTTAATATATGTATTTAATTATACATTTAATAATTTTTGAAAACAAGCGAGTTTACTATTTGTTATAATTACTTTGGATAAAACTAACAATTTTTTTGTTTTATTTGATTAATTGGTTTATCATAATCAATGTATGAGCCCCATATATTCTGACTCTTGGAAGTTTATAATGATGTTTAGAGCTCTTTATTTTTATTTTATAATTAAATTCACTTATTTGCCTAATTTTCCATCATTTTGAGCTAAAACTGCTATTTTCGCAAAAATAGACAAGAACTAGTTTAGTATAATTAATGGCCAATAATTAAACTACATTTTTTTTTAGTCTATAGGATTTTTTGTGAAATTAATAGGGTTCATGTACTATTTATTGTGTATTTTCCTAATAAAAACCTATATATTAGTTTAATATGTAATATAGTAATTAGTATTAGTAAAATATTTGTCAAATGCATGTAAATGAACACTTTTTGGTATATTAAGGGTTATTGAAAAAGTTTGGAAAGTATGATTTTTAGGGTTTTTAGTTTAAAACTAAAGCTTATTCAAGTTAATTATAGCGTTATGATAATGTATGACCGAGTCAGTAGCAAGAAAGCGTATTTTTGGGCTTGTAATCATATTAATCAATCTTGTTTCTTTGATATACTAATAGTACTCAAAACAACAAGCATGACAATATAAAATTTACTAAAATCAAATAAGGAATGAGTAAGATTTTGTCAAATAAAGCTTAAAAATGCAATAACGAAAGCTTATAAAAGTTTGGGTTTAACCTATAGTTGACTTGAAGAGTATGTTTATATTTTTCTAGGTGTAATCAGTAAGAAAGGACCACATGGTGAAGTTTAGGATTTTTCACTTCTCTTAAGTCCAAGTAAGTGGATCAAACCTGTGCTTGGAGTAGATATATTGATACTCATAACACTATGTGATATTTAATACAGTGTTGATTGAACAATGCTATATCTTAGGTGAACTGATCTACTACTATAGTAAATGTTGATGTGGTGATTTTGAATGACAATAACTATATCTTAGTTAAACCGTTATGCTACTATGTTAGGTGTTGATGTACGGCTTACGAGTGATTGTACTAACTTGGAAAGTTGAGAGATTATTGACCTAATCTTCTAAGTGTTCACTTAAGTGAATTGTAAGTAAGATACTAGATTTCTGCTATGGAGAGTTCTAAAACTAGAATTAGATAACTTGGTTGAATAAAATTTAAAGATGGATGGTGTTGAATGATATACTTAAGTTGTTATTGCATATCATAGTATAGAATGGCATAAAAAGAGACCTTCGAGGTTAGAATTTTCAAAATGAGGCCTCTAAGTGATTAAGAAAATCATGGCTTTATGAACTCCATTTTTGGAAGCATATAGATTCTCATTACCCAAATACCATGACTATTTTGATAATTTGATTTGGTAAACTACAATATATAGTTTAATTTTGTAAAACAAATATAAGGGTCTTACTCCTAGGCAACTTTATATTACCTTTTTGATTTGGTAGACTACAATGTGTAGTCCAATTAGGTTAGGAGTCCTACTCCTACGGAATTCCTTATTGCATTAGGTTCCTAAACATTATATCTAGATGTCTAGTTATGTTGACCAAATCAGCATATTAGAAGGGCATAGGATATTGGTACCGATGTATACTACATACATGAGCATGGCATGTTGTATTACTAGCAATAAGTGCTTGCTTGGGCTATGAGTAAAGTTAAACATGCTGGTTATGATTGAAATGTTTCAGTTATGATTGCCTATATTATATTATTTATTATCTACTTTCACTTAGCTTTTATAGCTGAGGGGGATAAAATGTTTTATCCTCAAGTTAACACTATTGTGAAGAGCCCAACACTAGGGAGGATGTATACTGAGAGTGTGAGTTAGAGTTAGTAACTTTTGGATAGAACTTAGACTAAGTCGAGAATCATACTATTTTGAAGATGACAAAAGATAAGAATTGTTCATGTTTTGATGTAAATATTAAGCTATATGTAAATAAAGTTTTCTTTTAATGAATTAGTAACTTGAGTTAGCTTTAACAAGTATTCCTATGTGATTATGCATTTTGTGCTAAGTTAAGAAGTGACATATCAAGCTTTTGTTGCTTAGCTTTTGCTTGAGCAAGTAGTTTGGTAGGATCTACATTGCCTATACCCATATTTGTAATAAAGGACAAAAGTATTAAAAAAGGAAAAGAGAGGAAAATCAACCACTTACGATATCAATGTCGAGAGAAGCTCAAAGGAAACTATTCTCCCCTTAAGTCACGAGAATGGCTTTCCTCTTGTACCTCCATGGTGTCACAATCACCATCCATAATGTCACACATAAGTATTAAATTTACCCCTTTTAAAATTAGAAACACTATACAATAAATTGAACTCGCTTGTAATCTTTTGAAAAATATTCATAGAGACCATGAGTTAATGCAAGCGTACCAGTCAATTTATAGTATATGGTGAGCACCAAGGTCATATTTTGTAATGAAGGAAAAAATAAATTTTAGAAAGATAACGAAGTGTTAGATTCTACTATTTCTACTCTAATCTAGATAACCGATTGAGCAATTTTAAGGGAAAGAACATAGAAGTTATTTAAATCGAAGCAAAAACTACAATGGAATTTAGTGTGAATTTTAGCAATTTTTCGATATTGGGGTATGGATTTCTTTATAAAAGATGTATGAGTAAGAAGTAAATAATCATTTAAGATCATTGTGGCCTTGCTATTAGAGTATTTATGATAATCTAAATATGGATTTTACTCACACTCATATAATTTATCTAACTTTTGTTTCATAAATTCTTTTATGTAGTAAGAACATTATATTATCAATATCGCATCTACACTATCAACTAGTTATTCAAGTCTCATCATTACTTGAATAACTATATTAGAATTGATTTTTCATTCTAACTAATTTTTAGCTCTAGGTGAGTACAAGGATTTAAGTCTTAATTCTCAAGAAATACATATTCAAATTAGGAATCCGAGGTTTCATTAGAGGTTTTTGAATCCTATTACAGTATCTGGACCCTATTAAGATAACAAAGGGGAGGCCTAATATATGGGAAATGTTATTTAGTTCGACATTAACCCAATACTCAAGTTATACTTAATTACACCATAGAACTAAGTAAAATTCCAAATTTATACTATCACAATATAAAAACATCAATAGCCACAACAACTTCATCATGTTCACACACTACCCAAAAGCATAACAAGCTCTATTTATCACTTTCATGGTAAATAAATAGTCAACATATAATACACATGAACATGAAAATACACATTTCATTAAAAATAGAAAAAGTATGAGAAACATTACAAAACCAAGCTCCTTAAGCTAAACAATGGAGTTCCTTAAAATTTTCCTAATAATCTCCGTGGATGCAATGGAAATCCATAAATCTAAACCTTGAAAAGAGCTAAAATATACTAATAGATTATAGTACAATTATGAAAATACAAGAAAACTCTATGGAAATCATAAAACTATGGTAAAAGTAATCTAAGATAGCCTAAAGAAAAGATAATGGTAGAAACTAAAACCTTAAACCCTAGAAATTACAAAACTTGAAAATGAAGATGAAGGGGTTTTATATCAAGTAAATACCAATATGATGTTAGACACATATCATGCATTTCTCTTCTTTTCCTTTAATGAAATTACGTGTTTTGGCTTCAAGAGTCAAGTATACCATCATGACGGTAACTGAGTACCATCATGTCGGTATACCCTTTTAGTTTTTGCTACTTTATTCAATTCTATTCAAGGTAACATCTTGATGGCAAATGGGCTTACTGTCATGCTAATAATTCTAACTCCAAGTTTCCTTTTTTTACTTTTTTCTTCGTTTTCAGCTTCTTAAATTGGAAGACCTATAAGATCAAACACGAAGAGCTTAAATTCTTTAAATATATGCTACTTTTAAGCATTAAAACGCAAAAATATGAATTACACTTGCGTTGACTAATTACATGTGATTTTATGAAAATTCATACACTTTTACTCAAAATCTATTGAATCACATATAATTGTTTGAGAAATCCTTTTGATAAGTGTAAGGTTTCACATGCTTATGAATACCCCAAACTTTATAATTTGCTTATCCTCAGTAAGCTTAGACCACTTATAGAGCTATAAGTAAATGATGGATTCTTTACTCATTAATGGTTAAGTCTATTCTCTAGTTTATACATACTGAGTTGTGCATTTTTCAATTTAGCTTTAACGAGCAATTAATTGTTCATGAAAGCTAAGTGAACGGTTAAGTGTGCCTAATTACTTATCCAAGAGAGTTAAAGAATTAATCCATGATTCATAACAGTCCTACCGTATAAACTAATCTAAGATAAAAGCTAACCTTACAGCTGCTATAGTAAATATAGTTTACATAAGGCATACAACTCAACCAGCTTGAAACGTCTATTCTAACACCTATTAATAACCAAACCTATAGGAGAGCTTTTACAAAATATCTGTTCTATACAACTTATTGTCTAGTACCATAACAGTATGTATACAAACGTTTTATATCTAAAGGTAAAGTTTACAATAAGAGTTCAGGAATTCCCAATTGCTTTCCTCAAAAACTTAAAGACAAAGTCAAAAGCCCAGGTTTAGTTGATTCCTCGATCCTTACTTTCCCAAACAACAGCACACTAACTTGGGAATGGTGGTATCTGAACATCCTGACCTCACTCAACACCTACAAAAAAGTCTATAGGAATGTGAGCATAACTAGCTCAATAATTAGGATGGAGTCAGAAGAGTATTATACAAATGCAAATAAGGTTAATAATGATGATAAAATGTAATGCAATCAAACAAATGAAACATTGCACAATGTTATCCTGTTCATAGTGAGGTTAGAGAAATTACATCCGTTCCAACCTAAATTGAGGAGTTTCATCGCGACTCAAGTTAGACCAAACCTGAGCTTGTGCATTGGAGAACACCCTCCTCCCATGACCGCCTTCAAACCACAACCCCTAACCTTGCTGCGACCTCCTCTCCAGTCACTTAGTTCAGCTAAGGGTAGGGAAAGAACCATTTTAGCTATTCTCATTGAAGGAAGTCGGTATTTGGCTTGATACTCTTAATCATTTCCCCTAATAGGTGTAATGCATGTCCAATTTCATTTTAGTCAAATAAACGTTAGTTTTAATCAGGGGTGGCCAACAAGTTCACATAATACAAAATCCATGCAAACATGCAGAACAACATAGCAAGGAGTTAAACTCTTGTCACAACCGAATATCATCCACACACACAACATGCGTACGATCAACTAACTACAAACACAACTAAAAGTACTATTAGGTCTCTAGATACTTTAAATGGTATCCAAACAAGCTGTGAAGCTACAATCCCAACTTATTTGTTTAGACGTTTGCTATTGCTGACTCGAATCGTCAACCATCTTTATATTGTAAGATCTTAATTACATAAAAGACTCAAATTCAATTTTTGTAATAATTGTGAAAACATTAAGGTTTAATCTAAAATGGTTATATATATATATATATTATAATTCTTTCCAGAATATACAGTCATATTATCACTATATATCAAATTAAGTTATTAATTGTTGATATTGTACATTATATATACTATTATGTATTATATATCGTTTCGATCATATCGAAACGTACTTTTAATTTTTTAATTCACGTTTTAATTATGGTAAGATTACCAAAATACATACATTCTTGAATATAATAAAATTATAAGTTAAATTATTTAAGATTGTACGATTAACAAAATTAGTGTCGTTGGGTTCGTATAAACCTAACGATATATTTTACGAGTCCTATTTCTAGAGACGATTTTTAATGGATAGTTCGAGTTTTCAATACAATTATACATAATTATATAAATATGATCGTATTATAAATAATTTATGTTATTAAATTGCATTTTATGTAATTTTTCCATATATTATTACAAATAAGTATTATCCAATTCTAATATACCTAAAGTGTATCCCGACCAGAAAATATTAATAAATATATTAAAAATATTCATTTAATCCAATCTCATTAGCAATCTTATATATAGTTTTTATTTAACTATTTAATTCATCTTAGTTTATTAATATTAAAAATACATCCTGACTTATAAATGAAGCAATTTTACTTAGTAAATTCGAAATAATTAGTTCAAGTCACCAAATAATTCCCTAAAAATTTCTATAAACTCCTCAAAATATGGGGAATTCAATTATCACTTGGTTTCAAATTTTCGATCTATCACCTATATATTTGTATTGACGATTTTACTCCTAAATTCTTATAAATTACCCAATTATGATTCTTTTTACACCAAATTAATTTTAATTTGACTCAATACTGTTATTATTTTTTATAAATCAGTACATGTCCATTTCATCAATTAATTTCATAATTTCCTATTTAATTCATAATTTTATCCTATTTTTGAGCTATTTTAGGGCCAAAAAATTCAATAAATATTTAAAATATTCAAATAAAAATTTGAGATACATAAAAATTATCTATATATCATAAACATCCTATACAAAAATTTTTAGCTAAAAACAACATCATTTAGCACATTTATTTTATAAATCTAAATTTGGATGAACAGTAGATTTCTTAAGAAAATATACTAAATATTTCGAATTTTTCAAAAACAAAAATATCATGTGAAAGCATGTTAAAAATAACTAAGGTGAAATTTTTTTTCGTAATTTTTTAGGTAGATTTAATATTTTTTATAATTTATTGAAAAATAAGGCAAGAATTTAACCTTATTGTTCTTGGGATCTCCAGTAGCCGTTGGGTAGTGGAGGGGGTGTCGGAACACCTAGACACTGGGGATACTCGGTGATGGGGTGGCTTAACAGTAGAATGACAGGAGCCCTAAACACTAGCCAAACACAGTAATTGCTCCGATTTTCCCATAATTTTTTTCTATTTTCTACAATTTTTCTTTCTATTGTTTCTGGTTTCAAAAGATGTAAAATGATGTTGCTCAATAGATTTATCGTGTTTTAGATCAGTTTCTTTTCCCTTTATTTTTTTATTTTTTCCTTGCTTTTTCCTCCATTAATTGCAAGTAAGAGGTGGCTTTTTCCTAGTAAATCAACTTTTGATTCATCACAATCTGAATTCCATAGCATGCTATGGCAAATCCAGCAGCTTTCTAGCCATTTCTAGCAAGTTTCAATGCATTTAGATAAGTTTTGTTAATTATTTGCTTAAATATGGATATTATATATTAGAATTTAGTTATTTAATTAGTATATAAGTATATACCCTATGTAAATAAAACGTGAAAAATATATAACTTTACTCGTATAATTACATTTCTAACATATCATTGATTTTTAGGATATGTTCTCTTAGTTAATTTTATGATTTCAACATAATATATATAATTACATAATTTAGAGTTAATTTACGAGTATAATTATTATTTATATCGGGTATACTCATAAAATTATGTATATTTTTATATAGTAAAGTATACTATATTATCTCATTTTATAGCTCAATTAACTTATCTCTAAGTTCTCATCACAATCAAAGCTTAATTTTAAAAGTTCCGAGCATTTTAGTGTTATATTAAATGTCACGACCCGAAGCGGTAGAGTCGTAACAGCCCCCGCCGTGTAAACCGCCCTAAGATAGAAGTTAGCCTTACAACCGCTATCTTAGACCTGATCTACACAAGGCGTCCACGACTAACCCGCTTTGAAGTAGACAATTTGTAATTTAAACAAATCATTTAAGAAAGTGAGAAAAGTTATATATAGTCACTATAATTCAGTTATTACATTAATCAGAAATGAAAAGTAAAACATGTTTTGATTCTTCAATGTTTTTCCTCACTCCCCAGGATCCAGCAGTTGCTAGCTTTAGAGTAGTTGTTGCCACTTCTTAGCCAGCACCTGCACGATGTCTATAGGGATGTGAGCAACCACAGCTCAGTAAGTTAGGACAGAGGACTTAAAACTATACCATACACACAACAAGGTTTTCAATCACTTATTAGGTGCAATGCATGTGCAAGCAAATGCCATCGCACGATGTTGTCCGGCCCGTCGTAAGATTAGAGAAATTGCGCCCGCTCTAATCCGGGTTGAGGAGTTGCCGTTAATGCAACAGCTTACAACCAAACCCAGGCTTGTGTAATGGAGACCTTGCTCCTCCCGCGACTACCTTCAAACCACTGCCTTCACCCTCGCTGCGACCTCCTCTCCTGTCACTTAGTTCGACTGAGGATGAAGAAAGGACCATTTTGCAATCCTGCACTATCCCTTCCGAAGGGGACGGTATTTGGTCGGAGAGTCCTAAGTTCCCCTAACGGGTTGCCATGTATGTTCGATTATGATTACTGGTCGTATATTTGATTAAGTCCAATTCAGGGTGATCAATCATTACATACAATTCATACAATATGTGCCAGAGCAACAAACATAATCATAGCATCACCCATAATCAAGCACATGCACACATTCTCTATTTAACAAGCACAACCAAGCATAATCTTAAGCCTCCAAAATACAGCATCGTATTAATCCTAACTTACCTCGACTCCTCGCTCACTCACTCGAGGTCCGATTTGCTCAGGCCATCGCCGATGATCCCTATAACACGAACGTGGTTTCAGTATTTCATATAATATTATAAGTTCATCTTATCCTATAACGCTTATTGTTAGGTTTTGTTTAAGGTTTAATATGCCTAATTATCTAGGTATTAAGTCTTTTATAATTATTTTAGGTTTGGGTTTAGGTTCGGGTTCCGCATCGATTTCTAAATTAGATTCTAGTTCGATTTCTAGGTACTGTTTTGTACCCGGACCCTAGAAATTTGTTTCAACTCATAATGTGAAACTAACCACATTATTTCCAGATACCCTAAATACAATTACTACCCCTAGTCAGCATTTTATTCCATCGGTACACTTAAACCCGTATTAGTGTACCGAATTTACTCATATTGTGAGAAATTTTTACATTTTTCATATAATTACCTAAAATTGAATTTTGTTTCAGATTTGTTATGTTCTAATTTTTATTATTTTATTATCTAATTAAACCTAATTTTTCCATATTTATTAATTTTTAATTCTACATATTCTTAATTTTCTACATTTACTACATAACACCTTCATTACTTATACTTAACACTCCATACACTAGGATTAGGTTTCCACATCAGAGATTAACATCCCTAAACATCTAATTACTATCTCAATCAGTAATTAACATCCTAATCACCTAATTAACTCCCAATTACTCAATTTTTCCATCATTTTAGGGCTAAAAATTAACTTAAAAATTTTGAAAATTAAATTTAAAAAAATGGCTTCATAGCACTGTTCTATATCACATGAGCATCCTATAGAAAAAAATTGAGCTCCAAACTACACTCCTAAGGTCATTTATTTCTAAACCGAAATGTGCTCGGTTTTGCATGATTTCTTAAGGACCATATATTACGGGGCATGTTTTCATCAAACTAATATTTTTCCTACAAACTAAATACAAAAATATCCCAGAATAACAAAATTCATAATTTTCTAATTATATTTACTATTTTTACAAAACTTCACAAGAATCGGGCTGGAATTTGGACTAATCGGTTTTGGTGGCTCCGGCTACCGCGGGCCGCCGTAGCATTTTCGGCCAGCCTGGGCGCTGCCACCACCGTGTGGTGGTGGTGGCCGTCCACTCCCAGCTCCTCGTATGGTGTGGGTTCCCTTTAAAACCCCTAACTGCATAGTTTTTTTTTTTCTGGATTTTCTCTCAATTTTTCGGCTCTCCCTAATTTTCTCACTTTCCAAACTGTCCAAATGAGCTCTGTAAATTTTTTCCCTATTTATAGACATTTGCTGTAATTAATATGCATTAATTTGACAAGACTTTGTCTAAATTCCTTAGTTTTTGGCTTTTGTGTTGTTCAATTTTTATTGGCTAATTTTTATTTTGCAGCTTTGGACCTGCCACGACCTTATCTTGATTCATCTTATCATCTTCTGATTTTTTTTTTATTTTTCCATAATTATTTTATATTTTTCTTTAATTATTTGCTTAGTTTTCGGCCAATTTTAGTAATTACGCGTATTTTTATCTACATGTAAATACATGTAGGGTATACGTGAACATTCCTAAATATTATTTTGGTCATTCTAAAATTTTTAGTATACATATAATCTATCTCTAATAATTTATTGGTTATTATATTACACTTTTTGCCTTTTCGGTAATTAGCAATTATTATGCTTAAAATTTGAAAATTTTATAGTCTCCTATTTTGTTATTTATTTTCTCGAATTTAAGTTTATGGGGTCATTTTTACTAATATTTCTCTCAATAGTTTATAATTTGGGTGTGATCGGATCCTTTAGCCGATCGCCCTAAGCCTTGGGTTCTAAATTCAATCCTACGGTCACTTGGCTGAACTTTGGGGCTTACATTAAATATTCCTGCTTCTAAGGGTAAAATTGAGATTTTAGGTCATTATTTCTAAAATCTAACTTCATTGTATTATCTCGACTAACTTTTTTAGTTTAGTCGTAATGGTTAGGCTTAATTGGATAAATTTCCCAAAAAGCCCTAAATATAGGCTTGATTGTCTTGAACTCAATTTTGGGAGCTTACACTTATTTAACTGAAGATTGAATAACCTAAGATTAAGTAAGCTATCACAAAAGGAGAGAAAGGCCCATACAATTTATAGATTGATCAATGTGTATATAGCCTTAATCATTCCCTTAAGCCAACCATAATTTAGAAAAATATGATAAAATTGGATTGTTGTTTACTTGGATCTCCCAAGAATTTTCAATTTCTTACTTGTGGCCACTTTTCACTCAAGCATCTTGAAGTTTAGTTCAAGAGAGCTCTTTATTCTTCACCATTTCGTCAAGTGAACACTAAGCTTTGAACTTATTCTAAAATTCATCATTATAGAAGATGTGCAAATCACTTATTAGGTGGCCCAAATATTCATCCATGTTCTCTTTTTTTTTTTCTTCTTCTTCTTTTTCTTCTCTTTTTCTTTTCTATTTTTGATTTTGGTCAAGTTTACCCCCAATTTTTGAATTTTGGCTGATTTTCATTCTATTTTTTATTAGCAAATCCTTTCTAAGACCAAAACATTTTTAACATCTTTTTTAACACTATATTTGACCATTTGGAAATTCAAAGAGCAAGATACATGAAAATCAATTTTCTAATAAGTAAACACCTAATTCTACTTGGTGATACCATCTTATTCTCAATTCAAAAATCTGAAGTTAAATATAAATGGTGACAATCTAATCCAAAGATTTTGTTCATTAATTCTAAAGTAATGTAATAAGTTCACTCCATTTGATCCTTAGTCATGAACACAATAAAAACAAAAGTTACTTGCACTTTTTCACATAACTTAGAGATTTGAAGAAAATAAGATAGACTTAGCAACCAAATACTCAACATAAATGTAATATCAATTCAGTAAAGCATAGCCATAGCTTTAATCCACTCCATATCTTCCTTAACCCCAACTTTCATTTCTTATATCATCTTAACTCATCATTAAATGTAAATTAGAAAGGTATGATTAGAACAAGATTACCTTGGGAATTACTGACCTACTTTGTTTTCCTTTTGGGTCTTTAGGTCTTCTTAGACTTTAAATCAAGCCTCTTTAAAGATCTACACAAGAACGAAAATCATCTCAAAGTATCTTATTTAGCCATTTTCTCAAAACATAAAACAAAACTAGAACAACTTAAAGGAAAGTACATGGAAATTAAATAAAACTCAAGTGGGTTGCCTCTTGCCTAGCACTAAGGTTTTATGTCCTTCGATTGGACCACCTAGATCCCATATGAACATATCCCATTCGCATATATGTATATAACAAACAAGGGAACCTTTCTTCTCTTTCTAGGTCAATCTCTATTCTTCTACACTCTCTTTAGTATAACAAAAATAGGTTTATAGTATAAGGAAAATACATAGATAGGTGCTGACTCATGCTCTACAATATACCCTATGGGCTCTTGGCACTTCATCTATAGCTCAGTTTCTCTAAACTAGTTGGTTGACTCAACAACTAGAGAAGGACTCTTATCTTCGATCACCAATTCTATCCCATCCTCTCCAATGTCCTTATCTTGCTCTACCTTAGCAATTGAAGCGGAGGTCTCATATTTAGTTACCCATTCTCATTCATCCTCTTCAATTGCTTCCTCTCTTTGTAGGGTAAAATGAATAGTAAAGTCCTTTATGTCACTTAGAAGCATTAAACTAGTGAAGAAGCCTACTGCAACAATCCTTTTTCCATTGGTTTTTCTTTCTCTTCATCTAGCTCAACTTCTTATTCATGGTTGTATAGATTCTCTTCTACTTCCTGACACTCTCTCTTTCTATCCTCTTCCTCACCTCCATTAATGACCTCCCCCTCAAAGTCCTTATCATGCTTAACATCCATTCGTCCTTTAGGTCTAGGCTCTTTAATATCATCACTTCTAACCACTTATTCTTCATAAGGTTCAATTGATTATACTAGTTCAACTATCTCATTGTCCATATATTGCCTGGCTTTCATCTCTTCCATATGTTGAATGATTTGGGCATATGCATTAGGATGTTGATGTCTACTTTCGTATGCCAACTCTATAATCGACTTCCCTTTAGGTTTTTCCTCCTTAAGGGTATTACGGCTCATTAGTATGGATGGAATGATCGTTTCATAATGTATGTTTTGAGGAAGAGGAGTTTGATAATGAAGGTATAGGATAGGTCTCCTAATCCTACAATCATGAGTCTAATGATTTCCTCCACAATTCCTATAAGTCATGAACGATGACTAATCAAGAGTGGTATTTGTGTATCGTCCATATGGGACATTTGGAAAGTAAGTGGCTATAGTAGTGGATGGTGAACTATTAGGATTAAATTAAGGATAATTAATAAGGTCATGTTCATCTCTACAGTGCTAACATACATTGCTCATAAACCACATTCTTCTTTCTAATAGCCACCAACACTTAAGACCACCAACAATGCAATTCTTAACCCCTTCTAACCTATGGAAATAGGTTCATGATTCCTCCAATCAATTAACCAAATCTTCAGGACCTTCTTCGTAATCCCTGCAAAGCAACAAAAGTAATGTAGCTTCTCAGCAAATAAGGATTCAAATTTACCCTAAGCATGCAAAACTAACTCTAACTACAACTAAATCTACTTTACTGTAAACCTAGTCTCAGAGAGAAATACTAATCTAATATTAGCTAACTTTCACTTTCCTTGCCATCCTTAGCAAAGGCACCAAAATCTTGGTGTTGCAATCACCTTCCATATTGCTACACATAAGTATAAAATTTACCCTTTTAAAAAAAGTAGAAACACTATACAATAAATTAAACTCACTTGTAATCTTTTCAAAATTATTTGTGGAAATCATGAGCTAACGACAAGCTTATTGGTCAATTTCTAGTATATGGTGAGCACCAAGGTCGTATTTTGTGGCAAAGGAAAGAACGAAGTTTAGAAAAATAACTAAGTAATAGATTCTACTATTTCTACTCTAACCTAGGCAATCGATTGAGCAATTTTAAGGGAAAGAACACGTAAGTTATTTAAATAGAAGTAAAAACTAGAATGGAATTGGGCATAGATTTTAGTAATTTTTCAATGTTGTAATGTGGATTTCTTTATAAAAAATGTATGAGTAATGAGTAAACAATCATCTAAAATTATTGTAGCCATGCTATTAGAGTATTTATAATAGTCTAAATATGGATTTAACTCACACTCAAATAATTTATCCAACTTTCATTTCGTGAATTCTATCATGTAGCAAGAGCATCGTATTATCAATATCTCATCCACACTATCAGCTAACTATTCAAGTCTCGTTATTACTTCAATAACTATGTTAGAATTGATTTCTCATTCTATTTGGGGTTTTCTAATCTTATTATGGTATCTAGACTTTATTAGGATAATAAGGGGGGAGGCTTAATGTGTAGGACATGTTATTTGGCTCAACATTAGCCCAACATTCAAGTTATACCTAATTACACCATAGAAGTAAGTAAAATTCCAAATTTACACTATCACAATACAAAAAACATCAATAGCTATAGCTACTTCATCATGTTCACACATTACTCATAAGTATAGTAAGCACTATTTATCACATTAATGAGCCTAGGTTTTCACCTCCCAATTTTTATAAATAAGTCTTCTTAAACTAACTAGTATTAAACCTTTACTTGTTTAATACTGACCTTCGATTAGGGTTTAAAGAAAATTGGTTCCTAACTTAAAAATATATTGGAGTCACCACCTGACCGAAGTCGAGAAAAAAGTTAAGTTATAATCAATTAAGTGGATTGGTTATAACTTAGCTATTGGTCTTAATGAGATAACTAATTTTTTTTTTTTTAAAAAAAAAAGAAAACAGGTTTTAGAAACCAAAGATCTAGATCTAAGGGTTAGGAATTTTAAACCCATACTGTTACCATTAACTTTCCAAATTTAATTTTGACCATTTAAAAAAAAGACTCAATTATTACTTACTCTAATTGGATAACTTAAGCAATTTAAACTAAAAAAGGAAAAATCGGTTTTTTTATTTTTTATCGTTGCCTAGTAGATACTTAGATACTTACATACTTACTATTTGGGATTAGATGTACATAGTTCTTTTTGTAAAACTTTAGTAGGTTAGGTTTTGTTTTAATTTGAAAATACGTTAGACTTAAGTTTTTAATTTAATTTGATTTATTTAAGAAAATTTCTAACAAAAAGTCCTAAATCAAAAATTTTATTTGTTTTAGAGAAATTCTAAAGTGCCCTAATTTGGAAAGGATTCAATTTTTTCTTATTTGGAAAAACTTGATTTTTTTAAGTGTTAAAAAACAATTTTATTCATTAACTCCTTTACTTATTTTTATTTTTATTATCTTATTATTTTTCTCTTTTATTAATCTGTTACAGTATACTAAAAATAAATAAATTATTCTTTCCTTTCTTTCTTGCTTTTTCTTTTACTCTCTTTTTTCTTTTCTTTTTTATTTTGTTTCCTTTCTCTTTTTTCTTGCACTTTTTTTTACATTACAATTGACACTTACATTAATAAATGAATAAATAAATAAATAACAATAAAAAAGCCTAAACAAAAGTATAAGGCCAAACTGGACAATAGAGTGGGGTGCTCGGATATTGGGTTTTGGTTGGATCTTGAGTTGGTTGTAGGTAAGAGTTTAGATCTTAGATCAGTTTTCTGGTCATCTCTAAGCTCTCCTTCAATAGTACAATGAGGCGTGATTCAAGGGGAATTTTTTGTGGGTAAGGATGGATTAATGAGCGGTTTTTTAGACATGAAGGGGGTAGATACGATGCTATGGCTTGGGGTAGTGGTTTAGGGGGGATGGTGCAAAGTGGTGATTAGTAGTAGTTGACATGGTGTTCGAGTGGTGGCTTACTAGGTTCGAGTGAGTGGCTGAGGTTAGGTTTTGAAGTGTAGGGAGTATGGCTATGGGGTTAGTTTAGGCCTAAGGCGGTTAAAGATGGTGGTTTAAGAGGGAAAGAGTAGGGTGGTTAGGGTTCCGATGGTGGAGAGTTAGTGGTGCTGATAGCGACTTTGGCTAGGGATGAAGGTGGTTGGGTTTTGATCCTTAAGTTCAAGGGGGCTTAGCTGTAGTGGTGAGCTTGACCAAAAGTGATGAGAAAAGAGAAAGTGTTCAATAGAGAGAGAAAGTGATTCGAAAATGAGAGAAGGAGGGTTTTTGATGATTTGTGATGCCCATCTGTATTTGTGTGTGATCCAATAAACTCACTAACACCGCTTTTATACATGAAATCACTTTAGTATGCGAGGAAAGCTTAAATTCGGATTAAATGAAATTTCCAAAATTTCAGTTTTTTTCCTACTTTTGGAGCTTGATTTGAATGTATGTTTGATCAAATTTGGACTTTTTTTTTATCTCAATCCATAATAAGGCATGTCTAGAACAGGATTGAATTAAGAAATCATGCTTATGTATGTGGAATTTGTGCAAAAATTGAGGCCAAAGTGAAGGAGTCAAGTTTGTTTCAGTTGGGGAAAATGGAGGAAAATGTAGGAAAAAGAAAGGAAATAGAGAGAAAATGCTAACATGGATAATATGGAGCCATGTCAGCCAATTCGACCGACCTAATGCTACTACGTGTTCTCATATGACACGTGGCATGCCATATGGGGCCACATCAACCTATCGTCCAACCCAATGTTGCTACGTGTCAAGACACTTGATGTAATGAGATCCTCATACGTAGCAGTGCAGTGAATGTAGTGTATTATTTGAAAAAATAAAAGGTTTTCATGCCTTTGCTAAGATTTAATCCCCTAACGTCATGCTTAAACCCAATGCCAAGTTCAAGTGTTTATTTATTAAGTCGTTGGCTTGTGTCTTGTCTATGTGTATAATTAGATTGCACATATAGATTAAGTTAACCAAGGCTAGATTCAAATCTAAGCCCAAGCCCAACAGTTACACTTCTAAACTTATTTGAAATTAAAATAATTTTATCCTATTAAATTGTTATTTTCTAAATTCCCTAAATCATCAGTTTTTTTCTATTTTTTTATGACTTTTCAATTGTTTAATTTTTTTATTTTTGTGTTTCTTCTTATTTCCATATTTTTTATATTTTCCTTACATTTGCTATTTTTTGTGCCTTTTCCTATTTTATTTTATTTTTTTGTATTTTTCCAAATTTCTTAATTTTTCTAAAATTCTTACTTTTTAGATTTTGTTTAATTTTCCATTTTTTTAAATTTTTCTTAAAATAGGGCCCCTTATCCTATTAAAAAGGAGGGGCAAAAATTGGATGTCTATAGCTGCCCCTCTTTATGGTGAAGTTTAAACAAAATTTTGCCACAATATAAAGAGACTATTTTTTACCATAGGATGACTAGCTATGCAAGACACGATGATATAGATCTGTGGATGAACATACAAACTTGATATCATACGTAACCAAAGGGATAAGTCTAAGTTGCTAGATGGCTTGAAAGGTAAATGATAATATAAGGTTGAGTAAGAGGTTCCCGTGCACCGACAAAGGATATGACACACCAATGCCTCACATGAGCTTAAGGCACACTTGATATGATGCACAAGTATGGCTAGCGGTCACTTACCACTAGTCTATGCTCGAATGGATTAGATAAGAGTAGCTCAAGAATAAGGGGGACACTTTACTTAAGAGTGAAAAAGTTCAGTATATTTGTCTATATTATGTTTAACCTTTGTAGTATGACAGTATTGATATCATCTTATTAGGGCAAATCCTAAGTTATAGAAATTACAAAAGAATGGTCCTTATTTGTTAAAAATAAAAGAGAATAATTTACAAGGAAAATATAAAATCATGCAAAAGATGGAATGCAAATGTTCTTTATAAAAAATGATAGTACGAATCACAGTAAAACGATAGTGCACATATGTTTTTACTATGATTTTGACAGTATTGTGGTTTGCGCAAGGGTAGGCCTTTGTTTAGGCGTATAGATGTTAGAAGGGGTTAAACTTAGGCTTTTGGATGGTTTGATAGTTCTGGGGTTGATTTGATATGCTCGTAGCCAACCTGATATTACCGAAGCCAACCCTAGATGGCCAATCTAACCTATTATGGCAGTGATTAACCCGAGGCCAACCTGACATGATAGTAGTCGACCTACTATGGTAGTGATTGAGCTTGTATGGTCAGGTTGGTCTGGAGTAGATGTAGTCAATCTGTTTAATATCATTCGATAAGGCCAGGCTAGTATGGAATGGCTAGGCAGCTACATCATGATTGAGTAAATCTTAGTCGAGTAGCCTCGGTCTACCAAATCAACCTCAGTAAAGTAAGGCGGATGGGAAGGGTAGGACAGTCCTAAATGGCTGATTCGAGTAGACCTGATAGAATAGAATCGAGCCAACCATAGTAGGGTAGAATGGATTAAGTATAATAAGGAAGACCTGGCAAAGTAAGGCACAAATAATAGGCTAGGACAGAACTTGTAGAGTACATTGGGTCTTCTAATATTAGCATAGCTCATAGATAAGTCCGTAAGAAGGCTTGGTCAAGGTAAAGCGAGGCATACTCAGTACAACAGGGTAGACCTAACAGAGTACGGTAGGCCATTCAGTAGTGATAAAGCACATAAACTGGTCGTCCATTATACAGAGCTTGTTAGTAAGCCTCCTATGTAGTCTGAAGTCTGATACATCATCGGATTAGTGCCCAGAATCTTGTCATTCACTCCCTCTTCAAAGAGTTTCAACTTGAAACTTGGCAGTTGGCCGCTTTAGATCCCTTCGGGGTAAAACACTAATTGACAAAATTTAAATTTAAACATAATACACTATAGTTCTTGCAACAAGGGCATCACCAACCAATTCTCCCCTTACTCGTCATTGGCTCTATCAATCACACCTTTTATCTTGCATTTTTCCTTCCACTCATCATAGATCGAATCAACTATACCTTAGTAATCCTAGCAACTATCAATTACAGGAAGCAACACCATCTCAAGGTCATACAAAAAATTAAGGGCTCACAGATCTTGTCTCGACGGGACATAAGATGGCTCTGCAATGGTAAGTACTTCTACCTCTTTAAGCTTGGCTAGCTCAGACATCATGATCTCTAATTCAATTGTAGTCAGTATTCCCGCTTCTTCCTCATAATTCAGCTCTTCCTTCTCCTTCCATCTATACATCTCTACTCTTTCCAATAAGAGAGTCCCAAGGGTTAACAAGACATATCCCCAGTATATGTATCCATCACCTAGACTCTACTAAACTCTAATCTACAGTTGATAATAGCTCACAAGTGTGATGCTATATTTGCTCATATAAGTGCCATGTAAAGCTATCAAATGACTTGGAAGTAAGATTTTGATATTAAGAAAGCAAACATAGTAATTCATGGGGCTACCATCTGTAGCATTTATAGTGGGTAATGGAATCAGTTCAAGAATACAGGGGTTTAACTACAATTTAACTCGATTTTTCTCACCTCTACTACTTATCTCTCCAGCAACCTTCACCTCTTCCTTTTCTACTTCCTTTCCTCAACCTTCCTTCTCGTCGGCTTTCTCTATTTGAGTATTCCTTTGCTGCTTCATTTCTTCTTTGAGCTGCTTAAGTTGATCCAGTATAACCTCTAGCTATTCTTACACTTCATAATGGTCGTTACCAATCGTAAATTCTTCTCTTAAGACTAGTTGGATAGCTTCAATTAAACTCCTTACTCTTAAGGGGTTAACACGTCGGGCAATCTCCAACCTCAATCCTCTCATGAATCTCGGGATAGTATATGAAAGAGATTCATACAATTCACATCGTCGCAGGAGCAACTTGTACTCTTGGGCAAACTCTTGGACACTCATTTGTCCTTACCTCAAGGTAGTTAGCTCTTCATACAACTTGTCTTCATATAATTGGGCTAAAAATTTTTCTCCCATTGTAGTTCTCATCGAGCTCCATATAGTACTCGCACTTCTTAGAATCCTTTGCCTTAATACATTCTTCCACCAAGTCCTAGGAAAGCCTTAATGCTTATCTTCTATGATGTATTCCTTATCACAATCAAGGCATGAATACTTTTCAAAGACTTTATTAACACGGCATTCCTAATCTAAGTATTCGTTTAGAGATCCATAACCATCAAATGTGGGTATCCTCAACCTTATGTCTTCATAGTCATAGTCGTAACTGTATCTTCATCGATTGTCATAAGCCATGTTGAATGGAGGTATTAATTCAGCAGACTAGCTCGACTTGTAAGAAGTTTCGTCAACAATGACTAAAACTATCCGATACGGTGATTTCAGGGATACAGTAGCTCGGATACTTGTACAGCTTGCATCTTCCACTTTGCCTCGGCTCTTCAACTTAACTAGAGCACTAGAATCAACTCAGCTATTAGGTTTAAGTAACTTAGATGCTTACTTAGCTCAACACCTAAAGGCCTCACTTCTTTAGCTTAGTTCAAACATAAACATCGAGCTCCAAAGACGATGCCAATCCCCAAGTTAGCAACACAACCCACTAGCACAACCGTAATCACCATTAGCACCAATTTATCTAGTACAACACCTAAGGAAATCTACCACTTGTTACAATGACAACAACAAAGATTGCACAGCCAACAACCACTAAACACTGCAAATTAATGTCAAAAACTCTAATTTAAACAAAAATAGCAACAACACATGCCACCAATTGTTGTTGTAATAACATGAAAGAATCCCATTGAACGACCTTCCGTCCAAATTTAGTGACCCAAACCACAGTCAATATGGCTTAATCTCAAAAGCCCACTTTCTAACTTAACACTAGTATATAATATACTTAAACGTACGAGCGTACATAGAAATGAACCTCCTCTATTTTCTTAATGAAGAGGAAAGTATAATAGAGTATAGTAAGAACCAAACTAACGGATTTCTGGGTTAGTATTTTCAAAACTTACTCTAATCGAACCAACTCCAGTATCTATGAAAAGAGCACAATAACCACTAATCAACAAACATAAACAAACCTTCTCAAGAACTTCATACGCTTCCTTTTTGGAATTGTGCATTTGATACCAAGATGATACAAATCCGTAGAAGAACATACGATCCCGATATCACGCATAACCAAAGGGGTAGGTCCAAGCCACAAGATGGCTTAAAAGGTAAATGATAGTCGGAGATTCAATAAGGGGATCCCGTACACCCACGAAGGATATGATGCACCAATGCCACACATGAGCTTAGGTTACACTTGATATGATGCACAAGTATAGCTAGAGGTCACTTGCTACTAGTCCATGCTTGAATGGGTTAGATAAGAGTAGCTCAAGAGTAAAGGGAACACTTAGCTCTAGAATGACAAAGTTTAGTGTATTTGTCTGTATTATGTTTAACTTTTACAGTATGATGCTATTTATATCATCCCATTAGGGCAAATCCTAAGTTACAGAAATTACAAAAGAATGGTCCTTACTTGCTATAAACAAAAGAGAATAACTTACAAGAAAATATGAAATCGTACAAAAGAAGGAATATAAATATCCTTTGTCAGAAAGGATAGTATGGGTGTTAGTAAAAGGACAGTAGGCATATGTTTTTATTGTGATTCTAATAGTATTGTAGTCCAAGCAAGGGTGGGCCTCCGTTCAAGCCTATTCGAAGTTAAAAGGGGATAGATTTGAGCTTCTGGATGGTCTAATAGTTCTGAAGCCGATCTGATATGTCTATAGCTGACTTGATATTGTTGAGGCCAATCCCAAATGGCCAATCTAACCTACTATGCTAATGATCGACCCGAATCCAAAATAACATGATAATAGCGACCTATTATAATAGTGACCGAGCTTACATGGCTAGGTTGGTCTAGAGTGGATGAGGTTGATCTATTCAATATGATCCAATATGGCCGCATTGGTATAGATTAGCTAGGCAGCCACATCATGATTGAGTAGATCTTAGCCAAGTAGCCACAGTCTAGCAAATTGAACTCGGTAAAGTAGGGCGGATGGGCATGGCAAGACGAACTTGAATGGCTGATCTGAGTGGACCTAACAAAATAGAATAGAGCTAACCATAGTATGGTAGAATAGATCAAGTACAGCATGGAAGACCTAGTAAAGCAGGGCATAAATAGTAGGCTAGGACAAAACTTTTAGAGGACATTGGGTCTTCTAATATTGCCATAGCTTATAGATAAGTCTATAGGAGGTTCGGTCAAGGTAGAGCGGAGCGTACTCAACACAACAAGGTGGACTTAAAACAGCAAGGTAGGCCGTTCAATAATAATAGAGCACATAAATAGGTTATTCATTCACATAGAGCTCATGAACAAGCTTCCTATGTAATTCACAGCCTGGTACATCATTAGGTCAGTGCTTAGAATCTTATCACACGATCTATTGGGGATTTGATGAAGAAAACTAACCTAGGTGAGAACGTCTCTTGAGAACTGGAAACCCTAATTTAGGATCGATCTAAAGAACCTGGCCATGCCTCTTTAAGCTTACTAACCTAGGTAAGAGCATCTCTCAAGAACTGATAACCCTAAGTGGAGATCGATCTAAAGAATCTAGTCATACCTCTCTAAGTTCACTAACCTAAGCAAGAGCATCTCTCGAGGACTAGAAACCCTAAGCTAGGATCAATCTAAAGAACCTAGTCTTGCCTCTCTAGGCTTACTAACCTAGGTAAGAGCGTCTCTTGGGGATTGGTAACCTTAAGCTGGGATGGATCTAAAGAACTTAGTTGTGCCTCTCTAGGCTTACTAACCTAAGTAGGAGCATCTGTTGAGGATTGACAACCCTAAGTTAGGATCGATCTAAAGAACCTAGTCATACCTTTCAAGGCTCACTAACCTAAACAAGAGCATCTCTCAGGGACTAGCAACCCTAAGTAGGGATTACGTTAAAGAACTTAGTCATGTCTCTCTAGGCTTACCAACTTAGGCAAGAGTGTCTCTTATGGACTAGCAACCTTAAGCTGGGATCGATCTAAAGAACTTGGTTGTCCCTCTTTAAGCTCACTAACCTAGGTGGGAGCATCTCTCAAGGACTAATAACCCTAAGCTAAGATCGATCTAAAGAACTTAGTCATCCCTCTTTAGGCTCACTAACCTTAGTAAGAGTATCTCTTGGGGACTAGCAACCTTAAGTTAGGATCGATTTAAAGAACCTAGTCATGCCTCTCTAGGCGAAAGCGTCTCTTGGGGACTAACAAGCTTAAGTTGGGACTAAATCAAATGCCTCATAGGCTTGTTAAGAGAATACTAGTGAAGGAGAGCGCCCAACAAGCTTGAAGGGAAGTTCCCTATAGGCTCTCTTAAGAGAAATTAATGAACAAAAATGCCTCATGGGTTTACTTGTAAAAGAGACTGAGTTATGATGGTGCCTTCAAAAGCTGGCTAAACACTAAATGCAGAAGGTGAGTGCTTTATGGGCTCACTAAAATATCTTGGTAAATAAAATCACTTATGGGCTTGCTAAAGACCTTGAAGAGAGTTGAATGGATGGAAGGTATGTCAACCCTTTTGAGAACTGGCTAGGATTAAAATTATCCAAAACACTACCCAATTTGAAGAAAATATTTATAGATAAACCCAATTGTGAAAACCATTTATGTTAAAAAAGACGTTAAGGATAATTTCCTTCATTTGTGAAGAGTGAGAAAAACCCTCAAATTTTTTTTTTTAGAATAGATTGAAAACTTACCTACTTCGGTTAACATGAAATTGGAATAAAGATACTTTCTCTCTCTCTTTTTTTACTACCCCTTTTTTTTTCTTCTCTTTTTTTAGTTTGCTAACAAATAAATAACACTTCCTTAATGATTAGATGGGGCCTCATATGTTCTCCCTAGCTTGGATGCCAAGCCGTCTGGTGGAAACATAAATAAGTCTTCTTAAACTAACAAGTATTAAACCCTTACCTGTTTAATACTAACCCTTCACTTAGTCCTAAAGAAAACTAGTTTTAAACTTGAAAATGTATTGGAGTCGCTGCACGACCAAAGTTAAGAAAAAAGTTAAGTTATAACCAATTGGGTGGATTGGTTATAACTTAGCTACTAATCTTAACAAGAAAACTAATCTTATATATATATATATATATATATATATAAATGGTTTTAGAAACCAGATATCTAGATCCTGTAGTTAGGAATTTTAAACCTTTACAGGTATAATTAACTTTCTACATTTAATTTTAACCTTTAAAAATCACCTTTTAAAAAAAACACAATTATTAGTTACTCTAATTGAATAACTTAAGTAATTTAAAATAAAAAAGAAAAAATAGGTTTTTATTTTTTATCGTTATCTCATAAGTTCCTACATGCCCGCTATTTGGGATCAAACAGACGTAGTTCTTTTTGTAAAACTTTAGTGGATTAGGTTTTTTTTTTCAATGTGAAAATACATTGGATTTAAGTTTTTAATTCAATTTGATTTTTTAAAGAAAATTTCTAACAAAAAATTCTTAAATCGAAAATTTTATTTGTTTTGGAAAAATTCTAAAGTCTCATAATTTAGAAAGATTTGATTTTGTTTTATTTAGAAAAACTCGATTTTTCTAAGTGTTAAAAAACAATTTTATTCATTAACTCCTCTACTTATGTTTGTTTTTATTGTTTTTTGTTGTCTTATTTGTTTGCTTTTATTTTTATTTGCTTACAATATACTATAAATAAATAAATAAACAAATTATTCTTTTTCCTTTTTTTTTCTTTCTTTTTCTTTTATTCCCTTTTTCCATATTTTTTTGTTTCCTTTCTCTTTCCCCTCCCCCCCTTTTTGGCATTACAATTTCCACTTACATAAATAAATAAATAAGAAAAACGAAAAAACCAAACAAAAGAATACAATCGAATGAGGTCGAACCAGACAGCAAAGTAGGGTATGCGGATCTTAGGTTGGTAATGGCTTAAAGTTCGAATCTTAGATTAGTTTTCAAGTCATCTCTAAGCTCTCCTTTAGCAACATGGCGAAGTGCGATTCAAGGCAATTTAAAGGGAGTTTTTCGTAGGTGAGGATAGATTGATGAGCGGTTTATTAGACTCGAAGGGGATAGGTATGGTACGACGACTTAGGGTAGTAAGCCTAGGTCTGTCGAAGATGGTGGTTCAAGAGGGGGGACTACGATGGTTAAGGTTCCGATGGTGGCAAGTTGGTGGTGTTGCTAGGGGCTACGACTAAGGATGAAGGTGGTTAGGTTTGGATCCTTAAGTTCGGGGGGGCTTGGTTGTAGCGTTGAGCTTGATCGAAAGTCACCAAAGAGAGAGATTCAAAGAGAGAGTGAGTGATTTGAAAATGAGAGAGGGAGGGTTTGTGATGATTTGTGAAGCTTATTTGTGTTTGTGTGTGATCCAATGACCTCCCCAACACCCTTTTTATATATGAAATCATCCTAATAAGCAAGAAAAGCTCAAATTCGGATTAAATGAAATTTTCGAAATTTTAGTTTTTTTCAATTTTTGGAGCTCAATTTGAATGTGTATTTGACCAAATTTAGACGGGTTTTTTTTTTTTTTACCTCAATCCATAGTAAGGCATGTCTAAAATAGGATTAGAGCAAGAAATCATGCTTGTATATGTGGAATTTGTGCAAAAATTAAGGCTAAAGTGAAAGGGTCATGTTTGTTTGGACTAGGGAAAATGGAGGAATATGCAGGAAAAAGAAAGAGAAGGGAGAGAAAATGCTAACGTAGTGCTATATCAGCGAATCCAACCAATTCGATGCTGCTATGTATCCTCATGTGACATGCGGCAACTAACGTATCATGCTACATGGTGTAATGTCAACTTACTATCCAACCTGATGCTGCTACGTATCAAGATACGTAGTGTAATAAGATCCTCACACGTTGTAGTGTAGTAAGTGTAGTGTGTCATCTGAAAAAATAAAAGGCTTTCATACCTTTGCTAAGATTCGAACTCATAACCTCATGCGTAAACCCAATGCTAAGTCTAAGTACTTATCCATTAGGTCATTAGCATGTGCCTAATTGTACATATGGACTAGGTTAACTTGGGTTAGATTCAAATCTATGCCCAAGCCTAGCGGTCCTACTTCTAAACTTATTTCAAATTAAAAAAAAAAAAAAAGAAATTGTTCTATTAAATTGTTATATTTGTGAATTCTGTAAATCTTCAATTTTTTTGTGACTTTCCAATTGTCTAAATTTTTTTATTTTTTTGTAATTCTTCCTATTTCCCTATTTTTGATACTTTTCCTAGATTTATTATTTTTTGCGCTTTTTCCTATTATCCTATTTTTTGTATTTTTCTAAATTTCTTATTTTTTGGATTTTCTATAATTTTCTATTTTTTGTTATTTTTTCCTAATTTAAGACCCTTAAAGGGAGGCGGGAGCAAAAATTAGGTATCTACACACATTAATAGAGAATAAATATTCAACACATAATATATATGAACATGAAAATATACATTTTATTTAACATGGAAAAAGTATATGAAATATAACAAAACCATGCCCTTGAACCTTAAGAATAGAGTTCCTTAAGATTTTCCTAATAATCTCTATGGATGTAATGGAAATCCACAAACCCAAACCTTGAAAATAGCTAAAATCCACTAATAGTTTACATTGCGATTGTGAAAATACAAGAAAACTTCTTAGAGATCATAAAATTATGCTAAAAGTGACCTAAAATAGCCTAAAGAAGAGGGAATAGTGGAAACTAGAACCTTAAACCCTAGAAATTACAAAGCTAAATCTACAAATAATGAAAAAGAAGAGGTTTTTATATTAGGTAGGTACTGGCATGATAATAAGTAAAGGTACTGTCATTATGATGGATACGTGCTATGTACTTCGCTTCTTTTCTTTTAATGAAACTGTACATTTTTGCATCAAGAGTCAAGTATACCATCAAGAGTCAAGGTACCATCTTGATGGCAGATGGGCTTACTATTATGGTAATAGTTCTAACTTCAAGCTTCCTTCTTTTACTTTTTTCTTCATTTCTAGCTTCTTAAATTTGGGCTACCATAGTGTACACTCTTAACATCTAAAGTAAACTTAAGTGTATTAGATATTTTTAGGAGTTAACAATGCTAGTGAAAGTGAAAACCTTAAAATAACTAATCAATCACATATAAAATTTTTCTACCCTAAACATATGTAAACACTAAAGATTTTATCTGAAAGTGATAAAAACCCTAAAACTATAACTTTAAGGATATAAAAGTACTAATTTACCATAATTTACTCTCAAACCCTAATTGATAATATAACCTTAGTATTATGTCAAATCATTGGTAAAAGATTAAAGATAAATTTCAATCATTCATAAATACATATAATACTAAAGTAATCCTTTAGAAACTAAGATATTGTATCATAGATCACATTCATCTTCTAATTATATAATTAGGTTAGTATTAAATAAAGTTAAGAGTTTAGTTGATGCTTATGTTACATATAGTAAGCATTAATACCCTAAATGAAACCTTCCATGATGATTACATTAAGTGGCCTACCAAATTATGTATATAGGATATAAATACCCAAAGAAAGATCTTATTACCTTATTTTATTAATCAATTCACTAAACTTCTTATTTCCTTTCATTTCCTTAATTTTCTTCCTAATTTTTCTTAATCACTTCATTATATACACTTATATTACATGTAATTGTGAAATATTGACTAAGTCAACATATTAAAAAGTCAACACATGTGTCATTATCAACTAGAATCTTCTCTTCCTTTCTATTAATTTCTTTTCTTTTCTTTTAGATTTTTTCCCCTTTTCTTTCCTTGTTGCCATCCACTCCTTTCCCCACTTAGGACCTTACTTGTTTTCATTTTCAAAGCACAAAACAAAGTCCTTTTCTTCCTCACCAAAACCATGATTCCCTTTCCCTTTCACACTTTCTCAAATTTCAAACTTTACATCCATAATTCAAGAAGAAAAAGGTATGTTATTTTGTATTGTTTCATCTTATTTAATAGTTAGATGTATAGGTTAGGTTAGTGTAGGAAGTTTATGTGTTATGTAAATATATGTTATTGAAGGAATAAGTTCCAATTTTTATGCTTAGAAGTGTAGGATAGCCTTAGTAAATGGAAGAAGGGCATGTGTACATATGCTTAAATATATGTATATAAGAGTACACTTGGTAAATACATGTAGGAAGACCTTTTTACATAAGTATCCATTATGTACATAACCTAAAATGAGGCACATACTAACTATACATAAATATACCATTCTAAATATACCCTTAAAGTACAAAAATATGAAATTTATGAAGCTTTCTTAATAATACATATAAAAATATGTATGTCACCGTATGTGTATATAGGTATATGTACTAGTATATGTATAAGTACATAAGTATACATACTAGCATGTTAGAAGTATAAGTATAAATATAACATATGTACAAAGTGTATGCATACATATAGATAAGAGTACATATTTAATGGGTGATGATGTAAGCAATGATATAATTAAATAATGTTGTAAGCAATAATGTAATCAAATGATGACATAAGCCTCTAAAATAATAAACCATAAGATCATTTAAGTGTAAAAATTAATGGCTAATAAAATTATTAACAACTAAAATAAAATATAAAACTAGCCAATAGGAATAATTAAGCTTTAATAGTTAGAATTTCAATAAATTTAGTCTATATCATAAAACAAAGGTTTTAACATCCAAAACGAACATCACCATGTGAACGTGCGTTTGAAAACGATGAAAAATGACTATAAGTTCGTTAATATTAGAAATAGAATGAAAAATTACATACGATTAGTGATAAAGTCTAATCAGATAAAAATTGATAGTAATCTAAGTAGAATTAGGTAAATAGATATCTAGAATTACTAGTTAATTCAATGGCTTACTATCGTTATTATAACATAATGATTAGGTGATCCCAATGTGGGCGAGGATCTCCCGATTAATTACTATGACTAGAGTGAGTCACCATGACTGAGGGAGTATTTATCCTATGATTCTATGCTTATATGTAATTACAGATAGTAGACTTAAATGATATTGTTAATTGATTGTTATATAGGGTCGAGAAATGCTTATGTATGTTATAATGTGCTGAGTTGTGAATTTAGCTTATATACAAATAATACTTTGTTCGTTGCATGGTAGTATAGACAATGATTGTGTATACTTTTGGATGCTCACATCATAATTGGACTTAACTATACTCAGCTTATCAGAAGAAACCTTTACATGCATCAACATGCATTACATAGACATAATTCCATCCATCTCATCATACAGAGGTAGAGAGAGGCCATTCGGGGGTTGTTATTATAGATTTATTGTTTTTGTACAGTGTACTCGTGTAAAATGAGTTTACCCTAGCCTGTAGGAACATTAGGCATTAGAGGTGCCAACAGCCTAGCTAAAGGTCAAGTTTAGAGGCCTTCGTTTAAGGTTGAGTAAAGACTATGGGGGCCTACTCATGATTATAATAGAACTTAGTTTTTATGAAAATAAAAGACTTGTTTGATTTAAGTAAGGAAAGTGGAGTTCCATAGTAGTATAAGTTTTAGTATAGTACCTGGATTTGATTGGTGCCTTGTATACTCCAACCCTGACTTTTTATGTCATTAAATCTGAGTTATGTATACTGACTAGTTAACTATACATATTGTTTGGCATTCTATTTGTCCAGTCATTCATATCCATGAATATAATGTATTTATAACTTGCTTATGGTGTAGCTGAAGGTTTTGCTCACTAAGCTTAGGCTTACACCTCCTTAGACTTTTGCTACAGGATGGCTTATTTGTTGAGGATGGCCGGGGAATGCCGCAGGTTAGCTTAGGGAATTGGGCAAGAGTGAGCCATTCGGTGTGATGAGAGAATTGACTATGCAAACTTTTACTTATATACTGTTGTTTTGTTAGTAATATAAACCTAAAAGTACTAAATTGCTGCTTACTGTAAACTTTGTAGTTTAAATTTTATATAAATATGCTTATGTAATGATATCATGTGGATCTGTATGTTCTTAGGAAGCTAGTGGTTGTAGAGCCTTGTATATTGTCTGAAGAGTTCATGATTAGAAGGGTAGCCAATCAAGAGTTCTTCATATGGTATATAATGTCTGCTATGACTAAACCGTCCTTAGTTCTTGACACTAGGACTTACAAGATCAAACATAAAGAGCTTAAATTCTTTAAATATATGCTACTTTTGAGCATCAAAACATAAAAATATGAATTAAACTTCTATAGAGTACTTTTATGTGATTTTAATGAAAATTAGTACACTTTTACTCAAAAATCTATTCAATCACATATAATTGTTAGAGAAATCCTTTATATAAGTATGTGGTTTCACACACTTATCGCTCTACTCAATATGGCAATTGCTTCAGTACCTGCCTTTTTTTAAAAAAAGATTGGATCCCCATTCTTGTATTGTCTTATTATCCTCTTGGTATACTAGAAGAACATTTTGTTTTTCCTTCTTTCTTGTATCTTTTTGGCTATAGTAACATCATTCGGCATTAATTCATTATCTTTGGTATGAATGGCCTTAGTCCATTAGGTCCAAAAATCTAAATCTTCATCTAATACAATAAAAACCAACTTGTCATGCCACTTATGGATTTTGGACTCCAACCCACTCATAAAATTCTAACCATGCTGAGTGGTCGCTCAATACCAACCGTCAAGTTGCCTTCGTATCATGAAGAAATACCTGAACAACTAGGGCATAGCCCTAACCTCAACTTTCTTACATGTTATTTCGAATGTTACAAGAAGTCGATAAGTCCTTGATGAAAACATACTTGGTGGAACCTAGAAATAATTGAAGAATTGTTTGATAGAAGTAGAAAAAGGGAAGCACAGTCCAAAATTGAGGTATGTCAGGTATAAATGAAACTCATGCTCCCTTAAAAAACATACCCCCTCCTCTTCTTTGGCTTATGCAAACTCTCCATCTTAGGAAGAGCTTGCTAATATTTATTATACTTTAAGACGAATGTTTTAATAGCACCACTCACTACTCCATTTAGAGAATCATTGTAATAAATAATGTTATTATACAAATACCTGGCTACAGATATTCCTTCCTTATCATTTAGATAGTTATCTACTGGGAGAGCATTGATACGAGAGAGTTGAAGAACATGTTAGCTCATTCCTTCTTTGAGGAGGAAAAGTATCCTTGGTTTTAGTTGCCTTATAATCTAAAAGTATAAGTCAACAAATGATGCTTTGAACAGTACCTATTTGAAGCTACATAAAAAAACTCATGAACTAGAAAAAATTTTGGAAGATGAAGATCAGATGTCAACAGTAAATTACAACTTTGATAGTAAATACGGATGAGAATAGAGTGAAGAAATCTTTTATGAATATGGAAAAATCCTTTATATATGAACGATTTCTCCTCATAGCCTAACACACTTTTGATGGGAATGTAGTTTTAATCAAACGGTTGAGCATAGATTAATGACACATGTTATGAGTAATAAACTTGAAGGTTATTGTGTTACTGGCAATTATTAGTCCTTACAACATAATGATGGTAAGGATGGCAGCTATTGTGCTTGCTAACATAAAAGCCTACAACCTTTTGTTTAGGATATAATTTGTCGCATTTTGCAATGAAAATCAAACCTTCCTTTGTCACTCGACATCTAGAAAACTCATTTTAATCTTAACCATCTAGCCACCTTAACTAAGCATTAAGCTTTATTTACTCCTATAGTCAAGTTCTCAACCAATAGAGTTGGGGGGCAAATGTTGATGGTTGGATTTCATCCCAAATAGTACTTGCCTATTCAACTTATGAGAAGAAGATCAATTCTATTCTCAACTAATGTCGACTAATACTCAGTTCATTTGATGGGCCTTAGAGCCCAACCTATTAAAATGTTTAGTTTAGACTTCAAAAAGTGGTGCAATTGGTTATGATCTAGTACGATCTCATTATATAACTACCCACTATTCCTATATTTTAGGCATATGCTTGATTATAAGATCTTTACGTGGCCTATTACCAATGATTAACTGCTATTTCAAGCACTCGATGTTTGCCTATAAATACGAAGAGAAAGCATTATAAGAACTCTCTTACAACTTACAAAATTTGTACTTATTTACTTATCTCTCTACAAAATAACTACTGACTTAGGCATCAAAGTAGTTGCACTAAACTAGCCCCAATTCCACTAAGCCTTTACTTACGCATTTGCAACAACACAATTCAACCCAAACTCACTTGACAATAAGCTGAGAGGGGTAGAATTGTGTCAGGATATCATATGTGAAATTTCTTGACCTAAAAGATTAGTGAAACCTTAACTATAAGAAATTCTTATGACTTTAGGAGGATTTCTTAACTCTTATGGAGTGTTTGCTAAAGTTCTAGATGGAAGAGGATGAGACCCTTTTGATTACTAACACCATCTCTATTTTCTCTATGAGGATTTCGCTTTAGTTAGAGAGCCCCGAAGCATGAGAATGATGATGTCTTATTGGAGGAGTAGGCTCACTAACCATTGGAGGTTCTAGTGACAAGAGATATTCATGAATTTAGACATGCTAGTCTACATTTATACTTAGCTTATCTACATCATAGAGCATGAGTTGTGGGTTGAAGGGCTCACTGGACTACCCTTGAAGGTAACTTTCTTGGTTCCTGACTCTTATTGACCCTTAGCCTTAACTTTTGGCAAGTAGAGGTAGGTCAGGCACAGAGTTGTCTTCACTGAAGACAAGGGTGGTAACCATCCAACCCTATTAACAATTAACATATAATAAGTTATAAATGCCATATGAGAAGAGATAGAGTTAGATTTTAGGATGCCAGTGTCATCGGATGATGAGGATGATGGGTTGAAGGAGTAGATTCAGGAAGTCCTTGCCCTATTTATGATGGGGTTAAATGGGGCTAGTCAGGGTTTACCCTAAAATGAGATCTCACTTGAGCCTATACCCTCAATAGCACCAGGTGAAGCTCTTAACCATCCGATTGAGTTAAGTAAGGATGGAAGTATGATGGATGTAGGGGAGCTTATCCTTAACCTCCCAATGCATGTAGTAAAAGACCTAGCAAAGGAAGACTAGTTAGAGTTATCAACTTACTTTAGTGTAGGTTCTAATGGGGATGACTCCCATAGTCCAAATGAGTTTGGATCCATAGATTTTGATGCTTCTGCTAATCTTGGGAGTATTAAGACTAATTCGGCCACTAGCTTACTGATGTATTAGATGTTAATGTACTACTATAGAAGGTCATCGGATTTTGGATGTAATTGTCATGATTTTGTGCCCTGAATTGTGTTTGTGAAACTTTGTTGTACCTTTTAACTATATTTAGACATGGTACTAATGGAGACCCACTCTTTAGAAGTGACCACCACTTGTTGTAACCTCATTATTATTGGAGTTAATGAAATAGAATGTTTTACTTTACTCAAATTGTGATGTGATATATTGTGTTATGGGTGTTAATCTGGAACTTGGAAAGTTTTCTACACTTAAAACTTCATTTAATTGTTTTTTCCTTTAGGAATAGGAGAGGTAGAGGTAGACCCCCATTGAAGCGGGATCTTCCAACAGATCCACCAGTACAAGATCTTCTAAGAGTTCGTATAAATGATGTATTGTTAGCTATACAAGAGATGTTGAAGACTTTTCATGAGGAGACATAATATCCCTAGCTCCTATACTAGTAGAGGAGGTACCTCTACTGCTACCTCTAGTTAAGCAAGTGTATTTAGCCCTTAAAGCACTTCCAAATCTTAAGCCTTAGAGGTTCTTGATGCTACAGATCATTAAGTGTACCTGATACTTTGATGAGTTTCACTTTCAAAAATAAAAAAATGCATGCTCAATTTCTAGGATTGCATGCTAATTATAGCTTAATGGAAGAGTTGATTGCATGTAAGAAAGCTATGAGCAAAGAAGATAGAACAAGCTTTTGAAGCTTTTGAGATTTCCCACCACCTACAAGTTACCAATGGTACTTATATGTTGAGACTTCATACTAAGAGTTAGTAGGAGTCAAAGAGGAGGACAACTAAGGGGCTAATCACTTAGGAGGTGTTTAGGAGGGAGTTTATTGACAATTATTTTCCAGAGACATTGAAGTTATAGTACAATGATGCTATTCTCTCTATTTAAATGGGAAACCATACCATAAATCAATACAAGGCAAAGTGTAATAAGTTGCTCCAATTTGCTGATCAAGACTTACAATTCAGTGATAGGTTGAGGATGCAAGTCGTTGTTAAAGGGTTAGATTTTGACACCAAACACTGCATACGTGAATTTCGACCACAAGACTTTAGGGAGGCTGTTGAGACAGCCTTGATGATTAAGAGTACTAGGTGTTCTATGGATCGGTTGGAGAGGCCTAGGGTGAACATCAATGGGAAGAGGCCTTTTAAGGAACCCAGTTTTGCTAAGAAGGGGAAGAAGATCATATAAAGTCTTAGCCATCAACTGAAGCCAAGGGTAGCAAATTTTAAATCAAGATTTAGTGTAGTTAGATTGTGGAAATCCAAAGGAGGACATTATACTAGAGATTGCCCTCAAGTTTAGCATAAGTGTTTCTTATGTAGGGATGACATTCATCACATAGTCGAGTGCCCCAAGAGAGCTACCATGACTTGCTTTATATGTAAGTAGATAAGATACATTACTCCAAATTGCCAACAGAGGAGGGTCGCACCAGCTACCCAACCAAGTTGCCTTATGGCTCTTCTTAATCGCTCGATAGCTCATAGATAGGTAGGAGGCCTAAGACTTATATAAAATAGACCAAGAGCACTCACACAAGCTAAGGTTTATAACTTAGAGGGCAAGTGGAACTACGCGAATGATGGACTTAAGGAAGATGTTGTTGCCTTTAAGGAGGGAGATGTTACTAACATTGGACTTCTTATAGGTATGTAACTTAACTTATGTTTTCCTTTTAATAAGAACAATAGTGGTTACAAGATATAAGATAATGTGAAAGATAATAAAGGGGAATTTAAAGAGAGCTAAAAGATTCCTTGTAACTAACCAACTAAAATCATGAAAGCCATGATGGTTCAAGGAATATCCATGTCTTTAACTTACCTATGTATGCTTTGTTTGATACAAGAGCAACCTACTCCTTTATTATGCCTAAGGATACCAAATAAGTAGGATTGTAGGTAATGGCTACAGATTCTAGCTTTGGGATTAAGGTACTTATTAGAAGTGTAGGAGTAACTCAAGAGATGGTAAATAACTACCTTTATAAAATTGAAAATGGTGAACTATGTATTGACATGATAGTACTTAAGATGAACAAATATGAAGGCATTTTGGGTATGAGTTGGATGTCTATAGTGAAAGCCAAATTTATTATCAAAGCAAGGTGGTAGAATTTCAAACTCTGAATGGGATGAAGACCACCTTTAAAGGAGATTCAACCATTAGTAAGGAAGGTGAAATATCCTTACTCGAGTTAGTTTCAAATGAAAAATTCCAAGCTTAGGTAAAGACTGAGCTAAACACCATCAAAACCAATAAAGACAAGCCTCAATTGGAAGAAATTCAAGTAGTTAACGAGTTCCCTGATGTTTTTCTCAATGAACATCCTAGATTGCCACCTAAGATGGAATTGATTTTGTCATTGATTTGCTGCCAGGTATTAAGCTTATATCTAGAGCCCCTTATAAGATGTCACTAGTAGAGCTTAAAGAGTTGAAAGAGAAGTTGCAAGAGTTATTTAAACTTCATCTGACCTAGTATGCCACCATGGGGAGTACTTATACTGTAAACCCTACTTTTAGAGGGCCTAAGACTCAATTAAGAGTACTTTCCGAATGTTCCTAAAGATCAACTAAACTAAAAACTTAAATTTATATTTAGAAACGAATTAAATTTTTACAATTCAAAAGCCAATTATCGAGAAAACCTGAGCTTGAAGAACTACGAGCTCTAAAGCTACTTAAAACCGTAAACCTTAAAGCCATTAAGGAATTTTAACCCTAAATAATTAATCGATAATTTAATTTGAATAATTTCATCCAACTTTAGAGAATTTCACAATTTTATGAAAATCAAATCATAAATTACAAAACAATGTAGGATAGAAATCCCAAAACTATTTTCTATAAGGCTATGTCCTTATCTTGATGTATAAGCCTTACACATAAATAAGTAGACCAACCAATCACCTTAGATAACTTATCAATTGAGAGTTGGAATCAATTATCAATTGATAACTTATCAAAAACTAGTGATAAGACAATTTCCTTATCACCTCTTCACTAATACAAAATATGGACAATTTTTCACAAGAATTAATAAGCTTTACTTTAATAAAGGAGACAAGACCACTCCATGGCATGCAAGGACATAAAATGGCAGATCTAAAAAGGGGAGAAAGGGGGGCCATGCATTGGTCATTCACCCATCAATCACTTCCTCTTACACATCACTATTCATCCCTTAATGCTTACATCATCAAGAGTTGCAATTGTTGACTTTATGTAAGCTACAAGACAACACATCCAAGACATTTAAACACTCCTTCTCTCTCCATTTCCAACCGGCCATACTCTTCCCCATTTCTTTCACTTTCAATTTCACTTTCACTTCATCATTCTCTCTTTTGAAACAAACATAAAAAGGGGAAACAACCTTACCCCACAAAATCAATTTTTCTCCCATTTGAAAGCTTCAACTCACGGCATTTTTTCCCTTTGCACTTGCGCCATTTTCTTTCATCATTTAAGACATTTAAGACCATTAGAATCTTCCATAAACCCCTTTCCAAAAGACCAAAAGATTCGGGTTTCAAAAGGTAAGCAAAAAGGAGGAAGCAAAGTTAAAGGCTTAAGAGGAACCTTAGTGCACAACCACCAAACTTTGTGTTAAGGACGAGTAAGTATTTCTTGTGATGTGTGGGTTGATATTTATGTTAGGAGACTTGGATTTCTTAAAGATGCAAGAAAGGTTTAAGTTGTTAGAATGTCCAAAAATCGTTTTAAGAAACCAACCACAAAACCCTTGCATGAAGTTGAAATATGAGCATGTAAAGTTGGTATTTTGTGAAGACATTTGTCTAATGTTTTGAATGGAAGATTTTAAGCTAAGGAAACCTTGAAATGAGAACTTTAATGGAGGATATGCATGCTGGACGTGAGGGTTCCATGGCAATTTGAATGTTGATTTTGTTTCCATTTAGTTAAACATGCTCAAATCTAGATTTATGTTAAAGAAAAATCCATCACATGAAGTTTTATGAAGAAACCAACTTTGCATGACATGAGCCATGATATGGGAGTTGTATTAAGTATGAGATCTTTTATTTCTTTATGTGGAACATGAGTTAAAGGATCATTTAATGGAAGGAAACTTAAGTTAAGATTTGTACACAAGTAGTTAAGTGCATAATCTACCCCCTAAACTTAAGGAAATGATGAAACAAGTTGAAAAACCAAGTGAGGACCCCTTAGGACCAACATGAACAGATCTGGAACATGGGAAAATGAGGCCTAAAAATATGATAAAAGTAAAAGAACAAAGTGAAAAAATTAACTAAAGCAAGTATAGTGAGCATATAAAGCCTAAAACCCAAAACCGAGCTTAAAACTCCCAAAACAAGCCTAAAACTCTAGGATGGGCCTTCAACAAAAATCTGATCAGCACCTTAAAGTACCAAGAAAGGTTGTTTGGAAGCCCATAAGAAATCCACATAGGGCCCCATAAGCCTACCAAAGTCATAAACCTTAGTTTGAACTAAAAATAAGCCCATTTGACAACTTAAGCTCACTAAAGGGCCCAAGAAGTGGTTGTTAGCCTTAGGAATATAAATCAAAGTTGTAAATCTGATCTCAAGGAGTATTTTAAGCTTAGGATAAAATCTAAAGACCAAGCCCAAAGGATTCCTCAAGCTATCAAAAGCCCATTTACCAAACAAGGCCCAAAAACACTCCAACACATGAGGAACGCTACTGTTCTGACTCATGGACAGAATTTCATGCCTCATTTCGAAAATATAACCTTACCACGTTAAATTACACTCGAAAATGATGAAGATTGACTATAAGATCATAAAAATCGGATTTAAAACGAAAAAGTTATACGCGATTGAACTTTAGGTAAAAACCGGAAAAATTCCGAGAACTAGCTAAGAATATAACTTAAGGAAAATTTACATAGTTTCTTAAGTTTGCTTCAATTCCTTATAAAAATTATTTCAATGACCAGGGGACACTGTTTTTGGAGACGACTTGCCTCCGGACTACTTTGATTGAACCACATGGCAGAGTGAGTAAATTCCCGATGACTCTTTATTTGATTGTGCTTGTAAAGTAGATGCACCTAATCTTATATTTATAAATTTGGATGCTTGTGGGATATGGGAGATGCATGTGTATGAAATTATGGATGAGTGTGATGGCTTGTTAATTATATATAATGATGGGAATTGTTTGCATGAATATATACTTGTGAATTGTATGGAATGAAATTGGTTGATCACCCTGAAAATCAAGTTAATCACTTATATGATTAAGATTACTCAAAATGAATCATGCATTCCCCATATTGCATACGGGTAACACCGACTGCCGCTTCACGCAGAAGATGGGAAGGGACTCACAGGAATATGAGTTTCCTGCAGGATTGGGCACTAGCTATGCCATCATATATATTGAGTCTCTATCTTAAGCTGATGGGCTTACTAGGCGCTGGGAGACGCCAACCGTCGGCGAAGGGCCGAGTCTTGTGGCTTCTGCTTAGGGCGTGTGTTTGTGGACTGCGGGGGCCACTACACCGCTAGACTTGGGATTTTTAAAAGGATATGATTTGACTTTGATAAAGGAAGTATATATATATATGTATATATGTAGAGTTTTGTTTTGGTATGAGCACGATAGTGCAAATGAAATAAAACCCAAGGTCTAGAACCCGGATTTTGGTTTGAGTCGGTTAATTATCTCCAAACCCTGACTTCAAGGGGCGAAATTTTGAGTCGTATGCAGTTCCTAGGTCACTGCATACGTTGTATGGCATACTGTTTGTTCATGCATTCATATGATTGTGCATCTAATAAATTTCTGCCTTGTGGTACTGATGAGGGCATTTATCTCACTAAGCGTAAGCTTACTCCCCTATAGATTTCTATTGGTGCAGTAGAACCTCTTCGTCAATCCAGGCCAAGGCATGCCCGTGGTAAGTTTCGGGTAGAGACGGGTTGGAGCGATCAGAGAGTGAAGAGGATATTTTGTAATAGATATTTAGATACTTTCATGTATTTATGCATTACTTAGATTTTATGCAGTTCCGTTATGAACTGCATTCCTTTGTAAAATTGTTTTGGTGTGGGTCTTACGAGCCCACATAATTAGTTAATTTATAACATAGAAGTAATTTTAGTTAAATTGCTCTATATTACTTGTCTATGGGCCTAGTGGTAACGTAGAGTGGAAGGAGCTTTGTGTGTCGTATGAAAAGCCTATGATCAGCAAGGGGGTTGATAATAGACCTTTATATAGTATACGGCGACCTATCACGACAACGATACTATTGGGTCGTTATATATACTATTTGTAAAGAAGAAAGATGGGCCTATGAGATTGTCCATAGATTATGTGTAAACCCCTAAAAGTTTCGATCTAGTTTTTGAAATAGATTCAAGTATATTTGACAATTTAGGAGTCGATAAGGCTAATTAAAGTGAAAACCCTAAAAGAATTAATCAATCGCGTAAAGAATTTTTCTACCCTAAATGTTTCTAAAAGCTAAAGATTTTATTCGAAAGTGATAAAAACCTTAAAAATGATTACATTAAGGACATATGTGCACTAATCCAACATGATATACCCTAAAACCCTAATTGATAATATAATGCTTATATTTTGTTAAATCATTAGTAAAAGGTTAGAGATAACCCTCATTCTTGCTTATATGATTCGAATTCTTAAGTAATTCATTAAGAACTAAGATAATGAGTCATAGATTATATTTATCCCTTAAATATATGATTAAGATAGTCTTACTTAGGATTAGGGTTATAGTTGAAGATTAGGTTACATATAGTGAACTTTAATACTCAAATTAGTACTTTTTGCACTTGTTATCCAAAATAGTTTATCAAATGAGATATATGGACTATAAAGACCTAAAGCAAGATCTTATCAATCGTATTTACACATCAATTCATTACATACCTCATTTCTTCTCATTTCCTTCATTTTTCCCCTAATTTCCCTTAATTACTACATTATATGCATAAAATTGCACATACTTAAGGAATGTTGACTAAGATAATACATGTTGACCAAAGTCCAAAAGTTGACCAAGTCAACACATGTTGACTAAAGTCAACATTTTGAAAAGTCAACAAAAGATTAAGAGATAAGGAAAATATCTCTTCCTTAATGATGACTTTCTTTTCTTTTCCTTTTGATTTTTCTTTCTCTCTTTTTCATAATTGTTGCCGTCCACATCCTCCCTTCTAAACCCCACCACATGTTGTCTTCCATTAAGAGAAACAAACAAAAGAAACAAACCAAAATCCCCATTTTCATGCCGTGAACTCCCTTCTCCTCTTTCACTTTCATTACTTCACTTTTATCTCCACAACTTTAACATAATTAAAGGTATGTCTTTAAGTTGTTTTATGTTACTTTGTCTTATTCATTAGTTAGTTAATTAGGTAGATTAAATAAGTAGTTATGTGGTTAGTATTGTCTTGAAGAAGAGGAAACAAAGTTTCCATCTTTAAGTGTAAAAATTAGAACTTTTGAAGAAGAAGAAAGGAAGACATGAGTATATGCTTATAAGTATGTATACATAAGGAAATACCAAAAGAGTACAAGTATGTGAACCTTTGTACATGAGTATTTATCATGTACATAACCTAACTTAAGATCATATCTAACTATACATACCTATACTACACTAAATATATACATAAAAACATAAAAACATGGAATTAGGAAGCTTTTCTTAAGGAAAAGCTTAGGCATACGAATTTTAGTATAAAAATACATATCCAACCGTATAGGTATACAAGTATGTATACACGTATAAATACGGTATAAGTCTAAGTATAGGTATGTACGTATACGGTATATGTACATAAGTATAAGAGAAAGGGGTAACATGTACATAATACATATACATATGACATAAGCATGAGGAAAGGCTTATGTAATCATATGATGAGGTAAGTGATGACATAAGCACATGATGACATAAGCAAGTGATGACATAAGCCATGACATAAGCATAAGTTTAGAAAATAAGAAAAATAAGAAAAGTGTAGGTAATTAGGTAACTAAATTAGTAAATCCTAATACACCTTCTAAATTAGATTATACCTAATTCAGTACATGAATTAGAAATAGCAAAGTAAAATCCTTTAATTATAAGAATTTAAGGAATAAAAGATATAAACATAAGTAATAAGAGTACTTAAGTGTTCATAACTAAAAAAAAAAATCTATAAATTTAGTACACAACGTAAAATAGAGTTCTTAACACCCAAAACAGATATTACCATATGAATATATGTTCAGAAACGATGAAAAATGACTATAAATTCATAAATATCAAAAATAAAACGAAAAAGTTACATACGATTGAAATTAAAGTCTTATCGGGTAAAAGTTAATAGTAATTCAAGTAGAACTAGGTAACTAGATGTTTAGAATTAGTAGTTAATTCAAATACTTACTAGCATTGTTATCATATAATGATCAGGTGACCTTGAGGTGACGAGGACCTCCCAATCGATTACTACGATTAAGGCAAGTCACTATGGCCGAGTGAGCATTTACCTTATGATTCCATGCTTAATTGTGACTGTAGATAGTAGACTTAAATATTATTGTTAATTGACTACTGTGTGGGGTTTGGGAAATGCTTGTGTATATAATTATATGTTGAGTTGTGAATTTACCTTAAATACATAAAATGCCTTATTGATTGCATGGTAGTATAGAAAATGATTGTGTGTATTATTGGATGGTCACAGCATAATTTGAACTAAATTATACTCGGCCTACAAAAAAAAAAAAAAAGGAACCGAAACATGCATTAACATGCATGGCATAGATATTATTCTGGTCGTCACATCACACGGAGGTAAAGAGAGGCCATTCGGTGCACTCGTACAAAATGACTTTACCCTGGTCCGCGGGAACACTAAGCGTTGGAGGCGCCAACCGCCTAGCTAAGGGTCAAGTTTAGAGGCCTCCATTTAGGGGTGAGTGTGGACTGCGGGGGCTCACTCACAATTATACTAGAACTTGGGTTTTTCTAAAAATAAAAGAAATATTTGATATAAGTACGGAACATGGAGTTCCGTAGTAAAGTAAGTTCTAATATAATACCCTGATCTGATTGGTGCCGTGTAAACTCCAACCTTGACTTTAGAGAGCGTTAAATCCGAGTTACGTATATCAACTAGTTAAGTATGCGTATTATTTGGCATTCTGTTTGATCATCATTCATATGCGTGACTATAATGTACTTATAACTTGCTTGTTGTGTGGCTGAGGGTTTTTCTTACTAAGCTTATGCTTACACCCCTTTAGACTTTTGTTGCAGGATAGCCTATTCGTAGAGATAGGACGTGGGATGCCATAGGTTAGCCTGGGGACTTGGGCAAGAGCGAGGTGTCCTGTGTAATGAGAGTGAATAGTTTATGTAGACTCTTACTCATGTACTTATGTTTATCTTATTATTATAAACTTAGACATACTTAAACACTATGTATTGTAAGTTTTATAACTCAACTTTTATATAAATATGTTGTGTGATGATATCATGTGAATCTGGATGTACTTTGGAAACTAGTAGTTGTAGAGCCTTGTATATTGTGTGAAGAGTTTTTGATTGAAAGGGTAACCAATCAGGGGTTCTTCATACAGTATACGGTGTTTGCCACGACTAGGCTGTCCTCAGTTCATGACAGATTTAGTAGTATTAGAGCATGAATATAAATAGGGCAATTAAAACACTGACCCTAGATATTTAGATAACTTACCTAATGAGTTTAAGTGGGGGTAGAACCGGATTAAGTATTTAAGCTTTTGCACTTAAATTGTATGAAGTATTTTAACTCTATTTTAAGATCTAATATAAGCCTTGTTGATTTAGGAATTGACACTTCAGTTGATGACTAGATGGGTCATCTTTAGGCAGCAGTAGGGTGAGACACTGTTTAGTTATCGACGACATTTGCGGATCCTTTGTGAGGATTTAGCTTTGGTGGGTAGACCACATACTATATCAGAGGTGTTTATTGCTTGGGGTGATGGGTTGAATAGTTATTGGCAAGAAAGAAGAAATTTTTGGAGCCTACAAATTCCTGGTGATGTACCAGAGAATGAGGAACTGATGTACTTACTTGAGTCTGAGGAAAACCCAGGTTATCCTCCTGGATTGATTTTTCTAGTTCATAGAGAGCCTAGACCAGTGCCCCCTTCATTTGCCTTCTGGGAAGATGTAGGTTGTGGAGTTACTTTAGCAATTGATAGAAGAATCGATCATCCGAGGATTTATACTCCAGGGCATGTTGGTACAGTGGCAGGATTTGGAATGAATGAAGTTGGGAAGTTTAATCCACCATTACTGGAGAATGAGCCTAAGCCTGAGCTAGAAATCAGATTGGATGCTTTAGCTTTGTATCTAGAACCTCCTCAAAGAGTTTATCCTGCTTTAGATCCTACTCCTAAGTTTGAGTACTACCAGGTGGATCCAGGGCTTCCACCTAAGGTCGTTGCTGGAGGAGATCCTGATGAGACGCTGATGATTCAGCCGGATCCCTTAGAGTTCTGGTTACAACGAGAATAGGCTCGATAAGCTCCTAGTAAGGAATTAGGAGTGAATTCTAGTGTTGGCTCTATTTTCGGAGTCCCTGAGTATGTACCCTAAGGTGACCCTGGTGCTAGACCATCATCTTACCCAGAATGGATATGGTTGATGACTGGAAGGGAATGTTTGAGTATATAGCGGCTATGTGACTTCAGAGCGATCATGCATGTCACTTTTGTTTGTAAATATTAAGGTCATGTGGGATCATTTTGTACTCTGAGTGTTACGTGTAGTAAGGATGCTATGTATAAAATCTATAATTAGTGGAAAGTTAGGTTTGGTTGAAGTTATGTTATGTATAAAATATGTCCTTTGGGCATAAAGTTATATGGATGTAAACTCCTTTTGTTTATAAGAAATGAAAGTTGTAATTTATGTACCATAAGTGTTAAAATAATTATGTTTACTTTCATTTTTATAATGAATGTTGAACTTAATTATTTATGATTAAGTGTTTCTTACTAAAAGTTGGACATAAAATTTTCAGTCAAAACAGGCGTAGACGAGGACCTCCAGTTGGGGCTCCACCTACATTAGAGGAAGAACCACATATGCAGCGGGACCATATAGATGAAATACTAGCTGCAATACAGGCATAAAATGAGCTGTTAAGGGCATTTTTGGAAAGGTAACGTACTCCACCTGTACCTGCACCACCAGCAGAGGCTGATAGAGAAGTACCCTTGCCTCCTCCACCTCCAGTAGGTCAAGAAGGAATTGTGCCACCAATACAGCCTGATTTGAGGCAGCAGCGTAGTATGTTGCCAGAGTTTATTTGCTACAACAAATATTTTGAAGGTTATGCTAGTCGACCAGACAAAGCTGAAGATTGGTTAAATCAAATAAAACGGTTGTTTGAGGCATTTGAAGTACCACTACACCTTCGACTTACTTATGAGACTTATATGCTCAAGATGAGAGCACGAACATGGTAGGAATCGAGACAAAGGAGTTTAAGAGATTCAATCACTTGGGAAGACTTCAGACAAGAGTTTCTAGCTTATTACTTTCCTAGAAGTCTGAGGATAAGATATAGTGAAGACTTGTTGGACATAGTGAAGGGAACAAAAACTGTGGAGCGGTATGAATCTGAATTCAATAGACTATTGCAGTTTGCCCCACCAGAATATCAAATGAGTTATAGACTGAAGATGCAGATATTTTCTCGAGGATTAGATCCTGAGATGAAGAGAAGGATGATAGAATTTAAACCAAGAAGCTTTATGGATATGGTTGAAAAGGCAAGAGTCTTGGATACAGCAAAAACACAAAGTAAGGAAGCAAGTAAAATAAAAGTTAATGTGTTTGGAAAGCGACCTTTTGAAGAATTTGGAAGTAGTAGCAGTAGTAACAAATTTAGAAGGTTTATAAAACCCCAAGTCCCTATTCAGAGGAAAGCAGTTGGTAGAATTGTTAAATGCTAGAGATGCAAAGGAAATCATTATCTGAGGGATTGTCCACAACTCCAAGGAAAATGTTTCTTTTGTAGTGATAGTTCACATCGGGTGACAGATTGTCCAAAGAAAAATACTATTACGTGTTACATTTGTAACAAAGTGGGACATTTTTCTACTGCATGTCCACAGTGTACTACTGTCACTATTCAAGCAGCTAAACCACCACTACCAGTTGTTGGACATCTGGGTATGGGGAAAACAGTTGGAGGACCAACTTTGGGACATATTCATTCAGCTCCAGCTAATACTACACGGGTATATAATTTGGAGGGTGAGTGGATCTATGAAGACATCTCCAGGGAAGAACTGGAAGATTATGATGAACCAAAGAAATGGTAGGAACTGAGCTTATTACAGGTATGTATGTTTTGTTTTTAAGTATTTCCTTATGATTTATTGAGATTTGAGTATTTAAAGTACAGTTATAGTACAAAGATAATGTAGAATTAAGAAATAAGTAAGAGATAAGAATTATGATAATAAAAGTATAAGGAGAAAACTTTTTATCATGACTCAGGGCATGTTAATATAGATGGACATTCTGTTTATACCTTGTTCGATACGGGAGCTACGCATTCCTTTATATCACCTGAAGTGGTGAAAAGAGTAGGCTTGACTACCAATGCTACTGAATCCAGCTTTTGTAAACCCCTGAAAGTTTCGATCTAGTTTTTGAAATAGACTCAACTATATTAGACAATTTAGGAGTCGACAAGGCTAATTAAAGTAAAAGCCCTAAAAGCATTAATCAATCGCGTAAAGAATTTTTCTACCCTAAATGTTTCAAAAAGTTAAAGATTTCATTTGAAAGTGACAAAAACCTTAAAAAATGATTCCATTAAGGACATATGTACACCAATCCAACATGATATACCCTAAAACCCTAATTGAAAATATAATGCTTATATTTTGCTAAATCGTTAGTAAATGGTTAGAGATAACCCTCATTCTTACTTATATGATTCAAATTCTCAAGTAATCCATTAGGAACTAAGATAATGGGTCATAGATTAAATTTATTCCTTAAATATATGATTAAGATAGTCTTACTTAGGGTTAGGGTTATAGTTTAAGATTAGGTTATATATAGTGAACTTTAAGGCTCAAATTAGCACTTTTTACACTTGTTATCCAAAGTAGTTTATCAAATGAGATATATGGACTCTAAAGACCTAAAGTAAGATCTCATCAACCATATTTACACATCAATGCATCATATACCTCATTTCTTCTCATTTCCTTCATTTCTCCCCTAATTTCCCTTCATTAATACATTATGTGCACAAAATTACACATACTTAAGGAATGTTGACTAAGATAATATATGTTGACCAAAGTTCAAATGTTGACCAAGTCAACATATGTTGACTAAAGTCAACATTTTGAAAAGTCAACAAAAGTTAAGAGATAAGGAAAATATCTCTTACTTAATGATGTCTTCTTTTTCTTTTCTTTTTGATTTTTCTTTCTCTCTTTTTTTCTCTTGTTGCCGTCCACAATTGTCCCCCTTAACCCCACCACATATTATCTTCCATTAAAAGAAACCAACAAAAGAAACAAAACAAAAACCTCCCTTTCATGCCGCGAACTTCCCTCTCTTCTTTCCCTTTCATTTCTTCCCTTTTGTCTCCTTAATTTCAACATCATAAAGGTATGTCTTTAAGTTACTTTATCTTACTTTCTATTATTCATTAGTTAGTTAATTAGGTAGATTAGATAAGTAGTTATGTGGTTAGTATTGTCTTGAAGAAGAGGAAACAAAGTTTCCATCTTTAAGTGTAGAAGCTTGATCTTTTGAACAAGAAGAAAGAAAGACATGAGGATATGCTTCTATGTATGTATACATAAGGACATACCAAAAGAGTATAAGTATAAGAACCTTTGTACATGAGTATTTATCATGTACATAACCTAATTTAAGATCAAATCTTATTAAACATACCTATACTACACTAAATATATACATAAGCATACAAAAACATGGAATTAGGGAGCTTTTCTTAAGGAAAAGCTTAAGCATACGAAATTTTAGTATAAAATACGTATCCAACTGTATAGGTATATGGGTATGTATACATGTATAAATACGGTATAAGTCTAAGTATAGGTATGAGTATAAGTATGTATAAAGTATATGTACATAAGTATGAGAGAAAGAGATAATATGTACATAATACATATGCATATGACATAAGCATGATGAAAGGCTTATGTAAGCATATGATGAGATAAGTGATGACATAAGCACATGATGACATAAGCAAGTGATGATGTAAGCGATGACATAAGCATAAGATTAGAAAATAAGAAAACTAAGAAAAGTGTAGGTAATTAGGTAACTAAATTAGTAAAACCTAATACACCTTCTAAATTAGATTATACCTAATTCAGTACATGAATTAGTAATAACAAAGTAAAATTCTTTCATTAGAAGAATTTAAGGAATAAAAGATATAAACATAAGTAATAAAAGTACTTAGGTGTTCATAACTAAAAATTTCTATAAATTTAGCTCATAACATAAAATAGAGGTCTTAATATCCAAAACAGATATTACCATGTGAAAATATATTCAGAAATGATGAAAAACGATTATAAATTCATAAATATCAAAAATAAAACGGAAAAGTTAAATACGATTAAATTAAAGTCTTACCGGGTAAAAGTTAATAGTAATTTTAGTAGAACTAGGTAATTAGATGTTTAGAATTAATAGTTAATTCAAATACTTATTAGCGTTGTTATCACATAATGATTAGATAACTCTTAAGTGAGCGAGGACCTCCCGATTGATTACTATGATTAGGGCGAACCACTATGGTCGAATGAGTATTTACCCTGTGATTCCATGCTTAATTGTGATTGTAGATAGTGGACTTAAATATTATTGTTAATTAACTACTGTGTGGGGTTCGGGAAATGCTTGTGTATGTAATTGTATGTTGAGTTGTGAATTTACCTTAAATGCAGAGAATGCCTTGTTTGTTGCATGGTAGTATAGAGAATGATTGTGTATATTAGTGAATGGTCACAGCATAATTTGAACTAAATTATACTCGGCCTATAAAAAGAAACTGGAACATGCATTAACATGCATAACATGGATACTATCCCGGTCGTCACATCAGACGGAGGTAAAGAGAGGCCATTCGGGGGTTGATATTATTGATTTATTTGGTTATGTACGGTGCACTCGCACAAAATGACCTTACCCTAGCCCACGGGAACAATAGGCGTTGGAGGCGCCAATCGCCTGGCTAAGGGTCGAGTCTAGAGGCCTCCGTTTAGGGGTGACAATGGACTGTGGGGGCCCACTCACAATTATACTAGAACTTGTATTTTCTAAAAATAAAAGAATTATTTGATATAAGTACGGAACATGGAGTTCCGTAGTAAAGTAAGTCTAGTGTAATACCCGGATCTGATTGGTGCCATGTAAACTCCAACCTTGACTTCGGAGGGCGTTAAATTCTAGTTACGTATATGAACTAGTTAAGTATGCGTATTGTTTGGCATTCTGTTTTATCATTCATTCATATGCGTGACTATAATGTACTTATAACTTGCTTGTTGTGTGGTTGAGGGTTTTCCTCCCTAAGCTTAGGCTTACACCCCTTTAAACTTTTGTTGCAGGATAGCCTATTCGTAGAGAAAGGACGAGGGATGCCACAGGTTAGCCTGGGGACTTGGGCAAGAACGAGGTGTCCTGTATGATGAGGGGAAAATAGTTTATGTAGACTCTTACTCATGTACTTATGTTTACCTTATTATTATGAACTTAGACATACCTAAATACTGTGTAATGTAAGCTTTATAGCTTAACTTTTATATAAATATGTTGTGTGATGATATCATGTGAATCTGAATGTACTTTAGAACTAGTAGTTGTAGAGCCTTGTATATTGTGTGAAGAGTTTTTGATTGGAAGGGTAACCAATCAGGGGTTCTTCATACAGTATACAGCGTCTGCCATGACTAGGCTGTCCTCAGTTCGTGACAGCTTTGGTATGAGAAGTCCTATAGGAAGCGTTACAGTGGCAACAGAAATGGTGAAAGGATGTTTATTTCAGATTCAGGATGTTACTAGTAAGACTGATATGATTCTCTTGGATGTAGGAAAATATGATGCAATATTGGGGATGAATTGGATGACTCAAGTCAAAGCTAATGTTGATTGTCAAGAAAAGAAAATAACATTTGAAGTTTCTGATGGAGTACAAGCAGAATTTAAAGGAGATTCAATTGTAGCAAATGTACAAGAGTTAAGTGTTATGGAGATAATTAGTGATGATAGTTGGGTAAATGCAATAGAAGTTGATCAAAGGAAGCCAACATTGGAGGAAATACGGGTGGTAAATGAATTTTCTAATGTATTTCCTGAAGAGTTACTTGGATTGCCACCAAAGAGAGAAATTGATTTCGTTATTGATGTAGTACCAGGAACTGAGCCTATCTCAAAGCCTCCTTATAGAATGGCACCAATTGAATTGAAGGAGTTGAAGAAGCAGTTGGAAGAATTGTTAGATCATGGTTTCATAAGACCAAGTGTTTCCCCATGGGGTGTGCCAGTGTTATTTGCTAAGAAAAAGGATGCATCATTGCGGCTCTGTATTGATTATCGGGAGCTGAATAAAGTGACCATTAAGAATAAATACCCACTTCCACGGATTGATGATTTGTTTGATCAGCTGCATGGTGCAAGTGTATTCTCTAGAATCGATTTGAGATCAGGATACCATCAATTGAGGATTAAACCTGAAAATGTACCAAAGACAGCATTTCGGATACGATATGGTCATTATGAGTTCCTTGTCATGCCCTTTGGTTTGACGAATGCACCTGCCGCTTTTATGGACTTAATGAACCGTGTGTTCAAATCACTATTGGACAAGTGTGTAATTGTTTTCATTGATGATATTTTGGTTTATTCTGCAACTCCTGAGCAACATGAGAAGCATCTAAGGACAGTATTGCAAACTCTGTGGGAGCATAAGTTGTATGCAAAGTTATCCAAATGTGACTTTTGGTTACAGGAGATATCTTTTCTTGGACATGTGATTACAAGAGAAGGTATTTCTATAGATCCAGAAAAGATTAAAGCTATTGTGGACTGGAAAAGACCGGAAATGGTAACTGAAATCCGAAATTTTCTGGGATTGGCAGGATATTACAGAAAGTTTGTTAAAGACTTTTCAAAAATCTCAAGGCCTCTTACTCAGTTGACTCAAAAGAATGTGAAGTATGACTGGATAGAAAAGCAAGAAAAGAGTTTTCATGCTTATTGCATGTTCTTGGATTTGCATCAACTTCACTACTATCAGATCTTTGAAGAGATATACATATTAGTGTTCTTTAAATTTTGATTCATAGTTTGGACATTTCTGTAAATCATCATTTGTGTTCTTAGTAGTCGTAGTAATGTACTATTTGTACTAGCTTATTGAGTCAAGTAGTAGTAATTTTAGTAGTTGATTTTAATTGCTATAGTATTTATCAGTTATGGGTTGTTGTAGAGGTATTTGTGGAATTGTCTAAGTCATGGTTCCAAGTTAAGTATAGTTGCATGTATTAGGTGTTTATTAAATTTTCTCTTTGGAATTTATTGTACGGACCATAATATCGGAAAATAGTATCAATAATAATAGAGACAGTCCTCATGGAAGCTTGAAGAGATGTGTTGTTAACTTGGAATATCAGATTCAGAATCTCATTGATTCTATCTAGGAGCTTACTGGTTTAGTCAAAGGCCATAGACGTATTGGTTAAGATGAAAGAAGGTGATGCACATATAGCAGCAGACCTCAAAACCCAGTCAAGGGTAATCTAGGTTTGAATGAAAATGGGAAAATGGGGAATGAGAAGGGGGTTTTGACAGTAAATGTGTATGGATATCACATACTAAGATAAAAACAAAATTAGGGGTTGAGCTTGAGATAGGGTTCGATACAACTCATGAACGCTATATGTCACTCGGGTGTCAAGTGAGAGGTTAAATACAACTCATTAACTCACCCAAGTGAAGGGTTCACCACAATCTTAAAGGCAAGATTGATAAGAACACGAGAGATTAAGGAGTAAAGTATACTCCATAATCCAAAACACTAGCTCAAAGGGCTCAAGAATGTGCCTATTGCTAAAAGGAACGTTCAAATGTAAATTCACTGTATGAATATTCTTTACTGTCTTTTTTTGTCTATCATCGTTAATTACAAATGTTGCTATTTATAGTAACTCCTAATGCCCTCGTGGCAAAACTATAAATAATATATAAGGCCTTAAGCCTTAAAGAATGCCTTACAATCGAAATAAGGAAAATATTTACAAATATATAAAACTGTGCACTTAATAGAGTGGTTAGCAAGCAGTCATCCGAGCTGTATGTAGGCTTGAGCAAGGACCAGTTGGCAATCGAGTGTTAGAGCCGGGGTAGAATGTTTTGGAGTCTTATTAAGCCTGGTTGAGCTCCTAATGAAGTTGGCTTACAGTTGTTATACTCGTGGATTACTTGGCACGAACTTTCTTATGCTGTTTCGAGTTATTCTTTAGCTTTGAGTGCTTGGCCGTATAGTTTCCCAACTTCTCAACAGGCAATAGTCTTGAGGTCGAGGAGCTCCTTTCCTTCCCCTCAATCTTCTGGTATTAGCTTAGCTTTGATAAAAACTATTTGGCCTTAGCTTTGAAAAATTTGGCCTCAAGTTAAGATAGGTTGGCTTTAACTTCTAGCAAGTCGATGTTCTCTTGGGACAAGTTGGCTTTGGATAATAGAACATCATAGATTGGTTCCTATCATCACTACGTGATTAAAAAGAAGTCATCCTCAACTTTAGCTTATGAGCGCGGGCTTGGATGCCAACTAAACTTCTCTTCCCTTTTCTCTTCACCATAGGTACTGAGTGGCTTTAGATTTCCTCAACACTCAAGGAGGTTAAGCAATAGCTCTTCCCATCCTTTCTAACCATGTAGGTATTAAGGAAGCCATCATGGATCACCTTCTGGTCGTACTCCCAAGGTTAGCCAAGAAGCAAATTTGATGCATTCATAAGCACTATGTCAAAGTCAACCTTATCCTCATTTTGTCTAGCTTGGAATGCTATCCGAGCTCTCTTATGTACATGGACCATACCCCTATTATTAAACCACTTCCGTTCATAAGGTCAGGAATGTGGGTAGGTTAGCAATCTCATCTTCTCTACGAGCTTGGTAGAAACAATGTTGGTGCAAGTACCTCCATCAACCACCAGGGAACAAGTCTTCCCATTCACCAAACATCAAATCTAAGATAAGTTCTCCATTTGACTTGGGTTTGCCTTATTATCAGCTCATTTGCTTGTTAGGGCTATGGGTTCTCCTTCCTTAGGATAAATGTTAATTGCTTCTTCACTCTCTAAGCTCTTATTACTATGGCTCTCCGCTTGAGTGTTGGGTCCTTCACCCTTCAAAATCACAACCCTCTTGTTTAGGTACTATATGGCAATGTGTCTAAAACCCAAACATTTGAAGCACTTAACTTCTGGGGCTTTAGTGTTGGGAACTCTCTCCTTCTCTACCTTAGTCTTAGCTAAGTTCTCCTTCCTCTATCCCTTTCTTGAGCTTTTTCTTCTCTACATACCACTCAGGCTTAAGGCAACGTTGTAGAGGTTAGATGGTTAGCCTTTGATGCCTCCTCCACCTTTGGTGTTCTACTCTTAAGGATTGGTTTATCAGTCCATCCAATGAATTGAATGGTTAGAGTTCGACTACCTTGGCAATGTTGTCTCAAAGTCCACTTAAGAACCTATCAATGGTACAATCCTATAGCTTGGTAATCCCGTATCTCTTCATTAGAGTTTCGAACTCCTGCAAGCACTCTTTAATAGTGTTTGGACCTTGTCTTAAGGGCTGAAAAGCATGGAGCATCTCCTGCTTGAAGTAAGTTATCACGAAGCATTGATTCATCAACCTCTTCATAAGCCTTCAGGTTCTTATTAGCTTTTCTCCTTCAACATCTCTCTTGGCGATCAACTTATCCTACCAAAGACTTACATGTTCAATAAGGGCTAACGAGGCTAGCTTAACCTTGGTTCTGTCATCACACTCATAGCATTTAAACAACTTCTTGACTTAGGGAACCTAGTCAAGGAACTCTTCAGGTCAGTTGTTACCATTGAAGATCGGCAACTAAGCTTAATGTTGTCAAGTCCTTGGTTTTGTGCTTGAGGTTCATCCCTTACATTCTTAGCAGGTTGTTTCTCCTTAGATCGGCTACTTCTGTTAGAGCTCTACTTAGCCACATCTCTTCTTGGTCTCAGCTCTCTTCTTCGAGCTCCTTGATTCACCTTAAAGTCAATGCTCTTATCATTACTTCTCTTCGACTTAGGTTGGTTCTCTCTTCTCTTCGGGTCGATAGCTGTTCTCTACGGTCTTGCATCATTATCAATCCCATTGGAGCCACTTCTATTGGAGGGTGTTCATTCCATCCTTTCACCCTAGCCATCATGTCTATGACCTCTAACTGATACAGTAAGTTCCTAGATAGAATCAGTGAGATTCTGAATTTGATATTCCATGTTATCAATACATCTCCTCAAGCTTCTACAAGGACTGTATCCACTATTACTGACAGTATCTTCCAATATTATGGTCAGTACAATAAATTCTAGAGAGTGAAAATTTAACAAATATGTAACACACTTAAATTGTACTCAACTTAGAACTTTTACTAAGATGATTCCACAAATACCACTGTAACAAAATATACCTAGCAACAACCTAGAAATTATTGTTACTTGATTTCTGCAACTACCCACAGTTGATAAACACTACAGCAACTAAAATTGACTATTGAAATTACTGTTAAGAACACAAATAATAGATTTTACTGAAGAACAATGATTAACAGAAATGTTTAAAAGATAAGTCAAACTTTGAAGAATGCTAATACGCGTGTCTCCCCAAGGCTTTAATACTAACGAAGGTGATGCGTATACGGCAGCGGACCATAAAACCCAGTTAAGGGCAATATGAGTTCGAATGAAAATGGGAAAATAAGGAATGAGAAGGGGGTTTTAATAGTGAATGTGTATGGATATCATATACCAAGACATAAACAAAATTAGGGGTTGAGCTCAAGATAGGGTTTGATACAACTTACGAACACTAAATATCACTCAGGTGTCAAATGAGAGGTCAAATGTAACTCACTAACTTGTCTAAGTGAAGGGTTTACGACAAGAGATTGAGTGCTTGGCCGTATAGTTTCTTAGCTTTTCGGCAGAAGATAATCTTAAGGCCAAGTAGCTCCTTTACCCTTTCACCCCCCCTCCTTTCAGTCTTTTGGTATTAGCTTGACCTTAGTAAAAATTGTTTGGACTCAGCTTTAAACAATTTGGCCTCGGATTAAGATAGGTTGGCTTCAACTTTTGGTAGGTTAGTGTAGGCTTAGAATAAGTCAGCCTTAGTTAAGAGATCATCATGGATTAATTCCTATTAGAAGGGAACAAACACATACCAGTAGAAGTAGTTCCAATGAGCTTGAAAATGATGAATGACGGCCGATAAGAGCTATTAAGTTGAGAAGATGAGAGAACTAACCTAAGTCTAGAAGAAGTAATGATAGAAATGCCAACGCTAAGAACTTAGGAGCCCAAAGAAGAGAGCCAAGGCCAAGTAGAGCTCCAATAGAAGTAGCTAATTTGAGGTGAACCGAATAGCTTGAAATGAAACAAATGAACCCTGAGTACATGGCTAAGGACTTAACAACATCAAGCTTAAGTTGCCAACCTTCGGTCATGGTAGTCGACTTAAAGAGTTCCTTGACTAGGTTCTCCGAGTAAAGAAGATGTTTGAGTGCTATGAGTGTGATGACAAAAAAAAGGTCAAGCTAGCCTCATTAGCCCTTGTTGAATATGCAAGTCTTTGGTGGGATAAATTGATTGCTAAGTGAGATGCTGAAGGAGAAGAGTTGATTAGAACATAGAGGCTTATGGAGAGGTTGATGAATCAATGCTTTGTGCTAACCTACTTCAAGCAAGAGATGCTCCATGCTTTCCAGCACCTAAGGTAAGGTCAAAACATTATCGAAGAGTACTTACAAGAGTTTAAGACCTTAATGACCAGATGTGAGATTGTTAAGCCCCAAGGCCATACTGTTACTAGGTTCTTCAGTAGACTCCGAGATGACAATACTAATGTGGTCAAACTACAGCCATTCAACTCATTGGATGAGCTGATCAATTCATCATTAAGGGTAGAGAGATAGAAGAGAAGATGGCATCAAAGGCCGGCTAGCTAACCTCAATGAGATAGCCTTAAGCTTGAGAGATATGCCGAGAGAAAAGGGCTAGAAAAGAGGAAAGGGAAAGGAGAGTGTAGCCGACCTAATTAGGTTGATGCTAAGAAAGTAGAGAAGGAGAGAATGCCCCACACTAAAGCTTAAGAAGTTAAGTACTTCAAATGTTTGGGTTACGGACATATTGCCTCTCAATGCTCAAACAAGAGGGTAATGATTATGAAAGGTGAAGGATTGGACACTTAAGTAGAGAGCCATAATGACAAGAGCTTTAAGAGTGAAGAAGTAATAAACATCTACCTTAAGATGGTAGAACCCTTCTCTTAGATGAGCAGATGAGCAAACATAAAGGAATACTCAAGTTAAAGGGAGAACTTATTTCAGACATGATGTTTAGTGAATGATAAGACCTGTTCCATAGTAGCTAATGGAGGTAGTTGCACTAACATCATATTTGCTATGCTAGTGGAGAAGATGAGATTACCAACCTACCCGGATCCCTGACCATATGTATTGAAGTGGTTTAATGATAAGGGTAGGGTCCATGTACATGAGAGAGCCTAGATACATTTAAGGCTGGACAATATCAGGATGAGGTTGACTTCAACGTAATGCCTATGAATGCAGCAAATTTGCTTCTTAGCCAACCTTAAGAGTACAACTAGAGAGTAATCTATGATGTCTTCCTCAACACTTACATAGTTTGGAAGGATAGGAAGAGCAATTGCTTAACCCCCATTAGCGTTGAAGAGATCAAGAATAACTTGGTGCCTATGGTAAAGAGAGAGGGAAATAGGAGCCTATTTGGCATCTAGACTTGCCTTCACAATCTAAAATCTAGGATGACTTCTTCTCAAACCTATGGTGATGATAGGAATCAATCCATGACAATCCTCAGGCCGAAGCTGACTTATTATAAGCTAATGTAAACCTATCAAAAGTTGAAGCCAACCTGTCTTAACTCGAACACCACATACATGATGGGTTAAGATCTGTAAATTTTAATTTATTAGCTTAATGACATGATTATAGTGCTAAGTATGATTTAAGACTTAATAGACTAAGTCAAGTAAGGTAATAAGGAGTTAAGGCCCTAAATTAGCTTAGTTAGTGACGAAAGAATTAAAAATCGTGTTAAGGGCCATCTTAATGATCATGATCAGATCTTTAACTTAGTCAAATTTGGACTAACTTAGGGCCAACATTAGGTTTAAGTCCAAAAAGACAAGTAGGATTGGGCTTAAGGCCTTAAATTTTAAGATAGGCCTAAATGCCCCGAAAGACCTAGGTGTAAGGCCCAAATAATTGACTAACTAGATCTGGATCCTATCGCAAAATTCTTAAAATAGGTTATTTAACAGGCCCACTAAACCCTAAGGCCCATCCAAGATATCTACCATAGGCCCTTTCATAAGTTTAAGTCCTAAACTTAAGAAAAGAGCCCATTTAGGTTCATTAGAGTAACTCTAAGACCCAAGGTGAAAATTTAAAGTGTTGGCTAGAAAAAGTTCACTTAAATTACTTAAAATGAAGCCTAAATTATTGAGCACAAGGCCTAAGATTAAAACCTAAGCATAAAGCCCAAAACTAAGCCTAAGCCTTAAAGTGACCAAACTCACACTTTGGGCCCATAAACATGTAAGGCCCAAATTGAACTCTTGTTATCCCAAAATCTCAAAAATGACCTTACCAAATGAAAGAACCCTCGAAAATGGTGGAAAATAACTATACAATCATGAAAAATAGATTTAAAACAAGGAAAGTATGCTTGAAATACAAAAATGGTTAAAATAGGAATCTAAGGCAAGAAAACGTACAAAGTTAATACAAGTAGAATACTTATATACTTCAAATGTATTCTTCAGGTAATAAGGAACCTGAGTTTGATGTAGTCAAGGATTACTAAAATTGTTAGATTCTATGGTTGAGTGAGTATACCAATCCCTACCTTATCTTACTTGTAGTAGTAGTTTAGAGCACCATTTAATTATATGATAGAAATTAATATGCTTAGGGTTGGGATTATCTACATGTGTTTGATGCTGATGTACTTGCTTGTGAAGAGACAATAATATATTTAAACTATGAATTGGATGTTGTATTAGTAAATAGTGATGCATTGCCAGCCAGTGGTCCCATTACTCATGTATGCCTCCAATCCCTCTCCCGATGAATTCTTTCTCGGTAACTTGTTGATGATGAGAAACTGTATATCAAAGAAAGGTGGTTGAACTCGTTAAGCTCCCCACATTGTCATATGTGAATCTGTACACTTAGTAGTGATGATATCAACCATTCCCTTACCGAGGAATCTGGGTCGAGTACTCTGACAAATTGCTGTTGATAATATCTTATTGAGTGACAAGAGACTCACTTAAACAGCTAAGTAGTTTTCTCTCAGCATACCATTATCTCTTTCATCCTGACCCCTTTAATGCTACAACATTTTAACCCTTCCCGCCTATTGTGCTTAGAGAATATTTGTACGGGACCAATGCTGCACTAATAACTATCCACCCCATCTGACATTTAACTACTTTTCTATTTTTGGTTTGTTGTCCTTTTTACTCTTTTCATATGTACTAGGAATCCCCTTTTTGTAAATACTTTCTTATAATTTCTTTATTTGTATTATTGCCCTATGACTTACTATAAATAGTCCTTTTCTCCTGTAAGTAAGAGATAACTTACACCATAATACTTAATACTATGTTCTTGTGAGATAATCCTCTCCAAGTCCATACCCGTTACATTCTTATTTGATATTGCTGAGTAGTTCACAATTAATAGCGGGTAGACCTTGACATCAACTTGTGCATCATATCAAGCAAGGTGTCAAGTTGTATTGTGTTCATTGGTGAGTCACATCCTCTAAGCAGCTTTACGTCAGCTACTCTTGTTTGATTGTGGACCGTTTCCTTCTAATTTTCTTCAATATCTCGTAGGACTCAATTCAGTTCAATTCTACCCGGTAAGTCTTAGTGATAACTGAGCTCCTAGGTACACTAAATAGGGCCTTAGATCATCTAGCATATATATTTGGTTGGTCACTTACGGATTAGAATAATAACTACTCAACCTTAATAAAAATCGGCCGTGCATTGCATGCTTATGCATTATTTGTACAAGGCATCAGCATTACGTAATATAATAAGAGATCATGCATTTTAGATCAAGTATTATTCTTATTGTTGTTGTTGTTGTTGTTGTTGTTGTTGTTGTTGTTGTTATTATTATTATTATTATTATTATTATTATTATTATTATTATTATTATTATGTATGTTGTTGACTTGTATGACATACTCATGCGATATGTTCTTATCTTAGCCTTTAGGATATACTTAGCTCTAAAGAGTGCTGCCTTCTACTTGAGGTCGAGCCATGTTTGTTGTTATAGGTCTACTAAAAAGTGATGAACATGCTTAGAAGATAGATGTAAAGACTCAAGTCTTGTTGTACCTAAATACTTCCTAACCCAAGCAACGGTATGTGTAATACCATGTTTTGCATAGTCATTAGCAAACTATGTAAGATGTTGCATTTCATATGCTTATCTGGATTGCATATGCATGTTAATTCACTTGCTTATTACTTGTTTGTTGGTAAGATAAGAAGGTCACTCACTAAGTTGTTGTAGCTTACCCCCTTATAGTTTATTATTGTAGTAGAATCTTTAGTTGGTGTTGGGCCGTAGGATGCCCGGGGTTAATACTACTAACATGGGGATTGTCATTGAGAAGAAGAGTACGAGTGGTCACTTGTATGTTATTTGAACTCTCTAAGGTTATTTACATCCTTTAATATGTTAAGTATCATGGACTACTACTACTATTTTATTTTGGACCTATATGACTTGAGTTAGGGGAAACCTTAAATCCTACCCTTATTTTATATTGGCTTTAGATATCACAGTCTAATTTATATTAAATGCTCCATTATTACTTGATACTAGTCTACGAGTAGAAGTTAAGATTGTGAGACACTTTGTGTAGTGCGTCAAAGGCTCCTAATCAAGAATGATACTTAATCTAAGATTTTTCTGTAATACATGGTGGTGGTACTGCCACAACTTGATCAACCCTTCAAGTTCTGATACATTTTTCACTTCTCTAAGTACAATAATTAAAAAAAAATGTATATTACATTAGCTAATCCCTTTCTATGGAGGACTTTTCAATTCAATTCCTTTATTAAGCACAACAATTTTAGCAAAGAGAAAGAATCTCACTCTTCTAACGGACTAAGGCTGATCTATGCAAATTTTTATCACCTAATTTCCTTAAGTTGGTAGCAAGAAAGAATGTTGCTCTTTTGAGGGATTAAATCAATTCTTACTAACTTGTAATATTATTATTTTTCCTTTTTTTACAATCATCTCCAACTATTTTGACTTTTTTGGGAAACTTTTAAGAGATAAGCATCATTTGTTTATTTGTCAAAAATTAGAGGGCTCTAAAGGCTTCTAAGGAGTAAATATACACTAAAGTAAAAATATAGACAATTAGCTCCTATTAACATTGTTCAAATTAATTCTAACTCTAAATCTAAGCTCAAGTAACAAGAAACTATATACTTCACATAGATTTCATGATTCAATTCTAGCATTGTGTATAAAGATCATAATGATCAAACAAAATCCATACTAAAATTAAAAAAAAAATTATCCCAAAAAGTTATTTTAGATGGAAAATAATGGTGAATAGATTTGTTATATAAAACAAATTGACTCTATACCTCTTAAATATTTATTTGCAAAAATCCTTAGTGTGGGAATATAATAAATTTAGCTAACATACTTTTATAGATTTTTCTACTAGTACCTCGTTACTCTTCTCTTTCCTTAAACCACACTTTAATTGTATATTATCTACGATGTACACATAATCAATAATAAGTACAAAAATCAATAGGGGAATATAACAGATAAGATAAAGTGAATTTGAACTTCCTTAGTTTAAGCTCTGGTACTAAATTTTTGAAACGACCATGTTGTAGTATTCCTTATTCCAATTGAAGTTCATATAAGCCATGCCAAAAAAAAAAAGGAAAAAGAAAAAAAAGCAACAAAAGAAAAGAAAAACATCTAAAAGGACAAAATTAAAACTAAACTAAAAAAATACTTTCTATCATTATTCCTCCCACATATATATAAATCTAAAGAGTAGTATTAGAATTAGAAGGGCTAATCTCTTACTATCGTTACTCTTCCTACATATATAAAAGTTCAAAGAGTAGTATTAAAATTAGTAAGGTTAATATATTACTAACTACAAAAGATATAAAATAAAAAACACCAATTAGAAAATATCATGAATGTACATCTTGCTAATCCATGAATTAACATATTATGTATGGTGGTCTTTTTATAAATAAAATAATTGAAAACTCAAGATTATAGTTGAAGACTATGGCCATGGTCCTTACTTGTGATTCTCTCATCACTTCTTTTTTTCAATCCTCACTTGACTAACAAGAAGAATACGCCCCGGATTACATGCATGGTTCTTCTCAATAGTTTTCTCATAATTTTTATGTTTGCAAATTCCTTACTTTAGATCTGAGAGGATCGCACCTATCACATTCTAAGCTAGTATAGGATGTATCATCACATAGAAATACCTATTTATATTCAATAAAAGTTTTATTTATAACAAAAGAGTAATAAAATAGAGTTTCAGCTTTACACCTATTTATACAAAAGAGTATATCTATCAAACTTAACCAAACCTAAAACATAGTATTTTTTTTTATTTCAATTGTATAGATCCTTCATGGAATTAAGATCAAAATAAAACAAAGCTTCTCCAAAAGTAGTTGACTCCATCCTACGCGCTCTCAAAAGACCTTTTTCCCTTAACAAATGTTGATGCCTAGTCAAATCTCTTCATAACCTAAGAATACATAAGTATCCCCTTAGCTTTTTATGAGCTAAGTGAGAGTGAATAAAACAAAGCACATAATAAGCACAATACACATTCACATGGATCAATACTATAGAACATTTGGTTTCATAATCCAAGCTATTAAGACAAATTGTTTATATAGGGAATTCATGCCATGCTCATGAATATGACATGCATCAGTACTAATATCCTATACTTTTCCAATTCCTCATCCAATTAGCCAACATATCCAAGCATTCGAATAGAACATCTAAGAACCTAGGGCAACAAGAGCTGTTAGAGAGTAAGACCCCCGACAAAAACCACTTACTATGGTTTGAAAATCCAACACATAGTTAGTTTAACTAAAACCACACATCGTGGCTAGAATAAGTTAAGCAATACAGTTTTATCTACTGAAAAAGCTAACTCAGCAGTGTTAAAGATTTTAGAAACTTGATCTGTAAGTCTTTTCATGCCATGCCATAACTATAGTAAATAGTACAACAACCCAGTATCAGGAATGAATCTCAGGTTCCACATCATGAACAATCTAACTATCTCAACTTTAGCTTTGTTTCTCAACTTTCTATTACATTCCTTCACATTGGGTTCACTTAGGCAAATACCCTAAAGAACAATTCTGTTTCTAAGTTTTCCAAATAGAAATACACATCGATGAATTAATCGTATATGAGAGAACATGTGACTCAATCAACACACATTCAATAGAATCATGTGCCTAATCCATTTAACACATCATTACAGTTTACAACTCAACGCGCTCCCAATTAAGTAAACATAAGTCTACTTGCACAAAAACAAAAATATCTACTTACTTAGAATTGATAATAGCTTAAAATTCTAAGCATCGTGATATGTTCCTTCCTCACCTATCATACCTAAGAAAATACATACAAACCTCAAGTCAATTATGGGTTGATATCAAACTCTTATAAGCTTTTACTATTGCGTATCCAAACTTATTCCAATCATAAGTTATTTATTTCTTATCCGATTTTAGTAAACTTTATATTGTTATGATTGTTATTTTGATTAATATTAAGATATCTTAAAAATCCAAACTTATTAATATTGTTAAAAGTCTAGAAATAACCTTTCGTATTATTGATTCAACCATACGTTAGTGTAACTTTGTAATTAATTCAAAAAAACTCTAAATTTAAATTAAAAATCCTAAAAATCCATATTTTCCAAACCAATCAACATTTATTATGTAGCCAAAATATCAATCTTTTACAAATTCAACAAGTATCTCATTAGTATTAATTACTATATCATATATTAGGCTAATATATAGATTCATACAAGGAAAATACATAATAAATAGTATACAAGCCTGATTAATTATATCAAAAATCCTATGAACTCACAAAAATATACACCTTAGATATTAGCTATCATTTGTACTAAACTAGCTTGTCATCTATATTTCTAAAAATTGTATTTTAGCTTAAAATAAGGGAAAATTAAGAAATTAAGTGAATTTAATCACAAGATAAAAATCAAGTGTTCTAAACATCATTATAAACTTCTAGAAACCAAAATAGTTAGCGCTCACACTTTGATTTTGTCAAAAACTAATTGATTTAACAAAACAACAAAATTACTAGTTTTATCCTATATAATTACAATAAATAATAGACTTACTTATTTTCAAAAATTCTTGTTATTGAAATTAAATACATATATTAAGTATATTATGCACAAAATTTCATCTTTAAAGGACATTATTTAACATTTCTAAAATTTAATTTAATTTTTGTCCAAACAGAGCATTTTCTTATGGATCCTATATCTCTAGTAATTATTTAACTAAAATGAAATTACTACATTAATCTACACATAAAATAACCCCAGAAAACCAAATTTCATAATTAAATAAGACCTTTGATATTTTTGAAAATTTAGAAAGTTTTAGTTGGAAATTTGGTTAACTTAAACCAACCACCTAACCTTATTGGAAATTTTTTCCTTGCCATTGTCTATTTAACCTTAAAAGGTCACCACAATAGGATGTCAACAACTGATTGAATCGGCCTAGATTAGAACAATACGCTATTTTTGTTTGATTTTCTTATTTTTTTCTAAACTTTTCATATCTAAATTTGGTTCACTAAAAGATCTAATATTTGATGTTAAAGGTCTATTTATAATTTTTGAGTTGGTTAAGTTGATGAGATATTACGATATGTGTCAATTTTTGGTTAATTCAACATGTTAGGTGCCAATTTTTTTATTTTGGCTTTTAACTCATTGTTTCTAATTAATCCTAAGCTACTACATCATTTGATGACTCATCCATTAATTTTTTTAATTAATTTTCTATTATTTTGTACTAATTTACCTTATTTTAATAATTTATTATTATATAATATATGTATTTAATACATATAATGCGTATTCTATGTTAATACATGTATATTATACATAATTCAACTTCATTTATTATTTTTGCAAGTTAATTAACTAAACTCTAATATCTCGCTATAGCTTAAGACTTAAATTCCACACTTTTCGATAATTATCAACTTTACCGATAAATTGACGTTTTTTATTAAATTAATCCTTTTATATAGGTTATTTTAAGAAATTAAATTTACTATTATACTTTGTTGAACTTTATAACCTTATTATGAAGTTTGTACTAAAACGGAAAATATAGCTAGGCGCTCTAAATTTGGGGGTTTAGATCTTAAGGTTATTATATAAGCTCAAAACCCTAGGGTATTACAACACCTTAGATCATGGGCATGTTTTTCACCTATGATCCTCTCGGATTTACAATTCATCTCCTCTTTTATTAGCTAAAATTTTCTACCTAAATCCTACATTACATACCATAAAACAACACATAAATGATGAAAGATAGAATAATTAAAAGCTCCAAAAATCCAATGTAAGATGCTAAATAAATATAATTGTAGTGGAGTGACTAAATAAAAATAAACAAAACAAAATAAGATAAAGTGAAGTAAAACAAGGATACAAGAAATAAAATGTTAGGTTGCCCTTCAATAAGCACTTTTGTTTAACGTCATTGGCTTGATGCTTTCTACTCCTTTCCTAAAGTGGTTTGAATCCTTAAGGCACTTTTTTAAAGATTTCTTTTAAGGCTTCCCATTCATCATCAGAGTTAACTACTACCTCGACTGAAGTGTCTCGTGTCATAATTGATTTAATGGCTTAAGAGTCTTTATTTTCCATCTTTCTATAATATTCACATGAACCTCACTATTTTCAACCCTCAAAAACATTTTACTATTTTTCATTAATTACAACTTGTGCAGTAGCTAAGATTGCATATCCTAGGATAATAGGAATTTATAGTTTTTCTTTTATATCCAAGACTGTAAAGTCTGTAGAAATATAAATTTATCCACTTTTAAAAGTATATTCTTAATCACCCCTTTTGATTTTCTAAAGGACCTATTAGCTAATTGAATTGTCATTTTAATTCTTTTTATTTCATCTCCTAATCCTAATTTCTTTACTATAGAGAAAAAGTATCACATTAATATTTGCACTTATATCACAAAATGCAATCTTAAGATTTTTATTTCCTATCGTGCAATGTAAAATGAATTTCTTTTGATCGTTTAATTTAGGAGGGAGGGTGTCCTTCAATGTAAGCTTGAGATAATATAACTATCTGTCGCTCATTAATTTTCCTTTTCTTAGCCATAATGTTCTTCAAATAATGTCTATGATAAGGTGTTTGCTCTAATGAATCCCCTAAGAGAATATTGATTTCCAACTTCTTAAACATTTCAAGAAACTACTTAAAATCTTTTATTAGTTTTTCATTTAATTAGATAAGTGTTCTAGAAAAGGTATAGATGCCATACCTTATTTGGCAATGAGCTCATATTCTTCAGCAATGCATCGTTATTGTAACACTTCTTCTATTGAATTTGATTTAGAAACTAGTCATTCATTAGTTTTGAGCTTCTTGCCTGACCTTAGATATATTGCATTAACTAGCTCAATTAGGTTAAAAATCTTTGCAGCATTTTGATTGCCTTTCTAATGACTTAAAACCTTGTGCAGTCACATTGGTAAGCTTCTTAATTGCAGCTTCCCAAGCTAATCATTTTGCTTTTTGCTTCACCTCTCTTATTACTTGAAAACTGCATTCAACTTGTGAATTTTTAAAAACAATTACTAACAATTCTTGTTTTTCCTCGTTAGTAGTAAACTCAAAAGGATTTAATTCCTACTCCTTTTTGCAAGGATCTTTTAGCATTCTTTTATAGCCACCAATGTAGTGGTGAAAAGCTCTAGGACTTGCACTAGTTAAGTCTATAATTTTCAATTAATTGAACTCTATCTTGCATATCTTTCTTCCCACCTCTACTCCAAATTCCTCAATAATTTTTTAGTACTCTTTTCTTTTTCTAGAGCTAAGGTTACGAGATTTACAAAGGATAGTTGTTCATCATGTTCATAATTTGCCAATTTGTCAATTATTCTATTTGCTTACATCACTGGCATTATTGTCAGTAACCTTCCCATAGTAACTTTAATCTTGTGTTTATCACAATACATGATCCCATCATAAAATATTAACAATTGATCCCAAGTAAGGGTATCATGATAGGAGCATCTGGTAATCAAACTACAAAATTACAACCATACCTCATATAGTGATTCACTCTAATGTTGCTTGAAAGAAAGAATCTACACTCAAATCTCTACATTTTAACATAAAGGAAAAGACTGTACGCAATTATCCTCCATAGGAAATGTGCCTACAAAATAAAATAAAAAGAAGCAAAAATCTAACGCTAAAAAGAATTTAAAAGAAAATAAACAAAGAAAATGAAAGTAAACAAATAAATTAGGTGAAGAAAATAAAGTACCTAAATCTAAATAGTCCTAAATACTAAATTTATGTAGCTCATTCCCCTATATTGGTGCCAAAAACTTGATATGCTTAACCTAGAATTACTTTTTTATAACACTACTTTTTATCATAAAAGTATATTTTTTACAAAGTAGTACACTAAGAAGCATATGCAATAATAAAACTAATGAGAACTAGGTTAAACCTACTAGGAATGGTGTCTAATTTTTATTAGTATTAATCTTGTCCAAATCTAAGTAATTAAATTAAAAGATTTATTGAATGATTAAATTCTAAAGAAATCTAAATTTAAAAACTAATTAAATCGGGATATTCTACATCTTCAAGAATTCAATTGCAACTAGATAATTAGAAAAGCAGTTAATGATAACAAAGTTCCTTCTTAAGATGCAAATAATCAAGATTAACCGATTTATCTTTCCTATTATTAGACAAGAGATAAACTAAAGTAATCATCTCTAGTTCCTAAACGTTATTTGATTTAAAGGCATACATTATGTCTTCGTTAATCTAGATCATCTAGTTCGCTATAAATAATTAGAAAAGGTCTTACAACTCAATACTAATCAACATGTAATCCAATAGAGTCAAAATGCATGCTAATGTGATTATGGAATTAAAGACTTAAATAGAAGGCACAATTCATTAATTGATAATTGCAATTATCCAATAAACAATATTAATAACACATAGGGGAAACAATAGGGAAGACAACATCCAAATCAAGAATAAATTAAAAGAAAGAAACAACCTATTTTGCAGTTTCAATCTCTAATTCAATTATCAAATACTGCTCTTACTATCTTCAATGTTGAATTCCAAAGACTACTATAAAAGATGTTTTTAATTCCTAATTCTAACTGAATGAAAGGAATAAAAATGAGCTACAATGATAAAAGTTGTGTCCAATTATGTTTACAAGGCCTTTTATAGAAGTATATGTGTAGGTAACTTTTAAGCTTCAAATTTATCCAAAAATAAAATATTTGAAAAGCATTACATCACAATGCCTTAAGATTACGGCTGTAATCCTTACTCATTGTTGATGGCATTTTTTAGTAAAATAAGCCAAGGACCTAAATCTATAACATTTAGATTTAAGCCCAACTCTTATGATTCATTCCGGTATAAGTATTGACTAGCCCGCTATAAATATGATATAAGGCCCTTAGGTAAGGGTACACTTTTTTTCATTATCTCAGTATCATAATCATTTGATAATTCTCTTTGCATAATAAGAGGGCTTACTTAAGCATCAGAGTGGTTGTACCGAAGTACCCTCCAGTGTCCTCGTAGATATGTTTTTGTTTTATTAGTACTCGTATACCAAAACAAAAATCAATAGTCAATAATTGGTATTGTATATGGAAACTTATAATTTATTACCACAATTCTCAATGTTATTTAAAAAGGGGATGGCAAGATGTTCTACCCTTTTATGAATTCTACTGCATCCAGTTGGTGTGGTCTTTTTTCTTTGAATTTGGGCAAAGTAATTTTCAGTTTATTGGTATTTTCGGCCATTTGCTTCTCACTTTAAATCAATAAGCCATTACTTGTTTCTTTTTGCCGTATTTTTTTTTTATCATGGATGTTTGGATAGGTCTTATTTAAGTAATATTACACATATCCGCGTGCGACTACGTTTGGCATTCCTGTTTAGAAAACACTAGGAAGGAAGCCAAGAGAAGTCGCTCTCATAATCATGCTTTTCAAAGCCACAACTGCGATGCTGCATTTGTTTTTGGAAAATATGTGAGCTTCGAAGAAGATAACATTAACGGTTTCCTTCTTCGAAAGTGTAACTGTCACAACTTCTTTCACCACCTAGCTCATAACAATTGCCCTCCTGTGAGTTTTCATGCTCAAGAAACGGCAGCATCATCTTCTTATGGTTTATAACTGTCACCATTGGGTTCATAACCGCAACTTCATTTAACACCTGGTTTTCTTTAATTATACAAATTGGGTATGTTTAATGGTACTTGCTGAAGAAAAGTTTTGTTGTCCAATGCATCACACTCGCATATTATTATTGCACATGGTTACAAGATGATTTCATTTCATGATGAGTTCAACTCATACATATGACAGATCTCGTCTTTCTGCCGATCATCTTTAGGTAGTTACCAAAGCCCAGTTGTTTCTCACGACAACCAAGCTTTGGCACACATAAGTGGTCGAAGTTTAACTCGTCAGCTGAGCACTTCCTGGCTCAAATCCCACTTCATAGAAACCAATTTGTTAAAAAACGAAATCGAGAGGCAATCCGACCTTGGCCGAAGTATTTCGGTGAATACCCAACATTCCGAACTACTTACAATGAAGATCGAGAAAAGCTTGCCCAAGTTTCTCATTGTGCCAACACTTGAACTCCTATCTGCACTAAAAGTCCGACCAGCACTTAATATTGCTAAGCTCCATATATGCACCCCATAGTAGATAAACGTTAGCAAGCCAAGTTGCTTGATGTTAAACTCCATTGATGCATGAGCTGCTGAGTAAAGTCAACTCTTCAGCTCGTTTTTTTGGATTGTTTCAAACTGTGGAGTTGTTTTTCAGTGTTTAGAAGTCAGAGCTTGAAGCATCTTATAGAGCTGTTGTAAGCCAATAAGTTGCAGTAGATTGAATAATGAATAGTTGCAGTAGCGTGTACGAGCTTCTTGTGTGTGCAGCGTACGTTTTGCATGAGAATGACAGACTATAAAGCTAAGCTCATGCCGAGTAATTGCTCATATACATGCTGAGCTCTACTGTGAACTCACAGCAGTACAGTGGCCAGTCTAAAATTTAGTAAATGCCAAGCTCTTCAAGTTAGAACCACATTGTTTCGAACTCCTTTAGGCTGAGTAATTGTCCATCTCTTTGCTAAGTATGTGCTGCCGACTTAGCGATTAGCTTCATTGCCATGCCAACTCAAGATGTTCATCATACGGTATGCTGCACCGAATTATGTTGCTCGTCACTCCATTTCTCGCACTTGCCGAGCAACTCCAAGTGTGCTGAGCCATTTTGAACCCAAGTGAACGAAGAACAGCCATACCTAGTAATAACAATTTATTCGAGCATGTTGAAGAATGATCAATTTCCATATGCTTGTCAAATGGATCCAAAGAAGCTCATGACTGTAGCTGGCTGGGCTACCACATGTTGAGTTATATTGTTCAAGACAACTCAAGTGTATGATTGTCAAGCTAAGCAAGAATTCGAAAAAGTCAAGTACTTCGAATTCAGGCTCTACGAGATTATCCACACAGTAGCTAAGCTAAGCATAGAGCAACTAAGAATTCACCCATATATGCATGCATGCCCAAGTAAACCAAGTCGAAGATTGCACAAATCTTGAGTGTGAAAAAATAGTCCTAAAGCCAAGCATCCACGTTTTCAATTCAAATTGCAGTAATCCAAGCGTAAGCAACTAGCACTTAAGAACTTCACAACAGGAATTCTTGTTGCTCCGAGATCCAACAACAATACAAAATTGCACGTGCCCGAGTTCCTTAAAGTGATAACTGACTTGTCTATCTCAACGATCTAGGCTTCACACAGTGAAATTCGAAAAGGCCATCGTACTATTAATTGATAAGCACCAAGCAGGATTCATTGAAGGAGTTGAGCTGCAATAGCTTTTCGCCAAGCTCTTCAAGCGTCTGAAGGAACCAGGTACCGAGCTCAACTTTTAATTCAGCCGTTCTTAATAACAACAAGACAACATCACTTTGCTGCACTCCATGTCATAAACAGCTCCTTGAAGAATTCCGAGCTGTTCCTTAATGTGCAAATGTTGTGCACGCTTGCATGCTTATAAGACCAATATGGTCTAAGTCAAGTTCTATCCTTTCCCAAGCTAAACTGCAGTGCTCGAGCTCACAACAGCGGATTCAAGAATGCCAGCAGTTTGCACCCGTGGAGCTCATAGCAGCTTACTCCATCAAGCCACCATTGAGTTTGCACTGCACTTCGAGACTTTGCACTCCTGGCCACACACTTCAGTCCTGAGTAGCAATGAAATCCCCCTCGGTAAAATCCATGTTTACATCAACTAAGCCCATCCCATACTGATCTAAAATTGGCCAAGATGTCTTTTGATGAGTTGTCCATGACAGAGTCATTCATAGATAAGCGCTTGGAGTTCAGCAGCAATTTGGTGTATGTCTCTATTTATTTTTGGCTAAACTGTTCTATTTTATCATTGGTTGAACAAGAGCAGAGCAGCAATTTAGGAAGAAGTCAGCTTGAAAGGAAACAATGGACCAGGTGAGTATTGGAAAGTTGGTAGTTTCAAAAGGTGTTGCAATTGGAAAACTGTTATAAGTACTCTAAGTTCCCTTATGCATCAAACATGAGTTGATCCGAGCAACAGAAATCTGATTTAAGCAGCCAGCCAAGCTTGTCGCTACACCATTTACCCATGTCAAACTAAAAGCCCTAAAAAAATTCTCCCGTATAACGCTGGAAGTTCGGGTATGAAATTGCTTCATAGGTGGAATTATTGGCACTGTGGAAGTATGAGTATTGTTCGTTGACATGTTGGACTCTACCCTGGTCAAGCATGTGAGTTAGTAAATTTAACAAAAGCCGAGCTTCATCAAAGTTGAAGTCCGTGTTCCCCACAAATGTCTAGTAAAGATGCTAAGCAGTTTTAGCTGATTTAAATGCCTTACGAGCCGAGCTCCTACGAATTTTCTCCGAGCTCCAAGCTACATGGCCGAATAGCTTACCTTTATTCTCCGGTTGCATAGCTCTGAGTTTCAATTTGTCGTACATACATGGTGGGTGGCCGTAAATATTCTCCATGTAACTATGGGTGGTACGAATACTTGCAGAAGTATTTCAATCTTTTTCAATCCATAAGGTTTTGAGAAGTAAGAATATTGCTATCAATAAGTTATCAAATTAGCCATTATGGCATTCCCTAATTTAAGTAACAAACTTTTTATTGAGTTTCTTTCACACAAAAGTTTATCTATACCTCCATAAAGCTGTGAGTTGGCTCCTTGCCCAAAAGAAAAATCTTGGATGGATCCCATTGTAAATTACTTAAGAGATGGTACTTTCCCTGATGACAAAAAGGAAGCATAAAGATTGGTTTATAAAGCTTTGAATTTCATGCTAATAGATGATTAGCTGTACAAATGTAGCTTGTCATAACCCTATCTTCGATGCCTTCCTCCGAGATATGCCTAATGGGTGTTATGTGAACTACATGGGGATGTATGTGGTAACATGTGAAAGTATAGACATTGTATGTTCGTGCATTACAACTCAGCTATTATTAGCCAACCATGAAAGAAGACAAATGGATGGCTATTCGGCATTGTCCATAGTGCTTGAAGCATGAGGCACCTAGCTACGTGCCTTCAACTAAATTGCTTTTCTTATCTAGTCCTTAGCCTTTTGCCCAGTAGGGATTAGACATCTTTGGACCTTTCCTGAAGTGGACCACCCAACGATAATTTTTCTTTTTTTTTTGTGGATTATTTTACAAAATGGGCAGAAGTCGAGGTAATGGCAAAGATCACCAAACAGAAAGTGGAGGCATTCATTTTCAACTCCATAATTTCAAGATTTAAGGTTCATTTTATGATCATTACGGACAATGGCTTGCAGTTTGACAACGAGAAGTTGCAAACATTTTGCGAGAAATACAGCATTAATCTAAACCATACGTCTATAGCATACCCTTATACAAATGGACTAATTGAAGCCGTCAACAAGATCATGTTCCACGGATTAAGAAGGAAATAGATCAAGTCAAGGGGAGATAGGCTGATGGGCTGACGGGTGTCTTATGGGGGTACTGAACTACCTACAAAACTATAGTAAGGGAGATCTCCTTCAAGTTAGCATTCAGTATAGAAGTGGTTTTGCTAATTGAGTTAGATCTGCCTAATCTACAAGCATAAAATTTTGATGTGATGGTTAATAAGTTGGATTAATTGCAAACTTGGATACTAGTGAAGAAATTAGAGATACTACAAGAGCAAGGATTATGGCATACCAGCATAGAGCAACTAGGTATTACAATAAAAAAAGTAAAGCATAAGGTTTTTCAACTTAAGGACCTAGTTTGCTAAAAGCTAGAAGCAACTAGCACACGTAAAAGCTGTGGGAAGCTTAGCGTAAATTGGGAGGATCCTATCAAGGTTTAGGAAGTCATTGACAAGGGAGCTTATCGACTGCAAAGGTTAGACAAATCAATGAAACTACATGGACATAAGTTCTAGCCTATCACGTTTAATGAACTTTTGAAATTAATCCTATAACTTAGTAATATAGCTAGTCCACATCTCAAATGGCTAACAGACAATGTTTATAAAAGATGCATGGAGGGCAAGTGAAATAAAACACATCGAAAGAGTTGAACATGTGAAATAAAACACATCGAAAGAGTTGAGCATAGGAAATAAAACATGTCAAAAGAATTGGGCATGTGAAATAAACATGCTAAAATGTTAAGTAAAACATGCTGAAGAATAATAGCATGTGAAATAAAATATGCGTATTAAAAAAAAGTAAATAAAATCGTACATGCTGTGAAAACACGGTAAGCGAAAGTGTGTGAAATAAAACATACTAGAAATACCCAGTTTTACGTATAAGCACTTCTCATTTATTACAACATGATTACAATATTAAACCATTCATCCTAATGTACAACATACAAAGAATACAAAGACAATCCTATGGCCTCTTTTCAGAGTGATCGAAGGTGATTTTTAGATCAAAGGCTAAGGCTTTCTCTGAGCAAACTTATTTTTTGGGGCTTGGTGTCTTAGAGCAGGTAGATTTCTCTTTTTGCTCATAAGGGATTTCCTTTGATAGAAGTTCTTCATCTTCCTTTGGATCCTTGAAATGAGCTGCATTATCACCCTTTGCAACAAACTCGACACTTGATTCATCATCATCATCCTTATCATAACTACCGACTTTGTCGTTGACATCAGCGAAGTCAAGGTAGGAGAGATCATAATCAAGGTGAAACTTGATGACCTCCTCTTCAACAACTTTTTATGCAATAGTCTCTCGTATTGCTAACTAAGAGTAACAATATCTAGTGCCTCTTCAACAAAGGATCCTCTCTTCATAGTCTCCTCTAACCCAATGATCCAACTTTGCAACCTTGCTTTATTGGTCTCCCACTCTATGATTTGCACCCTAAGCTTGTCCTCCTCGTTCATTGTGTAGAGTGTTTGGCCTAAACCCTAGCACACTTTCTTTTTCTTCTACAACTCCTCTTTTAGGCCTTTGGATTCCTTGTACTACTTTTCAACCTTAGCCTTAAGGCTCAAGATTTCATAGGCAACTAAGGAATGTACTAATTTCTCGGTATTCTTCCTTATATTTTCTAACCTCCATCTTGACCCTTATTATTGAGTTCTCAATAATAATAATCTACGCTTTGGAGACATTGTACTCAACCTCGATTTTTTGCAACAATGTCATTCAATATGATGAGTATTAGAGATGACTCAGGAGAATACATGAAGACTATTGTTATCACCTTCTTCATCTCTTTATTGGCTTCTTTAAAAGCAATTTGTTGGCATCTTCTAAAGCAATCAAAATGTAGCTACTTATCTGAAAATGAATAGGAGTATTAGTGACCAAACAAACCTAACATTTAAACAAGATGCTATAGATACTTACATCATACGCCTTGACCGCAATATGAGCCTTATTACAATTGCTAATCCTGTTGACGTCTTTCTTTGCGATCTCTCTATCTTTGCGAAGAATAATGCGTTCCATCAAGGCTAAAGATTTTGTCCTATTTCCTAGGGCCAAGTCGGTATGTAAGACGTTTTGGCTCCAACATGTGACAAAGTATTCACCAACAACTATATTGGGGATGAATTTAGCATTAGTGATGCCGAAAGCTTTATTACGCATGGCCTCCTTCATCCTTTCATCTAATTCTTTAGACTTCTTACCAAGTAGTCGGCTAGTAAGTTCCATCTCGGGTCTCTTATTAGCACTTGGCATTGCTTCTACCATCAATGATGACCCTTCAGCTGCTATGGTAGCTTCAATCTCGTTTTGGGGTTAGGTTTCTCGGCCAACCATTATCGACTTAGCAACAAGTTGAATATTCTAGGCTGAAGGCACCTTAAAGTGAGTGACCTCAGTCAATGCAAACTTCCCACTCCCTTTCCACTTCTTGGCTAGTTAAGAGGTTTTCTTTTACATTGCCACCTACTTTGTTGTATCCTCCTTTTCCATTTTCTTTACAATAGCAAGCCAAGTAGCAATAGCTACAGCAACTACTTACTTATCAGCCTTTGACTTTTTTGCCTTAAACTGGGCCAATAGCTTGGTAAGATTTACCTCACCAACACCCATATTTGCAATATGAAGTAAATATATTAATATTAATGTGAGGAAAAAGAACGAACTTACATTATTTGTACCAAGTAAGACTCAAAGGCAACAATTCTACCTCCAAGTCATGAGAACAACTTTCCTCTTATAGTTATACTCGACATAGCAGTTACTCATTAGTGTACCTTCCCTCTTAAAGAAGATTGGCTCTCCACTTTCATAACGCCTTATTATTCTTTTAGCACTCCAACAGAACATTTTGTTCTTTCTCCTTTCTTGAATCTTCTCTACTATAGCGGTATCATTCGACATCAACTCTATATCCTTCATGTAGATTGTCTTAATCCATTGACTCCATAAATCTAACTCTTCAACCGACATAATGGATACAAATTTGTCATGCCACTTATGAATTTTGGATTCTAACCCATCCATGAACTTCTACCCATGCCTGACAGTAGAAAAATACCAACTGCTAAGTTGTCTCCTAATCTTGAAAAAGTACTGGAATAGTTGAGGTGTAGCCCTGACTTCAACCTCTTTACATATAATTTTGAAAAGTCATTAAAAGATGATATGTATTTGGTGAAAACATACTCAAGACGACTCAGAAATAGTTGAAGAACTGCTTGATGAATGTTGAGAAAGGAAAGCGCAGTCTAAAATCAAGATATTTGAGGTAAATGTGGAACTTACTTTCCCTTAGAAAATACACTCTTTCATCTTCTCTTGGCCTCTTAAGATTTCATACCCTTGGAAGGTCTTGCCAGTACTTGTTGTATTTCAAAACAAAGACCCTATCACTACCACTGACTGCTTCATTTGGCGATTTGCGGAAATAAACTATATTATTGTATAGATACCTGGCCATAGATCTTCTTTCCTTATCATCTAGGTAAGTATCTACTACGAAGGAATTAATTCGGACGAGTTTGTCCCACTACTTCACCACACTATCAACCGAATTACCCAAAGAACATACCATCTCGTTTCTTCTTCAGGGGGGAGAAGTGGCCTCATTCTCGATTTCTTTGAAATCTAAGAAGACAAGTCAATGAATTACCTGTGAACCATACTTGATTGATTATGAGGAATATCACAAAATTTTAAGAATTTGAGAGAGTAAAGATAAGATGTCGAAAAGCAAATGAAAGCTTATAGATGCAACTGGAGAAATCTATTTTGATTTTGAACAGTCCCTTAAATACAGATGAATTATCCTAGTAATTTCAAATGTGTTTCTGATGATAATGATGCGCTAGTTAGATAATGGTGCAGATTGTTGATATGTGTTTAAAGATAGAAATCCTACAGTTGTTAAGTCTCTAATAGTTATTAAGCTTATGGTATAATGATAACCGAGGTGATAGATGTCACATATTTAACCTTTTGATCTCTTGATAGGCAGGAAAATGAAAATTGTAGCCTTTCATTTAGGATGCGATTCATTTTCCTTCACACCTTACTCGACATCTAAAAGAACTGCTCCCCACTTGGCCTTTAGTGTATTAGATGTTACTCCCTTTGTCGAATCTTTGGATACAGGAGTTAGGGGGACAAATGTTGATAGTCAATCTTCATTCATTCGGCTTTTCAAGTACTGATAGTCAAATCTTCACTCACTTATCTATTCAGCTACTGACAGGATGAGTAATCTAAATTCTCAACCTCTCATCAAGAAATATAGATCCATTCCTAATTTGAATTTAAGGGAAGTGATGTGAACAGTTATCACCAGCACAATTATATTACATAACTACTTACTCTCCTTACATTGTAGGGAATGTGTCTAATTAGGAAGCTATTATGTATCCCAACAGTTATTCTAACAGCTACTACTTCAAACACGATAGTCACCTATAAATACAAGAAAGAAATTCAATAAGGGGGATCAGATAACTGTTAACCACTCACTTAACTTTCCCTACACTTTAAAGTGGCTACACTGGATGGGCTTAGGTACTAAGTCCTTTTCTTTTCACTTTACAAGATTTTTCTTACTACCAAAATCCACTAACAACATTCACCACTCTAATAAGCAGGTGTACCTAGTCAAGTGTCAATCCTAAGAAAAGCTAGATATGTAAGTATATTTAATTATTTTTTTAGCAGTAATACCCTTTAATTATTCAATTACCTAACTTCTAATGGTAAAAGATTCAATGGAATAAAATATTAGCATAAAGCAATGACTGCAATAATGAAATTGAAGATTAAAATAAATGTAAGGAAATCAAATTAAAACAATTAGCAAAGAATAAAGTTGCAAAATAACTTAATTGACCTAAACAAATTAACAAAGAAATAACATTTTCCTTAGTAAATCTTTATTATTATTTACTGCCTAGTTCTAGGAGATTTATTCAACCTCAATTGTTATATTGGACCATGGAGATTTCCAATCTTATTTCTATGGAAATCAAATTTTGAATTAATCGAACTCGTATCTCTAGCTAATTCCTAGTCTTTAAACTCTCTCTACTCAAATCTCTTTTGAATAAAGCATCACAAGATCACCTTAAGAACTTGGATTCCATGATTAGGTTAGCTACCCTCGATTACCTTAATCCGGAAGAATCAAATTACTAAATGGTTTAGTTAATCTTAATCCTCCTTAATTACAATTATCTATCTACTACAAGACTTGGATCTCTATAGTAAACTTAAGCATCAAATTAATAACCTAAGTAAATATTTATTAATGACAATATGAACAATATAATTAGATTGTAATAAGAAAAATCATAAACTGAAATTCATTAACAAAAATCACCCTTAGAATATAGGTTTCAATAATGATTTACTAAGCAATTAAAATAAAGACATAATAACAAAAAGAAAAAAGAGGAAGATTGTAGAAGCCCCTTTGGTAATTCTAAAATCTAACAACTAATGCTCATAGGGCTCTCTTTGTAACCCTAGGCTTAAAAGTCTATTTATAAGAAATGGACCTAAGATTATAAAGAAAACCTAACATAAATAAAAGATTTAGAAATCATTATAACTCCATGCTTGAAGTACATTATTGTGATGCTTGGGCCATTTGTACAATTTGTTTGCAATCGTCAATTTTCAATTGAAATTTACAACAAGAGGATTACAGGTAAAGACCACAGGTGTAGTCTTAGATCATTGTCTCTATTAGACTTCATTCCATGATCGAAACTCCTCTACTTCACTCTTGGATCCATGCTTTTGCATTAATTAAGAATGAAATTGAATAAAAATCCTTCAAAACTTCATGAAATATTCTCAGAGTCCCTAAAAACAATAATTAAGTAAATTAAGCTCAAAATAACATAAAATAAATAGAAATAAAGTCTAAATTATCACAAAATACCCCATAGAAAATATAGACTAAATTCATGTCATCAGTTAAGGTGCTAACTACGAGATGATTGAGGACATCCAATACAGTGAGGAATATTTGAGCCCACTACTAGAAAAGATACTAGATGGTGTGAACTTAGCTTAAGATAAGGTCCTAATTCACCATCCAAATTATCATCTTAGTTGCTTGGATATAACAAAGAGAGGTTAGAAGGAAGCCTCTACAACTAAAGAGAAGGGGATTAAGGAAAAGGTAGACAGTAATTGAGCTATCGAGGGTAGTTAACTCCTACTACTATCAAAGGTGGTAATACTCTTGTTGTTGGTTAAAAGGATACTGTAGAAGTTGACCTGATGCTCCTAAGGCTTCTGATGCTCCTATTATCAATCCTCTAGCCAATCCAACCCTCACTTTTCATAATCCCCTACTAAAGATTAATTAGTTTCATTGTCTAGTTTTATTTCATTTTCTTCTATTAAAAACTTTCTACTATTTATTTAGGTCAAAATGCTGACATTCAATTTCATTTACATATTTTTACATTTTCCATTATCAAAACATCTTATAAATTTGTGTTTGTTTCCTATTTATTTTTTCACTTGATCTTGACCCATTGTTATTTAGTAACTTATCACATCTATTAATGCATTGTCCATATTTACTTTAGGAATTTAGAAAGTTTTCAATTCACCACTAAACAACATATGGTTTTGGTTTTCCTAGAAGTGCATGTAGCTTGTAGTGTAAGAAAGTTAACCTAGTCAAGTTGATGGAGTTTGAGTGTTAATCCTACGAGGAACCACATATGGGGTAATATCTAATTAATTATCAGTTGTATCCCTAAAATATTCCAATTATCTATCAGTTGAGCCTAGTTTTTTCTCCCGGGTTTTATAAATTAATCTTTTTTAAACCAATCAATGTAAAACCTTACCTGTTTAATACCAACCCTAGACTAAGGTTTAGAGAAAATTGGTTCATTTTATCTTTGAGAAAATTTTGGAGTTACCACCCAACCGGAGTTTGGAAATAGTTTAGGTTAAAACTACATGGATAGATTTGATTTTGATCTACACACTGGTTCACATGGATTAAAACTAATTTTGAATAAAAGGTTTCTGAAAACCAAAGAAACAAGTTCGGAGGTAAGATTCTTTAAACCCTTATAGGTACCATTCGGTTTCCAAATTTAAATTTTAATTTCTAAAACCGCCTTTCAAAAACTATCCTATAAAACGAAAATCGATCATTAATTAAATAATTGGATCCTATTCTATTAAATTGGATAAATTTAAACTAAATTGGAAAAAAAAATAAAATAAATGTTTTCATTTTTTATTGCTACTCCAAAGGTGCCTACATACCCGCTATTAAAGCTTAGATGTAAATAGTTCTTTCTATGAAACTTTACTATATTGGATACGTTTTAATTTTGCAAACATACCAATTTTACATTTTTAAGCAAATTTTATTTTATTAAGAAAGATCTAAAAGGTCCTAAATCTAAGTTTTATTTTTGAATAGCTCTATAAAAGGTTCTAATTTGAAAAAGGATTGTTTACTTTTATTTTAAAAAATCGATTTTCTAAATGGCAAGATGATTTTTTATCTACTAATCTATTATTATTATTATTATTATTACTATTATTATTATTATTATTATCTCTTCTTATTTAATAAATAAAAAATAAAAAGACTAAGCTTTTCTATCTCTTTTCTCTTTTTCTCTTTTCTTTTCTTTCTTTTTTTTTCAGATTTTTTACTTTTCTTCTTTTTCTTTGATTTTTTTTATAATTACATTTACAAATACATGAGTAATAAATAAATAAAAATTTACAAAACAATCGAAAACAGAAAAAGTTTTGACTAAGGATAGGGACACAGGTCATAATTAGGTTGGAGTGCGAATTGCAGGTTGAGTTGGGTTGGTGGTTGTGGGTTAAGGTTTGGTGGTGGCTTTTTTATCATGTTATAGGGCATGGCTATGTGCAATGGGGTTGGGGTTGAAAGTTAAGGGTTTAGCGAACATGACCGTAGTGGTTGTATGCTTCTAGGGTGGCTTGAGAGAAAGAATCATGGAGAGAAAGAGAGATTAGCCATTGGCTAGAGAGAGAGAGAGTGAGAGGGTGAGAGCTAATTTTTTATGCCAGGAAAAGCTTTAGGTAACCCAATTTATATTATTCCAAGCTTAACAAGCTTAGAAACACCATTAATGGTAGATTGTATATGACTGCGATGACCTTATACTTTAGTTGTTTTTTTTTTCTTCAATTTTGAGAGATGATTTTAGCATAAAAATGATTGAATCTACCCTTGTTTTTAGATTTCATTCAAAGATGGCCATGTATGGAATAAGCTCAGAATAAGAAATCATGCATGTGTATGTGTGGAATTTGTGTAGAAAATTGAGTTATAGTAAGGGGGGGTAAGCTTGTTCTCTAGTGGGAAAGAGAAAGAAATAGACGGAAAAGTGTTGACATGGCATTGATGTGTGCCATGTCAACCATAAGGTTGAATATGCCACATGTTAGATAAGTAGTGGAGATGCTGATGTAGTGCTACATTAGTAAAAAGGGGCGAATGTCATCATGCCATGTATCTTGATGTGATACGTGGCCAATGAGGTGGTGACGTGTCCGTATGCTGTAGGTGATGTGGCAATGTTTCTTCTGAAAAAAAAAAAAAGGCATTCCATGCCTTTGGTGAGAATCAAACCTAAGATCTCAAGCTAACCCAATTGAAAATCCAAGTATATTACCGTTAGGCTATTAGCCTATTCCTTATTCATATGTGCAATTAAATCGCACATATAGACAAGGTAAACTTAGACTAGAATTGGATCTAAGTGCAAGCCCAATGTCCTTCACCTAGTAAATAAATTAAAAAATAAAATTATTATTGAAATACTAAAACTTATTTAAAAATCTTAAATTTTTTTTTATTTTTCTAAGTTTTTTTTATTGTAATTTTTCTAAAAAGATTTTATTTTTATTATATTTTTGGAATTACTTTAATTTTTTGTAACTTTCAAAATTTTCTACCTTTTTTTTATTTTGTAATTTTTCCTAAATTTTCCTTTTTTTGTATTTTTCTAAATTTCTTTTTTTTTCCTAAATTAAGACCTTTTACCCTATCTTAAAAATTCTAAATAAATAAATTAAAGGGGAGTAATAATAAAGTATTTACAGTTTCCCCTCTTTAATGGTGAAGTTTAAGGAAGATTTTACCACAAAGACAAAATTCACACTATTTTTGCCCCAAGGGTAGAATTTGCCCTAAAGGTGAAAGGAGTTGGCCAAAAAATTTAGAAACACTTAGTGCCCTAGGAGTTAGCTAAAAGGACATGTTTGGAATTTTGGTTGTACCCTTCTAAGCTAACTAATCTAGGTAAGAGCATGATATAGCTTGACATGTAGGTAATAGGTTGGAACCAGAATGGGTAGTCATGATTCAAGTAGGTATGAAGAATAGGAAGTAAGATGGGGGTGGGAGTGTTTGACAGTGAATGCAGATGGATATTACACACTGAGACATAAACACAATCAAGGTTTGAGCACCAAATAGGATTTGATATAACTCATGAACATTAAATGTCACTCAAGTTTCAAATTAAAGGTTAGATGTAACTCACTAACTCGCTCAAACGAAAGGTTCACTATGATCTTAAGGACAAGATTGATAAAAATGTAAGAAAGATTAAAGAATTAATCAATGCTCAATAATCCGATAAACTTAAACTCTAAGAGTTCAAGGATGACCTTGCTCAAAAAGAAGAAAGTTCTAAGTATATGTATGTCCTTCACTATTTCCTTATCTATCCACTGATAATTACAAATGTTGCTATTTATAGCAAGTCCTAAAACCTTAGTAGGAAAAATGTAAATAATGTACAAGGCCTTAAACCTTAAAGAGTGAGCCCATATAAAAATAAATAAAATATGTACAAGAATACAAAATGGTGCATTTAATAGAAGAACTCAATATGTAGTCATTTGGCCTGTCTTAGGATTAGCAAGATTCAAACTGGATAGGGCCGACAGTTAGATATCCTGGTTCGAGGAGGAGTCCCTAAAGTTTTGCAATGCTTTGCTAAGATATCTAAAAGGTCAACCCATAATTGCCAAGTACTAGAATTAGTCGGCACTAGTCTCTTCATACCGTGCCAAGTGAATCTTTAGCCTTGAGTCTTCCACTATGTAGTCTCTCAACTTTTGGGTAGATGACAAACTTGATGCCAAATGGCTCCTTTTCTTCCTCTCAGTCTCCTAGTATTAGCTTGGCTTGGACAAAAGTTGTTTGGCCTGATCTTTGAACAATTCAACATCAGCTAAAACTGGTCGGCTTCAGCTTCTAACAAGTCGACATCGGCTTAAGACAAGTTAGCCTTAGCTTAGAGATAAGCTTAGGCTAATTCTTATCATTACTATAGGGCCGAAAAGAAGTTGTCTTTGATGCTAAACAATCAGCACATGCTGGGATGTTGAACAAACTTCTCTTCCCTTTTCTCTTCACCATGGGTACCTAGTTGCTTTGGACTTCCTCAACACTCATAGGGGTTAAGGAATAGCTCTTCCCATGCTTCCAAACTATATAAGTGTTAAGGAAGCCATCATAGGTCACCTTCCAATTATACTCCCATGGTTTTCTAAGAAGTAAATTTGTGACATTCATAAAGACCATATTGAATTCAATCTCATCCTCATATTGCCTAGCCTTGAATGCTATTCAAGTACTCTTATGCACATAGACCATACCCATATCATTAAACAACTTCAGTCTATAAGGTTGGGGATGCAGATAGGTTGGTATCTTCATCTTCTCTACTAGCATGGCAGAAACAACATTAGTATAGCTTCCTCCATCAACAACTAGGGAACTAGTCTTCCCGTTCACCAAACATCAAATATGAAATGAATTTTCCCTTTGTTCGGGATTTACCTTTAGGTTAACTCATCATGGCTAAGCGTTCATCCAGATTCATAGCATAGATATCCTCTTCTATTAACTCATCTCCCGAACTCTTGTTGCTTTAACTCTCTACTTCAGCATTGGGTCTTTCGCCTTTTAAGATCATGACCCTTTTATTCGAACATTGAGAAGCAATATGCTTGTAGCCTAAGCACTTGAAGCATTTGACTTCTTGGGCTTTAGTTCTAGGTACTTTTTCCTTCTCTACCTACTTTGACTCAACCTAATTAGGTCGGCTAAACTCACCTTTCTCCATCTTCTTCTCTAGCCTTCTCTTGGCATACTTCTTAAGTTTAAGGCTGACTTATTAAGGTCGGTTAGTCAGCCTCTGATGCCTTCTCTGCCAATGAATTTTTACTCTCAATGCCAAGTTGATCAACTCCTCCAATGACTTAAATGGTTACAATTCAACTATGTTGGCAATGTCATCTTGGAGTTTACTTCAAAACTTAGCAATGGTGCAGTCTTATGGCTCGGCAATCTCATATCTTGTCATTAACGTCTCAAACTCTTGCATGTACTCCTCAACAATGTTTTAGGCCTTTCTTAGGTGCCAGAAAGCATGGAGTATCTCTTGCTTGAAGTAAGTCGGTACAAAGCATTGGTTTATCAATCTCTTCATAAGCTTCCAAGTTCTTATCGGCTCTTCTCCTTCAACATCTCGTTTGGTAACCACTTTATCCTACCAAAGACTTGCATATTCAACAAGGGATAATGAAGCTAGCTTAACCTTTATTCATTAGTCATATTCATAGCACTTAAACAACTTCTCGACTCAAGAAACCCAATCAAGGAACTCTTCAGGTTGGCTACTTCCATTGAAGGTCGATAGTTTAAGCTTAATGTTGTCAAATCCTTGGCTATGTCGGGGCTCATCCTTTCCATTCCTAGCTTGTCGATTCACCTCAAATCGGCCACTTCTATTGGAGTTCTGCTTGGTCATATTTCTTCTCGACCTCGCTTCTCTTCTTCAAGCTCCTTCATTCTCCTCGAAATCAATACTCTTGTCATTGCTTCTTCTTAGCATAAGTTAATTTTCTCTGCTTCTCGACTTAGTAGCTTTTCTATTGGTGAGTGTTCATTCCCTTCTTTCACCTTAGCTAATACGTTTATAGCCTCTAACAAACCTAGTAAGCTCTTGAATAGAGTTAGTGAGATTCAAAATTTGGTACTCCAAGTTGTCAACATGTTGCCTCAAACTTCCATGAGGACTATCACCACTATTATTGATACTATCTTCAAACATTCTTATCCGTATAATAATTTCTAGAGAAAATTGAACAAACATAATTTACAACAAAACACAACTATAGTAACCTAGAAATGATTACCAATCAACTTCTATAACTACCTACAACTGTTAAACAGTTCTACAGCAACTAGAATTAGCTACTAAAATTACTATTACTCGACTTAACAACAATACAATATTACAGCTACTAAGATCCCGAACAACACACTACGCTACGGAACAACAACTAACAAATGTTCAAACGACAAGCAAATATTAAAGAACATTATATGCGTATCTCCCCAAAGCTTTGATACCAAGATGTTTTAGCTTAGCATGTACATAGCAGATTGGAACCAGAATCGGTAATTAAGGTTTAAGTGAGTATGAAGAGCAGGAAGTAAGATAGGGGGAAGGAAGGTTTGACAATGAATGGGTATGGATATCACGCACCAAGACATAAACACAATCAAGGGTTGAGCTCAAAATAGGGTTTAATACATCACATAAACAGTAAATGTCGCTCGAGTTTCAAATAAAAGGCTAGAAGTGACTCACTAACTCGCTCAAATGAAGGGTTCACCATAATCTTAAGGATAAGATCGATAAGAACACGAGAAAGATTATAAAGTTAATCAATGCTCAATAATTTGACAAACTTAAACTCTAAGAGTTCAAGGATGACCTTGCTCAAAAAGAGGAAAGTTCCAATTATATGTATGTCCTTCACTATCTCCTTATCTATCTATTGATAATTATAAATGTTGCTATTTATAGCATGTCCTAAAACCCTAGTGGCAAAAATATAAATAATGTACGAGGCCTTAAACCCTAAAAAGTGAGCCCATAATTGAAAATAAAGAAAATATGTATAAGAATACAAAACGGTGCATTTAATAAAAGAAGTCGATATGCAGTTATTTGGCTTATCCAAAGAGGAGTAGGATCTAAACTAGGCGGGGTTGATAGTTAGATATTTAGGTTCGAAGAGGAGTCCCTGAAGTATCATAGTGCTCAACTAAGATATCTGAAAGGTTAGCCCATAATTGTTGAGTATTAGAATTAGTTGACACTAATCTCTTAATGCCATGCCAAGTGAATCTTTGGCCTTGAGTCTTCGGCTATCTAGTCTCTTAGCTTCTCAACAAGCAAGACTTGATGCTGAGTAGCTCCTTTTCTTCCTTTCAGTCTTTTGGTATTAGCTTGGCTTTGGCAAAAGCTATTCAGCCTCATCTTTGAACAATTAGGCTTTAGGTTAGATAGGTCAGATTTGGCTTACGGCAAGTTAGCATTGTCTTAGAGATAGTCGTAGGTTGATTCCTATGAGAGCGTCTCAAAGGGACTATTAACCCTAAATTGGAATCAATTTGGAAAACCTATTTGTGTTCTTCTATGCTCACTAACTTAGGTGAGAGTGTCTCTAAGGGCATAGTAACCCTAAACTAGAATCAATTTGCAAAACCAAGTTGTGCACTTTTAAGCTCACTAACCTAAGCAAGAGCGTTTCTAAGTAACTAGAAACCTTAAATTGGAATCAATTTGCAAAACATAGTCATGATCTTTCAAGCACTAACTTAGTCAGGAGCATCTCTAAGGGAAGTGGAATCGCTTTGGAAAACTTGGTTATGTAGCTTCAAGGTAACTAACATAGGTAAAAGTGTCTCTAAAGGACTGGCAACCCTAAATTGGAATCAATTTGGAAAAAACCTGGTTGTGCTACTTCAAGCTAGCTAACCTAGGTAGGAGTATCTTTAAAAGACTAGCAACCCTAAATAAACTTAGGAAAAGCACCCTAAGGGCTTGCTAAAAGAGATTGGTGAAGAGAAGTACCTTATGGGCTTGCTATACCAAATTGGAGAGGAGAAGCGCCCTATGGGCTTTCTATAACAAATTGGTGAAGAAAAGTACCCAAAAGGCTTGCTAAAAGAAATCAATGAGGAAGTGCCTCATGGGTTCACTAAAAACCCTAGAGGGAATTGAAGAAAAAGGAGGTAGCACTTTGAAAGTTAGCTAGCACCCTAAAAATAAAATATAGGATAACATTCTAAAGGTTGGCTAGAACCCTAAGAGGAATGGATAAAGGATAGGGTAGTCATCTAAGAGTTAGATAGAACCTTAAAAAAGAAAGAGGGGATAGTGCATTAAGAGTTGACTAGCACCCTAAAAAATGAAAGACCGGATGGTGCCCTAAAGGCTAGCTAAATACCTAAAAATGAAAGAAGGGTCAATGTTCTAAGACTTGGTTAGGGCCCGAAAGATGGTATAAATGGTAAATGCCCTAAGAAAAACCTTACCTAAAAGATTGCTAGGAGAAAGAATCAGAAATACCGGTTATTATCTAAGGAGATGTAGTCTAAATGCAATGGTCAAAAACCAATGTGCTAACATCATATGGAAGTGCTTTTCTGGTCTTATTGATAGCACCCAAACTACCAAAACTTTCTTTCGAAAGTCCTATGAAAATGAATTGACTCATCTTTTTGAAAATGACTTCAGACCTGGAACTCCCTGGCCCTTTCTTAAGATGTCTCTGAAATTAGCTCATTACAGATTGCCTTCTACATGCTCTTTAGTTTATTTTTCTCATCTCTAATTAATAAATATCTACAGTAAGGTGATTGTCCATCTGGGTTTCGCCATTCATTGAAAAATAGTCTAGATTTTTTTAAAGAGTTTTGTTAATTACCAATGTTTTATGTCTCACTTTTCAATTCCTCTTGTGCTTTTAGTGTATGGGATCAATTAAATGGGATAAGGGAATTGAACCTTTTGATTGAGTAAGAGAAGGGATGGTGATGATTCCAAAGAAGACAACTGAAAATTAGACCATAATAACATTCAAAACAATTGGCATTTTTGTATTGCAAAAAAAAAATTTCCATTAACTTCTCATGGGCAGCACAACTTTACAATGTCAGCATTTATAGCGTTTCTCAATTCTAAACCATCCATTTAAGAGAAAATTAAAGCCCCTCCTGGTAATACTCGCTTCACGACATAAGAGCCTCCGTAATTGAGAGCTAATTTTCCTCTAGAGTCTTATGCATTGGTGAGAGCCTTTCTCAACACTATATCACCCTCTTTAGAGTTCCAGGGTTGTACCCTTTTGTTGAAAGCCTGAGCCATTCTTTGTTAGTAACATTGATTATGACATAAGGCTGTCAATCTTCTCTCATCATTAGATTCAGCTACTTAATGCATTTCTTCACCCAATCAACTTCATCTAACTGGGTTTCCAGCAGTACTTTGAGAGACGAGATCTCAATCTCCACTAGTAACACCACCTCAATGCTATACACTAAAGAGAAAGTTATTTCCCCAATCGACGTTCTAATGGAAGTCCAATAAGCCATAAGTGTTCATGGCAACATCTCATGGTAGTCCTTATATGTAATAGCCATTTTGTCAATGACTCTTTTGAGGTTTTTATTGGCTACTTCAACGACTCCATTCATTTAGGTCGATGAAGGGTGGAATTCCTATGGATGATCCTAAATTGTCAACATAACTCTGACATAAGCTTATTGTTGAGATTAGTGCCATTATTGGTGATGATTGTTTCTAGAGTCTTGTATCAAGCTAAGATATCTCTCTTAATGAACTTGACTACTACCCCTTTAATACGCTTAAATAAGCTGAGGCCTCTACCCACTTGCTAAAGTAGTCGATGGTAACTAATATAAAGCGATAACCATTAGATGCTCTTAAAGTAATTGGGCCATTGGTGTCTATTCCCCACATTGAAAATGGCTATGGCACAGATAGTGTATGTAACTCTTAAGGCAAGGCATTTATCTTATTTGCATAGAGCTAGCATAAATGACAATGCTTGAGATGCAATCGCCTTCTATTGTTGACCAATAATATCTAAGCCCCATACTCCTTTGCATACTTCTTTCATCAAAATCCCAACCTCTTTGTCATCTACACACCTTAAAAGTATACCATCAAAAGATCACCGGTACAAAGTGGACATGCTTACTAAGAATTAGGTAGCCAATCTCCTAGTCATCCTTTTGTCATTTTTCTTAGCCTCTTCAAGATATATGCCTTATTTTAGGAACATTTTAATATCATGGTACCATGACTTCTTGCCATTTGTACTTTCAATTGCTAAATAGAAGGTAGTGTAAACCCCTACAATGTTTGATTTAGTTTTTGAAATAGACTCAATTATGGTAGACGATTTAGGAGTCGATAAGGCTAATGAAAGAAAAAAAAAAAAACAAGAGAAAACCCTAAAAGAATTCATTAATCGCGTAAGAAACTTTACTACCCTAAATGCATCTAAATATTAAAGATTTCATTCAAAAGTGACAGAAACCCTAAAATGATTACTTTAAAGACATATGTACACTAATGCAACGTAATAAACCCTAATATCCTAAATTGAATATGTACTACTCATATTTTGCCAAATCATTAGAAAAAGATTAGAAATGAATTTCAATCATGCATATATATGTTAAATCCTCAAGTATTCCTTTAGAAGCTAAGATAATGAATCATAGCTTACATTTATTTCTTAAGTATATGATTAAGATAGTCTTACTTAGAGTTAGGGGTATAGTTGAAGATTAGGTTATATGTAGTGAACTTTAATACTCGAATTAGTACTTTTTGCACTTATTATCCAAAGTAGTTTATCAAATGAGATATATAGACTATAAAGACCTAAAGTAAGACCTCATCAACCATGTTTACTACTCAATTCACCAAATACCTCATTTCCTCTCATTTCCTTCATTTTTCCCTTAATTTCCCTTAATTGCTACATTATGTGCACAAAATTACATATATTTAAGGAGAGTTGACCAAGTCAACACATATTTACCAAGGTCAAAGGGTTGACCAAGTCAATACATGTTGACCAAAGTCAACACTTTGAAAAGTCAACAAAATTTACTAAGAGATAAAGAAAATATCTCCTCCTTCATGATGGCTTTTCTTATCTTTTCTCTTGATTTTTTTTTTCTTCTTTTCTTTTTCCTTAAGTGTTGCCATCCACTTATTCTCCATATTGGCCCCACCATTTGTTGTCTTCCATAATGAAAAGAAGACAAAAGAAACAAACCAAAAACCCGCCACCATTGCCGTGAGCTTCATCTCCCTTTTTCCCTTTCATTACTTTACTTTTTGTCTCCTTGATTCCAACATAAGCAAAGGTATGTATCTAAGTTACTTTATGTTGTTTTATCTTCTTCATTAGTTAGGTAATTAGGTAGATTAGAGAAGTAGGCTTGTGTTAATTGTGATCATGAAGAAGAGAGCATAAAGTCCTCATCTTTAAGTGTAGAAAGTGAGGAACATGAAGGAGAGGAAAGAAATACATGTGTATGTGCTCTTAGGTATGTGTACATAAAGAAATACCAAAGGAATACTTGTATGAGAACCTTAGTACATGAGTATTAGTCATGTACATAACCAAAATTAAGACAATACCTAACTATACTTACTTATATTACACTAATTACACACTTACAAACCTAAAAGAATGGAATTAGGAAGCTTTTCTTAAGGAAAAGATGAGACATACGAATTTGTGTATAAAAATACATATCCAACCGTACAGGTATATGAGTATGTATATATGGATAATATGAGTATGTATATATGGATAAATATGGTATAAACTTAAGTAGATGTATAAGTATATATATGTATAAGGTATATGTACGTAAGTATAAAGGAAGGATCAAATGTACATAAGACATGTACATATGACATAAGCATGAGGAGAAGCTTATGTAATCACATAATGAAGTAAGTGATGAGGTAAGCACATGATAACATAAGCCATGACATAAGCAAGGGATGACATAAGCAATAACCTGAGCAAATGATTATGTAAGTGATGACATAAGCATAGATTATAAACTAAGAAAAGAGGAAAAGTGTATCATAACCCTAATGTACTTTCTAAATTGGATTATACTTAATTGAGTACATGAATTAATAAGAGCAAATTAAAAAACTCTAAGTATAATGATTAAAGGGTTAACTAACTCATTATGTCTAGGCAAAAGATATAAAAATAAGTAATAAGAGCAATTAAGAGTTCATAGTTAAAATTTCTCTAGAGTTAGTTCATATCATAAAACACGGGTCATAACATCCAAAAAGGACATTACTGTGTAAACATATGTCCGAAAATAATGAAGAACGACTATAAATTCATAAATATCATAAATAAAACGAAAAAGATACAAATGGTTAAGAATAAGGTCTAACCGGATAAAAATTGGGGTAACAGAGTAGAAGTAGGGAACTAGACTTATTAGTTAATTTAGTTACTTATTAGTTAATTTAGTTACTTATTAGTTAATTTAGTTACTTACTAGCGTTATTATCACATAATGATCAGGTGAACCTAAGGTGAGCGAGGACTTCCCGATCGATTACTACAATTAGGGCAAATCTCTATAAATTCATGCTTGTTTGTGATTGTAGATAGTGGACTTAAATATTATTGTTAATTGATTATCGTCTAGGGTTTGGGAAACGCTTGTGTATGATCTTATGTGTAGAATTGTGAAATTATCTTAAGTATAGAGAATGCTTTGTTTGTTGCATAGTAGTATAGAAAGTGATTGTGTGTACTATTGGATGGTTACAGCATAATTTGAATTTAAGTATACTCGGCTTATAAAAAGAAACTGGAACATGCATTAACATGCATCGCATAAATATAATTCCGGCTGTTACATCACATGGAGGTAAAGCGAGGCTATTCGGGGGTTGTTATTATTCATTTATTGGTTCTATACGGTGCACTTATACAAAATGATCTTACCCTGGCCCGCGAGAACACTAGGCGTTAGAGGCGCCAACCACTTGGCTAAGGGTTGAGTTTAGAGGCCTCCATTTAGGGGTGAGTGTAGACTGCAGGGGCCCACTTATGATTATACTAGAACTTGGTTTTATGAAAATAAAAGATCTAGTTGATTTAAATACGAAGCGTAGAGTTCCGTAGTAAAGAAAGTTCTAGTATAATACCCGGATCTGATTGGTGCTATGTATACTCCAACCCTGACTTCGGAGGGTGTTAAATCCAAGTTACGTATATGAACTAGTTAAGTATAGGTATTGTTTGGCATTCTGTTTGATCATTCATTTATATGCGTGAATATAATGTACTTATAACTTGCTTGTAGTATGGCTGAGGGTTTTGCTCACTAAGCTTAGGCTTACACCCCGTTAGACTTTTGTTACAGGATAGCCTGTTCGTAGAGGCTGGCTGAGGGATGCCACAGGTTAGCTTGGGGACTTGGGTAGGAGCGAGCTATCCTATGTATTGAGAGAACAGTTAATGTAGATCTTTACTCATGTACTTTTATTTTCTTAGTATTGTAGACTTAAATGTACTATCTTACTGTATAATATAAGCTGTGTAGTTCAAAATTTATATAAATATGTTAATGTGATGATATCATGTGAATCTGTGTGTTCTTGGGAAACTAGTGGTTGTAGAGCCTTATATATTGTATGAAGAGTTCTTGATTGGAAGGGTAACCAATCAGGGGTTCTTTGTACAGTATACGGCATTTGCCACGACTAGGTCGTCCTCAGTTCGTAACAGGCAGGCTTTTCTTTAATTTCAATACTAAGTAGTTGAATCTCGACTCTACCAAATATTTAGGTCACAAATGCCAAAGTGGCAAGTGCATCAGCAAATTGATTATGAGTCATCAGTACATAATTGAAAGTGAATTTGTTTTAATTTCTTCATCAATTCAGTTAAGTGCCAATGATAAGATACTTATATGTCTAGGAGCTCAATTATCCATAAGACTTACCATAGCAAAATTGAATTGAAATGGGTCATCCGCCATCAAATAAGAGTAGCTAACGTGAAGCTACTCAAAGAATGTAACTCACTAACAAATACAACACGACTTGATACTTCACTTGATATTACGCACAAGTTGATGTCAAGGTCTACCTACTACTAATCTTGAGCTACTCAGCAAGATTAGATAAGAGTGTAAGGGGTATGGACTTGGAGAGGATTATCTAACAAGAGCAAAGTATTCTGTATTAAGATGTAAGTTATCTCCAACTTATAAGAGAAAAGGACTATTTATAGTAAGTCTCAAGGGAGCATCACAATTAAAGAAATTACAAGAAAGTATTTACAAAAAGGGGATTCTTGATACATACGAAAAGGGTAAAAAGGACAACAAATCAAAAATGGAAAAGTAGTTAAATGTCAGATGAGGTAGACAGCTGGTAGTGCAACATTGGTCTCATACGAATATTATCTAAGCACAACAAGGAAGAAGGGTCAAAATGTTGTAGCACTAAAGGGGCTAGAAAAAGAGATATCACAACCCAACAGTATCGTTGTTGCGGTAGGTCGTCGTGTACCGTATAAAGGTTTATTATCAATCTCCTTGCTAATCATAGGCCTTTCATACGACACACAAGGCTCCTTCAATCTACATTACCACTAGGCACATAGACAAATAATATAGAATAATTCAACTAAAATTACTTCTATGTTATAGATTAGCTAATTGTATGAGCTCATAAGACCCACACCATAAAAATATTACAAATAAATACAATTCATAACGGAACTGCATTAAATCTGTGTTATGAGCAAAAGCATAAAAGTATCTAAACGTCTATAAATCTATTACAAAATGTCCTCTCCGCTCTCTAATCTCTCCAACCCATCCCTATACGGGACTTACCACGAGCATGTCTTGGCCCGGATTAGTAAAGAGGTTTTCCTGCATCGACAAAAATCTGTAGGGGTGTAAGCTTAAGCTTAGTGAGATAAACACCCACGTCAGTGCCACATGACAGAAATTTATTAGATACACAATCATATGAATGCATGAACAATCAGTATACCAAACAACGCATGCAGTGACCTAGGAATTGCATACGACTCAGAATTACACCCCCTGAAGTTAAGGTTTGGAGATAATTAACTGACCCAAACCAAAATCTGGGTTCTAAACCTTGGGTTTTATTTCATTTGTACTATCATACTCATGTCAAAACAAAACTCTCTCTCTCTCTCTCTCTCTCTATATATATATATATATATATATATATGTATACTTCCTTTAGCAAAATCAAATCATATCTTTTAAAATCCCAAGTCTAACATTGTGGTGGCCCCTGCAGTCTATAAATACACGCCCTAAGCAGAAGTCACAAGACTCGGCTCCTCGCTAACGGTTGGCATTTCCTAATGCCTAGTAAGCCCATCAGCTTAGGACAAGGACTCAATATATATGATGACATAGCTAGTGCTCAATCTTACTGGAAACTTATATTCTTGTGAGTCCCTTTCCATCTTCTGCATAAAGCGGCAGTCAATGTTATCTGTATGCAATATGGGGAATGCGTGATTCATTTTGATTTCTCAATCGTATAAGTAATTAACTCGATTTTTAGGGTGATCAAACAATTTCATTCCATACATTCATGTGAATATATTAATACAAACAATTCCTATTATTATATATATAATTAACAAGTCATCACATTCATCCATAAATCCATACACATGCATCTCTCATATCCCACAAGCATCCAAATTTATATATATAAGTTTAGGTGCATCTATTCTATAAGTATAATCAAGTAAAAAGTTATTGGGAATTTACTCACTCTGCCATGTGTGTCAATCAAAGTAATCCAAAGGCAAGTTGTCTCCGTACACGATGTCCCCTGGGCATTGTAATAATATTTATAAGGGATTGAAATAAACTTAGGAAACTAAGTAAATTTTCCTTAAGTTATACTCTTGACTAGTTTTCGAAATTTTTCCCAATTATTGCAAAAAGTTCAATCGAGTATAACATTTTCGTTTTAAATCTGATTTTTATGATCTTATAGTCAATTTTCATCGCTTTCGAGTGTACTTTAATGTGGTGGGGCTAGATTTTCAAAATAAGGCATACAATTCTGTCCATGGGTCAGAACAGTAGCATTCCTCATGTGTTGCAGTGTTTTTGGGCCTTATATGGTAAATAGGCTTTTTGATAACTTGAGAAATCTTTTTGGCTTGGTCTTAAGATTTTATCCTAAGCTTAACATACTCCATACTCCTTGAGATTAGATTTACAACTATGATTTATATTCCTAAGGCTAACAATCACTTAATGGGCCCTTTAGTGGGCTTAAGTTGTCAAATGGGCTTATTTTTTGTTCAAACTAAAGTTAGTGACTTTAGTAGGCTTGTGGGGCCTTAGGTGGATTTTTTATGGGCTTCAAAACAACCTCTCTTGATACTTTAAGGTACTGGTCAGAATTTTATTGAAGGCCCAACTTAGAGTTCTAGGCTTGTTTTGAGAGTTTTAGGCTCAGTTTTGAGTTTTAAGCTTCTTTTTCATGATGATTCCAAGGGATTCTTGCGTGGTTTTTCAACTTGTTTCATCATTTCCTTAAGTTTAGGTGGTAGATTATGCACATAAACTACTTGTATTCAAATCTTAACTTAAGTTTTTTTCCATAAGATGATCCTTTAACTCATTCTCCACACAAAGAAATAAAAGATCTTATACTTAATACAACCTCCATATCATAGCTCATGTCATACAAAGTTTGTTTTTTCATAAAACTTTATGTGATGGATTTTTCCTTAACTTAAGTCTAGATTTGAGTATGTTTAACTTAATGGAAACAAAATCAACATCCAAATGACTATAGAACCCTCACATCCAGTATGCTCATCCTCCATTCAAGTTTTTGTTTCAAGACTTTCTCAACTTAAAATCTCCCATTTAAAGTGTTGAATAAGTGTCTTTACAAAATACCAACTTTACATGCTCATGCTTTAACTTCATGTAAAGGTTTCATGAGTTTGTTTCTTAAAATGGTCTTTATCATTATCACAACTTAAATCATACTTATATCTTTAAGAAATCAAAGTCTCTTAACATAAATACTAACCTACTAATCAAAAGAAATACTTACTCATCCTTAAAGCAAAATATGGTGGTTGTGCGCAAAGGTTTCACTTAAGCTCTTAACTTTGCTTTCTCATTTCCATCCTTTTAGAACCCGAATCATTTGGTCTTTTGGAATGGGGTTTATGGATGGTTCTAATGGTTCTAAAAGATCTTAGATGTTGAAAGAAAATAACACAAGAACAAGAAGAGAAGTTGCCATAAGTGAAGTTGGAAAAATGCAAGAAAAGTTGATTTTATGGGGTAAGGTGGTTTCTCCCTTTTATGTTTGTTTCAAATGAGAGAAAGATGAAGTGAAAATGAAATTGAAAGTGAGAGAAATAATGGAAAGAGTGGTAGGTTTAAATGGCGAGAGAATGAGTGTTTAAATGTCTTGAAAGTGTTGTCTTGTAGCTTACACAAAAGTCAACAATTGCAACTATTGATGATGTAAGCATTAAGGAGTGAATAGTGATGTGTAAGAGAAAGTGATTGATGGTTGAAAGATAAGAGCATGGCCCCCCTTTCTTCCTTGTTTAAATCTGCCATTTAAAGTCTTTGGGCCATGGAGTGGTCTTGTCTCATTTATTAAAATTATGCTTATGAAATCTTGTGAAAAATTGTCCATATGTAGTATAAGTAAAGGAGTGATAAGGAAATTGTCTCATCACTTGATTTTGATAAGTTATCAATTGATAAATGATTCCAAATCTCAATTGATATGTTATCTAAGGTGATTGGTTGGTCTACTTATTTATGTGTAAAGCTTATACATGAAGATAAGGGCATGGCCTTATAGGAAATTGTTTTAGGGTTTTCATTTTGCATTGTTTCGTAATTTATAATTCGATTCCTATAAAATTGTGAAATTTTCTAAAGTTGAATGAAATTATTCAAATTAAATTATTGATTAATTACTTAGGGTTAAAATTCCTTGATTATTTTAGGGTTTAGGGTTTTAAGTGACTTTAGAGCTTGTAGTTTTTCAAGCTCAAGTTTTATCGATAATTGGTTTTTGGATTGGAAAAATTTAATTCGTTTCTAAATATAAACTTAAGTTTTTGGTTTAGTTGATCCTTGGGAACGTTCAGAAACTACTCTTAATCAGGTCTTAGAACTACTAAAAGTAGGATTTACACCAAGTGTCTTTGGATTTCCTTAATGCTCATAGAGGTTACGCAATACCTCTTCCCATCCTTTTGAATACTATTAGTGTTAAGGAAGTCATCATGGATCACTTTCCATTCATACTCCCATGGTCATCTAAGTATTAAATTTGTAGCATTCATTGGAAACACATCGAAGTCAATCTCATCCTCATATTGACCTACCTTGAATGCAATCCGAGCTTGCTTATGCACATAGACCATATTCTTGTCATTAAACCAATTCAATCCATAAGGTTAGGGGTGCGAGTAGGTCGGCAATTTTATCTTTTCTACTAACTCGGCATAAACAATATTGGTACAATTACCTCCATCAACAATTAGGGAATAGGTCTTCCCATTCACTAAGCACTGCATATGAAATAAATTTTCCCTTTGTTCGGGATCTACCTTTAGGTCAGCTTATGTTGCATAGCTAAGAGTTTATCCTTCTTCTATCAACTGGTTTTCCAAACTCTTGTCACTTTGACTCTCGATTTAAGCCTTGAGCCCTTCGCCCTTCAAGACCATGACCCTCTTAGTCAATCATTGGAATATAATGGGTCCGTAGCCTAAGCATTTTACATCTTGAGCCTTATTGCTGGGTACCTTTTCTTTCTAAGTAATCTTCTTCTTGGCATAGATAGGTCAACAAGGGTCACCTCTCTCCATCTTGTTCTCTGGCCCTTTTCTCTTAACATACCTCTCAAGCTCAAGGCTGCCTTGTTGAGGTCAACTACTCAGCCTCTAATGCCTCCTTCTCCTCTGTCTTTTTACTCTTAATTCCAAATTAATTAGCTCATCCAAAGAGTTGAACAGCTAGGATTCAACTATGTAAGGACTATCATCTTGAAGTCCACTTAGGAACTTAGCAATGTTGTGGTCTTGTGGCTCAGCAATCTCATATCTTGTCATCAAGGTTTCAAACTCTTACAAATACTCTCCAACAGTATTTTGACCTTGTCTCAGGTGCTGGAATGCATGGAATATCTCTTGCTTGAAGTAAGGCAGCACAAAGTGCTGCTTCATCAATTGTTTCATAAGCCTCTAAGTTCTAATCAGCTCCTTTCATTCAGCATCTTACTTGGTAACTAACTTATCCCACTAAAGGCTTGCATACTCAATAAGGGATAATGAAACTAGGTTGACCTTTATTCAATCATCATACTCGTAGTACGTGAATAACTTATTAACTCAAGAACCAAGTTAAGGAACTCTTTAAGTCGGTTACTTCTACTAATGGTCGGCAACTTAAGCTTTTTATTGTCAAGTCCTCAGCCAGGTGCTTAGTGTTCATCCCTTACATTCCAAGCTGGTTAGTTCACCTTAGATTGGCCACTTCTGTTAGAGCTCTACTCGACCATATCCCTTCTTGGCTTTAGCTCTCTTCTTCGGGCTCCATAATTTGCTTCGAATTCAATACTCCTTTTGTTTCTTCATCTCGGCTCGAGTCAGTTTTCTTTCCTTCTCGACTCAATAACTCTCCTCGGCTATCACTCATTATTCTTAGGTTCATTAGAACCACTTCTACTGGCAGGTGTTTGTTCCCTTCTTTCTTCTCAGCTATTATGTCTACAGCCTCTAACTATTCTAATGAGTTCTTGGATAGAGCCAGTGAGATTCTGAATCTAATATTCCAAGTTATCAACATGTCGTCTCAAACTTCTATAAGGATTATCACCAGTGTTGTTGACACTATCCTCCAACATTCTTGTTCGAATAGTAATTTCTAAAAATTGAACAAACAACAAAACATAATTACAGTAGGCCAGAAGCAACTACTACTCCTCTTCTGCAACTACCACTACTGGCAATTACTTCCACAACAACTAGAATCAACTACTAAAACTAATGTTAATAGACTAATTGCCGCACAATACCATGACTACTAAAACATGAACAATACACTAACTATATAACAATGATTATCAGAAATGTTCAAACCATGAATCAACTTTGAGGAACATTAGCACACATGTTTCCTTAAAGCTTTAATACCAATATGATATAGGCCAAGGGCAGTGGATTTCAAATACCTAAAAGGGGTTAAATGAGTATGATGGATAGGAAGTGAAAAGGTTGGTTTCGACGGTGAATGTGATTGGATATTATACACTAAGATACAAACACTATTGGAGGTTTAAGCTCAATATAGGGTTTGATACAACTCATGAGCACTAAATGTCGCTTAGGATTCAAATGAGGGTTAGTTACAACTCACTAACTGATTTAAATGACAGGGTTCACAACAATCATAGGGTCAAGATCAAAAAGATCACAGGAAAGATTAAAAAGTTTGATCTACACTTGATAATCCGGCAATGCTAGCTCAAGAGTAGCCTTACTCAAAAAGGGAAAGATTTCAAAACGCAGGAATATACTTTCTATCTATTGATGTCTATCTCTAATGTTTATTGATGTTACTATTAATAGCAAGTCTTAAACCCTAATAGTAAAACTATAAATAATGTACAAAGCCTTAAACCCTAAGGAATTAGGTACATAAATAAAATAAAGGAAAACATGTACAAGAATACAAAACTGTGTGTTTTACAAGGGAAGTCAGCATACAGTCACTCGGTATGTCTTGAAAGTAGTAGTATCATTAGCGGATGGGGTCAGTAGTTAGATGTAGTCGAAGACTGATTCCTATCATACCAAATCCAGAACTTGGGTTATATTCGACTAATTGATATGATTAATAAGTTATTAGGCTCAATATAGTAAGTTAAAGTCATGGTATAAGCCTTAGTACGTTAATTAAGGTTAAATTATGCTAAAAGCCCATAGAACAAGGTTCGACCCAACTTAAACATATAGGACTAGCAACTAAAGTGAATAACTAGAACTCAACTAGAAAGTTTAATAAAGCCACTAAATAATTAAAAGAGGCCTTAATAGGCTTCAGCATAGTTTAAGCCTATAATTGGTTAGAAAGACTAGTTTAAGCCTTAAAATGATGAGAGTTAAACTTAGACTTAAATTTAATTGGCCTAACTAATTTAATAACCTTAAATAAAGATTAAAATCCCAACTAATAGATATATGAAGCTAGAATAAGGTCCTAAACACTTAAGCACCTGTCTAAATTAAAAAATTGTCTTTATAAACAGAGCAAAATAAAAAATTCAAATCTAACCCCTATTCAAACAAATGTTTGTTGCTCCTTACTCCTTAAACAGACCTCATCATGTGAAAGTACATCCAAAATCCAATGAAATTAACTATAAGCTCACAAAAATCGTACTTAAAACAAGAAAGATATCATAAAAACAAGTTTTAACCATAACTGAGAATAATATAGCGAAATTATTCTAGACATATTGTATCATCATTATTTTATTATCAAGTGACTTTAGAATCAATTCTAAGAACACTTAAGGATTTCTATAGTTATAAGTATCGTGACTAAGTGAGTACTCCCAATAATTCTATACTTATTTGTATAAGTAATTAGTTGCACAATTAATCAAAGATAACTAAATTGATTGATTATGGCATACAGATTGGTGCATATGTTCGACTCTTGTTTAAATGTTGTGCCAATATATGCTATTTATAAGAGAATGAAATGCATGCTATATTATTAAATGTTAGCTATCGTAAATGTTTATGAACTGCTTGATCACTCAATTGAATTGGACCTAATTATATTTAGTTTAATTAATTAAAATGGACATGCATGACTATGACATTGCACCTATTTTCCAACCATCACCTCACATAGAGGTAATGAGGAGTGCCCTAACTTAGCCTATGAGCTTACTAGGTGCTTAGAGACACCAACCATACAGCTAAGGGTTATATCTAGAGGCTTCCTTTATAGAGTATAAGTATAGACTATGGGGTCTCCCTTACTGCTAAACCTAGGGCTTTAGTTTTTGTTAGATTTTGGAAATGATAATTTATTTTTATGAAATGTGGAAATTTTAAATTGGTTAAGAGCCCAAGTGTTAGAACTCGATTGTGATGGGTGTTGAAGAACTCTAATTGTAAACCTTACGAGTTTTCAGTAATCGAAAGTGGAGTCAAATAAGGGAGTCATTGAGTAATCCCTATAACCACTTAAACATAAAAATAAAAATCCTAAATAGAAAGAATCAAACCTTAAACATTAATTTAAAACCCTAGTAAAAGTAAGACCTTAAGACCCTAACTATATACGTAAAACCCTAATACTTGAGAAACCTAGAATGATAACATAAACCTAAAAAGATTGCTAAACCCAAATTGTATAACCAAAAAACCTTAATGGGACAAAGAAACCCTAATCATATGGTTAGATTAATCATCAAAAATAATTGAATTAACTAATCACCTAAAGCTCTAAGTTCCAAGCATAAATGTGATCCCATAACTTTAAATGGACACCAAAACCTAAGTATATGTATATAACACTTGGACTAATTAAAGTGAAGCAACAAAACATGACAAAAACCCTAAACTTGCCAAAATTACACTTAACTAACTTAATTATACTTAACTACCATTAATTACCTAAGTAAACCTTAATCCATAACTAACCTTCATTACATCTTAATTAACAATAAGTCAAATACAATTAAGGACTAAAATATAAAGAAATAAAGGGCATAAAAAATATCATGTACTTTAAGGGGACAAGATCATTCCCCAATTGGCAATAAAGCAAATAAGTACATGGTCCCCAAAAGAGCTATGTCCTTGACTACCCAAAACATATATAAATTGTCCCCTCTTTCTCTCCCTTGTACACTAACCATATTCCTTCACCCCCACCCTCATCCTCATTTCATTTCATTTTCCTCACAAATCACTCTTGAAATGCTATCTAAAAACCACTCTCAAACTTCACTTCAAAAACAACTGCACCAACCACCACTATACATTTCATTGCTACATCCTATAACTCCATTATAAAATCCACTACTACAAGGAGCGACACCATACCCATACACCATCCTTCATTGCCGATCAACCCTCAAGCCCATTTCATACCTCGAAGTCGTCAACCCATCTTAGAAAAGAAGGGCAACATTCCTAACTCTATTAAGTAACTAAACTTAGTTTTTCATTATTTTTCCTTAGGTTTCATGTTGGTATCTTGCACCCTAAACACTCACCCCTTTATGTATAGCTATGTTTGAAAAGTTTAGGGTGTTTTAGTGAAGAGCAAACAAGATTAATGAAAGAAAAATACCCTTTAGTTAGAGTTTTAACGTTAACATGTAAGGTAGTTTAGAGTCTTGTTAGTTTTAGGGCTAAATCACTAAGAAAAGTACTAAACCCCCATTTCCTTTAGAATACCACCCTTCCTCTCCCTTATCCCTCGCTTCATTTCTCATCATCATATTATGTTATAATAATGGCCATAAGTAAGGGGAAATGTAGTTTTGATTAAGGAAAATGCCCTAAAACAAGTGTTATAAGAGGAAAAGAATAAAAACCCTAGGAGCCCTAAGTGGGCCACCACTTTCATGATGGTTTTAAATTTGTAATTTTTTATTTATTAACTTAATGACAAGATTATTTAGTGCTAAGTATAATTTAAGACTTAATTAACCAAATCAAGTAAGATAATGATGGGTTAAAGTCCTAAACTAGCTTAGTTAGTGCTTAGGGACTTAAAAATAGAGTTAATGGCCATCATAGTAAACAAGACTAGATCTGTAACCTTCAATAAAATGGACCAAACTTAAGGCTAGATAGTGGGCTTAAGCCTATAAGGATAGTTAGGATTGGGTTTAAGGCCCTAATTGCAAAATGGAGTTAATGGCCATCATAGTAAACAAGACCAGATCTATAACCTTCAATAAAATGGACTAAACTTGAGGCCAAATAGTAGGCTTAAGCCCAAAAAGATAGGTAAGATTGGGTTTAAGGCCTTAAATTGCAAAATGGAGTTAATGGCCATCATAGTAAATAAGACTAGATTTGTAACCTTCAATAAAATGGACCAAACTTGAGGCCAACTAGTAGGCTTAGGCCCAAGAAGATAGGTAAGATTAGGTTTAAGGCCTTAAATTGCAAAATGAGCCTAAAAAGTCTTAAAAGACCCAAGATTAAGGCGCAATAGTTAGTTAACCAAATCTAGACCGTATAAGCCCTACGAAATTTCAATAACCAAAAGCTTAATCAGATGAAGGAGTCTTTGGATAGTCCCTAAAACTACCCAAATGTAATAATAAAGCTTAGGTATAGAAATCAAACCTTAAGTATTTAACCAAATACTCTAACTAAAGTAAACCCTAAAAACCTAACTAAACGAACGAGAACCCTAATACTTAACAAACCCTAGAATAATATTGAACCCCTAAAATGATCATCTAACACTAATTAAGTGATCAAATACCTTAATACCATAAATAAACACTATTAGTACGGTTGAATCGATCAATACAAGTGATCAATAACACTAAATGATTGAAAATCTAACTTTCGAGCCCATATGTGGATCGAATTAGTATAAATGAACAAAAAACCCTAAGTACATGCGTAGGGCATAGGTTAGCTAAAGTATAGTATCAAAGTTCAACAAAACCTAAACGTATCCTAAGTGCACTTAATTAGCTAAGTCATGCCTAATTACCATAAATTACCCTAATCAAACCTTAATCCTTAATTAACCCCATTACATCTTAATTAGCTACAAGTTAAACATGATTAAGGGCTAAAAGATAAACCCTTAATCACCTGAAAATATCTTGTACTCTAAGGGAACAAGATCATACCCCATTTGGCAAAAAGCATAATAGTACATGGTCTCCATTTTTGTACCTTGTCTTTGATTTTCCTAAACAATCAAAGCTTGTCCCCTTCACCCTCTCTCCTTTCCATGATAGACCATCCCTTTCCCCTCCCTCATTTTTTTTTCTCAAACCTTAAACACTCTCAAACCCTCTCAAAAATCCGAACACCCAAACTTCCACCCTTCTTCTTTTCCTTCGACCACCCCATCTATTATACCACCGGCCACCATAACCCTTCAACACACTTACACCCTCTTATATACGCAAAAGCTCATGGCACTTAACCACAAAGGAAAGCCTTCTACACCTTGCTCCGGTGAGTGCTTAAGCTAGGTTTTCCTTAGATTTCTTATAAGATAATGTTAGGAACTAATACTTTTCTTTGTTGAAACTCACTTTATAGCAACTCCCTAGAAGTTCTAAGGTGCTATAAGAAGGGCACATAAAGGTTAGTGTAAGAAAAACCACTTTCAATAGAAGACATAACATAAATAGAGTAAGTAGTGTAAAGTAATGTTAGTTTGAGTAATAAATCATCAAGTAGGATGATAAAACCCCTATTCCCCATGCATGCCACCCCTTATGTATTCTCTTACAATATTTCCACACACTTTTATGTAGTGACTATGAATTTAGATTAGTAGAAACATAGGCTATTTGATTAGAAACATCATAAAAATCAAGTATTGCATGAAAATGGAGGATTTAACCCTAGGAACAACTCTTGTCCGCCACTTTCATGAACCCACCAGATTTTAAATTTTTTCTTAATTAGCTTAATGACATGTTTATTTAGTGTTAAGCATGATTTAGGACTTAATTAATTAAGTTAAGTAGGTTAAAGTATGGTTAGGGCCCTAAACTAGCTTATTAGTGATTATAGGCTTAAGAATGGTATTAATAACCCCAAAGTCCATAATGTCTAGATATGCAAATATATTAAAAATTACCTTAAATAATGATCTAAACACAAAAAGCCTAAAAAAACTAACTTTAGAGCTCATGTAGCTAGGTAATTAGAACTGAACCCTAGGATAAAAAGGCTTGGGAAGAGTTATTTAAGAGGTTTAATAAACCCAAAGGCCCATCCAAGATACTCCCCATAGGCCCCTTAGTAATTTAGAGCCCTAAACTTAGTAAAAAGGCTCATTTGGATCTATAAGAGTATCACCAAGGCCTACTTTAAAATTTTAAAGTGTTGGGTAGAAAAAGCTCATTTAAAATACTAAGAAAAAGGCCCAAAATTATTAAATATAAAGTCCAAAGTCATAAACCAAGCCCGAGGCTTAAAACTAGGCCCAAATCTTAAATTGACCCAACTTCCCATTTGGGTCTATGACCTTATAAAGCCCAAACCAAAAACTTACTCACCTAGAAACTTAAAACAAAAAAAAAAAAAAAAACTTGACCAAATGAAAGAACATTTGTAAATGATGAAAATGACTATAAGATCACAGAAAACGAAGTTAAAACAAAGAAGATATGCCTGAATTACGAAAACAACTAACTCTAGGTTAGTAAGCAATAAGCCTAGTTAACTAATGCAAATAGACTACTCATAAACTTTAAATTATCTTCTTCAAAGGATGAGGATTTTGACTTAGACATGGTAGAGGATCATTAGGACTATTGAGCATCATAGCCAGGTAAGTATATTGTCCCCTACTTTGTTTATTTGTGCTTATAGTTAGCAAAATACTTAATTATATCCAATAACTAAAATTGTTGCATGTTAGGGAAAAAAGGAATTTGTATATGCTTGATATGATTGACCTTGCTTCCAAATTACCTTAAGTTGATATGAATATTATATGCTTACTGCATTAGAACTTATGATCTTGGAGTGTCTATATATAATTGGTTGGTTACCCACGAATCCGAACTAATAAATATCCGATCTTAATTAAATCAGACATGCATTGTATCTTATAACATAACACTAAGGGCCTTAGTATCGCGTAGTATAATGAAGGATCATGCTTAAATGGATCCATACTGTGCTTTGTATATTGAAAATTGTTATTATATGATGTATTTTGTACGACATATTCCTACCTCGACCTTTGGGAAATATTTGGCTCCAAGGAGTGCCATCTTTTACTTAAGTTCATGCCATGTCTACTATTGAGGGTGATTTTGATATCAACAGACTTCAAATTGGACGTGGATACCTAGATCCTAACATACCAAAATACATCCTAACTCAAGCAATGGTGGGTGTTGAAACAATGTTGTATAAAGTTACCAACTAACTATATATAATGTTGCATTACATATGATTGACCATGCATTTATACGCTTATTTAATAACTTATTTAATATTGCTTATTGTAAAGTAGGAAGGTTACTCACTAAATAGTTAGGCTTACCTCCATATAGTTTATTGTTGTAGAAGGATTTATGGCTAAAGTTGGGCTATAGGATCCTCGAAGTCAGTAGTACCAATAACTTGGGATTATGGGGTATAAAGAAGTTGAGAGATCGAGTGAACCCTTTGTTTATTATTAGACTCTCTTTATTCTCCATTATTAAGTATTTTTAGCTTGTTGAGTAACTTAGACTACTTATAATGATTTATCGCGGTACTGTATTACTAATTGAAGGGAAACTTGATATCCCTCTTATCTATGATATGCTAGTAGTAAATTAGATAGTATAACTTTAATTTATATGCCCTACTATTGCTTAATGCTAGTTACTAAGAGAAGGTTTTAGTTGTGAAATGCCTCATGTAGTACACCAAAGGCCCTTCATAAAGGAAGGCACTTAATCTCAAATCTTCACATATTATATGGTAGTACTGCAATACTCAACCTACCCTTCGGGTTATGACAGACCCAACCTTGAAAAACTCATAAGAAGAAATACAAGTGTCCTATCTAAGACATCTGCTATAGGCCCTTTAGTAAGTTAATGCCTTAAACTAAGGAAAAGAGCTTGTTTGGGCCCATAAGAGCCATAACAATTCCAAAGTTGTAAACTAAAGGTTTAGACAAAAAAAATACTTAAAATAGTTTTAAAAAAAGCCCAAAATATTAAGTGCAAGGGCCAATATAAAAAACTAAGCCAAAAGCCTAAAACTAAACATGTTGTTAGTGGATTTTGGTAATTAGAATTATCCTACAAAGAAAGGAAAAGCATTTTGTATCAGGGCTAGTTTGGTGTAGCCACTCCGATGCCTAAGTTAGTAAATGTGAATAAGGATAGTTGAGAGTAGTGAAGAGTTATTCGAGAGCTGTTATAATGTTTCTTTCTCATATTTATAAGTAAATGTCGTATCTGAAGTAGCAGTTATTGAAATGATTAACATAATATGTATAAGCCTCTTGATTTGACATATTTTGAAAATGTAAGGAGAATGGTTAGTTATGTAATATAATCATGTTAGGTGATAACTATTTACACCACTTTACTCAATTTAAATCAGATGTTAGTCCACATTACTTTACATCAGCTAAGAATTAAGTTACCCATCATGTTGATGTTACTCAACACAGCCTGGAATAGAGTCTCTCATTATGTAGGTAGCTAAGTAGCTAAGTGATAGAAGTTTGACTATCAACAAGGCCTAATCCCTAAGGTGATCAAATCTACATCATGGGTTAATGAACTAATTGAGCCCAAACCAAAGCTATATGAATCCAAACTCCCAAAAATGACCCTACCAAATGAAAGAACACTAAAAAAAGATGGAAAACAACTATAAGACCATTAAAAATGGACTTAAAACAAAGTTATTGCTAAAATACGAAAGTAGATAAGACAAAAAAGAGTAGATAATTATTATAAATTAAATACTTACATGCCTTAATCATATTAACCAGGTGATCCAGAACTTAATATTGACATAGTCAAGGACTATTAGGACTATTAGACTTTCTAGTTAAGTGAGTGTACCCACCCTTGTCTTATCTTGCTTATATTTGTAGTGTAGAGTGCCATTTAACTACATGAATGTATGAATTGATTATATCTACGGTCAAGGTTATATGTATGTGCTAGAATTGGTTATACTTTCTTGTTAAGATAATAATATATCAAAACCAAGAATTTGTTGCTACATTAGTAAACAAGGATTTTAGAGTGTCTGCTATATATTTGGTTGGTTGCCCTTAAACTAAACTAATAATTATTTAACTCTAATAAAAACTTTCCATGCATTGCACATTTATACATTATATATATATATATATATATATATATATATAAGGGTATTAGCATTACATAGTGGAGTGGGAGATCATGCATGTTGGATTCATTTTGATATATGTGTTATTGTTATTAACATACAATGACCTAATACAATATGTTCTTACCTCAATCTTCAGGATCTACTTGGCTTCGAGGAGTATTACTCTTTACCTGAGACTGAATCGTATCCACTACTTTGGGTCTACTAAGAGAAGATGATATTTTCTTAAATAATATACATAGAGACCTGGGTCCTAACATGTCTAAATACTTCCAAACTTGGGTAATGGTAGGCGTAAAACCCTGCTTGATACAGTCGCTAGTAGGCTATGTATGATGTTTGCATCTCATATGCTTAATTACGTTACATATGCGTATCTAATTAACTTACTTGTTGGTAAGATAGGAAGGTTACTCACTAAGTAGTTATAACTTACCCTCTTATAGTTTGTTGTTGCAACAGGATCTTTGGTTGGTGTTGTGTTATGGGATCCTTAAGGTTACTACTATTAACATGGGGATTGTTAGTGAGATGAAGAGAGCAAGAGTAGTCACTTACATGATATTTGGACTTTCTAAACTTATCTATATCTTTTAGTATTTTAAGTAGCATAAACTATTAGTTTCATTTTTTTTTTTGTTCTGTAAGATTTAATCAGGGAACATTAAACCTCATTAGTTTATTTTAGACCTATTTATGATGATTTAACTTATAATGCTTTGTTATTTGCTTGATATGAGTCTCTAAGTGGTAGTCAAGATTAAGTTGACGCCTTATGCAGTGCATTGAAGATTCTTAAACAAAAGTGGCCCTCAATCTCAAATCTTCCCATAGTATACGGTGTTACTACTACAACATGATTGACACTTCACGTCGTGACACCAAAATTAACTTTAGAGGGTAGAAATCTAAGTTATATCCAGCATTATTCAACTAGATGCATTGTTTAGCATACTACTTGTTCAAGCATTCATGTGATTGTTTAATAATTACTCAATAACTTGCTTGCCAGTATAGTAGAATGGATATCTCACTAAGCTTATGCAACTTACTCCCTAATAGCTTATTTTGCATGTCTACTTAAGTAGGGACTGAGATAAGGTTCGATTGTAAAGTGCAAATCCAAGAGATGTAAGAGAAAGTTAGATTTAGCTAAGGAAATCTATAGTTAGAACAAGAACAGCCTATGTAGTAGGTATTTATATGTTAAGTTCCGTATCATTTAGTAATTGTTATAATTTATAAAATTGGTTTACCCTATCTTATTATCTAGTAAGCCTATTGATTCTCTATGATTTTAATAGACTGTGGATTTTTGGTTGTTCATAATTATTTACGGATGATATACTTATATAATTAAAATGTGAATAGCAATTAATTGAGTAGAGTCATGCAACTTATGACTTGTAAGGTGGTTTTCATATCATGGTGCATATGTGATATGAAAATCTTAAGTAATCATTCTACGCCCCCTTTTAGGGCATTATACCAAAGTTAAACTAAACTTATCCTTATCATGCTTAACTTTAATTTAAGCTTTCAAATCCATGCCCAAATTGTTTAAAAATGACCCCAGATTTTTATATAGCCCAAAATATACATACTAAATATTTTCAACATAGTATTTAATTTAATAAATTCTAAGTCTTTACTTTTAAATAGTCCAGTTACTTTCTATCACGACCTGAAGAGTTGCCTAGTTGTGGCAATTGTCATATATTGTAAAAAGAATCATAGGTTTAATCCCCTTTTAATCAACAACTCTTCATGTGACATACAAAGCTACTACTACAACTGCTTACCCAAGAGTTATGCAAGTGCAAATAATATCACAACATAGTTATGTTGACATGAGTTTCATAAGATAACTACAATATATATTAACAAATACACTAAGTTTTAAGTATACTATTGTATGGACTAGTAGATATACTAGATAAAACATAATATCAGATAATAAGTCTCTATTTGAAAGTTTGCTACAGTAATAGTAATACTCTCTCAACTCTCTACTTAAGCTTATTCAATCCCATAAACTTCCTACTGACTTTAGGCATGCCTTGACTAGGTTTAATGAAGAGATCTTCTTGCAAAAGCAATCTATAGAGGTATAAGCTAGAAAGCTTAATGAACTATCCTTCAACCATACAATAAACAAGTTATTCAATAGTTAATTTCCAAACATATAAATACATGAACACACTAAATGTTATATAAATACATGCAGGTGACCAGATACTACATGTAACTTAGATTTAATACCTTTCAAAGTTAGGATTGAAGTATATATGGCATCAATCAGATCCGGTTATCATACCTGAACTTTTACAACTATGAAACTTTACATTTCGTATTCAAAATTAAAAAGTTATATCCATTTTAAATTTTAAATAAAACTAAGTTTCAAGTATAATTGTGAGTAGACTCCCCGTAAGCTAAGGTAAGATCATGTTGTACAAGTGCACCATGCTGAATACTTTATTCATAATTGTACAATCAACCCCTACATGGCCTCTTGCTACCCCGTGTGATGTGACGGTCGAAATTATTAGAATGTGATGCATGATTATGCATGACTCAGTTTAATTTAATCAAGCCAGATATAGTTAAGTCCAATCGTTATGTGATTAGCTACTATTACAAATAATCAATTCTCTACTAATAACTATAATGTAGTAACCAATTCAATTTCATAAATTAAAGTATTTTCACGCAATATACAATCATCAATCACATGAATACCCCAAACTTTACACATCAAGTCATTTATCAATAAAATTAAAAATTCACTAATTATAAACACAAACATGTATGGAATCACTAAGAATACTCACTCGACCATAATAATAGTTAAGGATCCTAATAATTTACTGATAAATCGGTATTCGTATTAGGATTACTCGATATTTAGGAAATACGAAAACTAATAAGTATTTGAATGTAATAATTAAACTGTTCATATATTTAGTACTAACCACCTAAATTAGCTATCTATTCATATAAAATCCCTGGTTTTAAATTTTTTATCAATTGTATGTAACTTTTTTCACTTTAATTTCAATTTTTATGAATTTATAGTTGATTTTTATCATTTTAAGACGTACTTTTACATAACGGAATCCATTTTGGATGATGTAACCCACTTTTTCATTATGGACTAAAAATGTTACAAATTTTATTATTTAGACTTAAATATTTATAAATTATTATTTTAATCTTTTCTTTATAGGTTTATGATTTTATTAATTTCTAAATTTTATATATTTTTTAATTTTATTATTTTTAAGTCTATTTTATAATAGAATAATTAATTAATTTAATTTTAATTACAAAGTGCCGACATGGCAACTCATGGGTGTTCCACATGTTGTTTTATGGATTTTTCAATTTTTTCCTATTTTGTAACTTTACTTAATATTTATACATATATATCTATCATTAAAATTTTATAAATTGTGAAAATTTATCTATTTCTCTCTTGAAAGCTCACAGCATAAATATATATATATATTATATTACTTTATTTAATATTTGGTATTTTAGTATATTTATATATATACTATTTAGGAATATACATGTACTTATACTATACTATACTACTAGTATAAATATTTTTATATGTATACAAACACTTGTATAATTATGTTTTCTTATCTTATTTATACATATGTACTTATGTAAATTTACAATATAAACCTAAATATGTTATATACTATACGTATGTATATGTACTATACATATATGTAATCGGATGCATATACATATGTACATATATATAAAGATAATGAAAATAAATCAATATGCATATTATATGCACATATATAATATGTACACATATACACATATCTCTTTATACATATATGAACACATATATGCACATAAGAAAATACTATCTTCACATATCTTTCAATACATGTACAAGTAATTTTACTACAAAAATAAGAAATACATATAAACCTTACTATACGCTACTAAGGTGCATAAAATTCTATGGAATATATGTATAATAAAATATACACATATCCCATATTTATAAAGAAAATAACTAAATACACTTAACATATTACTTGGTTATATTTTGTCTTCTTCAAATCAAATACCCTCATTGATCTTCTCGTCCTTCATATGAAGATAATAGATATAGATGATAAGATATATAATTGAGGGATAGTGGATTATGTGTAAAAGTTTCAAGAAAATGAAAGGGAAAGAAGTAGGAGGAGTTTCGGTGGATGTAAGCAAAATGTATGTTTTATTGAGAGTTTGATTTTGTGAAGAAAAGAAATGAAACATGTTAAATAATTAAGGATGTATAGCCAACCAAAAAGAAACAAAATAGAAGAAGAAAAGAAATGGATAAAGAAGATAAGATGATAATTAATGGATTTGACTTGTAGTTTATCTATTACTTTTGTTCTATCTTCTTTATGAGCACATGTAGGAAAAAAAAAATCTACAAGTGGTAGTAGAAATCAATTCTAGAAGAAACAATGTGGAAGTGAGAAAAGAAAAAAGAGGAAAAAGGAAAAAGGAAAAATTAATAATTATTACATTAACTTTTCTAAATATAAAATTATAGAATTACCAATAATTACAAAATAATATTCATAATTTTATAAATTTTGTTAATTATGTTGTCCTTCATTATGTTTATAAGATTTAAGAGTTATCTCAACTTATTCATTAACAATTTTACGTTATTACACATGTTAGTCAATAATTGTAACCAATTACAATTTTATTACTATTAAGACAAATTTATTTATTTTATAAGCTTAGGGCTATAGTTTTGGAGTTTTTGTCATGTTCGAGTTCGAGTACGAGTTCCATTTCTAGTATTTATGTATATATAGGGTATAGGATTTTTGTACACAATTAAAGTTTCAATCAATATTCTAGGGTTTTTCTTACTTATAATATATTCAAATTTATAATTTAATAAAATTTTTAACTTATTTAGCCTTATTTACAAATGAAGTTATTTAGGGCACTTAGGTCTAATTTAGGATTTAAACCAAAACTTTACATAGTTTACACTTTCAGATTTTACATTGGACAAATATCCACTTCATGAGCTCAAATACTTTTTATAATGAAGCCTAATTTTTTAAAGACTCTAAATTTACTAAATTGCATGTGTGTTTTTTATTATTATCTAATCCAACCCTAAATGACTCACTAACTTAACTCAAATGCTATTGAAACTTTTCCTTTTTTCAATTTTCCTTTTTTCTTTATTTTCCTATAAATTTCTCATAAAAATAAAATCAAATTGAAAATAAATGGTGATAAAAATGGGGTGTCTACAAGTTCTAAGTGACTAATTCAATCTCAATTGTAACATTGGACCATAGGGATTCTTATTACCAACTAATCAAAATTGCGTCTCTTATCTAATTCCTAATCTTAAGGCCCTCTCTACTTGATTTGCTTCAAAATAAAACATTACAAAATCACATGACACTCTTAAATCCTACTATTAGGTTACCCTAATCTAAGAAAACCGAACTACTAAACGTTTTAGTTAACTAGTTTTGTTTAATTATACTTGTTAGATGTATTACATGATCTCGCAAACTCTAGTAGTAATTCAATCACTGGTATATTGAATTAAAGAGGACATTAAACATAATATAACCGAATCATGATATACAAATATCATATATTGAATTTCATTACTAATAATAAAAATTCATCTTAGAACGCAAGGTTATGTAACGATTTACTAAGAAATTTTAAATAAAAACACAATAATAAAGTAAAAGAAAAGAATAAAGGAACCCTTATCATTCTTTACCATACTAACTGTAATGCCCAAAAAGGGGTCTAGTAAGATTACCTAAGATTTTTATATCACATGTTCACTTACGGTACGAAAATCGCCCTACAAGTTAGTGGTTACAAGACTTTACTTATTTAATTGCTATTCACATTTTTATTATATAACTACATTGTCCATAAATAACTATGGACACTCAATAATCTACAGTCCACTAAAACCACAGAGACTCGGTACCCTCTACTAGATAATAAAATGGGTATACCAAATTTATAAATTACAACAACTACTAAATTATATAGAACTTTAACATATAAATACTTCTTACATAGGGTGTTCTTGTGCTAACTATAGGACTCCCCAGCTAAATCTAACTTTCTCTTACATCTTTTGGATTTGCAGTCTACACTCAAACCTTATCCTAGTCCCAACTTAAGTAGACTTGAAAAATAGACTGCTAGGGCAAGCAAGTTATCAAGAAATTATTATTAATAATCATATGCATGCATGAACAAACAATGTGCCGAACAATGCATACAGTTGACTAGTGCTACATACAACTCGAATTTATGCCTTCAAAAGTCAAGGTTGAAGATTTATTGGCACTAATTGCAACTGGGTTCCAATACCTAGGCTCTTAACAAATTTATAATTTGACATTTCATAAAAAGAGTTTTCATTTCCAAGATATAGCGAAAACTGAAGCCTTAAGTCTGGCGATGAGGTAGCTCCCACAACCCACACTCATATACTATCATAGTTAAACCAATATCACTTATGCTTTAGATCTGGTACTAAGACGACCCTAAGAGGGGTCTAGTAGTATTGCCTAAAATTTCCATATCATGTGTGCACCCATGATAAGAAAATCGCCTTGCAAGTTAGAGATTGCAAGACTCTAAATAGTTATTTGCTAGTCTTCAATTTTAGTTCATTGACTCATTATATAATATAAATAATTATGGATATCCATTTTTTTTCTCACAATTCCTCAGAACCGTAGAGAATTAGTATCCCCTCCCAAAATAGTGAAATAAGATAGACAATTCCAAAAAATTCTAAACTTCGTAAAGATACTAAACTTAATTGAGACATTAGTCGTTTTTTAAAGCATTCCGAATTGACTACACAATTTTTTCATCATATTGATTCAATGGTAACACTCTGCACTCGATTCTTATCCCATTCCTAACTATCGATCAACCTGTAAGAAAAAGAACTATTGGGATGTAAGCTTACGCTTAGTGAGATAATTACCCTCATTAATAACGTATGATAAAAATTTATTAGATGCACAATCATATGAATGCATGAAAAATCAGTATGCCAAACAACGTATATAGTGGCTTAGGAACTGCATATGACTCAGAATTATGCCCCTTATAGTCGGGGTTTGGAGATAATTAACCAACCCAAACCAAAATCCAGGTTGTAGATCTTGGGTTTTAATTCATTAGCACTATTGTGATTCGATCAAAACAAAACTATGTATATATATACATATATATATATATACTTTCATTATCGAATAATAAATCATATTTTCAAAATCCTAAGTCTAACGGTATGGTAGGCTCCACAATCCACAAACACATACCTTAAGCAGAAGCTACAAGACTTGGCCCCTCACCAACGGTTAGCATCTCCCGACACTTAGTAAGCCTATCAGCTTAAGATAGAAACTCAATATATATGATGACATAGCTAGTGCCCAATCCTACAGGAGGCACATCCTTCCCATCTTTTGCATGAAGTAGTAGTCGGTGTTATCTGTATGCAATATGGGGAATGCATTATTCATTTTGATTTCTTAATCGTATAAGTGATTAACTCAATTTTCAAGATGATCAAACAATTTCATTCCAAACAATTCGCAAGTATATATTAGTACAAACAATTTCCATTATTATATATAATTAACAAGTCATCGCATTCATCCATAAATTCATCCACATGCGTTTCCTATATCCCACAAGCATCCAAATTTATATATATAAGTTTAGGTGCATCTATTCTACAAGCCAAATCAAGTAAAGAGTCATTGAGAATTTAGTCACTCAACCATGCGAATCAATCAAAATAATCCAGGATAGGTCCTTTCCCTAAAGCTGGGTCCCCTGGACATCGCAAATACGATACTATAAGGATTTGAAATAAAACCTAGAAAACTAAGCTAAAACCCTTTAAGTTATACTTTTGACTTAGTTTCATAATTTTTTACTAGTTTTACTTAAAAGTTCAATCGCGTATAACTTTCTCATTTTAAATCCGATTTTTATGATCTTATAGTCAGTCTTCATCATTTTTTAGTGTACTTTAACATGGTAAGGTTATATTTTCGTGATGAGGCACGGAAAACTGTACATGGGCCAGAACAGTAGCAATCCTCATGTTTTGAGTACTTTTAGGTCTTGTTTGGTAAATGGGCTTTTTGATAACTTGAGAAATCTTTTAGGCTTGGTCTTAAGATTTTATCCTAAGCTAAAATACTCCTTGAGATCAGATTTACAATTTTGATTTATACTCCTAAAGCTAACAACCACTTCGTAGGCTCTTTAGTGGGCTTAAGCTGTCAAATGGGCTTGTTTTTTGTTCAAACTAAAGTTAGTAACTTTGGTAAGCTTATGGAGTCTTAGGTAGACTTCTTATGGGCTACAAAACAACCTTTGTTAATTTTTAAAAGTTCTGGTCAGAATTTTAATAAAGGCCTAACTTAGAGTTCTAAGCTCATTTTGAAAGTTTTAGGCTCAGTTTTGAGTTTTAGGCTTTGTATATTTATAATTGATTTAGTTGATCTTTTTACTTTTTTTACTTGGTTTTATCATATTTTTAAGTGGCTTTTAGTTATGTTCTAGATCTGGTTGCGATGAATCCAAGGGTTCTCACTTAGTTTTTCAACTTGTTTCATCATTTCCTTAAGTTTGAGGGTTTAATCATGAACCTAAGTTACTTATATTCAAATCTTAACTTAAATTCTCTTCTATGAGATGATTACTTAACTTATACTTTACATGAAAATAGTAGATCTCATACTTATCATAACTTCCATATCATAGTTCATATCTCACAAGATTGGTTTCTTCATAAAAGCTTCATGTAATGGATTTTCCTTTACCTAAGGCTAGGTTTGAGCATCTTTAACTTAATAGAAATGGAAATAACATCTAAATGACTCACATGTACTCCACGTCCAACATGATGTCTCCTCATTCATATACACATTTCATGATTTTCTAAACTTAAAATCTTCCATTCTAAGTGTTAAATATATATCTTTACATAACACCAACTTAGCATGCTCATAATTCAACTTTCATGTAAAGGGGTTCACAAGCTTACTTCTTAAGGTGGTCTAGCAATTTTATCATCTTATGATCATGCTAATATCTTCATGAAAACATGGTCTCCTAACATGTAACACAAAACCACTAACACAAAGAAACAACTTACTCATCTTAAAAGCGTAGAAATGGTGGTTGTACAACTAAGTAGCCTCTTATGTTCCTTATTTTTCCTCCTTCTTCTTGCAAGCTCCTTTAGAACTAGAGTCTTGATCTTTGAAGTAGGGCTTTGAGAATATTTTAAAGTTCCTAAAAGCAGTTTTCAAAGTTGACAAATAGAGGGCACAAAATAAAGCTTGGTACTGTGAGTATGGAAGCAAAAATGGTGGCGACAATGTTGGGATTTTTGTGGGGTTGAATTTCTTCTTTTGATTTGTGTTTAAAGTTAGAGAAAAGGAAGCGAAAATGAGAGTGAAAGAGGGAGAGAGTAGTATATTTTTGAATGGGAGAAAAAGTGTGTGCAAGAAGCTTTAATTGATTGTCTTGTGAAAAATTGTCCATATGTAATATAAGTAAAGGGGAGATAAGGAAAACGTGTTATCACTAGATTTTAATAAGTTATTAATTGATAAATAATTCCAACTCTCAATTGATAAGTCATCTAAGGTGATTGGTTGGTCTACTTATTTATGTATAAGGCTTAAACATGAAGATAAGGGCATAGTCTTATAGGAAATTGTTTTATGATTTTTATTTTGCATTGTTTTGTACTTTATGATTCGATTCTTATAAAATTGAGAAATTTTCTAAAGTTGAATGAAATTATTCAAATTAAATTATCGATTAGTCACTTAGGGTCAAAATTTCCTAATTTTTTTAGGGTTTAGGAGCTTAGGTGAGTTTAGAGCTCGTAATTCTTCAAGCATAGGTTTTCTCGATAATTGGTTTTTGAATTGAAAAATTTTAATTTGTTTTTAAATGTAAACTTAAGTTCTCAGTTTTGTTGATTCTTGGAAATATTCGAACAGTACTTGTAATTGAATCATGGGCCCACTAAAAGTAGGGTTTATATTTTTCAATTGATAAGTTATTTAAGATGATTGGTTGATTTACTTATTCATGTGCACAAATCTTATGCATGAAGATAAAGAGATTGTCTTACATAAAATTCTTTTGGAGTTCGTCCCTCAAATTGATTTGTACGTTATGATTTAATTCGTATAAAATTATAAAAATTTCTAGAGTTGAATAAAATTATTCAAATTAAGTTCATAATTAGCCGCTTAGGATTATAAGTCCTTAATCGTTTTAAGGTTTTGGGTTTTGGGTATTGGGTTTAGAGTCTATGGTTCTCATATTCAAGTTTTATCGATAATAGGGTTTTGAATTGGAAAATTAAATTCTTTTTTTTTTTAAATGTAAACTTGAATTCTTAGCTTAGTTTATCCTTGGGAATATTTGAGAAGTGTTCTTAATTAAATCACAAGTTCGCTAAAAAGTAATGTTTATAACTTATCCATATATAACATGGCTTATAAGTGAAAATAAGGGAATTGTTTTATATAAAATTCTTTAGGGTTTGGTTCTCAAATAAAGTTGTAGCTTGTGATTTGCCTCTTAAGAAATTTTAGAGTTTTCTAGAGTTGAATAAAATTTATTGAAATTATATTTTTAATTATTTATTTAAGGCTATATGTCCCTGATTATCCTAAGGTTTAGGGTTCGAGTGAGTTTATGTATGTTTTAGCAATTTTCATCAACTTAAGACTAATTGACTTATACTCAGGAGCTTAAGGTTCAATTAGCTTAATTATTTAGGAACATCACTTTATTAAGCAATATATATATATATATATCATATGATAGATTAAGAAAAGAGAAGGAAATTGCTTAATAATATATTTATATATATACATATTGTGGGGCTACTTATGTACACAAGCAAAATAATTTTTGTAAATTTATTAATTTATTCCTTTAATTAGTTTAGTTTTGTTGTTTATTACTACTTAAAATAATCACTTATTCGTTCATTATCAGTTTTATATGATTTCACAAAATTATTGATAATTTTATTGATTTATGACTTTTCAAGCACTAAGATAATTTTATAGAGTTTTAATAATTTTTATGATTTAATATTTACGGTTTCTATTAAGTTTAGGCTTACATTTTTAAAAGTACACGCATGTAGGGATTGGGGTTTTCTTGCATGATTAGGGTTTCCAAATCGTATAATAGTGTCTCCAAATCGTATAATAGTGTCTTTTCAGTTCATTTTAAGTTCTGAGTTTAAAATTTTAGTCGGTTTTCATTTTATGTGGTTTTGTTAACTTAGGGAAATATTTACGATACTCGAGTCCAATACCATGTTTAGAAGGTTAAATTTACAGAGTTTACGGGTACTATTAATTTATTAGGCTCGAAATAGTTTTTCCTAAGCCTATAAATTTAGGCCTAATTATTTACTAATGGCAATGTTTAGCCCATTATCTTTTAAGTTTAATCCCTAAACCTTAATCAATCTTATTTGATCATGCCATTAACCTTCTAAAATTCTACTTACAGCAAGTATATTCAACTTTAAATGATGATTAAAAAAGTTTTTATGAGGATTAATACTCTAATGATCTAAACATGATGATTGGTGCATCAAACTAGTTTTATATGCAATTCTACTTTTCACTAAATTAATCATATGAAATCAAAATGAAAGTATGGAAATGCACATCTAACTTTCAACCTACTTAAGAAGTATAGGTTTCATGGAGTTTTCTTCATTCCTTTTTCAAGTTATGTAAGTGGATTTAGCTATACTACTTAAGGATATAAGTAATAGTCCAATTAGTTTCATGAATGAATGAGTCATTACATGATCCTAAAGTGATATATACATGATTACCTCATATTTCTAATCTTAAATTATCAAAATTTCATTGGTATAGCTAATATAAACAAGAAACTAAAGTTTGGTGAGTTTAATCTTAAACTATCCTACATAAGTTCAAAATTTTTCACTCAAAAACATGATCAAAACACCTCTTTTTGAACCCCAATGTTAGTCAACAAGAAAGTAGGAGATGTTTAGTTCAAATGGTGGTGATCTCGCTTAATTTGGTGGTGTGTGATGGTGGAAAAACCAAAAGGCAGTAAGGTTTGTTATGAATTTGATAGCTCCGACTTATTTTCCTTCTTCTCCTTTAGGTTTTCTAGAGAAGATTATTAGGAAATCCTCTTGTAGAATATAAAAAATGAGAGTGGGGAATTGAGGGAATATGGTGCATGGTTAGGAATGTAGGGAATTAGGGAGATAAGAAATATTCTATCAATGATTGCTTTATGTGAACCAATGCTTTATGTTTAAGGTAGTTACCTTGTCTCGTAAATGGAGGCCTAAAGTAACTTGGTTACTTGTTATTTACACTCTAATTACTTTCTACCATTTATTTTCTAATTAAATATATTCTTTTAGCTAGACATGATGCATGTACATATGTGTAGCTTAGTATTTATTCTTACATACACTACTCTATAACTAGCATGCATGATCCTCATAAATTTTGAATTTTTTAGGGTATTCCTATTTAATTAATTTCATCAAGATTATTATGACCTTTTATCTAATTATTTTAGCATATAAAAAATTTGAAAATTATTATCTTCATTTGACTACAATTTTGAAGGTAAATTAGGAACTTTCATGATCAATCAATTTATGAGTTATTATTGAATGGTTTAACTATATGATTGAAATTTATTAATTATTTTTGAGGTTTTTTGTATTAATTTAGGGTTTCAGAGTTGAGTTAGGGTCTTTTGAATGTTTGGGCTTAAGTAAGACTTATGAGTTTAGATGGTACATTTAAGCCTTTAATTATAATCATAGAATTTCACATATATTATGAAGGTTTCTTATTTTAATATTCATTATTAATTTAGTCCCTCCATTATATGTTTCGAAGGGCCTATATGGACTCTAAATACTTGTTTTAGGCATAGAATATCATAAATGAGAGTTAGTGGTGTACCTAGGGATTGAGTTATCACTAGGTTTTATTGTTAAAAGTAGTAATAGTGGATCCTTCAACGTATCAAAGAAAGAGGAAGTGAATAAGTCGACAAACACGGTACCTTCCATGAAGCTGCTCGTAGGATATGATGCACCAACGAACACTACATGACTTAATACTTCACCTAATATGACGCATAAGCTAATACTAAAATTACTCACCACTAATCTAGAGCTACTTAGTAAGATTATATAAGAGAGTGAAAAAGAATGTACTTAGAGACTAATGTCTTGCAAGAACAAGAATATTTATTGATAATATTGTGTAAGCTACTAGTAGCTATAGTAAAAAGGGCTATTTAAACTATGTCCTTAAGGGAAAACATGCAATAAAAGAAAATTACATAAAGGATAGTGTAAGAAGAAGATTATTAGTACAAGAAAAAAGAGTAAATATGTTAAAAGAAAAAAAAAAGGAACATAGTACAAAAATAAAAAAAGTTGGGGATAGGTGGCAGCCTATTAATGGGTTTACGTTTTGGAATCTTGGGGCACTTTATATTAATTACGCTAATGTTGAGGTTACTATTGCTAAGTTATGCTAGAAGCTACTATGGTGATTGGATGAAGTTGTAGCATGATAGGATGGAAATGGAGAGCACAGCGTATAGGGACCTCTAACTCGGTACTAAGCTAGTCAGCTTCACCACTCAACATATAGGCTTTAGCACTAGATAGATAGGCGTCAACATTCAACAAGTTGGCCTTGGTACCAAGTAGGTCAATGATTAGGTAAGAGTCTAGGCTATGTAGAGTGTATCCGAGTTAGGGCCTTAAGGAGTTCTTCCATAACTCTTCTATGTATTAGAGCTCATCTTCAACAGGTTAAGAAGAAAGGATCCTTCTCATGAGAGATTGTAAGCTTTAAAAGTGAGCTCAAGTGAGGGGTCATGTCAATACTCCAACATGTCCCTAAGGTTGTTGAAGATTTTTCCTCAAATCTTGATCTTCTTCTTATTCCGGTATTCTTCTTATTTTGGTACATAGGGTAGCAGGTCAGTGACGTTGAAAGTTAGAGACATACCATATCCTTCGAATAGTTTTATCTCATAGGCATTGTTATTAATGTGTCAAAGGATCTTAAAAAGGCCATATGACCTAGGAGACAACTTTTTTATTCTCTTCCTTGAGAACTACTCCTTGCTAAGGTGAATCCATACAAGGTCCCTTGGGCTATAAATAATTCACCTTCTACCTTAGCTTCCTTACTCTTTTTATTGGTCGACTGTCTTAGTTAATCACTCAACAACTTTAAGGACCCTATAGGGGGCTTGGTAGTATTATCTAAAATTTCTATATCATGTGTACACTCATGATAAGGAAACCATCTTGCACGTCAAAGATTGTAAGCCTCTAAATAATTGTTCGCTAAGGTTTTAGATTTTAATTCATTAACTCATTGAATAATATACATTACTATGGATATCTAATATTTCACAATTCCTTAGAATCGCAAAAAATCAATATCCCCTAATAAATTAGTGAAATAAGATAGAAAATTCAAGAAAATTATAAATTTACTAAAGATACTAAACTCAATTGAGATATTAGTTGTGTCCCAAAGCACTTCAAATTAACTACATAAGATTTTCATAATACTGATTCAGTGGTAGTACTCCGTACTCGATTCCTATTCCTATCCCTATCCCTATCCCTATCCCAACTATCAATCAACCTATAAGAAAAAGAAGTATTGGGGTGTAAGCTTACACTTAGTGAGATAAATCCCCTCATCAATAATGTATGACAAAATTTTATTTAATGCACAAACATATAAATGCATGATCAATCTGTATATTAAACAATACGTATAGTAGCATAGGAACTGCACGCAACTTAAAATTATGCCCCATGTTGTTAAGGTTAGAGATAATTAACCGATACAAACTAAAATCCCAATCCTAACACTTTGGTTTTATATTGATCGCACTATTGTGCTTAAGTCAAAACAAAACCACATATATATATATATATAACTTATATAATATACTCTCATTCCGAGCAACAAATTATATTTTCAAAATCCTAAGTCTAACGGTATGGTGGCCTCCACAATCTACAAACACATGCCCTAAGTAAAAGCCACCAAGATACGGCCCCTCACCAAACGATTGGCATCTCTCGGTGCCTATTAAGCTTATCAACTTAGGATAAAGACTCAATAAAATAATGCCATAGTTAGTACCCAATCCTATAGGAGGCTCTCCTCCTATGAGTCCCTTCCCATCTTCTGCGTAAAGTAGCAGTCGGTGTTACACAATGTAATTACAAGAAATGCATGATTCATTGAATTTCTTAATCATACAAGTATTTAATTAGGCTCTTTATGGAGATCAGACAATTTCATTCCATACAACAGCACATATATTTCATCATAACAATTTCCATTATTATCTTATTAACAAATCAAAACATTCAATCATAATATCATACACATGCATTTCTTATATCCCACAAGCATCCAATTTTTCATATATAAGTTTAGGTGTATCTATTCTACAAGAAAAATCAAGTAAAGAGTCATCAGAAATTCACTCACTCAGCCATGTGGATCAATTAAAATAATCCAAGGGTAGGTCATCTCCAAAAGCCTAGTCCCCTGGACATTGCAAATATAATACTATAAGGATTCGAGATAGAATTTGGAAAACTAAGCTAAAACCTTTTAAGTTATACTTTTGACTTAGTTTTGCATTTTTTTCTTAGTTTTACTTAAAAGTTCAATCACGTATAAATTTCTCATTTTAAATCCAATTTTTATGATCTTGTAGTTAATCTTCATCGTTTTCGAGTGTACTTTAATGCAATAAAGTTAGATTTTTGAGATAAAGCATGCAAATTTTCCTATAGGTGAAAATATTAGTGATCCTCATGATTTGGTGTACTCTTAGGCTTTATTTGATTATTGAGCTTTTTAATATCTTAGGAAATCTTTTGAGCTTGGGCTTAGGATCTCATTCTAAACTTAAAACACTCTTTAAAATCATATTTCTGTCCTTCTCTTATGACCTTAGGTGCCCTTAACTTTTCCTTAGACTCTTAGGTAGGCTTATGTAGTCAAATGGGCTTATTTTTTATTCAAACTAAAGTTAGTGACTTTGTTGGGTTTATGGAGTCTTAAGTTAACTTCTTTTGAGCTTCAAAACAACTTTTCTTAATATTTTAATGTGCTGGTCTGAAATTTAATGAAGGCCTAACTTAGAGTTCTAGGTTGGTTTTGAGAGTTTTAGGTTCGATTTTATGTTTTAAGCTTTATACACTCACCGTACTTGCCTTGGGTGGCATTTTCACTTTGTTTACTTGATTTTATCATATTTTTAAGTGACTTTTCTTATTGTTCCAGGTCTGGATGGTTTGGTATGGAGGCTTTTAACTTGGTTTTTCAACTTGTTTCATCATTTCTTTTAGTTTAAGGATTAGATCATAAACCTATACTACTCTTATTCTAACTTCAACTTAACTTCTCTTCCATGAGGTAACTATTTAGCTTATACACTACATGAAAATAATAAATCTCATACTTATCATAACTTCTATACCATAGTTCACATCTCATAAAGTTGATTTTCTCATAAAATCTTCATGTAATGGATTTTCCTTTACCTAAGGTTAGTTTTGAGCATGTTCAACTTGATAGAAATGAAAATAACTCTTGAATAGCTTTCTTATACTTCACATCTAGCATGCTTTTTCTTTGTTCATGTGCATATTTCATTACTTCCTCAACTTAATATCTTCCATTCTAAGTGTTAAACATGTCTCCTTACATAACACCAACTTATTATGCTCATATTCTAACTTTCTTGTGAATGATTTCATAAACTTATTTCTTAAAGTAGTTAGCTAAGTTATCATTTTAAGTTCATACTAACATCTTTATAAAAATATTATCTCCTAATATAGTATACTAGATCACTTAAACAAGGAAACAACTTACTTGTTCTCACAAGTGTAAATAAGGTGGTTATATAACTACGTATCCTCTTAGCTCCTTATTTTTCTATCTTCTTCTATAAGCTCCTTTTGAAACCAAAGTTTTGATCTTTAAAGCGGGGTTTTGTGGAATTCTAAAGTTCCTAAAAGTGGTTTTTAAAGTTGATAAACAAAGGGCAATAAGGTGAAGCTTTGAGCCATGAGTGGGGGAGAAAAAGGTAACGGTAAAGTTGATTTTGTAAGGTTGGACTTCTTCTTTTATTTTTGTTTTAAGTGAGAGAAAACAAAGTCAAAATGAAAGTGAAATGAGGGAGTGAGTGGCTGGTTTGAATGGGAGGGAAGTGTGTTCACGAAGCTTCAATTTCGTTGTCTTTTAGTATATACAAATACTAACTTTTGATAAGACTAGATGATATAATCATTAAGGGGTGAATAGTAGATGTATAAGACAATTAAGTGATTAAAAGTTGACAAAGCATGGCCCTTCCCTTAGGCTCTCTTCCCAACCGATCATAAGGTGTCCTTTTTGGGCATTGAGTTATCTTGTCACTTAATTAAAAGTTGAATGCATAAAATAATATGATAACTTGTTCATATGTAGTATAAGTCATGATGACATAACAAAAGTTTCTTATCACTAGCTTTTGATAAGTTATCAACTAACAAATGATTCCAACACTCGATTGATAAGTTATCTAAGGTGATTAGTTGATTCACTTATTCATGTGCATAAGTCTTATGCATTAAGGATAAGAGAATTGTCTCGTACAAAATTCTTTTAGGGTTTTTTTTTTCTTAAATTGATTGGTAAGTTATTATTTGATTCTTATAAAATTATAAGGTTTTATAGAGTTAAAATAAAATTATTCAAATTAAATTCACAATTAGTCACTTAGGGTTACAAGTTTTTTTTTTATTTGTCTTAGGGTTTTGGGTGACTTAAGGTCTATTGTTCCGACATTCGAGTTTTATTGATAATAAAATTTCCAATTGGAAAACTAAATTCGTTTTTAGATGTAAACTTAAATTCTTAATTTAGTTTATCATTGGGAATGTTCGGAAAGTACTATTCGTTAATTTACAAGCCTATTAAAAGGTAGAGTTCACAAACATGGCTTATAAATAAAAATAAGGGAATTGTCTTATGTGTAATTCATTTAAGGTTTTGGTTCTCAGATTAATTAATGGATTGTGATTTGCTTCTTAAGAAATTTTAGAATCTTCTAGAGTTGAATAAAATTTGTTAAAATTATATTTTTAATTATTTATTTAAGGTCATAAGTCCTTGATTATCCCAAGGTTTAGGGTTCAAGTGAGTGTAAGTATATTTTAAGGTTTTTCACCAATTCAGGAGTAATTGACTTATACTTAAAAGCTTAAGGTTCAATTAGCTTAATTATTTAGGATTATTGATTTATTATGCAACATATATATATATGTCATATCATAAATTAAGAAAAGAGAAGGAAATTGCTTAGTAATATATTTATATATATATATATACATATTGTGGGGCTACTTATGTACATAAGTAGAATTAATTTTCTAAATTTATTAATTAGTTCTTTTAACTAGCATAGTTTTGTTGTTTATTATTACTTGAAATCATCCTTGATTCATTCATTATCAGTTTCACATCATTTTGCAAAATTAATAATAATTTTATTGATTTATAGCTTTTCAAGCATTAGGATAAATTATAGAGTTTTAACAATTTTTAAGATTTGATATTTATGGTTTCTATTAAGTTTAAGTTTACATTTTTAAAAGTATGTATATGTAAGGATTGGGTTTTTGTACATGATTAAGGTTTTCAAATCGTGTAATAGGGTCTTTCATTTTAGTGATTTTCTCGACTTAAGGAAATATCTACGATACCAAATATGATTCCCGGAACTCGAATGTGATGCTCACTCTCAAACTAAGCTCTAGCCCCAACATCTCAAGATGGAAGTTGAAACCCTGATCGTAATCTCCCATAAAACCCTAGCCCCAATCTCTTGAGATGGAATTTGACCGGGGCTATTTTAGCTATAAACAGGAGGTAACGAGCAAGGAATCCTGATTCATGGGGTATAAGATCGAGAGAGAGAGAGAAAGACAGTCTAAGACATCAAGAGATCGAGAGAGAGAGAGAGAGACTTGTATACGGTGAACACTTGACGTTGACTGGTGACTGGTGTGATGGATATGGTGGCGGTGGTCTGCTGGAGAAGACGAAGAGCAATGATGAAGGGGAAAAAAAAATACAAGCATAAATTGGGATTTTTAGGTAGAGGTAAGAAAATCTTATTGATGTCATTTAAAAAATTAAAATGTTTAAGGAATTATGATTATGAAGATTAAAATCAAAATAAATAATGTAATAGGGATCAAACCATTCCCTCACGCCCTCCCTCGAGTGAACACGTTCTCAAATTCTAATACAAGTTCAACACACTATTAAAAAGAAAAGGCGAAAGATTAGAGGAATGGGAAAGTACCCATGCATATAGGACAATCCATCCAAGTTTGCCAATTCCTTAACAGCTTGTCTCCACTTTCCAATCTTGTCCAAGTTATCCTTGTACCTATCACTATGTTTAGCTAAGTACTCCCCAGTCTTGTGGAATCTTGTTGCAAGTAGTATTCCTTCATCATCCCAAGCTAATAGAAATGTTTTTTCAATAGCTTAGCAATCTTTTTCTCACCAAAATAGCTAGTTAAGCCCCTCAACATTGCCTTCCTAAACAAGTAATTCACTAGTAGAACTATCACATCCCGGCTTAGTACGGAATGTACCATCACACAGGAATACCTATTGAAAACTTAACTCAATCTACTCATTTTTCAAAAGACTATTGTTTACATGATAAAGGGGTTGCTACATTGGAGTCTAGCTGGATATTCTGCTATAACTTATGTGTACAATATAATATTTACATAAAACATGAACTTACTTTTTCCTTTCTCATCTTCACAATAATAAGAGTCTTAACTTAGTATAAGTATCGTACAAAAGTTGCTAACTTCGACTCATACTCTCAGTATATATATCCTCCCTTAGTATTGAGCCCTTTATGATGCAATTAACCTGAAGATAAAACATTTTATCCCCTTAGCTATTGAAGCTAAGTGGGAGTGAATAACAAACAACATAATATAGACAATATGATAGACAATATTACATATCACAACCGAAACATTTCAATCATTACCCACAAGTTCAACTTCACATATGCATTTACCCAACCAGGTATTTACTACTTACAATGCAACATGCTATGTTCATGTACATTGTTGCAAACCGTAGCTAAGAATAGACAAGGCTAACCACTAGATGGATATAAGCTTACAAAAAGCTCAAAAGAAGTAATGGAAGAAAGTGCTAAAGGAATGAATGACAAATGAATGGTAAGCAAAACCCATGAACAACTCCAAAAGATATGACGCACCAATGGAACTTCGGTAGACTCACGGCACAATTCGATATGACTACAAATCGATCCAATGAGGTTATTCACTACCTAGCCTTGCTCAAGGGTTAGGATAAAAGTGATGTTAAAAGTAAACAGAGTGCCTATGTAAGGAAGGAAATACTCAAGTGTGTTAAGAATAATCTAATTCTCACATCTATAAGTACAAGGGTACCCATAAGTTAAGGCAACTTGCCTAAAAAAGAAAAGATAAAAAGGGCATTTCCTAAGGAAGTAATGGATAATATACAAAAGGGTAAAAATGAATATACAAGAAAAACAATCATTGGTGCAATGGATTCTACACATGATACTATACTCATGGCGATACTACATTAGTAAGGTTATTAGAAGATGCGAACAAAAAAGTACAGACAAATGGCTTATCCAAGTAAGGATGGCTTAATCAACTCGGAGTTCAATTTCTCGACTTCTTAACAAGGAAGATGTCGAGAAATTGATTGGCTCAGGTACGAGTAAGTAATCTTCAATTTAGCACACTACAAGAAGATAGGTAGTCATATAGCTCGGCATGAATGGTGACTCGGTAAGGAAGTACTCAGCTTTAAAAGGGGTTGGCTAGAACAGAAGGATTTATTGTGCCAACCCCTCTAGTCCTTAAGCTCGGCTATAGGTTAGAGGTCCGATAACCTGATTCCTATGATTCCCTCCTAGTTGTTTTGGATTTAGGATCAAATCCGAATGGTCTTCGCTCAGTTCCCCATCAAGGTGATAAGAACCAAGGTCGGCAATGTTGAAGGCATTAGAAACCCCATAATCTTTAGGCAATTCCAATCTATAGGCATTATCATTTATCTTCTAGAGGATTCTAAAAGGTCCTTTCGCTCTTATAGATAATTTATTCCTCCTCTTGTTCGGGAATTGTTCCTTATTGAGGTGTAGCCATACTAAGTCTCCTGGCTGAAATTGTTCAGTCGTTCTATCCTTGGTCTTTTCTCAAATTCTTTTAATAGTTTAGTCGATGTGCCAAGTAACATTGTCGTATATGTACTAAAGGAATTGTGCTTTGGCTGAGATATCAAGGTCCTCTTATGCCGGTATTAGTACAGGGGTGTAGTCGAAGGGCAACTCGGGATTGAACCTATAAACCACCTTAAAGGGAGTCTGCTTGGTGGTGTCATGCATTGTTCACTTATAGGTGAACTTGACTACTGGCAAGCAAATGTCCCAATTAGCTAAGTTCTTACCTATTGTAACTTGGAGCAATGACCTTAAAGTGCGATTAATGACCTCTGTTTAGCTGTCAGTTTGGGGATAACAAGAGGTATTGAAGAGTAATTTGGTTCTCAACCGATGCCATAAGATTCTCTAAAAATGGCTTAAGAACTTCGGGTCCCTTTCGGAGACTACACTTCTTGGCACAATATGTGTCTATACAATCTCCTGCAAGAAGAGAAAAGCAATAGCCGAAGCGTCATTATTGTTTATGCAAGGCATGAAGTGTGCCATCTTACTGAACTTATCTACAACGACTATATAGAATCTTTACCTCGGGCAGTTCATGACAATTCCAAAACAAAGTTCATGCTCAATTCAGTCAACAGCCTCGTTAGACTAGGTAGGGACATTACTCTCCCTTACTCGACTTAGCATTTGGCACAACTTTCGACAACTCAGTACACATCCTTCCTCATTCCTAGTCAAAAGAATAGACCATTTAACAATTTACAAGTCCTACTTTCTCCAAAATGTCTGGAGAGTCCTCCATTTTAAGCCTCCTTAATCAATAACTCCTTTAGGGAATAAGTCAGCACACACAGCTTCCTACTTTGGAACAAGTAGTCATTCTCTACATGGTATTTATCCACTATTCTTCCATCAATACATCGTGCAAGTATGGGTATAATGTAGATCTTCAGAGTACTACTCTTTAATACTTGCAATCCCAAACAATTGGGTCTACAATTCAGATAAAAGCACATGCCTTCTTGAAAGAGGATCTACAACCACGTTGCTCTTTCCTTGCTTGTATTTTATTGCCAAATCGAATCCTTTAAGGAATTCAACCCATCTCATGTAATACCTCAGGTTTTCTTAACTAGTTCAACGACTCTAGGATCTAAGGCCCTAAATTTAGGGCACCAGGGTATAATATTTGTTTTATTTTAAATTTCACAATAAAGTTAGAAAAGTTAAATGAAGTAGTTCAAGTAAAATCAATTTCTCAAAATAAACTATATAAAAATGTTAATTAAGAAAAACATTAATTTATTGATAAAGCCAATAATTATAAAATTTGAGATTTTAGATATAGCGAGATATTAAGGATAAGTTAATTAACTTACAAAAATAATAAGCAAAGTTGAATTATATGTAATGTACATGTATTAACATAGAATATGCATTATTTGTATTAAATATACATATATAATAAGTAATTATTATTTAAATAAGGTAAATTAATATAAAAAATTATGAAATTAATAAAAAGTGTAAGGAAGAGTCATCATACCTATGTAGCAACTTAGAATTAATTTGGATGATAAGTCAAAAGCAAAGAAATGGGGAAATGACATCTCATGCATTGAAAATCCAAAAAAATGGCAAGTGTAAGCCACTTGTCTAATTTTTATAGATCCTTATCCATTTGGAAAATATAAATAGGACTTGTACACGTCAAAAATAACATTTTGGAAGTTTTAAAAAAATAGAAAATCACTTAAAAAAATTTCGAAACAAATTAGAAAAAATAAGAAAATTAGATCAAAAATAGGACACAAAATCAAATCAAGTCAGTTCAATAGGCTAGCGATGTCTAGTTGTGGTGGCCTTTTATAGTCAAGGAAAGCACCACTAGAAGGGGTGTTTCGATAAGGTTAGGTGGTCGGAGGTGGCATGTTTAAGTGAACTAAATTTCCAGCCAAAAATTTTTAATTTTTCGAAAAATATCAAATGATATTATTTAATTATGAAACTTGATTTTCTAAAGTTATTTTATGTTTATATTAATGTATTAATTTTATTTTAGTGAAATAATTATTGAAAATATAAGCTCTTTAAGAAATGGCTCTATTTAGATGAAAATTGAATTAAATTTTAGAAATAGTAAATAATGTCCTTTCAAGTTTAAAACTTGTACATGACATACTCAATATATGAATTTAATTTCAGTAACAATAATTTTTTAAAATAATTATGTTTACTATTTATTGTAATTATTTTGGATAAATTGGCAATTTCGCTATTTTAGTAAATTAATTATTTTTTAACAAAATCAAAGTATAAACCCTATGTATTATGATTTCTAGACATTCATAATGATTATTAGGACACTTGAATTTTATCTTGTGATTAAATTCACTTGTTTACTTAATTTTCGCTAATTTTGAGTTAAAATCACTATTTTCATAAAAATATATAATGGCTATTTTAGTATAATTCATGGTCATTAATTAAAACTAAGTATTTTTGTGAGTCTATAGGATTTTTCATGAAATTAATCGAGCTCATATACTATTTATTACATATTTTCTTAGTATAAGCTTATATATTAGCTTAATATGTAATATAGTAACTAATACTATTAAAATGTTTATTAAATCCATGTCAAATGAACACATTGGGGCATAATAAGTATTCTTGGACAAGTTTGGAAAGTATAAATTTTAATTACAAATTACAAAAAACAGGAAAGAAAACTGACTATAATATGAATTATGCCTCTACCACCTCTTTATAACTTATATTAGGTGGTAATTTACGAGCTCTAGTCTAAAGGATACTAAAAATTTGGTTATAATTATCTATGGTGACTAGTATCTCATTAGTCTTTTTTATTTTTTATTTTTTTCCATAGAAATATGCAGTACTTAGAAAAATATGTACATGTAATCTGGCATTTTGCTAGATACAAAAGTTGGAGCTTCATGATCTTTGAGTCTCATCTAACCTAGACATCCCACAAATAGCAAAAGAAGAACTAATAGGAGCTTTTTTTCTCCTTATATAACTCTAAAGAAATAAAATCTTTTTTGAAAATAGATAAACAATTGACAAGAGGAAAAGAAAAACTAGTGTTAGCATGATCATCATCTTAAGCCTAACTAACAAGGATATCTATCACAAAATTGAGTTCCTTTGGAACAACTTCAATTTTCTACCTTCAAAAGTGGGATAACTTTCGCATGCATGCATTAACAACATTATGATATGAAAAATGATGGTTAGCATCATCTATTAATAAACTTACTGCTGTTGAAGAGTTAATATGAATTTCTACATCTAACATATTAAGTTTTGAACAATAGTGAAGTCCTTAAATAAAGCCTAAAGTATTGTTGATCGGATATCAATTGAGCCAGCTTTCTTTTGGAAGACCATAAATCTATTTCCCATTTGAGTCCCTTAGAACTCCTTCTACTATTGTTTGGTTTTTAGATGCTAAGAAGGATCCATCCATATTTAATTTGATCTACCCCTTTTATGGAGGGCTATAAGAAAGACTTAAGTTCTCAGTTTTGTAAAGCTCTCTTGAGATTTTTAAGTGTACCCAATGTTCATGAGCAGTTGCTTGGATAGATTGATTTATGTTCTCGAAGATATTCTTATGGTTGAAGAAAATTTAATTCCTCTACAATTATAATTTCCATAACGTGACATCAAAAGTAAAAGATGGTAGAGGGTATGGATTTGCCATATCCTTATTCTTCAAGTAGCAATTTGATCTAATCCAATGAAGAAAAGAGTCCTAAAAAATTGGAATATTTGTAGGGAATTTATTCTCATGAGCTTGTTATGTCAGTTACATGAGGACGAAAGAGGAAAGCATGGATGTAGGTTTCATTTTACTCTCCACATCTTAGACAAAAAGCCATTTGAGTAATTCCTTGTAAGGATAATTTTTAGGTAATTGGAAAAAGAAAAATGTGCTAACCTCTAGAGGAAAATCTTAACTTTTGATAGGAATTTGTTTTCCAGATCCAATTCAAGTTGATGCTTCACTTACCCTAGTTAGCCAAAGCAAAGTGAATGTCTTATAGTATAGGAATTCTTCCAATTAAAATCTACAACTCTTTCATCATTTGATCTAGATTTCAAAGTTAGTGGACCAATATGCTTAAAAAGGATGTTAGATAAGTAGAAACTAATTCTTAAATTATCCCAAGAGTTTATTGAGGTCCAACAATCCCATATAGTAAGTTTAATGCTTGATTATATGAGAGAACCTTAATGAGATTTCTTATTAGCACAATTTGAATCCAAGAGTCAATAAAAAAACTAGCTCTCTTGCCATTGCTTATAAACACAATTAGAGAGAGTTAAAATAAGGAAGTAGATTGTAATAATTGTTTTGTAATGTGGGAGAGACTTTGGTTACTTCTGTGATCTACCCCATCATTCAACCTCTTGTATTTAGCATTCAAGAATTGAACCCAGAACATTTTTATAGTTCTAACTTTAAAATATCTTTTTATTACACATTCTTTCTTCCATATATAAAGGTTTAGAAGACCTAACCACCTCTATCCCCCATCTCCTACACCAACCCCCACCGCACCCTTACCCCTTCCCCCCCCCCCCCCCCCCCCCCCCCCCCCCCCCCCCCCCTCCTTCTCTTCTATAAGCTTAGTAATATTCTCTAAACTTGACCAATGAATTTTTTATCTTTCTTTATTATTGGACCATATATATTTATTATGATCTAAGTTAATTTATCTACAATGCTTGAAGATAATTGAGCCTTTTGCATGTAGTATACTAGTAAACTTTAAAGCATTAACTTAGCTAGTACTATTTTCCTAACCATATTAAGGCATTTAGCTTACCAACCATTGAGTTTTTGCTGGCCTTTCTTAATGATAAAATTGAGCTCAATAGCTTTGGGTTGAAGTCCTTTTGTTTAATGGAAAGCCATGATATAGGCCAAATGAAGTTAATTCTTTTGTTTTGATATAATTAGTTATTTCTTGTCTCATAGTTAGAGAAATGTTTTAAGAAAGGAAGATCCCTCACTTCAATCTGTTCACTTGTAAACAAAAAATATTAGAAAACTAGTTAAGTACATGACTTATTGTATTGGCATTTTGAATATTAGCTTGTGCACACAAAACAATGTCACAATAAAAGCAAGATGTGAAATCTACATATTAGACCCTCGTATTTTAGAGGGCATCTATCCCTTTTGTAATACTTCCATTTCAATTGATTTGCTAAGTAAGTCTATGCAAAGGATAAATAAGTAAGGTGATAAGGATCATCTTGTCTAATTTGTCTTCATGGGTTGAAAGAGGGAAGCAATTTTTGTTGAAGTCTCTTAATTGGTTTTGATGATAACAAAACTTATATTAAGTAAACACTAATAAATTTATTAAGTTTGAAGTACAATGTAGAAGGTAAAATAAAAGGTTTTTACTACCGATATCAACAGAATAAAAGCATGTAGATCTTATATAAAGGCTGTCATTTATTAAACAAGGCTTTAGAACTCTTTTAGAAGCTTTAATAAAAGCTTGAGGATATTATATGGTTGAGAAGCTTACTAAAAGCTTGAGTAGAAGCTTTAGGCTGAAAAACATATTAAGCACCTATAGATACTTTAGCAGAAAGTATGACTAATAAGGGATATTAAACATTTACTTGAAAAGCTATAGAAGGTTAAGTAAAAGCTAGAAATTGGTATTACCAAACATGCACATATAATTTTATCTTGATGATTTAAATTGGATTAAAGGATTCTAAGACTTAGCTTTACTAATTGAGCACATATGGGTAATATGATGTCTCATTTCACTAAAGTTAGATTAATATCATGGGGATTGACTTATGGAAGTGGAATGAATATATAGATTGTATGTTTGATCAATCTTTAGGTGATTTCATTAACGTATTATATTAGATCAAGTCTTGGATTCCTTTTCATGCATGGTAGTTCAAGCAATTTTTCATCAAGTATTAATATGTGCTCACAAATTTAATGAGAAAAGAAATTCAATATGGAACAAGTGACAATTTACAAACAAGCACCCCAATGTGTGATGATTATTATTTAAATAGCAACGGGTTTAATTATTTAAATTATTAAATCATATGGAAAGCATAAGCTCGACATGTCCAAAGCAACACGTGGAAGCTATTAAAATAATATCTTCATATCAACTTAGAGATGAAAAATCATTTCATGCATCCATAGCTACAATGGGTTTAAGGTTGATACAATTTGTTATTGGAGTGATGAAGAATATTTGTTATGGGATGAATTTTTCAAATTCAAATTTAAATTTGGAGTTAAGGATTTGGTGCAGATTTAGTTATGGATATTTTTTCTTTAAATTTAGGTTAGAGATATGGTATAAGGATATTTGTTGAGATGGAAATATTTTTTTTAATAAGGAAATATGGATAAGGTTTCAATAGATTTTTACGGGATTTCATATCCAAATAAGGTAAGATACATACGTACATATGTAAAGATAAGGTTTAGGATATTGCCTTAAGGATTTAGTGAAGAATATCAAGAATTTTGAAGTGGTTTTTAAAGATAAAGCCTAGATTTTCTATATTTAAATTTTAAATCAACTGTGACTCAATTTGAATCTATCTTTCAACTGTTAAATTGATAAAAGCAAATCCAAATGAGTCATTATTTAAGGAGAAAAATATTCAAATGAACATTAGCCTATAACTTGTCTAAATGGTAACATCTGAAAAATATCAAGAGAGAGATTAGTTATTATCTTCTTGTGACAAGTCAATTGCATTTAAGATTTCATAAAGTTCTAAAACTTTAATCATTTCTCTATATTGTTCTTTTGTTTTGAGCTTAATTGTCCATGATCAAAATCAATTATATTTCCTCATTGATTTGTTGTACTTTTGAGAGAGAGGGTAGATAGTTATAACTTGTTTTAACTTTTAATAGAAGCTAGTGAGACAAGGCAATATATTTGAGGTTATGGGGACAAAGTAATTGTACTCTGTCAAAATTTGATTGATTGCCATAATGGAACGACCTTCATGGAGACAATTAGATCCTGATATTAGAGCTGTAAGAGAGGATCAAAATCTCTACAAAAGATCTTCCCCCGATCTTCTTTTCCTTACACCTTTTAATTTTTTCATTACAATTACTTTAAGCCATTTAGTATTAACAACTTGAGGGGGTTTAAAATATCTACAAACTTATAGTTTTACAATTGTTAAAAAAATTTTAAATTATAACAACCAATTCACAGCCCCACCCCTCTCCCCTCCCCTTTGAATGTTAAATAGGACCAACAATTTTCTATTGAGGATTACTTCTAACTGAACTAAAGCAATGTAACTCATTATTAATTTGACTCATCAAGAAGGAAAATCATAATTCTATGAGACCTAAAAGATAAAGTCTCATTCTAAAGTATCAAAAGCTTTGGCTATGTCTAAATTGATAATCATCTACCTTTTAGCACCATTCTTTCTATGATAGGAGTGGAGAATGCCATTTAACAACAAGACATTGTCAACAACTTTCCTTCTTGAAACGAAACTAGCTTAAGCTAAGTGTATGAGATCATCAAGAAAGGGTCTTAGCTAAATGACTTAAACTTTAGTTATAGCCTTGTATAAAGTAGAGTAAAGACTGATTGGCTTAAAACTAGAAATATAAGAAGCTTTACCATGTTTAAGGGGGACACAAATAAGAATTTAGTTTAGATAGTATGGCATAGTATAGGATCCTAAGAAAAATTTAGTCAACCAAATTCCTAGCAAAATTACATACTACTATATATGTTCATTTTCTTTTATTGTGTTGTCATGGACCAAGTGAAGAGACCAAGTGTTATAGCATGAGTTCAAAATTATTTCACTAGGAAGAATTAGTGTAGGTAAGCCACCATTAAGATGATATCTAGAATGGAAGCTTGGCAAACCCTCTAATGAAGCCTCCATCCTGGCAAGCCAGTTCTCCACTATACTATGAGGTTAGTACCTAAAACAAAAGCTTACTAGCTTCTCTAACAAAGCCTTTACACCAACTTAAACATCATTACTTCTGTCAAGCCAACTCCAACATTTCCACAAACTGACAAGTGGACTGTTTTAGCTACCGTCTTGCTAGCTTTACCTAATTGTAGACAATTTGCTATTTTTAGTCTAATTTACTTAATTGCCCTTATTTTCTTTATACTAAATAGTTTATATTTGCTTCTTTTATTGAGCCTTAACTCTTTACTTCCATACTGTTATCAATCTAACAATTTTAGTGATTATGTTGCTAATTTAAGCATGGCGAGTCATATCCTTATTCAATTTAGCTTATTTCATCCTTGAGTTTTCCTTTTAATTATTTAAACCCTTGCCTCTCTATTGGAATTAAGGGTTGTTGGTAATTAGTTAAATAGTTCACAATTAATATTTTAGTGCTTATCTCCTTAAGCACATCAAAAGACAAGTCAAACTATGAGGGAACCAATGGTTAGCTATACATTGTATACACTAGTGTAAAGGGGATTGTAGTTTAGTTATGTCAAGCTCATTACTTCCAACCTTACTTCTTAAGGTTTTGAAGTCACTTTTGAATTAAAGTACATATTCAAGTTTTCAACCCTCTTAAACATTCAAGTAGTCAAAACGAAGATGCAATTCCATAAGGATGAGAGCATCGACTATGGACTAAGGATTGACTAACCAAGCTAAGTTAAGATCTAATGCCATTGCTAGTGCTAACATTGGAGCTTATGTTGAATTAAGAAGATTATGGTTTTAAGTGGTATCCTAAGAAGGAGCGTGAGGTGTAAAAACATACAGCTACTTGATATATTGTAGTCTCGAGCCCAATTGATTGAAGAAATAATTGAGTAGTTGAGGAGAATGTACAACAAAACATGAGTAACATGGAATAAGTTAATGTAAAGAAATTTCCATTTCAGACTTTTCTAAGTAAGAATTGAATCTCAAGATTGCTTTCAAGATTATCTAATGTTGCCAAGCATTACCTTCACCTCCTCAAGGTCCAACATCCTCTCCCTATCTATTTAACCTCTAGATTATTATTTTTAAGCTAATATAAAGTTTGAATTTCTATAGTTTCTCCTTTTTTTTATTATTCTTTCTTATACTTATCCATTTGTAATTTAATTTCTCATTCAAAATAAAATAGATCATTTGAATATTACTTTCCAAATTTTCTTACGCATATCGATTTAATTGATAATGGCAGGAAAAGATGAAAATTCCCTTAAAAACATGTAACATGCAGAGGTAATCAAGCCTATCTAAAGGCATATGGTCTACCCAAGCACAAGTTGAAAATAAATAGGCAGCCTAAACATGGCATTTAAAAGGAATGGGCACACATGCAGAAGGCACCTTAGGCTTCAATATGAAAAGGTAGGAACATGTGAGACTAACAATTATTTGGCATAAAGAGGTGTAAGTACAACCTATTTAACACCCCAAGCTAAAGGAGGTTCAAAAGAAAATATAGGAAAGGTCAATGTAGATTAATAGGTTTATAATAAATATTTTTCATAATTTTTAGATGTACTTTTCCAAAATTTCCAACTACTATTGTTTCATCTACAATTCCCAATATGTTAGGTTTTGAAATAATCTTCTAAGCCAAACCACTTGAATGGTTTAAGAACCAAATTGAAAGTGCTTTAAATTGATTTACTTCAATTTCAATTTGAATTACATCATCTTAATTTTAGTTATTTTTCCATTTAACCAACATTTATGATTTTATTTTAATATATTTTATCTTCATTTGTAGCTAATTTGAATTTTTTTACTTTTTTAGTAATGCTTTATTATTTACATATTAAAATAAAAAACTTTTTACTCATCTAATGAATGTCTATATATTTGGAGGTACATATGTAGAAAATTTTAATGTAAGAATGATTTAGATCAAACTGAAATCGATAATATGGAAGGTGAAATGGATACTTCTCTACATAAGTTACTGTTTTTTCCTTTTTGTTTCAGCAATGCAGTTTTGAACGAACATGGAATTTTAAACTTAATCACTATACATAGATGGAGGTTTAAATTGCACCAATCGCGCCATATTTGAAAAGAACCATGCTTTACAATTTCATTTCATTTTTTTTCAATAATCCTCCATCCTTGGATGGAATGTCATGCTTGAAGAAGCCGAAACGTTCTTTTTATTTATTTATTTATATTTTTCCCAAATACTTTTTCCTCCAGGAGCACTTTATAGGAAACCCTACTAGTTTAGGTGAAATTGTTTTTTGGGATTGACATTGCTCGTGTAAGATTTTTCTCTATCGAATTGTTTGTTCCAATTGTTCTGCCATATGTATCGAATATTTCCCAAGCCACATCTGAAAGTGTCATTACATAGAGAAAAATGTTTATCTTCTGATTGGATTACTTTGCCTGTGGAACTGTTATTTTAAATATTTCCCGAGCCACTTAAAAGCAAAACTCATGGCCTATATTAAGACCTTCTTTGAAAACCAAATTTGTTGCCATTGATGAGAAGTGGGAATTGATTCTACTCTATTACAGTAAGACAGCAGTATTCATGTCACTAACACTACAAAATTTACATTATAAAAAAATAGCTCATAGCAATAAAGTAAAGCATATGTAAATATGAATGTTATAGCTGCTTGCTAATCGATGACCATGTGGATGTATCCTAATTTTTCATGAAACTTGGATATAACAATTGACGGACATTATACTTTTAGGACCAATTCGCCGAGTTAAATTTTATTGTTGAATTCATGCACGTTGATGAATAGCGTGAACATGGAGTGAAAATTGTAGTAGATCCAATAAAAGTCAATATAACATCTTTAACAATATGTATGCAAAATACGATAATAATAACCGGAAAATATAATAAAAAGAAGCCCTAAGAAAATTTCCACACGCACCAAGATTAGGAGCGTGAGGGGAGATACAGAGAGCAACAACTAAAGAGAAGGGGTTTCCTACTTTCCATTTTGTTACAAAGGGAAATTCCAGTATTCCTCCTCAGTTTTTGCCATTTCTATCTACATATACACATCCCCATTATTAATTTCTATTGAACTATACATAGGTCCCAGTAAATTTTATTCTCTTCTCTCTCCATCTTTTAAATCAAAGGTGCAAAGGCCTCCAAGAAGAAATCAACTAACATCTGTTATTAGTCCAAACATCAACAAGTTGCATTCCATTGAGAGAAAGAGAAGCAGGAAAAAAAATAATGGGCAGAGGAAGAGTGGTATTGAAGAGGATAGAAAACAAAATTAACAGGCAGGTGACCTTCTCCAAGAGAAGAAATGGATTGCTTAAGAAAGCCTATGAGCTCTCCGTACTTTGTGACGCCGAGGTCGCCTTGATCATCTTCTCTAGTCGTGGCAAGCTTTATGAATTCGGCAGTGCTGGGTACTTTAAATAATTCGCTCTTGCTGATTCCACATGAATTTTAAAAACAATTAGTTTCTTTTTTTCTTTTTTAAATTTTCCATGGTGAAGTACCATATTTTTATTTATTTTATTTTTTTGTAAGTATACCCATATTAGTAACACTTATTTCTTCTAATGTAGTTGATTTCAAAGCTAGGATTTCAGTGATCTGTTTCATTATTGGGGTATTGATTTCTTCATAGACATAAAAAAAAAAAAAAAAATCTCTCTCCAACTTTTTGTTGTTTGATTATTTTATGAGTTCTTCTGAAGGTTTTAGGTGTGGTTTTCGAGTTCTAGGGTCATAGACATGGGATGTGTGTATGTTTTTTTTTTTTTTCTTTTTTTTACTATAATTTGTTTTTGGGGTTTCGGAAACAAGAGAGGAGAAGAGGACGGTCAGTTAAAGATGAGCGAAAACCAATGGGAAGTGGACACGTTACAGCCCTCCTTTGGCAGTGCAGCTTTCCTTCTTTTTTCTCTTTCGTCGATCTTTTCTGTCTGTTTAATTCTGATCTTCTTGTGGGCGTTATTTTTTTTCGATCAACACCACTCACATGACACAATACAATACAAAAGGACTCTTGCTTTTTAATTATTTGGACTGACTGTGCTGTTGTTGTTGTTGTTGTTTCCTCTCTGTGTCCTCTGTGCAAGATCTTGTTGCGTGTGTTTTAATGAGCTGTGAGCTGTGAATCTCATCTTCCATTCTCTCTAGAAAGAAGATATTGGGTAAAAAAAAAAAAGATTACAGCTTGTAAGCTTTTTGCTATATTTTATAAAAGCATTTTCGTTGTTGGATCCTTTGGGTTCTTGACAGTATCCTTTGTTACTGATGGTCTATCAAACATAGCAACACTCATGAAACCCAACAACAAAAACGATAACCTATTCTTCATGTCCCAACATCTCTCTCTCTCTCTCTAGTAATTTCCTGTTCTTATCATCTTGACATCTTCTCTTCATGTTTGATAATCCATCTAGCGTAACATCATTAACGAGGTATATAGTATATCCCAAATTTCAGATTTTGATATGTTAGGGCATGAAGTACTCATGCCTCTCTCTCTCCCTCTCTTTCCCATGTGGTTATCTTGAACTTTTAATTTATTGTATATTATGAATTAAGAGTGAGATGTGCAATGTTAACGCGGTTACTTACCTCAAAAGTGCAAATTAGGGCTTTAAGAAAGGACAGATTTAAGAGAAAATGGCAAAGTTTTATGTTAAGGTTCATTACAAGGTCTTTTTTTTTTTCATTTTGTCTTTTTCGAGGTTTTTTTTTTCCAATTTTTTTTTTTTTCAGGAAATCACATGCTGTTCTTTACTCAAATAATCTATTTTTGTCCAGTCAGAGTGGAGATATCTACTCCCCTAACATAGGTTAAATAAGGCAATTTTACTACAGCTGATATTATGAAAGTTTTGCTTCATTTTCTTTGGTCAAAAAGACTCTCTCCCCCCTTAATTCTGGTGAGTGTATGTGTATGTGTGTGTGTGAGAGAGAGTGGTATTTTTCTTTTTGAACCTGTAAACATCTGCACAGGCAAACCCATCTTTTGTATAGACACAAGCTAGAGAACCAAGCTAAGGTCATATTGGCTTGTTTTGAACATCTTATTAACATAAAGTCATGTTCTGTTAATAATAGCAAAAACATTTTCTCATTCTCTATATTCTTTTCCAAAAGCAACTTAAATTAAATCTATATCTTCAAGTTTGCTCGAATATTTCATACTTTTACCCTATATCTTATATATTTGAACCCAACTTTATTTCTATCATAGTGTGTGACATGAAATTAATTATCTTTTTCCATTAGGGTTTGATTAAGTCTTCAAGTTCACTAATCTTGGGTTAATTTTAAGATAGGCACCATAAATGTCCAATGTCTCTCTGTGTATCTGTCTGCCATAGCTTTGCTTCAAATAGTTGTTTTTCTTGCACAGGCTTCATAATTAAACCTTTTGCTGTTTTCTTATTAAGGAAATCAAATCATCTGTTCCGAGCACTTAATATGATGTATCATAGAAGATTACTAAAAAAGAACTTTGTCAATCTTATTTATTATTTTTTTTTTATGTAATTGACTCACCTCGTTTGGTCATAAATAACTCAAAACATCATAAACATTTTTTTCTCTATTAGGCGAATCTGTTTTATTTTTATGCAGTAGATGTCCAGTCCTAGGAGACATATTAGAAATTTAAAATTTTACTTTTACCAATTCAGCCAAGGTTAAAAAAAAAGAAGGAAAGAAAGTGAAAATTTGCATGTTTTGTGCACACAGCATAGCAAAAACCCTTGAGCGGTACCAACGATGCAGCTTCAATCCTAAAGACCACAATGCCGAGCACGATACACAGGTCTTTGATTTGGCAGATATCTTGAATGCTTGTATTTTATTAATTATAAAATTGAAGATGATGCTCTTTTACAATGCAGAGTTGGTATCATGAGGTGTCTAAGCTGAAGGCAAAATATGAATCTCTCCAACGCACTCAAAGGTAATGCTCAGCTAATTTAACATATCGTCATTAGGGCCTTTTCCTTTATTTTTTATCTTTTATTTTTTAATTTTACATGTGGCCCTTAGGAGCCTTAGCATTATAGTTTTATAACTACTAAATAACACCGCAAGAAATTGAACAATTGGGACTTTAAATTCGTTACAGCTGCCTATTTTTATTTGCAATTCAATTTTTAGTATGCATCTATTACACCAACTTTCTTCATTTTCCTTTTTTACTATAGCAACAAACTATATTTTAGGATACTTTTTAAATTTCACAATATAAAAGATTAATTGAAATTTATACCTTGATTATAGTATCCCAAATACATTCAAAGGCTTGTAAGAACTAACTGCATAAAAGTATTTGGTATATCATATCAGTGTAGTGAATTTTCTGGCTCAATTTTTATCACAGAGTTTAAGAATTAAAAAGTGTTTGTAATGTATAAGTTAACGAGATAATGTGAAAAAATTGCCGAAGAAGAATGTCGATGTAAATAGACTTACTACTAAAAATTGGCAACCGTAGCAACTATTCATAAAACACCTCTAATTTATAGTCCATATTTTCTCTTAGTCTAAACATATAAATTTATTAATTGAAGTGTGTGTATATACATATACACATCCTCATATCATTGAGAGTGGGATGAAAATTTACAAATGATTTTTCTTTATGTTCAAACTTTTCATAATTTGTATTTGCTGTCGAGTAATGGATATGTTGACATTAATATAGTGATTTTTTATTGATAATTGTTCTATTGGAAAGGCATTTGCTTGGGGAAGATCTTGGACCTCTTAATGTGAAAGAGCTGCAAAATCTGGAGAAGCAACTTGAAGTTGCTCTTGCACAGGCCAGGCAACGAAAGGTATTGACATCAATCCTCCATAGAACTCTCTGAAGGCTCGTATGCTTTTTAATTTTTCCCCTTTTATTTGGTCCGTTTGGCCAATTAATTTGAAGAAGTGGAGATATGACAATCATGCAATGTAAACTCAATGTGATAGGAGATTATATTTAGTTCAATATTTTGCCAATCATGTACGCATGAAAGCATATATGATAAATGTACATTTATGCATCAGTATGTAAAACCTATAGTTGAGTATTATGGTGTATTTTGTGGCCTAGAAGAACCAATCAATTTATTATTTATCTCCTTTAAGCTACTGAAGAGAAAGTATGATATGGATGCCTAATTTACGGAATTATCTATCTAGAATAACTTTAAAATTAAGCTATATGTCATAGATGATGAAAAGCAAAAAGGGACCTGATTCCCGGGAGAAGAGAGTCTTGAATTAACCGGTTACGTTGTGTTGTTTCAATTTCCAGACACAGCTCATGATAGAACAAATGGAAGAGCTCCGCAAAAAGGTAAGAAAAATACCATTCTTCTTGGTTTAATAAACTACAGAATCGTACTCACATATATATTATGTTTCTTTCCCCCTAATTTTATGAATAAGAGACCTTTATTGTGATAAATTATTGAGAAATCCCTTCTTGACTAGTCATGACTCTTGGGGTGCCTAAAACTAAGGTTACCAACTAAACATGACGGTAAATAATTGCTTAATCAAGTAATTAGATTAAAGGCCTTCTTGGTTGGTTGATACCATTTTGAAGTCGTATATTTACAAATATGAGATGCTAGAAGAATGAAAAAATAATTATACATATATGTTCACTCTTTTATAAAACTAAATGGTTAATAAATCCTTATGAAGTTAGACTTTACTTACCTCTAATACTATTTAGTTTTTTAAAAATCACTTAATAAATTGTATTTATTCAAGCCTTTGTTAAAGGTACGTAAACTTTCATCTCTATTTCTCATTTTCCATTCACCACCTCATAGAATCAAGATATAAAAGAGATAATTTACTCAAACATTAGATTTGAAACTTAAACAAATTAGATATAAGTTATTTACTTTTCCAAATATTGGAATTTAAGCAAATATAGATCAAACATATAATAGATATTGCAATAATACCCCAAAAAAGAAAAAATCCAAAAGCACCTTAAAAATTTCATTTCTATTACAAAACGTTAGTAATGAGAATAAACTTGTTTGCCATCTAGCTTATCACTTAAACCTCAAGATCATGACAAGATCTCCTTGTTATATAGGTTAACTCAATTAAGGGTAAGTTGATCTTTAGTAAGTTTTTAACAATCTTTCTCTCTATCTTCCTCTCTCTTTCTCTCTTTGTATCACTCAACTTCCTCCTTCCCTCTCTTCTTTATAGTTTCTCTTCCTATCATATAAATCAACTAATGTAACAGTTGTTTTTATTACATGAATACTATAATAATAAACTGTTGTTGTCCAAATCCATGGTAACCAGACACTTTATATTAGTTAGTAGACTTTAACTCTTTAAAATAAGGTTATGAGTTCCTAGCTCAGTCTTCTCCTTCGATGCTAAGGCACATGATTATAGGGAACCCAACGACTATTCTAAGACATGCATTCTTCCTTTGGTTAGCATGGCTTAGAAAACTTTAGACTTTTAATTGTATACTCTGAGAGGGAATTTTTGCTTTCTCCATTTCCTATCTTTGTGCTAATTCACAAGAAACCCATGTCTACTTGTTTTTTGGTTACTAGTTTTCCTCTTAGGTGTAGGTGCAAATATGTGCCACCTTAAATTGTCTATCTTGATACAACTCGTAACATGATGCCACTATTGGTCTTGTCGCAATAGCAAACTCAAAATTGGCCCTCATAAAAATATGGAGAGTAACTTTAGCAGCAACAATATTATGTAGTTAGCGCGTAAGGAATAGCATTCACTTAAGGGAAACAAATTCCATCTCCAATCTTGCAAACCAACTAGATTATAGCTCATGTTAGGTTTACATAGCGCTTTTCTGAGTTTACTTTTGTTTCTGCAGCTTTTTGTTAACTCTTGGTATTTATAAGAGTTGTTGTGTAAACCTTCTTTGTACATTCTTCCTTCATGAATGAAATTTTTCTACTTATGCAAAAAGAAAATAATAATAAACTGTTTTGATTATGTTTATAGGTCCATAGTTGTCTCTCTATCATGAATAAAAATTACGTTAGTGTTTTGTTTCCTAATCTTGATTTTTCAATAGCTTTGATTGTTGTAATATTGTTTTATCTTCCCTATGTGATTTTTCTCCACTATTCCATGGTTAAATATGAATTTTCTCTAGGCAAATATTACCCCTTTTTATAGAAAAGATATGATTCTTTTGGGATAAAATCATTGGATCTCCACAACAACTAGTACACAACACAAGGAAAAGCATCCAAATTTGAGTATTACCAACTCATGAACACACATATCTCATCTCAATCACAACATGTGTTTTGATCTATCTTATAACCAAAACCTAACAACATTTATGAGTTAAACTTCATTATGTTCAATCAATTGCCTTAATTATTTCCTCACATAGCTCATTATGACTATTTTAACCCTTCTTAGTGGCCGATTCTTTTAACTACTTGCTACCTTAGACATTACTAACCTCAATCTTAATGAATGACCCTAAAAGTCTTACATGAGTGCTTTTTCACCAAATGAGTCACAATATTGTAGCTCATGAAGCCAATCTATAGCAATATTTTTTAGGCACTAATGTCCTCTATGAATTTATACATGAGATGTTTCTTAAACATCTAAGTTTATAAGTGCATCATATGTCAATTATAATCTCACATCTATAATTTGGATGCTCTGATTGTATCTAAATTATGTGTGATATCTAAAGAAGGTAAAGTTTTATAATTTATAAGGTCATGATAGCAACAAATAATTCAATATTAGTTAGAAATTTGGAGACAAGTGAATTGAAAAGACTCATTAGTCACCTAGTAGATTTGTTTTACTATTTTTAGTTAGGCAATACAAATGATATTAAAATCTACCCTTACAAGTAGGTATATCACTTTTTAATGAATTAAGGTGGAAGTTGGTCAATGTAGAATCTTTGAATTCATATCAATCTTGAAATCTTCAAATTCATATTTATACTAGAGAGTGACAATAGTGAATCAAATCACAAATTGAAAATGGACAAGCTTTGGGCCCACTATATGGCAATGCATGTTTAATAGGTTTATGATACCCCTAAGAGAGTGAAACTCTCTTGAGATTGTGGGAGTGAATTAATCATAATTCATAAGTTCAAGGTAATATATATTGATTAGTCAATATTGGTTAGAAACTTTGGATACAAATGGTTAGAAAACGCTAATTTAGGTTTTGGCAATAAACTACAAGTGCCTATCATGAGAGAATGTCAAGTTTGATTTTCACACATGCCGATATCATAATCTCATACCATTATGTCATCTCATGGAATGATCATGTAATCTCTACATACACCATATATGATTAAGCTTCTAAACATTTGGCATAATATAACAATAGATTCTTTTGCTCACATGAAATTCAACTCTTTCTTAGCCACAATTTGAACTCGCGCTTAATCCCTAAAGTGACAAATTTGTCTCAATTGGGCCATTCAATCATAGAAAACAAAATCAATTATTTGGTTTACCAATCAACTAAATTCTTTTCTTTTAAATACTTCAGTCAACTTACCTTTTGCCATGGTCAACGGTTTGGCTCTAGTATTAGTCTAGGCTTCAATAACCCACTAAACAGTCTAACAAATCCTCCTTGATCTGGTTTCTTTTACTTCAGTTTCCTTAGGATTCAATTGCTTTCAATTTTCATTGATGTTTTAGACTAGTAGCATCAATCCATGTTCTTCCCTTTGAACTCTGAAATAAAAATACCACTACGGAATCATGTTAATTATCCGACCTAATGAACTAGGACTGGCCTATGACGAATTTACTTTTTTTGTCTCTCATCTTAGGTTTTAGCCTTTACATCTATATATATATATATCTGTATATATATATGTATGTATGTATGTATATGTATAAACTCATCTTTACCTTGCTAAATTTCCGTATAAGATCCTTTTCATCTAGTTCCTCTTTCCGTGTAGAGTGTAGAGTTTATTTTTATCTGGGTGCTGAAACCGGAATGTTACAGTTTTTAGTCGACAGATTAGTCTTACTAATATAATCGTGATTAGCCTTGTCAGAGTTCTTATCGTTTTAATTACACCACCAGTTTGGATTATTGCCGCCAAAGCCACCCCAACTAGCGAGACTGGACAATCTAGATCTCTCTAGGAGAGCCATACAATCTATTACTTGCGAAAATCACACCCATTTCTTTTGAGATTCTTGCATATTCCTCTCAAACGCAACTTTTTTTTTTTTTTTTAGGGGTAATTTGTACCATATCCTCAAATCCAGAGTAGCTCTTTCTGGCACTTTGTATAGTTTTGCCGTTCCCCATAAGTATGGGCTTATTGATCGCCATGCATCCAGTAGTATATGGATGTAAGAACATACTCCACCAAGTCAAATTAATTTAAGCCAGCCCTCACTCCCCTTGATTGCGAATACTCGTCACCGAGCTAATTTTAAATCGATGTCCCACCAGTTATAGAGAAAAAAATGGAAGTGAGAGATAATTGAGCAGGTAGGGGAGCAAGGGAAACTGCCTTTATGGGGATCTTTATCAATTCGGTTAGAAATCACAGGATATATTTTGCATATATACTAATATATTATCACAAGTGTTGATACATAAGCTACGTATTGAGTAGTCTGCGGCTAAATCTATAGGGAAAAAAAAAAAAAAACTGCTTGGTACGTGAATTTTTATTTGGAGTAAAGGGGGTTTGAAATCACATATTATAGTGGCAAAGAACACATGACATGTTATACGAACACAAACATGTTTAGGACAATCACCTCAACACATGTTACGGGAAAAATGTAATGGAGAGATTTTTTGTGTTTGAAAGCTAAATTATTAAATGAAAAAAAAAAAAAATTAAACTGGAGATCTAGTTGCAGTTTTCCCACTCATATATCTCTACCGAGCTAGAAGGGTTACTTTATATACATCTTAAACTTTTTATAGAGTAGACCTATACTGACCATACCTATTAAGTGTTTCCTCCTATGGTCTAATCTAGCAACCCAAGTAAGACGTATTGTGTCCCAACATGTCGAGCACCGTTTAACATGTCATGCCATTAATAAACTTCTCCCTAAAAAAAGTGATGTTGCTGATTTTCATGGACTGACGAAAGCTAGTTTTAGCAATCTATGGATTCTATATACACTAGGTTTGAACTTTTCATATATAAATATAATCATCTGGGGGGAAAAAAGAGAAAAGATTGGGTGATCTTGCAAGCATCATAAAAAATATATAAGAGACTTCAACAAGAGGCCGTTTTTACCCCCTCATTTTTACCTAACTAAAGTTACTTAAACAAGATATGTACAGCTAGTCTCTTTCCAAGCAATGATGCATCGACTCAATTATACAAGTTCTTTTGCCTGTGCATAGGAACACCGATAACAAAAGATATTTCTTATTTAGCAGTGGGTTTACAGGGGGCACACAAGCATATATTAAGAAGTCTAAAACACTCTTTTTTTCTTTTCTTTTTTTAAGGGTTAAAGTAATCGTGGTTATACTTGTACATTTCGTAAAAAGAAATGATAGCCCTAGCAAATATATATTCCGAAACTAGCACTATATCCATGTGTTTGACATTCTTGAGGAAAGAGGGTTTAAAAATAAAATATTCAAGCGGCAGGTAATTCTACAGGCAGGAAATGTCACCACAAATATGTTTTAAGACAATCGCGTCAACACGAGTTACCAGATGTAATAGGAAGACTTATGTGTCATTTAAAATGGAAGGGAATAAAAATAGCACTTGACTGAAGATTTTGATCGATAAATTTGCGGTTTCCCGGTTGTATCCCTGCCGACAGCTTCTTTAATTACGTATATATCTTAAGTTTATTAAGAGTAGTCCTTCACATTGACCACCTTTTAAGTATTTCTTGTTTTGGTCCAAACCAGCAACCCACGTAAGCCTTGTTTTGATCCAACATGCTCAGCACTGATTTAACATGTCCATGCCATTAATTAACTTCTCCTTGAAAGTGTAACGTCGTTGCTGATTTCGATGGATCGGGGAAAACTAGTATCTGAAATCTATGCATTATGTAGGGAATCGTACATACACCCGTTTTACGAACTTTTCACACACACACACACACATATATATGAACTCGAAACCTTGTAATATCATTCTTTTGTAAAATTATATTAGACATTGAGACCTTTTTCGGCTCAGTCAAAGTAGCTGATATTTGCAGCTAGTCTATTTCCAAGCAAGCAATAATGCATTGGCTTAATTTTGACGAGTTTTCATATGGGGGGTTCGTCCACGCGATAACAAAATATAATTTATATAGTGAAGCTATCTTATGTAGCGGTTAGTTTATACCTGGGGGCATACAAGTACACATATACCATGTTTTGGAAATCTAAAAGCTATTTTAATTTTATTTTTTCCCCCTTCCTCTTAATATTTATCCAATGTACGTTGGTAAATTGCCCCTTTTTGGGCTACACAGATTCTTAAAGGTCAATAATCCACCGTCTGACTAACTACCACTTTTCACTTTCCTCACAATGATAAATTATTTAGACATTAAAGCAAACGATAGGAGATCAAATGACCAAATTAGGGGATCTGCATTTTTCATTGTATTATCCTTTCTACTTTTCTAAACGTACTCGCATTATTTTAAGTTTTATCAATAACAATATGTTCGCCTAGATGATGGACTACAATGAAACTTTTTACATATTCAACTCACTAATGGACTGAATATGGAGGAGATAGAATTGATATTCCACCTTTTCAAGTAGAAGACCATTTACAACATTCACATTACATAAATAATTATTTAACGGGTAAAAAAATCTATCATATATTGAATAGCTATCAAGGAGAAGAACCATATGAATGACTTCTTAGTAGATATTATTCCCCAACTACTCTTTCTATGTCTATTTCTTCTTCCTATCTTCTTCACAACACCCATGGCTATCCACAAATCATAAGCTAAAACAACCCTCATACACAACCACCACGGATTCAACCACTAAGCACTAACCACCATAAACCTTATACCCACGCATAAACCACACACACAACTCACCTCCATACAAGATCCATGCACGACTTTTGTATGTCCACACACCATAATCATCAAACTGGACCACTAGATCTACATACCATATCAACCATATCATAACAATTAGATCATATCTTCTTAACATTGCTTTCATAATCTAACGTAGTTAAGGTCATAGGAAATAATATCCAAGCTCTATATGACTAACAATTGATTAAGAACAACATTAGAAATGTGATAATTTATAAATTTTATAAGGAATTGTCATTTGATTACAGTTGAATGGTTTTGTGGCAGAAGGTAAAAGAAGATGGGAGGCATATAAGTAAAATATATTCACTTATGTTCAATTATGAATCTATCCCTTATGTGCTTTTTTATGTAATAAGCTATCGAAGCCTTCAATCCTAATAAATAAAAATTCTATTATGAGCCTGTTACAACCACTAAAGTCAAGGAAATGTAACTATGATTAGATGTGCATTTTGTTTTGATATATGTATATTTTTTTTACTTCTGGAATCTAATGGGTAAGTATAATAGTTTGTTACTTTATTTCATTAGATTTGGACATGCTATGTGGAATAGATTAGGAGTGAAAGTGAAATGACTAATGTAATCCTATGTTTTTTGGAAATGAAGCCAAGATCCAGTGAACCAACTAAAATCTACTACCAACCAAAACCTAGCCATCCACCTTAACCCACTAAGTAAAGCACTACACCATCCCAATCTAAGCGATGCTAACCTACCTAACCCAACCATGGTATATTTAACTGGTTATCAACTTAAAGGCTTTAGCTTTTATTCATGGTTTATGGTAATAAGCCTTAAGGTCTTCGTAATTGTGTAGTTTTGTGGTTTATGGTTTTGGTAGGTTTTCATTATGGGTCCAGTGGTCTTTCAATCATGTGTCTAGTGGTTCATACTTCCATAATACTGATTAAAATAGTAGTTTTTGGTCATATAAGTGGTGATGTTAGGTCCAATGAGGAGTTTAGTGTGGTCTAGTAGATGGTGATACTTGTTTAAGTGAGTAATGGCAATTCTAGTGAATGATGGGTCCATCAAGATGAAGAAAACAAGGAGAAGGAAGTAAGAATGATGAACATAGTAGTTTATTTCAAGTAAATATTGTAACAAGGGAATAGAAAGTGAATAACAATTTTATCTTCCTTCTGTAAAATAAAGTAAATGAGCAATAAAACAACTATATAAAAGCATGTTATGTTTTGATTTAATTAATTACCATTTACATAAGATGATTTTATTGAAGGAATAAATCATAGGTTGATAAAATAGAAAATAAAAAAAAAAGAAGAGATTATGTAACTAAGTGAAGATAATATAGCATAGCAAAGTCAAAAAGAAAATATTTGTAAAAATTTAGATTTTATAACTTGAAGAAAACAACAATCTAGTAAAATAAAATAAAATCTTTTTCTTTTTTCTAGATAATAACCTTTTAGTTATTTATTTACTTGTTTATTTGTGAACCTTGTGTGCATGATATCCTATTGGATGGCCTATAGTGTAAATACAAGTGTTACCTATTTAACAAAGGATTCGATAGGTTTGGAGTTCCCTCTCTCCATAAGGATGAAAGTTATATACATCGAAAAAAATTTTAATTATGTACCTAACAACCAATTAAGACTGGATATGAAAATAAGGTATTTTTAGAGAAATTATTATGTACAAATTGACAAAAGAATCCTTTTCTTATCTTCTTCTTCTTCTTTTGTTTTTTTCTTTTTTTCTTTTTTATTTTTTACGATATCACTTGCTGTGAATTAGTTAATGAAGTATTGTCGTAGCCTGATCCAACGTTGCATTGGCCGGCCAATGCACTTGTACGTATCTAATTGCATTGGTCAGACGACTTGATCATACGATACTTCTTGTTTTATTAGCCAATGCTAGATTTCTGGTTATAGCAAATGAACAGCAATATACAACGCATATGGTAAATTGGTAACTACATATTCTTTCTTAGCAATTATGCATGTGGTAATATATGACTACAAACTAATATATTTCCAGCAGCCTTACCTTGAAGTTTGGCTTCCTGCGTTTTCTTTATCGTGACCTTATAGATAATTAGCCCCGAGCTACTCATCTTTTGCTCTTGTTACTCATTAGCTATTGTTCTTGCACTTTCTATCACTTGCTAATATTTTTCATATGACTTGATGTTAATTATTGAGAAAAATGTATGTTATTCGATGCATTTTACATGTTAGTGTGTTAAAAATATAAAAGATGAAAACGGGTGTTATATTATTTTCCCGACAAAACTAAACTATCTATATTATTTACATAAAACCCATTGTCAAAGTTATTACACATGCGATCAATAAAGCAACAATGAAGCTAATTAAGTGACTTTTGGAAGTGGCACGTTTGTCAACCACCAATTTGAAGGACACTTTTTTGTCCTTCTATTGGGAATAACTAATGTCATTAGGTGCATGTTCCCTTAAAATTGAAAATAGATGATATGGACGGCCATTGTTATCATGATTCTTTGGACTTCAAGATTTTCAGGATTTGTGAAAGACAGTGTAAAGTGCATTAACTTGTAAATTCGATGCACAGAAAGTGGAGCTGAATTAACTATCTTCCTATAATAATGTTTGATTGATAAAACTTACTAGCCCAACACTTTCTTTGGCAGTAAAATAACAACTTTTATTGCTTGATTCGTCATATTTAATTAGAATTTATAGAAACTAATCACGGAGGAGATTATAATAATTAATAGTCATGCTCTATTTTCTCTAAATGAATGGCAGGAACACCAGCTCGGAGATATAAACAAGCAGCTAAAGATCAAGGTTTTGTACATATATATCTCGTAACAAAAGAGATCATTAATAATATTAGAAAATTATAAAAACGTAATATGTGTTTTTCATTCTAGCTTGAAGGAGAAGGAGCACATTTTAAGGCTATTGAGGGTTTCTGGAGCAGCTATCACACACACCATCCTCAACCTAACCCAATGGAATGTGACCCTGAACCTGTCCTACAGATTGGGTATGTACACAAATACACAATTATATTATATATTTTCACATCATATATGTCATAGCGAGTAAAAAAATATGTTCCTAATTTGACTATTAAAGCGGAACAAAATACACGAATCACATATAAAGTCAACATGATTTTAAGCACCATTATATGAAGAAGTATTTCGTGGCATGACCATGATTCGTGTTCATTTGATAACCAAATTTTGTAGATGTGGGGAATAGTGCATTAAGGCATTTAGTTTCACCAAAAACATTTTCTGAGTATTTGCTAAAAGCTATCCTTTTTTCTCATCATTTTCTTCTATAATTAACTATATACGATTGTTGTCAACTAGCAACTACTATCATCTTCTATCACTACCTACGTACGGTTAAGTACGATCAATCATCTCACTTGTAATTACAAAGGTGATTTATGATACTCATAAGAAAATATTTACAAAATGCTAAAAGTGAAACAAACGCACCCCAGGAATGTATAGTTGAGTATCATATCTGCTAATGATTTACCTGTTGGTCCTTTCTAAAAAAATAAAAATAAAAATAAAAGCAGGTACCACTACATGGAAGCGGAAAATTCGTCTCCTCCAAAGAATATGGCAGCGGAAACAAACTTCATGCAGGGATGGGTTCTTTAAATGCTGGAATCGACAGCCTTATGATACCCTGCGTATAGATACATATATATATATATAAACATGTAATTCTCCAACAAATTAATGTTTGATTCGCATTTTCTTTTCTTTTTTCCCCCTTAATACTGGATGTTAGGATTTTATATGTGGTTTTCCATTATTATAGAAATGCTTGGCATGGTAAAGACTGTGTTTGCCTATATGCATGACATTAATATGGGTAGCATGATTAAAATAATATGATGTCAAAAAATGTAACATTTGGCAAAACATTCCTGAAATTTAACTAAATTAATTTTTTTTTAATAATTTTGTTCATTGATGAGTAATAAGTTCAGAAAATTAGAGAAGGAAAAAGGAAGACACGAAATAAGCATTTCTACAGGAATGATGTTGCATGAAATCTTTTCAAACATTTCAGTGGAATAGGGAAATAGCTCTGAGTGCTTGAAATATAACAATTTATACTGATCTCTCATTTTTAATCATAGATATGTGCATTATATCCTATTCAGTTTTTCGAAAGGCAATAATATCCAATGTGTACTATTAGCAAACTTGGAAAGAAGATTACGAATAGTAGTTTTTGAAAGCTATTATTTTCGGTGTGAAGAATATTTTCCCATCAATAAGTCCTACAAAGTGCCTAAACTCATGGAAATAATAGAATAAGGGAGTAAGAAATTAGTGTAACCTCAACTCATTTTACGCTATCATAATATGGACCCCAAGTGTGCCTAAATTGCATAAGTAACTAATTAAGCAGAAATAACTCAAAACCAAATTCAATGATCCTTATATTTCATTAAAAATTAACGAAAATGGGCCAACAAATGACAATGACTTTCCAAAAAGCTTAGTTTGGCATTCAAATGGGGTAATGCATGCAACTGATCGCGTAAGGCTTTAATAACTCATCTGGATGATCTTCCTAGGCAATCGGATGGCCTTTGCATGAACAACACAAATTTGTTTTGCTTTAACTTTTTTCTAATGATGCTTTAGCTGTTCATTAATGTTAAAGACAAGTGTTAGTATGTAGAAGGATATTAGTTTATAATATGAATAGGAAATGTGGAGATTGAATTAGGTTGAAAAATAGTTGTAGTAGAAAATAGTTTATGAGGAAAAACATAATATAGTATAGAGTATTTCAAAAGGAGGAACTTAGTATATTTGTTTTTTTTTTTTACTTCCCTACAAAATGAGTGAAAGCATACCTATTCATCAGCTTTCTCCACCTCAATAAATGGTGGAGATCAAATTAATCATGGAAACATCTATAAAAATATCTCAACTAACATATTTTAGGCTCTCTACCTAGCATCTCTTGTAGAGTGTGTGTACTGTAATGGACTTAGGCTCAAACATAGGCTACATATGAGCCAAAATGGATCACGTTTTAATACCCTTCCTAGATTCAATTTAGCACAACTCTAAGCATATTCCATAGCATCTCAAACTTTGCTCATGGGAGAGCCTTTGTAAATATTGTATGAATCTCCTTTAAAATGAAAGGTATATCCCTTTACCATCATTTGACCAACATTAAGTAGATTCGTCCAAAGATTACAAATATACATAACATCATTAATGGTTCGCATGCCTTTTGATGTGTTGATGATGATGGATCGTTTCCCTTCAACCTTCATAACATAGCTATCACTAAGTTTAACAATGGTTTTGAAGGTACTATTAAGGCTTTAGAAAGAACTTTTGTTGTAGGTTATGTGGTTGCTAGCACTACTGTCAATATACTATGTCAACATCTCCAATCTCTGCTACTAAAATGCAATTGTAGAAAAGTTGGTCATTACTTGAGCTTTCTTCAATGCAATTAACTGGATGCTTTTCCTTTAATATGTGATCCTTCTCCAAATGCCCAATTCTCTTATAGTATTGGCATTGGGACTTACCAAGGAAGTAGTAATCTTTTTCGTGATGGTTGGTATTCTTGCAAATACAGCGTAGCGGATATCTTTCCCTTTTTTAATTTTGCATGTTTCTAAGTGTTTTCCTAAAATTCTCCTCCTTTGTTCTAAAGTTGGACTTCTAAGACCTTGTATTCAAGTTCGACTAAAAGGGATTTTCAAGAGAATTTTCTTTTTGCCTGCTTTCTCTATTTTCATAGACTTCAAGTGATCTAACCAACTCTATGATTGTTAAAGCGGTGAGATCTTTTCTTTCTTCAACAACAGTAACTATTGGGTTGTACTTTTCAGTAATGCTAATAAGTAATTTCTTTACACCCTTTTTCCATGACTTCCTCTCCATAGGCATTTAGTTGGTTTACTAGCTCATGTAGTCTTGTATAATATTTATTGATGGTCTTAAAGTCATTCATTTTCATATTTTCAAAACCTCTTTTAAAACATTAAAGTTTAACAACTACCTTAGTACTCCCTTGACATTCTTCTTGAGAAATGCTCCATGCTTCTTTTGGCTTTTGCAAATGTAACAGCATAAATTCTTGAAAATAGATGATCCATTACTACTATTAGTACATAGTATAAAGCCTCTAAATGCTTAGTCTTCATGTCCTCCGATGTTTCTTTTTCAGTAGGGGTTAAAATGGAAGCACCTTTTGGCATGATATACCCATTTTCAACTATTTCCCATAATTTTTGGTATTGAAAATAAGTTTTCATTTTAATGGTTCAATAAGCACAACTCTACCAAAAAAAAAAAAAAAAAAGGAATTGACATTTGTTTGGTGAACCTTTCTGCAGGCATGGTGTATGATTAAGAAAAAAATAGAATAGGAAGGAAGGTTAAAAATTAGTGCAAGTGTATTTAACAATAAATTGATAGGATTATGCCCAATAGATGATCGTATGTGGCATTGATATTGCTGTTAGTATGTAAAAGGATATTAGTTTATAATTTGAATAGGAAATGTAGAGATGGAATTAGGTTGAAAAATAGTTTCTAAGGGAAAATAGAATATAGTATAGAGTGTTTAGAAAGGAGGAACTTAGTATGTTTCTTTTTGTTTTTGCTTTCCTACAAATGAGCAAGAGCATGCTTATTTATATGCTTTCTCCTCCTCAATAGATGGTAAAGATTAAATTAACCTAAAGGTTATAAAACATTATCTAGAAGCTCTTACCTACCATCTTGAACATCTATGGAAACATCCATAGAAATATCTTAACTAACATATTCTATTCACTCCACCAAACATCTCTTCAAGAATGTGTATATTGTAATGGACTTGGGCTTAAACATAGGTTGGACAAGAGCCCAAGTGGATTGCATTTTAACATAAAGGGATATCATTTACATGATTAACAAATAGACACATTTACAACACTTCTCTTAATTGAGACTACTCCTTTTTCAATTCTTGTTCTTATTAATTTAAATAATTGGGGAGAACATCATTTTCTTAATTTCCATGTGTTTTATTAAATCAAGGGAACATAGCTTTAATTAATATGGTGAGTCATGCCTGTTATAGTTAATCCATATCTTAGTCATAATCCACAAAACTAAAAAAGATTGTTCTTTTATTATTTCTTCTAATTTTGACTTGATGAATCTTTAATCTATTCGCATTATAATTTGATACCATAACATTGTTACAATGAGAGCAAGAGAGAGGTACGTGGTTGTTGATTAAATTCTTGGAGTTTTTGCATGTGTGATTTATCTTAGTTAGTAAGTGCACTTGTTTTGCTTATGCAATCAATTGCAAAAGTAGGTTGTTTCTTCATTACTTTGATCATGCCTTAAGGAAGTGTGAATCTTGATACAGTAAGACTTAAGAAGAGATGGTAACAAGTTAAGGCCTCATTGGGAATAATATCTGAATTTACTAGAAAACTATACAACCTCATCATAATATGAAAGCTTAAATAAGAGTGATTGGTGCCCCTTTGACAATAGTACGTGGTCATATAGAATGGAAGGTTGATGATTATAAAAGGATGGTGATGAGTCAGTAAGAGAAATCAATAAATTATGGGCATTAATACCCATAGGATGAAAATTATTCCATTTAGTAATAGTTTTACTGAAGATTACCTAAATTGAGAATAGAGGATGAATAAAAGATTTTTAGTCATATTGATATGGTGATTACATGCTTTAGCAATAATAAAATTTACTAAAAAGAAGTTTCTTGATATTAGATAGAATGGGTGTATAGAAGAGGTTACTTTCTAATTATTATAGCAAAGAGATGCTCATGTGATTATTGTGTAAACCCTGCAAATCTAGCTTTATAAAATCAAACCTCTAAACTGTAGATGATTTTTTGAAGCCAATAGAGCCAGTAAGATTTAAAATTGATTAAAATTTCAATTCAAAACCTAAAGCAAATATGAAAAACTTTAAATTATCAATTGAACATTTAATCGTATACGAAGACCTTAAAACCTTAAGTATATATAACTGCAAAAGTTAAACTCAAACCTCATCAAAACCCTAAGATAATAATCGAAGACTGAATTGCGTATAAATATATTAAACCTTAAATATGTAAAAACACTAGAGATTATACTCGAAAGTAATAAAAACCCTAAAATTATAATTTTAAGAATATAAAAGCACTAATTCATCATAATTTACCCTAAAACCCTAATTGATAATATAACCTTAGTTTTATACTAAATCATTAGTTAAAGATTAAAGATTAAAGATAACCTTCAATCATTTACAAATATTTATAAAGTAACCTTTTAAAAACTAAGATATTGCATCATAGATTACGTTCATCTTCTAAGTATATAATTAGGTTAGTATTACATAGAGTTAAGAGTTTAATTGATGCTTATGTTACATATAGTAAACATTAATACCCTAAATGACACTTTTCATAATAATTATATTAAATAGCTTACTAAAGGATGTATATAGGATATAAATGCCTAAAGGAAGATCTCATTAACTATTTTTACTAATCATTTTAATAAATCTCATATTTCCTTTCCTTTCCTTAATTTTTCTCCTAATTTTCCCTAATTAATTCATCATGTACACTAAATGACATGTAATTTTGAAAAGTTGATCAAGTCAACACATGTTGACTAAGGTCAAAAGGTTGACTAAAGTCAATACATGGAAAAGTCAACAAAGTATCATTTTCACACTAGAATCTTCTTTTTCTTTCTATTGATTTTTTTTCTTTTCTTTCAAAAATTTTCCCCTTTTTTCTCTTCCTTTGCCATCTACTCTCTTTTCTACTAAGGACCCTACTTGTTATCATTTATAAAACACAAAACCCCTTTTCTTCTCTCATTTCTAAACCATCACCTTCTCGTCTCCTATTCTCTCAAACTTTTCAATTTTACTTCCATATCTCAACCACTTTTCATCCACTAGATAAATTAATACCTTTCTTACATTTTACAAGGAGCAAAAGGTATGTTTCTATGTAATTTTTATCTTATTTAGTAATTAGATGTGTAGGTTAGTATAGGAAGTTTATGTGATATGTACATATATGTTGTTGAAGGAATAAAGTTCCAATTTTTATGCTTAGAAGTATAGGAATTCTTAAATAATTAGAAGAAGAACACATGTATATATGCCTAAATATATATCTATAAAAGTATACTTGATAAATACATGTATGGGAACTCTTATACATGAATAACCATTACGTATATAACCTAAAATGAGGTATATACTAGTTATATATATATATACCTTGCTAAATATACCCTTAAAATGTAAAAATATGAAATTTGTGAAACCTTTTTAAGAGGAAACTTTAGGCATTCCAAAATACATACAAAAATACATATATCACCGTATGTGTGTACGGGTATATGCACTAATATACATATGAGTACACAAGTATAAATACTAGTATGTTAGAAGTATAAGTATGTATATAATATATGTGTAAAGTATATGAATACTTAAGGATAAGTATGCATATGTAATGGATGATGTAAGTAAATGATGATGTAAGCAATGACATAATTAAATAATGACGTAAGTAATGATGACATCAAATGATGACATAAGCCATGACATAAGCCTCTAAAATAATAAACCATAAAATCATTTAAGTGTAAGAATTAATGACTAATGAAATTATTAACTACTAAAATAGAACATAAAACTAGCTAATAGGAATAATTAAGTTTCAATAGTTAAAATTTCAATAAATTTAGTCTATATCATAAAACACAGATTTTAACGTCCAAAACGGATAACACCATGTGAACGTATGTCCAAAAATGATGAAAAACGATTATAAGTTGGTAAATATCGGAATTAGAATGAAAAAGTTACTAAATATATAAATGAAGTCTCATAATTTACAAATATAAGAAAATAGTTACTATTAATCCCATTGAGTATGGTAAACCCTATACACATCACACTTGAATTATATTGGGAGAACTAGACAAACTACAGTAGACTTTCAATTAACTAAGGAGTCTGACTTCTTAGAATACTTATAAGTTTTACTATCTTTTAAGTGTTTCAACATCAAGTTTTAGAAACCTTAAAGCTTGGAGAATGAGCAATAATTCAGGTGAGGGTGTTCTAGTGACTTATTACTTACTTGTGTGTATTACTTGTATGATGTTTTGCTGCTTATTGTTGTTGGTATGTTTGAATGACTACTTTGCTTTTTTTATATCATTCGTGTAATCACCTTATTAAATTGATAAATATAAATATCATACCAAAATAACCGATTATACTTGTCGCATGTTTATGACTCGGTAAAGGTATGAATGGAGAGTACTAGTTTTACAAACATCTTAAGAAAAGTATTTTTGGAAAAGCTTTTCTACTCTTAAACATGTTTTTTTTTTTTTATGATCTCTATAAGGGCATAAGGAGCCATAAATAATATTTTAGCGTTAAGGCAAAGATAACATGGGATGTCCAAATGATAGCAAGAGGACTCGCTTTATTATGCTTATAAAGCCTTGGATAATTTTGATTACGAGAGCATATGCATGTTTCTACCCGAGGAGCCTTGGATGGTGGATAGTTTTAGTTTGGGATCCTCCTATTTGGATTGGAACTCTTTTTTCGACTAAGGTAATAGTCGAGTATTGCTTAGAGGAGTGGTACCCCTAGGTAACCTCATGTGGATAAGCTGAGGTGCCTTGTGCGAGTAAATATAGGGGGTAATCGAAGTGTAGACAACGTAATTCTACATGCATTCATTGTACCTGCATTCATTTTGTATGTAGATAGCTTGCACGTGTGATAATAATGTATAATAACTTGCTTAAAAGGTAGTGGTGAGGAATGAACTCACTAAGCTGTTATATACTCATTTCCCCTTTGCTTCTCTTACAAGTTTACTTCCGATGGGATTGGGATGAGTCTTGAGTATCGAGTGCGAGATGAAGATATGTATATTAGTGATAGAAGTAGCAGAGTACTATTTAGATGATATATAAATATCCTTTGTAGAAAATATTTATATGTTAAAACTTAATATAATTTAATTTTTCTTGCAATTTTATAATGTTGGTATATTCCATCTTATTATTTGGTAAGTGGTACTGATTCTCTGCGGTTTTGAGAAACTGTGGGTTATTGGACATCTAGAATTATTTATATTTTGTAATACATTAATTGATTAAAAATCAGCAATCTTAGTGATTAATCATTTAGAGTCTTATAATATTTTATTTGCAAAGTGATTTCCATATCATAAGTATACAAGTGCTATTGCAATTTTAGGCAATCCTATTAGGCCTCCTGTAAGGTCCCAACATATTATCTCTAAGAAAAGGGGAATAAGTTTAGAAGACTGTGAAATAATTTGAGATCCTCATGATCCATCATGATGTAAATGAATGAGAAGAACAAACTGATAGGAATAAAAACCTAGCCTAAGACAACTTCCAAAGAGGTTATCTATAACTATGCTTCTAATTCTAACTATGTTTATTGCATCTACTTATGCCTCTAGTCCCAGCTATTGTTGGTTAGAAATAGTAGGTAGGTTAGATCCTGTAAAGGACAAAGAAGGTTAAGCTAAGGGGTATTGGGGCTACTTTGATGTAGCCACTCTGATGTCTAAGTACATAGATGAGTAAGAGAATATGTAAATAAATATTCAAAGAGTGTAGAGAGTTCTTACAGTTTCTATGCCTCCATATTTGTAGGCATTTGTTTGATGACTATAGTGATAGGTGGTGCCTGATCATAGACCACATGATAACTTCTTAAATTAGGCATATGCCTAAAGACAAAGAGTAGTGGGTGCTTATGTAGTTAGGCTGGGCAAACACTTATGCCACTTTCCAAATTCAAAAGTACTTAAATGGGTATACAGGGTAATTTGGCCCATTAGATTGGCTAAGCCCAAAGTCTCCCAAGTCATCAAAACAAGTTCTACTATAGGTCTTAGCAAAGTTGGTTAGCTTGACGGGAAATGTGCCAAGCTATAATTAGGGGAAAAATCCCATTATCATCATTTGCTCCTTGACTCTCATAGTCGAGAACTTAACTATGGTAGTATGAGTAGGAGTGTTACCTAATACACTTAATTAGTAAGTAGGTCATTCAATCTTGTGTTGATAGTTACTTTTGTTCTTACTAAGCAATGCTACTGTACTTCATGTTAGTGTACTTATACTTCACTCAATAATTGCTGAGACACGTAATGTTAGTTCTCAACCTAAAGTTCACAACTTTTTGTTTTTCCACCTATTTGCTTTTTGTATTCACATGTCGGATAGTTGTCAAATCTTTCATTATTACCTTACACACTTTAGTAACTGTCGACAGTACCATATCCATAGGATCTCTATCGATAGACATGTGTCTTCCATCTATGCTTAGCAATCAAATCACGCCCCAAATCTAAATTAACCTTCTTTTTATTCTTTGAGAAGGGAACTACTAGGATGTTACAAATGAAACCCTTAAGAAACCTCTTTACTTATCTTCTACTTCCTTTTACTCTTCAATCTCATCTCTCTTAATATTCCTATGTGAGATTTCTCATGTTCTTTCTTCAACTTTTCTTTTTTCTTTAGCATTCTTTAACCTTCAACATTTCATTAGGTATGGCTAAGAGTAAGATGTACTTTGTCACTCCCACTAATTCTGAAGGTACTCCTTCTCCTACTTACGAGGTGACTAAGTTAGCTTATACTTTTGGTAGCTTATTGAATAGTGAAATTGAAAGGTGGGAGAAGCTTTCTTGTATTCATGTGCTTCCAATAGACATATATCCTAAGCATGAGGAAGATGAACCTCCGGCAAAGTATTTGTATAACAACAAATTCTATAACATTGATCCACCAAATGGAGTAGTGAGTGGTGCGCTAAGGCAATTGTCGCGAAGTATAATAAATATTTTGAAGACATTTCACTTAAATGGCATCTTCGTAGGTTAAGATAGGATGAGAGTATACACGTCCCAATTGAACATGAATTTCATCTCTATTTGAAGCATTTTGAGCTTGGATTACGTCTTCCTTTTTCATCTTTTCAAAACCAATTTTTCAGTTATTTCTACATGTTGCTAAGTATGTTTTCCCCAAACACATACTGATAAAGGCATATTTTATTTATATTTTAATGAGAGAATTAAAGAGAATTATTTGATATTATAGAAATCATTAAGAATTGGTACTTAAGTATTTTCATTTGGACATTTTAGGTATTAGAAGATTCGAAGTCAAAATATGGTTAATTTAGAGGAACTTTATGCAAACGAAGAAGCCGAAGTGAGCTACAACACAACTGGAACTGAAGACAGCCGACCTATACTGAACACCGACGACTTTGAAGTTTACATCGCCGGCCTTTATGAAAAAATGCCTTGTGAAAGCTAACCCTAGTTTTCTTTATAAATAGTTACGAGTTTTAGAATTTAAAAAAACTTTTGCGTCTTCTTTAGAATTAGAGAGTCTTAGAACAGTTAGTAAATAATTCTTAAAGAATTCTTTTGTAGAATTGCTTGGATCATTGAGAAGATTTTGCTTTTGTTGTAGAGATCAAGTTCTGAAGTTGCAATTGAAGTTTACTCTTTTAAATTACAAAATTGGTGACATTTATTTTATTTATATTTATGCAATTCTATAATTTATTCTTACTTTCAATTATGAACATCTTTGCAATTTCAATTAATAATTGTGCTTTCGTTTCAAATTCTATGGCTAGTTAATTTTATTTGTGGGAATTGATGAAACCTTAGGTAGCAAAGATGAGAATTGTATTTATGTTATAGGATTAATAGATATATGGATGATTCATGACTACGATTTCTATGATTTCAATTATAATTATCTAATTGATTATAATTGTTAGAAACCTTAGTGACATGGGAGTTGATATAGGGTTTGTTAGAAATTCTTGATTAATTTGATTGATTAATGTAGAAGTAGCGTTAATTGAATTAATTAGAAATTATCTATGAATTAATGCATTTAATTATTCACTAAGACATTAGGGATAATTGATTTATGACATTAGACAATCATAGTATCGGGAGATAAATGATTGTAATTTAGAGTCTATTGTTAATTAAAAATGCAAGAGTTGATTGATTAATTAGAAGTTTAAGTCCTTAGGTTTTAAGGCATAATAATTTCACTTGAATGACCATATAGCTATTAATCTATATAACATGACAACAATTTCATTTACATAATCTAGGGTAGATTCTGTTTTCTTATAATGCTTAATTGATTGCTTAATTTTAGATATTTTATAGTTATTTTCTTTTTGATAGTTTTAGTATAATTATTAGATTAGTTAATTTACTTTTGATTGCTTGAATATTGATAAGAATTAACATAAGATTAGTCATTTCTTAGTCCTTAAGGGATCAACAACCTTATTTGCTTTCCTTATTTGCTCTCATTACTTGCTTTGTATTACTTGATTCAACCTAGTATACTTGTTGGAGTATTCGCGTTTATATATATATATAGTTTACGCAAATCACATACAAACTTCTTCTTGCTTTTAAAATAATTTAGGAAGAGCTTGAAGCTAGAGCTACTCTGCAATTGTTTAAATCCTTTTTTATTATCAAGCGATAGCTTGATGGATGGTTTTATGCGGCATCATAACATAGCCGTAAGTTTATGGATGGTTTAGAATCCAAGATCCACAAATGGTATGATAAGTATATTTTAGTGAGATTTGACATAGATCTTAACTTTTAGAACAAGTGGATAGAACCCATCCAAACCAAAGATATAAGGTTGTTACCGAATGATGTTGGCACTGCTAAAAAGACACAAGATGGGTAGTGCAATAAGATGTTCTTTTCGGATGTTGAGAGGATTATCAGACAATATGAGTAAGGGGAGCCCATACTCTCTAACAAAGAAGGAAGGAAGGGCTTAATCTACCTACCATGTCGAATTAAGCTACGTGAAAGAAGCCGATCTTTGTAACTTATGGGAGGAGATTATTTGCCTTTAAGCTTTGCTTACCAAAAGTTTGTAAGTCATTTATGCTTGCTTTGAATTGTAACATTCTTCTTTTTTGCAAACATGGGCGTAGGTGACGTGGATTCCAAGAAGCCATTAGCCTAGGTTGAAGCTAAGAAACATACATTAGATCAACATGCTGCCAAGGCTACTTCAAGTCAAATTGAGGTGAAAAAAAAAAGTAGTCAAGGAGCAGACCGTTCAAAAAAAGAAAAAAGAAACTACTCATCCTGAGAGAGGACAAACAAGTCAATAAGAGAAGGTTCCTGAAGCTGTGTAGAAGGAAATGCCACCCATAACAAGGAGCACCATGGAGGAGAGACAAACTAGTGAATCCTATTAAGTTGCTATTGCTGTAATGTTACGGAGATTGCTCTAAGTGAGATTATGGGTAGCTTAACAAAGCCAACATCTATGCTTAGCCTAAAGAATAGAAAAGGAAAAGAGCATATTCAAGAGCCTCCATCCAAAAGGGGCAAGGATATGGATGAAAGTGCAAAGGCGGTTGATAAGAATTGGACTATTGGACCTTTGACCTACAATTAAGCCCTTAGCTTAAAAGGAATAATAAGACAAATCCTCTTACTCCGGTTAACTCCTACTGAAGCTAAGCTGATCCTTATTGACGACTAACTCTTTATGATGAGCCAAGTAACTATGCATCTCCAGTCACTTCTTTTCAGATGGATCTAGGTTTGACCAGCCACACTGGTATTGAGAAGCTAAGAAGCTCAACACATATCTACAGTCACTTCTTCTTAGATGTACACAGGTTTGATCGCTACCTCTGCTTAGTACCCCTGCTCAGCCATCATCCTGACCATACCATTTTGTCCATTTTCTACTAGAAGCATCCCTAATGTGTTATTGCCATGTATCCCTAACCTGTATGAAGGAATTAGCTGCACCAATCATTATTTACCTTAAAATTTGAATTTCACCCTCTTGTATTCCCTGTACATTAGTTTTTTTGGACATTAACCTTTTTGTCTTTTTTACATTCTAGGTAGGTTACCCCAATTTCTTAGATATAAATACCCATTATACATATAACTACAAGACACATTAATCATCATCATCAATATAGTGAATATTCTTCCTTTCATGAATAATGTCTTATTATTTTATTTACTTCACTCTTATCCTAAACCTTAAGTAAGGGTAGGTGGTGAGTAACCTCACCAGACCAGCTCATACATCATATCAAGTTGTGTTGTAAGTATTTGAAAGTTCCATTAGTGTGTCATATCATTTGGAACTATTCTTAGGTTTGCTTATTTACTTTTCCAATTGTTGCATTACTTTCCATCGGGTTCTTCAAGCTTTTAGCAAGCTTAAACCCACCCTTATGATCAACCTTGTCTATTCTTGGTCTTAGTCTACACTAGTAGCTCTACGAAAGAAGCCCCTAAGCATTAGATCAGTTGAGTTTGTTCCCCAACTTGTGAGAGCTGCTATTGTATACCCTGTTGGAGCATACCATCCTAAAGATTGATTTTGCTTTGGGTGATAGGATAAAGTCCTTGGCCTTATGGGAGGGAATCATCTTGCCAAGGGATAAGGAGATTGTGAGAAGGGACGTAGATAGAGTTGGTGGCAGCAACAAAGGCTGCATCACTACGAAGCTGTATGATGTAATTTTTTCAATTTTTATAGTTCTCCTTAACTTATATTATCCATTTTGCTATTGACCTTTTGTTCGTGTTCTACAAAACATCAATCATGTTATGAAGGCCATAGATGAGGTTAAGGAAGAGATGAGAAAGGTATGTTCGACCTTCTTTATACCTTCATGTGGTTAGGAGCCAATTGGCTTATCACTTTAGCATTTTACTACATAAAGTGGAGGAAGCTTGTAACTCCTCTAAGGCATAAACTATTGAGGCCAAGAATGCTAGGATCAAGGTAGAAATGGAAGTTGAAAAATTGTAGGGAGAACTTGCAGCTAAAAAGTTGGTGCACATATTGGTAGTTGATGAGGTAGCAAGTTTAAAGGCTAAGAATGATGACCTCCATAAAGAGACCAAGGAGTTGAAGGAATAGCTATGAGAGAGAAGGGAAAAAGGCTAGAGTCTAAGGTAGACAATTACCTTGATGAGTGAAGAGGAAGATAAATTGGGGGTAGAAATAAAGAATTTAGAGATGAAGAACTCTAAACTTGAAGCTTATGTAGTCGAGTTGGAGCAAGTTGCTAAGGCTAAACCCTCTGTAGAGGAGGCACTATTGATTATTACTCCAAGTTGACAATACAAAAAATTACTTAGAAGATTTTTGTTGGCTAAGGTAGAAGCTCTAAAAGTTCAACTTGACAATGAACCCTCCTATCTCAACTTCACCGACGTTGATAATGATGAAACTAATAACGATGATGATTAGTGAGATTCGAACATAATTTGAATGTTAGAGTTCATTAGTCAAAATAAATTAGTGCATGTTGAAGGTGATTTTCAGCTCTTTAGCCATGTTAGGTTAGAACTCTTTTAAAAGAGAATAGGGCTTGGTTACCACTTACGATTAAGTTCATTAACCGGTTTTGGTCGGAGCTTTATAGGTCATAGCTCATTCACCACATAGCCTTAAACCATCTTATTCATTAATCGTAAATAGATTAGGAATTAGTAAGATTGTGAATAAAGATTCATACAGTAGATTGGGAGATAAATACTTTCACATCAATAGAAACTAAGATACTACTTATGATAGTGATGGGCTTTGGGGTACTAACCTAAGCCGATTACCAAAGCCGAGGTCTTCTACTTGCTGACTTAGTTTGTCTATCGAGCCAAATAACACTATTTCTTGTAGATAGAGTACCGGGAAGCATAAGGTTAAGACAACAATCAATCTTCACCTATGCCTAAGCAATCACTTACTCAACATCATGCTTGCTGATAGGTCGAGGTATCATGTTTCCAAGAGTTGCATTTACTCGGCTAAAGCCTGTTGTCGACTTATTGGTTGAGAGATCACCTTGAGTGTTCGACCCACTCGGTATACCCCTAGAGAACTACTATTGATTGACTTTAGAACTTGGCAATTATGAGCCGACCTCTTTGGTTACTTGACTAGGTATCGCGAGACTACTTCCAAGGCATATCGAATGACTATATGATGACTTCTCTCTGCAAAACGCACAGTTTTATATTTATTTATCTTTATTTTATTTATGGGCCCAATTCTTTAGTTTTTAAGGCCCTATACAGTATTTATAGTTTTGTCACTAAGGTTTAGGATGTACTATAAATAGCGACATTTGTAACAATATAGAAATATAACAGAATTAATGAAAAACCCTTTTTGAGTACTTTTCTCTTAGAAAGCTCTCTCCCTCTTACCAACTCTTATCAATCCCTTTAGCAAGGATTGTGGCAGCCAACCTTATCACTCGGATTGGTACGTCATATCCGGTGAGTCTTAGGTCCGTATGTGGTTTTATGATGCATCATATCCATAGAGTTAGTATGCGGGATTTGCTAAATCATCGACTCCCATTTATCTTTCATTCCTTCAGTAGGATGAGACCTACTACCCCTACCGGTTAGCTTTGTCTATCCTTGGCCTCCCAGATTTGTATCGGCTTAGTATCAAAGCTGAAGACTCCAGATAGGGCCAAGAGTTGTCATTGTTTCTATTTTATATTGTGTTTGAGGAAGTGTTGGCTTATTGGGTTTATTTGGGGTATCGAGGATTTGTTTGCCAGATATAGTTTGGTTTCAATTAAACTTCCTTCGGGTAGGTTAGTGAAAATTTCGGTTGCAATTTCTTTACATCGTAAGTCCCATATTAAGTATATATATATTAAAGTAAAGGTTAGGAATTCTACTCTAGATTGTTTCCGAGATATGACTTCTTTAAGCATTCAATGTGTTATCCTATTTTAGTATTGCGATAGTGGCCGAGAAAGTAATGTTGTATGTATCGAAGCCTACTACTGTAACAAGTTGTTGTCATGTGTTACTATGGTACTAGCTGTACCGTTGTGGCTAAGTGTTGAACTACTATACTACTTTGAGCTACTATTTCCTAAGTGTTGAGTCATTATACATTAAACAAGCATTAGAGTTGTTTGAGCTCCTAACGCATAAGTAGCCGAGTTGTGCTATTTGAAGTCTATCGAACTACGATTGTAGAATTTATCCGAGCTGACAAATAACTTGTTGAACTCTGAAAGGAAAAGAATTGCCAAGTTGTACAGTTGATTGTCTATGCCGCATTTCTTTAGTGCTACTGAACAATTTCTCGCATGTAAGCTTAAGTACCCTACTATTGAAATTGAATATCATCAACATGGCATATGAAGCTAGATACAGCAATGAATATTATTATGAAGACATGATATCACAAATTCTAGAGTTTAATGGATATGGCACTCCGAATGAATATTTGTATTGGGAATTTCAAGTCTATGAGATTTTTGAATATTATTCTTACCCTGAGCATAAGAGAACCTATACTATAAAGCATTCAATGATTAGCTTTATAGCTACTTAGTGGAAGAGAATGATAAATCAAAGAATTGATAAGGGAAACATTAAGATCATTACATGGGATGAGATAAAATGTCTGATGCGAAGAAAATTTGTACCCCAAGATCATCACAATAACTTGTATGAGAGAAAACCACCTGTGAAGCTAACATCTTGGAAGTGCAGAATTAATTGAAGGAGATTGAAAGACGGCTTGAATTGTTCTAAGATGAAATAAGACAATAGAAGAATGCCAAATTAGAGAGTATTGAAGGAGAAGCTAAGGAATTGGAGGTTATTGGAGAAGCGAGTCGTAGAGAGGAAAAGGGCCAAGAGAAGTTGGAGTTAGACCCTCATATTCTCGACATACCCCTACTATCGACTACCCAAACTGATGATCATTACCCCAAGTGGAAGGAAGAAGAAGAATCGATTTGCAAGGAGGTAGAGAGAATACTAATTTCAACGAATGAAGAGAATGTGAGATTTGAGCTAGTTGCACTTGAAGATTTGGAAGTACTTATGACTGTCGAGCCATCTTACTTCCTATCGGCACCGAACCCACTCACCCATAATCTTTTAGATGCCCTAGAGCTTAAGTTACTTTCCTTACTTAATAGTTGTTGGGACTACTAAGGTGTAGTTGACTGGATTTATGATGAGTGGAAGGAAAGATCCGAGATAAAAGGTGTTATTGATGGAGCCTATGATGAGTGGAGGGAGCATCTGCTGGTGATGCCCTTGTTGTAAGAATCGTAATGTCTTATGTTTCAATTTAAATTTTATCGATTGGTATTTGATCTTGGTGGGATTTGAAGCTGCCAATTACTAAGTTCAAGGTTGAAACTTCTTTAAGGGAGAGGAAATGATAGGCTTTGAGGTACTGAACTAAGCCGATTGCCAAAGCCGAGGTCTTTCACTTACCGAATTAGTCTGTCTACTAAGTCGAATAACATTATTTATTGCAAATAGAGTGCTGAGAAGCATAAGGCTGAGACAACAATCGATCCTTACCTATGCCTGAGCAATCACTTACTTGGCATCATGCTTACTGATAGGTCAAGGTAACATGTTTCCAAGAGATGCATTCACTTAGCTAAAGCTTGTTGTCAACTTATTGGTTGAGAGATCACCTTAAGTGTTGCACCCACTTGGCACACCCTCGAAGAACTATTACCGACTAACTTCAGAACTCAGCAATTATGGGCCAACCTCTTTGGTTACTCAGTCAGGTATTGTGAGACTACTTCCAAGGCATATCGAATGACTACATGCCGACTTCTCCCTGCAAAACATATAATTTTATATTTTTGTACATATTTGTCTTTATTTTATTTATGGGCCTAATTCTTTAGGGTTTAAGGCCTTGTACAATATTTACAGATTTGCCATTAAGGTTTAGGACGTACAATAAATAGCAACATTTGTAACAATTTAGAGATATAATAGAATTAATGAAAAACCCCTTTTAAGTCCTTTTCTCTTAGAAAGCTCTCTCCCCCTTGCTAGCTCTTATCAATCCCTTTAGCAAGGATTATGGTGGGCAACCCTATCACTTGGACTGATGTATCACATTCGGTGAGTCTTAGGTTCATATGTAGTTCTACGGTATGTCACATCCGTAAAGTCAGTGTGCGGAATTTGCTAAATCATCGACTCCCATTTATCTTTCGTTCCTTCAATAAGATTAGACCCACCACTCTTACCAGTTAGCCTTGTCTATCCTTAGCCTCTTCGGGATTTGTATCAGATAGTCAAAATAACATTGAATGCAAATACATAACATTCTGGATAACATGGATCAACTACTCAAAATAGAACTTAAGATTCTCGACGATCCAAGCTTGAGGGATAACTTTTCTATCTAGTCTTTCTAGTTGATAGGCTCCATTTCCTATGACTTCTCGAACCCTTATTAGGTCTTCTTAGTTTATGTCAAGTTTTTCTTGGTTATCTCACATGCCTGTTGCCCCCATCTTCTTGCAAACCAATTCTTCAAGTTAAAAAACCTTATGCTTGACTTTTATATTGTAATATCTTGTTGCCCTATGTTGGCAAGCGAATACCTTTGCTCTTGTAGTATCCCTTATCTCTTCTATAATGTCTAAATTGGCTAACATGTCGACTTGATTTTCCATAACATCAAACTTTGTGTTCATAGGTTTAGCAACTCCAATTTACTAGGTAAGACAACCTTTAATCCAAAAGCCAATCTAAAGGATGTTTCCTCCACCAAAGTATTGTAGGTAACCTTAAAACCCCATAAAATATTAGGTAACTCATTAGCCTACTTGCCTTTGCTTGATCAATTCTCCTCTTTAAGCCCCATAAGACGGTCTTGTTGACAGCCTTCGCTTGTCCATTTGTTTAGGGATGAGCTACGAAAGTGCAGTTCAATTGGATGCCAAACTCTCATAGAATGCTTAGAACTTGTCATTGTTGACATGTGGACCATTGTTGATAATTATCATGAAAGGAACTCCAAACCTAGATAAGATGAAGTTGAATGCAAAGGATTCAATCTTTTGCTCAGTAATTTTTGCCACTTCATCATCTTCTACCCATTTTGTAAGAGCTAGTTAAAATTTGTAACTCGATAAAGGGTACATAGCTCAAGACTTTGTGATTTTATCATTGTGGGCATTGCCATACAACACTTTTGGCATATTTCTTCATGGTTAGCCAATTATAGCTGAGCCTTAACACTTGAATGTATAAATTCTAAGCTTTCACATGGTTGCTACATACTCCTACATGTAAATAAAAAAGAACTTGCTAAGCATCCCTTAATGCCAAGCAATGTAGGTAAGGTTGAGCAAAGCTGCATTTATATAAACTGTTGTAAATTAGAGTATAATTTGTGGTAAAATATATGAGCCTTTATGCTTCTTTCTTATCTATAAGTTGGATACCATCCCTTAAATAGTCGATGATTAGGTCCATCCATGACCTCTCATTTGGGTAAGGTTACACTTCATAATACTGTCCTGTCACTTCCAAACTCTTGCTAGGCAAATATTCAATGAAGCATTTGTCATTTAGATTAGAAACTGATTTTCTGGCTAATTTTGATAATTTGTTGGCAGTGATATTTTGAGCTCTAGGAATCTTCTCAATTGTGAAGGATTGAAATTCTTCCATAACCGTTCATATAATAGTCTCCTTTTACTTGACTTACAATCAATTGTAAGTTCGAAAAAACTTCAACTTTCTTAGCTCCAAGTTCCTTAGCTAACCTTAGCTCAACAATCAAGGCTCTGTACTAAGCTCCATTATTACTTGTCGAGAACTCAAACTTCAATGCATACTTTACCTTCACATTATGCGACCCTTACAAGACAATGCCTACTTCACTTCCCTCTCTTGTAGAGGAGCCATCCACGTACAAATTCTAAGTAGGTTTCTTGACCATCTCAACATTATCCTCTTCTCTAATGATTTAGCCATAAAATCTACAAAACTTGGGCCTTTGGTGCCATTTTAGGTTTGTATTACATATTATAGGCACTCAATTCTAGGGCATACTTCATCATCCTTTCTCGAGGAATCTAGTCATTACAAGGCTTGCCGTAAAGGTTGGTTAGTAAGGACTATAATTTGATAGAGTTCAAAATATGACTTTCACTTCCTCTTTGAAATTACCACAATTAAGACAAATATCTCAATCTTGGTGTACCTTTGCTCTAACCCTTACAAGGCATGACTCACATACTAGATCAACCTACGTACTTTTCCCTCTATATGAGTAAGGATAGAGAAAAGGGCTTAACTATTGACTAATAAATACAAGAACAAATCTTCCTCGAGTATGGGCTTCGAAAGTACTAATGGTGATGAAAAAAAAATCTTTCAATTCTTTGAATGTAGTTTTGCATTTGTCAGTCTATTAGAACTCTTCAGGGTTCTTGAAAATCTTAAAAACTTTATCCGTCTATCTACACTCTTCAAAACAAATATGTTCAAGGTGACAATCTATCCTGTCAACTCCTGAACTTCCTTGATGGTACTTAAGGACTTCATATTCGTTATTGCATCAATCTTTTTAAGGTTTTCTTCGATGCTATGTTAAGTCACCATATACCTTAAGAATTTGCCTAAGCTAGCCCCAAAAGCATGTTTCTAAGAATTAAGTTTCATGTTGTATCTCCTGAAAGAGTCAAATGTCTCATAAAGATTGGCAAGGTACCGATCTTCCTCTTTGCTCTTGATAATCATATTGTCGACATTACAATCAATTTAGGGCTTAAACACTTTTGTTATAAGTCTTTGGTAGGTTGCATCAACATTTGTTAGCCCAAAAGGCATGATAGTATAATAATAAGTCTTAAAGTTTGTAATAAATGCTGTGTATACCTTGTCTTACTCTTCCATTATGATTTGGTTATGACTAAAGAATGTATCCATGAAGGAGAGTAGGGCATGCCTGACGATTGAATCAACCATCTAATCATTCCTTGGTAAGGGGAAACAATCCTTATGGCAAGACTTATTTAATGTAGTGAAGTCTATGCACATATGCCATTTACCAATTAACTTTTTAACTAACACGCAATTGACCAGCCATGTTGGATAAGGATTTTCTCTTATGAATCCTACCTTGAGTAACTTTCTAACCTCCTCACCAATTGCTGCCTGTCACTTAGGTGCAAAATGTCTTTTCTTTTGTTGGATAACCTTCCCATTGGGATCTATTTGCAACTTCTGCATCGTAACTTCTCTTGGAATACTCAACATATCTAAAGGAGTCTACATGAAGACATCATCATTATCCTGAAGGAACTTAATCAATTCCTATTGAATTTTCACAAGTAATGGCCTCTTATCTTAGTTGTTTTATCTAGATTGTCTCCAAGTTGATTTTCCTCAACTTCTTCCATGGCATTCTCTATGCTACTGGATTTCTTCTCTTCCTTGTACCTAAGAGCTCTGAAATATAGCGATTTGGCTAACTACTAATCTCCTTTGCATGCCTTAACTTCAGTAGGAGTAAAGAATTTTGTATTAAGATGTGTTGTTGATGGAACCATGCCAAACAAGTATTAGCATGGTTAACCCATAATCATATTGTAAGGAGACCAGCATCTAACAATAAGGAAATCCATTTTGTCCTCTATCACATTCTCATCATCCCCAATCTAAATTGAAGGGGAAATTATTCCAATCACTCGTACGATTGGTTGTTGGAAGCATACAAATCATAGTCATAAAATCTCAACTATACCTTAATCTTTGTCTTCATTTCGCTGAAGGTGTGTTGAAAGATAATGTTTATCAAACATTTAGTGTCAACTAAGATCTTCTTTACCTTAAAGTTAGAAATTCTTATACTGATCACCAGTGCATCATTGTTAAGCCTTTGTACGCCTTCAAAATCCTTCTCTATGAAAGAGATCAAATTATCGACCTTCATCTTCTTGCCCTACACATTGTAGATATATTGCATGGCATTAGTCAAGCGTAAAGAATAAAACCAGCCTAAAATAGATGGTCCATTGACAATGGTGTTAATAACACCATTCAAAGCCCTATTGTTATTATCTCCTTCTCTCACCTCACTTGTAGCTTGAGGAGGCCGATCATCGTTATCTTGTTCATCTATCCATTGCTCGATTGGTTGCTTAACATTCTCAGTGTCGTAAGCTAAAAACTTGCTTAGATATGCTCATCGGATTGTATCCTCAATCACATTCTTAAGTTGAATACATTTGTCGATGTTATGACCTCTATCGCAATAAAAATTACAATACTTATTCAAATTCCTGCATGACATATTTCCTTTCATATTCTTAGGCCATTGCAATACCCTTTGGTTCTGTACTTCCATCAACATGCTAGATATTAGACGGTGGAGAGGACTGTGAATAGAGTAGGCTAGAATGTGAGACCTCTTCCTTTCATCATTGCCTCCCTCCAAAAACTGATTTTCACATCCACTAAGTCAAAAGATCCTTCAAAACTTTCATTATTAAAAAGGTTTTATAAGGTTCCTAAATGAATCGTGAAGTACTTTCAACAAAGCTATTTTATGAAACTTTCAAGTTTTTCAAAATTGATTTCATCATTACAATCTTCTCTAAAAATCTTTTCAAACCAAGCATATTTTAAATATGTTTCAATCTTATCTTTATTAACTACTTTTCAAAACCAAGCTTATGATAAGCAAAAGATTTTCTTAGCCAAAGGATGTGTTTAATAGAAAGAATACCATGTATACCAATATCTTTACCAAGATTACTTTTATTCCCTTTGAAAACCCATCTCAAGTATAAAAGTCTCCAAAGGGCTAAAAGACATGTTTCTATAAAAAGGAAACCTTGAACCTAATATGTAAGCATCTCTAAAATATCGAGACTAAAATATTACGTTTTCTTTTCAAACTAACCTATATGAAACTTATAAGAAACAAGTGGACAAATCCATGCCTAAATATTAATACTAAAGTTTCATATCTGAATCATTATGACATATACTTAACTTAGAATTATTATGAAGTCCTCATTACTTTTGAACATATGGACAACTTTGACATATGACTCTTGGACATATTAGACATATTCTTTACCTTGATTATTTAGATCATAATGAGGATACATAATGAGGACCTATTACGAGGACTGAAAAACCTGAACACATGGACAAATGGGACTTTGGACATGAAACAAGTATAATTCAAACATGACACAAATTTACTAAAATATTTCATAAAACTGTAAGATTATAACAAACAAAGAAAATATTATATGTATATCTAGTATTTACTTCATATTGTGTTCTTTTAGGTAATTGTGACTTCAAGCAACTTGAAGATTATTACGGCGAGTAATAAGAGATGGCCAGGTGAGTATCTATGATGAGTATCACTTGTTTGTGGTTGTAGTTAGTAGCACTTTAAATATATATATCAACTGATTTGTGTTTAGGGCATCGAGAAAATGCTTGTACTTGATTTATGTGAATTGCTTATGAAAATATTATAAGTTATTCCACATAATATAGTTGATGACTGTGATATGATGTGTTATTATACAAATGTCCGATAATTTGGTAGATCAATTATGAATCAATCTTAAGCATATTGAAATTTAAGTATAAACTAGTTGTGCATAGCATATTGCATAAACTTACTTTCTACCACCATTGTCACATAGGGAATGGAAAGGTGAGAACTTTCCTCATCATTTACGAACTAAGTAACTATGAGGATGGTTGGTACTAGATGGAGTTGAGTCCATTCTTTTGTTTCAGGTTTGCATATACCTAGAGGCCAATTAGGGATCTAATTAGCCACTAGTCATTTGGTGGTTAAGGAAGGAGTTCATTTCGTAATTATATTTCATTTGTGCCTTCTTGGAATAATCAAGAGATCTTTCTCTTAGGACTTATATTTAGCCCTTATTGAATATTTCATTTTATTCCCTTAGCTAGCTAGAATGATAAGGATCAAGGATCGATCATATGCTCCAAAGCTTGAGGGCTCTCTCAAGTAGTTTGTCGAGCTATCCAAGATAAGTTAAGCACTGAGGAGCAGTGATTGCCCTAATTTGATATGCTGAGCTACTTCACTCTCTATGTTATCCAAGGCATTATCGAGGTGACTTACCAGTGTATCGAACCGAACCCTCTGCTGTACATTAGTCTAAGCACCAAATTTGAATACAATAATCTCCATAGTATTGAGGCCAAGTCGATAACTATCAGGAGTTGATCATCTGAGGCCTACCCCACTGTGAGTCATCCCTAAGCTAACCCTAATCTAGCCTCGGCTGTCAATGTACCGAACTTTTGACATTGAACAGACTTGAACAGAAGCTTACCCTTGCTTGGCTCACAATATTGTCAAAATCGCAAATAATGCATATGCATTGTCCTTTCTAACAACTGTACTGTCCTTTCTAACAAAGGACGTTCATTGCACTCAATTTCCTGTTTTCCCTATAAATTATTCTCCTTTTTATTTAGTAAATAAGGATCCATTTTTGTAATTTTTTGTAATGTAGAACTTACCCTAACAAGGTACAATAAATAATCACATAATGTAACAGCCGTAACAGAATATACAAAAGAATATACTAAACTTTTCTTTTGCCCTCTTTCGAGCTAAGTGTCCATTCGAGCGTGGACTAGTGACAAGTGACCTCCGGCAATACTTGTCCATCATATCAAGGGTAACCTAAGATCATGTAAAGTGTTAGTGCATCATATCCATCATCGGTGCATGAGAACCGCTACTCAACCTCAACTATCATTTACTTTTCGAGCTATCTTGTGGCTTGGACCTAACCCTTTGGTTACGTGTGAAATTAGGTTCATCTATTCATCCACGAGTTTGTATCATCTTGGTATAAGAGCCTAGCTATATTCAAAGCTAGATTCTATTATTGTGTTCTTTTAATAGTTTGTCACTGCTCTCGTATGATAGCGGTTCTATTATTAGCTTTGAAGTTTAGTAGTTGAGAAGTGTTTTGTACTTTGTTTTCTCTTGTTTTCGAAATGCCAAAACAGAGTGTAGTTAACAGTGTGTTTGTTGTGAAATTGTCATTGTGAAGTAGCCATCAATGTCAGATTCAAGTATGCAAGGAACTTTAGGAAACCAAGAAAGTAGTGCTCGATATGGCTAAGGATAGGAAGGGAGCTTCTCACCTTAGTTAGTGGGTGACCGCTTAGATAGGCTTACTGACTTGTTAGCTAACTTAGTAACTGTTATCTAAGAAGACAAACAACGAACTAGAAATAACCTCACTAGGGAACATGAATAACAAGGACGATGCAATGTTCAGTATAGACGAGTTAATGTCCTAGTTCTACTACCTTGAGTTGAAGGAATTGGTAGGGACGCCACACGAAGGCTAGCACTTGAAGAGATTATGGAAGAAGTAGAAGGAGATGATGTGGTAGAGGAGTACTACGAGCTTGAGGAAAGAAATGTACGAGCCTCTAAAGTTGAGGGATTGAGAATGTGAATTCTAAGTTTTCCTAAAAGTGGTGATGCTGAAGATTACCTAGATTAGATAGATAAGATTGAAAAGCAGTTTGAATGACATGAAGTACCTGATAATGCAAAGGTTAGACTTATTATACTGGAGGACAATGACTATTAGTCCTATACTCGAAGACAAATAGAGAGAAAATTTCTTTTATATTGGATATTAGGTGAATGATTCACTATATGTGCTAATTGTTGACAGTAAGAGTTGCACCAATGCTGCCTCTACATTTATGGTCCAGCAATTGAAATTGTCAAACCATGCCTCATCCAAAGCCTTACAAACTTCATTGGCTTAGTGATAAGGAAACCCCACAAGTGTGCAAACAAGTGTCTGTATCGATTTACATTGGCAAGTATCGAGCTAAAGTGCTTTGTAATGTGCTACCCATGAGTGCATCTTACATTCTACTTAGACAACCATGGATGTTTGATCAAGCAGTTATGTATGATGGAAGGAGGAATACATGCTCTGTAATGCATGAAGGAAGAAGAATGATATTGGGTCTTATGACCACCGAATAGGTGAAGATCATGCAATCCCAACTAAGTCGAGCCCTGAAGAAGGAGGCTTTGGTATTAACCTAAGCTAAATTGAAGAGAGAGGTAAAGCTCGAAAGGCTGACCTATCTACTTGTGAGGAGGCTTCTAGAGATGAGACCTAGGGAAGAAAAGCTGCTGACTAAAGTAAAAACCTTACTAGAGGAATTTGCCGATCTGTTTTAGGAAGAGCTGTCGAATGGTCTACCCCCAAATTGAGGCATCGAGCATGCGATCAACCTACAACCAAGAGCCATATTGCCAAATAAGCTTACCTATAGGTTGAATCCTAAACAAGCTATCGGACTACAAAGGCAAGTGGATGAGTTGATGAAGAAGGGGTGTGTGCGTGATTCCCTAAGCCCTTATGCTATATTAGCCTTATTAGTGCCAAAGAAAGAAAGGCTTTTAGAGGATGTGTGTGGATAGCTAAGCGATCAATCTAATCACCATCAAGTATAGGTATCCTATACCTAACTTGATGACATACTAGACGAATTGAGTGGAGCAAGAGTATTCTCCAATATTGACCTGAAACTTGGGTACCATCAGATTTGATTGTGTGAAGGCAATGAGTGGAATACCACATTCAAGACACGATATGGTTTATATGAATGGTTTTTAATGCCATTTGGACTATCCAATTCGCTAAGCACATTCATAAAACTTATGAATTATATGCTCTAAGAATTATTGGGAAGGTTTATCATAGTTTATTTTGATGACATTATAGTGTACAATCCTGACTTAGGGACTCACCGAGAGCATCTTCTACAAATTCTTGCAAAACTCTAAGCTGAATAACTCTACGCTAATCTGAAGAAGTGTAACTTTTGCTATTTTGAGGTGATCTTCTTAGGTTTTGTTTTAAACAAAGGTGGCATTCAGCTTGATGAAGAGAAGATAAGAGAGATCATAGAATGGCCTGAGCCAACCTATTCTACTGATATGAGAAGTTTCCACAACCTATTGTCATTTTATCACCAAGTCATAGAGAATTTCAACATGATTGTGGCCTTACTCACCGAACTCTGAAAGAAGAATGTTGAATTTAGATGGGGTGAGAAAGAGAAGAGGAGTTTTGAGGATGTGAAGGAGAAGCTAACTACAACCTCCATCTTAGCTCTGTCAAGCTTCAACATGGTATTTAAAGAAGAGTATGACGTGTCCGAACTAGGCATAGGTGTTGTGCTAATACAAGAAGGTCGACCTATTACTTACTTCAGTAAGAAACTTCGAGGAGCCACACTCAACTATTCCATCTATGACAAGGAGTTCTACTCCTTAATCTACGCCTTAACGGTATGGCAACTCTATTTGCTACCTAAGGAATTTGTGATCTATATTAATCATAAATCCTTGATATATCTAAAGAGGCAACCGAAGTTGTCTTGAAGACAAACCAAGTAGGTTAAGTTCATGGAGGGTTTTTCTTATGTCATAAAATACAAGAACGGAAAGAACAATGTAGTAGTCGATGCCCTATCGAGATGACATACCCTTCTGATTAAGCTACAAACGAAGCTGCTTAGTTTTTCAACCATAGAATTTGTATGCTGAGGACCCACACTTTGGTCCTATCTACGCTTGTTTTAAGGAAGGATAGACAGTAAATGACTATTATAGGGAGGATGGATATTTATTTAGGAAGAGAAAGCTATGGATCTCGACATGTTCCACACAAGAATTGCTAGTGTGCAAGGCACATGGAGGAGGATTAATAGGACACTTTGGCCAACGCCAAACTTATGAGATACTATCTTCCAGATTCTTTTGGTAAAGGATGAAGAGAGATGTTCAATCTACACTAGAAGAGTGTGTGAGTTGCCAAAAAGTGAAGAGTTGAGTTGAATAAGGATACTATTGCCAATCTTGACCTAACCATTGTTCGAACTGAGTATAGACTGTAAACCCCACAAGTTTAGCTTTCTAAGTACAGAAACAAACATCCAAACTGTAGATGATTTTCCGAACTTGAAAGAGCCAGTGAGATTTAAAACTGATTAAAATCTCAATCCAAAACCTAAAGTGGACACGAAAAACCTTAAATCATCAATTGAACCCCTAACCGCATACGAAGACCCTAAAACCTCGAACCTCATCAAAACCCTAAGATGACAATCGAAGATTTAATCGCGTAAAAATATATGAAACCCTAAATGTGTAAAAACATTAGAGATTGTGCCCTAAAGTAATAAAATCCTAAAACTATAACTTTAAGGATATAAAAGCACTAATTCACCATGATATACCCTAAAACCCTAACTGATAATATAATGCTCATATTTTGCCAAATCATTAATAAAAGGTTAGAGATGACCCTCATTCATGCTTATATGATTCGAATCCTCCAGTAATCCATTAGAAACTAAGATAATGAGTCATAGATTATATTTATCCCTTAAGTATGTGATTAAGATAGTCTCACTTAGAGTTAGGGTTATAGTTGAAGATTAGGTTATATGTAGTGAACTTTAATACTCAAATTAGTACTTTTTGCACTTGTTATTCAAAGTAGTTTATCAAATGAGATATATAGACTATAAAGACCTAAAGTAAGACCTCATCAACCATATTTACTAATCAATTCATCATTTACCTCATTTCTTCTCATTTCCTTCATTTTCCCCCTAATTTCCCTTAATTACTACATTATGTGCACAAAATTACACACTTAAGGAATGTTAACTAAGACAACACATGTTGACCAAAGTCCAAAAGTTGACCAAGTCAACACTTTAAAAAGTCAACAAAATACACTAAAGAGATAAAGAAAATATCTCTTCCTTAATGATGGCTTTTCTTTTCTTTCTTTTTGATTTTTCTCTTCTCTTTCTCCTCAATTGTTGCCATCCACTTATTCTTCAACTTAACCCCACCACGTGTTCTTTTCCATTATGACAACAAAACAAAAGAAACAAACCAAAAATCCTCCTCCATTGCCGTGAGCTTCCATCTTCCATTTTACCTTCAACATCTTCCTTTTTGTCTCCTTAATTCCAACATAAGCAAAGGTATGTATCTAAGTTACTTTATCTTGTTTTATCTTCTTCATTAGTTAGTTAATTAGGTAGATTAGATAAGTAGTTATGTGTTTAGTGTTGTCTTGAAGAAGAGGAAACAAAGTTCCCATCTTTTAGTGTAAGAATTAGGAACTATGAAGAAGAAGAAAGGAAGACATGAGTATATGCTTATAAGTATGTGCACATAAGGAAATACTAAAAGAGTACAAATATGTGAACCTTTGTACATGAGTATTTATCATGTACATAACCTAATTTAAGACCATATCTAACTATACATACCTATACTACACTAAATACATACATAAAAACACAAAAAGAATGGAATTAGGAAGCTTTTCTTAAGGAAAAGATTAGGCATACGAATTTTAGTATAAGAATACGTATCCAACCGTATAGGTATATGAGTATGTATATACGTATAAATACGGTATAAGTCTAAGTATAGGTATAAGTATATGTATGTATAAGGTATATGTACATAAGTATAAGAGGAGAGGTAATATGTACATAATACATGTACATATGATATAAGCATGAGGAGAGGCTTATGTAATCACATAATGAGGTAAGTGATGAGGCAAGCACATGATGACATAAGCCATGACGTAAGCAAGTAATGACATAAGCAAATGATGATGTAAGCGATGACATAAGCGTAGGTTTAGAAAATGAGAAAATAAGAAGAGTGTATAATAATTAGGTACTTAACTTAGTAAACCCTAAGACACTTTCTAAATTGGATTATACTTAATTAAGTACATGAATTAGCAATAGCAAAGTAAAATCTTTTAGGTATAATAATTTAAGGGTTGACTAAAAATTAAGTATAAACAAAAGATAAAAATATAAGTAACAAGAGTACTTAAGTTTTCATAGTTAAAAGAAAAAAATTTCAATAAATTTAGCCCATATCATAAAACACGAGTCTTAACGTTCAAAACAGACATTACCGTATGAATGTACGTCCGAAAACAATGAAAAACGACTATAAATTCGTAAATATTGAAAATAGAATGAAAAAATTACGTACGATTAGCAATTAGGTTTAATCGAATAAGGGCTAATTGTAATCTAAGTAGAATTAGGTAGATAGATATTTAGAACCATTAGTTGAGTCAACTACTTATTATCCTTATTATCTCGTAATGATCAGGTGATCCGACAATGGCGAGGATCTCCCGATCGGTTCTTACGACTAGAGTGCATCGTCATAATCAAGTGAGTACTCCCGATGACTCCATATTTGTTTGTGCTTGTAGTTAATACACTTAAATTGAATATAAATAACTTGATGCATGGGGTTTCAGGATATGTGTGTGCTTGATATTGATTGATTATTGTAAGAAATATTATTAAATACGATAATTGATGATTTGAAAATATGATTAATTTTTATATTAATTGGATGGTTTGCTGATATTGATTGACTGCCTCGGAATCTGACCTAATTATATTTGGCTTATCTTGAATCAAAAGGGTCATCCATTATCCATGCATCGCATTACTTATTCCAGCCGTCACTTCACGCGGTTGGTAATGAAGGGCCTTGGAGGGATGGATTCCCATATGATTTGATTAGTACCGTGTAGGAGCATGGGTACAACAAGACCCTACCCTTGGCTCGCGGGTTCTATTGGCACCGGAGACGCTAACCGTGGGTGGCTGGGGGTCGTGTCTAAAGACCACCGCTGTAGGGTATGAGTGTGGATTGCGAGGGCCACCTCACTGCTAGGCCTGAGACTTTGTGAACTACTGGATTTTTAGAAATGGAAATGAAGTTTTTGTGGAATATGGAATTCAAAGTTATGGGTAAAAACCTAAGTGCTAGAGCCTAGTCATGATTGGTGCCGATGAATCTCCAACCCTTATCTCGGAGGGCGTTAAAATCCGATATTATACGCAGTACCGGTCAACTGCATATATTGTTTGGCATACTGCGTGTGCATGCATTCATATGGTCATAACAATTTGTTTGATAACTTGTTTGTCAGTATGGTACGAGGGATAGCTCACTAAGCTCTTGTAGCTTATTCCCCAATAGTCTTTCTTTTGCAGGTTTACATACGATGGGATTGGGATGAGTCTCGAGTGCTGAGTGCGAGATGAAGATATGTACATTAGTGTTAGAATTAGTTGAGATCTTTATAAGTGATACATAAACACTCTTTGTAGAAAATATTCACATGTTAGAATTTAATATAATTTAATTTTTCTTACAATTTTATAATGTTGGTATATCTATCTTATTATTTGGTAGGGGATACCGATTCTCTGCGGCTCTGAGAAACTGTGGGCTATCGGACATCCATAGTTATTTATAATTCTATATTATGTCATGTTACAATAAATTAATTACTTGAAAATCATTAATCTTAGTGATTTATTATTTAGAGTCTTGCAATCTCTGACTTGCAAGACGGTTTTCATATTATGGGCGCAGACATGTTATGGAAATTTTAAGTAATCCTACTAGGCCCCCTTTAGGGTCCTGACACTCACGGTAGTAACCAAGAGGGATATGTTCTGGCATTAAGATTGCGCGAATGCCAATAGTTGAAGCATCATACTTAAGCTAGAAGGGCTTACCAAAATCTAGTAAAGCGAAGATAGCTGTTATGGTAAGCCTTTCCTTGGTTCCCTAAAGCTCTTCTTGGCTCAGTTAGTCTAGTAGAATCCTTCACTCATCTTTGTCAATTTAGTCAGAGGGTCTGCAATAGTATTGAAGTTGTCATGACCTGAGGGGGCTAGTCGTAGCAGTCGTCGTATACCATACAAAAGATTGTAGATTGAATTTCCTTACAATCGAAGACTCTTTTATACGATACACAAGACTACAGCTACTACTAACTACCAAAAGTGCACAAGCTTAAGCAATATCATTTCATGACAAATAATAAAATTATAAAAACATAATACATTATTGATTTGTATAAAAGTTTACAAGTACGAAGACTGAAACATATCTTCAGTTCAACTAGTATAACATTTACATATTCAAATCTATAAACTGTCAGAAGTACTCTCCGATCTCATCCAGCTCCTACACTGACCTGTGTAGAAACTAATCTCAGGCATGAGATGGCCCGACTTCACAAAAAGCTTAGCTTGCGAGAAAAGACTACAAGGATATAAGCTAACTAGCTTAGTGAGATAATTTCCCTCAACCACACAACAATTAAGGCATACAATAGTTAAGTTCAACCAAATGAATGCATGGCAAATAGTATGCCAAACAAATACATGCAGGTGACTAGGTATTGCATGTAATTCAGATTTAATACCTTCCGAAGTCAGGGTTAGAGATTCATCGGTACAGTCAGATCCGAGTATCATATTAGAACTGATTTCATAACAAAACTCCTCATTTCATATTTAAAATGTAATGGTACATCCATTACCAGCTTTATCAAAACGAGTTCTACATATGATTATGAGTAGGTTCACACAGCCCTCACTTACCCCTAAATGAAGGCCTCTAGACTCGACCCATAGCCAGGCGGTTGATGCCTCTAACGCCTAGTCATCCCGGGGGCCGAGGTAAGGTCATATCGTATGTGTGCACCGTACAAAATCAATAACACTTAATAATTAACCCACGAATGGCCTCTCGCTACCTCTATGTAATGTGATTGCTCGGAATTAATTATGCAGTGCATGATTTATGCATGATCCAAGTTAACTTTTCTAGTCGAATAAAATTTAGTCTTATTAATTTAGTGATCATTCCAAGTCACAAACAATCAATCTAGTGAATCTACTATGTAATAGACATTATATTATTGCAATTTAAGGTAAACTTACCATCAACAATAATTATCATACACAAGTATAACCCAACCCCATACACATTCATTTATAATTCATAATTTATATTCACTAACTACAAGCACATATAAGTATGAAATCATTAGGAAACACTCACTCGGTCATGGCTAGCTTAGGAGTCGTAGTAGTCCAGTGGTAGCTTAGGGTTGATATCGAAATTACTTGAGAATAATGAAAATTTTGTAAGGTATGGAATTTCAAGCTAACTAATGCTAGAATTTGTAAGGTCTACTTCACTTAGTTATGTGAAATTACTGATTCGAGCTTTTTATCAAATCACTTGTAACTTTTTCGTTTTAGCTCGAATCGTTATGAACTTATAGTCTATTTTGATTGTTTTCGAGCGTATTTTCTCGTAACGAGATCCATTGTGAATGTTTTGACTCGTAATTTAAATTGTGATATAAAAATATCATAAAATTTATTATTTAAGTTTAAAAATTATAAAATATTAATTTTCACTTTTTCTTAACATATTTATTCTTTAATAATTATTTAAATCATATATTTGATATTTTTATTATTTTAGATATATTTTCCTATTTTTGAGATTTTTACTTTATTATGAGTATTATCATTATTATTACCTTTATTATTTTTCCTATTTTTCATTTTCTTATTTATTATTTCTCTTATGTACTTTATGATTATACACATATATATATTTTTTATAATTTATTTTATTGAAAAATATGTAATTACGATATTATATATATATGTATATATATAAGTATACACCTTACATTTGTACTAATTTAGTAAATATGTTATAATACTATTACATATTCAGTATACGACTTATATATATTATACATATTATATATATGTATTTATACATAATAATATACTTATATAATTTCCGAAGACCTAAATATATATATATATATATAATTTACAAATACCCATTCTTATATTATATATATTCAATATATGTGTTTAAATAATATTTATTATAAAATATGTATACTATATATTATACATATATTATGCCGTATACTCGAAAGCATATACTCTATATTATATATATATTCTTATATACATACTTATAAAAATACCCGACTATATATATAGTATATGACTATACATATATATATAAATAATTATACATGTATACACATATATATATAGTTACAGTGCATACATATATATTTATACTATAATTATGTAATGAAAAATACTAAATACTAATTATATGTATTCTAAAAAAACAAATACATAATACATACTATATACCTATATACATACATGTATACATACCTAACCTTATAAATACACATATAATTAAATTTAAGTATTCATGTACATAGACATATAATAGCAATGTTATATGTAAAAATACCATATAAATGCTATATTTATACATGTGTATACTATATAATATACATCTATACTACTAAAATAAATTACTTACCCATTAATTTTTTTTTTCTTCTTCTTTTCCTTCCTCTTTTCTTCTTCTTTTTCTTCCTTCTTTCTCTCTTTTCCTTCTTTTTCTTTCTCTCTCTCACAATTTGCTCTCCAAGTTTCGGTGTGTGTTTGTACAGAAAGGGTTTTTTTCCAAGTTTATATTTTCCTCCTTTGCTCACGTGATTAATAAATTAACATTTAAGCTAAGTTAGATTTTGCATTAATGTAGATAAAACAAAAATAATCATTTGTAATCTTTTCTTTTTATTTAACATCAATACATGGCAATTTGTTTTGCTCACGTGGGTTGCGTGATTTAGATATAAATTTTGAACGTGGCAATTGAAGAAAGAAAAGAAAGTGAGAAAAGAGATAAATTGAAATTGAATGAGAAGGAAAATAAAAATTAATATTAAATATATATATATTTTCGAAACATATAAATTATAACAAATCTCATTATAAATTAATGTTTACATTTTCGTGAAATTTTATCAATTTAATTGGTACCCGATACAATTAAAATTTTTACGAGTTATTATAGCGATTTTGTTATAAGTTCGCACGAATAGGCGATTTAGTTAAGAATTTGTAATCGACTATAATTTTATCACTGTTAAGTAATATTTAATTATTTTATAGGTTTACATTTATAATTTTAGGGTTTCGAACAAATTTGAGTTCAATTTTGGTTAATGGTGCTTAAAGTAGTTTTAAGGTATTAGTATATGATTTAGGGTTTCGATCAATTCTTAAAGTTTTATTATGAATGTTATATTTGATTTATTAAATTTCATGATCTTTTATTATTACTAGCCTTATCGACTTGTTGTACAATTTAGGACATTCGGACTTGAGTTAACTTTCATCTACTAATCTTCCTAAGGTTTACAGAAGTTCTTGATGAATCTTTTGTAGAAAGAAGCAAAATAATGAAAACTACGAACTTTAGTGACACTCTATGGTGTAGGCTACTTCAAGACAGCTCAAACCTTTTCCTCTTCAACTCTAATTCCTTCTCTAAACACTACATACCTAAGAAAGACTACTTCTTATTGGCAAAATGTACACTTCATTAGATTTTCAAACAGTCTCTCTGCACTAAGCATGTTAAAAATAGCTCAAAGATGCTTTAGATGATTGGTCAAGTTAGCATTGTATACTAGTATATCATCAAAGTATATGACTACATGTCTCCCAATCAAAGAGTGCATTACATGGCTTAGAAGCCTTGTAAAAGTCCTAGGCATGTTGGTAAGACCTAATGGCATAACCAACCATTCATAAAGATCATGTCTAGTCCTAGATGTAGTCTTCTACTCATCTCCTAGTCTCATGCAATTCTGATGCTAACCACTTCGCAAATCATTCTTTGAAAACATTCAAGCGCCATGAAGCTCATTTAACATGTCATCGAGCATCGATATAGGATATCTATACTTAACAATAATTTGATTGATAGCCTAACTATCAATGTACATGTGTTAAGAACCGTCTTTTGTTAGAACGAGCAGGGTAGGTGCAGTATAAGGGCTCATGCTCTCTCTCACATATCCTCACTCCACAAGCTCATCCACTTGTCTCTTTAGCTTGATAACTTGCTTAGGATTCATTCTATAAGCATTTTTGTTCAACAAAGCTATGCCTAGTTGTAAATCAATACAATGTCCAATGCCTCAAACTAGTGGTATTCCTTTAGGTAATTCACTTAGGAATAGGTTAGAAAACTCATTTATTAACTTCTAAATCTCTTCAGTCACATCATCTAGATCTCTCAACTCCAACATTCTTCTAATCAACAAGAACATTGGCTCATCATCTCTTCAATAGCTTAAAGTTCTAGTTAGCTTAACACTAAATCCTTCTTCTTACCAACTTGGGTGAGTTTGTCAAGAGTTTCATTCATTTAGCTCAAGGTCATAGGTTGCAACACTATCTTCTTACAATCCTTGGTGAAAGTATAGGCATTTTTATACCAATCATATTTGACACATTGTCAAATAACCAAGGTCTTCCTAATAGTAAATGTGAAGCTCCTATGAGAACAACATCGCAAAACACCTCATCCCTATAGACATTCCCAACATAGAATGGAATAGATACTTATTCTGCTACATATAGAGTACCCTTATCATGTAACCAATGTAGCTTATAACCTCAGGGGTACTTAGAGGTCAATAGATGATACGAGGCAACTGTACCTATCAGTTTTAATATGGCAGATGTGAGTCCGAGTCAATCCCTCAAAGACTTTGAGTACTAATATTAACCTTAGCTCTATTATTTAACCGAACAATTGTGATGAGTTGAATGAATTAAAAATACTAAAATTAACAAACTAACTTAATTATGAGACTTGATTAAGTAATTTAGAAAGCGATAAAACTAAGACCGACTTCAAGAAGGTAATAACGTATTTAGGAATTATTTCCCTTAGTATTTAATATGTGACCGCTTAAAATATATCTAATTCAATCTCTATTATTCTTGATCGGAGGGATTCACAATTAAAGTTAACACCTTTCTCTAGCATATTAACCCTAATCCTAAATTATTTACTGAAATCTCTTTACTTAGCAATATAATTTAGAATCGCTTTAATGTATAATGAATTCCCACACAAAAGAATAACTTTCCAGAAAAAACATGTATCTTATCTCTAAGTATACATGTAATTCTCTCCAATTATCTCAAGATCTCATTATACATATGATTTCTCAATCATCATGCATAATATCATAGATTGATACCTAAGAAATATCAATTATCAATTAAATAACATAATTGAATCAAGAAAAATAAAAATTTTATTGAAAATTATAAATAAATCTAATAGTCACATGAAACCCTAGGTTCCATAGTTCTAAATACATGAATTTTAAGCTATCATAATGAAACAAAAAATGAATTGCAACAAAATCAATAAATAAAATATGAAAAACTCTTTTTGTTGATGATAAATCTCTTCAATCTTGAAGTTGGGTGTTTCTTTCGCCTTTTTCTCCTCCTTTTCTTCAAGTCTCTTCTCTTTTGAATGTCCAAACTTATGTGCGAAACCCTAGTATGTCCTTTTATAATATAGTGTAAGGTTTCTTTTTTCGTCACCAGACACAGCCTGGGACACAGTTGTATCCCCAGGTCGTATAACTTTCTGACCTTGGCAAATCTTCCTGGATGGACACAGCCTGGGGACACAGTTGTGTCCAAGACTATGTAACTTTTTATCCAAAATTCCTATTGTCTATGTAACTTCAAAACTTCATAACTCATTAATTTGAACTCCAAATGAGTGAAACTTGATTCATTTTCTTCGTTTTCAATCCGAGAACGCATTCAAACCTTGAAATCAAAATTTTACTCAATTAAGTATCAATTTATTTTAAAGAAAACAAAGATGTAAGGGAAATATTATAAAATCACCATGTAAAATATATTTAAAATAAGAGTTATCAATAGACCTAATCTCTACATAAAGGCTTGGGTAATAACATTGGTGAAACTCCCTCCATCTACTATAATTATGCATAGTTGACCCTTGATGGCACACTTTGTATGGAATATGTTCTCCCTTTATTCCTCTTCAGATCCTAGCATTGAGCTCACTACTTACCTCAACACTGGCCTCATCACTTCACCTTTGTTGGCATAGATAGAGGTCTCTTCCTCTTCCTATACTTTAGTTCACCCAACATCTTTCTCTTCCTTCTTAAGTTCACCCTCATGGGTACTATCCACTTCATCACCTCGAAGGACCATAATACATCAATTAGGACACTTAGTAGCCATGTGTCCATAACCTAAGCACTTAAAGCATTTTATCTCACTCATCTTATGACCTAAGGATTGTCCCTTTTCAAATGTCTTTAGGGAGGCTCTATCATTAGCTCGACTTTTCTAGCCAGCTCCACTATCATTAGATCAGTTACTCTTTTCTCCTCTCAATTTAGCCTTCATAGTTTAAGGTAGCTAGTTTGACATGAATTATCAATTCATAAAGAACTTGGATTAGGACAAATTAGGTAGAATTGTACTATCTTAATAGCTTCTTCTATAGTGTAAAACCTCTATACTTCAACAATGTAATGAATCTCATACTTGAGTCTACAGATGAACCTTGATATAGTTTGAGCTTCGAGCTCATCCATGTTAGCTCGAATCATCAACATCTAAAATTCCCTAACACAATCATCTATAGTTTGATTTCCTTGGTAAAGCTTTTGCAATTTGGCAAAGGTATCTTACAAGTATGTCCTAGGTACAAATCTTCCTCTTAGCAACCTTCTCATATCTTCCTAAGTTCATATACCTCTTCATCCATCTCTTTCTATGGTCGCATTTAAGTTCTTCCACTACATGGTAGTACATCTAAAGAGCTCAAGAGCAACAAGTCAAACTTTAACACCCTTGGTATATCCATAACAATCAAATACTTTCTTGACCTTTTCCTCTCATTTTAGGTATCATCAACATTTCCACTACATGTAAAGGTCAAAATTTAGACTTTAACAATGTCAAGTCATTGCAAAGCTTGGCAACTTCACTCTTCCATTTCATAGTGCTCCTCTACCTCTCCATTAAGCTCTTCTTCTGCTTCCTCGATTTCTTCCATCTTTAACCTCCTTTAAGTTGGGTGACCTACTACTCCTCAAACTTTATGAGGTTGTGCATGGTAATTAGCTCAGCTTACGTGATCATATCTTAGCTCCTGTTTACCTTCTTCTTGGCCACAATGGTGTACCTTACGATTGTTATCTTACAACTTACGTAGATGTAACTAGACTCTTAACATGGACAATAAGTCTATTAAGCTTATCATTAATTGAACCTGGCATATGGCTTCCTTACTAGCTATGGCCAACTTAAGTGCCACTCTCTTAGTCTTTAATAAATCTATGAACATTCGAATTTGACATTACATAATACCTTTTTTTTTTATCACTACTTCCATCAACAAGTACAACTTCGACAGTATACACCTAGCAAAACCCTACTACTTAACACTACTCAACAATACTTTAGAATTACCACTAACACTCAATCAATTACTACTAACCACCTAGAATCTTTGCTAATAGGTTCCAACACTTTGATGCTTCATACAATATAACTTGGCATAGGATTCACAACAGGCTCTATTTTTGTAGTCGTAAAATAGAGTGGAAAAGACTTGCCTCTTGTAAATCAGTACTTCTCAACTCACAACTTCAAACACTCAACTATGACTACACAAACCACCACAGTAGCCACTAACAACATTGTAAACAAGAACTCCACTACATTCTTTACACACTTTCTCATTGAAACCTTACTCTAATACCAACAAAACTAATGCGTCTTTGGTTCATGCATATGGAAAAGCACCACAATGAGAAAAGAAACAAGAAAAACAAAAGGGATTTAGTAAAACCCAAGTAACTATCAGGCATCAGGCAACGTTATAAATTTTAATTCAAACTTTACAGTAAAGCTACAAAAGTTAGACAAAGTATTTTAGTAAAGTCAATTTCTCAAAATAAGTTATATAAAAGGATTAGTTTACGAAAAACATTAATTTATCAATAAAGTAATAAATTATCGAAAGCGTAAAATTCAAGCTTTTAGATATAGTGAGATATTTGAGATAAGTTATTTAACTTATAAAAATAATAAATGAAGTTAATTATATATATTGTAAATGTATTTATATGCGATATGCAATATATGTATTAAATATGAACATATAATAGTAATAATTTATTAAAATAACGTAAATTAATATAAAATAATGACAAATTAATAAAAAAAATGAATGGATGAGTCATCAAACCTATGTAGCAACATGATACAAATTGGAAAACATGAATTAACACCTAATTAATAAGAGAATGACACATGGTACGTAGGGAAATGGAAATTTGACATGTGGCATTCACATATCTAATTTCTATTAAATTAAGCTAACTTGAAAACTTATAACTAGGACCTAAACTCTTAATTACAATATTTAGAACTTTGAAATTACAAGAACATAATTTGGGAAAAGTAGAAAATAAAATAAAATAAAAATAGAACAAAAATTAAGGGTGAATCAGGTATAAGGTACCTCAATAGGCTATCCACAACCTAACTTAGAACAGCTTAGGGGTCTAATAGAAGGTAGTCGAAAGAGCTTTTTCAATAAGGTGCAACTGCCGAAGGGTAGTTGGAAGTGATCAGTTCAGATGAACCAATTTTCCACTCATAACTTGTCTAATTTTCCAAAAATACCAAATTATGTTATTTAATTTTGAAATTATTTTAGATGCAGATTAATGTGGTAATTTCTTTTAATTAAATAATTAGTGGAAATATATGATCCTTAAGAAAATGCCCTATTTGAACAAAAATTAAACTAAATTTTAGAAATATTAAATAATATCCTTTCAAGCTAAATTTTTGTACATAATATACTTAATATATGTAATTATATGCTGTAATAAGAATTTTGGAATATAAGAATGTTTACTATTTTTTATAATTATTTTTGGTAAAATTGCTAGTTTTTACTGTTTCTTGAAATAATTGGTTTTTGATGAAATTAATGAATGAGTCTTGCATGTTTTGACTTCTAGAATTTTATGATGATATTTGGAATACTTAATTTTATCTCACACACAAATTTGTATATTTACCCTAATTTTATGTAATTTCGAGCTAAAATTGTTATTTTCATAAAAATAAATAATAGCTTGTTTAGTATAACTCATGGTCAATAATTATATTACATCTTTTTGTGAGTCTATAGGATTTTTTATAAAATTAATCGGACTCATATACTATTTATTACGTATTTTCCTATTATAAACCTATATATTAGCCTAATATGAGAAATAATGAATAATACTATTAATGAAATAAGAAAAACATTTAAAAAGTATACAAAACTGTGCATTCAATGGAGTGGTTAGCATGTAGTCATCTAAGTTGTTTGTGGGCTCGAGTAAGGCTAGTTAGCAGTTGGGTGTCTGAGCAGGGGTCAAATGTTTGGAAGTCTTATTATGCTTACCCGAGCTCCTAGTACGGTTAGCCCATAGTTGCTACACTCGTGGATTGCTTGGTACTAGCTTTATTGAGCTATGTCAAGCTGTTCTTTAGCTTAAGGGCTTTAGTCGTTTGGTTTCTTATCGTCTCGATAGATAATAAGCTTAATACCAGATTGTTCCTTTTCTTCCCATTAGCCTTCAGTCATTAGTCTAGCATCCGCAAGAGCAGGTCATCCTCAGGTTAGGACAGGTCAGCTTCGGCTTCTGGTTAGTCGATCTCAACTTCTGACAGTTCAGCTTCGCCAAAAGGGTCGTCACAAGTTAATTTCTATCACTAGCTCAGCATTTCTTTAAGTTACATGTTTTTATAGCTTAGCTCGGTTAGATGTCTGAGGTCAGTTTGCTCAAATGTTATCTAGATCATGGTAAGGGCTTGATGATAAGTACAGCTACTCAATAGGTCAACCTATATGCTCAGCAAGTTAGCATGTATGCTCGATAGTTCAAAAGCTGTATTGGCACTTATGAAAGCTTGACACATTGCTTGAAAATAATGTAAAAAATGGAGATCAGATTAGGAATCCTTTTCTTGTATGGTGCATCGAGTTACTATCCTTCATGTAAGTTCTTGCAATCCTCTAGCTCGGCTACGTATGATTAGTCGATGGAGTTGATTCCTATGAGATATCAATTCTACGATTAGGTGATATGCTTGATGAATTGCATCGTGCGTAAGTATTTTTGAAGATTAACCTGAAGAGTGGCTACCACTAGATCTTAATAAGACATAGAGATGAGTGGAAGATTGCTTTTGAAATGAAGGATGGTCTATTCAAGAGGATGGTGATGGTGTTTGGGCTTACAAATGCACCAAACACCTTTATGCAACTCATGAATCATGTTTTGAGATCATTGATTAGTAAATAAGTTGCTGTTTACTTTGATGATATTTTGATATATAGTGTCAACCTTATTTCTCATGTCGTGAACTTGAGATTCATACTTGATATCCTCCATGCTAAGCAATTATTCAACAATTTGAGGAAATGTATGTTCGATTAGAGCAAGCTAATATTCCTTAGATATGTTGTCTCTAAAGGAGGAATCGAAGTTGATGATGAAAAGACCTCAGCTATTCTTGAATAGCCAACGCTGACTAATGCTACTAAGGTAAGGAGTTTCCATGGTTTAGCTTTGTTTTATCACAGATTTATTCAGAACTTTAGTTCCATAGTTGTCCTACGGACCGAACTAAGTAGGAAGAACTATGAATTCATATGGTTCAACAAAGCTCAAAAAAGTTTTGAAGAGGTTAAGTCCAAGTTGATTCTGCCCTAATTTTAGTACTACCTGACTTTGATAAGGTTTTTAAGCTAGAATGTAATGCATCTGAAGTCGATATTGGAGCTATTCTCATGTAAGAGCACTAACCATATGTGTATTTCAATAAGAAGCTCAGAGGTGCCATATTGAATTATTCAACATATGATAAGGAATTCTATGCCCTTGTCCGAGCACTTCAGAACTGGCAACACTACCTATTGTCAAATGCCATGCCAAGTGGGTCAAGTACTTAGAAACCTTAAGCTATGTCATTAAATATAAGAAGGGAAGTATAAACATTGTGGCTAATGTACTTTCTCGTCGGCTTGTCCTTGTCACAACATTGTAAGCTAGGTTACTTGGGTTTGATACCCTACCTAAGTTAAGGATTTCTAATGAAGGGAAGGTAAGTTTGTGTATCGAGTAGTTCTACTAGGGAATTACTTGTTCAAGAAGCCTATGCTGGAGGCTTAGCTAGCCAATTTGGCAAGAAGAAAACCACTGAGTTGTTGAAAGAACACTTTTATAGGCTTGGGATTATGAAAGATGTGCGCAAAATTCTTAAGCAATGCAAGGTGTACAAGTGAGCTAAGGGGAGAAATGAGCTATATGAAGAATATACACCTTTGCTTATCCCTAAGCAGCTGTAAGCTGATCTAAGCATGGATTTCATACTCAACCTACTCAGAACACCTCAAAAACATGATTCTACTATGGTGGTCATCAATCAATTCAGCTAAATGAGCCAATTCATCCCTTGCTACAAAACTAATGATACTTTATTTGTTACTAACCTCTTTTCACAGGAAATTGCGCGGCTACAAGGAGTTCTAAGGAGTATTGTATTTGATTATGATTCGAAGTTCATAAGCTTCTTCTGGTGAATACTATGGAAGAACCTTGGCATTAAGCTCATATTCAATACTTCTTACCATCTATAGATAGATGGCCAAACGAAAGTTGCAAATCAAATCGTAGGAAACCTCCTTCAAGCTACTATTAAGAGGAATCTATATGATTAAGATCTTTGCCTACCATCATTAAGTTCACTTACAACCGCTCCACTCATAGCTCAACAAGAAAGATGCCTTTCAAAGTCATCTATAGGCTTTAACCTGAACATACCCTTAGACATAATAATCGGATCAACCTCTTAGGGAGAAAGTTAATTAAGCCTATAGTGTATTGAGGAGTTTTAGAAACTACATCAAAAGGTTACTAAGCAATTAGCCAAGATAGTAGCCTAACAAAGAAAACAAGGAAGCCGAGGTAGAAAGCATCTTATTTACAACCTAAGAGACCTTGTTTAGATCCACCTCAACAAGGAATGATTCTTAGGGAATAGGATAGATAAGTTATCTCTAAGGTCGGATGGCCCTTTTAAGATCCATCGATGTATCAATGACAACACCTATAAGCTACAAATACCTGGAGGATATGGAGTGTCTCCCAATTTTAAGATCACCGATCTGATGCCCTTTATGCCAAAAGAAGAAGAAAAAGAAGACTCAAAATTGAAGGCAAATCTTCAACAACCCTAAGGAATTGATTGATTGCCAACCTCCAAACCCCTCACCACATAGGTCTCTAAAGCCTCTAATCCCTCACTAGAAGAATCTTCTCTTGTTAGCTTACCAAAGAAAAGCTATAGTACATGGAAGAGCCAAGAACTCCCTAAGGTCCCAGCTCAGATACACTATGGTTTGTTCAAGCACTTACTTAGTTGTTAACTTACCGAGTATAGAGAAGCCAACTTGTTAAGTGTCAAAGTCGACCTACCAAGTACCGAATCCAAGGTCCATATACAGTAAGCTCTATCCTTCAAGCCTACTAAAATGTAGTCTCGTCCAAATACCTCAGGCACTTCAAGTGTAATTTAGCTCAGTTTGGCTCAGCCATAGTGCCTCAAGGTTCCAGAAAACAAACCCATTAACAGGCTACTACTTGTCCCCTACTTTTCTAGCACTTATACTATATTCCTTTTTGCCCTTTGTCTTGTTTACCCTTTTTCAAACATACTATGAATCTCTTCCTTACATCATCTTTTATGTAATTTTCCATTATTGTATTATTTCCCTAAAGAACTTACTATAAATAGTCATTTCTAATATAGCTGCAATCATCCTATACTTAATAAGTTAATGAATATTTTTATTCTTACAAGATACCCTTCTCTAAGTATACTTGTTTCTCTAACTCTTATTTAATCTTACCGAGTAGCTCGAGATTAGTAGTAGGTAGACCTTAGTATTAGTTCATGAGTCATATCAGGCGAAGTACTAAGTCATCTTGTATTCGATGGTACGTCATATCTTCTAAGTAGCTTTATGGAAGCTACTATGTTTGCCAACTTTCCCATACCATCATTCTTTCACATCTTAAAGGACCTACTGTTACTACTCATATGGTAAACCCTAATGATCAACTCAGCTCCTAGGCATATCAAGTGCCGAAGAGCCTAAGCTATTGTCTAGACCAAACCCTCCTCGTCTTTCTAACCATTTAGAATTGTACACCCTAATACGGTTATGAAGTATTGAATTAAAGGCATCTTAGATGACCCCTCCAATAGCTAGAAAACTTGTCTAATAGCTTAACCACCCCAATTCTAAGCTATGCACTGCTAAGGTTTAAGTTATTTGACCAAGTGTTGTTGTCAACAACAAATGATTATTTGCAAGAATTGAAAATTGAGCTTCCTATGTCAAACTGTTAGGAAGCTGTCAACCAATTTGATTCCATTTCCATACTATCCATTAGAACTACATCCACTCAAGCTGCAACACTTGTGCCCTAACATACATACCTATGCAGAAGGGCCCTGATATTCTCTCCTCGTGTATTATGAATTTGTCCCTTTTTCATGTACATTCTTTTAGTACTTTTTCTACTGTAGATAAGGTGTCCATTTCAATAAATTATCCTAATGTAATAGTTGCTCTAGAATTTTAGCTACAAATACCCATTATAATGTAAGCCATAGGAATCTTCTTCGACATATCAACTATTACTTTTTTCTATAATTTGAGCTTTTTTTCCTTATAAGTCTAACTTATTCCTTGCGCTTATCTATTCCCTTGAGCAAGGTTTAAGGGCAACTAACCCAGCTATTCTATTTGTATGTCATATCAACTATAGCTTATTTATTATGTGAGAGTTCCTTAGTACATAACATCCTTAGAGTAGTTCATAGGTTTGCTTAAAATCAATTCAAATTCCATTTCCATTTCATTCGTTCAATTGTTTGAACTTACCCTAATATCATCGCTCTTATCTTTTCTTAGTGCAGCATATTAGTCTATCTATACCCTTATTCAAGCTAATACAAGTTTTAGTTCCGACCCTCAAGCTTTTCCCTTTCCTAATGGCATACTAAGTGTTCAGCTACTATCATTCAATCCTTTAGAAGATGAGCTTCCTTCTATCAACTTATAGCCTGTTGAGGACTAAATCCTACTTGCCAACCCTTTGAAGGCTAAACAATTGCAATTTTTGGTATAGGAGTCGAACTCTAACCTACTTCCAAACAACCTAGATGCTCTTCCACAAGAATGTTGCTAGCTAAAGTACAACACCAACAACATTGTGATGCATATAACCTTTTTTAACAATTTGTACAATATTCCTTTCATTATATTTGCCCTATTTACCCTTTCGGGGATATACATTTATATTTTACACTTTTGTAATGACCCCTATTTTAATGTTCCCTTAAGAGTCTCACTATAAACAATCTCCATCTTGTACAGCCTGATAGATCTTGATTATTATTAGATTCTAAAATATTCTCTTTCTAAACTTATGTCCTTTGGAATTATCTATACTGTTATCTAGTTCCTTTTGTATAGCTTAGGAGTAAGTGGCGAGTAACCTCAATCCATCCATTCGTGAATAATAATGATTAGGAATTAGGGATTGAGTCGAATTGTGAACTTTAGTGTATCATGTCCTCGGTTTAGCTATAATTCATCCTTATATCCTTATTATAGCGAAGGATTCACCAACCTACTATAAAAACTTGTGACAACTTAACTCCAAGGCAAATCAACAAATGAATCTTATACTTTAAATGAGAATATTTTAAACAATAGGTGATGAGATAAGATATTGACATAGTAGAAAATGGAAAAGATTTAGGTGATCTTTCATGCAAGATTGGCATGTGCGGGTCCTATATATAAGAGAGAGAGAGAGAGAGAGAAAAATTTTAAGTTCTTTTATGATTCATCATTAGTAAGAAATAAAGGAATGTTTTAGTGATTGTGTTTGTATTCTTGAGTCATTACTTCAATAGTTTAGAGGGATAAATTTTGCATGGAGTAATGGTTAGTTGTACTTGCACAAGTTCTCATTAGATTGTTGAATTTTATGGCTTCTTAGGGAATTAAAATGGAATTTGTTTTTCACCATGTGATCTCTCTTTCTTTGAGAGTGGTGTTAAGAAGTCAACACTTGTAAAAAGAGCAAAACATTAGTTAGAAATGTTGACTTATTCTTCATGCTTAGGACGTATGAGGTTATGCATTTAGGGAATGAATTTTGGCTATACTATCTTTCAATATGGTTAATTTAACATATGTTGTACTTTCGATTTCATTTAATGTGATTGTTGCCTCTAGTTTCTAAGAAAGAGGGATATGTAATGCTTCACATGCATCAAAGTTACCATGTATGATGGTTCATAAATTGGAGACTGTGCTTTATAGGTTTTATTCAATTTGATTTATCGTATTCTATGCACCTAGGATTATACTAAAGAAAGACATAAGGTTTCGGATATTTCATAAACTCGTACTCTTTTTGTTAGAACCTCTATAAAAGCTTTTTGATGATAACAATAATATATGTGCTTAATGTTACTAGTCAAGTTATTAAGTATGCAGAAATAAGATAAGAGCATATTCAAAGTACTAATTAGAACAAAAAATATATAAAATCTTAATGATGAATGCTAATAAGAACCTAAAGTAAATATTTGATCAAAGTCATTGTTTAGAAGGAAAAAGAAAAGAAATAAATGAATGATGAAGGAAGAAAGAAAACTTGATTATGTAGAAGATAAACAACAAGAAAAAGCAACAACCATTTAGAAGCTATACAAATTCAAAAGCTAAAAAATTTCATAGGCGATACAAGATCAAAAGCAAACTAAAAACAAAAGTAGAATCTTCATTTTTCTTGCTTGAGATGTTACAATATTTTGATTTTCTCATTATTGTGTTGCTTCTAGATTATTTTTATTCTTGTCGCTCCATTTTCCTCTCATTCTTTTAGCTGAATAAATTCCAAAATGTCTAATATGCCCATACTCAACTAGATGATTTTTAATCCTTTATATTGTGATGAATATTTTCTATTATGATTGACTATCATGTGAACCAATGGTTCATTAAAATTTATTTAAATGAACAATATCACTATCTGACAACTTTCGTCTTGCAATGCTTATGTGTCTAATCACAAAATAGGGCTAATACACCCACTAATACTCTTAAGCATTTGTGAATCATAATACTTTAAGGGTAATTCATTCCCACATATCTAGTGAACCAAAATTTTCTTATGAAGCTTTGAAATCCAATTCTCAATGGCGAATTGGTAAACAAAAGCCATTTATGAACCATGGTCAATCTTAAATTACTCTAGTTAAATAAATGATGTGAACCATGCTAAGGACTAATAAAGCCAGTCATAAGGGGGGTGGGGCCAAGCTTATAGAAGGCTCAAAAAGCAAGGGTGGAGATGTACAAGGAACAAAGAACCCAATAATCAAACCTTAATTCACTCTAAGGATATTGCACACTAAGGAACAATTGAGGACTTACGACTCAACTCAATATGATGCATAAGCTGGATTGATGAGGGTACTCACTACCCAGTCTTGTTTAAGGGTTAAGATAAGAGTGAAGTAGGCAAACAGACATAAAGCAATGGTCATAAAAATGAGAAGTATATTCAAAAATCAATTGATGTATCTATGATGCTGCTACATTTACAATGGGTGTTTATACCCAAAAAATTAGGATAATAACTATAAATGGAAACGACTAAAAAGATTAAAGTACTAAATTAATGATGTATAACAAAGGAAAAGGGCATAAAGAGAATATCAAGAAAAGCATCCATCTTATATGGTAGATTCTATCATATGATTGCTTAGATACGTAGTTATCAGTTGGTGGATAAATTTTTAGCTGAAACAAACAAACTATATGGTTAGGCTAGCGACTATTGAGAAAAGGAGCTAAGCAAGACTAGGGGTTCTTCTATTGTGAGTTTAGAGCAGTACATATTCAAGTCATTTAAGCTAGCTATTGAGCAAGCCGAGTTGTTGTTCAAGTGTGTCTCATGTTAATAGTCAATGACTATTGATAAGCATAATAGGGTTCAGCTTGGAAAAGGTAGCAAACTTATAGATTGAAGCAGCTCGAATTCATTAGGCATAGGTCGACACAGGAGAACTTATTTGCCTATACTCTGAAGCCCTCAAGCTTAAGGTTAAGTTAGAGGTTTAATGCTCTAATCCCTATCATCCCTACTAGGTTGGTTAAGATTTGGGATCAAATTCGGTTAGTCCTCATCTAAGTCTTCCTCGGGTCAGTAAGGGTAGAGGTTGATAACATTAAACATGTTAGGCACTCTAAAGTCTTTTGGTAGTTCTGGATGGTACGCAATGTCGTTTATCTTCTTGAGTACCTTGAATGGTCCTTCAGCTCTAGCAGACAACTTATTCCTCCTCTTATTAGCGAATCTCTCTTTGCTCAAGTGTAGTCGTACTTAATCTCTAAGCTGAAACTATTTAGTCTTCCTTCCCTTGCCTTTTTGTTTTAGCTTCCCGGTAGCATAATCGACGTGCTGGGTGACTCATTTACAGATGTGCTAGAGGGATTGAACTTTAGCTCTTGCTTCAAGATCTTCTTGGTCAATGAAGGGCATTGGAGCATAATTAAAGGGCAACTTAAGGTTGAAACCTTAGATGACTTCAATGGAAGTATGTCCAGTGGTGGTGTGTATGATTTTGTTGTAAGCAAACTCTACTATAGGCAAGTAAACATCCTAGTTTATTAAGTTCTTTCCTACTGTAGCTCAAAGCAATGATCCTATGGTGCAGTTGATAACCTCTATCTGGCAATTGGTTTGGGGATGGCAAGAGGTATTGAGTAGTAGTTTAGTTCCCATCTGATGCCAAATAGTTCTCTAGAAATGGCTTAAGAATTTTAGGTCTCTATCTGACACCATGCTCCTTAGTACTCCGTATAAGCAAACTATTTCCTAAAAAACAAAGAAGCAATAGTCGAGCATTATTAGTTTTTGTGTAGGGTACAAAATATGCCATTGTGCTAAACCTATCCACAACAACCATTATAGAGTCCTTTCCTTGAGCAGTTTGGGATAATCTAAGGACAAAGTCCATACTTAGGTCGGCTCACCGTATAGTCGGAATAAGTAGAGGCATAACCTTTCCTTACTTAGCTTAGCTTTTTCCTTTCTTTTAGATGGCACATCCCTCAATCACACGATGCATATCACTTGTCATTTTAGGCCAAAATAACCTATTATTCAATAGCACATACATCCTCTGCTCTCCAAAATCCCTAGAGAATCGACCACCTTCTCTTACTAGTAGCTCCCTAACTAAATAAGTCAACATATACAATTTACTACCTCGAAATAGATAACCATCTTCTACGTAATAATCATCTACTATTCTCCTCTCTTCATAGTATTTATATATCAGGCCAATGTGAGAATCATGTTGATACTATTCTTTAATGCTTGTATATCCTAGTAGTTTGGTATGCAACTCAATGAGAAGAATGTATCTTCTTCATAGAGCATTAGCAACTATGTTATTCTTGCCTTGCTTGTATTTAATAATGAAATTAAATCCTTTCAGAAATTCAATCCATCAAGCTTGGCATTTAGAAAGTTTTAATTAGCTCTACAAGTACCTCAAAAACTCATGATCCGTATATATGACAAATTCCTTTGGTAAAAGATAAGGTTACTATATGTGAAGAGCTTGGATTAGAGCTAAAAGGTCTTTGTCATACAAAGAGTAACTTAGTTGTGCTCCTCTAACTTACGTATCACATTTAAGCTCAAACACTTTGTCAAAGTTTGGTAGAGCCAAGGTAGGGGCAGAGATCAACCTAGCTTTCACCTCAATAGAATTCCTCTCTTCTTTTGCTCCCTACTTAAACTCTACATTCTTCTTTATTAGCTTAGTCAGAGATGCTACTATAGTACTGAATCCTTAGATAAAGCGTCCATAGAATGATGGCAATCCATGGAAACTATTCACCTCTACACATGAAATTGGGGCCCGCAACCAACATTGGCTCAAACTTTTTCTTCATCAGCTCTTAATCCTCTTCCACTAACCATTTAGCCTAGGAATATCACCTCTTCTTGACAGAAATGACACTTCAGGTTTTCAAATAATTTCTCTACTTAAAGGATATCAAAAATAGCTCGAAGATGGTTAATATGACTTGCCAAGTTAGTACTATAGACAAAGATGTTGTCAAAATAGAAAACCATAAACTTCCGATCAAGTTTTTCAGAATATGGTTTATCAAGCTCATAAAAGTGCTTAAGGTGTTTGATAACCCAAATGGCATGACCATCTACTTGTACAAGCTATATCGGGTCGGGTCTTAAAAGTAGTTCTCCATTCATTCCCTTGCCTCATTCGAATCCAATAGTACCCTAACTTCAAGTCAATCTTATTGAACACTCTCACACCACTTAATTCATCTAACATATTGTTAAGCCTTAAAATTGAATATTTGTACTTGATCGTAATCTTGTTGACAACCTTGCTATCTACATACATATGCCAAATGACATCTTTCTTTGGCACAAGCAATGTAGATATCACATCTTGATGTAGCATAGGATGCACCATCATATAGGAATACCTATTAAAAACTTAATCTGCCCATTCATGAAAAGAAAACTTTTATTTATATAATAATGCAGTAAATCAAAGATCAAGTAAACATTTTATTACAACTTATATGTATAGCTTAATATTTACATCAAAACATAAACCATCCTTTTTCTTTTGTTATCTTCAAAATAGTAAGATTCCTAACTTAGTATAGGTTCTAACCAAAAGTCACTTACTCCAACATACGCTTTTAATATACATCCCCCCTAGTGTTAGGCCCTTTGAGATGCTATTAACTTTAGGATAAAATATTTTATCCCTTCAACTACTAAAGTTAAGTAAGATTGGATAACAAAAAATACAATACAAGCAATATTACAGTTGAAATATTTCAATCACAATCAGTTGGTTCAACTTTACACATACATTAGCCCAACCATGCATTTATTGCTAGCAATGTAGCATGCTATGCTTATGCATGTAGCATACTTTGGTACCGATATCCTATGCCATCTAATATCTTCATCCAGTTAGTTATCATAGCCGAGCATCTGGATATAACCTCTAGGAACCTTAGGCAATAAGGAGCTACGTGAAAGCAAGACCCCCAACTAAATTGGACTACACACCATAATCTACCTCATAAAAAAGGCAACAAAGAGTTGCTTAAGAGCAGAACCCTTAACTTTGTTTTACAAAATTAGACTACACATTGTAGTTTACCAATATCAAATTATCAAAATAGTCAAGATGTTCTAGAAATACAAATCTATATGCTTGTAAAACTAAGTACGTAAAGCCGTGATTTTTCTTAATCACTTAAAAGCCTCATTCTAAAATTTTTGACCTGTAGGTCTCTTTTATGTCATGCCATACTATGCAATAACCACTCAAGAATATCATTCCATACAATTAGTCTTTAAGTTTTGTTCAACCTAATTATCTGATTCTAGTTTTCAAACTCTTCTTAGTGGAATTCTCACATCTAACCTAGGGTCCACTTAGGTAAATACCCAAAAGATTAGGTTAGTAATCACTCAACTACCCTAATTAGTATAATCATTCATAAACACCACATCAACACCTAACATAGCTATCACTACCCAATAGTGTCGTTGTCGTAGTAGATCGTCGTATTCCATACAAAGGTCTACTATCAACCCCCTTGCTGATTGCAAGCCTTTCGTATGACACGTAAGGCTCCTTCCACTATATGTTACCACCAAGCCCATAGATAAGTAATATAGAGCAATTTACTAAAATTAACTTCTAAGACATAAATTAATCAAGTAAACGTGTAGACTTGTTAAGTTCCACACCAAAAGAATATTAGAAACAAATATAGTTTATAATGGAAACTCACCAACAACTTCAAACTATATTATGAACAAAAATAAATGCAAATAGTTATCTACAAAAGCTTCTACAAAATCTCCTTTCCGCTCCTTGATTGCTCCAACTCGTCTCTACATGAGACTTACTTCGGGTATGCTTCGGCTAAGATGAACAAAGAGATTTTTCTACAACAAAAGGAATCTATCGAAGTGTAAGCTTATACTTAGTAAGATAAATACCTTCGTTAATACTGCATGGCAAAATTTATTAGATACACAATTATATGAATGCATGAATAATCAGCATGCTAAACAAAGCATGAAGTGGCCTAGTAACTGCATATGACTTAGAATTACACCCCTTGTAGTGAAGGTTTAGAGATAATTAACTGACCCAAACCAAAATTTGGGTTCTAAATCTTAGGTTTTATTTCATTTGCACTACTGTACTTAAGTCAAAACAAAACCATATATATATATATATATATATACTTTCTTTCCTAAACAACAAATTATATTTTCAAAATCCCAAGTTTAGCGGTATAGTGGCCTTTGTAGTCCACAAACATACGCCCTAAGTAGAAGCCACAAGACATGACCCCTTGCCAACGGTTGGTGCCTCCCGACTCCTAGTAAGTCCGTCAACTTAGGACAGAGACTCAATAAAATAATGACATAACTAATGCCCAATCCTACAGGAGGCCCTCCTCTTATAAGTCCCTTCCCATCTTTTGTGTGAAGTAGTAGTTAGTGTAATCTGAATACAATTATGAGGAGTGCATGATCCATTTAATTTCTTAATCCTATAAGGGGTAATTCAATTTTTCATGGTGATCAGACAATTTCATTCTATACGATCGTACGTATAAATTATCACAAACAATTCCCATTGTTGTATGATTAATAAGCCATAGCATTTAGTCACAAATTCATACACATGCATTTCCCATATCCAACAAGCATCCAATTTATATATATAAGTTTCGGTGCATCTATTCTATAAGCAAAATTAAGTAAAGAGTCATCAGGAATTCACTCATTCAGCTATACAGGTCAGTTAAAGTAGTCTAGATGTAGGTCATCTCTGAATGTTGCGTCTCTTGGTCAACACAATCATAATACTATAAGGGATTGAAATAAAACTTAGAAAACTAAGCTAAAATCCCTTAAGTTATACGCTCGACTAATTTTCGTATTTTTTTCAGTTTTATTTAAAAGTTCAATCACTTATAACTTTCTCATTTTAAATCCGATTTTTATGATCTTATAGTCAATCTTAATCTTTTTTTAGTGTACTTTAACGTAATGAGGTTATATTTTTGAGATGAGACATGCAAATTTACCCATTGGTCAGAACAGTAGCAGTCCTTATGATTTGGAGTGCTTTTGGGCTTTTTTGGTTAATGAGCTTTTCAATAACTTGGGAATTCCTTTGGGCTTAGGCTTAAGATTTCATTCAAGGCTCAAAATACTCCTTAAGGTTAGATTTACAACTTTAATTTACACTCCTAAGGTTATCAACCACTTCTTAGGCTCTTAAGTGGGCTTAAGTTGTCAAATGGGCTTATTTTTTATTCAATTCAAAAATAGTCACTTTCTTAAGCTCAGGGAGTGTCTTGTGGGCTTCTTGAGATTCTAAAAAAAACTTTCACTGTTGTGTCAAGTTGTTGGTTAGAAACTTAATGGTGGTTTAACTTGACATTTGAGGCTTGTTTTGGAAGTTTTAAGTTCGGTTTTGAGTTTTAAGCTTAATATACTTATCGTACTTGCCTTAGTTGGTCTTTTCACTTTGTTTACTTACTTTTATCATATTTTTATGTGTCTTTTAGGAATGTTCCAAATCTGGTCAGTTAAAGTATGAGGGCTTCCAACTTAGTTTTCCAATTTGTTTTATCATTTCTTTAAGTTTAGGTGTTAGATCATGAACTTATGCTACTTGTATTCAAATCTTAACTTGACTTCTTTTCCATGAGATGATTATTTGGCTTATACTTTACATGAAAATAGAGGATCTCACTTTTATCATACCTCTTATTCCATAGTTCATGTCTTATAAAGTTGGTTTCCTCATAAAACTTCATGTGATGGATTTTTCCTTTACCTAAGTCTAGATATGAGCATGTTTAACTTAATAGAAGTGAAAACAACATCCAAATGACTTCTAAACGCTTACATCCAGCATGCTTCCCTTTTATTCAAGTTCTCATTTCAAGATTTTCTCAACTTAAAATCTTCCATTCAAAGTGTTAAACAAATATCTCTACAAAACACTAACTTTACATGTTCATATTTTAACTTTCATGTAAGGGTATCATGAGTTTACTTCTTAGGGTAGTCTTAGATGTTATATCAAATTATGATCATAATCATATCTTCAAGAAATCATGGTCTCCTAACATGTAACACTAAGTTACTTATCACAAAGAAATACTTACTCATCTACAAAGTAAAAATATGGTGGTTATGTACTAAAGTTCCACTTATGCTCTTTGTCTTACTTCCTTCTTGTTGCACCCTTTTTGGAACTTGCGTTTTGGTCCTTTGAAGTGGGGTTTAAAGAGTGTTCTAAGGATCCTAAAGGAGCTTTGAATGTTGGAAAAAGTAAGACAAGAAGAAGTTGAAAGTGCCATGTGTGTGTGAATGGAATGTGGCGGTAAGTAAAGGATTTTGTAGGGTTTGGCTGTTTCTTCTTTTGTGTTGATTTTAAAGTGAGAGAAAAGGAAGTGAAAATGAAATTGAATGTGAGAGCAAAGAGGAAAAGAGTGGCTGATTGGAAATGGAGTGGGAAGTGTATTTAATAAGTTTGATTTTGTTGTCTTGTAGTATGCACAAAAGTCAACAATTGCAACTTTTGATGATGTAAGTATTAAGGGGTGAATAGTAAAGTATAAGATAAAGTGATTGATGGATGAAAGGCAAGATTATGGCCTCCCTTATAGCCATGTAAGAACCGGCCATTAGGTGTCCTTTTGGGGCATGGAATTATCTTGTCTTATTTATTAAAGTTAAGCATGTGAAATCCTGTGATAATTTGTCCATATACAGTATAAGTGAAAAGGTGATAAGGAAAGTATCTTATCACTAGTTTTTGATATGTTATCAATTGATAAATGTCTCCAACTTTCAATTGATAAGTCATTTAGGGTGATTAATTGGTCTACTTATTCATATGTAGGGCTTAAGCATGAAGATAAGGAAATTGTCTTATAGGAAATTGTTTTAGGATTTACTTCTTAAATTGTTTTGTAAATGATGATTCAATTCTTATAAGATTATGAAATTTTCTAAGGTTGAATAAAATTATTCAAATTAAATTATTGATTAGTCGCCTAGGTTAAAAGTCCTTAATTGTTTTAGGGTTTAGGGTTTTAGGTGACTTTAGAGTTTACAGTTTTTTTCAAGTTCAGGTTTTATTGATAATAGACTTTCGAATTGGAAAAGTAAATTCATTTTGAATTGTAAACTCGAGTTCTTAGTTTAGTTAATCCTTAGGAACATTAACAAAGTACTCTTTGTCAAATCATGGGCCTGCTAAAAGTAAGGTTTACAATAGCGGTATAACGGTTTAACTAAAATATAGCTACCATTATTCAAAATCACTACATTAGCATCCACTATAGTAGCATATTAGTTCACTCAAGATATAGCCACATCTAATCAATACAGCATAAACAGTATACAATATTATGAGTAGCAATGTATCTACTTTAAGCATAGGTTATATCCACTTACCTGTACTTAGCAATAGCATAAAATCCTAAATTTTATGACGTAATCTTTCCTTACTTATCACACCTATAAAAATATAACATAGTCTTTAAATCAATTATGGGTTGAACCTGAACTCTTATAAGCTTTCATTATTTCTTTTTAAAGATTTATTTGACCATATCTTACTCATTCATAATCCAATTTAAAAATAACGTTATATCTTCACAATCGTTACTTTGAGTAATCTTATGAATCAAGACTAATCAATATTATCAAAAGTTCAAAAATATTTGTTCTCACTATCGACTCAACCATATGTTATTGTAACTTCGTAACTAACTCAAGTAAGCTTTAATTCTAAACTAAAAGCCCTAAAAATCATAATTTCCAAACTTGTCCAGTAACCCTTAATATACCCCAAAGTATTCACTTTACATGAATTTGACAAATATTTTACTAATACTAATTATTATATTACATATTAAGCTAATATATAGGTTTTTATTAGGAAAATACACAATGAATAGTATATGAGCCTAATTAATTCTATGAAAAATGATAGAGACTCATAAAAATATATAGTTTAATGATTGATGATGAATTACACTAAACTAGTCATTATCTATTGTTACAAAAATAGTGATTTTAACTCAAAATCATGGAATAAATGTAAGTGTCAGATAAAAACTAAGTGTTCCAAATTTCTTTATAAACCTTTAAAAGTCAAAACTTGTAAGGCTTATTCATTAATTTCATCAAAAACTAATTATTTAAACAATTCAGCAAAATTGTCAGTTTTATCCAAAATAATTTTTAAAAAATACTAAACATGCTTATTTTCCAAAATTCTTGTTACCACAATTAAATATATATATTAGGTGTATTATATACAAAAATTGAGCTTAAAAAAAACATTATCTAATATTTACAAAAATTAATTCAATTTTCAACCAATCAGAGCATTTTCTTAAGAATCTTATATTTTCAATAATTATTTAACTAAAATAAAAAAAAACTACATTAATCTACACCTAAAATAACTATAGAAAACCAAATTTCATAATTAATCAACATCATTTCATATTTTTACAAATTAAAAGGACTTATGGGTGAAAAATGAGTTCGCCTAAACCGGACACCGTACCTTGACGGAAAGCCTCCTCCATGACATGCCTTCAAACCCCCAAATGGCTCAATGTTAGGTTGTGGTTTGATTTGTGAATAGTACGTGATCAACTTTGTCCTTATATTTTGTTCTATTTTTATTTTATTTTCCTAAATTATGTTCTTGTATTTTTAGAGCCTTAAAATATTGTAATTGGGGGTTTAGGTCCTACTTGTAAGTTTTCAAGTTGATTTGATCCATTAAAATTTGGGCATATGTATGCCATATGTCAATTTTCCCATCTTCCTAAGTATCATGTGTCATTCTCTAGTTAATTAAGCATTGACTCATGTTTTCCAATTTGTATCATGCTGCCACATAAGTTTGATGACTCATCCATCCATTTTTTATTAATTTTCCATTATTTTATACTAATTTACCTTTTTTTATAATTTATTATTATATGTATATGTTTTATACATGTAGTGCATGTCAGATGTAAATATATGTTTATTTTTTAATAATTCACTTCATTTATTGTTATAAGTTAAATAACTTATCTCTAATATCTCGATATATCTAAAAGCTCGAGTTTCACATTTTCAATATTTCATCGGCTTTATCGATAAATTGACTTTTTAACAAATTAATCCTTTTATAATTGATATGACACATAAGTATAATACAAGATTACTTGTCACTAATCCATGCTCAATGTCCTCAGTAAGAGTGCTTCAAGGTTTCGATCCAAATCAAGAAAACACAAGCTCAAGAAGTAGAAGGAATGGTAAAATGTTTAAAGTTCAATATCACTATCCTGATAATAATAATTGTTATGGCTATTATATTTTACAAGTATTTATATGGTCTAATTAAGGTACGTCCTAAGAATATATAATTTACAAAAAAGAAAAAAAAGATTCCTACTAGAAAGGAAAAATACATAGCTTACATGGGCAAAGTTGTAAATAGATAAAAAGGATATTTGGTTACAAAAAGGATAATACGAATGTAAGAAAATGGGGTACCTATTAACTGTCCATCCTATGCTCCTAAAGATGCTATTTGCTGAGTAGAAAAGGCTTTGAACAAATCAAGTTGAGGTTAAGTGCTTGGCAACTCAACAGCTCAAATGTTCCAAACTAAGGAAGGATTAGTCCAGGGGGTTAACCTATTGCCTAGTCGGCCTCGATTGGCCAATTTGAGATTAAGGCAGCTTAGCCTTGACAATATATCAGGTTGGTAGTAGGCAGGTTCAGTACTTGGCCTTAGATTGATATATTGTGAAGGGCTCGGCTCGAAAATAGGTCAAGCACCTCAGGAGTCTCAATGAGATGAAGAGTAGAGTAATTTAACAAGTTAGACTTAGGAATGCATCATTCTTTAAAGTTCAACTCTCCTTAGACAATTCAGTGAACCATATAGGTAAGTTCTTGAGCTTGAGAGTGAGTGATTAATTAGTGTCCCTATAATCCCTTTCGAGCTATTTGAGATTTAGATCAAATCTGGCTTGGTTGATTATTGCTCGTCCTCGAGTAATTCAATCCTATAAGTATTATGATTGATCCTTTCAAGTACGCTAAACAATCAATCGGCTTTAGCAAATAACTTGCTCTTCCTCAAACTTAGAAATCAATCTTTATTGAGGTGAATCTAAACCAAATCACCAAGTTAAAATTCTTCATTCTTTTATCCTTTACCTTGCCTCTTGAGCATAATGGTAGCTTGGCTCAGTTGTTCTATGACCTTTTGGTACATTACCTTAATAGCTTTGGATCTCTCTATGATTAGTTGATCTTTGTTCTAGCTTAGAAGGGAACATGATCTAATGGAAGCTCAAGGTCAAATCTATAGGTGATCTCAAATGGTGATGTACTCATGGTGTTGTAGGCAATCCTGTTGTAGGCAAACTCAATTATAGGCATGCATTGATCCTAATAAGTCATGTTCCAACCAACAGCAACTTGGGGTAGAGTTCCCACTATCCTTTTGACAACCTCAATCTGTCCATCCATTCGTAGATGACAGGATGAGCTAAATAACAGTTTGGTTCCCATTCACTTCAATAATGTCCTCTAGAAGTTGCTCATAAATTTTAGGTCTCTATTTGAAATAATGGTCTTAGGCACTCCATGGAGTTTGATGATTTCCTACAAGAAAAGAAAAGAGATAGCTAAAGCATCGTTAGTTATGGAATAAGCCATAAAGTGTGCCATCTTGCTAAATTAGTCCATGCATATTATGATAGAGTCCTTCCCTCAAGATGTCCTCAGCAACTCTAACATAAAGTCGATACTCAACTTGAACCATGGTTTGTTTGGGATCAGCAATGGTAAATATTGCCCTTACTTAACTTAGCTCGGCTCTTTGCCCTTCTATAGGTTGCATATCTTTCCAATATAGCTTGGACATCTCTCATCATCCTTGGCAAAAAGAATCTAGAGGATAGTACCTCGTGAGTTTGGTACTTGCCAAAATTTCTAGATAATCTTCCACCATGTACTTCACACTAAAAATTCTTATATAGAACAAGTCGGGATATACAATCTCCTCTTTCTAAATAAGTATTTGTCCTCCTTGTGATAGTCATCAAGTTCTTGGCCTTCCTCAGATCTAACATAGATCAGACCAAAATGTAAATCCTCAACATATAAATCCTTAATCATAGAGAAACTAAGTATCCTGGTCTATAGCTCAGTCAAGAAGGAATGTAGTCTCAATAGCGCATCGACTATTACCGTTCTTATATTTGATGACATAAGAAAATCCCTCTATGAATTCTATCCACTTGGCTTGTCTCCAAGACAACTTAGGCCAACTCTTCAAATATCTCAAAGATTCATGATTTGTATAGATCACAAATTCTTTGGGTAGTAGGTAATGTTAATAGATAGTCAGAGCTTACATCAAGGAGTAATATCACTTGGCTATTTGGTTACCAAGAAGATGAATAATACTATTCCTAACTAATTTCGACTTAGGCTCAATCAACTTAATGGGCCTTGAAGCTTAGCCTGATAATATGTCTAGTTTAAATTTAGGAAAGTGGTGCAAATGGTTATGATCGAGTCTAATCTCATTATAAACTATCCACTACTCCTATATTTTAGGCATGTGCTTGATTAAAAGATCTCTACATGGCCCAAGATAAATGATTAACTACTTTTTAGATACTTGATGTTTGCCAATAAATATGAAGAGAAAGCATTGTAAGAAATCTCTGACAACTTATAACTCTTATGACCTTTAATTCTACATTCATTCACTTTATCTCTCTCTCAAATAATTACTAACTTAGGCATTTGAGTAGTTACATTGAACTAGCTCCGGTACCATTCAGCCTCTATTTGTACTTTTGTAGGCATGCACTTTTACCCTAAAATCACCCAACAACATTTGGCGTCATCTATTTTCTCATAATTCACCTACATAGCAAAGATAAGGATAACTGAAAGTATAGGTGCTGGTTCTTTACCTCAACACAAGGACGGGGGAAGTAAGCATACTAATGAATAGTGCTTAGCTAAGTTAGAGCAATTTTGCCTCTTCTTAGCCAAAGAAAACCAAAAACTCAACAAAAATTCGTGATCCTTAACCTTCTCCATAAAAATGTCTACCCAAATCAACATGAAGAATACGGTGATAACAATCTAAGAACAGTGGTGATTCAATCTATTCTCCTGAATTACTAAGAAAGCAGATCAAAGTTACACTCAAACCTTCAACCCGTACTCTTAAGAAAAGTGATAAAGGAAAGCAAACACAATAGGTATACTATGTAAGGCCTTCATGTGTAAGTACCCTTGCTTCAATAAGTAAACAATTCTAAATAAAGAAGATCCTTTCATCCTTGAGATTTTAAACGAAGTGATACCATGGTACTTTAAGTTGCTACAATTTGAGACTTATGATGGAACAAGGGATCCCAAAGATCATCTCAAATATTACTGCACCTTGGATAAGATTCATGGCTTAAGTAATACCATGGCTTACCAAGCTTTCCCCTCAACATTGAGGAATGTGACCTGTACATTGTTTAAACATTTGAAGCAATGCATAATATCCTGTTTCAAAGATTTAGCAAAAGTGTTTTTTACAACACTTCCATGCAAGTAAGCTTCTTGTTAAGCAATCTTCTATCCTTAACACCATAAAGCAAAAATAAGATGAATCTATCAAGGACTATCAAGCTAAATTCATAGACGAGATGGTTTGGATTCTAAAGTTGGACATAAGTGTTGTTCTCAAGGCAGATGATGATAGAGTTAAACCTCATGGAGACTTTTTCAAGTCTTTGGCCAAAAATAAGCTAAAAACTTTTGTTGAGTTTAAGGCTAAGGCCATGTCTTACATCTGCTAGGAAGACAACATCAAATCTTGGCAAGAGGCCAATCAAAGTAGAGAAGGCTAGAAAGGCAACAAGAAGAAGAGTACAAAAGATCAACTTAAAACAAATGATGATTAGTGTTTCAAAGGCTACAATGCCAAGAAAAAATGGCTATGCATCCTTACATATTTTATCCATATGCTACTCAATTGTCCAATTGTGAGCATATTAATGGAAGTGCAAGGTCAAAGGGGCATGTTCCAATGGCTAAAAAGGATGAAAGGAAATCCTTTACAACAAAATTATAATAAATATTATGTTTTCCATCACAATAAATGCCCTAATATTGATGAATATGTCCAGCTCAAGAATGGAATTGAGGATGCAATCCAACGAGGTTATCTAAGGAAGTTTCTCTCCCACAATACTGAGAATAATGAGTAACCAACTCAAAGGAGATGTGATGAGCATGAGAATGTCAGGTAACCTTCTCAAGCTAGGAAAGATCCAAGGGATGGAAGTAGCAGCAAGGTACTAAATGGTAAATAAATACTATTGTCGGGGAACCTTTTGCCTTAGGTCGGTCATGCTCTTTAGGCTTAATTAATGCCATACATTATGTTTTTAATGTGTAAGGCAAAAGGTTAAGATCGACAATATAATTTCTTTTATGGAGGAAGATTTTGAGGGCGTTCAAAGGTCCCATGATGATGCATTCATAATTAGTGCAAAAATTGCAAACTTTGAGGTTAAAAAGATTCTTGTTGACATTGAAAGTTCGGCAAATATTATTTTTCAATATGCTTTTGATCAGATGAGGCCAACAATCAAAGTACAAATGAGATCTTATGACTATGATTTATATGCTTTCAATAATCAACCCATTCAAGTCATTAAAGTAATTTCTTTCCTCATCAGATTTGAGATGATTGTAGTCAAATGTTGTCCCCATATAATATGATCATAGTCAACCATGTCAACATTTATCCAACATGGTACCTTCAATTGTTCATTTCAAGGTCAAATTTCCCACTTTCACTAAAGTTGGCATATATACAGGGGATTAACATTTAGCAAGATCCTTGCATCTAAGAACGCTGTGGCACAAGGAAATTTTTCAAGTTGAAACTTGTTAGGAATAAAAATAAATCAACATAGAAAATGCTAAGGAAGAGACAAAAGAGATCTTATTGGGAAATAATCTTAGGAAGACAACAAAGATGGGCAAACCTCTACTAACAAATATCTACCAAAGTTTGATTAACTTTTTATGGGATAACACCAATGTGCTTACATGGTCTCCCTCAAATATGCCAAGCATCTCTAGAGATGTAATAACCCACAAGCTTTAAATCAATCCCAATGCAAAGGTGATTCATCAAAGGAAAAGGCATTTCTCCCCTAAACGATGGGCAGCCATCAAAGAAGAAATCCAGAAGTTACTAAAAACAAAGTTCATTAGGGAAGAGCCTTATCTTACTTGGCTAACCAATTGTGTGTTAGTCAAGAAGTCTAACAACAAATGGCATATGTGCATAGACTTTACAGATTTGAATAAGGCCCATCCTAAAGATTGTTTCCCCTTACCAAGAATAGATCAGATGATTGACTCAACTGTCGAACATGCCTTATTATCTTTTATGGATGCATTTTTAGGATATAAACAAATCAAAATGGATAAGGAAGATGAAGTATATACATCCTTTGTCACTAACTTTAGGATGCACTGCTATACGATGATGCCCTTCGAGCTTACAAATGCTAATGTGACCTATCAAAGGCTTGTCACCAAGATGTTTAAGCCTTAGATTCATCATAATGTCAAAGTATATGTCAACAACATGATAGTGAAGAGCACAATAGAAAATTGGTATATTGATGATCTTAAGGAGACATTTAGCACTTTAAGGAGTTACAATATAAAACTAAACTGGTAGAAATGTGTTTTTTTGTAACTTTAGGAAAATTTTTAGGTTATATGGTGACCCAACATGGCATTGAAGCAAACTTAAGGCAATGCTACTTAAAACATGAAGTCCCATTGTACAGTCAAGGAGGTTAAGGAGCTAACTGGATAAATAGCTACCCTAAACAAATTTGTATTAAAAAGTGCAAACAAATGTATAGATTTTTTTAAAATCTTAAATAGTTAGGAAGAATTCCAATACATTGATTGGCGTGAAAGAGCATTCAATAAGCTGAAGGAGTTTCTTACATCACTATCAATACTCTCAACACCTCATTCTAGAAGAAAATTTGCACTTGTATTTGTCAATCAACAATCGAGCTCTTTCCTCTATCTTAATTTGAGTAGAAGGTAAAGAACATTGGTTGATTTATTATGCAAGCTATGCTTTGCAAGGTTGAAATATTGATATACAAAGATAAAAAAATTTGTATTGGTAGGGATTCTCTTGACAAGAAAGTTAAAGTTATACTTCAAGGCATATCAAATTGTTATTCTCACTTATCAGCTTTTGTGTTAAGCTTTACAGTGACCAGACTCCTTGGGGAGGATGATAAAGTATGCTCTAAAGCTAAGTACTCATGATGTATAGTACAAACCTAAAACAACACTAGAAGCTCAAGTGTTGACAAATTTTGTGGTAGAATTCATTGGCGAAGAGGACAGCATAGAGATGATCGAGAAGCTGATATGGAACTTATATATTGATGGCTCCACCATTAAAGAAGGATGCAGTGTAGGCCCCATTCTATAAGGACCCTATAATGTTAAAGTTAATTACGCCTTGAAGTTTGCAATAATGAGGTTGAGTAAGTCTTAATAGGTAGACTCAAATTGACAAAAGAAGTTGGTGTTAAGAAAGTTGAAGTTTTTTTCGACTCATAACAAGTTATGAATCAGGTCAAAGGGAGTTATGTAGCAAAAGAGAAAGTAATGAGCAAGTACTTGTTGATAATATAAACACTCAAGGAAGAGTTTCAATCCTTTTCAATACAAAGAAGTAGAAACATTGCTACCGACAAGTTATCGAAGTTAGCCAGCATGGCACTCCCTAATTTAAATGACAAGCTCTTTATTGAGTACCTCCCTCATAAGAGCTTGCAAACTCTTGATCAATACTACGAGTTAGCTCCCTACGTAAAGGAGAAATCTTGGATGGATGAAATTAAAGACTATTTAAAGGACCTTGTTCTCTCTAATGATAAGAAAGAAGCTCATAGGTTAATTTATTAGGTTGTGAATTATATTCTAATTGTCAACCAATTATACAAACACAGCCTTTCCTAGCCTTATCTTTGATGTCTTTCATCGAAGGATGCACAATGAATATTGTTTGAGTTACATAATAGTATCTATAGTCACCATGTGAGGGGCTAAGCCCTGTATGTCTGCATACTGCAACTCAACTATTATTGGCCATATGAGAGAAGATGCAAAATCTGCTATTCAGCAATGTTCACAATGCCAAAAACATGAGGCCTTAAGCCATATGCCTTCTACTGAACTCCACAACCTTACTAACCCTTAAGCTTTCGCTCAATGGGGCCTAAATATACTTAAACCATTTCCAAAGTCTATAGCATAGTAGCAATTCATCATAGTTTCCATGGATTATTTTACCAAGTGGGCAAAGGCCAAAGCAATGGTTAGAATCACTGAGCAAAAGGTCGAAGCTTTCATTTTCAACTTCATCAAATCGAGATTTAAGGTACCATTTATGATAATCACTAACAATGGGCCATAATTCAATAATGATAAGTTCTGAGCACTTTATCACAAATACGGCATTCATTTGAATTACACTTCAGTTGCTTATCCTCAAACTAATGGGCAAGTAGAAGTTGTTAATAAGATCATCTTGTATAGTTTGAAGAGAAAAGTTGATCAAGTCAAGAGTAAATGGGCTGATGAACTATTAAGTGTTTTATGGGGGTATGGGACTACCTACATGACTTCAACTAGAGAAACACCCTTTAGACTAGTATATAAGCCTCTAAAATTGTGCTTAGGACAATCGAGCTTAAATTTAGGGCTTTTAGGGAAAATTATCCGATTAAGCCCAAACTTTATAACTAAGATAGAAAAGTTAGATGAAATGACATAGTGAAATTAGATTTTGGAAATAATGACCCAAAATCCCAATTTTGCTCTTAGAAGTAGGATTATTTAATATAGCACTAAAATGTTCGGAACCCCTAAAAATCGAGTTTAGATTGCGATAAGAACTTAGAGATAAATTAATTAAATTATAAAATGAGATAATATAGTATAATTTACTATATGAATATACACGTATTTTTATGAGTATACTCGGTATAAATAAAATTATACTCGTAAATTAACTCTAAATTACTTAATTATATATATATATTGTGTTGAATTCATGAAATTAATTAAGAGAACATATCCTAAGAACAAAAGATATGTTAGAAACTTAATTATATGAGTATAGTTATATATTATGCATGATATATACATGGGATATATACCCGTGTATTAACAAATAACGAAACATTAATAAAATACACCTAAAATACTAAAATAATTGCAAATCTCATCCAAATGACTCAATTTCAATTAAGAATTATTGTAGAAATGCCGTAGCAAGCTGGGGAGAATTAAACAAGGATAAAATCAAAAGCAATTCCATCGAAAAGAGATACCACCTACTTAAATCAATGAGGGCTAAAATGGAGAAAAAAATTTCTACTGCTAATTGTACCCTATAAATACTACTTAACATTATTTAGACTAAGTTTAGACATTTCAGGACCCACACTACAAAAAGAAAAATTTAGAAAAATTATGGGAAATTAAATAAGAAAATGGAAAAACATAACACATACCGAGTTAAGCTAGTTCCTAAGGCACTAGTTAATCTATTGTAGAACCCATCCGTCACCAAGTAGCCTACCCACTGTGTAGGCCTTTCGAAAACCACCTAACTACTGCCAGTCACCGTAGCATCCAAGAATAGTCATGTCAAAATTTTGCCCTATTTTTCAACGATTTTTAAAAATACCTAAACCACCTAGAAAATTATGAAAAAAAAATTGTAATTAGGTTATTTTGAACATGCTTTCATGTTATATTTTTATTTTTAAAAAATTCATAATTTCTAATATACTTCCTTAAGAAATCTATTATTCATTCGAAATTTGAATTGTAAAAAATTTTGTGCAGGGTATGTATGATATATAGAAAATTTCTATGTATCTAGAATTTTGATTTGAATATTTTTAATATTTATTACATTTTTAAGCCTAAAAATGGCTCGAAAATAGGCTAAAATTATGAAATAAATAGGAAAATACAAAATTAAATGATGAAATGGACACTTACTAAACTCTGGTGAATAAAAACAATGTTGGGTCATATTGAAATTAATTTGGTGTGAAAATTATCATAATTGAGTAACTTAGGATAATTCAAGGGCAAAATTGTAAATACGATATATAGGCGATAAGTCAAAAACTTGAAACCAAGTGATAACTGAATTCCCCATATTTTTAAGAGTCTATAGAAATTTTTAAGAAAATATTTGGTAACCCGAATTATTTATTACAAATTTATTTTGTAAAATAGTTTAATTTACAAGCCGGGACGTATTTTTTGTAATAATAAGTTAAAATGAATTAAATAGTTAAATAAAAACTATGTATGAGATTGCTGATCAGATTGGACTAAAATTTTATAATTAATATGTAAACTTTACTTTTAGCAGGCTTATGATTTGACTAAGAATACTTCCCGAACGTTTCCAAGGATCAACTAAACTATGAACTCAAGTTTATGATTAGAAACGAACTTACTTTTCCAATTCAAAAGTCTATTATCGATAAAACCTGAACTTGAAAAACTGTGAACTCTAAGATCACTGAAAACCCAAATCCCTAAAAGAATTAAGGACTATTAACCCTAAGTGACTAATTGATAATTTAATTTGAATAATTTTATTCAACTCCAGAAAATTTCATAATTTTGTAAGAATTAAATCATTATGTACAAAACAATTCAAGAAGTAAATTCTAAAATAATTTCCTATAAGACAATTCTCTTAGCCTTACACTTGAATAAGTAGACCAACTAATCACCCTAAATGACTTATCAATTGAAAATTGAAGTCATTTATCTATTGATAACTTATCAAACACTTTCCTCATTACTCCTTCACTTATACTACATATGGATAAATTATCACAAAATTATACATGTTTAACTTTAATAAATGAAACAGGACAACTCCATGCCTAAAAGGACACCCAATGGTTGGTTCTTACATGGCTTTAAAGGGGGCCATACTCTTGTATTTCATCTATTAATCACTTTATCTTATACTCCACTATTCACCCCTTAATGCTTACATAATCAATAGCTGTAATTATTGACTTTTATGCATGCTACAAGACAACAAAATCAAGCTTATTAAACATACTTCCCACCCTATTCCAACCAACCACTCTTTTCCCATTTTCTCTCACTTTCAATTTCATTTTCACTTCCTTTTCTCTCACTTTAAAAACAACACAAAAGAAGAAACAACACAAAAGAAGAAACAACTATACCCCACAAAATCATGCACTTGCCACCACATTCCAAGCACACACACACACTTACGATACTTTCAACTTCTTCTTATCTTGCTTGTGCCATCATTCAAAGCCCTTTAAGATCCTTAAAACATTCCTTAAACTCAATTTCAAAGGATTACAACTCAAGTTTTAAAAGGGGTACAAGAAGGAGGAAATAAGACAAAAGCATAAGTGGAACCTTAGTACATAACCACCATATTTTTTTACTTTAAGGACGAGTAAGTACATCTTATGTTAGTTGGTTAGTATTCCTATTAAGAGACTATGATTTCTTGAAGATATGAGTATGATCAAAAGTTGGTATAACGTCAAAGATCACCCTAAGAAGCAAACTCATGAAAACCTAACATGGAAGTTGAAATATGAGCATGTGAAGTTAGTGTTTTGTAAAGATACTTATTTAACACTCGGAATGGAAGGTTTTAAGTTGAGAAAATCTTGAAATGAGAACTTTAATGAAAGAAAAGCATGTTGGATGTGAGAGTTTAGAAGTCATTTTGATGTTGTTTACACTGTCATTAAGTTAAACATGCTCAAATCTAGACTTAGGTAAAGATAAAAATCCATCACATGAAGTTTTATGAGGAAACTAACTTTGTAAGACATGAATTATGATATGGGAGGTATGATAAAAGTAAGATCCTCTATTTTCATGTAAAGTATGAGCTAAATAATCATTTCATGAAAAAGAAGTCAAGTTAAGATTTGAATATAAGTAGCTTAAGTTCATGATCTAATACCTAAACTTAAGGAAATGATGAATCAAGTTAGAAGCCCCCATTCTCAAACCAACCAGATCTAGAACATCCCTAAAAGACACTTAAAAATATAATAAAATTATGTAAACAAAGTGAAGAAAAGACTAACCAAGGCAAGTTTGATAAGTGTATTAAGCTTAAAACTCAAAATTAAGCTTAAAACTTCCAAAACGGGCCTCAAACGTCATGGTAAACCACTCTTAAGTTTCTGACCAGCAACTTAACACATCAATAAGGGTTGTTTTAAGACCCTCAAGAAGCTTACAAGACACTTCCTAAGCCCAAGAAAGTGACCATCCTTGAATTGAATAAAAAATAAGCCCAATTGACAACTTAAGCCCACTTAAGAGCCCAAAAAATAGTTAATAGCCTTAGGAGTGTAAATCAAAGTTGTAAATCTGACCTTAAGGAGTATTTTGAGCTAAGAATGAAATCTTAAGCCCAAGCCTAAAGGAATTCCTAAGCTACCAAAAAGCCTATTAACCAAACAAAACCCAAAAGCACTCCAAATCATGAGAACCCCTATGGACAGATTTGCATACCTCATCTTGAAAATCTAACCTTAGCACATTAAAGTACACTTGAAGATGATGAAGATTGACTATAAGATCATAAAAATCATATTTAAAACAAGAAAATCATACGCGATTGAACTTTAAAGTAAAACTAAGAAAAATATGAAAACTAGTCAAGAATATAACTTAAGGGGTTTTAGCTTAGTTTCCTAAGTTTTATTTCAATCCCTTATAGAATTATGATTTCGATGACCAAAGGACCCCGCGTTTAAAGACAACTTGTCCCTAGACTACTTTGACTAACCCGCAAGGCGAAGTGAGTAAATTCCCGATTACTCTTTACTTGATTTTGCTTATAGAATAGATATACCTAAACTTATATATATATATATATATATATATATATATAAATTGGATGCCTGTAGGATTGAGAAATGCATGTGTATGAATTTGTGATTGAATGCTATGGCATGTTAATCATATAATAATGGAAAGTGCTTGTGATAATTTATATGTGTAATTGTATGTAAGGAAATTGTCTGATCACCTTGAAAAATCGGATTAACCATTTATATGATTAAGAAATTAAATGGATCATACATTCCCCATAATTGTATTCGAATAACACTAACTATCGCTTCATACAGAAGATGGGAAGGGACTCATAGGAGGAAGGCCTCCTGCAAGATTGGGCACTAGCTATGTCATCATTTTATTAAGTCTCTATCCTAAGCTAACGGGCTTATTAGGTACCGGGAGATGCCAACCGTTGACAAGGGGCTGTATCTTGTGGCTTCTGCTTAGGGCGTGTGTTTGTAAACTGCGAAGGCCACTACACTACTAGACTTAGAATTTAAAAATATGATTTGATAACTAGTAAAGAAAGTATATATACATATATATATATATATGATTTTGTTTTGACTTAAGCACAATAGTGTAAATAAAATAAAAACCTAAAGGCCAAAACTCGATTTTGATTTAAGTCGGTTAATTATCTCTAAACCTCGACTATAAGGGGTGTAATTCTGAGTCATATGTAGTTCCTAAGCCATTATATGCATTATTTGGCATACTGATTGTTCATACATTCATATGATTATGCATCGAATAAATTTCTGCAATGTAATATTGATAAGGGTATTTATTTTAGGAAGCTTAAGGTTATATCCCAATAGATTTCTTTTGTTGTAGGAAAATCTCTTCGCTAATTCGGGTTAGAGCGATCAAGGAGTGTAGGGGAGATTTTGTAAAAGCTTTTGTAGATAATTATTTACCTTTATTTTGTTCATAACATAATTTAAAGTTTATGATGCAATTCCTATTATGAACTGCATTTATTTGTAATATTTTTTTGGTGTAGAACATAACGAGTCCATATATTCACTTGATTAATTTATGTCTTAAAAGTTAATTTTAATAAAAATTGCTCTATGTTACTTATCTATGGACCTAGTAGTAACATATAGTGGAAGAAGCCTTGTGAGTCATCCGAAAAGTCTGTAATCAGCGAAGGGGTTGATAGTAGACCTTTATACAATATTCAATAATCTACCATGACAATAATACTGTTAGGTCGTGATATAATATATTTAGTGATATTTTATGATCGGGATATACTATAGGTATATTAGGATTAAATAATACTCATATTATAACGTTATATGGACAAATTAGATCAAATACAATTTAATAATGTAAATTATGTATAATACGATAATATTTATATGGATATGTATAATTGTATTAAAAACATAAATTACCCATCAAAAGTTGTCTATAGGAATATGACTCGTAACATGTATCGTTAGGTCTGCATGAACCCAACGATACTAGTTTTACAAAAATCGGACAATCTTAGGCAATGTAACCTAACACTCTATCATATTTTAGGATGTACAATACAACCATTTGTTGGGATTGTAGCTCCATCACTTGTTGGGATTATAGCTCCATCACTTATTGGGATTCTATATTAAAGTATCTGAAGACTCAAGAGTACTTCTAGTTGTGTTTATAGTTAGTTGATTGTGCTCATGCTGTATGTATATATGATACTCTATTGTAACAAGAGTTGAACTTCTTGGTGTGTTGTTCTACATGTTCCCATTGTTTCTGTATTGTATGAACTTATTTAGGAACCCATGATTAAAACTAACATCTATTCGACTAAAATGAAGCTAGACATGCATAATACCCATTAGGAGAAACAATTAAGAGTATCAAGCCAAATACCGACTTCCTTCAATGAGGATAACTAAAATGGTCCTTTTCCCATCCTTAGTCGAGCTAAGTGACAAGTGAGGAGGTCGCGGTAAGGATGGAGGCCATAGTTCGAAGGCACTCATGGGAAGAGGGTGTTCTCCATTGTACTAGCCCAAGTTTAGTCTAACTTAAGTCGCGATGAAACTCCTCAATCTAAGTTGGAGCGGATGTAATTTCTCTAACCTTACAATAGACCAGATAACATTATGTGATGTTTCATTTAATTGATTGCATTTCATTTCATCATAATTAATAACCTTGCTTATGATTGTATAGAAGTCTTTTGACTCCATCCCACATACTAAGCTAGTTATGTTCAAATCCCCATAGACTCTTTTGTAGGTGCTGAGTAAGGATCAAGATGTTCTGATACCACCACCCCCAAATTAGTGTGTTATTATTCGAGAAAGTGAGGAACGAGGAATCAACTAAACTTAGGCTTTTGACTTTTTTTGAGTTTTAAGGAAACTAACTGAGAATTCCTTAGGATGCCCACTAATTTCCTAACTTATTGTATATAAACTGTAAAACTTATGGTTTTTAATAAACTCTAATCGTAAACTTTTAACTTTGGATGTAGAACATTTGTACAAATACCGTTATGGTATGAAATGATAAGTTGTATAGAACAGGTATTTTGTAAAGCTCTACCGTAGGTTTGGTTATTAATAGGTATCAAAATGGACATTTCGAGCTGGTTAAGTTATACATACCTTGTGTGAACAATATCTATGATAACAACTATGAGGTCAGCTTTTATCTTAGGATAGTTTACAAGGTAGGACTGTTATGATTCCTCTTATTTGGGGCATGATAAAGCATATGGGTCGAAAGCAGTCTTACCGATTAAGATAAATTTACCTAATCGTTGTACATAAAACTTTGACATAATGGCCAATCAGGTCAGCCTTACGGCTAATTTGGATACAATCAATGAGAAATGAGATGTTGCAAGGATGAAAGTTGGTGCATATCAGCACAGAAGGGCTAGATATTACAATCAAAAGGTAAAACACAAGGTATTTCGGCCCAAATACTTAGTTTGTAGAAAATTAAAGGCTACTAGTGCGCAAGATAATTAAGGAAGCTTGGCATGAATTGGGAAGATCCTGTTAGGATTTGAAAAGTCATAGGCAAGGGGACATATCAACTAGAAAGGCTAAATGGAACAAACATCCCCCGAATGTGGAATGCTGAGAATTTGAAGGTTTACTTTGCATAGTTCCTTTGATATTACGCTTTGTTTCTATTCAAAATGTTGTAAGGCGATGGCCTACAACTTGTTTCAAGTATGAAATGTTCATTTCAAGTTTATATCTCTACTTCCCATCATTTTCATTCCCAATTAATGTATGATCAATGCATTAATAAAGTTTTAGCTATATAGTAAATGAACCAATATTTAATAAGTTTAACCCTATAATGATTAATGAGCTTAATAATTATTGACGAGTAATGTCAATTCGTCTTTAATAATATATCGAGAAAAAAGAGAATGAACTCTATTATGCCTCTTAACAGGTAATCTTATGGCAAAGAAAAAACACTAGTTTACATCCTATGAAACTAACCAACGTTGTGGCTATGAAAGGACCTCTAACATGTGATGAAATAAAACATACCCAAAAGAAAGGACATGCACATGAAATAAAATATGCCAAAAACTAATAACTTGCATGTTAAATGAAAGGTGCGGGAAATAAAGGACATTAAGGCCAAATATCTCATTACAACAGATGGTCAACATTTTGACCATATTAAGTCCACAACAATTACAAAATAAAGTACATATTAATAGATATTCTCAAGAATCTAAGACATTCTTGTTCCTTGATTATGTGAAAGTATTTTCTTGATCAGAAGAAGATGAGACCTTCTTAGAGCTAACTTCTTTTTTGGTACTGGGGGTTTTGGTGTAGGTGGATGTCTCTTTATGAACATAGGAGGTATCCTTAGATGATGGTTCCTATCATCAATAGGAGCATCAATATTGGCTTCATCATTGTCACCCTGCTCTTGAATCTTAGTCTCCACTTCTTCGCTAATTACTTCATCGTTACTATTGGCACCATTGTTGTTGACATCAGTGAAGTCTAGGAATGACATATCATAGTCAAGGTGTACTTTTAAAATTTCTTTTTTGGCCTATTAGACTCCCTACAAAAGCTTTATTCAGAGCAATCTCTCGTATTACCAACTAGGAGTCACGATTTTTGGTGCTTCCTCCTCTGTAAGCTTCTTTTTTGCTAACTCCTCTAATTCAACAACATGAGACTCAAGCTTAGAGCCGTTTATCTCAAATTCCTTTCTTCACATCCTTAACCTATCTTCCACATCACTCAAAAAGGTAATTGTTTGTCCTAACCTCGAACACTCCTCTCACTTCTTGTGAAGCTCTTCCTTCAAGTCCTTAATCTCCTTATATAGCTCTTCATTCTTGGTCTTGAAGCTTAACACTTCATCAACTACTAGGAATATGCTAGCTTATCAGCTAAAAGCTCTTCTTGTAGTTTCCTCATGTCCATCTTAGCCTTAATTCTCGTGTTCTCGACCACAATAGTCTAAGTCTAAGGAGTTATACGCCACAAAGATGAATAAATGATTTGCTTCTCAACAATGCAGCAACATGTAAATATTACTTTCTTCATTCCTCTACTGGCTTCATCAAGAGCAATAAAAAAATGGCTACTAATTTGCATGTAGGCAAAATTATGTTAACAATAGAAAATGAGCCCTAAGTGAAAAGGTGATTAATACTTACATCATACAACTTGGTAACAATATGTCCTTTGTTACAACCGCCCACTCTATCAACATCTTTCTTCGCAATCTCCCTATCTCCATCAAGGCTAAGGATTTGTCCTATCACCTAAGGCCAAGTCAGTATATAGGATGTTCTTGCTTCAATATGGCACAAAGTACATGTGCACCTATGATTAGAAATGAAGTCGACACTATTGATGTCGAGAGCTTTATTCCATAAAGCCTCTTTCATCCTTTTGTCTAAGGCCTTAAATTTTTTGGATGGAGGTTGACTGGCAAGCTCTTTCCTATTTCTTTTTTTAGGAATCAACTCATTGTTTGTTTTGCCTAATAAGCCTTCCACCGTCTCTTAAGGAATGACCTTAGTGCAACTATTATTACCAATTTCTCGATAACATTCACCCTGCATTTCCTCACTTAGAATGTTTTTTGAAGAAGGGAACACTTCAAGTTTTGCACCCTTAATGGCCTCAATTTGTTCATTCCATTAACCCTTATCGGTGAGACGAGTCACTTTTTTGGGGTAGCAACCTGCTTCATGGCTTTCTCCTACGTAATCTTTTTCAATGCTTGCAATTAAGTAACAGGTGCTTTGATGCCTATACGTTTATCAAGCTTTAGCTTCTTGGCAATTTGGTAAGATCTACATTGCTTGTACCCATGTTTGTAATAAAGGATACGAGTATTATAAATGGGAAAGAGAGAAGAATAAAAAACTTATGAGATCTTTGCCAAATGCAGCTCAAAGGTGACTCTTCTCTCCTCAAGTCATGAGAACGGCTTTCCTCTTGTAACTCTACTCGGCATGATGATTACTCTAACACCTACCTTCTTTTAAAAAAAAAAAAGATTGTATCTCCATTCTCGTATTGCTTTATTATCCTCTCAGCATCCCGAAGAAACATTTTATTCTTCCTTCTTTCTTGAATCTTTTTGGCTACAGCAACATCATTCAGTATCAATTCAATGTCTTTGGTATGAATTGGCTTAGTCCATTGGGTCCAAAAATCTAAATCTTCATCCAATATAATAGAAACAAACTTATAATGCCACTTATGGATTTTAGACTCCAATGCATCAATAAATTTTTTCCCATGCCAAGCGGTCGCAAAATACCAACACTTCCTTATTGTAAAGGAGTATGTGAACAACTAGAGCATAGCCTTAACCTCAATCTCTTTACAGATTATCTTGAATGCTACGAGAAGTCAATGAGTATTTCGTGAAAAGATACTCGGTGCAACCCAAAAATAATTAAAGAATTGTTTAATAAAAGTAGAAAATGGTAAGCGAAGTCCAAAATCAAGGTATTTTAGATATATATGAAACTCATGGTCCCTCAAAAAACATGCCCTCTCATCTTTCCTCTACTTATACAGATTCCATGTTTTGGGAAGATCTTGCCAATATTTATTATACTTCAAGACAAGTGTCTTAATAGCATAACTCGCCACTCCATCTAAGGAATTACTATTATACACAACATTATTATACAAAAACCTAGCTATAGATCTTCCTTCCCTATCATCTAGAGAGTTATCCATTGGAAGAGCATTGATGCGAGCAAGTTTTTCCTGTTACTCCATTATGCTATCTATTGAACTACATAAAGGACACACAGAAGCACATAGTTTGGCACATTTGACAATCCAAAAAGCATCAAAAGCCACTCATATAATCCATTACATGTCTTCAATGCAATTTTCCATTCATCTCCATCTCGCATTCGAATTTGATGGTATCTAGATTTGAGATCAATTTTGAAGAATACTATTACTCCATTCAATTTGTTAAGCATGTAATTAAGCTTCAGTATAGGGTACCTGTACCTGATAGTAATGAGATTTATTGCTCAGCTATCTACACATATCCTCTATGTCATGTCCTTCTTTGGCACCAACAAAGTTGGTACGGCAAATAGGCTTAGGGACTCATATAGACCCTCTCATAATCACCTCATCTACCTACCTTTGCAACTTTGTAGCTTGTTCAACATTTAGCCCATATATAGGCTTGTTTGACAAAGATGCTCTTAGCTACAAGTCTATTGTAAGTACAATGCCTCAAGTGGGAGGCAAATCTTCTAGTAGTTCATCTAGGATCAAGTCCACAAACTCATCCAGGAAGGACTTCACCTTAATAGGTAGTAGTTCCTCCTCTGATTCTCTCATCTCAGGCAACCTTCTGACTAGCAAATAGATTAGCTTTTTGATATAAGGCTAGTGTACCTATCAGTTTTAATATAACGGATGTGAGTCCGAGTCAATCCCTCGGAGACCTCAAGTACTAATATTGACCTTAGCTCTATTATCTAACCGGAAATTATGATGAGTTGAATTAATTAAAAATACTAAAATTAACAAACTAACCTAATTATGAGACTTGATTAAGCAATTTAGAAAGCAATAAAATTAAAAATGACTTCAAGAAGGCAAATAATGTATTTAGGAATTATTTCTCCTAATGTTTAACATGTAACCGCTTAAAATGTATCAAATTCAATCTATATTATCCTTAACCTGAGGGATTCACAATTAAAGTTAACACCTTTCTCAAGCAGATTAACCCTAATCCTAAATTATTTACCAGACTCTCTTTACTTAGTAATATAATTCAGAATCACATTAATGTATAATAAATTCCTACACAAAAGAACAACTTTCTAGAAGAAACATGTATCTTATCTCTAAGTATACATGTAATTCTCTCCAATTATGTCAAGATCTCATTATACATGTGATTTTTCAATCATCATGTATAATATCATAGATTGATACCCTAAAAATATCAATTAACAATTAAAAAACATAATTGAATCAAGAAAAGATAGAAACTTTATTGAAAATTATCAATAAATCTAATAGTTACATGAAACCCTAAGTTCCACAATCCTAAATACAAGAATCTTAAGCTATCATAATGAAAGTAAAAATGAATTGCAACAAAATCAAAAAATAAAACATGAAAAACCCCTTTTATTGATGAAAATCTCTTAAATCTTGAAGTTAGGTGTTGCTTTTGCATTTTGCTCCTTCTTCTCTTCAAGTCTTTTCTCTTTTGAATGTCTAAAATTATGTGCAAAATCCTCGTAAGTCCTTTTATAATGTACTATGAAGTTTCTTTTTTCGTCACTAGACACAGCTTGGGACACAGTTGTGTCCCCAGGTTGTGTAACTTACTGACCTTAGACAAAAAATCTTCCTGGATAGACACAACCTGGAGATACAGTTGTGTCCCAGACTGTGTAACTTTCTGACCAAACTTTGTCACTTTCTCCTATTGTTTATGCAACTTCATAACTTATTCATTTGAACTCCAAATTGAGTGAAACTTGATTCTTTTTCTTCGTTTTCAATCCTAAAATGCATTCAAACCTTGAAATCAAAATTTTACTCAATTAAGTATCAATTTCTTTTAAAGAAAAACCAAAGATGTAAGGGAAATACTATAAAATCACCATATGAAACGTATTTAAAATAAAAGTTATCAAACTTCCTCATACTTGAGCATTTGTTTGTCCTCAAGCAAATAAATCAAAACAAAAATTTTGGGATAAGAAATGCTAAACAAAATTTCTCACTACTTAGGAAACTGGTAAGCGAATACACTTAACTCGAAGAAAGGTAAGAAAATCATTTTCAATTAACTTGCAATAGTAAAGTCAATCAATTTCACCCTTAACAATGTTATAATTTCACCTGACCATATTTGAATGCTCCAATAATACTTGATACTAAAGTTCACTAGTTAATTTATGGAAGTCAATGTTTACCCGAGTCATTTAATTAAGAATTCTTAAACTAGAAACTAGATTTAACATCTCGCCAACTAGAAAAGAGTCATAAAATTTTTTTCCATTTGACTAAAATGTATATAATTCTCTCTTCAATCTCACCAAGTGCCATATCTAAAACAAACACATTTTACATCTACTCATCTTCTAATCATCTCCCTAATTCATGTTTTTATTGGGAGGTTTTTTTTATTTTAATTTACTTTATTTAAGCACAATTACCTTTAATGGACAATTATGTCTATAGAGGGAAAGAATCTCGCTCTTCTAACGAACTAAGACCAGTTCATACCAACTTATGCCTTATATTGATAGTGGGAAAGATCCTTACTCTTCTGACGGACCAAGGCCAATCCATACCAATTTTTTTTTTCTCATTGGTATTGGGATTAGGACTCAATCTCACTCTTCTAACGGACCAAGATGAATCCTTATCAATTTTTTAACTATTCATACACTTATTATTACTTTTTACCTCTAATCATTGTGATTTTTCAGGGATTTCTCAAAAGAAAATTTCATTTGTTTGTTTGTTAAGAATTATAGGGCTCTAAAAATTTCTAAGGAAAAGGTATACATAAAAGAAAATTTAAAAATAACCATGACTAACTCTCAACTAGTGATGTTATTCCAATCTCAAGTCTTGGAGTCCCAAGCTAAATAACTCGTAGCTTTACCCTCCAAAGATTTGACTAATCAATTCTAGTAAAGTATAATAAGATCAATAATGATCAAGATGACATGGTTGATTTGGCCCAACACTTCAAATTCCAATACTTGTTAATCACCTATTACAAGTTAACTTAAAAATTAATTGGGTCAAATGTGAATAATTAATCTCCTAAATGTAAGAAATTCATATATATCCTTTCCCCATACTTAATAACGTACTTTGTCCTCAATGTATGACTAAGAAAGCACCATAGCAAGATATGAAACAATTAAAAAACATCATAGGGAAAAAAGAAATACATGTATTGAAAAAGAAACTAATACTTCCCTGCCTTGAAGCATAAGCTACTTTAGTGGATAAAGGGTAGCTAGTAGCTCAACAATAGTGCCTCATGAGTGGAAGATAATGCAACAAATTTGGACCTCCTTTGAACGATCTACTTTTCACAATTTTCCATTAACTACTTTGACTAGGTTGGATTCGATGAAGAAATTTGTTGATGAAATGTAAAGTCTATGGCGAAGGTGGAGAGAAGATGAAAGGTGAAGTGAATTTGTGTGTGTCCGTAAGTGTTTGAGAGTGTATGTTTATGTTGTGATAGTGTTATGTAGTACGTATACTAATATCGTGTAGGTATTGGGCAAACACAGGCTAGAACACAACTGTATCCCATGCCTGTGTAACTTTTTGTGCTTATAGTCCATTAAAGGGGCTTAGGTAGACACGGGTTGGGACATAACCGTGTCCCATGCCCGAGTAACTTTCTTTGCTTTTCTTTTTCTTTTTTTTTTAGCCTGAATTCATGAATTTAAAAGTAAAAGAAACTTAAAGAAATAAAAGTACTTAAACTAGAAAAATAAGATAAAGAAAACTAAAGAAAAAAATTTTAAACTAAAAAGAAATGCCGATGACTAAAATTGAAGCAAATAAAAGAAGCAAAGCAAAGTTAGATAAAAGAAAAATAAAATGGAAGAAACTTAAAGAATTAAAGTGTGAGCAAAGTTAGACGTAGGTTGCCTTCAAAGAAGTGCTACAGTTAATGTCAACAGCTCAACGGGATACGTCTTGTAATTCATGATTCTTCATCCAGGTGGAGATAGGATTCTTCCTGTATCTCGTTTCTAACTCTCCATACAAGTATAAATTTACCCTTAGGCCATCAACCTGCCAATTCCATTTCATTGGTGCATAACTTCCATAGTTTCTCTCCTTATCATGCCACTTATCAAATTCATATAGCCTAAATTTCTTCATTTTGTCCACTTTTAGCTTTGATGCAGTTGTCATTGGGAGTTTTGAACTTTTCACCACAAAGACATGTTCTAAATGATTTCTTGACAGTTTTGGTTCCAAAATTGGTGAATTCTCTTTAAAGGATCTTAATCTAGGATCCTTTCGCTTATGGAGTGAATCAACCCCCTTCTTATCCACAATGGATTCATGATCTTCTATTTAAGCTACCACTTATGCACGAATAGGGTTAATCATTAGATTTTCATTTGCCTTTTGCAAGCAATAGCTTGAGGAATCTTTAGCAAGCGTTCCCTGCATATATGTAAATATAACAACATTAGTGGCATTAACATTGTGACATGTATCCTTTGAGTCAAGAAATTTGTTCATAACTTCTAGAGTTTTAAAAACTATTTCATCATCCCCGACTCATAATATCAACTTATACTTACTAACGTAAAAAACAGTCTTAACGGTAGCTAGGAAGGGTCGACCTAAAATGATTGGCACCTCAATATCTTCATCTATATTATGTATAACAAAATCCACGGGAAAGATGAATTTGTCTACTTGCACTAAAACATCCTCTATGATGCCTTTAGGGTATGTGATAAACCTATCAGCTAATTGAAGACTCATGTGCATTAATTTAGGTTCTCCTAACCCTAACTTTTTGAACAATTTATACGGCATCAAATTCATACTAGCTCTTAAGTCTGTCATAGTATTATTTACTAATAAATTGCCAAGCACACAAGGAATAATGAAACTGTAATGACTGTAAGAGGGGCTTAGTAGTATTGCCTAGAATTTCCATATCACATGTGCACTCATGATAAGAAAATTACCTTACAAGTAAAAGATTGCAAGACTCTAAATAGTTATTTGCTAGAGTTTTCAATTTTAGTTTATTGACTCATTGTATAATATCAATAATTATGGATAATCATTCTTCCACAATTCCTCAAAATCGTAGAGAATCAGTATCCCCAACCAAAATAGTGAAATAAGGTAGACAATTCTAGAAAATTATAAACTTACTAAAGATACTAAACTTAATTGAGACATTAGTCGTTTTTCGAAGCATTTCGAATTAACAACACAAGCATTTCATCATACTGATTCAATGGTAGCACTCTACACTTGATTCATATCCCAATCCCAACTATCGATCAATCTGCATGGAAAAGAACTGTATGGGTATAAGCTTACGCTTAGTGAGATAATTACCCTCATCAATACCGCATGATAGAAATTTATTAGATGTACAATCAAATGAATGCATGAACAATTAGTAAGCCAAAAAACGCATGTATAGGCTTAGGAACTACATACAACTCAGAATTACGCCCCCTATAGTTGAGGTTTGGAGATAATTAACTAACCTAAACCAAAATCCGGATTCTAAACCTTAGGTTTTAATTCATTAGCACTATTGTGCTTAAGTCAAAACAAAACTATGTATATATATACATATATATACACATATATATACTTTCATTACTGAATAATAAATCATATTTTCAAAATCTCAAGTCTAGCGGTGTGGTGGCCTCTACAATCCACAAACATATGCCCTAAATAAAAGCCATAAGACTTAACCCCTTGTCGACAGTTGGCATCTCCCGACGTCTAGTAACCCCATCAACTTAGAATAGAGGCTCAATAAAAAATGATGACATAGCTAATACCCAATCCTGCAGGAGGCACGTCTTCCTATAAGTCCCTTCCCATCTTTTACGTGAAGTGGCAGTCGGTGTTATCCGTATGCAATATGGAGAATGCATGATTCATTTTGATTTCGTAATCGTATAAGTGATTAACTCAATTTTCAAGATGATTAGACAATTTCATTCCAGACAATTTCATTCCATACAATTCGCATGTATATATTAATACAAACAATTTCCATTATTATATATAATTAACAAGTCATCTTGTTCATCCACAAATTCATATACATGCATTTCCCATATCTTACAAGCATCCAAATTTATATATATATAAGTTTAGGTGCATCTATTTTACAAGCAAAATCAAATAAAGAGTCATCGGAAATTTACTCACTCAGCCATGCGGATCAATCAAAATAATCCGAGATAGGTCTTCTCCCAAAAGTTGGGTCTCTTGGACATTGCAAATATGATATTATAAGGATTTGAAATAAAACCTAGAAAACTAAGCTAAAACCCTTTAAGTTATGCTTTTGACTTAGTTTCATAATTTTTTTTTTCCTGGTTTTACTTAAAAGTTCAATCACGTATAACTTTCCCGTTTCCGATTTTTATAATCTTATAGTAAATCTTCATCGTTTTCGAGTATACTTTAACATGGTGAGGTTATATTTTTGTGATGAGACATGCAAAACTACCCATAGGTCAGAACAGTAGCGATGGTCATTATTTGGAGTGCTTTTGGGCTTTGTTTAATTAATGGGCTTTTTGGTAACTTGAGAAATTCTTTGCGCTGGAGCTTAGGAATTTATTCCAAACTTAAAATACCCCTTAAGGTCAGATTTCCAACTTTGGTTTACATTCTTAGTGCCAACAAAAACTCCTTGGGCTTTTATGTAAGCTTAAGTGTTAAATGGGCTTATTTTTTGTTCAAACTAAAGTTAGCGACTTTGTTGGACTTATGGAGTCTTAAGTAGACTTCTTATGGGCTTTAAAACAACCTTTATTAATATTTTAAAGTGTTGGTCAGAATTATAATGAAGGCCCAACTTAAAATTCTAGGCTCGGTTTTGAGTTTTAGGCTTTGTATACTTACTTTAGTTGATATTTTTACTTTGTTCATTTGGTTTTATCATATTTTTAAGTGGCTTTTAGTTATGTTCCAGATTTGTTCATGATAAATCTAAGGGGTTCTCACTTGGTTTTTCAACTTGTTTCATCATTTCCTTAAGTTTAAGTGTTAAATCATGAACCTAAGCTATTTATATTCAAATCTTGACTTAACTTCTCTTCCATGAGATGATTACTTACCTTATACTTTACATGAGAATAGTAGATCTCATACTTATCACAACTTCCATATCATAGTTCGTATCTCACAAGGTTGGTTTCTTCATAAAAGCTTCATGTAATGGAGTTTTCTTTACCTAAAGCTAGGATTGAACATCTTTAACTTAATAGAAATAGAAATAACATCTAAATGGCTTACATGTACTCTATTTCCAGCATGATGTCTCCTCATTCATGTACACATTTCATGATTTTCTTAACTTAAAATCTTCCATTCTAAGTGTTAAACATATATCTTTACATAACACCAACTTAGCATGCTCATAATTCAACTTTCATGTAAAAGGGTTCACAAGCTTACTTCTTAAGGTGGTCTGGCTATTTTATCATCTTATGATCATGCTAATATCTTCATGAAAGCATGGTCCCCTAACATGTAACACTAAACCACTAATACAAAGAAACAACTTACTCATCCTAAAAGCGTAGAAATGGTAGTTGTGCAACTAAGTACCCTCTTATGTTCCTTGTTTTTCTTCCTTCTTCTTACAAGCTCCTTTGGAACTAGAGTCTTGATCTTTGAAGTGGGGATTTGAGGATATTTTAAAGTTCCTAATAGTTGTTTTTGAAGTTGACAAATAGATGGCACAAAATAAAGCTTGGTGCCATGAGTATGGAAGCAAAAATGGTGGTAGCAATGTTAGGATTTTTGTAGGGTTGAATTTCTTCTTTTGATTTATGTTTAAAGTGAGAGAATAGGAAGTGCAAAATGAGAGTAAAAGAGAGAGAGAGTGGCATATTTTTGAATGAGAAAAAAAGTGTGTGCAAGAAGCTTTAATTGATTGTCTTGTAGCTTACACAAAAGTCAACAATTGCAACTATTAATGATGTAAGCATTAAGGAGTGAATAGTGGTATGTAAGAGAAAGTGATTGATGGTGAAAACACAAGAGCATGGCCCCCCCTTTCCTCCTTGTTCAAATTTGCCATTTAATATCCTTTGGGGTCATGGAATGGTTTTGCCTCATTTAATGAAGTTAAGAATATGAAATCTTATGAAAAATTGTCTATATGTAGTATAAGTAAAAGAGTGATAAGGAAAATGTCTTATCACTAGATTTTAAGAAGTTATCAATTGATAAATGATTCTAACTCTCAATTGATAAGTCATTTAAGGTGATTGGTTAGTCTACTTATCTATGGTCTTATAGAAAATTATTTTATGATTTTCATCTTACATTGTTTTGTACTTTATGATTCAATTCCTATAAAATTGTGAAATTTTCTAAAGTTGAATGAAATTATTCAAATTAAATTATTGATTAATTACTTAAAGTTAAAATTCCTTAATTGTTTTAGGGTTTAGGGTTTTAAGTCACTCTAGAGCGCGTACTTCTTCAAGCTCAGGTTTTATCAATAATTGGTTTTTGAATTGGAAAAATTTTATTTGTTTCTAAATGTAAACTTAAATTCTTTGTTTCGTTGATCCTTGGAAACGGTCAGATAGTACTTTTCATTGAATCATGGGACTACTAAAAGTAGGGTTTATATTTATCAATTGATAAGTTATTTAAGATAATTGGTTGGTTTACTTATTTGTGCATAAATCTTATGCATGAAGATAAGGAGATTGTCTTATATGAAATTCTTTTGGAGTTTGTCTCTTAAATTGATTTGTAAGTTATGATTTAATATTTATAAAATTATTAAAATTTCTAGAGTTGAATAAAATTGTTCAAATTAAATTATTAATTAGCTGCTTAAGATTATAAGTCCTTAATTGTTTTAAGGTTTTAGGTTTAGAATCTACGGTTCTCATATTCAAGTTTTATCGATAATAAGGTTTCGAATTAGAAAATTAAATTCATTTTTAAATGTAAACTTGAATTCTTAGCTTTGTTTATCCTTGGGAATATTTGGGAAGTGTCCTTAGTTGAATCATAAGTTTGCTAAAAAGTAGGGTTTACAACTTATCTATATATAACATGGCTTATAAATGAAAATAAGGGAATTATCTTATATGAAATTCTTTTAGGATTTGGTTCTCAAATTAAAATTCTTATATATACATATTGTGGGGCTACTTATGCATACAAGTAAAATAATTTTTGTAAATTTACTAATTTATTCCTTTAACTAGCTTAGTTTTGTTGTTTAATATTACTTGAAATAATCCTTGATTCGTTTGTTATCAGTTTTATATGATTTTATAAAATTATTGATAATTTTATTGATTTATGGCTTTTTAAGTATTAAGATAATTTTATAGAGTTTTTAGAAATTTTTATGATTTGATATTTATGGTTTCTGTTAAGTTTAGGTTTACATTTTTAAAAGTACGTGTATGTAAGGTGTAAACACTCAATTTCTGCCCATAATAGTTATAATTTTTTTTTAGGGTCATAATTTAGAAAATAAAAAAAATTGAAAAATGATAAAAAGGAAAAAAAATAGAAAATTGTTGGAAAAAAAAGGAAAAAAACTAAAAAATAAAAAAAATTCAAAAAAATTAATTTGATGGAATCTTGACTAAATAGTTGTTGAAAAAAAAAAGCAAATCTAATACGATGACATTAAATCTAATAAAATCAAGATTTGTAAGATTCAAATCTATTTTGGATCTTTATCAATTTAGATTTGATTTGATTTGATTTGATACGATTCAAAATATTTGATTTTGAGTTTTATAAATAAGGGTTGCATGGTGCGAGCCAAGAGAGAACAATTACATATTTGTTAAAAGTACGCTCGAACCCACTTCTTCGACCAATTCTATAGTTGTGCACACGATAGGACTAGGGATCCAATCTATTCCCTTTCATCAACTTTGTGTGCTTTGTTTTGCAGATACATAATAGTGGTTTTTAACTATGGTTTATAGCTTGTTTTATTTATTTATTTTTATCTCACTTAGTATATGCGTAGTTATTTTTAAAACTTGTACAAATTTTTTTTTTTATCATGTCTTTAATTGCTAATAATTAGTTATAGCATTTGTGTCTAGTGAACATATGTTAAGTTAAATTTTAGTTTTTTTTTAATTATTTTTTTTAGATTTCATATTTTGAAAATGACAATTTCATAAAATCTCATATTTTACAAAATTGCGTTCTTTGCATATTGTATTAATTTAGAAAAATTCCATTAGGCATATTAGGGTTTTCTAGATAAAAAAAATAATTTTGATGTTCATAAAATAAAAAAAAAAAATCTTTAATTGACTTTTTTTTTATGGCGAAACATCTTTCTATAGTTTAGGCTTGTTTTCTATTGTTTAGATGTCTTTTCATAGTTTAGGTTTCTTTTCTATGATTTAGACATCTTTTCTATGATTTAGACATCTTTTCTATGGTTAGATATCTTTTCCATAATTTAGGTTTCTTTTCTATAGTTTATATATCTTTTCCATTGTTAGGTTTCTTTTCTATGATTTAGATACGTTTTCTAGAATTTAGATTTTTTTCTATGGTTTAAACATCTTTTTCATAGTTTAGACATCTTTTCTATGGTATAAATATCTTTTCTATGGTGTAAATATCTTTTCCATGGTTAGGTATCTTTTTTATAATTTAGGCATTTTTTTTATGATTTAGGTATATTTTCTATGATTATGAATTTTTTTTCTTCTTTTTTTAATTATGTTTTGATCATCTTTTTTATATAAAAGATTCATCATGTAGAACATTGCATATTTCACAAAATCTTTAGGGTTTTTCTTGAAAGTAAGAAAATTATTACTTAGTTGTTTTTAAATAAAAATCTTAATTTAGTACTTTTCAAAAATTAGGTTTTTAGGTTATTTATTTATAATTAGGAATAAAAATTAGGCTTCTAGGGATTTTTTTTAATAAAAATAAAATGGTTAATAAAAACTCAAATTTAACCAATCATTTTTTATAAAAAGAACCAATACATTAAAGTTTTCGGAAAGAACTACGATTGTTTGATACCAGCTAACGGATACGTAGGTACCTTCGAGGTGACGATAAAATATATAGAAACTTAGGTTCTTTTTCTTTTATTTATTTATTTATTTATTAAATATTATAATTAAAAGAATAATCCTAATTTCGATAAATAAATAGTAGTACCCATTAAAGGTTTAATAGGTTAACCCCCGAACTTGGAACACTCTGATTTTTCATTCAAATTGAAATCAAAGACGGACAGCCAAATCGTAATCAATTCACTCAATTGGTTACAGTTTCTTTTCTTTTCCTAACTTCGGTTAGGTAGCGACTCCAAAAATTATTTTCAATAAAAAACCATTATTTCTCAATTTTCTTTAGTTAAGGATTAATATTAAATGGTTTAGGGTTTAGTATTAATTAGAAAATGGAAAATTAATTTTTAAATAAAAGAAATTGAAAAATCAAGCTCGACATAGGGATTGGGGTTTTCTTACATGATTAGGGTTTCTAAATCATATAATAATATCTTTCAAGTTTGTTTTAACTTCCAAGTTTAAAATTTTAGTCGGTTTTCATTTTATGTGGTCTTATTGACTTAGGGAAATATTTACAATACTCGAGTCCGACACCATGTTTAGAAGGTTAAATTTACAGAGTCTACAGAAACTCCCTAGATCTTTTAATTTTTGTAGCAGCTTTTTTTGGAGAAATGCTGAGCATTCCTTGTTCAATGTGATGGTTGTAAGCTCCTCCAACTTCCTCTTGCTCAATAAAAGATCCTTTAGAAATTTCGCATACTTTAGCATCTGCAAGATGACATCAACAAGAGGTAAGTTAATGTGTAATTGTTTGAAAATATCAAGCAATTTACCAAATTCCTTATTCTAATTATTGTAACCTTGCTTAAGGCACTGCGGATAAGTGATGGGAGACTTGTAGTCCTTCACTTTCGGTGATTCCATACTTTCTTTTGATTTTAGTGGCTTTACATCTTCCTTACAGTTGACTTCCACTTCTGTCTCAACCACTTCCTCACCATCCTTCTTCTCTACTTGCAATTTTCTACGACTTCTTAAGGTCACTGCATTAACATGTTCCCTGGGATTGAACTCAGTATTCCTTGAGAGTATCTTTTGTTGCCTCTTAGAGATTAATTTTGTAAGTTGACCAATTTGATTCTCAAGATTATGATTGGAAGCCTCTTGATTTCTCAACAATGATTCAATGTTAGATAGCCAAACCTCATTGCCTTGAATATATTTCGTGAGAAGTTCTTCTAAACTAGACTTCTTCTCTTAAGGAGGGGGAGGTGGTAATGGTTTTTAAAATCTAGGTGGACCAAAGTTAGTTTTCTACTGGCCTTGGTTTTGGTTTTCCCATGAGAAATTAGGACGATTCCTCTACTCAGAATTATAAGTGTTGCTGTAGGGGTTATTTTGTTGCATGTGTAGATTTCCTAGATAATTTACCTATTCTAGTTGTTCCTGTGCTCTATAACCCTGCATACCAAAGTCACTTACATTCAAATGTACTGGTTGAGAGCTAACAGAGAGTACATCAATCTTCTTACTCAATAATCTACCTTAGTTGCTAGAGCAGTGGTCAAGTCCACATCATAAATTCCCACAACCTTTTGCATGGCTCTAGTGCTTTCCCATTGATAATTGTTCATCGCTATTACTTCAATCAGGTTTTGTGCTTACTCAGGTATGTTTATGTTCAAAGTACCTCTTGTGGATGCACCAATTATCCATCTCAGAGATAAATTGAGACCATTATAGAAGGTCTGAATCTGCATCCATAGTAGAGGCCATGATGTAGGCACCTCCTGAGCATGTCCTCGAACCGCTCCTAAGTATCATATAGAGTCTCCGCTTCCAATTAGGTAAAACAAGAAATGTCGTTTGGGAGTTTAGCGATCTTCACAAGTGGGAAATTCTTTTAAAAAAATTTCTCTACCAATTCATTCCAAGTTGTAATTGAATTTTGTAGTCGGGAGTTCAACCATTTCTTTGCTCTACCCCTCAAGGAAAAAGGAAATAACCACAGTCGAATGGCATTATCCATAGCTCCATTGATTTTAAATGTATCACAAATCTCTAGAAAGCTAGAAATGTAAGCATTAGGATCTTCATCTTGGAGACCGTCAAACTAAACATATTATTGCACCATTTGTATGATGTTGGGTGCAATTAGGAAGTTATTAGCCATGACGGTTGGCCTTGTGATACTAAAGTTAGCTCTTGTAAGTGTAGGCCTTGAATAGTCAAACATAGTTTGATTTGCTTCATTACCATTGTTAGCCACGTGTGGTGGATCTTCTTGATTGATGAATTGAGTGTTGGCTTCTTTACCCTCTTCCTTAATCTCAGTAATTAACTCGTCTTCTATGGTAGCCATAGTTTGTTTAAGTCGCAATCTCAAATTTTAAAGGATAGTTCTCTCAATTTCAAGATCAAGTTCTACCAAATCTGTCGGGTTGCTTAGGGTCATGTAGTAGAAGGGTAGAAATATAGAATCAATTGCAGCTCTAGGTAATAAAAAATAAACAATGAAAGCAAAAGAGAAAGAAAAAAAATGGTTAAAGTAATAAAGCAACTAGTGTTCTTAATATCGAAAGTCTCTAGCAACTGCACCAAAAACTTGATACAAGGTAAGTACACCTATCAGTTTTAATATAACGGATGTGAGTCTGAATCAATCCCTTAAAGACCTCGAGTATTAATATTAACCTTAGCTCTATTATCTAATCGGAAAATTGTGATGAGTTGAATTAATTTAAAATACTAAAATTAACAAACTAACCTAATTATGAGACTTGATTAAGCAATTTAGAAAGCTATAAAATTAAGAACGACTTCAAGAAGGCAAATAACGTATTTAGGAATTATTTCCCCTAATGTTTAACATGTGACTGCTTAAAATGTATCCAATTCAATCTATATTATCCTTAACTGGAGGGATTCACAATTAAAGTTAACACCTTTCTCAAGCATATTAACCCTAATTCTAAATTACTTGCCGGAATCTCTTCACTTAGTAATATAATTTAGAATCGTATTAATGTATAATGAATTCCCACACAAAAGAACAACTTTATGGAAAAAACATGTATCTTATCTCTAAGTACACATGTAATTCTCTCCAATTATGTTAAGATCTTATTACATATGTGATTTCTCAATCATCATGCATAATATCATAGATTGACACTCTAGAAATATCAATTAACAATTAAAAAACATAATTGAATTAAGGAAAGATAGAAACTTTATTGAAAATTATCAATAAATCTAATAGTTACATGAAACTCTAGGTTCCACAATCCTAAATAGAAGAATCTTAAGCTATCATAATGAAAATAAAAACGAAGTGCAACAAAATCAAAAGATAAAACATGGAAAGCCCCTTTTGTTGATGAAAAATCTAGTAAATCTTGAAGTTAGCTATTGCTTTTTCCTTTTGCTCCTTCTTCTCTTCGAGTCTCTTCTCTTCGAGTCTCTTCTCTTTTGAATGTCCAAAATTATGTGTAAAACCCTTATAAGTCCTTTTATAATGTATTGTGAAATTTCTTTTTTCCTCACCAGACACAGCCTGGGACACAATTGTGTCCCCAGGTTGTGTAACTTACTAACTTTAGACAGAAAATCTTCTTGGATGGATACAACCTGGGGACATAGTTGTGTCTTAGATTATATAACTTTCTGACCAAATTTTGCCACTTTCTTCTATTGTTTATATAAGTTCAAAGCTTCATAACTCATTCATTTGAACTCCAAATTGACTGAAACTTGATTTCTTTTCTTCGTTTTCAATTCTAGAACACGTTCAAACCTTGAAATCAAAATTTTACTCAATTAAGTATCAATTTATTTATAAAAAAAAAAAACAAAGATGTAAGGGAAATACTATAAAATCACCATGTGAAATGTATTTAAAATAAAAGTTATCACTCTTCAAGCTTTACCTTGCTTTTTAGCTCAACTCACATCATTATGAAAGCCTCTTTATTCAAAACTCAACTCAATTGAGTTTTTATATTTTTAACTTGTTAGGCAGTCATTAGGCTTAACTTTACCTTCCTACCCTTGTGTTCTAAAGAACATGTGTTCTTTAATCCATCATATGCTACATTCTGGTCAAACATTCATTGTTCTTCAAGAAAAATATGAGGCGTACTCATAGGTAACACATCACAAAGTACTTCATCTCAATAGTTTTCAATACTAATCAGTACAGTCACTTGTTTATTAACTTGTAAAGCTCCTTTGTTAGTAAGCTAGTGCAGTTTATAAGGCTTGGGGTAGGGCTTGGTTAGCAATTTCTACTACTGGACTATGAATGCAAATGCTGCATTGGTATAGCTACCACTATCAATAATCAATGCACACAATGACCTATTCACCTTGTAGCCAATGTAGAATAAATTCTCTCGTTGTTTATCCTCTAGCATAAGACGCATACTCATAGCTGTCCTTAATACCATGGTTGCAAGCATGAGATTCCCTTCTTCACTATAGATAATCCCTCATTCCTTAGATAGCTTACTTTATCTTGTATTTTTTTATTCCTCCAATTCTTCATCGGTACTATCTACCTCAATGGTCGACACTTTTCCTCATATCACCATGATTGTTCTATTTAGATATTGAGTAACCATGTATCTAAACAGTTAACACTTGAAGCACTTGATCTCACTTGTCTTTCTTCCTAAGCTTTAACCTTTCTCGAACTTCCTTAAGATTACTTTCTCCTCTACTCGAATAGTTTAAGCAAGTCAAACCACAACAACTTTGCTTGGTTTTGAAGTTTGCTTAGAGTAAGTCGAATAGTGGTAGGTCGATTGATAAGAGCTCAGAATCTTCCTACTCAGCGTCTCTCTATTCTTTAAGAAGCTCGGATAGCCTCATCAAGTGAATTAATATCCATTGTTTCTAAAATATCTCCAATCTCCTTTAACCTTCTGATTTATCAAGATACAATTCTACCTTCAAGCTCAATAACTTCGCAACAGATAATCAACATCTAAAACTCCTTTACGTATGCATCAACACTTAATCCTCCTTACCTTAACTCCTATAACCTTTTGAATGCGATTTGTAAATAATATCTTAGAACAAATCTTTGTCTCATGACTCTTTTTATTTCATCCTCATGCTTAACCTTACATTCTCCTTCTCTTCTATAGGTGGCTTATAGGTTTTTCCATTATAAGGCAGCATAGCCAATAAACTCCAGCATCGCAAGTCTGACCTTAATGTTATTAGATACTTCATAACATTCAAACTACTTCTTAATCTTATCTACCTAGTCTAAGTAGCCTTAGTACCAGCACTCCTAGAAAAACTAGGGATATGCATCCTCAACCCTTCCACCCTAAGAGCTCAGACATTCCTTTCCTCTGGTTCATAATACTCTTCTGCTTCATTAGTTACTTCCTTATCTTATTCTTCAATCTCATATAACGTTAGTCTGCATCCAACAACTCTATCTGCTCCTCCAGCTCGTTGTAGTCAAACTAGAGTATTAGCTTGGTTGTATCAGCCATTGGTTCTCTCAGGCTACTCATTGGCTCATCCTCTATAAGGATTATTTCTAGTTTGTTGTCTATCTTCGTTTATGGTAATCACTAGACTAGCCATGAAGTCAATAAGTCTATGTAGTCAATCATCTATAGACTAGGGTATGAAACTTCCTTATTAACTTTAACTATTTCAAGTGCTACTCTCTTGGTTACCTAAAGTTCTTTGAACACTAAAATTAGACATTGTTGTTTATAACAAGAAATTAACAACAAAAGCACAACTCAAAATTTCCTCCCACAAACTACAACAAGAAAACACCTAACACACCAACATCTACTATAACCAACACACGAAAAACCACTTGCATACTTAACACTTTGTTTTGTAAACAAGAAACTGAGGAAAATAGCGCATTAAATTTCTTTAGCATTAAACACTTACAACAATGATAAACAACTTTCACAATATGTTGTACCAAGTTACTCAGAGTACTTAGTAGAGACTGCTTGAACGTAGTCAAACTCTGATACTAGGATGATATGGATCATCAGGAAAAGGGGAAACACATAACTCCTGATATCATGCGAACCAAAAAGGATGGGTCTGAACCACGAGATGGTTTGAAGGGTAAATGGTAATCAAAGGTTATGTAAGGGTCCTCATGCACCAACGGTAGATATGACTCACCAATGCCTAACATAAGCTCCAGCTATACCTGATATGAAGTATAACACGAGGTTGCTCACCACTAATCTATGCTGAATGTCCTAGGTCAGAGCTCTTTAAGGTCTTAATCTTGGTTAAGAATACATAAGCTTAAGAAGAAGAAGGAAAGGTAAAATGTCTAAAGTTCAATATCACTATCCTAATGATAATAATTGTTATGGTCATTACATTATACAAGTATTTATATGGCCTAATTAAGGTCAATCCTAAGTAGATGTAATTTACAAGAAAGGATTCCTACTAAAAAAAGTAAAGATACATAGTTTACATAGGCAAAGTTGTAAACGGGCAAAAAGGATATGGATAACGCAGATGTTAGAAAATGAGGTACATGTCTACTATCCATTCAATGGTCCTAAAGACGTTGTTTACTAAGCTAAATAGGTTCTGAGTAGATTAAGTCTGGGTCGGGTGCTCAACAACTCAGTAGTTCGAATGTTCTAGACTAAGGAAGGATTAGTCTAAAGGGTGGCCTATTGTTTGTTTGACCTCAGCTAGTCGGCTTAAGAACGGGACAGCTCAACCTTAGCAATGTATCAAGTCGACAGTAGGTAAGCTTAGTGCTTTTCCTTAGATTTATGTATTCTAAAGGGGTTAGATTAGCTTGGCAATAGGTCGAACACCATGGGCGTCTCTTTAATGAGATGAAGAGTAAAGTAATTCAATAGGTCGAATTAAACAACGCATCATTCTTTAGAGTTCAACTCTCTTTGGACAATTGGATGAACCATATGGGCAAAGTCCTCGAGCTCAGAAGTAAATGATTGGTCCATGATCCCTATTAAAGAATCTCTCTTACATATCCTTTCTCTAATAGCTCGTTGACTTACCTCAAGAGCTCTATAGCTTACTCAAGATTCATTTTATAGGCAAGCTTATTTGGCATTACGGCATCAGGTACCAAGTCAATGTAGTGCTCAATACCTCAAAATGAAAGCAATCCCTTAGGTACCTGCTCAGGAAATAGGTCGGAATATTCATCAAGCAACTTCTTGAACTCCTTTGGCAACTTCACTTGCTGCTCCAATTCCAATAGCCTCCTAACCAATAGGAAAGTCAGTAAGTCAAATTTGATGGCTATTTAAAGTTTAGCTCTACTCAATACCAAAACCTTCTTCGATCCTTGTGCTAATTTGGCTTGTAATTTACTCACTTGACTCGGGGTCATGGAATTCAAGGTAATTTTCCTCCCATCCTTCTTAAACACATATGTCTTCCTAAACTCATCATACATAACCCTCCTATCAAAAAGCTAAGGCTAGCCTAGAAATACATGAGACATACACATAGGTGGCATGTCATAAAGAATTTTATCAAAATAGTTTCTAATGGAAATTAGCAACAACACTTGCTGAGTAACACATAATGCTCCCTTTTCGTTCAGCCAGTACAATTTATAAGGCCTTAGATGTGATATGGTCGGCAATTTAAGCTTCTTAACTAGGTTAACAAACACTACATTTTTTGCAACTTCTACTATCTATTATAAGTGTATACACTTGCTAATTCACCTTGTATGTGTTGTGGAATAGATTCTCCATCTACTCCTCAATAGAGGGTTTCTATACCTATTGCACGTCTAATAACTAAAGTTAGTTTTTCCAAATCCTCAGCAAACATATCCTCCTCAACAAACTCATCTTCTTAGGTAATATCCTTCTCGGGGACAACCTCCTCCTTAGGCTCCTCATTAGTACTTTCCACTTTAACCTTTAGGACATCTCCCTTGATGATCATAATTCTTTTATTCAAACATTGTGTGGCCATGTGCCTAAACCCTTAACACTTAAAGCGCTTAATCTAGCTCATCTTCCTCCCAAATCCTTATCCCTTCTCGTAAGTTCTTAATTGCACCTCTCTATTAGTAGGTTGACTCTTCTATTCTACTATGACATCTATCTTTCTACTCAAATTAGCACTTTGTTGAGCTTAGTAACTTCCTTGAATGAATCGACTTGATTGACCAAGTTAGCCCATTGGTTGTTGGCTCGGCCAATTCCTTTTCTATCTTTCTACTCATTGGGCTATCTTAGATGTCGCTTCTCAATCCAGTGAGAAACCTAGATACTACTTTGATTGATGATTCATCCACTTTGCATCAAATTATAAGTATTTAGAACTCTTGAACATATTCATCATCAGTTCGGCTTCCTTACCTCAACTCTTGAAACCAAGCAAAAGTATCTTGCAAATATGTATCTGATACAAATTTGTTCCTAAGTATCCTCTTCATCTCAAGCCAAATATTTACTTCCCTGTATCATTCTCGTCTCTTCATAATTTGTAAGTTCTTCTACCACATTGCAGCATAACCTAAGAACTCAACAACAATAGTCCTCACTTTCTTGCCAACCTCATATTAATGGTAATAAAAAACACGTTCAACCTTCTCTTCGCAATCTAACTAGTCAGGTGCATTTTCAAAACCATTGAAGCTCGAAATTTGAAGCTTTACATGGTTAGCAGCTTGGGGTGCTTGAGTTCACTCCTCTTCCTTAATATGCTCCTCTAATCCTTCTTTATCCATATCACCTAAGTCAATTATTCTCTATAAACTTCCTCCTACTCCTCCACCTTAATCTTATCGAGCTAAGATGTCTTCTCACAGGTCAAATGGCTTAGGGAGTATTCTACACATCCTTAGTAGGTTGAAAGGCCAATACATGAATATCTTTGGTCAAATCAGTTGTAAGGTTATCCATCTCATCTATTCGCTCATCTATACTTCTAAGGGTGTTTTAGGGTTGTTGCCATGGTAGACAACATTGCTATTGTCATCTTAAATACCAACATTGACACTTAGATCTATCATACTATTGACAAAACTCAATAAACAAACTCAGAATCCTCGAAACAACAAACAATGTCCCCTTTCAAGCTAAACAACTCACATATATGCTTTTTCATATGAAAGTTCAAACTAACTATGAACACAACAATTACTCCAAAGAACTATAAACTAGTTGAAATTTGCTTTGTTTTCGTATGCTTGAAACAAGGCAAAACAGAGTATTTTGCAACAAAGGTCTCACAACAATAAAAAAACTTCAAATACTCTCCAAAACACTTAAATTAATCCTTCCCATATTCATAGTACACTTGACAACAATACTAGACACTATACAGTAACAATTACAATTGAATAGCAACCTATGCAAACAAACCTCCACTCTAATACTAAGATGATACAAACTGAGTCAAGGACTGACAAGACTGATCTTAAGGGGGTAGTTCCAAACTTATAGAAAGCTTAAAAAATAGAGGTAGAAATGTGCAAGGAAAAAAAACCAACAAGCAAACCTCGATTCGCTTTAAGAATTTTATGCATCAAGGAACTACTAAGGACTCATGGCTCAAATCAATATGACGGACAAGCTAGTCAAATGAGGGTACTCACTACCTAGCTACCAAGGACTTATGGCTTAACTCAATATGACGGATAAGTAAGTCAAATGAAAATACTGGCCACCTAACTTTGCTTAAGGATTAGGATAAGAGCGAAGTAAATAAACAAACATAGAGAAATGCTCACAAAAAGGAGAAGTATATTAAAAAATCAAGTGATGTATCTATGATGCAACTACATTTACAATGGGCATTTACACCTAAAACATTAGGGCAATAACTATAAATGGAAATAACTATAAAGGGTAAAGTCCCAAATCAGTGATGTACAACGAATGGAAAAGGGCATAAAGAGAAAATCAATAAAAGCATCTATCTTATATAAGGGATCTTGTCACATGATTGCTTATACACATAGCTGTCGGTTTGAAACAAACAAACTGTACAATCTAGCTAATAACTACCGAGCAGATGTTTCGAGTAAGACTAGGGGTTCTTCCAATGTGAGTTTAGCTTAGATATGGTTAGAGAGTTCATATTTAGGTTAGGTGAGCTAGTGATCGAGCAGGATGAGCTGTTGTTTAAGTGTATCTTGGGTCAACAATTATTGACTATTAATAAGCACAAGAGGGTTCAACTTAGATAAGGCAGTAGACTCATAGATTGAAGTAGCTTGGATTCATCGAGCATAAGTTAGTACAAGAGAACTTGCTTAGCCATACTCTCAAGCACTAGAGCTCAAGCTCGGGTAAAAGGTTCGATGCTCTAATTCTTATAATGAGATCTAAATCCATTAACAATGTAATTATATAAAAACCAACACCTATCACAATCATGAGAAAATCTCTTGCAAAATGCCTATGAGTTTTTAAGTCTTGACAAAGCATTGTATATCCTAAAGAGTATCCATATAATTTAATAATTAATGCATTCTTCCATAGTTGGCAAATCCCCTTAAGCTCCATCTTTAAAAAAAAAAAAAAAAAAAAAAGAAAGAAGAAGAAGAAGAAGAAGGAACCAGATACCTGGTTTCAATTGTTAAATATTGACTCTTGTCTCTACATGTCCTATTTCCTCATCCATATGATCAAGTTATCCCTCTTGATGATCTCTAAAATCTGCACATCATGGAGGCTGAAATGCATAGCATATGCACAACCACATCTCTATGATGCCAAGGAGTATTTGTTTGCCTATCTTAGTCCCTGGCATGCATAGCATATGCACAACCACATCTCTAAGATGCTAAGGAGTATTTGTTTGCCTATCTTAGTCCCTGGCATGCTCTTGGTCATGATCTCCAAATGTTTCTTTCCTTTACTAAGTTGCAATAGCCTTTGATTGTTTAAAATATGATCAAGATCAAGTTCATTTTCTAATCCTTCTACGGATTTCAATCTTTTTCTCCCATAATAAGGAGCTAAAGTTAGCTATACAAGTGAAGATGGTGATGGGGCAGAAAGCATTCTCGAAACTTTAAAGAACCCTACTTTTAATCAATATATGTCGACTTGAATTCTATCAATAGGTTTCTAGATTTCCTAGATGTGTTTTTCTGTTAAGAAGAACATTGAAGTTTTGACTAGGAAAGTGGTTATCTTGTTGTGGCAAACTTTGAAGGAACAAAACATGTGTTTTTCAATCTATGATGCCCAATCTTAGAGCGATAATTCACCAAGCTAAAATTTCAATATAAATTTGTAGATATTAGAAAGGAATTTCAAAGCGACTGCTGCAACTCAAGAAAGGTGAGCTAGAAGTCCAAATGAAGAAGTGAAAAAACACAGATGGTTTCCTCCTCGTATACATATTATTAAGTGCAACGGTAGTGGGGATTTTGATCATTACCTCCATACAATTAATTTTATTGAACTAAATTACTACAGATGTAGTTTTTTCTTGTCTAGCTAAAGATGCTAAAACAAATGAAGCAATGGCAATCCTAAAGGGAGTTCGACCCTCTTGTTACAAAGGTTGGAGAGCCGTTGAATTCGAGTCTGACTATAGCACTTTGATCAATGGGATAGAAAACCAAAGTCTTACTCATGGATGATTTTTTTCCTGCGTTCCTTTTTTAATCAGGTTAAGTTTCATTTAATAAGTCAAAAAGCGAATTCAAGTGCAAATTGAGTAGTATCTCCATGTAAGAAGGGGATGAATTTACATTTAAGGGTGGACTTACCTTATCTTGCTTTATTTTTATATTCCTGGCATGGGGAATAGTTCCCCAAATGTTTGTCTCCATCATTTAGTGAAATTATCGTTTTGGCTAAAAAGGAAAAAAGAAAAAGAAAAAGATAATACTTACAGAGTAAAATTAGTTTATTCTTATAACTACTAACATGCCCGTGAATTGCCATCGGATTTCCTCTTTATGGATTGCTCCCAACTGAATATTGAGTTTAAAAGGATTTTACTACAAGATTCTTTGGGGATGGTTTATCCTCAACTTATATCTTGTTAGTTTTGTTTTGTCAATTGATGGTTTTTCATAGTTTCTATTATGTACAAATTGATTACCGTATTGGGAGTAGTATTCCCTCATTTCTTTGTTTGCCCTCTTCTTTTATCCTTAGGTTTAGGGAAGTAATACTCCCTTGTTTCTGTTTTCAGCAAATAATAGATGTGATTTAATTTAGAGAGGTGAGGCCGATGTCTCCCTCTCTCTTTTGTAATTTTATTTTTTATTAATAAAAATGTGGGGCTAACTTCTTGGTATCCAGGGTTGCCAATAAAAAAAAAAAAATAATATCAAAGTATTCTGGTTGCTGAAGGAAACAAGTAATAAAAATAATTATCTAGTATGATGACTAAAAAGTTTCTATAAGTTTTACTAAAGTTAGCTTTGCCCGTGACAATATGTGAATTTTCTATATACTTGACCTTAAATTACAAAATTCAAGTTTCTTCATCGACAGTATGGTGTTTTTGCTTTTTTTTTTTTATTACAGAAGCATAGATAGTATAGTTTAAGTACTTTATTTTTTATGTCATGAAAAAGATTCGCTTACAAAATAGAGTTAGCCCTTTCTTATCAACTTTTATCAGTATTTTTCTAGCTAGGTATTATTAGATTATATGGAATTTTGCTTTTCAAAACAGAAAACAGCTGAATAGAAATAATTAGCGAGCTTGAGAAATAAAAAAGCTTCTATGGGTCTTATTAAAATTGCATTTTTGAGGAAAGTTACCAAATGAAAGCGAGAGTGAAGTTCGGTTTAAAAAAACACAAGGATCAAAAGAGAGGACACAAATACAGAAGAATGCCAAAAAAAAAAAAAAATGGAAGACCAAACGAGATTGAATGGTGCTTGGTTCGTCTATTTGGATAATGTATATGCATACACGTATACCCTTCTAATCAAACTCCAAATTCACATGGGAAGTAGCTCGCTTCTTTTTTTAGTATAAAATAATGTCAAACCAAAATCTCAACAAGTATTAGCTTTTAATGCTTGATACTTATCTCGATAAAACCCACTATTTCAAGGCATGTATATTTAGATAGGAAAAGTAAAAAACAAAGTAATAAGGTTTTGATCTTGAGAATGTCATTTAAGATTAGTAAGTTACGAACAGAAAATATTAGAAGGCACTGTTTAAAATCATAAATTCAATGTTTATACACGAGTTAGTAACTTTTTATAGCATCCATCTCTTATAAGTTAGATTAATGATAACGTGCTTACGATAATGGAAGCATTATGAGTATATTTATGGCTATATGGATGCATGCACTGATTATTGTTATAATAATATATAGATTGATTTTAGAAGTGCAATCTCCTAGAGAGAGAGAGAGAGAGAGAGAGAGAGAGAGAAAGGTGGTTAGGAGAAGGAGGGGGATGGGGGCGGTGTGGGTGAGAGTGTATTGCTATCCTCTTGAGGTTGTGCATATAATTAGATAGCATAACCTACACAAGTTCAAGTCAGATATCCAATTGAAGTGGAAGGCGCTTCGTTCTACCTTCAGGGAGCCCAATGAATAATTCAGTCTCCACATCTGAAACTGGACTACCATCACTCGGAGACCCCTCTTTCCCTGATTCTTTTGGCGCTTGCTCTGGTCGAAAGCCACTCTGCAAAAAAGGTAGCAACTTTCTCTGATTTCTAGAACAGACACCATCACTACGTCATAGATCTTTTAATAGCATAGGCTGTGGGGTTTATCAAACCAACCAGTATAATGATGCTTTTGCTTTGCTGCTCTTTAGAATTGTTAGATATAAAGGAATGATGTTGCTGACAATAGTACCTTTTAGCGATAACTGGCGATTGAAGGTAACGATAATTTTCATTTAGCGCTAGCAATAGCCGGTATTTATCAACTTCCAAATGAAAAGCATCAAGATGGCCTCGTACAACTGACAGGATTACATTCGATACATGACATCTATCTGATCTATTCCATAATCTTTGAGTCACGGAATTGCTAAAATTTTAAATGCCCCTGTTCCAATGATTTGATAAAAACGAGGATTCTTTACAAACAAAACCATGAATGCCGCCAACGTCCACGAGTTTATTCTACACATCAAATATCGTTCCAAATATTTGTTCCACCTTTTGTAAAGAGAGATTGATTATAATTATTACTACACAGACATTGTTTCACACCAAGAATCCAATCAGAGAATCCGGATGGATAACCACACAAGATTGATAAAAATGTATGGAAATGGAAATTTCGGCAAACACTGAATGAAAATCTTTTAGCATAATTGTATCAATGGTTTATCTAATATACTTCGTCTTCTTTTTTTCCTACAAATATTTATCCACTATACTTGTTTATTATAGCCATATCTTAATTTTCTCTCTATTTTTCAATTTATATTTGCTATAAAGTACATTTTAATGAATATTCCCTGTTATGTTTTTCTATTCATCGCAATGTATGATTAATGGATTTAAAGGAATAGGTATCTAATCGGCAAAAATTTCATCTTCAAAAGATAATTTTTGTTCAATTTCGAAATGACTTCAAAGACCACATGGATGTGTCCATAGATAATAGCCCGATAACCATGGGGAAGCCCGACAAATGGCTTTACTAATTACTTGGACAGCTATTGTTACTCCCACAACTTTTTCTGTCATTAATTATTTTTCAAGCTTAGGAAATTCTCCATTTGATCATCCGTGGTTCTTTAAGTATGTTAAGAAAAGAGATTAACCCCATTGTGGCTTTCTTCTCTACAACTACCCCCCGCAAGTCATAGTGTGAACAGGAAGTTCATGAAGATAATTTCAAGAAAAAGGTTTACCTTGTCACACAATATCACATTCTCCCTAGCCAAAAGCTTCTCCTGAATTTCAAGAAGACAAAAGAAACAGTCAATATCTTACAGAATTTGCTAACCAAGCTTTTCCTTACTTCTTTTTGTCTTTTTTTTCCACAATGAAAATGCACAACTTCCAAACTCATAAAGCATCCTGCAAATCCCATATACCGATTATATATCTTCAAGAAGTGTCCAGAGTGAGTTTAAACCTAATGAAAACTATTCTATCCGTAAAAAACTAAATAATTAAATTATGATGCTACAGGTAAGTATCTATACTAGAGGTTTAAGTAGCCACCTGAATGGCATTAAAAATTGAGGATCGACTCTTTTATAGTGTGGAATTAGAGAAATCTTCTTTCTTATAAATTCTCTATGTAAGCATGGATGTACTGCTTTTGACTCACAGTGGTTGCCCCATAGAAAAACTAAAATATACAATGATGATGCCAACTGCGCTCTTATAGTTACCTTTTCTTTTAGCTTCTCAATCTGCTCCTTGTAAACCTGAGTCTGTAGAAGAGAAAACACAAAGAAAATAAGAGTTGGAGAATGGAGAACTTTTAGTGTATAGTTTTTCTACTTAACCTTTCTCGCTCTGATTTTGCCGACACTCCCTTCTAGTTGCTCCTCTATTTGTTGCAGTTCTTCAATGGAGCAAGTGTCTAGGTCTTCTCCTAATAGTTTCCTAAAGCAATGTCAGGTGACGATAATGGATTGTCACAAAAGGCTTGCATGTTGTTGCTTTCCTATATATTTCCATCAACCGAAGTTTCAAAAAAATTTTAGCCTTATACCTTCTTGTTGATTCAAGCAGCTCTATTTTCTCTAGCATGCTTGCTGATTCTTGCTTCAAATGCTGCCAAATTTCATTTCCATTAACTTCGTTTTCATAAAACATAGTTACACGCTAAAGAGAGTAGTAAAAAGTAATTACACATTAGAAGAGTCCACGAAATCGGATTTAATCAAGTATGCCCCCAGTAAAAATCTACAAGTGTAAGAAATCGATACTTTTTACATGTAATTTATTGGAAATTCTAATAATTTGAAAGCATGAACAAACGTTCTTTCTTTTCTTGCCCTTGCAAGTAAACTCTCCAAATTCCTATCTAAAACGTCACAAAATTATATAACTTGAACTAAAATTTTACGCAATACAGCGAACATGTAGATGTATTCGACTCAATATACACCTATTCGTTAAGAAAAGACTCACATTAAACATGCAAGTAGAATCTAGAAAGCATGATAAATTGCCATCTTTAAAGAATTTAACTCTTCATGCGAAAAGATTGCTAGGGGAATAGCTATGTTTCAGAACTCTCCCAAGATACGAGTATAAAATCTTGTGTAGCAATATTTTAAGTTTGTGAACTGCACTAAGGATAACCAGAGATGATATTTGTTCAAGAGAGGTTTTTGGACAATAGTGAGAGAGAGTGAGAGCGAGTTGGAAAAGATATGTAAAAACTCGCATTAAAAGGTGCAACTCACAAAGATGTCACACAAATATACTTCTAACCAGTACACAATGTATTGTGCTCTTCTAAGAGATGCGGAAGTGAGATTTGTATTCATTAGAATGTGTTTAAATTGGTTACATATTGATCTAAACCACCTAATACAAATCATTACACCTCTAATGCTTGAAATGACACATTTATTTGCTCAAAAGTTAAAAATTCTGACAAACTCAAAAAACATTCATAAAACTATAGAACTAGACTCCGTTCGTCTTGATCCAAACAAAGTGGCTGTTGAATCTCACTTCGCCAATCTACCAAAACTTCTTATGGATCTCATACCATGAAATTTTGACAAAGTCGAGCTTCACTGGACACAGGAGTTAGATTCTTATCGTTCATAGGATATGGGAAAGCATGAGATTACCACTTCATCTAGATCCCACTTATGAGATCACAATGAAGTGTGTATCGGCACAACCTAATCCCAGGTAACATTATCCAATGAACCTCTAACCTAATATTTAGTCTTGGTACCTCTTTCGGCTAAACATCAAGCTCTCAAATGTTCCAATAACAACTTAAAACACTTAGCTGGAGGTCAATATCACATTATTGGGAATCTATTCAACTTTCCCTCACTAGGTTGCTGAATATATTCTTACACAAATAACCCCTACTATGATGGATCCAAATAATAGTATCACTACAGCATGAACTATTCCTTCGTAAAATTCTCAAAGTTATAATTGAGTGATATGTGACCGATTGCTTGAACCTTCATGGCTAGTATCATAACTAGAGAACTCACACAAAAAAACCACATTCACATCCCTTATAAGTGGATTCCTTTGTAGCACGTTTATATTCGCATAGATAAATTCCATCAAACTAAATTAATTTGGATGCACAATTCATCTATTGAAAAACTTTTATTGTATCTGATCCTTAATTAGAAAAGTCGTTTGATACACATACTTAACAATGATTAGTTTTCAACCCCCAAGGCTTTTAAACTTATGATATGCCAAAATGAAGCAGGTCCTGCCATAATTAATAAGTTTCGGGCCCACTTTAGAAGCTTTGCTTTTCGGTTTTGGTCAAAGGATTTCCTAAATTGAGTCTTAAGTTCTATTTATAACTCCACTTGTTACTAATTTTGTAATATACTCATATATCAACCTTATGTGTCTTGAAATTACATTTTGAATATAAATTTCATCAAAGGCTTAAAACATAGTTGATTCACTTTGATAAAAGATCGAAATGACTAACACTAGTTATGGTCATCAACTCCTATGAGTGAATCTCTTAGCGATTTTGCCTTTTTATCAACAGAAAAAAGCGTAGTAAAGTCAACCTCCATTGTTGAATATGAAAAACTTGTTTGGTACTTAGATACCTAAATGATGGCACCACCACCTAAGATAGTTATCCATCTAGAAGTTGAACTTTTACGACAAGCCCCTATTATCCAACTTGTATTCGAGTAACCACCTAAGTTAAATACATTCCTTATTATACAATCTAAAAGGTACTCAAACTATCCCTGCTTTCCTTCCCTAGATATGTTGAAACCCTGTCACTATAACACCACACAACAGCTTGTTCTCTCCAATTAGGGATCAATAATGTGCAATCTAACATTGATATACTTTTTCCTATCCTGCTATTGCAATCGTCTAATCAATTAAGGAAAATTGATAAGAAAAACATCAATCCTTTCATGTTTACGGTGAGATGGAATTTCAATAAAAGTTGGGAAAAGTAACAAATTGCATCAGAAAGGTTAGACTTCGGGAATCCCTAACTTTATTAACAAGAATTAATTAATAGATTCCTAATGGTATTTCTTTATATTGAAAGGTCGTTTCTTGGATAAAGGAAACTGAGTATCCACTCACGACATAACTCTATAATTATTCCCATTTAACACTAAGGTAAACATTCCTATCATAATTCGTACTAGGATTAATCTTCTTACACTACCTTTAGATTCTTCACAAATTGGTAGAATAGAACACAAACTAGGAGTTTAATCATTGAAGTATTATATAATAGCAAAATCTAAAGAAAAGAATGGATCTTTTTACACGTTAGGAGATATGATCTGTAATTGGAGATTAAGAAGTATGCCTAGCTAGAAGAAATTAGTCAAGAACATGATATTGAAGAAGAAGAAGAATTTTGGATAAAACCAGTATTAATCTAAGAAGACTTCAAATCACATATTTTGGAGAATTAATTTGAAAACCAAAAAATAGGAAGCAACGCGGATAACCACGGGCAAAAACAATCAGCCAGGCCACCTAGATTCATATGTGGCTGACCTGGCAACTAAACCAGTCAACCTCTCCGCACAGTTGATTGCTTGATTGATGACACAATCCGATTGATCCCCTATACGCACAATCGACTAGGTAAACTAAATAAGAACGTGAGACGAACTTAATGAGGTTAAAATAAGTATCTAGGAGGGGATTCAAGTTATAGACTTAAGAATTGTAATTTTTAGCCTATAGTTTTCATATGTATTTGAGAGATTGTGGAACTTAATGAACTTAAAGTTCATTTGTGATATTTCCTTAGTGTTGGGCTTTGCATGTCTTGCTGTAGTAAAATTATGCAGCGGAGTTATTGCACATTTTTTCTCGGGGTTTGATAGAATAACTAACCTATACATAGGCTTCAATGTTTGATCCACATTGCTTAATGCTAGAGTTAGATGAAACTACAATATGAATATGTATTCCAAGTACATAATATGATAACAATAAGATCATATATAACAAGAAATCCATGATATATAATAAAATGTGTAAGAATATGTCTTATAAAAAACAAGATCAGTATTATCTAGCCTTATAATGCTCACATATTTAGGGGGGGAAAAAGGAAAAAAAAAAAAAGAAAACATCAATTCATTAATTACCAAACAATTAAATATCATATTGTATGCACTATATAAAACTATTAAATTTGGTGTTGTTAGGCCTAAATTGACTCATCCAATCCAATCGAGTTCGACTTGATTGCTCTATAAAACTAATCCAATCCATCCCATTAACCCTCATTGATGTAGTAATCTCGATTCGACCTAGTTTATTAGACTAGTTTAACTCGGTTTCTATAAGAACATATTGCGTTTTTCTAGGTTACACTATTATTTTTTCTAAAAAATATACTAATTTGTTAAAAAAAATATAGATAAAAAAAAACTATAAAGAGCTCTCAATAAGATATAGCTAATTTTTATTATTTTATAAATAAATATAAATTATATTGTAATATTTTTATTGTTTCCAATTTGACTATTATTGTTGGAATGTTGATGCAAACGCATCAAGCGGCAAATATAATGAGAAGCATTATTCATTTTCCTCAAAGCTTCAATGTATTGAATTTCACGTATCTCCCCCTATTTGTATATGTTATATATATATATTGTACGGGGAAAGAATGGAGAATCGAATATGTTTTCGTCCCGATTCATTTCATATGAGATGGGGATCTGGCAGGAGATTGACTTTCCTGAACTTTGCATCAAGTGTTTTCTTTTCCACCAATGTTCGAGCTCTTAGATATAACTTCAGCTAGACTGGGCATCGTGCAAAAACATCTAAAATGTCTTTTAAGAGAGTTGTCAAGTTCATGTAGTGCTAGGATTATTTCATAAATCCCATTTCCAAGAATTATATTATGGAAAACAAAAATATGGGGGGAATGGGGGAACTCAATTCCACAATTACGAGACAGCGAAAGTTGTATAAACCTGCACGTCTTGTTCAGGGATTTTTTCGGCAGCTCTTGCATTTCTTTGATGCTTCATATACCGGTCGATCGTCTCCTGCATGCTGAATCAATAAGTACCGATCATGAATAAAGACTGAGCAACTTCAAATTTCCACCAAACAACAACATCGACAAGACAACCAAGAATAAATCTTCTTATAGGCATAATCACCTCAGTCATAAAGGAAACCAGTAGACACCATGAGATGGCTTCGAATAGCTATAAAGTATCATTAACATAAACTATACAGCAATGGCATGATTACCTCAAAGCAGCACCTAAAGGGATCTTTCCTTGTAAGTACGAGGCTCTCTCATCGGGAGGAAATATAAGTCATATTGGCAGCTTGGAAGGAAAAAAAAAAAAAAAAAAAAAGTTCTCTAACAAGTCCTCTCCCCTACGAGGAAACAATCACCCCGCAACCTACCTGTTTCCTCAACCCCTCAAGTTAGGACAAAAAGATTAAAATTTATCGAGTCGCTTGAATGGGAAATTTCAAAAGAAGAAAATCTTAGGAACGAGCAGGAAAGTTGTTCTCAACAAGAAACAGAAGCTCTGCAAGTTATACCTCAGAACATTACACAAAGAGTATCTTATAGAGAACCTGTCTTACACAAAACTCCAAATGTCTATGTAGCACACTTCAGTCTATATGAGCAAGTTGAGGAAGATGAGATTTCATCTGTAGCAGGCCAAATGTCCTTTGAGAGCATACTTGAGCAATTGAGCAAATGAAGAGAAAAGAACAAATTCAAATAGGCTAGGTATGCGGATAATTTCTATTCCACAAGATATTAAGAAAAGATTGCATAAACCATGGAAGAAATCATTAATAATCAAATCATACAGTTAGTCTCTAGGATACAAAATTCTATTCAATAGGCTCAAACAGCTCGGGCATTTCACATCAAATTTTAGTAAGATTGCTATGGGATCAAGTTACTATAACTTTTACATCAGAAGAAGACTCGAATCATATCATTAATGACAGTCCATGGTTCATAAATAGTTTTTTTCTAACTATCCGTAAATGTCACGGCCACATACAACTCAGTTGCTGTTTGGGTATGCATACCAGAGCTGACTTTAGAATATTATGATACGAAAATTCTACGTATCATAAGTGAAATCCTTGGCCCAGTTTTGAGACTAAACTCATAGAGGCAAAATTTGCAAGATTTTGCATTCCAGTCAATTTTAAAGAGCCTATAGTTCACTCTGGTGTACTTGATGGTATTTCATATTATGTTCAATATGAAGGGATTAGGAACTTTTGTTTAAGTTGTGGTTGCATAGGACATTTATCCTTCACATGTATAAACAAACAAAGAGATTCCGGGTTGGAGAAGGAATTATGCAAAAACAATAATTTGAACTCAGTTGTGCAAGCTGATACTAGTGATTGCATGCATGAGAAAGTACCAGAAGCTTGCCAAAACTCAAAGTATGATATACAAGTGGCACAGTAAAGATCACCAAACTCATCTAAAAGCAACAGATGACCTAAGCAAGAACAAAAATGACGGCTATGGAGTGTGGACAATTGTGCAAAGAAGGAAAATTTAGAAAAATAAACAGTCTACTATAGACCTAAAATTGCAATCAAAGGATGAACAAACTGTTCAGGAGTAATCATAATGCCAAGCCCTCAAAGTAGTTCATGATGAAAATCATGTAAAAATAACTCTCACTGACTAAGTGGCTCACTCAGGCAGTTCGCCCTCAAAAAGATGGATAAAAAAGTCGATTGGAAATAACCACGATGTCTCATCTACTCAAGTGCCAAGTGCATCTCATCATGAGAGAAATTTTACAACATAGGGTGATGACTCATTACGCATAGCAAATGATAATGCAAGAGGAGATGTATACAACAATCAACATATGAACTTCACATTTACCGCTACCACTGAAGAACCTCATCTTTAAACACTTTTAAGGAAGAGACTCAAAAATATAAAGAGCCTCGCTAGGAATAACACTCATAATGGACAAAAATGCTCACTTGACATTCAGTATCGAATAAGTTTTACATCTTGACTTTAGAGATGCCTTGGGTAGACAAAAGCTACTGTCTGATGCATCCCACCTTCAATCATCAAGTGGAGAGAGTGATAATTCATGTGAAGGAGATCGAAACATTATCAAGGGAAATTCAGCCTTCTCACCAAGTACCTATGGTGGGAGTAGCAATAACCGAGATGGAGGGTGCACCAACTCTAAGGAGGATAGGACAGACAATCCACACAAAGAGAGAATAAGCAGTATTCATTGCATTAACAGTAGCATTCAAGAACATGCAACCATACAAAATAATAAATAAATGGTAGAAGACTCTGGAAATTGTAGTGAACAAAATTTACAGAACCTGCCAGTTATTAATTCCATAGCATGTACTACCAGTAGCTTATTTGCTCAAGAAATACCAGATAGTTCTACTACTACTTTCTAATATAGAAGAGATATTTGCACTAGTGAACAAAAGAAGACACCTAGTAATTTTGCAATGGAAATTAATGCCGTAATGGCCGCAAACAACGAAACTATCTGCTATAATTCTACAATTACCCAAGATGGGATCATTCATCATCCATCTCTGCCTAGGCCCATAAAGATACTTGTTTGGAATGTAAAAGGCCTGAATTCATCAATTAAGCAGGATGCTATCCTATAGGCTTTTATAGAGCTTAGGTTTATCACAAGAGGGGATATCTAGGATAGTTCTTTCTTATGTTCAAAAAATTTACAATACATTAAAACTTCCTACTCTATGCACAACCGAATAATGGAGGCAATGTGATATGAGTTAAAAGGATCAACAAGAAAGAATTAGAGAAGGAAATCTATCGTGAAGAAGTTCTCTATACCTTAAATCAAATTGGTTTCTAGAAGGCTCCAAGAAAAGATGGTTTTCAACAAGAAAGAATTAGAGAAGGAAATCTATCGTGAAGAAGTTCTCTATACCTTAAATCAAATTGGTTTCTAGAAGGCTCCAAGAAAAGATGGTTTTCATACCTTCTTCTACAAAAAAAATGTTGGAGTCTTTCAGGATATGAAGTGAGTAATCTACTCAAAGGATGTTTTGAACAAGGGACTAACCCTTGTCAATTAAACCAAACTCAGCTTTGCTTAATACCAAAACAAACGAGTGCAAGTGCAGTTAAAAAATTCTCGTCCAATTGGTCAATGTGACACAATATACAAAATTCTCACCAAGCTCTTGGTAAATTGATTAAGGCCTTATTTAGATGAGCTAACTTATCCAACTTAAGCAAGTTTTATTAAAGGAAAAAAAGTAGCTGATAATATCATCTTAGTAAATGAAATTTTACATAGTTTCAAAAAGAAATCTCAAAAGTAAGACTAAATGATGATTAGAATAGATCTTAAAAAGGCTTTTGACATAATTAAATGGGACTACATCCATTAGGTACTTACTACTCTTAAATTCTTAGAGAAGTGGATAAGAATAATCGATTGTTGTCTGAGCACAACATCAATTGAGATTCTAGTAAATGGTTATTCCCTAAACTACTTTTAACCTAACCGTACATTAGACTAAGGGACCTAATTTCCCCTTATCTACTTATTCTTAGCATGGAAATTTTTAGTAAAACAGTGGAAAAGCAATTATAACTAGGAGCTTAACAAGGCTTCAAAGTTAAAGATGGTGATTTATGCATTTCACATGTCATGTTTGTTGATGATTCGGTACTAGTTGCAAGAGTAAATCAAAAGAACGCAAAAAGATCAACGAGGTTCTAAGTGAGTTGATAGAATTCACAATCAAAAATCATAAATAAATAATAAAAAAATAGGTCCAAAGAGTACCTGAGCTCTTGCTTAGCTAGAAAGAGACTTCTAATTCAAGATTCTAACTAACTCCTCAATAGTCTATACTCCTTACTATTTATACTTCCAAATAAGTGCTAACTTAACACACTTTGCCACATCAGCATACTACTACTATACTATTGATAACACTATGCCACATCAACATACTGCTACTAAACTACAAATAATACCACTACATTATTATTACTAATACCTTACATCATACTACAGTAGCCCCACTATATACTCTTCTTACTACTTATATCAACTCTTCCCTTATAAACATTAAGAATTAGAGCTTATACTCTTGGGACTCTATCAATTGCCTCCTCCGAAAGATAGTCCCTATCCTCAAGGACAAAATTAGGAAATTGTAAACAAAAAGAAGAGGTTTCCATCCATGTAGCATCCATAGGGGATTGTCTTTGCTAATGAACGAGAACTTGAGGAATCTAATGGGAGCCTTCTACCCTAAATCTTCTACCTAACACCACCAAAAGTGAACAACCTATTATATCTACATCTAAAAATAAATCAAGAGGTAATTCCATAGTATCTCAAAAAGTACTTACTACCTTCTTCAGTAGAGAAATGTAAAAAATAGAATAGATGTGGTAGTGAGACAACAATTGGAGCTTGTAAGCAACCTTCCCTATGCATTCCAACACCTGAAAAGGCCCATAAAAACGAGGAGATAGCTTGGGAAAAACTTTAGAAACAACCATATGTTGCAAACTAAGCTAGAGTTTGAGAAACTCCCAATCACCAACTGCAAACTCAACATCTCTTCAATGTTTGTTGGCTTAAGAATAGCTAAGTGTTTGTGCTTGAGTTATTGTAACACCTCATCCTTAGATTGCAAAGCCTCTCTCAAAGTTGGATGTCCAATTTCCCTATCCATAAAAGACCCTATAACTGAGAGAGGATGTCCATAGACTATTTCAAAAGGAGTCAATTTAAAAGAAGTATGATAAGAAGTATTATAGTGAAATTTTGCCTAAGGTATCTACATAGCCCAATTCTTTGGTTGGTCAAACACAAAACACCTTAAATAGCATTCCAAACATCGATTCAATACTTTAATTTGTCCATCCATTTTCGGATGATAAGTGGTGCTAAAATGAAAATGAGTCCCTTGCAACTTGAGCAATTCTTGCCTTAAATTACTTACAAAGGTAAGATCTCAATCACTAACAATTGTCTTAGGTATCCAATACAACCAAACTATCTCCTTAACAAACAAATCTACTATACTATGGGCTGAATAAGGGTCTTTTGTTAAAGAATCTATCAACTACTACAAGCACCACATCAAACTCCCTTTGACTTACGCAACCTTCCTACAAAATCCAAAGAGATATCTTCTCAAATCATATCAGGAATAGGCAATGAAGAAAGTAAACCAAAGGGAGACAAAGTTTAATATTTTTGTCTTTGGCAAACAGCACATGAAGCCACAAAGTGCTCAACATCTTTCTTAAGACCTAACAAAAATACATTTGAAGTAATCCTCATATAGGTCCGTAAGAAACCAGCATGTCCTCCAGATGGGTAAGTATGAAATTCATGAAGAAATATATCAGTCCATTTATAATTAGATAGAACTACCATCCTATCAAAATAGGACAACATATCATTCACCAAACGATAACCTTGGCCCATTGATTTACCTTCTTTTCAAAGCTAGATTTTTGAAGACAAGATAGGGTCATGAGTGACTGCTACTTTTATCTTAGTCAAATTAGTCCAAATCAAACCCGAAAGAGCTCCATAATCCACCTCATCATACACTCTAGATAATGCATCAACAGCTTGGTTTTCATGCCCACTTCTATACACAATCTCGAAATCATACCTAAGTAACTTCAAAAGCCAATTTTGCTGGTCTAGAGTTGTAACACGCTACTTTAATAAGTATTTCAAACTCTACTAGTCCATTTTTACTAAAAACTTCCTACTCAACAAATAAGGTCACTAATGTTGAATAGCTAACACTAATGCCATTAATTCTTTTTCATAGGTAGATTTGGCAAGAGTTTTGTTGGACAATGCCTTACTAAAATAAGCAATTAGCTTATAATTTTGTTGAAGGATAGCTCCAATCCCCTTCCTCAATGCATCACACTCAAACACAAATTTTTGGGAGAAATTAGGCGTAGCCAAAATAGGTACAAACACTAATAATTCTTTGAATTGAGTAAAAGTGGTAGCAGTTGTTGCTGACCAATGAAACCCATATTTTTTTAACCAATCTGTCAAAGGCTTAGCAATTTTCTCATAATCTTTAATAAATCTTCGATAATATCCTGATAAGCCAAGAAAACCATGAATACCCTTCAAAGTAATGGGAATAGGCTACTCTAAAACACACTTAACCTTTGAAGGATCCATATGCATACCTTCAGATGAAATAATATGACCCAAATATTTAAGAGCGTATTGACCAAAAGTCCACTTTTTTTTATTGGCTGAAAATTGATTATCTCCTAACAATCGTACAAATATTCTTAGATGCACTAAGTGAGAAAACAAATCCACATTATGAACAAGTATACAAAATAAAAAAAAAAAAAACAACACAAAACGGTAGAGATAAGTCCCAAACAATTCATTCATGATAGCTTGAAAAGTAATCGAGGTGTTAGTAAGGCCAAAGGGCATTATAAGAAACTCATAATGACCATGTTACTAAGTCTTCTATTCACCAAATGTGTTGTAGAGAATTTCCTATAAACAGTGTCAATTGATAGAATTCACAATAGAAAATTAGGATTCTAAGGAATACTTGAGCTCTTGCTCAACTAGAAAGAGACTTCTAATCCAAGATTCTAACTAACTACTCAATCGTTCATGCTCCTTGCAATTTATACTTCCAAATAAGTCTTAGCTCAACACACTTTGCCACATCATCATACTATTGCTATACTATGATAACTCTATGCCACATCAACATATTCCTACTCATCTACTAATAACACCACTATACTATTATTACTAATACCTCACATCATACAACAGCAGCACCACCATATACTCTTCTTACTACTTCCATCATCTCCTCTTGTAAACATTAACAATTGGAGCTTACACTCTTGGGACTCTATCATGAGTTTTCCAACTTATCAAGCTGAAGGGTGAATTGTCAAAAGTTGACAATAATTTTTACTCGAAATACTTTGATGGAGAAGAAAGAAGTTATATCAAATATTTTGGGCATTAGAAAAGCAAGCTACTTTCATAAGCATATTGGATTTCCTTTACATGATGTGAGTAAACCAAATGCAAATCAGCTCAACTTAATGGTTAAGAAAGCCCAAAAGAAAAAATCTAGATGGAAAGTTAGATGATCAAGTATGAGTGATAGGACTATTATGATAAAGTCTATAGTAGAATCTCTACCACAATACTTCATGCAATTTTCTAAGATTTCATTAAAAGTAATCCCTAAGATTACACAAATTATAAGGAACTTTCTATGGAATGGAGTTAATGATACAAATAGTGTTCACTAACTAAATTTGGAAAAAATTTCTAAGCCAAAAGAAGCAGGTGAGTTGAGATCACTGAATTGTTTAAGTGAAATGAAGCTTGTGCCATTAAGCATTTCAGGGAATTTAATTCTAAACATGTCATATAGGCCAAACTTATCAAAGCCAAGCATAGGAAATAAATTACTTTTGCATCACATGTGGTTAGAGAATTGCATTAGCAACTAGTATAGACAAGATGGCTTTGTAGCTCTTGGGAATGGAAAAAACACAAGTTTTGGGTGGGAAAAGTGAGGACAAAACCAAACAATAGGACAGACAATACAAGAACCAATACACATTTATGCAATCAATCTAACTATCTCGAGCTACTGGATTAATCCTTACAAATGGGATGATGAAAAAATTGGCTTTCAATTATCTTACATAATTACAAATATTATAGGACCAATTATCCAACATGAAAGCCAAGATGAGAAGGATATGCTAATTGCTAGAAAAGAGGCTATCAAGGTAACAGATACTTACGAACAACTTGCTAACCAAATTTAGGTTACTTGGACATGGATATGGAAGTCTATGTTTCCACCAAATTTAGGATCTGCTTGGTTGCACTTTGACTTTATGTTCAATGATAATTCCAGGTTATCAAAAAATATATATAAATCATATTGGCAGCATGCTTAATGACAAGTCAACATCCATATTTTTCATCTTCTAGCAATGAGGAATATTGGTTAATGAATATTGAAGAGAAGATAAATGTAATTTGCTTTTATCGAAGATTTTCTAGACTACTAGATAGAGATCGAACACTTCAGTATATGTTGAGGTAGTCAGATTATAAGCAAATAAATAGAGCTATTGTAACATTGATTTAAAAAGAGTAATAACATAATGTCCCTTTGACATTATGTTCTTCGTGGAATTCGGATTTCACAAATTTGGTAAAACATAGTGTGATAAGAAGGAAGGATTTGGAAACCACCAATTTAAAGTTTGCCCATACATTGGAAACCACCAACAGAAGGGTGGGTCAAAGTGAAACTGATAGGTTAGTAAGATTTGTTGCAAATACCCTAGCTAATTAAGTAAAAGATGTGGGTGAAGATGAATATTTTCACTGATGTCCACATGATGTTAATTGTTTATGTAAACAGACTTAGTGGAGTTATCTTTTGTGAAAGATTGTTGCTTAGTTTAGGTGATGGTTTATCTGCCCCAAAATATTTATTACAAGAAGAAGAAGAAGAAGAAGTCCATTTTTGGACTTACCATGCTTCTAAAGTTGGACTTAACAATCTAATGGGACAGTAAACGGTTTTAGCATTCTCTAGAATTCTAAGAACCATATGTCTACAAGATGAAAAGCGGGTGCACCATAGTGTTGTTGTTATACGTGAACACTATACTTCTCATAGATAACAACATTCATATCATAGCATCTGTATACACTTGGCTTCATCAATGCTTCTCAATGAAAGGTTTAGGCAAAGCATCCTACATTTGGGAATCAAGATATAATGACAAGATGTTGGAGAAACATAGCATGCAAGACTTGAAGACAGGATTCTAATTATCACGTTACAAGTGTCATTACAAGAACTTTAGTGCTAAGATATGAGAGGTGAAAGACAATGAAATGCATATCTTGTGCTTTGGCAATTGGGTCCATTATGCTTGCCATAGGCTTAGAAGAAAAAAAATTGAAATTCAAAGGTTTAATACTTTTCACTTTGTCTTAGAAAAGTACCGTAGACAGTGGAATTACAGGTCAAAAAAATAATTAGAGGAATTAAATTCAAGACATTGCATTTTGATTCTATATTGTTTGAACCTCTAATAACATCTTGCCTAAAAGTTAAAACTTGTAAAATAATGTTTTGTTGTTGGAGTGTGTCTCACATCTTGAATCCACTTGTTGGTGCCCAAATTATGTGCCATTGTTGTGCTTTACTCCAACACATGCTTATTTCAATCACTTCTTATGTAGAATGCTAAGTATAATGAGAGTGTAAGATAATGCCTCTCGTACATGTTGGAGATTGTAAAATCTAAAGCCAAGTCAAAATTTGAAATTTCTAATGAGTAGAAATATCGCATGATTAATTAAGAAGAAGAGTATACTCTACTTAGGTTTATTTGGGGCCATTATAGAGAGTTGTAGTAGAATTTATATAGAAGAGAGAGTTCATTCCTACACTAAAATATATTATTCAACATAATGATTCTCTTCTCAACTTCCATCTTTATTTTTTTCCATCCCAACTTTATCTTTAGTTTTCCTAATATCTTTTGTTTCAACAATTAGTTGTTTGCATTGTAATAACCCATATGTTTGAGCCTCAACTTGTATTTTAGATCATCTTGTTATGACTAAAGAAATATGAAACTTCTCATATTATCACTTGTGTCTATGGCAATATAATTCTTCCAAAAAAGGAAAAAAAAAAGGTTATGACATGGAGGTAGATTTTAATAATATATGTATTCAAACATCATAAGTTCAAAGCAAAGCTGTAAATTATTTTAGTTATAAGGGGATATTATCACATTTAAGGAGAAATAATCAACATTTATGATTATTTAAATTATTAAATTGTAGTTGTTGTTTGGGATTAAGAATTTTGCATGCTTTAATGTACTCTTGACGAAGTATATGCATATGGACAATCATCTTAGTAAATTTGCAACCTACACGAAGAAAATGCATGGCTAAAGATGAGATTGCTAGATAAGCAATAGTACATGAAAGTAAGAACTGATCGAATTAAACTAAGAAAAAAGCTTGAACATAAATGAGTCAAGATCACTAGAAAGTGCTCTTGACATGACTTTGTAGAGAAAAAGATTGTGGCAATAGATAAGCAAGAGCCAAAGTAGAGATGATAATCCAAATAATGGTGATTCAAATAGAGATAATGGTTTGTATTGATAAATGATATCATAAATTGCCATCTCTCTAGTTTAAAGTTTGAACACATGATGATACTAGTGAAGCATAACTTTGGAATGGCATATAATTGAGTTGATGCACTATAGAATCTAGGTACCTATATACGATCATAAAACTTTGAAGATGATAAAAATCACTTATCTTAGGAGTATTTTTGAATTTACATGGTAGTTTCCATTCTATATATATTTGCAGCCTAAGATATAATAGGTATTTAGTCGTCCTTAAAATTTCACATACATTATATACACACACATACATACATACATTTGTATATAATATTCTTATAGTACAATGATTAACTAAGAGATTTGTATAGAAACTGAGTAGGTTCCAACTTTGAGAAGGTTTACATTATGGTTTACCAAATCCTATATTTATGCTACAACAATAAAGTTGATTTGTCTTAATGTGGTTTTCGCCTTATATTAAGGGTTTTCCATGCAAAATCTATGTATCGATTGCTCTCCTTGAATATTTTATTATGTTATGCAACCAACTCTTATCCGCTCACCTAAAATGTTATAATAAATTGGTAGGGCTTATTTCATGGGTAGTTTCATCAATTTGACCTCAATAAATTGCTATACGAGTAAGGTTGAAGTATATATTTGAGGATTATGCCTTGTATTAATTTTTTTTAAATACATAAATTATAACAAAATATCATATGTGAAGTTTTATAGATACTTACTTTCTATTTTTTTCATTTTTTTTTATTTTTTTGGGGTAAGGGGTGCATTAGGAGAGATTGGAGTTGTAAGCAAGTTGGATGAGAGGTCGATATCTATTAAAGACAATGAGGAGCATATCCAAAAAGAAGGTACTTATATAATGTGAAATGGCTAATAGTATTTTGCAAAAAGTTTTGGCAAAAACAGACAATTGTAGAATTCTAGAAGACATTGAGTTATTGCATATCATTGAACTTTTAACAAATGAACTAGCGGTGGAATAGCTATATTTGCTCCCTATAGGTGAGGAGTCACCAATAAGACAACCTATATATATATTTTTGACTAATTATTAAGAAAAGTACATATCTAAAGTTGAAGACAATGGCCTTTTAGGCTGTCGATAGAATTTGTAGTATGGGTTTAGAGAGACTGTACTCTCTAGGGAGGAAATTTTGTTTCTTGAAGGGATCATAAGCAGTTCTAAATCAAAGATCTATTATAACACAATATGGGATCCACAAACAGCAAGATTGCTAATGAATTAGTTATTAAAGATTAAGCTCGAAAATGTTGATAGTTCAAGTTGGGTATGATTTCCTTTCATTCTGAGCAATAGGGCCATAAAGGGGCTAAGGGTCTATGAAAGCAAAACCATGATCAAATTTGAGATGATAAGGATAAAGTAGCGAAAATAATAGTAGATGGGAAAATCAATAATGTGTTTTTATTACTTGTAGACATGCAAAGCGAACCACATACTGGATCTTACATAGAGTTCCATGAGTGTTGCAAGAGGTTTGCAAAATGATTCCATATAGATGAGCAATAAGCAGAGTTTTGAAATTACTAGTGTGCATGAAGTCCAGGTCAAACGATATGATGATATATGTGCACTCTATCAAATACGATGTATGTGCTTAAATTGTTTGTAGTGTTGTCCCTTGGTATACTAAACTATTATGACTACAAGTATATAGTGATATCTTGTTCTGCATATGTTTCCATGATAATCTAGTTGTCAATTAGAGTAGTCATTTTCAATAACTTGCTCTTCTAGGGAACTTCATTTCCTAGTTCTATGGTAGATGTTGTTTAAAGGATGGAGGATCCTAATGGTAATGTTATTGGTGTTTATTAAGAAAGAAATAAGTGCATTAGTAATATAACAGGAAGTTTCACTTTGATTAATGTTTCACTAGTCTATAGTGTGGAAAGTCTAGAGGAAAGTTAAGGTTAAGAGACATTAGGGTACGCAATATCTTGAGGTTTGTAGACCAATGTGAATGGAGAGGTGACAAAGGTGCTGAGGGAATTCATAGCTGGACGTGGATTTTAGAGTAAAGAGATACATGGATTTTAGGGTAAAGAGATATAGTCATCTGGTTAAAGGATAATGGGTACTCGCTTATAAGTGCAATGGGTGAGACAATCCCAAGGATGGATGGCATAATCGAAGTTTATAAGGTGAATGTTGCTGGAGCTAAAGTATATGTGCATACTGAGTTATTTGAATTAAAGTCAACATAAAAACGGTTTTTAAGTATGTCTGGAATTTCACAAATTGTTTCCACTTTTAGAATTACTTTATTATTAGGATTTCACTTGTGTAAGTCTTCATACATATTTTTTTAATTTATTAATGAGTTATGAAGGTTGTGCAGGTTCTAGATAGGTTACATTATGACTTAATTTGTAAGAGTGACACACAAACACTAGGGTCAATATATTTCTTTATTTCTAATCAAACAAGCATATTATGTCGGTTCTTTAAATCATATAATTTCTGTCTTTAATTTCTTTGTTTCATCTCGGCATTATGCTCTCTCTTTTGATCCATCATAGAATATGGTGTCGCCAACGCAGTTACTACAACATCAGGTTTGGTCACACTATTGCCGTAGTATATGGTAATTTCTTATGGTAATAAATTGGTTTATTAGTCACAGTTTCCATAGGGTTGCAAAAAGATTGCAAGGCTTACTACATCCTTGCATCACGCATAACACAACTCAAACGAGACATGCGACAATGTGATGCATCATTTTGCAAATCTCTAAATGGAAGATGATGATTTAGAGATGGAATGGAGAAAAAGAAACAGGAAATTTATTTGAGATCAACGGAGAACTCTCAATGTATTACAGCCAAAGGTTCTTCAGAATTCAAAGCTTTTATCTTTAATATCCAAAAATTTTTCTGTTTAAAAGAGGACTAAGAGAAGAACTTATAGAGATTAGCAGTAAATTACTTCTAAGATTATTTGGCTTCATGAAGTGATTAGTGGGCTAATGTTGAAGCGGGTGAGCTCAGAAACATTGAGATTATGTCATTTAGTCTTAATGGACTCCATTCCGAACTTAGCAGTACAAAATTCTCTCTATCATCCAAATTTTGGCCTAATTCTTGGACCCTATTGTTAATTCAATGAATAAACCCATTTGAATACTTAAAAGCAAACTATGCCCATAACTACATGATTCTAATTAGCCCATATGCAACTATGAATACTTAGGTGGCGTTTCGTTGGAATGATTGAATTGGATAAAAAGAATTAGGCAAAACAAATATAAGAAAGATTAGACAGTATAAGTTTATTATATTTTGTTTAGTTTATACAGTACTAGACACAAAATTTTATATTATCCCTTATTTGATACATGTAAGTACTAAACTTATTATTATATTTAAATAGTTATACTTTTAACATTATCTAAGATATATATATTTTAATTATATTTTTCTATTATTTGAAATGCAATTTGAACTTATTATTAAATTTATATAATTAAATGATTTAATTATATTAAATAAAAAACCATGGATTTGTTAGCTATTAAAAAATTAATTGTTTCTACTATGGATAAATAACAGAAAAATATTATATTTATTTTTTATAAGAAGTCAAAAATGATGAATTTGGAGAGGTCTTTTTAAGAATTTAAAATATTTTTATTTTTGTTTTGTAAATATTATTTTTATACCATAGTATAGAAGGAACAAAACCTAAGTCTTTTGTTCAATTTATCAGCCTAATTTTATACCAAGTCCTCAAGCAAAATTACAAATTAAACATAGAATAAAATTTTTTGTTCAATCTAGTATCATAAAATTGTGTAATCAAACACTTCTTTAGAGAATAAAAAATCCATATAAAACTAGTTATGGAAAAGATAACTAGAGAAAGAGTAAGAAAGGGAGGGAAAAAATGACGTTTATAGATAAGTTCACGGACTTTTAAGCATGTTTATTTGATCTGTACTAGCAATTTCTCATGCAAGTATCAACCGGTCTAGTTTGGTACACTTCTTTGGCAAGTCAACAAAAGATCCATCTCTATCTGGCTTCGACTTTCATAAGGTTGAAGAAAATCATCTCTCTAATGATCATAATCTTAACATTTCAACAAGAACAAAATTCTGACATGGTTGAAAACATGCTTTCTATGGAAAGAATCACTTTGTAGTACAATCATTTCCTCCGCCTACACATATACAAATCTGTATGTATACAAGTCATACTTTCTACAGCATTTAATAAAGCTTGATATGAATACCTTGACCCTAATGGGGGCTATGCTTAATTAGGGCCAATAATTAAAAATACAAATTAGCATTGACTAAGGTCCTTGTTTTTTTGGTAAATGTAACTTGGCTTCGTGCTATTTCTATCTAGACAGGACTTTTCTCATGCATTAGGTTTTGCTCTATATGTACCATACAAAATCTAATTACTTTGAGTGCCACCTACACAAATACATGGAAAGGAACGTGGAAACTTAGACAAGAGAAGAACACCGAAAAGAAAAAGGAAGAGATGGTACTATTTCTTTCTGTTCAAAGGTTCCATCGTATTCTGTAAAATATCATATGTTTTTTTGGCTCCACAAAGCACCTAAAAGCAGGCATTTTTGTACGGTTTCCCATAACCCTAGCTACCAAGGGAAAAATGAAGAGAAAGGAATAGAAGCATTGAAATTCTTAAACACATACAGTCACTTTTGATTGGATTCTCAAAATTGTTACATCTTTTTAAAATGCTGTTTTCAATTAGTTTTTACCGGCACGGATAATATGTCATACCTAGTGTTCACAGTGGAAAATCATATAATAAGGCTAAAAGCAAAGTAGTTCACTAGGATCAAATTGATTTCCATGCCCGTATTCGGAAAGAGAAATGAAATGTGCTTGTGCTGCTTTTCTTACAATTAAACAAATATGCTTCATTAGGTTAAGTTGATTTCGTCGTTTGATATGTATATAGTAATTACCACCCATATTCATGAAAAATTAGCATATGTTAATAAATGACACGACCCGACCTGCTCAAAATCTTTCAAGAAAAGTTCAGTATGGAGATCACCGTTTCCAAATTTTAATTTAGAAAATTCAAACATCTCTCAAGCAGGTTTTCAAGCTTTTACTCCAAGGAATTGATCTTCTTTATATTTTTTTAAAAAAAAAAAAAAAGTTAGAAACTAGAACTACGAGAGAGAAGAATGGAAAAGAAGAGCCGCATAGGAAGACATTTTATCTTAAAATGGGCAATATTGCAAAAGCTTTTCTGGAAAAACGTAAAATGGATTTGTCTTGATAAAATGGTTATGCAAGTAAACTCAGAATCTCAACCATGTAGAAAACTGCACATCAATTAGTATAAGCTTAATAATACCATAAGAGGCACATATATGTAATATAGTACCTGAGACTGGCGAATTCATATAGCTTTCCTCGCTGAGAGAAGGTTATGAGAGCAACTTCAGCATCACAAAGCACCGAAAGCTCAAATGCTTTCTTCAGTAGACCATTTCGCCGCTTCGAAAACGTTACTTGCCGGCTCGTTGCATTTTCTATCCGCCTCATTTGAATCTTCCCTCTCACCATTTTCTTATTTCTGTATTCATCATAATTACAGCAATACATGAGCTTATCGAAAAGTAAGAAAACAATAATACTAAAATTAATTCCTTAACTTAAGAAAAATCGCACAAATAGATGAAGCGTGAAATGTGTTTTATATCGTACCAAATTAACGATGCTACGACGAATGAAGTTTTTAATGGAACAAAAAAGGGAAAATTACAGATTGCAAATAAAGATTGGATATGGACTAGTACAATAGCTAGGAAGTAAAAAAGCTTATTTGATATATGAGACAAAACTAGGGAAAAAAAAAATACTCACCAAGTTCGTAAAACAGCAGATCCTTTTCCAGGAAGGTATAAGGGGAAAATATACTAAATAAGGAAAAAGAATCAAGATCTGAGGACTCTGGACAATACCCAGACGAAGCAAAATGGAGATACTTCATATAAGAGTATGGATTTTTTTTTTTTCTAGTTGATGGATTTTTAAGTGCCTTTGTTTTCATTAATTATGTCATTTGATGGGGCAACAGCACGTAGACAAGCACAACTTTCCTTATTCATACAGTCTGTATGTCTTTTGACTCCCAAAGAACCCACCTCAAAGAAGAAACAAAGAGGTTTGATATCATATAATAACATAAAATAAAACCCCTCATCCTTTGCTTTTTCTGGTAAAAATAATACTTGACCCTAAAAGAGAAACCCTATATGAAAAGGGATAAAAATAAAAAGAAAACAGACAAAAGAAGAAAGAGAAGTTAAGTATTATTGGATGCTTCTTTGTGTATTTATATAGTAAAAAGTATTTTTATTTAATGCATGAATATTGTAAGATGGTACATATATGTCAAGATAATTAATCGTAATATGATTATGCGCTTTTATTAGAAATAAAATAAAATAAAGTTGGAGTAAGACACCAAGATGAAAAATTCTATAATAAGCGATGGAAATTTTGCCAAGAAAGAAAGAGAATCTGCTGTAACTATACATTACAAGTTCTTTTGTTTTTTTATTTTTTCCCTCTTTCTACTGCAAATAGAATTAAAACCATACTTTTGCATCCAATTTTAGATGGCCCAAAGCAGGAGCGTTGAGATAAAAAATGGCAGTGTTAGTACAATGTTAGCAACACGTCAACATCGTCCGTATAGTTTATGTACATAGCGGACCAATAAGGAGTCGAAAACGCACAGTATAAGTTCACACCACTAACCTCTTTCATTTCACATGGGGGCCGACAACCGTGGTCTTAAGTTGAGACACGTCAGTTTGAACCTTAAACAACACATTTTCCTTTTTTAACCTCGTATTACGTAATAAATTGTGGTCCCCTTCCTGCGTAACAAAAATGGGAATGGAATTCCTCCAATCATGTGTCAAAATTCAATTGGAGGAGAATGTAAATATCCCATGGACTTTAATGTCGCCGTTTATGCACATTTTTATCTTTTAGATATTTCGAATAAACCTCCAAAAAATTTAATTGATATATATCACATTTAAATATTATAAATAATTTTTTTAAATTTTAATTTTTATGTAAAACTCCTTTTTAGAATTCGTCAAAGGTACTTTAGCATCTAGGAAACTTTTGATTTATCTAATTAATGTTAAGTGGGCTAGGTAAAGGATTTTTGAATTGTCCATTTGTCTAGAATGGGGCTTTCTTGTTATGAAGATTATGTTTATATCTGGTTTTGCATTTTGAATGGATCAGGGTTCATGTTTAGGAGTTAACTTTTGTGATGGGCCAAGATTTTATGTTAGTTTGGCTACTTAGGCTTGGGATTTATGTTTAAGCAAAGCGTTTAGGTTAAGCTAAGGATCAAGGTTTGTGTTTGGATTGGATAATCTTGGTAAGCCAGTCATAAGGTTCTCCCTTTTGTTCCTCAGGTTATCTTGTAATCTTCTTCAATCCAACAAGGATTTGTAACTGTTAGCAACCTTTATTTTTTTTTTCTTCCTCCTCTTCTTCTTCTTCTTTTTTTTTTAATAGAGAGAGAGAGAAAAATATATATATATATATTCAAGAAATAGATAAGAAATAAATAAAAAAGAAGAAGGGTCACATGTTCATGATTAAAAAATAATTTTTTTTACACTTAAAAGATCTTATTTTTTAATGATTTATAAATAGGAGGGATGGGGCCATTCATGACCAAAAATGGAAACTAAAAGAAAGGTGGAACTCTACAAGAAAGAAAATAAGAAAAATTGAAGGTCAATAAAATGAAGGGGAAGAATTAATAACTATATTACAAAAGAAAATGAAATTTCAAAAAATAATTATCTTATTGAAAGGAGGACAAAGATGGACTAAGAGTATAGATTTAAGAACGAAGATTAATTTAATGTGGTAGTAATTGAGAAAATTATAGAAAGCGAAAAGATACCGATTGTAATTTCAGCAAGAGAAGCCTATGAAGTAACTTACTAAGAACTTTGAGAGCCTATGAAAAACTTAGAGTAGCAAAGCTAACTCTATGAAAATTTTCGATTTGAAAAAGGCTAAAGGAAGAAAGATATTTCCAATCAAATGAAAAGGTTCTTTGATTTTTTTTATTATTTCTTTTTGTGCTTTTTCTTCTTTTTTTCTTTTCTTTGTCCTTTCAAATGGAGGTCCTATTTAGATTGTCCTTTTTTTTATTTTATCTTATCTTATCTGTATCTATTATGTATTTAATATTTATTTGTTTGAAATCTAATGTTTGGAAAATTATCTTATTTATTTTTTTTTTATAATTATGATGAAAGTATTGATTGAAATGTCAAAATTAAGAAATGAAAATTCATATACTTGTAAGAGAAAAGATTTAAAAAAAATTATTTTATACATTGTAGATGATTATTTCAATTGGTATTTTTTGTAAATATAATTAAAATAAAGAGTAGATAAATTCAACTTGAATGGGATTTGTTGGGTTTTTAATTTTAGAATAGGGGTATATATGAAATTACATTATCCGATTTTTGTTAAACACTATATTTAAGTAAGGATCAATAAGATACCAATAAGATGAAAAAAAAAAGATGAACCAAACAAAGCCAAAATAAACAAAGTAAATCTACTAATGTAAAAGATGAATGGTACACAGATGCAAAGGAGGGAGTTGACAAATACACCATGATGTAGAAAAATTAATATTTTATTAATGTTATAACTTTAAAGTTTCCAATACATTATTCAAACCCTTTTTTTTTTGTTTGTTTACAAAAACAAACCCTAAAATCTAGTTCTTTTTAACTCGTCCTCCTTCTTCCTCTTCATGATGTTGGGTGTCTTTATCCATGTTGCAACCCGAAGATGTCTTCATTATGGAAATTTTTAAATTCTTTCACTTAGTAATAAGTGGCAAATTCCTTAGGAAGCTCAATTTTGGTAGTAAAGGCAACAGTAGACTCATCTTTTGAGAGCATTCTATGGGAGTAGTCAAGTTTGCAACTTTATACATGGCTAATAAACCAAACCATGACTAGTGCCATACCGGTTCTCCAAATTGTGCGAGTTGGTATGTTCAACCAATAGTATCGGGTTGTAGAACTTTCCTTCTAAAAATTAGGTTACTATTTTTACCATTTTGTGATGCATTTAAAATACCCCATTAGGAAAACAAATAGATCCAAAGGTTATTAAGATGTAGGCATTAATCCTATATTACCACTAAGCTTCAAGATCAACACAAAAAAGCTCTTACTTATAAATGGATGGGTTCGCAAACCAAATAAGCTTGTCCAATCAGATAATTCTTTTGCTACAATCAACTTAAATCTTACATATTTCAAACTTGTGAAGGCCTATGAGTTCATTGCAAATTCCTATAGGCCCAGCTGTAACAACCGAAACATACCATCCATTTTCATTAATGACAATCTTTGGCAAAAGTGTATATTCTTCAATAGTCAGACTTAAATAATATGGCCCAAATAAAAAGCTGAGATTCTAAGATCCCAAAAATGAGCTAAGGCTCATACTATAGTAATATTTGTTGATATCAGATTTTCGCTTCTGATATTTAATATACGAGTACTTGCAAAACAAAACACAGCTATACGAAGCGGGTGAAGGTAATGTTGGAGGGTGCTCTAGCATGGCTATTCTAATGCTTAAGTTAGCTCTTTTGTCATAATAATAAGCTTGTAATGCTAAGAGTAGGAGAGAGTGAGAAAGAAGGAAAAAAGAGAGACGCTTTACCGATAGCCTTAATATGGGTCAATCATAGATAAATACACCACATCTAGTATCACATGAATCAAGGGGATAGGTTTGAATCGCAAGATGGTCTGAAGGTTAAATGATAGTCGAAGGTTAAGTGGAGGTTTGGTGCACCAACAATAGATATGACACAATAATGCCTCACATGAACTCAGATTGCACTTGATATCATGCACAAATATGGCTGAAGGGTACTTGCCACTAATCCACGATCATAATGGATTAGATAAGATTAAATGAGAGTAAGCAAAAGACACTTAGCTCACGAGAGTATGTTTGGATATCAATTGTCATCTGTCCATTGCGGCTATTGCAATTTACAAGTATTTACATGACCCAATTAAGGTAAGTCCTTAATTACTGTAAATTACAAAAAGATTCCTATTATTAAAGGAAAAGGAATAATTTACAAGGATAGAGTTATGATCGAACAAAAGAATATTCAGTTATAAAAGAACAATATGGATGTTACAAAATAGGGTACATGTCAGCTGTCCAATATGTGGCCTTAATGATGATGCTTGTCAAGCAAAGCAGGTTTTAAGCAAAACAAGTCGGGGTCGGTAGTTCGATAGCTCAATAACTCGGATGTTCCAGATTGAGGAAGGGCTAGTTTGGCAAGTGGTTTATTGTTAAGTTGGCATCGACTAGTTGGCTCAGGATCAAAGTTAGCTCGGCCTTAGTAATGTAGTAAGTTAGCAATATACGGGTTTGGTGCTTAGCCTTAGACTAATGTATTGTAAAGGAGTTGGCTTGGTAATAGGTTAGTCACCTCGATAGTCTCTTGGATGAGGAAGAAAGCGAAATAACTTGGCCAGTTAGACTGGAGAATGCATTGCTCTTCAGAGTTTAACTCTCCTTTGATAGCTTGGCAAACCATATGAGCGAGTCCTTGAGTTTAAGAACGTATGATAAGTTTATGATCCCTATCATCCCCTCCGAGTTGTTTGAGATTTGGGATCAAATCTAGCTTAGCTCTACATTGCTCATCTTCGGGAGTATATGAATAGAGGTCGGCAATGTTAAAGGAGCCAGAGACTCTGTATTCTTTAGGTAGTTCAATCCTATAGGCATTAGGCAATGACTTGCTCTTCCTTAAGCTTAGGAATCATTCCTTTTGTCATTATCTTTGTCTCTTGAGCTTAGTAGCAGCTCGACTTAGATGTTTGATGACCTTTTGGTGCATTGCTTTAATGGCCTTGACTCTTTTTACTACTAGTTGATCATCATCTAGGCTTGAAAGGGGTGTTTAGTCCAATGAGAGCTCAAGGTTGAACCTATAGATGACCTCAAAAGGTGATATGTTTATGACACTATGGGCAGTCTTATTGTAGGCGAACTCAATTATAGGCAAGCATAGATCCTACTCAACCATGTTCCAACTAATAGTAACCTAAAGTAAAGTTCCTACTATCCTATTGACAACCTCGGTCTGCCTGCCCATTTATGGATGATAGGACATACTATACAATAGTTTAGTTCCCATTTGTCTCAATAACGTTCTTTGACAATGTCTTACTAGAAGAAAAAAAAAAGAAAAAAAGATAGCTGAAGCATCATTAGTCTTAAAATAAGGTACGAAGTGTGTTGTCTTGTTGAAAAAGTCTACAACCACCATGATGGAGTCCTTCCTTTAGGACATCCTTAGTAGACCTAACATAAAGTTCATACTTAGCTTGGACCATAGACTAGTAGAGATTGATAATGGTAAAAATTGCCTTTATTTGACATGGCTCTTTACCTTTCTATAAGTAGCACACCTTCTCAACATAACTTGGACATCCTTCATTATCTTTAGCCAAAAGAATCTTGAGGATAGTACCTCATTAGTTCAATTCTTGCTAAAGTATCTAGACAATCCTCCCTCATGTGCCTTGTATACTAACAACTCTCTCATGGAATAAGTTGGGATATATAATCTCCTCTTCATAAAAAAGTATCTGTCCTCCTTGTGATAGTCATCTAGTGTTTGACCCTCTTTACATCTAGCATAGATTATACCAAAATGTGGGTCCTTAGCATATAAATCCTTTATCATTGAAAAACCAACCAACCTAGTTTGCAACTTAGTCAAAAGGGAATGTTGTCTCGATAGGGCATCAGCCACTACATTATTCTTTCCATTCTTATACTTCATGACATATGAAAATCCCTCCATGAACTTAATCTATTCGGCTTTGAGACAACTTAGGCTGGCTCTTCAGATATCTCAAAGATTCGTCATTAGTGTAGATTACAAATTCTTTAAGTAGCAAATAGTGTTGCCATATAGTCAATGCTCGGATCAAGAGGTAAAACTCCTTATCATAAAAAGAATAATTAAAGTAAACTCCATAAATCTTTTCACTGAAGTAAGCAATAGGTCAGCCCTTGTGTATTAACACAACACCTATGCCTAGTCTGAACTAATTACACTCCATTTCAAATACTTTGTCAAAGCTCAACAAAGCCAAGATAGGAGCTATAGTCAACTTCTCTTTTACTTCTTCAAAACTCCTCTACTCCTTTTCTCCCCACTTGATGGGGTTACAATCATGTGAAAATTCCTTACAAATCTATGATAGGATGATGTTAGGCCGTACAAGCTTCGCAAGTTAGTTAAACGGGTCAGTACAAGCCATTCAGTAATTGCTTTCATCTTCTCATCATTGACTCATAACAAACCCTAAAAAGATTATTTTAGGTCGGCATAAGTCATATCCCTTTAGATTGGAATAGAGCTCTTTAACTCAAAGTTTTGAAAATATTACTTGGAGATGCTCTTGGGGAGTCTCCAAATTAAGGTTATAGACTAGGATGTCATCAAAATGTACTACCATAAAATTCTCTATTAGTTCTTAGATCACGTGATTCATCTGTCACATGAACGTGCTCGGTACATTTGATAAGCCGAATGGCATTGCAAGCCATTCATGTAATCCGTGGTAGGTCTTAAATGCGGTCTTCTACTCATCTCTTTTTTGCATTTAAATTTGATGGTATCTCAATTTGAGATCAATCTTAGAGAATACTCTTGCTCCATTTAACTTAACTAGCATATCATCAAACTTGGGTATATGATACTTGTACTTGATGGTAATGTGGTTGATTATTCGACTATCCATATACATCCTCTACATCCTATCTTTCTTTGGTACCAATAAGGCTGGCATGGTACGGCACATGGACTTAAGGATTCTCATACATAACCTTTCTTTAATAGCTCATCTACCTATCTCTAAGGTTTAGCCTAAAGGTAGGCTTGCTCGGTAGTGCGGCTGTTGGTTGTAAGTCAATTGTATTTTTAATACCTATGAAGGGAGGCAAACCTTTAGGTAATTCTCTTAGGAACAGGTTGGCAAACTCTTCTAATAAGGTTTTCATCTCGATAAGTAGCATCTCCTCCTCGAATGCCCTCATCTTAAATAACCTTCTAACTAACAAATAGGTTGGCTTTTCAAGCTCCATCTCTTTCTTTAGCTAAGCTTGGGTCTTCACCAAAGTCTCCTTCTTCAAAACTTAGCTCAATTGAGTATACATGATTTTAACTTGTTTGGCAGTTATAGGGCTCAACTTCACCTTCCTACCTTTAAGCTCCGAGGAACATGTATTCTTTCTTCCATCATATATTACACTTCGGTCAAACATCCATAGTCATCCAAGAAAAATATGGTACATACTCATAGGCAAAACATTACAGAGTACTTCATCTTGATAGGTCCTAATATTGATCAACACTAATACTTGTTTATTTACCTACTAGGCTCCTTTGCTACTAAGTTAGTATAGCTTATAAGGCTTGGGGTAGGGTTTGGTCTACAACTTCAACTGTTGGACCATGAAAGTAGACGATACATTGGTGTAGCTACTACTATTAACAATCATTACACACAATAACCCATTTACCTTATATCTAATGTAGAGCAAATTCTCTCACTACTCGTCCTTGGCTATAGGACTAATATTCATATTCTCCTTAACACCAGGGTAGCAGGCATAAAGTTATCTTCTTCATTATAGATGATCTCCTCCTCCTCAAACCGCTCGATTTGTTTAGTCTCTTTCAACTCTTCCACTTCCTCATCAATGTTGTCTACCTTAATGCTTGGTGCCTTACCTCGGATCACCATGGTTCTTCTATTTGAACATTAGGCAGCTATGTGTCCAAATCCTTAACACTTGAAGCACTTGATCTTACTTATCTTCCTTCCTGAGCTCTAGCTTTCCTCAAACTTCCTACGGATCTCATTCTCCTCTACTTAGGTAGTTTGAGTAGGTTGAGTCTTAAAATAGGTCGGGTAAGGGTAGGTTGACTGATAGGAGCTCGAAATCTCCCCGATTAGTGCCATTCCATTCTTTGGGTAGCTCGAATAGCTTCATCAAGTGATCCATTGTTTATGGTCTCCTGAATATTTCTAATCTCATACATCAACCCACTAATGAATCAATACATAATTCCGTCTTTAGGTTCAATAACTTCATATCGAATCATCAACATCTAGAATTCCTTTATGTAAGCATCAACACTATGTCCACTTTGTTTCAACTCTTGTAATCTCTTGAAGGCATCCTACAAATAATAGCTCAAAACAAACGTTCTTCTCATGACTCTCTTTATCTCATCCCAACTCTTAACTTCATGTTCTCCTTCTCTTCTATGGGTAGCTTGCATGTTCTTCCACCACAGGGCAATACAGCTAGTAAACTCTAGCATAATAAGTCTACCTTAGCATTCCTAAGAATTTCATGGCATTCAAACTACTTCTCATTCCTATCTACCTAATCTAAGTAGTCATCTACATCGCTACTTCCAGAAAAACTTTATCTATGTATTCTCAACCCTTCCACTTTAGGAGTTTAGATATTCCATTCTTTTAGCTCATAATACTCCTCTGATTGATCACCTTCTTCCTCATCTACTTCTTCAATTTCATCAAGTGCTAGCCTACGTCTAGCAAATCTATCTAATCCTCCAGCTCATGGTGGTCAAATTGGGGCATTAGCTTAGCCAAACTGACCATTGCCTTTCTTGGGCTGTTCATTGGCTCATCCTCTATATGGTCCATTTCCGGCTTACTCTCTATCATCATTTATGATAGTCACTAAACTAACCACTAGATTAGTGAGTCTATCCAGTAGATTACCTACTAACTAGGGTATGAAGCTTCCTTATTAACCTTAGCCATTTTGAGCACTGCTTTCTTAGTTACCTAGAGTTCCTTGAACACTACAATCAGACATTATAGTTGATTCAAGAGATTAATAGCTAAAAATGTTATTTGAAATTCTCTCTACAAATAATAACAACAGAACAATACCTAACACTCTTACCACTATGTCAACTACATATGACAAACAAAGAAACACTCACACTTTGCTTTGCATACAAAGAATAGGGGAAAATAGAACACGAAATTTCTTCAACACTACACACTCTTCAAACAATCACAACAACAACAGAACTTTTAAAACACATGAAAGTAGCAATAAATCTCTTAGAGTATAAAGTAACATAAACTTGCTTAAACATAGCCAAGCTCTAATACCAAGATGATATGAGTTAACTGTAGATGAACACATGATGTCCGATATCACACAAACCAAGGGGATCGTTCTGAACTGCAAGATGGTCCAAAGGTTAAATGATAATTGAAGGTTGAGTAGGAGTCTCATGTACTGACGATGGATATGATACACCAATGCCTCTCATAAACTTAGGTCGCATTTAATATTATGCATAAGTGTGGTTAGAGGGCACTTGCCACTAATCTACACTCATAATGGATTAGATAATATTAAACTAGAGTAAGTAAAAGATACTTAACTCATAAGAGTATATCCAAATGTCAATTGTCATTTGTTTGCTATAGCTATTGCAATTTACAAGTATTTATATGACTAATTAGCGTAAGTCCTAAGTTAGTGTAAATTATAAAAAGATTCCCATTAGTAAAGGAAAATGAATAATTTACAAGGGTAGAGTTGTAATCGAATGAAAGAATGTTCAGTTACAAAGGGCAGTGTAGATGTTAGATAATAGGGTACATCTTAGCTGTCCATTATGTGCCCCTAATGATGTTGCTTACTAAGTAGAGCAAGTCTTGAGTAGATTAGGTTGAAGTTGATAGCTCGATAACTCGGCAGCTCAAATGTTCTAGACTAAGGAAGGATTGGTTCGAGAGATGGTCCATTAGTAAGTTGACATCAGCTGATCAGCCTAGCATCAGAGTTAGCTTAGCTTCAACAATGTAGCAAGTCAACAATATGCAGGTTTGGTGCTTGGCCTTAAACTAATGTATTGTGGAGGGCTTAGCTTGGCGATAGGTCGGTTACCTCAATAGTCTCTTAAATGAGGTGTAGAGCAAAGTATCTTGGCCGGTCAGATAGGAGAATGCATTACTCTTCAGAGTTTAACTCCCCGTGGATAGCTCAATAAACCATATGAGTAATGTAAGCTCCACAACTAAGCAATCCGAAGTTTCGATCGGTTGAATGATCCGATCGAGCCTAAATTATAAAATAAAGCTAGAAATATTAGTAAACCGATCCCGTAAGTTTGAATTTAAGAAAATAAGTAATAAAATAGGAGACTACAAAATTTTCAAATTTTAAGTATATAACTCGTTATTTATCGAAAATGCGTAAAAGGCATTCCGGTACTTAATGAATTGCTAGAGATAAATTATATGTATACTAAAAATTATAAAATAACCTAAATAATATTTAGGAATATTTATTTGTACTATATATGAATTTACATGTAAGTATAAATACGCGTAATTTCTTAAAATACACGAAATGTGCTAAAATAATACAAAATGCTTAAAGAAAATTCATAATTAAATAAGGAAAAATCAAGAAAAATCAGGAAAAATCATGAATGATCCAGAATTGGGTCGTGGCAGCTGGAAAAAATAAGAAAAAATTTGGCCAATTAGAATAAGCCAACATAAAAGCCAAAAATCAAGCGATAAGGCAATTGTCTTGTCCCATTTAATGTACAATAAATCCTCTAAATCCCTATAAATAGCAGGAAAAATTCAGGAACTTATTTGGATAGTTAGAAATCAGAAAAAATTAGGGAGAGATGAAAATTGAGAGAAAAATTCGGTTTAGAAAAAAAATTAGAAAAACTGTGCAATTAGGGCTTTCAAAGGGAACCCATACTAGACGAGGAGCTGGGAGTGGACGACCGCCACCACCATAAGATGGTGGCAGCACCCAGGCCAGACGACAAGGCCATGGCGGCCGGCGGTGGTCGGAGCCACCCAGATCGGTGAGTCCGATTTCCAGCCCAATTTTGTGTAATTTTATAAAAATAGTAAATATTATTAAAAAATTATGAATTTTGTTATTCTAGGATATTTTTGTATGTAGTTTGTAGGAAAAATATTATTTTGATGAAAACATGCCCTGTAATATATGGTACTTAAGAAATCATGCAAAACCGAACACATTTCGGTTTAGAAATAAATGACCTTAGGAGTGTAGTTTAGAGCTCAATTTTTTTTCTGTAGGATGCTCATGTAATATAGAATAGTGCTATGAAGCTATTTTTTTAAAATTAATTTTTGAAATTTTTAAGTTAATTTTTAGTCCTAAAATGATGGAAAAATTGTATAATTTGGAGTTAATTAAGTAATTAAATTATTAATTATTGACTTAGTGAATAAGTAGATGTTTAGGGATGTTGAAATTTGATGGAGAATGATACTTGTAGCATTTAGGGTATTAGATGTAATTATTAGGTTAATTATATAGTAAATAAGTAATATGGAAAAATAATACATTTTAAGTTAATTTTGTAAATTAGAGTAATTAGGAGTAAAATCTTATTTATGATGAATTTAGACATTTTGAAAAGATAATTGATGTTTAGAGATGATAATTAGAGTGATATAAATATTAGAAGTGTAATATATACATAAAAGGTAATAATACATAATAGGTAATTATTGGAAATATAATAAATAGGAAATATTATAATAAAAATTGATATTGTGATAATAATAAAAATGTACAATAAATCTGATAGAAAATTTGAATTTATGTAATTATATGAAAAATGTAAAAATCTCTCACATTATGAGTGAATTCGGTACACTAATAAGGATATAAGTGTACCGGATGAAATAAAATACTGACTAGAGGTAATGATGGTATTTAGGAGATCGGGAAATAATATGATTAATTTCACATTATGGGTTGAAACGAATTTATAGGGTTAGAGTATAAAACACTACTTAGAAATCGAACTAGAACCTAATTTAGAAATCGATGCGAAAACCAAACCCGAACCTAACCCCAAACCAAAATAATTGTAAAGACGTAAGACCTAGATAATTAGGCATATTAAACCGTAAACAAAACGTAACAATAAGTGTTATAGGATAAAATGAACCTATAATAGTTATATGAAAAGCTGAAAACACGTTTGTGTTATAGGGATGATCGGCGATGACTTGATCAAATCGGACCTCGAGTGAATGAGCAAGGAGTCAAGGTAAGTTGGGATTAATACGATGATGTATTTTGGAGGCTTAAGATTATGCTTGGTTGTGCTTGTTAGATAGTTGAATGTGTACATGTGTTTGATTATGGGTGATGCTATGATCCTATTTGTTGCTCTGGCACATATTGTATGATTTGTATAAAAGGATTGATCACCCTCAACTGGACTTAATCAAATATCCGACTAGTAATCATAATCGGACATGCATGGCAACCCGTTAGGGGAACTTAGGACTCTCTGGCCAAATACTGACCCCTTTGGAAGGGATAGCACAGGATTGCAAAATGGTCCCTTCTTCATCCTCAGTCGAACTAAGTGACAGGAGAGGAGGTCGTAGCGAGGGTGAAGACAGTGGTTCGAAGGTAGTCGCGGGAGGAGCAAGGTCTCCATTACACAAGCCTAGGTTTGGTCGTGAGCTGTTGCATTAATGGCAACTGCTCAACCCGGATTAGAGCGGGCGTAATTTCTCTAATCTCACGACGGGCCGGACAATGTAGTGCGGTGACATTTTCTTGCACATGCATTGCACCTAATAAGTGATTGAAAACCTTGTTGTGTGTATGGTGTAGTTTTAAGTCCTCCGTCCTAACTTACTGAGTTGTGGTTGCTCACATCCCTATAGACATCGTGTAGGTGTTGGCTAAGAAGCGGCCACAACTACTCTGAAGCTAGCAACTGCTGGATCTTGGGGAGTGAGGAAAAATATTGAAGAACGAACATATATTTTTAAGGTTTAAGCTTTTACTTTAGAACTTCTCGTTTTGTTTTTATAATGTAATAACTAGGAAATATATTTCGGAGAAACATTGCAAACGATAATTGTAATCACTAAATTATAGTGAATATATATATTTCCTCACTTTCTTAGATGAATGATTTATTGAAATTATAAACTGTTTACTTCAAAGCGGGTTAGTCGTTGACGCCTTGTGTAGATCAGGTCTAAGATAGTGGTTATAAGGCCAACTTCTATCTTAGGGTGGTTTATACGGCGGGGTTGTTACGACTCTGCCGCTTCGGGGCGTGACAAGTAAGTCTTCAAGCTCAAGAGTATATGATAGGTCCGTGATCCCTATGAGGTTTTGTGCCACATTTGTAATGGATAGAGATAAGTTGTTCTTGGATTAAGCTATTGGAGATGGGCTTAAGCCTCCCTTTTATTAATTCTAACCTTTGGCCCATTTATAAAAAATATCCATAAAAAATTGCCATGATCCCCGCCTTCCCCTAAACTCTCTTTAGTGAGTAGTTTGGTGAAGAGAGTATCTAGAAAGGTAGACTTCATTGGAGCTCTATAAAATTTTATGATTAAGGGCCTAAGAGACCAAAATGCTACAAAGGCTCAAAGAGGTAAAGGTTTGGAGGGAGCACTTAAAAATGTTAGTATGCCTAAAAAGGCGAGAATGTTATGTATTGATAAGTATGTTGCCTGTACCATTGCAAATAGTCAGGGTCTACATCGAAAACCTAGTGTGGATAAACAATCTAAGCAAGCCAATCTGCCCAATATCGAATGTAACCATCATGCACTACTCTCCAATAGCTATCTATATGACCTCTAAGATCTTGTTGATGAAGCTACTTGCTAGTATACACTAACTGGGGCTCTGTCTAAAAGCCACCAAATTGTCGAATGATGCGATCTAGAAAGTAGAACTTTACAATGTGGAAGTAGATAAGGGGTACCTCAGCTATCTAAAGACCCCTATCGATCGTACTTATAGGAGGCAAAAGTTGAAGAATGTCTTCTAGATAAGGTTGCCATATAACCTAAAATGAAATTTTTGTGAGTTGAAAGAGAAAAAAAAATTAGTAATTATGATGTGAGCTTTTTAAGAAAGATCAAACAGTGCATCTAGTGTACCCGATGACTTGTCTGCAGGTTAAACTCCCCGCGATATAACTAAACTACATGAGTTGACCCCTGTGTAGTGTTCCTATCGATCTACCATCTATCGGCTAAAGGAACATCATCTGTGATCACAAAGCCGAATCTAATAAGGGGTACAATGTGAGGGAAATGGTCCTATGCCCAAACTTGCAGTAGAATCATTGGCCCTTGATCTTGGATACACCCATTCGTGCAACATTGCATAGCTATTGGTATAGCCAGGCTAGACAGGCTGATCCCCAACTATACATACCCGCCATTCAAAAGTCATCCAATAAGGGAAGGTACATGAGATGTACATAGCTAAAAGATTTACATGCGAATAAGAATCCCCTTATCAACTGGAGGATATATGTATGAGTATGACATATGACCGTATCCTCATCGGTATTGCTTGGTATAATTCTAAATCTACTAACTAGCTACGATAGTGGTACACCGCCACCCTTCATATCATCAGATGGTGGAACATCACCTAATAGGTTTCTTACCACATTTACTTAATTCTTATTGGTGCTATCGATGATAGTAACACCATGAACCCTAAGGCGTAGCTGGACCTCAACATCTTGAAGCGTAATGGTCATCTTACCGTACACCATATGAAATGTATGTGTCTCTAGCCTCCACCTCTCCACAAGGGCGGTAATTAGGTGCCAATCTACTTGGATGGATGGAAGTCAGCTAATAACCATAAACCTTGCCTCCATTAAGTACCGCTCCATGCATAGATCTAATAGTATGAGCTCTTCGCTCTTCTTCATTGCCAGCTCATGTTGTCTAACTATGAATGCACCTGGTGCATGTATTAAGTTACATAGACATAAATATTAACATATCCACACCAAACTTATGTTTTATATGAATGGAAGAAATCATTAAATAATGTACCTGTCCTTTCCATACTCCTGAAAGTATTGGGATGCCTATTCACCCAAAATTGAAGGGTCAAATGGTCCTAGGTCAATCTAACCTACAATTGTGATTAACATTAATAAGTGACAATGCAAGTAATATAAAATGGGTAGATGTTACAAACTAGTGATAAATTTATGTGTATGTAATGCAAAAAATAGTAATATAAATTACCAGCCCTATTCAGATTTGGACATCTACGCTTGTTATGTCCTTCCCTTCGAGGGTCACTACATCTATTCCTATCAGGCACTTCATGTATATCCATCTCCATTTGGTAACATTTTTCCTAGGCTTCCCTTTGTCTCTCTTTAGCTTAGACCATGGCTTAAGCTTTGGAAAATTCATTGTTGGCCAATTAAGCTCATCACTTAGAGGGAAAAAAGTCGTTGGTATACATCAAGTTGGTTTGTCTACTTGTACCATTGACTAATACGATTTATGGCGTTTTTCCTTAGCTCGGCTGCAGTTGTGAATGCATAGGAGTAAGGAGTTTTATATATTTTCCATTTCTAGCATGTGCAATATTGGTTATTCATGTCAACTGTGTGAACTCTACCCCTACCTTTTATCACTCCATTTGGCTCTTTTTGGTTACCAGTTCTTAACTCAAATAGTCCATTGTACCTACTATAACTGGTAATCATGTACGCATTTACCCGCCTACGCTACTTTTCTATCAATTGTTGTGTGTATGTAGTGTACACCATACCCCTCGACCTAGCTTTTGAAATTTCTTCGTCTTTCTTTTCCTATAATGCAACGGTGTTATAGAATATCCTTCGTACTAAAGTTGCAATTGTTAAGCTACGAGAACCTTTAAGAACTGCATTATAACTCTCAATAATGTTAGGTGTCATATATCTGAACCTAGAATTACCATTTGCACACAATGCCCATTTATCAATGTCGAGTTTTGCAAACCAATGCAGAGCGTTCTCATTCACTATTGACATCTCTTCCATTAAAGCATAAAATTTTCATTGTTATACCTGCATGCCTGCTGCTGTTACCAATTTCTTACATGCTTGGTTTTATGTTTCTGGTTGAAATTACTAGCTATGTGTCTTATGTAGTATCTCCATACCACAATGGGTGGTTGCCAACCATTATTCACATTGTCAAAAACTTTCTTAATTCTAATATGCCTATCTGAGATCAAGCATATTGTCTCTTCTCGTCCGTTAACTACATACTTCTTTAAATGCCAAAGGAACCAAGACCACGTCTTCTCGGATTCCTTGTTAATGAGTGCAAAAGCTAATGGCACGATGCTGTTATTTCCATCCGTTGTGCATGCAATAAGCAACTTATGGCCATACTTGTCATACAAAAAGGTGCCATCAACGTAAACAACAGGATGACAATAAATCAACATGATCATGTCACTACATAAGTCGAGGCAATTTTAATTTAGGTGCCTAATTCAAAAGATACGAACGTGTGTTACACCATCCAAACACTGAATTGCACAAAATTCCACTTAAACATATATAACAACTATCAACATGAATATCACATGAAGAAACAAGAAAAACTCTAAGTTTCTCTAACAATTGTAGATCAAAATGGTGGTAATGTGAGAAAGAACTAAAGAAAATGCCCAAAAAGGGACGTGCCTAATACACTTATGTGATTTCTTTAAGATAATTAACCTAGGAAGTGTGATCATATGCAAACGAGTATGAGTATAGTAGGTGTGTGGTGTATTCATACATGAGAGGAAGAGGGACAAGAGAAGTGTTAAAGGGAATAAAGAATAAAAGTGAAATCACTAACTTGGAGCCTAGCTTATATAGATACTATGACAATAATGATGGATATGATCTTATGACCTTGACTATGTTACTTTTTGTGCTCAGGTGCTTTGTTTTTAAGTTGGGCTTAACATGGGCAAAGATACGATCGTGTCTCCTTTCTTGTATCACTTATGGTAGGTGAGGATGCTAGCCTTGGAAAATTTGGCATGGTAGAGACATGATCGTATCTCTTTACCTGTGTTACTTTTTATGCTTAGAGGTGATTCATCCTTGCAAAATCAACACAGCCACTAACATGGTCATGTCAAATTGGCTGTATCACTTTCTATACCCTCTTCTCTTCTTCTTCTTCTTTTAAATCAATGAACTAAAACAAAAGTAACTCAAAACAAGAACCAATGAAATGAAAATAATTTACCAACTTAGGTTGCTTGCCAAGACCCTTATATTTGACGTCAATAGCTTGACAAGATATGTCTTCTCACTTATGATGCTTCATTTAGGTAGAGATCAATCTCCTCGATTACCTTACTATTGAATTCTCCATAAAAGTAAATTTATCCTTAGTTGTTAGCTTTGCTAATTCCATTTTTTCGGTATGCGAGTTCTACTAGTTTTCTCCCTGTGACGCCACTCATAAACTTGTGTAGCTAGAGTTTCTTCTTTTTGGTAGCTTTTTGCTAGGATGCAATAGTCCTTGATAGCTTAGAACTCCTCACTACAAAGACATGTTCCAAATGATCTCTTGATTGTTTTTGTTCCAATGATGGTGGCTTCTCTAAAATTTCTAACTTTGCTTCCCTTATTTTGTAGAATGGTTCAAACCCTTTCTTAGCTACAATGGGTTCATTATTCCCAACTGATCTATAACTTCTTAATGGTTAGGAGTTTCACCATCTTTTCATCATGCTTTTTCAAGCAATAGTGCAAGGAATATTTAGTAAGTGTTTCCTATATACATTCAATAATGAGGCATTAGTAGCATTGGCATTATAGCATGTGTCTTCTAGCTCAAGAGACTTGTTCATTTCATTTAAAATCTGAAAAACAATTTCTTCATCTCTGATCCTTATGATATTACACTCACTAGAATAAAAAATAACCCTAGAAGTTGCTAAGAAAGGTTTACATAAAACTAGTGGTACCTCAATATCCTCATCTATATTGAGAATAACAAAATTCATAGCAAAGATGAACTTTTCGACTTGCACCAAACATCCTCTATCATGCCTCTAGGATATGTGATAGACTTATTAGCTAATTGAAGGCTTATGTATGTTATTTTAGGTTCTCCTAACCTTAGCCTTGTTATAAGTTATGTTTCTTTATGCTTAATTCCTTACTAAGTATTTTACGTATCTTACTAAGTATATTAAGAGGACTAGCTACCCTAATTCCTACTTCAACAACATCATAACAATCCAACTTTTCTTTGATCACATACCTAAGCAAGCTATAGAAGGATACAAAAAGATTAAGAGGGGAACAATAAAGGGAGACAAGTAATTAAAATAAATAGGTATGATGTGTGATACGTAAATAGAAATTAAATAGGAAATAGGTATAATATATGGCAATACAATATAATAGAAAAACTAAAATAGAACATAAATATTAATTAGTAGCAAATAGTAATATTATATTAAGGAAAGATAATTAGATAAACTAGAACAGCTTGCTCCAATAACCTTTAATAAGAATTACTCTCATAGATCTAAGCTTATCCCTTCAACTATTTTATTTGTAACACCCTAAAACCTAGAGCACTTTAGCTTGTGATGTGTCCTTATCATCTATTGACATGTCAGACATACATAAATACTAAAATCTCCAAAATTTATCAATCACAATCACCAAATTATTCCAATGAAATCCTGAACTGTACATGAGTTGCCTCACATGGCTCTTCCTAAGAACTTGAAGCCTCTTCTCTTTAGCGTGACCTAACTTTTGTTTTATAAGTTTCTAACCCCTTACTTTTTTTGACTTAAAATATTAGGGGGTTGGTACATTTTTCAATGGAATCCCTTTTTCACTCCACAAGGATAAAGATCAAATGAACATCTTTGAATAAAATCCAAAACAACTTCAAAATGATTTTTATCAAACTTTAAATAAGAATTTACTATTTGTCAAAGAAACTTCAATTGTCCTAACTCAAATTATTCTGACAATAGAAATTTTAGTTACCGTTCCCCATCCTAGTAAACTTGTCAATCCAATCTAAAATCATCAAACTTTGGAACGTCAACTCAAGTACCTGTACTTGAAAAAATTATTATGGGGTGAGCAAAAACCTAATACGAAACACAAAACATACATATGCCTAATACACATTATTACAGATCACATGCATACATAATAATAACTAATGGAGCAAGCACCATTTATTATCTTTAAATATTAGCCAGTAACCAATACAGTCTTGGCATCTCAGGACTTAAGGTAACTCATAATCTTCAGATATGCAATATATATAGAATACTATTTAAGTCTAATAACCCTTCCTAAAATCTAATCTGTCATCTCAATATATAATCTCCATAAGGTGACTTGCGTACAATCATTAGTTGTCTCAGCAGCACAATTAGACCCTACAAAAGCGAGGTTGAAGCTGAGCACAAATAGCACATAATTAATAAGTCTAAGTATGAGTTAATTTCAATTTAAAACAACTAGTCTAAACTAGTGCAGCAATCATTCATGTGTCCCATACATAAGACTTGCTAACTACTAGTAATATATATGTTTGAAGTCCTTTTAAGATCTACACTTAATGTACAATGTAAAGACAATAACTCTTAAAATCTATTTCCATGTTTTCTTAACCTAGCTAGATTCTTTTATTTATCTTTCTCAATGCTTGAGTTTAGATTTTAACATAGCCTAAGGTTTTAGAACTATCTTAAACTCGTAAACAATAATAGATTAGGTTATGATTTGCGAGGATAAGTAGCAAGAAATAGAAAGGAAATGACTCATGCCCTAGAACCATGGGCATAAACCTTAGCCGTACTCTTCTTCTTGCAACACAACTTGATCATGCTCTGGAGCACAATTGTAAACCTTGGTCGTGATCCTCTTAACCATAAATCTCCTTCAATCCAACACACATACTTTAGCCCTACACATCTGTGAGAATCACAATCATGGTCACACTCATGATCTTTGGCTGAGATTCCCTTAACTTGAAATTCTCACTCCAAAACAACACTTCCAATATCATTCCAGTGATAACTCCCTTTTAGAATCCTCCAACACTACAATCAATCAATCATAACTCCTTTTTAACCAACAATTTCAATCTTATTGCAAAATGATCTTTCTAGAACTAAAATGAAAATAGGGAAATTTGAGACAACTTACCTGATCCCTTGACTATTTAACACCAAACACCTCAATAGGGTTATGCCCTTACTAGCTAACAAAAATTGCAATAAAGTCTCAAAATTGAAAAGTCAACTAACAAAACATAAGAGTCACTCATCATCCTCCTGTTCATTACCTTCATCTTCTTTAGTTTCCTCATCATTAGGAGTATTAGGAGACAATGGTAGCACTTCTTTCATAATGGCTCAATAGCTTAACCATACCTTTCAAGAGGTATCTTTATCTCCTCTCCAGTTGCCAAAACTGCCTAGCATGATCAGTTGAATTAAAAACCCCTAACCTCTATATGGAGCTAGCTTTTTTTTTGGGTGCTATGGAGTTATAGGCAGTAGTATATCCCCACTTTAGACATCCATTTTTATCTCCCTATAGGTTAAAATTTATTTTAGCTTGTATAAAGGGTTATAGTTAAAAAATACAAAAAGAAAAAGAAAATTGAAACACATAAAAAAGGAAAAGAAATTTAGAAAAAATACAAAAAATAAAAAAGAATTCATAAAATTACAAAAATTGAAAAAACATAGAAAATGAAAAAAAAAAAACAAAAAGATAGAAAATTCATTAGATAATTAAAAATTAAAAATAATGATGATGATGGTGTTGATGATGAAGAAAAAGTATGAAAATATAATAGAAATGATAATTAAATCAGAATAATAAATTAGAATAGTGGGAAAATTAAATAATAAATAATTAAAAGTAATAATTTTAATGTTAGGTTTAGGGCTGAGCTTAGATTTAATATTTTCATATAGCTTAGGCTTGCCTAATTAATTGCATATATGGAAAAGGTATGGGCTTGTAGCCTTTTTTGGTTTAGAGCTTAGACAAAGAATGAGTGAAGACATAAAGGTCATGGGTTCAACCCTTGCATAGGTGCTTTGCATCTTTTTCTTTTTGTTAAGTTCTTTTGCCATGTGCTGGCCTATCATTAGTGGTACAATTTATTTTCCATCTCTTTCTTAGACTTTCTCTAACTTTCTCATCTTTTCCTTAGTAGATAGCTTACTTTTGAGCTATTTTTTATCCCTTTTTCTTTACAATTTCACCAAATTAGTGGTGAAATCGCGAAACACACTTGAGATACTTTGAATGGAGGCTAATAACATGCCTATATTTAAATATGCAAAAGATCAAATTGGCTCTTGAAGATTGGAAAAAATATGCATGGGTGAATTTTACTCATATTCAAAATTATTTGATTCCTTTGATTAATGAAAATCGAAGCTTCTAAATGTGATGTCCCTAGGAGCTAATATCACTAAGACCTACCGTAGTGTTGAAGATGGATCATTTGAGATATCAAAGAAAACACAAATGGTAGACAAATATAGTACCTTTGTGAAGTTGTTCATTAGATATGACTCATCAATGAGTACAACATGACTTAATCATGACCTAATGTAACGTACAAGCAAAGGACTAAGGTCTATTCATGTAATACCTTAAGGTTTTTAATTAATGTGATAAGCCTAGATTCCGAGACCCTAAGTTTAAGGCAATGGGTAATGTTATCTATTTAAGTCCAAACTTCACAGTAAAGCTAGAAAAGTTAAAAGAAGTTTCATAGTAAAGTCAATTTCTCAAAATATGCTGTATAAAAGAATTAATTAAAAACAAGTCAATTTATTGATAAAGTCGATAATTATTGAAAACATGAAATTTGAACTTTTAGATTTAGTGACATATTAGAGATAATTTATTTAACTTATAAAAATAATAAATGAAGTTGAATTACATATAATATATGTGTATTTACATGGATTATATATTATATATATTAAGTATTGTAGATACCCCATTTTTACTCTTTTTTTAATTATTTTAGAATTTTTATAGGGTCTTAAATTGGAAACAAAATACAAAAAATGGAAAATTAAAGAAAACCCCAAAAATAAGAAATTTAGGAAAAAATGCAAAAAATAGAAAAATAAAGGATTTAAGTACTACAAAAAATAATAAATTTTTTTTGTTTAGAATAGAAATTTTAATAAAGTAAAAAGAGGGCTGTTGGGCCTAGGCTTTTATTTGAATTTAGCTTAGGTTGGCTTTGTTCGTATGTACAATTTAATTTTGTACATATGAACAAGATACAGGCTAATGGCCTAACGGTAAAACACTTGGACATTTGCATTGGGTTGAACTGGAGATATTAGGTTCGAATTTTGGCAAAGGTATGGAAAGCCTTTTTATTTTTTATAGAAAATACACTACCACATCAAGTACTACCGCGTGTCTTGACACATAACAGCCTCGGATTGGTTGATGCTAACGTGGCATCACATGGTAAGCTACGTCAACTACCACGTGTCACTATAGGACATGTAGCATACGACCACCAGACGACGCGGCTAACGTAGTGCAGCATTAGCACCACGTTAGCATTTTCCTTTTCTTTTTCCCCTCTTTCATGCATTTTCCCTCCTTTTACCCAGGCTTTCTTACACGAAACAAAGCTAGTCAACCTGCTTTTCAACCAATTTTGATCCCCTTCGAGCCATAATTTGAAAAAAATCAATGGCAAAATTTACAAACTAGCCATGGCCTAGTTTCTATTTTGCTCAAATCCTATCCATATTCATGATTATACTCATTTAAAAACAGATTGAAAAACCTAAAAAAATTTTCTAGTCAAAGTTCATAAATGTCATTCAATTGAGCTTTTGAGTCTTGCCAAGTTTAATCGATCTTGGATTACTATAAAAGGAGTTTCTACATCCATACACAAGCACCCAGCATTGATTAGATAAGCCCTCCCTCTCTTCTTCGATTACTTTCTCTCTCTACACCTGCTGCCTTTCTGTCTTTCTAACCTCCTTCGAAGTGCACCACCACTTTAGTTGAGCTCCTCGGGTTACCAGCTTCTAGACCCAACTACCATTAACCCTTGCCATATCCCCTAGCTATAGCTGCCATAGGCAAACCCTCACCACCACGTAGCCACCATCGGAACACCAACCAATGACCACTCTTAGATAGGACCATTACCCATCTTCTCATCCCTAAAAACATTGACCCCAACCACTCATTCATACCCAACTATGAATTAAGGATGTAACCCACTTCCACCACTACCACCAAATTTTGAAAACACCCAAAACAACTACTATTAGCTGAGGTGTCATTTGTACACCCCCAAAAACCAATATGAAACATACAAAACCACTTTTACTTGCTTAAAACTCTCCTTAAAACAGCTAGAAACACTCCTTCATCCATTGTTGAAGGAGGAGTCTTGACCTAATTAGAGCGACCCGAATTTAACCCAATTTAGAACTACGACTTAACTCATGACCTGCATTCAACTACTTCAACCCAACTCGACAGTAGTACTTAATCCGGCCTTATTCATTTTCTTTCTTTTGTTTTTTTTTTGTTTTTTTTTTTAATTTAATTTAATTTATTTTGAATGTAAATGTAATAAAAAAAGAATAAAAGAAAAATAAGAAAAAAAGGAAGAAAAGAGAAAGAGGAAAAAGAATTGTTTATTTTTTTTTAGTTTAGTAAAAATAGATAAAAAAATAAATAAGATAATATAAAAAATAAAAATAAATAAATAGATTAGTGAATAAACAAATTGTCTTATTACTTAGAAAGACCAATTTTCCAATGAAATAACAAAATAAATTGACTCATTTTATAAAACTAAGGTACCTTAGATAAAATCCAATTTAGGACCCTTTAAGAAATTTTCTTTAAATAAACTCAAAACGGGTAAAAAAAAAAAACCAAACCCTTTTTCTAAAAAGAAAAAAAAATCAAATCACCTACTAATGTTTTTGGAGAATGAATTACGAAAGTCTAATCCTGAGTAGCAGGTACATAAGTAAAGGATGACTTAAAATATGGAAAGTTTTATTTTTTCTATCTTTGTAAATATTTGTGTAAGTTAATTAAATTAGTCTCATGTGATATGATTATTCATTTAGAAATAGAAAAAGGGTATTATTGAAAAGCAAAATTAAATTTGGAAGGTTAAAAAGTAGTATCCATTTAGGGTTAAAAAAAAATTAGCCCCCGAATTCAAATATTTAGTTTTCAATAATCGGTTATAGAATTGGTTTAATCGATGGACCAGTAGTTAAGTTATAACCATTCTACCCAATTAGTTATAACTTAACTCCTTTCCCCGACTCTAGTTGGGTAGCGACTTTAATTTATTTTCAAAATAAAAATATGTCTTTTTTAAACTTTAGTTGAGGGTTAGTATTAAGTAGGTAGAGTTTAATACTGATGTTAAAGAAGACTAATTTATAAAAACTAGGAGAGAAAAACTAGGCTCGATAAGTACATATATCTATTAATATAAAATTATCAAATATAGGAAAATAATGTAGAATTGGGTAAAAGTTATCCAAAAATAGGTTGATGGGTCATCAAACCTTATGGTAGTATAGTACAAGTTAGAAAACATGAGTCATCACAAGATATACATGAAATTAACACATGGCACCTAGTGGACACTTAGGAAAATAGGGGAATGATATGCGGTGTTTAGCTTTTTGACATGCGAAAATTCTAAACCCTATGAATAGGATTACAAACCTCATTTTCAATGTTTTAGAAACTTAGAAACACAAGAAAATAATTTTATAAAATTAGAACAAAAAGTAGGGGCGAATCAGCTCAAGGGTGGTTCAATAAGCTATCAACAACTTAATGCGAAGTGGCTTGTTGGTCTAAAGGTTAGCCATGAGGGAGGTGTTTCTGACAAGGAGTAACGATTAGAAGTCACCGATTCAAGTGAACTAATTTTCTGCTTATAACTTGTTTAACTTTCTAAAAAAGATCAAATAGCGTTATTTAATTATGAAATCTAGTTTTCTAAGCTTATTTGATATGTAGATTAATATAGTAATTTTATTTTAATTAAATAATTAGTGGAAATATAGGTTTTTTAAGGAATTTCCATGTTTGTGTGAAAATTAATTTAAATTTTAGAAATATTAGATGATATTGTTTTAAGTTTAATTTTTGTGCATAATGCACCTAATATATATATATATATATATAATTGTGGGAACAAGAATTTTTTTAAATAAAAATGCTTACTATTTTTTTAATTATTTTAGATAATATTGTCAATTTTGTCAAATTATCGAAATAATTAGTTTTTAAGTAAATTAATGAATAAGCCCTACAGTTTTTTACTTTTGGAAGCTTATGAGGATATTTGCAACACTTAGGTTTTATCTCAAACTTAATTTTTTTTTATTTTCCCTAATTTTCCCTAATTTCAAGCTAAAATCGATTTTTAGTAAAAATAAATAATAGCTAGTTTAGTGTAATTGACGGCCAATAATTAAACTAAATATTTTTGTGAGTTTATAAGATTTTTTATGAAATTAGTTGGGCTCATATACTATTTATTTTGTATTTTCTTAATATAAGCTTATATATTGACCAAATATGTAAATAGCAAATAGTATTATTATGATGATTGATAAGATAATTTGAGATTAGTATTTTAGGTATACAGCAAAATTTGTTTAAGTTTCAGAAGTGTGGTTTTTAAGATTTTAAGATTTCTAGTTTATAACTAAAGCTTATTCTAGTTATTTATAAAGTTATGATAACATGTGACCAAGTTAGTAGCGAAAAAGGGTATTTTCGAGCTTATAATCATATTGACCAATCTCATTTCTTAAGATATATTAACAGTACTCGAAATAACAATTGTGATGATATAAAATTTACTAAATCAGATAAGGAATGAGTAAGATATGGTCAAATGAAGTTTAAAAATATGGTAGTAAAAGCTTATAAGAGTTTGGATTCAACTTTTAGTTGACTTGGAGATTGTGTTTATATTTTCCTAGGTGCGATAAGTAAGGAAGGACAATATCACGAAGTTCAAGGTTTTACACTACTATTACAACTAGGTAAGTGGATCTAACCCATACTTGGAATAGATACATTACTATTCATAATACTGTGTACTATTTGATGCTGTGTTGATTAGATATGGCTATATCTTAGGTGAACTAATGTACTACTATAATGGATGCTGATGTTGTGATTTTGAATGATGGTAGCTACGCCTTCATTAAATTATTATGCTGCTATGTTGGGTGTTAAAGTTGTTTTTATGAATGATTGTACTAACTTGGAAAGTTGAGTGATTGCTAACCTAATCTTCTAAGTATTCACCTAAGTGAACCTTAAATAAGATATTATATTTCTACTTGGAAGAGACCAAAAGCTAGACTTAGATCACTAGGTCGAATAAAACTAAATATTGGTTGTGCTTAATGATATACGTAAGTTGTTATTGCATTACATGGCATGGCATAAAAAGGGACCTATAGGTCAAAATTTTCAAAACGAGGCTTCCTAGTGATATAAAAAAAAATCATAGCATTATGAACTCCATTTTTAGAAGCATATAGGTTCTCATTACCCAAGCAACTTAACTACTTTAGTAGTTTAAATGGGTAGACTATAGTGTATAGTCTAATTTGGTAAAACAAAATTAGGGGTCCTACTCCCAAGTAACTCTTTATTGCCTTTAAGCATTGGATAATTATCCTTTATGGTCGGATTTGATAAATACAAAGTTAGGGGTCCTACTCCTAAGTAGCTGCTTGTTGCCTCTAGGTTCTTAGATGTTGTATCCAAATGCTAGGGTATGTTGATTAATCAAATGAGTATATTGGAAGAGTATAAGATATCGGTACCAATGTATGCTACGTACATAAGCATTGCATGTTGCATTACTAGCAATAAATGCCTAGTTAGGCTAATGTATGTATGAAGTTGAACCTATTGGTTATGATTGAAATATTTCAGTTGTAATATTACCTATATTGTATTGTTTGTTATCTATCTCACTCAACTTCAGTAACTGAAGGGATAAAATGTTTTATCTTCAGGTTAGCAGCATTACTAAGGGCTTAACCAGGAAGGATGTATATTGAGAATGTTAGTTAGAGTCTGTGACTTCTTGTACTAAGTTAATAGTCCTACTATTTTGAAGATGGAAAATAAAAAAAGAAATGGTTTATATTTTGATATAAATATTATGTTGTACATATAAGTTGTAGCCAAATATCCAGTTTAACTCTATTATAGCATCCCCATTATCACATAAATAAAGTTATCTTTTGATGAATGAGCAAATTGAGTTAAGTTTTTAATAGGCATTCTTATATAATGGTGTATCATATGGTATGTCGGGACGTAACAACTCACCACTAACCTCGAGATACTAGCAAGATTAGATAAGAGAGAAGGGGTTATAACTTAGAGAGGGTTTCTTGTAAGAACAAGGTAAGGGAATATTCATTAACTAGAAGTTTCTTCCTTTCAATTATAAAGGTTAAGGGAGTATCAATAGTAAGTCCCTAGGGCAACAAAAGGAAAGAACAAAATTACAAAAAGGGTAATGCAAAATAAAGATACCTGATATAAGCTAAAATGGATAAATACAACAAACAAAACAAAAGGAACATCGTACAATGTTAGAAAAATGATAGGTGATGCGCTGCTATTGCATCTGTACTTTAGGGTAGCGAGGTGCTAAGGCCAAGCTATTTAGATGTGGTAATAGGTTGACATAGAGAAGTTTGGAGGTTAGAGTCAAGGAGCTTAGTACTAGGTAAGTCAACCGAGTTAGGAGGGGTTGTGAGCTTAACATCTATGCTTACATTAGAGGAGACTAGGGTGCATCCGAGTTGGTGCATAAAAAGTTCATCAATAGGAATTCTTGATAGTAGAGCTCATCTTAGGCGAGTTGAGAAGACTAGATTCTTCCTATAAAACATTGTAAACCTTTAAGATGAGCTTAGTTAAGGGGTCTTAAGGTAGGTAGTCCATCAGCTCTATAGAGGTGTTGAAGATCTACCTTCAAATATTAGTTGGCTTCCTATTTTGGTACATAAGGCATTAGATCAAAGACATTAAAGGGTTAGTGACACTCCATACCCTTCTAGTAGTTCTAACTCATAGGCGTTGTCATAAATCTGTTGTAGAACCTTAAAAGGTCATCCGACTTGGGTGATAGCTTGTTTGCTCTCTTTTTTAGGAACTACTCTCTACTGAGGTGAACCCAAACAAGTTCTCTTAGGTTATTGAGAGTGCTCTTTTGACCTTTGCTTCCTTGTCCATGTTATCGGGCCACTATTTTGGCTAGTTGCTCAACAACCTTCTTATGTAGTTTCTATTATTCCCTAGCATGTTGTAAACTAAACTGACTTTCTCTTCTGGAGGTTGGGCTAGCAATCATATCCAATGGTAAACTCAAGTTGAGTCCATAGACAACTTTAAAGGGTGCTCTTCCTGTTGAGTTATGGGTGGAGTAATTGTAAGCAAACTTGACGATGGGTAGCCATAAATCCTAATCATGTAGGTTCTTCCTAATAATGGCTTGCAATAGACTTCTAATCATCCTATTTACCACCTTGGTCTAACCATCCATTTACGAGTGGCAGGAAGTGCTAAACATTAACTTTGTGCTAAGTTTCTTCTAAAGGGTTCTCCAAAAGAAGCTCATAAACTTTGTATCCTAATCTAAAACAGTGTCTTTTAGGACTCTATGAAATTGTATAATCTCTTACAAAAAGAGGTTAGCAATATATAAAGCATCGTCAATTCTATGATAGGGAATGAAGTTGCTCATCTTGTTGAATCGATCAATCACTATCATGATAGAGTCACATTTTTTAGCTATTCATGGTAGTTTGAGCATGAAGTCCATGCTCTAGTCGGTCCATAGATGTTTTCACATAAGCAAGGGTATGTACTCCCCATATCGTTCCTTATGAGCCTTTATATGTTTACATACATCACACTTCTCTAAAATTTTATGAATGTCCTTCATCATCCTAAGCTAATAGAAGTACTGATATGAGTAATGGTTGTAGATGAACACATGGCTGAAGGAATCATAAGAACCAATGGATCTGAATTGCGAGATGGTTTGAAAGAACAAATGGAAGTTAAGGATTGAGTAGGGTGTTCTCATGCATTGATGTAGGATATGATGCGCCAATGCTTCATATGAGCTTAAGCTACACTTGATATGATGCATAAGTGTAACAAGAGGTTACTCACTATTAGTCTACGCTTAAACAATGTCCTAGATAAAATTAAAGAGATCATGTAAAAAAATACATAATTCAAAAGGAAATGACTAAATATTCATTAATCTGATTCTTATAGCTAATACAAGTAGAGATATTTACATGGCTTAATTAGGGCAAGTCCTAGGATCCTTTTAATTATGAAATTAGATATATAATGGAAATAGAAAATGATTACAAAGAAAGGACAAATTGGTAATAACAAAAAATGAAATATCCTTTGCTAAGGTAGTAAGGTTGTCAAAGAGAGGACACATATCAATCTCTCAATTTTGTGGTCTAAATGGATGATGGGTACAAGGCAAAGATGAGTAGATTGATCTTAAGTGGACAACTTGGTAGGTTAAGAGCTTAGGGAGTACTTGTTAAGAAAGTCAAAACTTAGGAGTTTAGAGTCGGTAGGTTAGCTCAACATTGGGTTAGTAGGAGCTCGAATGTTTGTCAGTTTAGAATCATGCTGGTTCAATGTTTGGTTTTGATAGGGGTTAGTAGCATCAATGGGATCTTCCTCTACTCATGAAGTAGTGATTGACTAGGGGAGCTTGAGAGATATATCCGATCATCTTAGAAGGACTTTTCTAATTTTGAAGTCAGGTCCTTCTAGGCAACTCAACTAATTAAGGTAGTGAGCCTTCAAGTTCGGGAGCTTGTAATTAGTCCTTGATTCCTATCATCCCCTTCGAGCTATTTAAGATTTGAAATTAAATCTTGGTTAGCTTAAAGTAGCTCGTTTTCAGGGAAATATGGGTTGAGGTTTGCAATGTTAAGGGAGTCGAAGACTCCATATCCTTTAGGTAGTTATACCTTATAGGCCTTAGGGTTAACCTTTTCGATCACTCTAAAGGGTCCATATACTCTTTTGGACAATTTATTCTTCCTTAGGTTAGGGAACTAATCGTTGTTGAGGTGAACCCATTCTAAGTTGCCAAGTTGGAACTTTCTAGCTCTTCTTCTACGACCTCTCATTTCAAGCTTAGAAGTAGGTCAGGTCAAATGGTCCATGACCTTCTAGTGCATTGAGTAGATGGCCTTTATTCTTTCCATAGCTTATTGATCCTTAAGCTGGCTAAGTTAGGAGATTTGATCGAGTAGGAGCTCGGGGTTGTATCCATATGCAACTTCAAATGGAGGTTTCTTTGTTATATTGTAGGTGGTTCTACCATAAGTGAACTTAATTATTAGCAAGCACATGTCCCAATCAATTAGGTTTCTTTCAACTGAAACTTGTAGTAAGGTCCTTAAGGTCTTATTGACGACATCAATTTATCCATTTGTCTATAGGTGGCAAGACGTATTGAACAATAGCTAGGTCCCTAGTCACTTCCAATGGGTCTTTCAAAAATCTCTTAAGAACTTGGGGTCCCGATTAGACACTATGGTTCTACGCACTCTGTACAACTCAACTGCTTCTTACAAAAAGAGAAAAGAGATAGTTAAAGCATTGTGATATGGATCCATAGATGAACACATGAACTTAATATTATGCGTAATTGAAGGGATGGGTTTACTTTACAAGATGGCTTGAAAAGTGAATGATTGTCTAGGGTGAGTAAGGGTTTCTGTGCACCAACAAAGGATATGACATACCTTTGCCTTATACGGGCTTAGGCTACACTTTATATGACTCATAAGTATGGCCGGAGATCACTTACCACTAGTCTACGCTCAAATTGGCTAGATAAGAGTAGCTCAAGAGTAAGTAAGAGGATACTTAACTCATGAGAGGGTAAAAAGTTCAGTGTAGTCTTCTGTATGTTCTTGCGATTGTTACATTACTTAAATATTTATAGTACCCTGTTAGGGTAAGTTCTATGTTAAGGATAATTACAAAAAAAAAATGAATTCCTATTTGCTAAATAAAAGGAAAATACTTTATAGGGAAATACAAAATCGTGCTCAATGAACATCATTTGTTAGAAAGGATAGTATAATTGTCAGTAAGGATAATGCACTCGTGTTTTTACTATGATTCTAACAATGTTGTGATCCAAATAGGGGTAAGACCCTATTCAGGTTTGTTCGGAATTAGAAGGGGCTAGACCAGGGTTAGCTTAGGGATGGCTCATAGTGGGGTCACCCTTGGATGGTTGGCTCCTGATGATTATCAGCTCGGCCTCGGAACCATAGAGATTATTGTATTGAGGTTTAGCGCTTAGACTAATGCACAGTAGAGGGTTTGGTTCAACATAGCTGTTGGTCACCTTAATAATGCCTTGGATAGCATGGAGAGCAAAGTAGTTCGATAGATCAAACCAAGGTATGCATTATTCTTTAGCGCTTAACTCACTTCAGATAACTCGGCAGACCACTTACAACAGCCTTAAGGCTTAGGAGCATGTAATCTGTCCTTGATCTTTATCTTCCTCTCTAGGTTGTTTGAGATTTTAGATCAAATCTGGTTTAGGTCTGGGTTGCTCATCTTCAGGAGTATAAGGTTGGAGGTTAGAAATGTTGAAAGAGTCTAAGACTTTATATCCTTCAAGTAATTCAATATTATAGTGTTAGGATTGATCTTTTCCACCACTTTGAAAGGTCTTTCGGCTTTAGGAGACAACTTGTTCTTCCTTAAGTTTAGGAATCACTCCTTGCTGAGGTGTATCCAGACCAAATTTCCTAGTTAAAATTCTCTCTTCCTCTATCTTTGGCTTCACTTCTTAAGCTTAATATTAGCTCAACCCTATTGCTCTACAACCTTTTAGTGCATGGCTTTGATGGACTCAACTCTCTCGATGGCTAGCCAGTCGTCATCAAGCATTAGTTGGGGTACTTGGTCTAATGGTAAGGTTAAATGCTTAGGCAACTTTGAATGGAGACATACTTGTTACATTGTAGGCGGTCTTATTGTAGGAAAACTCAATGACTGGTAGGCATAAATCTTAGTCAGTCGTGTTTCATTCAACAGTAACCTACAATAAAGTTTTTACCATTCTGTTGACAACTTTGGTTTGTCTATTGGTCTATGGGTAGTAGGTTGTGCTGCATAGTAGCTTCATTCCCATTTGCCTCCACAACGTCCTCCAAAAGTGGCTTATGAACTTGGGGTTTCAGTCTAAAACAATAGTCCTGGGAATTCCGTGCAACTTAATTACTTATTGCAAGAAAAGGAAAGAGATAGTCGAAGCATCGTTAGTTTTGGAACAGGGCACGAAATATGTCATCTTGCTAAATTGATCCATAACTACCATGATAGAGTCCTTCCCTTAAGATGTCCTCAACAATCCTAACATGAAGTCCATACTTAGCTTAGACCATAGTTGGGTCAGGATCGGTTATGGTTGTTAGTGTTCTTACTTGGCTCGACTCTTCACTTTTCGACAAGTCATACACTTTTCCAGCATGGATTGGACATCTCTCTTCATCCTTAGCCAAAAAATTTGGAGGATAGTACCTCATAAGTTTAGCACTAGCTAAAGTGTCTTATCAATCCCCCTCCATGCACCTCATGTACTAATAGTTCTCATATGGAACAAGTCTGGGTACATAGCCTTCTTTTCCTAAATAAGTATCCATCTTCCCTATGATAGTCATCCAATATCCGTCCTTCCTCACAACGAGCGTAGATAGGACCAAAGTGTAGGTCCTTAGCATACAAATTTTTTATAGTTGAAAAGCCAAGTAGATTCTTTTACAACTCAATTACGAGGGTATGTCATCTTGACAAGGCATTAGCCACTACATTGTTCTTTTCGTTCTTGTACTTTACAACATAAGAAAAACCCTCTATGAAATCAACCCACTTGGCTTATCTTTGGGACAATTTTGGTTGGCTCCTTAGATATCTCAAGGATTCACAATTAATGTAGATCACAAATTCCTTGAGCAGCAGATAGTGTTGGTACACCTTTTGGGTTCGAATTAAGGAGTAGAACTCCTTATCGTAGACGGAATAGTTAAGTGTAGCTCTTCGAAGTTTCTCGCTGAAGGAAGTAATAGGTTGGCCTTCTTGCATTAGCACATCTCCTATTCCTAGTTTGGATGCATCACACATTACTTTAAATACCTTATTGAAGCTTGGCAAAGCTAAGATGGGGGCTGTAGTTAGCTTTTCCTTCGCTCTTTCTCACCCTATCTGAATTCAACATTCTTCTTTGAGAGGTTAGTGAGTGGGGCCACAATTGCACTAAATTTCTTGATGAATTGACGATAGAATGATGCCAGGCCATAGAAACTTCTCACATTAGTAGAATAGGTCGGCTTAAGCCATTTTATGATCACTTTTATCTTTTCTTCATCAAATCAGATACCACCTTCGCTCATAATAAAACCCAAGAAGATTACCTCAGAACGGTGAAGGTCATAGTTCTTCAGATTAGCGTAAAGTTGTTCATCTCGGAGTTTTGCAAGCAATTGTTAGAGATGCTCTCAGTGAGTCTCTAGGTCAAGATTGTACACCAAAATGTCATCAAAATAAACCAAGACAAACCTTCTCGATAATTCTTGGAGTACATGATTCATAAGTTACATGAATGTGCTCAGCGCATTGGATAGTCCAAATGGCATTATGAGCCATTCATATAAACCATGTCATATCTTGAAGGTATTCTTCCACTTATCACCTTAACGCATTTAAATCTGATGGTACCTAGCTTTAAGGTTGATCTTAGAGAACATTCTTGCTCCGCTTAATTCGTCTAGCATGTCATCAAGCTTAGGTATGTGATACCTATACTTGATGGTGATTCGATTGATTACTCGACTATCTACACACATTTTCCAAGACCTATCTTTCTTTAGTACTAATAAGATCGGTATAGCACAGGGGCTTAGGGATTCACGTACATACCCTTCTTCAACAACTCATCCACTAGCCTCTATAGCTTGGAGACTTGTTCAAGATTCAACTTATAGGTAAGTTTGTTTGGCACCATGACTCCTGGCTGTAGGTCGATTGCATGCTCGACACTACGGTTTTGAGGCAAACTGTTCAGTAGCTCTTCTGGAAATAGGTCAACAAATTCTTTTAGTAAGGTTTTTACCTTTGTTGGCAACTCTTCTTCCCTAGGTCTCATCTTTAGAAGCGTCATGATAAGTAGATAAGTCAGTCTCTCCAGCTCCATTTCTCTTTTTAGCTTAGCTCAAGTTAATACCATAACCTCCTTCTTCAAGGTTTGGCTAAGCTAGGATTGTATGACTTTTACTTGCTTAGTAGTCATAGGACTCAATTTCAACCTTCTCCCTTCATGCTCCATAGAACCTGTGTTCCTCTTGGCATCCTATATAACTGTTCGGTCAAACATCTATGGTCGTCCAAGTAAAAGGTGGGGTGCACTCATGGATAGCAATTTATGAAGCACTTCATCTTGATACTTGCTAATACAAATCAGTACAAACACTTGTTTGTTCACTTATAGGGCTCCCTTATCACTGGGCCAATGAAGCTTGTAAGGTTTCAAGTGAGACATGGTTAGCAATTTCAACTGCTAGACCATAAATGCAGAGGCTATAGTGGTACAGCTCCAACTATTAATGAACAGTACGCATAGTGATTCGTTCACTTTGCACCCGATATGGAACAGATTTTCTCTCTGCTCGTCTTCAAGTATAGGACTGACATTTATTGTCCTCCTCAACACTAGAGCGGTCAGCACAAAGTTCCCTTCCTCGCTATAGATGACTTCTTCATCAAATAACTTAGTTTGTCCATCCTCTTTTAGCTCCTCTACTTCTTCATCGGTACTGTCGACCTCAATAGTTGGCACCTCCCTTCGAATCACCATTGTTTGCATATTCGGGCATCGAACGGCTATGTGTCCAAATCCTTAGCATTTGAAACACTTGATCTCACTCGTCTTTTACCCTAAACTCTGGCCCTTCTTAAGCTTCCTTAAGGGTTCCTTCTCCTTAACTCGGGTAATCAGAGTGGGTTGAGTCTCATTGGTCTTGCTTAGTTCCATTTGCATAGTTATGCTCAAAACAGGTCGGCTACTGCTAGGATGATTGATGGGTGGTCGAAATCTTCTTGTTCAGTGCCTTTCTATCCTCTGGGTGGCTCAGATTGCATCATCAAGTTTTCTGACGTCCAACGTTTCCAAGACATCTCCAATCTCATACTTCAATCTATTAATGAATTGAGACACAGTTTGGTCTTCGGGCTCTACGACTTACCATCAGATCATTAGCATTTGGAATTCTTTAATGTAAGTGTCCACACTCAATCCTCCTTGCCTTAGTTCTTGCAGTCTCTTGAAGGCATCCCGTAGATAATAGGTTAGAACAAACCTTCTCTACATAACTCTCTCATATCATCTCAACTCTTAAGTTTACATTCTTCTTCCCTTCTTTTAATAGCTTGCAAGTTCTTCTACCATAAGGCGGCATAACTAGTGAACCCCAACACAACTAGTCTAACTTTCACAATATCAGGCACTTCGTGGCATTCAAACTGCTTTTCAATCTTATCTACCCAATCTATGTAGTCCTTGGCATCACCCCCTTTAGAGAAACTTGGAATACATATCCTTAATCCTTCAACTCTAAGGGTTCGTACATTTCTTTCCTCAAGCTCGTAGTACTCCTTTACTTCGTCATCTCCTTTTGCTTCCTCCTTAATCTTGTCAATAGCCAACCTTCATCTAACATCCCTACCAATTCCTTCAGCTCGAGGTGGGTGAGTTGGGGTATTAACTTGGCCAAACTAACTATTACCTCGCTGCTGCTACTCATGTTCTCTAATAGGGCTATTTCTAGCTCATTGCCTGTCTTCTTGGATAGCAATTACCGGGCTAGCTACCAAGTTGGCAAGCTTATCTAACCATTGACTGAGGTGAGAAGCTTCCTTCTTGCCCTTGTCCATGTAGAGTACTGCTTTCTTGGTTTCCTAAAGTTCCTTATACATTTGAATTTGACATTGATGGTTACTTCATAATGATAATTTCATAACAAACACATACTTAACCATACTCTGTTTTAGCGTATCGAAAATAAGAAAAACAAAGTATAGAACACTTCTCAACTAATAAACCTCAAAGCTAACAATAGAATCATCATCACATGAGAGCAATGATAAACTATTAAATGAACACAGAAGTAGAATCCAGCTCTGAATGTAGCCCAGTTATGATACCAAGATTATATGGATTCGTAGATGAACACCCGAACCTAATATCACACTTAACCAAAGGGATGGGTCCATATCGCAAGATGGCTTGAAAAGTAAATAATAGTCATGGGTAAGTAAGGGCTCCTATACACCAACGAAGGATATGATGCACTAACGCCTCACATGAGCTCAAGTTATACTTGATATGGAGTACAAGTATGGTCAGAGGTCACTTGCCACTAGTCTCCACTTGAATGGGCTAGATAAGAGTAGCTTAAGAGAAAGTAAGAGGATACTTATCTTAAGAGAGGGTAAAAAGTTCAATGTATTCTTTTGTATATTCTTGTAGGTGTTACATTACATGATTATTTGTAGTACCTTGTTAGGGTAAGTTCTACGTTACTGATAATTACAAAAAAAAATGAATTTCTATATGCTAAATAAAAGGAAAGTAATTTATAGGGAACGCTAAATCTTACGTAGCGAACATCGTTTATTAGAAAGGGCAGTACGGTTATTAGTAAGGATAGTGCATGAGCATATTTAGTGATTCTGACAATGTTGTGATTTGAGTAGGGGTAGGCCCCTATTCAGGTTTGTTTGGCATCAAAAGAGGCTAGACTGTGGTTAGCTTAAGGATGGTTCATAGTGGGGTTGTCCTTAGATGGTTGGCTTCTAACAGTTATCAGCTCAGCCTCAATATTGTAGAGATTGTTGTATTTAGATTTGGTGCTTAGACTAATGTATAGTGGAGGATTTGATTGGCATGACAGCTAGTTACCTTGGCAATGCTTTGGATAGCATGGAGAGTGAAGTAGCTCCGCAAATCGAACTAGTGTAAGCATTATTCCTCATCACTTAACTCACCTTAATAGCTCAATGGACCACCTACGAGAGCCTTCCAGCTTAGGAGCGTATAATCTATCCTTGATCCCTATCACATCGTTAATACAGTTGCATGGCATAAAGCGTGCCATCTTACTAAAACAGTCTACAATAACCATGATGGAGTCCTTCACTTAGGATGTCCTTGGTAAACCTAACATAAAACGCATGCTTAGTTTAGACCATCGTTTGGTCGGGACAGGTAGTGGCAAATAAGGTCCTTATTTAGCTTAGATCTTTGCTCTTTGATAGGTAACACATCTCTCTAACAAAGATTGCATGTCTCTCATCATCTTAGGCTAAAAGAATCTCAAATTAAGCACTTTATGAGCGTAGGCCTTCCCAAAATGACTAATAATCCTCTTCCATGTGCTTTGTGCATTAATGATTCTCACATAGAATAGGTTGGGATACATAACTTCCCTTCCATGAACAGTTATCCGTCCTCCTTATGACAATCTTCAATAGCTCGACCATTCTCACATCAAACATAAATTGAACTAAAGTGCAGCTGACGCTTTATCATGACGGCATACTCTCCCTACTGAACTCAAAAAGAGACTTCTTAGGTTCTTAGTTGTCAAGGATTAATATGTAGAGGACCTACACTTTAGACCAAAGTAATTGCCTTCACCTTTTCTTGATCAACTCATATGCCACCTCCACTTGCAACAATCCTTAAGAAGACTACTTTAAGTCAGCATATGTCATACTTCTTTAGATTAGCATACTGTTTTTCAACTCAGAGTTTAGCAAAAATAGCTCAGAGATGCTTACAGTTTATTTCTTAGCTAAGGCTGTAGACGAGAATATCGTCAAAGTAAACAACAACAAACTTTCGATCAATCCTTAGAGCACATGGTTCATTAACCCCAGAAAAGTACTCAACACATTTGACAGTTCAAAGGATATCACTAGCTACTCATACAATCCATGGCAAGTCTTGAATGTGGTCTTCTACTCATCTCCTTCCTATATTATAATATGATAGTATTCAGGCTTCAGATCAATCTTAAAGAAGATCCTTGCTCCATTTAGCTTGCTAAGAATGTCATTAAGTCGAGTTATAAGGTACTTGTAATTTATAGTGATCTAGTTGATGGCTTAACTATCTTTGCACATCGGCCATGTGCCATCTTTCTTCAACACTAGTAAGGCTGGTACAACGCATGGGCTTAAAGACTCCTTTACATATCCTCTTTCCATTAGCTTATCTACTTGCATGTGGAGGTCAATAGCTTACATAGGGTTTAACCTATATGATGGCTTATTTAGTAATGTAGCTCCGGCTATAGATCTTTAGCATGCTCAACCCTTTTAATCAGAGGTAGATTATCTAGCAATTCGTTAGGGAATAGGTCGAAAAATTCCTTCAATAGGTCTTTCACCTTGGCGAGCAGTTCAACAGTTAAAGCCTTCACTTCAAGCAACCTCTTAACCAATAGAAAGGGTGGTTCTTCAAGCTTCATCTCTTTTTACAACTTTACTCATGTCATTACTAGGACCTCCTTCTTAGTCATGACTTGCTCAAATGACATGGGATTCAATCTCACCCTTCTTTTATCAACCTTAAATAGACAAGAATTTCTTTTTCCATCATAGATCACGTACTAGTCAAACATCCATGGCCTTTCAAGAAGAATATGTGAAGCACTCAAAGGCAACACATCACAAACGACCTCATCCTGATACTTTTCAATACAAATCAACATTGTAACTTACTTGGTCACTTGTAAGGCTCCTTTATTACTAAGCTAATATAACTTGTAAGGCTTAGGGTAAGGTGCAGTCAACAACTTTAATTGTTGAATAATAGATATAAACACGATGTTAGTGCAACTACTACTATTAACAATAGGGGCATACAACTTCTCATTAACCTTGCAATTTGTAATACCTCATAATTTTGACTTGTTAGCTTTTGAGGTGTTCATATCCTTTATAAAGAAATATTTACTTATAAATTAGGTCAATAAGTATAAAACGGTCTATACTAACTTTAGTAGTGACCACAATAATATGGGTTTTGGCAATAGAATAATGAGAATAATAATATTACTAGTGATACGAGATAATATGTAAAAATAATGGAATTAGTATAGACCTAGTTAGCTAAATATCTCCTCTTCTTTGAATCAATTAGAAGCATTCATAGGTGTGGAAATATTTGAATTACATCTAGACTTGAATATGCAATTATATAAATTAATAGCAAATTAGTTGAAAAAACCTAGTGCTTGAGATGCACTTTAGAAATTATGATTTATAACAATATTCTTGGAATTAAGTTGAGTTTCTATGACTTAGTAATAAAAATTAAAAGAAGTAATTGTATATTTTTTTAATATTTCAAATTAAGCTCATTCATACACAGTTTTCCTAAAACCATTATGTTTATCGAGTCTAATCACTATAATGTAGAGTTTCATAATTTTAGATATTACTCATAATAAATATTTTAGAATCAACTATGTAACCTTAACCGTTGACATTAGTGAATAAAATTACATGTAAGATGAATATAAATAAATCCCAAAATAATAAATGGAACTTATCTATATATTATATTACTAATATTTTACTAAAAAAACTTTAAAAATTTACCCAAAATAACAATATGTGGGAAAAAAAATTGCAACTATTAATTATTCTTTACCAATGATGTTGGTAGTGTAAAAAAAAGGGAATATTCATTAAATTTGGATAAGTATTAAATAGAGTAAAATAAATTACCAAAATATTTGAAAGAAAAAAAAAAGAAAATATAAACTACCTTGAAATTATGGTGGTGAATCTCTACTTATAAATCAAGCTTAATAAGCCATTATTATCACCAGAAAAGAATCGGAAGCGGAGGGAGAAGAAAAGAGTGAAAGAAAGGAAGAGAAAGAGAGAGAAGGAAAGGAGAGAGAGGGAGAGAGAGAGAAAGGGCAAGAGAGATTGAAAATGATGGAGGAAAAAAAGAAGAAGAAAGAAGTAGAAAGAAAGGAAGAGAAGAAAAAGAAAATAAATAATTCAATTTTTTTGGTGTCTGATATTTTCACATAATCTCGTTTCATAATTATAAGTGTTATTTCTTTTAATTGATATTTTATAGCTATAGAAAAGATGTATCCATAATCTCATTATTTTTCTATAGGGAGTATTTTATCTATACTATTTCATAAATTTTTTCTTTTTTGAATTTTAAACTTAGAATATTAATAGCTATAGGATTTGTTTATTATTAGCGTTGATTATCAAAATGAGTAGATCTTTAGTAATAATCATAATGGAATGGGTTTACAAGTATGATTATCAAAACTATTAAAATTGAACTTGATTGCTTTTGTAAAATTTAAACATATAATTTTTAGTAAAAAGTATAGTTTTCTAAAGTAAAAGTTTTTTTGAAAAGATAAGAAATTTTTAAATAAGACTAGAAACTGATGTTATATAAATTTTAAATGTGAAGCTAAATAACAATGATGTTACATAACAAGTATTTATAACTACATTGAGATAAATCAAAGAGGGTGAGTGTAATATACATGATAAGTCTCATCTAAGTATTGTATTTTAATTTCTGCTTTATTTTGTATCAAATAGGCTAAATCTATAACATTGTCGAAGACTTTTGGGAACAATTGGCTAGGATACTAGGTAAGTAGGATAAATGCTTTACAATGTTTTGAAGTATTATTTTAGAATACTTGGATACTTGGAGGCTTTGGTACATTTTTAGCTTGTGATTGTGAATTAGTTCTTTGTGCATGTATAGGGCATGTGCTTGAATAGTGTTCTGCTACTATAAGAATTTAGCTTTATGTAATATTGTTTTGTGATTATTGCTTTGATTGATTTGTTTGAAAATTGTTTGGTCATCTTGGAAATGATCTAACTCTAATGTTTAACATGACATGTATTGGAACCATTAAGGGTAACGACTTGGATTCTCAAGCCAAACATAGACCTCCTTCGATGAGGATAGTTGAAATAGTCATTTCCCTACCTTAGTCGAAGTAAGTGACAAGAGAGAAGGTTACAACAAGGTTGAGGGTCATGGTTTGAAGGTAGTCATAGGATGAGGGTGCTCTCCATTGCATAAGCCCTTATTTAGTTCTGATCTATGAATGTACGGTGTCAAACTCCTCAACTTGAATTAGTGTAGCCACAATTTTTTCTAATCTTAGCATTGACAAGATAACACTATACTATGACAGTTGCTTGTACATGCAAGTATTGCATCGCATGTAACTAATTTCGTTAAATACCCTATTTGTGATGTGATAAATGCATGCTTCTATCTTCATCCCACTTACTAAGTAAGTTGTCACTTGTTTCCTTATAGTTGATTTTGCAGGTTTAGAATGGAACTACAAGTACAGCACCCTTAAAGCTAGAACTTTAGCAAACGAAGTTTGCTTTATTAGTTATTTTAAAAGAACTATTCTACACGGTTATATTAAGTAGGTATCAAACTAGAACTTTGGTTGAATTTTGTTCTTATTATTAACTTTCTTCTAACTGCTAGAAAACTACTCGAGTCTTCTTAAAGTGCTCATTCCATTTGGTTTGTATATTGAAAACATATACCTATGAGTTTTACTAATACTCTTCTAAAAAGTCAAACCTATCAGTTTGCTTTATCAATTGATGTGCTTAGAAGCTCTGTTATCGCTAGGACTTACTATAGGAAATGAAAACCAATGAGCCATTTGAGATATTGAAGAAAATAGAGTGAATAGGTTGACGAATTGAGTATAATACCTAATGTTAAGTTGCTCGAAGGATGTGACTCACTAACGAATACAATACAGCTTAACATTTCACTTTATATGACATAAAAGTTAATGTTAAGGTTCATACGCCACTAATTTTGAGCTACTAAGCAAGACTAGATACGAGTGTATGAAAATGGACCTGGAGAGAGAGTTGTCATGTAAGAATAAGTATGTTCAATGTCTGTATGTAAAGTAAGTTGATTTCGACTGCAAAGAGAAGGGACTATTCATAATAAGTTCTTAAGGTAACATTATAAATAAAGAAAATTACAAAAAAGCATACATAAAAAAGCGAATTCCTAGTACGTACGAAAAAGAGTAAATAGGACAAATGGCAAAAAAAAGGAAAATAGTACAACGTTAGGTGAAAAGGATAGGTGGTAGCTTGTCAATGCTCTCGTTCTAAGGAATCTTTAGGTGTAGTAGCTAATTTGGATCTTGATGTGGTGGCACTAGGTTGCCGGGATGAGTAAGGAATATCGTAAGTATTAGTGGTGATTCAACAGAGAAGTACTCGGCTAGCAGGAGCCTATGTCTCAGCCCTCGGTAGGAAACTCTCAATAACTGAAAGTTTAAGTAGGACTTGGTGTATAAGACTCAGGTCCTCATCACTCAACAAAGAGTTCTTAGCAAGGGAAAAGTTGGCATCGTTATAAGGATTAAAGTAGAATAGTATGTACCTACTCGAAGCTCACAAGGAGTTTAGCTACCATTCTACTGTATATTGTTTCTCGTCTTTGATAGGTTCACGAGAGAGACTTTTGCTAGTGAGTGATTGAAGGCCTTAGAGGCATGTGTAGGTGAGAGGGCTAGTAGTCAGCAGTCTATCATCAATCATTTTAAAAGAATTATTGCATAGGCTTATATCAAATAACTATCAAACTAGAAGTTTCAAAGTGGTAGAGTCAAGTACGCTTGGTGTGAATTAGGTCTATGATATCAATTGTAAGGCTAGTTTCTATTTTAAGATAGTTTATATAGTAGGACTATTACAACTCTACCTTTTTGGGGTGTGATAATTTTGAGTTTATATCAAAGCCTAATTTTTAAGAATTTCCTTGGAAGTGTAATTCTTAAGAATGAGTTTTGAAGCATCATAAATATAAGAAAGTAGATATCATAGGAACATAATGAGAATGGGTAGTAATAAGTAGGTGATGAAAGGTTTTATTAGGAAGTTATGGTATAAACTAATTGTACTGCATATTAACTAAGATCTTTAATCCATCTACAAAATCGTAAGGAAGGATCTTAATGAGAATTCAAGTGTTATAATGATACATGCTATAAAAGCAGTTGAGATAAAAGGGTAGGACATGGCGTAAAGGGAACTATTAGAATATCATTTAGAAAACTATCCTATAGAGAATAAAATAGTCACCTTTGAGATAATAGTTATTCATGATGTTGGGAAATCAAATGTTAATAAAATTATGGAGTAATTGATATGTTTGATTTCCCTTAGATTGTATAGTGAGATCTAAATCTATAGGTAGAAATAACGATATAGTGGATTGGCATATAGAGTAGATTTGGATAAAAGTTTTTATTTGCTAGGAAATCCCCCAATCTAATGTACATAGAGTTCCTATAGTGAGTAAATTATATGTTTCTTGAAAGAGCACTTTAGATATACTAAGTAACTATCACATCTTTGCAAAATTATATTACTATGAGTAAGAACCCTCTTTCTTACTACACTAAGTGTATCACCTAGTAGAACATAAAGAATCATGACCTAAGAAGTCTAGAGAAGATCCGTAGAAAGCTTTAGGGTAGATTTCTAGATAAACCTTGGAAATGATTTGAAAGTGTAGCTTTTGAAACCCCTAAAATTAAAGAGTTAGTTTTTGAAAGAGACTCAATTATGTTAGACAATTTAGAAGTTGATAAGGCTAATGATAGAGAAAACCCTAAAAGAATTAATCAATTGCGTAAGAAACTTTTCTACCTTAAATGCATCTAAATGCTAAAGATTCCATTCAAAAGTGATAGAAACCTTAAAATGATCACTTTAAAGACATATGTGCACTAATTCATCATAATATACCTTAAAACCCTAATTGATAATATAACCCTCATATTTTGCTAAATCATTAGTAAAAGGTTAGAGATGACTTTTAATCATGCATATATGTTTTGAATCCTCAAGTAGTCCTTTAGAAACTAAGATAATAAATCATAGATTACATTTATTTCTTAAGTATATGATTAAGATAGTATTACATAGAGTTAAGGGTATAGTTGAAGATTATGTTAAATGTAGTCAACTTTAATGCTCTAATTAGTACTTTTTGCACTAGTTACACAAAGTAGTTTATTAAATGATGTATATAGACTATAAATACCTAAAGTAAGACTTCATCAACTATTTTTACTAATCAATTTACCAAATACTTCATTTCCTCTCATTTCCTTAATTTTTCCCTTAATTTTCCTTAATTACTACATTATGTGTACAAAATTACATATGCTTAAGGAAAGTTGACCAAGTCAACACAAGCTGACCAAGGTCAAAGGGTTGACCAAGTCAACACATGTTGACTAAAGTCAACAATTTAAAAAGTCAACAAAAGACACTAATGTATAAAGAAAATATCTAAACTTCTAATGATGGCATTTCTTTCCTTTTCTTTTGATTTTTCTTTTCTCCCCCTCTTCTTTAATTGCCGTCCACTTATCTCCTTCTAGACCCCACCATTTACTTTCTTCCAAATCAAAACAAAGAAAAAGAAGCAAAACAAAAAGGCCCCTCCATTGCCGTAAGCTTCCCTTTTCCATTTCACTTTCATCACTTCTCTTTTTGTCTCCTTAATTCCAATACAAACTAAGGTATGTAATTAAGTTACTTTACATTGCTTTATATTATTCATTAGTTAGGTAATTAGGTAGATTAGAGAAGTAGACACGTGTTAAGTATGATCTTGAAGAAGAAGACATAAAGTTCTCATCTTTAAGTGTAGGAAGTTAGGAATCATGAAGAAGAAGAAAGGAAGAGATGAGTATATGCTCTTAAGTATGTGTACATAAAGGAATACTAAAAGAATATAAGTATGGAAATCTTTGTACATGGGTATTTACCATGTACATAACCTAAATTAAGACAAAACCTAACTATACATACCTATACTATACTATACTAAATACACACTTAAAAACATAAAGAATAATATTAGGAAGACTTTCTTAAGAGGAAAATTAGGCATACGAAATTGTACAAAAATACGTATATGACCGTATAGGTATATGATAGGTATATAAGTATAAATACGGTATAAGTATAAGTATATGTATAAGTATGCTAGTATACATAAAAGTAGAGAAAAGGTATAAGTATATGTACATTATGTATAAGTATACATAAGTGTACATAAAACACATAATCATGAGATAAGGCTTAGGTAGGCAAAAGATGATGTAAGGGATGATGTAATCACATGATGACATAAGCCATGATATAAGCAAATGATAATGTAAGCGATGACATAAGCATAGATTATAAAATAAGAAAATAAGAAGAGTGTATAATAATTAAGTACCTAAATTAGTAAACCCTAATACATATTCTAAATTGGATTATACGTAATTAAGTACATGAATTAGTAATAGCAAAGTAAAATCCTCTAAGTATAAGAATGTAAGGGTTAACTAAATCATTAAGTATAAACAAAAGATATAAATATAAGAAATAAGAGTACTTAAGTTTTCATAGTTAAAAATTTCTACAAATTTAGTTCATATCGTAAAACACGGGTCATAACATCCAAAATGGACATTATTGTGTGAATGTACATTTGAAAACGATGAAAAACTACTATAAATTCATAAATATCCGAAATAAAATGAAAAAGTTACAGATGATTAGGAATAAGGTCTAACCGGATACAAGTTGATGGTAATTTAAGTATAATTAGGTAACTAGAATTATTAGTTAATTCAGTTACTTACTAGCGTTATCATATCATAATGATCAGGTGATCCCGAGGTGAGCAAGGATCTCCCGATCGATTATTACGATTAGGGCGAGTCACCATGGTCGAGTGAGTATTTACCCTATAATTCCATGCTTGTTTGTGATTATAGATAGTGGACTTAAATATTATTGTTAATTGACTATTGTGTGGGGTTTGGGGAAATGTATGTATATGTTGTTATGTACTGAGTTATGAACACACCCTAAATACAAATAATGCTATGTTTATTGCATGGTAGTATAGAAAATGATTGTGTGTAATATTGGATGGTCACAACATAATTTGAACTTAATTATACCCGGCTTATAAAAAGAAACTGGAACATGCATCGCATAGATAGAATTCCAGCCGTTACATCACACGAAGGTAAAGAGAGGCTATTCGGGGGTTGTTATTATTCATTTATTGGTTTTGTATGGTGCATTCGTATAAAATTACCTTACCTTGGCTCGCAGGAACACTAGGCGTTGGAGGCGCCAACTGCCTGGCTAACTAGACATTTATTGCTAGCAATGCAGCATGTTATGCTTATGTACGTAGCATGTATCGGTACAGATATCATATGCTCTTCCAATATACTTATTTGGTTAGTGGACATACTTAGTCTGGATATAACGTCCAAGAACGTAGAAGCAATAAGGAGATGCTAGGAAGTAAGACCCTAACATTGTTTTACTAAATTAAGTTATACAGTATAGTCTACATTAGAAAGATAACAAGGAACTGCTTAGAAGTAAGACCCCCAACTTTGTTTTACCAAATTAAACTACATATTATGGTTTACCAAATCAAACTATCAAAATAGTCAGGTTGCACAGGCAATGAGAATCTATATGGTTCTGAAAATTGAGTTTATAAAGCCATGATTTTTCTTGATTAGAATCCTCATTTTGAAAATTCTAACTAATAGGACCCTTTTATGCCATGCCATACCATGCCATGCCATGTCATGTTATGCAATAACAACTTAAGTATATCATTTAGCACAACCGATCTTTAAGTTTTATTCAACCTAGTTATCTAATTTTAGTTTTCGAACTCTCCCTAGCAAAAATTTAGCATCTTGCTTAGGGTTCACTTAGGGGAACACTTAAAAGATTGCGTTAATAATCACTCAACTTCCTTAGTTAGTGTAATCATTTGCAAACACCACATCAATACCCAAGATAGTAGCATAATAGTTTAACCAAGTTATAGTTACCATCATTTAAACTTACCACATTAGCATCCACTATAATAACATATCAATTTACCCAAGATATAGCCATATTCAATCAATACTGCATCAAACAGCATATAGTGTTAAGAGTAGTAATATATCTATTCCAAGCATGGGTTAGATCCACTTACCTGGCCTTAGTAGTAGTGCAAAATTTTAAACTTAGTGACGTGATCCTTCCTTACTTGTTATACCTATGAAAATATAAACACAATCTTCAAGTCAAGTATGGGTCAAACTGAAACTCTTATAAGCTTTCATTACCACATTTTGAAACTTCATTTAACCATATCTTACTCATTACTTATCCAATTTCAATAAACTTTATATTTTCACAATCATTATTTCAAGTACTATTAATATATCTTAAGAAATAAGATTGATCAATATGGTTATAAGCTCGAAAATATCCTTTCTTGCTATTGACCCGATCATATCATAACATCATAATTAACTCGAATAAGCTTTAGTTCTAAAGTAAAAACCTTAAAATTTATACTTTCCAAACTTGACCAGCAACCCTTAATATACCTAAAAGTGTTAATTTTACATAAATTTGATAAGTATTTTATTAGTACTAATTGCTATATTATATATTAAGTTAATATATAGATTTTAATTAGGAAAATACACAATAAATAGTATATAATCCTAATTAAGTTTGCAAAAAATTCTATAGACTTGTAAAAATATTTAATTTAATTATTGACCATCAATTACACTAAACTAGCTATTGTTTATTTTTTAACAGAATAGTAATTTTAGCTTAAAGTTATAGAAAATTAGGGAAAAAAAAAAATTTATGTGTGAGATAAAAAATAACTATTCCAAATACCCTTATAAACTTTCAAATGTCAAAATATGTAGGCCTCCTTCATTAATTTCATTAAAAACTAATTATTTTAACAAATAGGAAAAACTGCTAATTTTATTTAAAATAAATATAATATATAGTAAACATGGAGATTTTTGGAAATTCTTGTTACTAAAATGTAATACACTATATAAGTATGCTAAACAAAAATTTTTAGGTCGAAATAACATTTTTTTGATATTTTAAAAAATTTATTTGAACATAGCATGCTCTTAAGCAAGTACTTTAAATTAATGTTATTTCAAAAAAATAAAATTACTGCATGAAATTAAATATAAAATAATCTAATGAAACCAAATTTCACAATTTTCTAAGCTAATTTGATATTTTTAATAAATTAAAGAGAATTAAGTATTAAAATTTAACTCATTGACTCACAATACTCTAGCCACCACCTTATGTTGGCCCACTTTCTCTCTCTATCATAAGTTTAAGTCTCGAGTGGCTCCTTGTTAGGTTGCTTGTAACCTTAAAAACAGTATTTTATCTTATTTTCCCACGATTTTCTTTTCTTTTTTTTTTTGAATTTTTTTCTTAATTTTCTAAAATTATATTCTTGTCTTTCCAAGTTCCTAAAACATTGCAATGAGTTTTGGTGTCCTATTTATAGGGTTTAGAATTTTTATATGTCAAAAAACTAATGCTACATGTTATCCTCCTATTTTCCTAAGTGTTCACTAGGTGCCATGTGTTAATTGCATGTTTATCTTGTGATGACTCATGTTTTCCAACTATTACTATGTTGCTATATTATTTTAGTGACTTATCCATTCATTTTTTAATTAATTTTCCATTATTTAATATTAATTTACCTTATTTTGATAATTTATTATTATTAAATGTATATATTCAATACATAATGCATATCATATGTAAATACATGTATATTATATATAATTTAACTTCATTTATTATTTTAACTTATCTCTAGTATCTCACTGTATTTTAAAACTCGAATTTCACATTTTCAATAATTATTAGCTTTATTGATAAATTGATATTTTTCTTAAATTAATTCTTTTATATAGCTTATTTTGATAAATTAACTTTACTAAAATACTTCATCTAACTTTTCTAGCCTTATGATGAAGTTTGAACTAAAATAGATAATGTTGCCCAATGCCTTAAATTTAAGAGCTCGAATTCTAAGATTATCGTATTGGCTTGAAACCTTACGGTATTACTTAGGTTGTTAGAGATATGGTGAACTTACTAAATGGTGTGATGTAGTAGAACCTAGGAAGTTTAGAAAAGGTAGTTAATAAAAAAACTAAATCCTAGGCTGTATATGTATTTATATTTACTACTATAGGATATTTTCCAAACCTATGGCTGGTTTGAGAAATGCTGACTTAAAATATTTTATAAATCTATGTAACTATCAATTATTACATAAAGATACATATTTCAAATGATAAAATGTTCAAATGAGTATATAGATAAATGTTTACTTTTTAAATGAGGAATTTGCATGAATTTAGTTAAATGTTAAAAACTTAGGTAGCATTAGATACTTTATTGACAAAGTTTCCTATAATTACAAAATATACACTAATGGCCAAAATAGAGAATTAGCTACCATGTTTTTACCACACCATTGGATTGAATCTAACCTTGTTATCCTTATTATATCTTAGTTGATCATAACAATATATGTTCAATAGAAATAAATAAATATATATATAATAAGAAAAAAAAATGTTCATATTTAGAAATGGATTCTTAAGATAGAGGTTCAGAGTATGAAGCTTTGAAATAAAATTTAATAAATTAAGAATAGCTGAAATAAAATTAAGGTAGTTTTATGGACACCTTCTTTAGACTACCATAAGGAAGTTTTGAGGACGAAACTTTTTGAAGTAGGGAAGAATGTAATACCTTACAATTTTGATCTGCTAGCTTTCGAGTATTTCATATCCTTTATAGGGAAATATATACTTATAAGTTAGGCCAATAGGTATAAAACAATTTATACTAGCTTATACCAACTTTACTAGTAATCACAAGAATATCGATCTTAGCAATAGAATAGCGAGTATAATAATATTACTAGTGACATGAGATACAATGTCAAAGTAATTGAATTAGTATACACTTTGTTGGCCAGATATCTCCTCTTTATTGGATCAATTGGAAGCATTTATAGGTGTGGAAATATCTGAATTATATCTAGACTTAAATACGCAATTATATAAATTAATAAAAAATTAAATGAAAAAGCCTAATACTTAAGACATACTCTAGAAATGATGATTTATAACAACATTCTTGGAATTAAGTTAAGTTTCTATGACTAGGTAATAAAAATTAAAAGAAGTAACTTTATAGTTTTAATATTTCTAATTAAGCTCATTTATACGCAATTTTCTTAGAACCATTAAGTTTATTAGGTTTAATCACTATAATTTAGAGTTTCCTAACTTTAGATATAGCTCATGATAAATCTTTTAGAATTAACTACATTATCTTAATAATTGACATTAATGAATAAAATTACATATAGTATGTATATGAATAATTCCCAAATAATTAATAGAACTTATCTATATATTATATTACTAATATCTTACTAAAAATGACTTAAAAAATTTACTAAAAATAAAAATACATAGGAAAAGAAAATTGTAACCACGAATTATTCTTCATTAATAATGTTAGCGGCAACAATAAAAGGGAATATTCTTTGAATATTCTAGAAGTTAGGATAAGTATTAAATAGAACATTATGGCTTTTCCTAAGTATTAAATAGACAAACTACCTTGAAATTAAGGCGGTGAATCTTCAACTATAAATATGGCTTAATAAGCCATTATTATCACTAGAAAAGAATCAAAAGAAGAGGGGGAGGAAAAGAGAGAAAGCGAAGAAGAGAGAGAGAGAGAGAGAGAGATATGGGGGAAGGTGGGAGAGAGAGAAAGGGCGAGAGAGATTGAGAGTGATAGAGAAAAAAAAAAACAAAGAAAGAAAGAAAAGGAAAAAAGAAGAAGAACAAGAAAAGAGGAGAAGAAAAAGAAAATAAATAATTCAACTTTTTTTATGCACAATATTTCCAATTAATCTCATTTGATAATTATAAGTGTTGTTTCTTTTAATTGATATTTCATAATCATAGAAAAGATATATCAGTAATTTCATTATTTTTCTAAATGAAATATTTTATCCATACTATTTCATAAATCTCTTCTTTGTCGAATTTTAAATTTAAAATATTGATAGATATAGAACTTATCTATTATTAGCATTGATTCTCAAAATGAGTAGATCTCTAGTAATAATCCTAATAGTATGGGTTTACATGTATAATTATCAAAACTATTAAAATTGAACTTTATTGCTTTTGTAAAATTTGAAAATATAATTTTTAGTAAAAAGTACACGTTTCTAAAGTAAAAGTTTTTTTTTTAAAGGTAGAAACTTCTTAAATAATATTAGAAACCAATGCCATATAAATTTCAAATGTAAAGTTAAATTACAATGATGTTACATAATAATTATATATGACTACATTGGACTAAATCAAAGGGGGTAAGTTTAATAGACTAGGTAGGTTTCATTTAACTATCATATTTTAATTTCCACTCTATTTTGTAACAAATAGGCTAGATTTGTAACCTTATTGAGGACTTCTGAGAATGATTAGCTAAGATGCTAGGTAAGTGGGATTAATGCTTTACAACATTTTGGAGTATTATTTTAGAGTATTATTTTAGAGTACTTAGAGGCTTTATTACATTTTTGTCTTGTAATTGTAAATTAGTTCTCTATGCATATGCAGGGCATGTACTTGCATAATGGTCTACACCAATAAGAATTTAGCTCCATGTGATGTTGTTTTGTGATTATTGCTTCAAATGGTTTATTTGAAAATTGTTTGGTCATCATAGAAATGGTCTAACTTAAGCTTGAATATTGCAGTCCATTAGGGATAACGACTAGAATTCTTGAGCTAAACATAGACCCCTTTTGATGATGATAGCTAAAATAGTCCTTTCCCTACCTTAGTTGAACTCCGAAACAGGAGAGGAGGTCGAGTAAGGTTAATGGCCATGGTTTGAGGGTAGTTACAAGAGGAGGGTTTCCTCCATTGCACAAGCCCCGATTTGGTTCTTATCTGTAAGTGTACGGCATCAAACTCCTCAACCTAGATTATAGTAGATACAATTTTCTTAATCTCAGGACAGACTGAATAACGTCATGTTATGACATTTTTTTATACATACATGCATTGCATATAAATTTGGTTAAAAACCCTATTTGTTTGCTAATTGCATACTTCTTTTTCCTTCTTATTTACTGAGCAAGTTGTCACTCATTCTTACATAATCTGTTTTGTAGGTTTAGAATGGAACTAGAAGTGCCATACCTAAAACAAAAACTTTTGCAAATGATGTTGAGGAGTGAGGATAAAAAAGAATTTGGCTGAATTTTGTTCTTATTATTGACTTTTTTTTTTCTAAACTACTAGAAAACTACATGAGTCTTCTTAGAGGGCATGTTCCATCTTTTGGTACGTATACCAAATAATGTATACCTATAGGTTTTACCAGTACTCTTCTAAAAAGTTAAACCTACGAAATTGCTTTATTAGTTATTTTAAAGGAATTATTCCATATGCTTATATCAAGCGAGTATTGAACTGGATGCCTCAAAGCAGTAAAGTTAGGTATGCTTAGTATGAACTAAGTGTATAATAATAGTTGTAAAATCAGTTTCTATCTTAGATGGTTTATACTGCAAGACTATACAACTCCACCTTTTTAGGGAATGACATAAACAAGTTTTCTCATTGTCTATCTTTTGATGCTAGACTTACACTCATCACTCGCCTCAATACCATGGTTGAGGGCATGAAATTGCCCTCTTCACTGTACATTACTTCCTCCTCCTTAGATAGATTAGCCTACTTAGACTCCTTCTACACTTTAACTTCCTTGTCAATGTTGTTGACCTCAAGGGTAGGCATTTCTCCGTTCACTACCATGTGGTTGAATCCTTAGCACTTGAAACATTTGATTTTGCTTATCTTTCTTCCAAAGCTTTGTCCTTTCTCAATCTACTCAGGGTCTCCTTTTCCTTAGTTTGGATAGCTGAGACAAATCGAACCTTACTAGTCTTGCTTAGTTTTGATTACATTGGTTTACTCCGAATAGGTCAGCTATAGGAAGCTCGACTAATAAGAGTTTAGAATCTATTTACTAGATGTCGCTTTATCCTCTAGGTAGCTCTGATAGCTTTGTTTAATGTTTCAATATCCCTCATCTCAAAGATATCTCTAATCTCATACTTCAATCTAATGATAAATGTAGAGATAGTCTAATCTTCTAGTTCTACAATTTTATAGTGAATCATCAACATTTGGAACTCCTTTGCATAAGTATCAAAGCTTGAGCCTCCTTACCTCAACTCTTGCTACTTCTTAAATGTATATTGTAGATAGTAGCTTAGCAAAAACCTCCTCTTCATCACGCTCTTCATCTCACCCCAGTCTCTTATCTCCCTCTCTCCTTCTCTTCGTTGAGTAGCTTGTAAATTTTTCTACTAAGGGGTGATATATCCCATGAACTTTAGGATAGCTAGTCTTACCTTGGTGTTCTTAGATGCCTCGTGACACTCAAATTGTTTTTCAATTTTATCTACCCAGTGGTAGTCCTCGGCATCACTACTACTTAGAAAACTCGAAATCTATATTTTTAAGCCTTCTATTCGAAGACATTGAACATTCCTCTCTTCTACCTCATAATATTCTTCTTCCTCATTACCCAATTCATTACTTTCCTCTTCTATCTCATCCATGGCAAGTCTCCATCAGGCAATTCTATCCACTCCTCAGCTTAGTGGGCCCAAATTATGAAATTAACTTGACTAGGTCAGCCAATGCCTCGTTCAAGTATAGCATCCATTCGTCCTTTATTTGGATTACCCTTAGGCTACTTCTTATCTTCGTGTATGGTAGTCACCAAACTAGTTACTAAGTAAGTAATTAGATAGATTAACTTTATTACTTAGGAATGTAATGTCATTATTTAGTATTATTCATTATAGAGCACTTGTTTTTAATTGTACAATTGGAATTAGGTTAAAATCACATAAAACTCATAATTGGTTCTGCATTTCATAAGTTCTCCAAATGTTACATAAAGTCTAGTTACATAACCTTCTAAAATTATACATAATTCTTCCAACTACTACATCAGTAGCTACTACATTAGCATCTACTACAACTTTTAACTAAGTACATACATAACACAATACATAGAATCCTCACTACAAATTTTCTCTCAAAATAAATAACTACACTATCTAAAATGCTTTTTGAGATTAGAATATCCATATCTAACATTGCCTTATAAAAGGTCTTGCTTCATCATCATCCAGCCGCCCTGCTTGTGAGGGCTTCTCCTTAGAATTGTTGATGAGGATCTTACACTTAGGTCGGATGATGAACTTTAGCAAAAAGTCTCCTGGTACAACTCATGGGGCAACCAGATCCTAAAAAGGTCAGGCTAAGGGGTCTCTTCCCTCTTGTATTCTTTCTCAACAATAGGCAATATCTTGATGTCATCCTCCCCTTTAGGAGCGTTTGAGGGTATCTCAATGATGTCTGACTCCATTTGTAGGAAGATGGCAATAGGAGCGATAGGTGGAGGAATCCTAAGCTATTCATCCAACTAAACCACTCTAGGTGATTAGCCTATAAGTCATGTAGCAAAGTGTATCCATGCCCCAATTGGTTCCAATGTATAAAGCTGGGGTCATCCATCTTCTAGCCATCCTAAACTAAGAATACAACTTCAACTTTCGTACTAGTTCTTTCTTCCCTTTCCATCAAGTGCATCAGCTCTACATCCACTAAGACTAGCCTAGGTGTCTAAATCATTATGTCTTGATAGTAATTCCTCTAGTGGAGGTTTAAGCCTGATCTCTATGATATTTAGACATTGCGGATCCTACATAGCCTTCCTATAAGTGCCATGTCTTCCAAAGGATTCTCAATCTATGATGGAATGCAATGAGGGTTTCACCTTCATACATGCAAAGGAGTACTAAGTTATGGCGAATTGTAAGTGCATTCCCCTTATGAATATAAAAATTTGTTAAGTATTACTCATACTTTTAAGATTTTGTTATCTATTTGATCATTTAGAAGTCCTATCCTAGTTCTAGCCCTCTTTGCCTCACTTAGTAGGTAATCTTATCATTTAAGGTTAGGTTTTACTTTTTCTTATCAACGTTTTAAACCTAATGCTCTAACACCAATTAAATCTATAATGACCCAAATAGTATCATTGTTATGGTAGATGACCATGTATCATACAAAGATCAACAATTAACCCTTTCGTTGATCATAGGCCTTCCATACAATACATAAGGCTTCTTCCACTCTATGTTACCATTGGGTATATAGACAATTAATACAGACATATTAACTAAAATTACTAACTAATTTCACAAATTACCAAAAAATAAAATAAAGTGTAGAACTTAAAATTCCATAACAAAATAATATAAGAGTCTATCATAAGTCTACCTATTTACAAAAATTTAACTAATTAAATGAAATGAACAACTATTGACCATACTATGAAATTCTCTCTTTGCTCTCTTAATCATATAGCCCTGTCCCTATATAAGACTTACCTCGAGCATTCCTCGGCCTAAATGGACGAAGAGATGGTCTTGCATCAAAAGAAATATGTTAGGGTATAAGCTTACAATTAGCGAGTTAATCCCCTCATCATACCACACAACAATCATATTAAATGCACAAATATATGAATGCATAAATATACAGATTGCCAAATAATACATGTAGCAACCTAGGAACTGCATGCAACTTAAAATTACTCTCCTTATAGTCGGGGTTGGAGATAATCAATTGATACAAACCATCAACTAGGCTCTAATACCTAGATTTTTTTTTTCACTTACACTAACATGCTCAAAATAATTCAAACTTATAAATAATAGAAACACGTTACTTTTCATATGAAAAATATGCTTTCCTTTTCAAAATTCAAACTCTAAGTCAAAATTCCTAAGTTTAGCGGTATGATAGCCTTCTTAATCTACATCACATACCTCAAGCGAGAGTCATAAGACATGGCCCTTTGCTAATGGTTAGCGTCTCTTAGCACCTAGCAAGCTTGAAAGTTAGGATAGAGACTCAATAATATATAAATGGCATAACTGTTGCCTAATCCTTGCAGAAGCCCCCGCTCCTGTAAGCCCCTTCCTACCTTCTACATAAGGTGGTAATTGGTATTGTTATGATGTAGACATGAGAAATGCATAACTCATTGAATTCCTTAATCGAATAATTAATTGATCCAATTTTCATTGTGATTACGCAATTTCATTCCATATAACTATGCATAACTATCATCACAAATAATTCCATTTATTATTTGATTAACAAATCATGGCGTTTAATCATAATATCATACACATGCATTTCCTATATCCCATAAGTATTAAAGTTCATTATATAAATTTAAGTGTATCTACACTAGAAGCAAAATCAAGAATGAGGTCACTAAGAATCACTCACTCAACCATAGCTGATCAGTCGTAGTAGTCTAAGGATATATCATCTCTAATAGTAAGGTCTCCTGAACATCACAGATAAGATGTTATAAGAATTTGAAATGAAATTAGAAGGCTAACCTAAAATCTTTGAAGTTACACTTTTAACTTAGTTTTTATATTCTTCCTAGTTGTACTAAAATTTCAATCGCGTGTAACTTTCTCGTTTTAAATTCTATTTTTATGATCTTATAGTGAATTTCCATCGTTTTCTAGTGTACTTTAACGTAGAGTAGTTATATTTTTGAGATAGGACCTGAAATTCTTTCTATTGGTTGGAACGGTAGGGTTCCTTAAGGTTTGGTCCTCTTTTGGGCTTAGTTTAGTTATTGGGCTTTTTATTATCTGGGAAAATCTTTTAGGCTTGGGCTTAAGACTTTATTTTAAGCTTAAAACATCTTTTAAGGTCAGATTTCTATCCTTCTCTGATGACCTTGGTGCCATCAAAATTTTCTTGGACTCTTAAGTAGGCTTATGTTGTCAAATAGGTTTGTTTTTAGTTCAAACTAAAGTTGGTGACATTGTTGGGCTTAGGAAGTTTTGTGTAGACTTCTTATGGTTCTCAAAACAACTTTTCTTGGTTGGTTAAAGTGATGCTCAAAATTTTCTTAAGGGCTCAATTAGAAGTTCTAGTCTTGTTTTGAATGTTTTAAGCTGATTTTGAGTTTTAGGCTTTTAACACTTATTATACTTGCTTTGATTAGTCTTTTCACTTTATTTACTTTTTTATTGTATTTTTTAGTGGGTTTTCTTGTGGTTCTAGATCTGGTCAGTTGGGTTTATGGGCTTCCAACTTGGTTTCTTCAATTTTTTGATCATTTTCTTAAGTTTAAGTGATAAATAAAGAGCTTACACTACTTATATTCTAACTCCAACTTAACTTCTCCTCCATAGGAATATCATTTGGCTAAAATACTAAGTAGAAATTTTGGATCACATACCTATCATAAGTGCTTCACCTTTGTTTACATCTCAAAGAGTTGGTTTTCCTCATAAAAACATCATATAATGGTTTTTTCTTCACTTAGAGCTAGATTTAAGCATATTAACCCAAATAGAAGTAAAAATAATGCCTACATATCCTTCAAATACATCACATCTAGTATGTTTGTCTATCATCCATATACATATTTTATGATTTTCTCAAGTCACAAACTTCCATTCTAAGTGCTAGGCATGCATCTTACATAATACTAAATCTAGTATACTCATATTCTAACTTTCATGTATGAGATTCACAAGCTTATCACCTAATGTAAACTAGCTATGATATTACCTTATATGCATGTTAATATCCTCATGAAAATATATAAGCTCATAAGCATGTCATATTAAAGTACTCAAATAAAAAAAAAAAAAAACTTGTGCTTCTTAAATGAGTATGGAAGGTGGTGGTGCACTTAGAGTCATCTTTTGTTCCTTGTTTTCTTTTCTTTTTCATAAGATCCTTATGTTACCACAACTTTGGGGTTTTAGGTTGGTTCTTAAGTGTCGTAAACTTTCCTAAGATGGTCTTTTAGGTGGACTAAAATGGAGGAGTAAGATGACACTTTGGTACTATGAATGGGCGTGTATATGCGTAGTAGTTGTGTAGGGATTTGTGGTGCTTGGTCTCTCATTTTGTTTGTCTGTTTAAAGTGTGAAAAAAGAGAGTAAACGATGAGAGGAATTGAGGGAAAGAGTTCTAGTTTGAATTATTTGTGTGTAAGTTCCAAACAAAGTCCTTTTTGTTGTCTTCTATTTAGTACATAAGCCTAACCTTATAATGATTGGATGATGTAAGCAATAAGGGCAAATAGTGTTTATGAAAGACAAATGAGTTGATGGTTAAATGAAAAAGCATGGCCTCCTACTCCCTTTTCTTTTCAACTGGCCATTGTCTAGTCTTGTAGGGTATGGCCTTGTCTCATCACTTGTTTTAAAATTAAATAGATAAGGTGGGTGTATAACTTATCCATGTGTAGTATAGCTTATGCTGAGATAAGGAAATTGTTTTATCATAAGCTATTAAAAGGTTATCAAGTGATATGTTAATCTAACTCTCAAATGATAAGTTATTTAACTTGATTGGTTAATTTTCCTATCCATAAATGACATAGCTTATAAGGGAAATAAGGAAGTTGTCTTATCTGTGATTCTTTTAGGGTTTGGCTCTTAGATTAATTTGTATGTTATAATTTGCTTCTTAAGGAATTTTATAATTTTCTACAGTTGAATAAAATTGTTTAAGTGAAATTTTCAATTATTCATTTAGGATCATATGTCCTTAATTATCTTACGGTTTAAGGTTTTAGATGATTTAGGGTCTGGTATTCTCGTATTTGAGTTTTTATCAACAATAAGCTTTTGAATTGAAAAATTAGGTTTGTTTTCTAAATGCAGACTTTAGATTTTGGTTCAGATGATCTTTAGGAATGATCGAGAAGTACTCTTAGTTAATTATATGCCCCCTTAAGCAGCAGGGTTTACATATACTATAAAGTGACCTAAGTATAGAGTGATGCATTAGGTGCTTTACCATTCTGTCGGCAATAGAGATAAGAGTACTAGAGCTGTTTCTACTTTTGAGGTGATTTACCTTTATACTATGATCACTCATTGACCAATCAATGTTGTAGTTTTCTCAACTGAATATTTTCACCATCAAGCAACTCGGATTAGGGAAACGGTTAAATTTTGTTGTGGGCCCTATGTTACTCCATTAGTGTAGGGAATGAGATTACTAACACATAATTTGCCACCAATGACACTTATGGGTGACATAATGCCCATGAGGATAGAGACATTTGCTAGTAATGCTATAAAGAAGTTCAAAATCGAATTGCCTAATGTGATCTTGCCTACTCCTTATTCTAGTGATAAAGAAGAAGAATAAAGAAATGAAGAGGAAAGTGGTAATGAAGAAGAAGAAGTCCATGAAGAAGGGGGTGAAGAGGAGGAAGATGAAGAGAGTAGTAAAGAAGAAGTTGATAAAGAAGATGAGGAGGAAGATGAAGAGGATGAAGACGATAAGGATGAGGTTATGGATGATGCATTTGATGATGACGAAAGAGGATGGAGGAGCTACAGCTTAATGGTTTCCTACTTTATGAGACTTTCTGTACTTTCACATTTTTGGACTTTTGGTAGTCTTTTCTAGACTATTTTCTATTTGAGTTTCATTTTTTTCTTTTTGTCTATTTGGTTTTCTTTTATTTTCTTTTCTTTGGTGTTTAGTTGGTTTTAGTGTCACAGGTTCTACAATTGCAAGATTATGCTAGATGATGATGATTCCAAACTTTCAATTCAATGAATGTAAAACTGTTCGAGGAAGTACTAGTTCTTTTTCCCCATTTGTATCTCTTTTCCATTGTAGATGTTTGTCTTTGACATATATTTCTTATTAAGCTGATTGGTGTTTACATTGAGGACAATGTACAATTTTAAGTGTGGGGAAAAAGATATGAAAACTATTGCTATTTAGGACACCCCCCCTTGTTTTTTTGTATTTTAACCCATATTTTGGTTAACTTGCAATAATTTGAGAAATTAACAACTTCTAGATGAATTGTATTGAATATGAATTGGTACTTAATCATTAGTGATTGAATTACACTTTGCTAGAGTTGGTTGGTAGAACTTATGTACAATAATATTATAGGTTATTTAGCTTAAGTTTGTTTGTTTGAGAACAAGCAAATTTTTAAGTGTAGGGAAGTTTGATGAGCTTTCAATTGTATATATTTAGTATATTGATTTTTATAGCATTTCTTTGAAATTTGGTTTATTTTAAAGAATATGATACTTAATTAAGTAAATTTTTGAATTTTAGGCTTTGGAATATACTTGGGATAAAAGAGAAAGAAATAGATCAAGTTTTATTCGATTTGGAGCTAAAATGAAGAAGTCATGAAGTTTGGAAGTGAAATGAGCAATAATGTAACCATGCTAAAGTAGAAGAGCATTTTAATGCAAAAAAGGATGATCTATAGAAAGTCACACGACCATTTCACTAATCGTGTAAATTGAGATTTGGAAAAGAATTGAGAAGATTCAAGAAGCTTTAAGTGACACGAACAACAACACGACTATGATACTACCTGTGTTGCCCTAAAAAAGAAAACTTTTTCAAATGTAATGTAAACAATCATTTTAGGGGTTTTGGTTACATTTTTCAACATAAATTTTTGAAAGACTCAAAGAAATAGAACACCATAAGAGAGCATCCCACTATATGCTTCAAGAATTAAGAGATTTCATAGATTTCATGGCTTTTATTTTCATATTTTTTATTATTATAATTAAATTTTTTTTTTACCATGATTAGAGCTTAATTTTCTTGTATCTAGGTTTTATGGAACCTAGAATTATTATGTATCATTAAGTTTTCTTTAGATCTAATGAGATCTTTGATTTTTATTAATTCAGTTATGTGTTTTTTGATTGCATTAGATTATTCTTGGGTGTTAATCTAATATTTGATATTATGCAAGAAAATCGAGAGATTTCTTGTATGATTAGACATAAGAATAATTGATAAGAATTATTACAATCTTAAAGATAACTTATATGGTTTTTCTGGATCTTCATTATTATCTTTAAGAGAATTCATTAATCTTTAATGTGACCTTTAATTATATTGTTGAGAAGAGATTCTAAAAGTTAATTTAAAGATTAAGGTTAACAGACTTGAGAAAGTTATTAACTTTATTAGAGAATTCTCTTGGTCAATGAAATTCAAGATGGAATTAGGTTAATTTTCAGTGAAGTCATGTGTGTAATTGTAGGAGAAACAATATCTAGATATGTAATCGTGTTCTTGAAGTTAATTCTTACTTTGATTGCTTTTTCTTTAATTTGAGGCTTAACTAGTGATCTTGATTAGTAGTTAATTTTTAGTTTAAATTAAATCTTGATTTCATGAATTTGAATTTATCAGTTATATAATAAAGAAATAGTTAGTATTAGTACTCATAGTCCTTGTTGGAATGACATCCATATTTACTAAACTATAGTATAGAATTGATAGGTTCATTTGCCTATACTAGTGATCAACCAATTTCTAACCCTTTAATTAAAGCAATAATAAAAAAAGAAAACACCATATGGAGCTTAGCCTCATAGTAGTAGATCAATATTTAAGCACATACATTACACATGCATAGATAACTACATTATAACTACAAACAAAAACATACTAAAACCTCCTAGTATTTTGAAATAATACTTCAAAATATGGTAAACCATTGATTCCATTTATCTGTGGAGTCCTTGCTACTCTAGTTACTCATAGTTGAAAAGCTTTTCCACCCAAGTAGTCCCTAAATTATATTTAAAGCTTTAATGATGGTATAAGTTATGAAAGTATGGTAACATAATTCTTTACAATGTCTATTATTGTCAAATTAATATATTATTCTAAGTTCAGGGTCATTTCATATTAAGTCACCTATTTCCTAGACCCCTTTATTCAGGTAATTAATAAGTGTCCTCTTATAGTTTCTAGTTGAAATATTCTTTGAGTTAGAGTTTGAGTTAGGTTATTGTGAGCCTCTAAAATCGTATTTAGGGCAACTGAGCCTAAAGTTAGGGTCTTTAGGGAAAAGTTATCTAATTGAGCTCAAACTTTACGACTAAGATAAAAAAGTTAGTTCAAGTGACTTAGTGAAGATAGATTTTGAAAATAATGACTCAAAATCTCAATTTTGCCTCTAGAAGTAGGATTATTTAATGTCATATAAATGTGATCAAAACCTCTAAAATTAAACTCAGATTGCAACAAGAACTTAAAGTTAAGTTAACTAAGTTATAAAAAGAGACAATATAGTATAATATACTATATGAATATATATATGTATTTTTATGAGTATACTTAATATAAATAATAATTATACTTGTAAATTAACTCGAAATTACATAATTATATGTAATGTATGTTGAATTCATAAAAATAAAAGATATGATAAAAACACAATTATACGAGTATAATTATATATTACATGTAATATATATATATATATATAAGATATATACCCATATATGGATAAAAATTACTAAACATTAATATATTAAACATAAATTACCAAAATACACTAAATTAATTCTTAAGCCTAGCCAAAACTTAGAGAAAATTCTTAGGAAAATCAGAACAGTAACGTAGCATCTACCTAAGTCAGATTTTGGATGAGTTAACGGTAAAGTTCTAAATCAAAGACACCTCATGCTTAATTCATTAAAAAGGAAAAAGAAGAAAAAAATTGTTTAGCTAACTTTGGACATGATAAATAGGAAGGAACACCAGATGTGCAATGTTTAGCAATCTAAAATCTAGAAGGAGTGATAGAAAATTTTAGAAAAATAAGAAAAAAGGTATAGTAAAAACAAGGGAATTACTGGGTTAAGTTGGAAACTAAAACAATTGAGTGTCTACTGTAGAACTTGACTAGTCGCCAATAGTCTACCCTGTGTCTTGGCTATTTGACACCGCTGCCTTCACTATCAGCCACCGAAGCTTCGATGAACTAAGATGTCAAATTACTACCCTGTTTTTCAATTATTTTTTTTAAAAATAGTACAACTACTTAGAAAATTTTGAAAAAAATTTATATTTAGATTATTTTAGATATATTATCGTATGATATTTTTATTTTTATAAAGTTTTGAATATTTAATACATTTACTGAAGAAAGCCACTATGCATACGAATTTTGACTTTCAAAATAAATGTATTAAATTATGTTGTTCTAACTCAAAATTTTTGTGTAGATTATACATGATATATAGATAATTGCTATGTAACTAGATATTTTATTTGAGTATATCTGATATTTATTGTATTTATAGTCCTAAAAAAAGATAGAATTAGGATGAAAATGTGAAATAAATAGGCTTTGTGAAATTAATAGCTGAAATTGCCCTATATTGACTTTTGGTGAATTATAGTGTTGTTAGGACATGTTAAAAATAATTTTATGTAAAAAGGATAAAATTCGGGTAATTAAATGTAATTTAGTGGTAAAATTATAATTTTGAGTATATAGACAATAAATTGATAACATGAAACCAAGTGATGATTGAGTTTTTCATATTTTTAGGAGTCTGTAGAAATTTTTGTAGAATTATTTGGTAACTTGAGATATTTATTATGAATTTATGTAGTAAAATATTTTAATTTACGAATCGGGACTCATTTATAATAATAATAGGATAAAATATGATAAATAATGAAATAAAAACTACATAAATACATAATAGTAAGTGTAGACACTCAATTTTTACCCCCTTTAGCTTTATTTTTATTATTTTATTTTTCTTTCTTTTCTTAATAAGTCCTAAATTGGGAAAAACACAAAAAATAGGAAATTAAAGAAAACCCAAAAAATTAAGAAATTAAAAAAATAAGAATTTTAGGAAAATAAAAGAAATTCAAAAATAAGAAAAATCATAAAAAATAAGAAATTTGGATAAAAACACAAAAAATTAAGAAAATTGAAAAAATTTAGAAAATAGAAAAATTACAAAAAAATAGAAAAATTGAAAAAAAATAGATTTTAGAAAATAACTTTTTATTAGGATAGATTTTTTATTTTTGGAATAAGTTTAAAAGTTAGACTGTTGGGTTTGGGCTTAAATTTGAATCTAGCCTAGGCTAACTTGGTTTATATATATAATTTAATTATATATATGGACAAGATATAGGCTAATGGCATAACGAATAAGTACTGAAATATTACATGAGGTTAAACTTAGGGTCTTGGGTTCGAATCTTGGCAAAATTAAGGAGATCTTTTTATTTTTGTAACTAGACACACTACTACTTGTTAGGATCTAATTACGCTACATGTTCGGATACCTGGTAGTATTAGATTGGACAGCAGGCCAATGTGGCGCCACGTAGCAACTTCAGGTTGGTCAGCATGTGTTGACGTGGCACTATATCAGCATTTTCTCTATCTTCCCCTTCTATTTCTTTCACTTAATTTTCCTCCACTTTCCTCAGCAAGAATAGTCCACTCCTTCTACTTTGGCCCTTAATTTCGCTTGCTGAAAACGATCAATTAATGATACGAATTCATCCTTTACATAGCTTACTATGAATTGAACTCAATAATATGTCTAAATTCAATCAATGGAGCATTCAAATTAAGCACCAAAAATTAGAAAAAACATGATTTTCATACATTCACATTTAAATCTGATTTCAAGTTTCCATATTTTTTGGGTTAAATTCATCTATAAATAGGGGCTTAGGGATGTCTATGAACACACATAACCTCACACGATCGACCAGAATCACTCAAAACAATCTCTCTCTCTCTTCCACATTCACTTTCTCTCTCTAACTCACTTTCTCTCTCTTTGAATCTCTTTCTCCCGAGCTTAGCACCACAAATCACTACCCTAAGAACATTACACGTAGCTTAGGCTCCCTAACCCAATTACTTTCGACCTCCGCTGTAGCCCGTAGCATTGCCACCAACTCACCACTACCCAAACCTTAACCAACAAACCCCTTCCCTTTCGAACCACCACCTCTAACTCGCTTCAACCGAAACCAACCCTATCGTCGAACTCCCCACAACTTACAACCCTATAGTCCCTTTCAACTTTAGCAACCCCTTATGGTGTTACTCAAACATCGCCATTGCTGCCGCATTTCACTCCACCACTAAACGAGCACTTCAAGATGTGGCATTGAACCTAGCCCCCTATTCCCAATCCAAAACTCATGAATACCCCCTTTCCCACTGATTTGTTGCCCAAGACTCCCTGAATCGATCTCACCAAATTGCTATTGAAGAGGAACTTAGTTCGACTAGAATCTAGTAGAGACGACCAAATCTGGATCTAAAGCCCAACTCGAGTCTAACCTACCAACCCACGTGCCTATTGCATTCGATCTTTTTTTTTTGTAATTTTTATTTTATTTATTTATTCATTTCTTTTTTACTTTATTATTTAGTTGTTGTTGTTTCTTTTTTATTATACATGTAATATGAAAAAAAAGAGAGAAAAACCGAAAAATAAAAGACGAAAAAAAAGAAAGGAAGAAGTATCTAGTTTAGTTTCTTTTTATTTATTTTCATGTTTTAGCAAAAAAAAATAACAAAAAATAAAAATAAAATTAGAAGGAATAAATAATAAAAATTTTTCATCACTTAGAAAATTGATTTTCCAAAAATAAAATAAAAATAAATCAACTATTTTTCAAATTAGGATCATTTAAAATTTCCAAAAACAATGTCCAATGTAGAACCCTTTAGGAAATTTTCTTAAATAGACTTAATTAAACTAAAAAAGTAAACTCGATTATTTTCATAAAAAGAATTACATATATTTGATCTCGACGAGCAGGTACGTAGGTTCCTATGGGGCGATGATAAAAATAAAAATAAAAAATTTAATTTTCCTTTTTTTATATTACTTTGTTTTATCTAATTAGAGTAACTAATAACCGAGCTTAGTTTTTTAAAATTGAAAGGTGATTTTTAAGTTTAATTTTAAATTTGAAAAGTTAATGGTACTCGTAAGGGTTTAAAATTTATAACTCCCGAATCTAAATCTCTTGTTTTAAAACTGTTTTACAAAATTGGTTTTTTATCGAAAGATTAGTGGCTAAATTATAACTAATTCACCCAATTGATTATAACTTAACTCTTTTTCTTGACTTCGGTTTGGTGGCGACTCCAAAACGTTTTCAAATTAAGAATCAATTTTCTTTAAACCCTAGTTGGGTATCGGTATTAAATAGGTAGGGTTTAATATTGATCGGTTTAGAGAAAATTTAATTTTAAAAAGAACAAAGAGGGTGGAAATCCAAGCTTGACAGCTTGGCGACTCCAATGGAGAAGTTAAGAGGATTAATCATTTGACTTTCCAAAATAAGAATTAATCTCTAAAAAATTACTTTGTTGCAATTTATTTACTTATTCATTTGTATCATAACTAAACTAATGTCTTTGCAGGTTAAGTCTTATTTAGTTGTTTTAAGTTAGAGAGGGGGGGGGAGGGGGATTTATTTCTTATATCATGAATGTATGATAGATATGGTTGAATCCTAACTGTCTTAGGATCTTAAGATGAGGAGCCATTGCATAAGTTCCCAGTTTAATAGGGTAACTACCGTTTGAGGTCGATTAAGCTACCCCACTTAAATTTCAATGTAACCAAGGAACTATTTTGTAAGAAACGCATGAGGTTATAGAGATTAAGGACCTCTAGAACCCATTCTTCTTGTATTAATTCTTTTGGGTTTTACAGCAGTTTTGTTCTGAAAGAGAAAAAGAAAAGACAAACCTGAAGCTACTTTCCCTTTATTTTCCTAAAATTCACTCTCAAATTTTGTTTATTTGTTTGTACTATTAGCTTGTATATAACACGCATTGGGATATGGGGGGTCATTTGTTGCATTGAAGATGTAAGGTAGATGCGATCAAACTCAGGCCATCTTAGGACCCTAGGAGAGGGGCCATTATGTAAGCTTCGGATGCTATGGTGTAACCACTACTCGAGGTTGATTAGATCGCTTCACTTAAGCTCAATGTCACCAATGAAAGTATTCTTTAACAATTGAGGTCACAAATTTAAAGACCTTTTTAAGACTTACTCTTATTGCATATACTCCCCTCTAAAGCTTGAGTCAATACATTACCCTTAAGAAATTGCAACCTTACTAATTTTTCAAGATTTTTAATCAAAATAACAGTAAGGTTGCAACTTAAGGGAGTAATGTATTAACCTAAATGATCCTAACACCTACATATTTTCATGTGCTTTCATTTTCTACATTGATGATTGATTATTGTCCAAGAAATATGTAGAGCTAAGAATGGCAGGTAACTAATAAGAGAATAATCAAAGATTGCTAGATGCCCTAAGAATCCATGAGCAGCTGCTACAAGCTAAAGTTACCTATTAGAAGTAGAGGGCTAGGCATGCTAAGGCCTCTAATAGGACCTTGTTAGCTCAAGTTGAAAAAAGCGAGAGGACCACGAATTGGGCTTTAGAAATGTTGGACAACATTAAAGCCCAACGGCAAGAGTTAGATTAGTAACTTTAGATGGAGTCAAAGGGCTTTGAATAAATTCTAAATTTCGAATAATTGTTAGGTTTCCTTTTGTTTTGTTCCCTGTACTCTAATCTTTCCAAAATAAATTTTTTCTCTATATCCTCTCATTCATTGTTCTTTCCTTCTCTAAAGATAGTCCTTTAATAGAGTTTATTTAACCATTCACTCTTTCACTCAAGGAAATGCAATTAAAAAGCCAAAAACAAAAAATCCACCATTTTTTTGTTTCTATAAAATAAAGTTTTATCTTTCTCTCTCTTAAAAAAAAGAAAATAAAAAAATAATAAAAATAAAAGTAAAGTTATTAACTGGTAAAGAAATTCTTCCAATGAAGTTCACATAGCTAATGAAAGATTTACCTCCCTAGAAAGGATGATGCATCAGATGGCCTAACAATAGCAAGTTTTGTTCCCAATAATCACTACTGTCCAAATATCCCAAGATTCAAACTTGGAAAAGAGATTCTCAAATCTAGAAGAGAAGACAGTTATGTTAAAAAAGAACATTACGGATCTAGAAATGGAAATGGGCCTCATGCTTAGAAGATTTCAACACTCGGCATCCAATACTGATCAAGTGCTAGTAAGCGCAAGTGATCAGGGAAGCCTAAGAAAAAAGCCAAGGAAGAGTGAGGAAAAACAAACCTAAGGGACTTAAAGGAGACATTCACTCAATTTAAGATATCAATCACTCGACTCTTTTATCATTTGAAAGCGGTAAGAATTATAGCTTGTGAAGCCTCTAATCCAAATTACAAACCATGAGGCTTTGACCCAGAAGCATGATGTGACTATCATATGAGTTAGAAGGGGCACTCTGCTAAAATATGCTGGAGATTGAAGAATAAGATTCAAGATCAGATTGATGTAAAAGTCATTTAGCCAGAGCTACAACAAGACGATCCTTCTTTAAGTCATGGGGATAATCTAATTAAGTCGCTTAGAGCTCCATTTCTTTTGAGCTTGCCTATGCCTTCTAATAAGCTTATGGGTGGTTTCAAGTAATTGGATGCTTGTTAAGATAAGGGAAGAGAAAGTTGTTTTCAATAAAGCCTGTAATAGTTGTAATAATACAATTTCCTTTTCAATGAAATGATTGCTGCAAACCTTACTTTTAGTGGGCCTAAGATTTCATTAAGATTACTTTTCGAATGTTCCTAAGGATAAACTAAACTAAAAACTTAAGTTTACATTTAGAAATGAATTAAATTTTTTCCAATTCAAAAACCAATTATTGATAAAACCTGAGCTTGAAGAACTGCAAGCTCTAAAGTCTCTTAAAACCCTAAACCCTAAAATCATTAAGGAATTTTAACCTTAAGTAATTAATCGATAATTTAATTTGAATAATTTCATTCAACTTTAGAAAATTTCACAATTTTATAAAAATCAAATCATAAGTTACAAAACAATGCAAGATGAAAACCCTAGAACAATTTCCTATAAGACCATACCCTTATTTTCATGTCTAAGCCTTACACATCAATAAGTAGACCAACTAATCACTTTATCAATTGAGAGTTAAAATCATTTATCAATTGATAACTTATCAAAATCTAGTGATAAGACATTTTCCTTATCACCCCTTCACTTATACTACATATGGACAATTCTTCACAAGATTTCATATGCTTAACTTCATTAAATGAGACAAGACCATTCCATGACCCCAAAGGACATTAAATGACATATTTGGACAAGGAGAAAAGGGGGGTCATGCTCTTGTCTTTCAACCATCAATCATTTTTTCTTACACACCACTATTCACTCCTTAATGCTTACATCATTAATAGTTGCAATTGTTGACTTTTGTGTAAGCTACAAGACAACACTTTCAAGACATTTTAAACACTCATTCTCTCTCATTTCTAAACGGCCACTTTTCCCCTCATTTGTCTCACTTTTAATTTCATTTTCTTTTCTTCTTTCTCTCATTTTAAACAAACATAAGAGGAGAAACAACCTTACCCCACAAAATTAACTTTGCCACCATTTTTCTACACTTCACTCACGTCATTTCCTTCTCCTTTTCTTGTGTCACTTTCTTCCAACATCTAAGCTCTTTTAGAACCATTATAACCTCCTACAAACCCCATTCCAAAGGATTAAACAACTTGGGTTTCCAAAAGGTGGCAAAAGGAGGAAGCAAAGTTAAGAGCTTAAGTGAAACCTTAGTGCATAACCACTGTATTTTACTTTAAGGATGAGTAAGTGTTTCTTATGATTAGTGGGTTAGTGTTTATGTTATGAGACTTTAATTTCTTGAAGATATAAGTAAGGTTTAAGTTGTTATAACACCAAAAACCGTTCTAAGAAACAAACTCATGAAACCCTTACATGAAGTTGAAACATGAGCATGTAAAGTTGGTGTTTTATAAAGATACTTATTTAACAATTTGAATGAAAGATTTTAAGTTAAGAAAATCTTGAAACAAGAACTTGAATGGAAGATGAACATGCTGGACATGAGGATTCAAAAGTCCTTTGAATGTTGATTTTATTTCTGTTAAGTTAAACATGCTCAAATCTAGACTTAAGTTAAGGAAAAATTCATCACATGAAGTTTTATGAAGAAACCAACTTTGTCTAACATGAGCTATGATATGGGAGTTGTATTAAGTGTAAGATCTTCTATTTCTTTGTGTAGAGCATGAGTTAAAGAATCATCTTATGGAAGAAAAGTTAAGTTAAGATTTGGATACAAGTAGTTTAAGTGCATAATCTAATGCCTAAACTTAAGGAAATGATGAAACAAGTTGAAAAACCAAGTGAGAACCCCTTGGAATCATCACGACCAGATCTGGAACATGGGTAAGAGACACTTAAAAATATGATAAAAGTAAATGAACAAAGGGAAAAGATCAACCAAAGTAAGTATGGTAAGTATACAAAGCATAAAACTCAAAATTGAGCCTAAAACTCTCAAAACGAGCCTAAAACTCTCAAAATAAGCCTAAAACTCTAAGTTGGGCCTTCAATAAAATTCTGACCAGCACTTTAAAAAAATAAGAGAGGTTGTTTTAAAGCTTATAAGAAATCCACCAAAGACTTCATAGGCCCAACAAAGTCACTAACTTTAATTTGAAAAAAAAACAAGCCCATTTGACAACTTATGCCCACTAAAGGCCCCAAGGAGTATTTTAAGCTTAAGATAAAATCTTAAGACCAAGCCCAATGGATTTCTTAAGTTATCAAAAAAAGCCCATTTACCATATAAGGCCAAAAAGCACTCCAAAACATAAGGAACGCTACTGTTCTGACCCATGGACAGATTTTCATGCCTCATTTAAAAAATATAACCTCACCATGTTAAAGTATACTCGAAAACGATGAAGATTGACTATAAGATCATAAAAATTGGATTTAAAATGAGAAAGTTATATGCAATTGAACTTTTAAGTAAAAACCGGGAAAAGTTACTAAAACTAGTCGAGTATAACTTAAGGAAAATTAACTTAGTTTCCTAAGTTTATTTCAATCGCTTATAAATATTATTTTGATGACCAGGGGACACTGTGTACGGAAGGCGACTTACCTTCGGATTACTTTGATTGATCCACATGGCAGAGTGAGTAAATTCCCGATGACTCTTTATTTGATTTTGCTTATAGAATAGATACACCTAAACTTATATATATAAATTTGGATGCTTGTGGGATATGACAAGTGCATGTGTATGAATTTGTGGATGAATGTGATGAATTGTTAATTATATATAAAAATGGGAATTGTTTGTACTAATATATACATGTTAATTGTATGGAATGAAATTGTCTGATCACCTTGAAAATCGAGTTAATCACTTATATGATTAAGAAATCAAAATGATTCATGAATTCACCATATTGCGTACGGATAACACCAACTGCTGCTTCACACAGAAGATGGGAAGGGACTCACAAGAGAACGTACCTCCTGCAGGATTGGGCAATAGCTATGTTATCATATATATTAAGTCTCTATCCTAAGTTGATGGGCTTACTAGGCATTGGGAGACGCCAACTGTTGGCGAGGGGCTGAGTCTTGTGGTTTCTACTTAGGGCGTGTATTTGTGGATTGCGGAGGCTACCACACTGCTAGACTTGGGATTTGGAAATATGATTTATTATTCAGTAATGAAAGTATATATATGTATATATATACATAGTTTTGTTTTGTCTTAAGCATAATAGTACAAATGAAATAAAACCCAAGGTCTAGAACCCGGATTTTGGTTTGGGTTGGTTAATTATCTGTAAACATCGACTACAGTGGGTGTAATTCTGAGTCGTATGCAGTTCTTATGTCACTGCATGCGTTGTTTGGCATACCGATTGTTCATGCATTCATATGATTGTGCATCTAATAAATTTATGCCATATGGTACTGACAAGGGTATTTATCTCAATAAACTTAAGCTTACACCCCAATGAATTTTTGTTGTTGCAAGAAAATCTCTTCACTAATTCGGGCTAAGGCATGCCCGTAGTAAGTCTTGTATAGGGACGGATTGGAGCAATCAGAGAGGGAAGAGGACATTTTGTAATAGATTTATAGGTATTTAGTTACTTTATGTTCTGATCATAACACAGATTGAAATCTCTAATGCAGTTTCTTTATGAACTACAATTGTTTGTAATATTCTTTTGGTGTGGGTCTTATGAGCCGACATAATTAGCTAATTTATAACATAGAAGTAATTTTTAGTTAAATTGCTCTATATTACTTATCTATAAGCCTAGTAGTAATGCAGAGTGGAAAGAGTCTAGTGTGTCGTATGAAAGGCCTATGATCAGCAAAGGGATTGATAATAGACCTTTAAACGGTATACGGCGACCTACCACAACAAAGATACTGTTGGGTCATGATAATTGCAATGTTATTTAAGGAAATAAATTCCTTCACAAGGAATTGGTAACTCACTTTTAAAAGGTTTATAATGAAAAGAAGCAAACTATTTTCTATACACTAACCTAAAACACTTTGAGAGTTAAGCAACATAATGGTGAGGATACGTTGGACTCATTCCAAAAAGGAGGTCCACTTTGCATGTGATACGTAGATTGAAATGAAATTAGGTATTCATTTTCGAATCCTAAACACAATCATCTTTTGTTCACCCCATTGGACCTATTTGAAGAATTTTCAAATTAAACTCTTTCGAGAACCACCCCATAATGGGGCAATTCAGAGGTTATGGTTATTAATGAGGAGAGAAGGATAAAATTGGTTTATACTTGCTTCCGTAACGTTAAATCCAAAAGCAAATTTTATTTCTGATAAGTTATGTTTTTTGAAATAAGGTAGAGCTACATCCTTTTTAAACATTTCTAGCTTTTACTTACCTCACTTAAGCCCATACAATAGAAATCCATGGATTTAGGACCCTGAATCACTTAAGAGGTAAAAACTTAGCAATGGAGACTTGGGGCCAAAAGAAAAAGAAAGAACAACGAAAGAACAATGCGGAAAACTAATAACAAAATAAAAAGGAAAAGAGGTTAGAAAATTGGGTTTAAGTGTCTGTCAAAAACCAAGAAAAATTCAAAAGCCATATCATATCCTAGTAAGGGTAGTCAAATCAAAAGTCAAAGCCTAAATAATCTAAAAGTCACAAAGCTCTAAATCATAATCTGATCTCAAAAACCCAAAATCTATACATCCACTTTGAAGCCTCTCTCACACTTGGCTTTCCCATCTATAATGCTACCCTTACATAATAAAAGCTCTTCTGATCTTAAAAGGTAATATATCCTTAATAAAAGTTGTTTTTGAAACTAAGGCAAGTATATTTCTAATTGTTCCTAAGGTTCTCAACTTGTACACCCGGGATTAATATTTATTTCAAAATAGGCTTCTTCATTAGTTCCTTTTAAAACCCTTAGACCAAAAGCGTAAATTCAAAATGTTAAATAGAAAATGACTTAATGGATTGGTCAAGGCGTATCACATGCAAAATGGACTATAATTTTGGGACTGTAGTTGTAAGTGTAATCTGGACCAAGAGTTTGCAAGGAAGTCCCCTTTGAGTAAATCGGTCATGAGTTACTTTTTAAGGATGTTTAAAATCATAAGGTCCCACCAAATGGCTCGGCATCTAAGTTAAGGGGAACATAAGAGGCCTCATATGACTATTAAGGAAAGGTTCTTTACCTGTGAGCAAACTAAAGAAAAAAAAAGAAAGAAGAGGTAATAAAGAAAAAAAAAGAAGAAAAAGAAGAAAAAGAAAAAGAAAAAGAGAGAGAAAAATCGTTATTTTAAGTCCATGTCGGCCTAAGTGGCCAAGTTTTCAACCCATTCTTAAAAAAATAATAAAAAAAAAGAGGTTAAGAGTCAGGGCTTTTCTTATTCTTCCTAAAATAAAGGAAATTATCCCCAACTTCTTTTTCAACATAAACGGTTTTCACTAAAAGGGTTTTTTCTATAAATATTTTCCTTAAAATTAGGTAGCGTTTCAGATAAGTTTTTAATCTTAACTAGCTCTCGATTGGGTTATCCCGCCTTTCATCCGTTCATCTCTCTTCAAGGTCTTTAGCAAACCCATATGGCATCTTTGTTCCTCAATTACCTTTAGCATACCCATAAGGCCCTTTAGTTCATCAAGTTCTTTTAACAAGCCTAGAGGGCACTTCTTTTTTCAAAGATCTTATAGTGAGCCCATAAGATGCTTGATTTTTTAGGCAAGCGCATTGGGCCCCTCTATTCACCAAGTTTTTCATAGCAAGGCTATAGGGCAAGTCTCTTCATTAGTTTCTCTTAGCTAGCCCATAAGGCACTCACCTTCTACATTTAGTATTTAGCTAGCCCTTGAAGATACAATATTAACTTAGTTTCTTTTAGTAAGCACATAGGGTACTTCCCCTCTGTTCATAAAGTTTCTCTTAAGCAAGCTTATAGGGTACTTCCCCTCTATTCATAAAGTTTCTCTTAAGCAAGCCTATAGGGTACTTCCCCTTTGCTCATAAAGTTTCTCTTAAGCAACCTATAGGGAACTTCCCCTCTATTCACCAATTTCTCTTAAGTAAGCTTATGGGGCACTTCCCTTCAATTCACCAAGTTTCTCTTAAGCGAACCCAAAGGGCATTTCCCTTCTATTCACTAAGTTCCCTAAGACACTTCTCCTCATTGGTTCCTTTTAGCACAACATTAACACCTAGATTAGGGTTGCTAGTCTTTGAGAGACACTCCCGCTTAGGTTAATGAGCCTAGTGAGGTATGACCAAGATTTAGATCGATTCTAGTTTAAGGTTACCAATCCCCGAAAGACGTTCCCACCTAGGTTAGTGAGCTTAGTGAAGTATGACAAGCTTTTAAATTGATCTCAGTTTATGGTTGCTAGTCCTTAAGAGACTTTCCCACCAAGGTTAATAAGCCTATTGACGTACGGCTAGGTATTAGATCGATCCCAATTTAGGGTTGCTAGACACCAAGAGATGCTCCAATTAGGTTAGTGAGCTTAGTGAGGCATGATCAGGTCTTAGATTGATCCCAATTTAGGGTTGCTAGTTCTCAAAAGATGCTTCTACCTAGGTTAGTGAGGCATGACCAAGTTTTAGATCGATCCCAAGTTAAGGTTGCTAATCCCCGAGAGGTGTTCCCTCTTAAGTTAGTGAGTTTAGTGAAGCATGACCAGGTTTTAGATTGATCCCAATTTAGGGTTACTAGTCCCCGAGAGATGCCTCCGCCTAGGTTAGTGAGTCTAGTTAAGTACGACTAGGTTTTAGATCGATCCTAATTTAGGGTTACTAGTCTCAGAGAGATACTTTCGCTTAGGCTAGTAAGCCTAAAGAGGCATGACCTGGTTTTAGATCGATCCCAATTTAGGGTTGCTAGTCCCTAAGAGATGCACTTCCCTAGGTAACTAAGCCTAATGAAGTACGACTTGGATTTAGATTGTTCCCAATTTAAAGTTGCTAGTCCTCGAGAGATGTTTCTGCCTAGGTTTGTGAGCCTAGCGAGGCACAACTAAGTTATAGATTGATCCTAGTTTAGGGTTACAAGTCCTTGAGAGACGTTCTTGCCTTGGTTAGTGAGCTTAGTGAAGTATAACAAGGTTTTAGAACGATTTGAGTTTAGGGTTGTTAGTCTTCAAGAGACTCTCCTACCAAGGTTAGCGAACGTAGTGACGTACAGCTAGGTTTTAAATTGATCCTAATTTAAGGTTGCTAGGCTGCAAGAGATGCTCCTAATTAGGTTAGTGAACCTAGTGAGGTACGACCAAGTTTTAGATCAATCCCAATTTAGGGTTGTTAGTCCCCAAGAGACGCTCCTACTAAGGTTAGTAAGCCCAGTATGGTATGGCTAGGTTTTAGATTGATCCTAGTTTAGGGTTGCTAGTTCCCGAAAGACGCTCTTGCCTAGGTTAGTGAGCTTAGTGAGGCAGGACTTGGTTTTAAAATGACTTCAGTTTAGGATTGCTAGTCCCTGTAAGATGCTCTCATAAGGTTAGTAAGCCTAGTAAGGTAAGTCCAAGTTTTACATCCATCTTAGTTTTAGGTTCCTACTCCCTAAGAGACGCTCCTACCTACGCTAGTTAGCCTATTGAGGTACAACTAGGTTTCAGATCGATCCCTATGTAAGGTAGCAAGTCTTCGAGAGACGGCTCCACTTAGTTTACTAAGCCTAGTAAAGCACGACCAGGTTTTAGATCGATCCTAGTTTTGGGGTAATAGTCCTTAAGAGACGCTCCCACCTAGGTTAGGAGGCTTAGTGAGGCATGACCAAGTTTTAGATTGATCCAAGTTTAAGGTTGGTAGACCTCGAGTGATGCTCTCACCTAGGTTAGTAAGTCTAATGAAGTACGACTAGGCTTTAGATCGATCCTAATTTAGGGTTGCTAATCCTCTAATGAGCCTAGTGAGGTACGGCCAGGTTTTGGATTGATCATAGTTTAAGGTTACTAGTGCCCAAGAGACTCTTCCAGTAAGGTTAGTAAGTCTAGTGAGGTACGGTTAGGTTTTAGATCAATCTTAACTTAAGGTTATTAATCCCTAGGAGATACTCCCACCTAAGTTGGTGAGTATAGTGAAGCACAACTAGGTTTTAGATCTATCGCAATTTAGTGTTGTTAGTCCCTGAGATACGTTCTCACCTAAGTTAGTGAGCCTGGTGAGGCATGACCAAGTTTTAGACTTATCCTAGTTTAGGGTTCCTAACCCTCGAGAGATGCTCCTACCTAGGTCATTAAGCCTAGTAAGGCATGACCAGGTTTTAGATCAGTCTTAATCTTGGGTTGCTAGTCTTTAAGAGTTGATCTTGCCTAGGTTAGAGAGCTTAGTGACGTAGGACAAGTTTTTAGATCGATCTCAATTTAGGGTTGCTAGTCCTGGAGAGATGTTCCTACCCAGGTTAGTGAGCCTAGTGAAGTATGGCAAGGTTTTAGATCGATCTCACTTTAGGATTGCTAGTCTTCGAAAGACTCTCCTACCAAGGTTAGTGAGCCAAGCGATATATGAACAGGTTTTAGATCGATCCCATTTAGGGTTGTTAGTTTCTAAGAGATACTCTTGAATAGGTTAGTGAGCCTAATGAGGCATAACAGGGTTTTAGATCGATCTCAGTATACGGTTGCTAGTCCTTGAGAGATGCTCTTACTTAGGTTAGTGAGCCTAGTAAGGCACGATTAGGATTTAAATCGATCATAGTTTAGGGTTGCTAGTCCCCAATAGACATTCTGCCATAGGTTAGTGAGCCTAATGAGGCATGACCAGGTTTTAGATAGATCTCAGTTTAGGGTTGCTAGTCCACCAAAGACATTCTCAGCTAGGTTAGTGAGCCTTATAAGGCATGACCAAGATTTATATCGATCTAAGTTTAGGGATGCTAATCCCTGAAAGATGCTCCCCCCTAGGTTAGTGAGCCTAGTGAGGTACGACCAGGTTTTAGATCAACCTCAGTTTAGCTTTGCAAGTCCCCGAGAGACGCTTCCGTTTAAGTTAGTGAGCCAAGTGAGGCTCGACAAAGTTTTAGATCGTTCCTAGTTTTAGGTTCCTAGTCTTTGATAGATACTCCCGCCTATGATAGTTAGCTTAATGAAGCATGACAAGGTTTTAGATCGATCCCCATATAATGTAGTATGTCCCTGAGAGACGATCCTACGTAGTTTACAAAGCCTAGTAAGGCACTGATAGGTTTTAGATTGATCCTAGTTTAGGATTTCTAGTCCTTAAGAGATGCTCCCGCCTAGGTTAGTAGGCCTAGTGAGGCACCACTAGGTTTTAGATCAATCCTAGTTTAGGGTTGCTAAACCTTGAAAGATGCTCCCAACTAGGTTAGTAAGCCTAGTGAGGTATGACTGGGTTTTAGATAGATCCCAATTTAGGGTTACTAGTCCCCGAAAGATACTCTTCCCTAGGTTAGTAAGCCTAGGTAGGCACGAATAGGTTTTAGATTAATCCCAGTTTAGGGTTGCTAGTCCTCGAGAGGTACTCCCATCTAGGTTAGTGAGCCTAGTGAGATATGCTTAGGTTTTAGATCGATTATAGTTTAAGGTTGCTAGTCCTCATGAGATGATCCTACCTAGGATAGTAAGGTTATTTAGATACAATTAGGTTTTAGATTGATCCCAGTTTAGGGTTGCTATACCCTGAAAGATGCTCTTGCTTAGGTTAGTATGCCTAGACAGGCATGACTAGGGTTTTATTTGATCCCAATTTAGGGTTTCTAGTCTTCGAGAGATGCACCCCCCTTTGTCACTGATCTTAGTGAAGGATGGCTAGGTTTTAGATGACTCCCAACTTAGGGTTATTTATCCTTGAGAGATGCTCCCACATATGTTAAAAAGTTTAGTGAGGTACGACCAGGTTTTAGATAGATCTCAGTTTAGTGTCGCTAGTCCTTAAGCAAGGCTCTCACCTATGTTAATGAGGCTCGCAAAGCATGACCAGGTTTTAGTTTGATCTTGGTTTAGGGTTGCTAGTCTCAAAGAGATGTTCCCGTTTAGGTTAGTGAACCTACTAAGACATGACTAGGTTTTAGGTGCATCCTAGTTTAGGGTTGTTAGTCCCCGAAAGACGCTTCCATCTAGGTTAGTGATCTTAGCAAGGTACGACTGGGTTTTAGATAAATCGTAGTTTTGGGTTGTAAATACCCTAAAGATGGTCCTGCCTTGGTTAGTGAGCCTAGTGAGGTACGGCTTGGTTTTAGATCGATCTTTGTTTAAGGTTGCTAATCCTCGAGAAACTCTCCTATTAAGGTTGGTGAGCCTAATATGGTATTTCCAGGTTTTAGATCGAGCCCAGTTTAGAGTTGCTAGTCCTTAAGAGATGCTCCTACCTAGGTCAGTAAGCCTAATGAGATACATTCAGGTTTTAGATCAATCTCGGTTTAGGGTTGCTAGTCTCCAAGAGGTGTTCTCACTTACGCTAGTGAGCCTAGAGAAGCACAACTAGGTCTTAGATTGATCCTTATTTAGGGTTGCTAGTACTCGAGAGACACTCTCTCCTTTGTTACTGAACCTAGTGAGATACAACCAAGTTTTAGATTAATCCTAGTTTAAGGTTGATAGTCCCCGAGAGATACTCCTGCCTAAGTTAGTGATTATAGCGAGGTACAACTGGGTTTTAGATTGATCCTAATTTAGGGTTGCTAGTCCTTGAGAAATGCTCTTGCCTAGGTTAGTAAGGCTATTGAGGCATAACCAGGTTTTAGATTGATACTGGTTTAGGGTTAGTAGCCCTCGAGAGATGCTTTTGCTTTGGTTAGTGAGCTTAGTGAGGTACGACTTGGTTTTAGATTAATCTTAGTTTAGGGTTGCTAGTCTCCGAGAGATGCATCCACTTAGGTTAATGAGCTTAGTAATGTACGACTAGGTTTTAAATCAATCGTACTTTTAGGTTACTAGTACCTTAGAGATGGTCCTACCCAGGTTGGTGAACTTAGTGAGGTATAGCCAAGTTTTAGATCGATCCTAGTTTAGGATTGCTAGTACTCGAGTAACTCTCCTACTAAAATTAGTGAGCCTAGTGAGGTATGGCCAAGTTTTAGATTGTTCCTAGTTTAAGCTTGGTAGTCCCCGAGAGATGCCCCCACCTAAGTTGTTAAACCTAGTGAGGTATGACCAGGTTTTAGATCAATCCCAGTTTAGGCTTGGTAGCCTTTGAGAGATGCTCTTGCTTAGGATAGTAAACCTTATGAGGTATGACCGGGTTTTAGATCGATCCCAGTTTAGGGTCTCGAGACACTCTTCCACCTAGGTTTCTAAGTGCATTGAGGTACGACCAGGTTTTGCATCGATTCCAGTTTAGAGTTGTTGGTCCCCGAGAGATACTCCCGCTTAGTTCATTGAACTTAGCGAGCACAACTAGATTTTATACTGATCCTAGTTTAGGGTTGCTAGTCCCGAGAGACGCTCCCGCCTAGGTTAATGAACCTAGTGAGGCACGACCGGGTTTTAGATTGATCCTAGTTTATGGTTGCTAGTCCCCAAGAGACATTGCCGCTTAAGTTAGTGAGCCTAGTGAGGTTAGGTAATGTTTTAAATCTATCTCAGTTTAGGGTTGTAAGTCCCATAGAAACTCTCCTAACAAGGTTAGTGAGCTTAGTGACACATGATCAAGTTTTAGATAGATCTTAATTTAAGGTTGCTAGTCTCCAAGAGATGCTTCTACCTAAGTTAGTGAGCTTAGTGAGGAACAACTAGGTTTTAGATTAATCCCAAAATAGGGGTCCTAGTCCTTGAGTGACTCTCCTATCTACATTAGTAAGCCTAGTGAGGCATGAATAGGTTTTAGATCGATCCTAGTTTAGGATTGCTTGTCCTCAAGAGACATTCCCCCTAGGTTAGTGAGCCTATTGAGATACGAGCAGGTTTTAGATTGATCCTAGTTTAAGTTGCTAATCTTTAAGAGATGCTCCGGCCTAGGCTAGTTAGCCTAGAGAGATACAACTAGGTTTTAGACTGATCTTAGTTTAGGGTTGCTACTGCCCAAGAGATGCTCCTACCTAGGATAGAAAGCCTAGTAAGGTACAACTAGCTTTTAGATTGATCCTAATTTAGGGTTGCTAGTCTCCAAGAGACTCTCTTGCTTAAGTTAATGAGCTTCATAAGGTATGACTAGGTTTTAGATAAATCTCAATTTTAGGTTGCTAATCACCAAGAGATTCTCCCGCCTAGGTTAGTGAGCCTAGTGTAGTACAGCCAGATTATAGATTGATCTTAGTTTAGGGTTAGTAGTCCCTAAGAGATGTTCTTGCCTAGGTTTGTGAGCCTAGTGAGGTACAATAAGGTTTTAGATCATTCCAAGGTTAGGGTTGCTAGTGCTCGAGAGACTCTCCTCCCAACGCTAGTGAGTTTAGTGATTCATGACTTGGTTTAAAATTGATCTTAATTTAGGGTTGCTATTCCTCGAGAGATGTTCCCACCTAGATTTGTAAGCTTAGTAAGGTAAGAATAAGTTTTAGATTGATCCTAGTTTAGGGTTCCTAGTCTCCATATGATGCTCCCGCCTACATTAGTGAGCCTTGTGACGTAACATTAGGTTTTAGATTGATCTAAGTTTAAGGTTACTAATCTATGAGAGACGCTCCTACTTAACTTAGTAAGCCTAGTGAGATACAACCAAGTTTTGGATCGATCCTAATTTAGGGTTGCTAGTCCCCAAGAGATGCTCCCTCTTAGGTTAATGAGCTTAGTAAAGTACAACCAAGTTTTAAATCGATCCTAGTTTATTGTTGCTAGTTTTCGAGAGACACTTCCGCTTAGGCTAGTTTACTTAGTGTAGCATGACTTGGTTTTAGATTAATCCCAGTTTAAAGTAGCAAACCCCCAAGAGACACTCCCACCTAGGTTACATAGCCTAGTAAGGTACAACTAGGTATTAGATCAATCCCAAACTAATGTTACTAGTTGTCGAGAGATGCTCCTGCTTAGGTCAATGAGCCTCGTGAGACATGACTAGGTTTTAAATCGTTCCCAGTTTAGGGTTACTAATCCCCGAAAGAATGTCCCACCTAGGTTAAAGTGAGCCTAGTGTAGCATGGAAGAGTATTGGATTGATCTCAATTTAGGGTTAGTAGTCCTTAAAAGATGCTCCTACCTAGGTTAGTGAGCTGAGTGAAGTGCAAGCTAGTTATAGTTCAATCCTAGTTTAAGGTTGCTAATCTTTAAGAGATGTTCCTTCCTAGGATAATGAGTCACGTAAGCCATGACTTGGTTTTAGATTGATCCTCTTTTAAGGTTGCTAATCCCCGAATGATGCTCCCACCTATGATAGTGAGCCTATTAAAGCACAACTACATTTCAAATCCATCCCGATTTAGGGTTTCAAGTTCCCGAGAGACCGTCCTGCCTAGGTTCGTGTACCTAGTAAGGTACAACCAAGTTTTATATTGATACTAGATTAAGGTTGCTAGTCCTTGAGAGATATTCCCACTTAGGTGAGTGAATCTAATGAGGTACGACCAGGTTTTAGATTGATCCAAGTTTAGGGCTATTAGTCGTTGAAAGATGCTCCTACTTAGGTTAGTGAGCCAAAAGAGGCACGCCCAAGTTTTAGATCGATCTCAGTTTAAGGTTGTTAGTCCTTAAGAGATGCTCCCACTTTTGTTAGAGAGACTAGTGAGCCACGACTAAGTTTTAGATTGATCCCAGTTTAAGGTTGCTAGTTCGCGAGAGATGGTCCCTCCTAGGTTAGTTAGCCTTGTAAGGTACGACTAGGTTTTAGCTTAATCCTAGTTTAGGGTTGCTAGTCCTAGAGTGACACTCCCGCCTAAGTTGGTGACCTCAATAAGGTATGACTAGGTTTTAGATCAATCCTAATTTAGGGTTGCTAGTCTTTGGGAGACACTCTCGTTTAAGTTAGTGAGCTTAGTGAGGTACAACCAGGTTTTTTATCGATCCTAATTTAGGGCTTCCAGTTCCCTGGAGACGTTCCTGCTTAAGTTAGTGAGCTTAGTAAAGCACGACTAAGTTTTAAATCGATCCTAGTTTAAGGTAGCTATTTCCCAAGAGATGCTCTTGCCTAGGTTATTGACCTTAGTAAGGTACGATTAGGTTTTAGATCGATCCTAGTTTAAGGTAGCTAGTCCCCGAGATATGCTCCCACTTAGGTTAATGACCCTTGTAAGTTACGACCAGGTTTTAGATCAATCTTAGTTTAGGGTTGCTAGTCCCTAAAGTATATTCCTACCTAGGTTGGTAAGACTAGTAAGGTGCGACCAAGTTTTAGATTGACCTTAGTTTAGCATTGCTACTCGACAAAAGGTACTCCTACATAGGTTAGTGACCTTAGTAAGGTATGACTAGGTTTTAGATTTATCCTTGTTTAGGGTTGCCAATGCTCAACCGATGCTCTCGCCTAGGTTAGTGAGCCTAGTGAGGCATGATTAGGTTTTAGATCGATCCCAATTTATAGTTGCTAGTCCTTGCGAGATGCTTCTGCCTAGCTTGGTGAGCCTAGTGAGGCACGTTTAGATTTTACATCAATCCTAGATTAAGGTTTCTAGTCCTCAAAGGACAGTCTCACCTAGGTAGTAAGCCTCGTGGGGCATGACCAGGTATTAGATCGATACCATATTAGGATTGCTAGTTCTTAGGAGATGCTCCCCCCCTAGGTTTGTAAGCCTAGTATGGCAAGACTAGGTTTTTGATCAATCTTAGTTTAAAGTTGCTAGTCCTCGAGAGATACTCCTACCTACATTAGTGAGCTTAGTGAGGCATGATTAGGTTTTAGATCGATCCTAGTTTAGGGTTGCTAGTTGCTACTGCCTTAGTTAGTGAGCCTAATAAGGCATAACCAACTCTTATATTGATCTTAGTTTGGGGTTACTAGTCCCTAAGAGACGTTCCTGCCTAGGTTATTGAGATTAGTGAGGCATGACCAGGTTTTATATTGATCCTAGTTTAAGGTTGCTAGTTCTTGAGAGATGCTTCTACCTACCTTAGTAAGCCAAGTGAGATAAAAGCAAGTTTTCGATCGATCCCAGTTTAGGGTTTCTAGCCCCTAAGAGATGCTCTCGCTTTGGTCAGTGAGCCTAATAAGGTAGCACAAAGTTCTAGATCGATCCCAATTTAAGGTTGCTACTCTTCGAGAGACACTCTTGGCTAGGTTAGTGAGTTTAGTATGGCACAACTATGTTTTAGATCGATACTAGTTTAGGGTTGCTAGGCCCTAAGAAACGCTCTCACCTAGGTTAATGACCTTAGTAAGGTACAACTAAGTTTTAGATTGATCCTCGTTTTGGGTTGTTAGTCCCTAAGTGATTCTTCCGGCTAGATTAGTAAGCCTAATGAGGCATGACTAGGTTTGTTATCAATCCCAGTTTAGGGTTGCTAGTCATTGAGAGATGCTCCCACTTAGGTTAGTGAGCTAAGTGATGTACGACCAGGTTTTAGATCGATCTTAATTTATGGTTGGTACTCCTAGAGAGATACCCTTACCTAGGTGAGTAACCTTAGTAAGGCATGACTAGGTTTTAGATTGATCCCAGTTTGGGGTTGCTATTCCTTGAGAGACGTTCATGCTTAAGTTAGTGACCCTTGTAGGGCATGACCAGGCTTTAAATCAATCCCACTTTAGGGTTGCTACTTCCTGAGAGATACTCCTGCCTAGGTTAGTAAGCCTAGTAAGGCAAGACAAAGTTTTAGATCTATCCCAGTTTAGCATTGCTACACTTTGAGAGGTGCACTCGCCTAGGTTAGTCAGCTTAATGTTACACGATTAGGTTTTTTATTGATCTCAGATTAGGGTTACTAGTCCCTAAGAGATGCTCCCCCTAAGGTTAGTAAGCCTAGTGAGGTACGACCAGGTTTTAGATGGATCTCAGTTTAGGGTTGCTAGTCCCTAAACGAGGCTCTAACCAAGGTTAGTGAGCCTAATGAAGCACGACTGGGTTTTTCATTGATCACAATTTAATGTTGCTAATCTCTGAGAGGTACTCTTGCCTAGGATAGTGAGTGTTGTATGGCGTGACTAGGTTTTAGATCGATCCCAGTTTAGGGTTGCTAGTCCTTGAGAGACGCTCCCTCTTAGCTTAATGAGCCTAGTGAGGCACAACTAAGTTTTTTATTAATCTCAGATTGTTGTTGCTAATCCTAAATAGACGGTTCTGCCTAAGTTAGTGAGCCTAATGTAGTACTACTTGGTTTTAGATCGTTACTGGATTAGGGTTGCTTGTCCTCGAGAGACGCTCCCCCTTTAGTTAGTGAACCTAGTAAGGCATGACCAAGTTTTAGATCGATCCTCATTTAGGGTTGCTTATCCCTGAGAGATGGTCTTCCTTAGGTATGCGAGATTAGTGAGGTACGACTAGGTTTTAGATTGATCTTAGTTTAGGGTTGCTAGTACTTAAGAAACGCTCTTACCTATGTTAGTGAGCCTAGCAATGCAAGATTAGTTTTTAGATCGATCCCAATTTATGGTTACTAGTCCTAAAGTGATGTTCCCGCCTAGGTTGGTGAGCCTAGTAAGGGACTACAAGGTTTTAGATCGATGCTATATTAGGATTGCTAATCCTAGAGGGATGCTCCTGCTTAGGTTCTTAAGCCTAGTAAGGTACGATTAGGTTTTAGATCAATCCTAGTTTAAGTTATTAGTCCCCGAAGGAAGCCCTTGCCATGTTAGAGAGCTTAGTGAAGCACGACCAGGTTTTAGATTGATCACAGTTTAGGGTTTTTACTCCCCAAGTGATGCTCCCACCTATGCTAGTGCCCAAGAGACTCTCCTATAGTGGTTTGTGTGCCTAGTGAGGCATAGCCAGGTTTTAGATCGATCTTACTTCAAGGTTGGTAGACCTCGAGAGATGCTCCCACCAAAGTTAGTCTACCTAGTAAGGTACGAGTAGGTTTTAGATCGATCCCAGTTTATGGTTGCTAGTCCTTGAGAGACGCTATGGCTTAGGTTAGTGAGCCTAATGAGGTATGACTAGGTTTTTTTATCAATCCCAATTTATGGCTATTAGCCCCATTAAGACACTCCCTCTTAAGTTTGTCTGCTTAGTAAGTACGATAAGGTTTTAGATCATTCCCAGTTTAGGGTTGCTAGTCTACAAGAGATGCTCTTACCTAGGTTAGTGAGCCTAGTGATGCATGACCAGGTTTTAGATTGTTCCTAATTTAGGGTTACTAGTCCCCGATAGATGCTCCTATCTACGTTAGTGAGCCTAGTAAGGCATGGCCATGTTTTAGATCAATCACAGTTAAGGATTTCTAGCCTTTGAGAGACGCTCCCACTTGGCTTAGCGAGCTTAGTAACGCATGACTAGGTTTCAAATCGATCCCAATTTAGGGTTGCTATTCCTCGAGAGATGTTCCCGGTTAGGTTATTGACCTAACTAAGGTACGACCAGGTTTTAGATCGATCCTAGTTTAAGATTATTAGTCCTTGAGAGACACTCCTACTTAGGTTAGTGAGCCTGTGAGGTATCATTTCCAATTTAGGGTTGCTAGTCTTAAAGAAACATTATTGCCTAGGTTAGCGAGCCTAGTAAGGCACGACCAGGTTATTTATTGATCCTAATTTATGGATGCTAGTCCTATAGTGACACTCATGCCTAGCTTAGTGAGCCTAGTGATGCATGAATAGGTTTTAGATCGATCTTAGGTTAGTGTTGTTTATCTCCGAGGGACGTTCTTGCCAAGGTTAGTGAACCTAGTAAGGTATGACCAGGTTTTAGAACGATCCCAGATTAAGGTTGCTAGTGCTCCCCCCTCGGGTAATGAGCCTAGTGAGGTATGACCAGGTTTTACGTCATTCTTAGTTTTGGGTTACTAGTCCTTAAGAGACACTCTACCTATGTTAATGAGCCTAGTGAGGCATGACCAAGTTTTTTATCGATCCTACTTTAGGGTTACTACTCCTCGAGAGACGCTTTCAGCTAAGTTAGTGAGCCTAGCGAAGTACAACTAAGTTTTAGATTGATCCAATTTATGGTTGCTAGTCCTAGAGAGACGCTCCCGCCTAGGTTAGTGAGCCTATTAAGGCCTGACGTGGTTTTAGATTGATCCTAATCTAATGTTATTAGTCCTTAAGAGATGCTCCTTCTTAGGTCAGTGAGCATTGTAAGATACAACTAGGTTTTAGATTAATCCCAGTTTAGGGTTGCTAGTTCTCGAGAGACTTTCCTACCTAGGTTAAAGTAAGCCTAGTATAACACGTCCAAGTTTTAGATTGATCCCAGTTTTAGTAGTCCTTAAAAAATGCTTTCGCCTAAGTAAGTGAGCCGAGTGAGGTTTGACCAAGTTATAGTTCAATCCCAGTTTAGGGTTGTTAGTCCTTGAGAGACGCTCCTGCCTAAGTTAGTGAGTTGAGTATGATACGATTAGGTTTTAGAACGATCCCAATTTAAGGTTGCTAATCCCTTAAAGATGCTCCCGCCTAGGTTAATGAACATAATGAGGTACGAACAAGTTCTAGATCGATCCCAGTTTAGGGTTGCTAGTCCGCAAGACTTTCACCTACTTAGGTAAGTGAGCTTATTAAGGCACGACCAGGTTTTAGACTGATCCCAATTTAGCGTTGATAGTCCTCAAGAGATATACTTGCTTAGGTTATTGAACCTAGCGATTCATGACCAAGTTTTATATCAATCCTAGTTTAGGGTCGCTAGTCCTCGAAAGACACTCCTGCTTAGGTTAGTGAACCTAGTGAGGCACAATCAGGTTTTAGATTGACCTCAATTTATGGTTGCTAGTCCTAAAGAGATATTCCCTCTTAGGTTAGTGAGCCTAGTGAGGGACTAGTAAGTTCTAGATTGAAGCTAGATTAGGATTGCTAATCCACAAGGGATACTCTCGCTTAAGTTCATGAGCTTAGTAAGGCACGAATAGGTTTTAGATTGATCTTAGGGTTGCTAGTCACCAAAAGAAGCCTCCGCTATGTTAGAGAACTTAGTGAAGCATGACCGGGTTCTAGATTGATTACAGTTTAGTGTTGCTATTCCCCAAGTGATGCTCCTACCTATGCTAGTATGCCCCATGAGGCATGACTAAGCTTTAGATCAATCCTAGCTTAGGGTTAATAGAGCCCAAGAGACTCTCTTATGATGGTTTATGCACCTAGTGAGGTATGGCTAGGTTTTAGATCGATCTAACTTCAGGGTTGGTAGACCTTAAGAGATGCACCCACCTAAGTTAGTCTACCTAGTGAGGTACAACAAGGTTTTAGATCAATCCTAGTTTAGGGTTACTAATGCTTGAGAGACTCTCCCGCTACAGTTTGTATGCCTAGTGGGGCATGGCTAAGTTTTAGATCGATCATAGCTCAAGGATGGTTGACCTCGAGAGATGCTTCTGCCTAAAAGTTTATCTACTTAGTGAGGTAGGACCAGGTTTTAGATCGATCCTAGTTTAGGGTTGCTAGTGCCTAAGAGATGCACTTGCCTAGGTTAGTGACCCTAGTGAGGCACGACTAGGTTTTAGATCATTATTAGTTTAGGGTTACTAGTCCCCGATAGATGCTCTCACTTATGTTAGTAAGCCTAATGAGGTACAGCACATTTTAGATCAATCGTAGTTAAGGTTTTCTAAACACTGAGAAATGCTTCCGCCTAGCTTAGTGAGCTTACTAAGGTACGACCAGGTTTGAGATCGATTCCAATTTAGCATTACTATTCCTTGAGAGACGTTCTTGATTAAGTTAGTGACCTAAGTAAGGCATGACTAGGTTTTAGATCGATCCTAGTTTAGGATTGCTAGTCCTCGAGAGACATTCCCGCTTAAGTTAGTGAGGTACGACGAAGTTTTAGATTGATCCCAGTTTAAGGTTGCTAATCCTTAGGAGATGCTCCCACTTAGGTTAGTAAACATAATGAAGTACAACCAGGTTTTGGATTGATCCCAAATTAGGATTACTACTTCCCGAGATATGTTCCCACCAAGGATAGTAATCCTGTTAAGGCATAGCCAGGTTTTAGATTGATCCTAATTTAGGGTTACGAGTCACTAAGAGACATTCCCGCTTAGATCACTTAACTTAGTGAGGCACAATTAAGTTTTATATCGATCCTAGTTTAGGGTTGCTAGTCTCGAAGAGATGTTCCTGCTTAGGTTGGTGAACCTAATCAGGTACAACCAGGTTTTAGATCGATGTCAGTTTAGGGTTGCTAGCCTAGAGAGATGTTGCCACTTAAGTTAGTGATCTTAGTTAGGTATGTTGAGGTTTTAGATCAATCCTAGTTTAGGGTTGCAAGTCCCTTTGAGACTCTAGCACTAAGGTTAGTGAGCCTAATGTCGTACAGCCAGGTTTTAGATCAACCCTAATTTAAGGTTGCTAATGCTCGAGAGATGCTCTTACCTAGGTTAATGAGCCTAGTGAGGGACCACTAGGTTTTAGATTGATCTCGATATATGGTTCCTAGTCCCTAAGTAATGCTCTAATCTACGTTAGTGAGCTTAGTGAGGCAAGACTAGGTTTTAGATTGATCCTAGTTTAGGGTTGTTACTCTTCAAGAAATGCTTCCCCTTAGGTTAGTAAACCTAGTAAGGCATGAGCAAGTTTTAGATTGATCCTAGTTTAGGGTTACCAATCTCTAAGAGATGCTCTAGCTTAGGCTAGTTAGCTTAGTGAGGCATGACCAGGTTTTAGATCGATCTCAGATTAGGATTGCTAATCCTTAAGAGATGGTCTCGCCTAGGTTAGTCAGCTCCGTGAGGCAAGACTAGGTTTTAGATTGATCCCAGTTTAAGGTTGCTAATACCCGAGAGACTCTCCTGTTTAGGTTAATGAGCCTAGTGTGGTATGGCCAAGTTTTAGATTGATCCTAATTTAGGGTTGGTAGTCCCTTAGAGTTGCTCTCGCCTAGGTTAGTAAGCTTAGTGAGGTGCAACAAGGTTTTAGATTGATCCCAATTTGGGGTTGCTAGTATATGACAAACTCTTCTGCCAACGTTAGTGAGCTTAGTGATGTATGGATAGGTTTAAAATTGATCCCAATTTTGGGTTGCTAGTCCCTAAGAGATGTTCCCACTTAGGTTTGTGAGCCTAATGAGGCACAACTCGGTTTTAGATTGATCCGAGTTTATGGTTGCTAGTCCCAGTATGATGCTTTTACCTACGTTAGTAAGCCTTGTATGGTAAGAATAGGTTTTGGATCGATCCTAGTTTAGGGTTGCTATTTCTTGAGAATCACTCCTACCTACTTTGGTGAGCCTTGTGAGATACGAATAAGTTTTGGATTGATCCTAGTTTAGGGTTGCTAGTCTTTGAGAGATGCTCCCTCCTAGGTTAGTAAGCCTAGTGAGGTACGACTAGGTGTTAGATCGATCCTAGTTTAGGGTTTATTGTCCCCAAGAGACATTCCTGCTTAGGTTAGTTAGCTTAATGTGGTAAGACCTAGTTTAGATTAATCATAGTTTAGGGTCACAAAACCTAAAGAGATGCTCCTACCTAGGTTACATAGCTTAGTGAAGTATAACTAGGTTTTAGATCTATCCTAATCTAGTGTTGCTAGTCCCTGAGAGATGCTTCTAGTTAGGTTAGTGAGCTTTATGAGATATGAGTAGGTTTTATATTTATCTCATTTTAGGGTTACTAGTCTTTGAAAGACTCTTCTACCTAGGTTAAATTGATCATAGTGTTATGCAGCCAAGTTTTAGATTAATCCCAATTTAAGGTTGGTAGTCCCTAAAAGATGCTCCCGCCTAGGTTAGTGAGCCGAGTAAGGTGTGACTAGGTTATACTTCAATTCCAGTTTAGGGCTACTAGTCTTCGAGAGATGCTCTTACCTAGGTTAGTGAGTTAAGTGAGGCACTACTAGGTTTTAGATCGATCCTAGTTTAAGGTTTGCTAATCCTTGAGAGATGCTCCTGTCAATGTTAGTGAGCCTAGTGAGGTATGACCACGTTTTAGATCCATCACAGTTTAGGGTTTCTAGTCATTGAGAGACCCTACTGCTTAGGTTCGTAAGCTTAGTAAGGGACGATCAAGGTTTATACCGATCCTAGATTAGGGTTGCTAGTCCTTGAGAGACACTCCCACCTAGGTGAGCGAATCTAATAAGATATGGCCAGGTTTAAGATCAATCCAAATTTGGGGCTACTAGTTGTCGAGAGATGCTCTCACCTAGGTTAGTTGGCCAAGTAAGGTATAACCAGGTTTGATCTCAGTTTAAGGTTGCTAGTCATTGAGAGATGTTCCCACATATGTTAAAGAGCCTAGTGAGGCATGTCCAACTTTCAAATCGATCCTAGTTTAGGGTCTCTAGTCATTGAGGGATGCTCCCTCTTAGGTTAGTGAGCCTTACGAGGTATAACCAGGTTTTAGACCGATCCTAGTTTAAGGTTGCTAGTCCTTGGGAGATGTTCCTGCCTAGGTTAGTGAGCCTAGTAAGGTATTTCAAGGTTTTAGATCGATCTTAGTTTAAGGTTTGCTAGTCCTCGAGAGACATTCCTACCTAAGTTAGTGAGCCTAGTGAGGTACGACTAGGTTTTTTATCGATCCCAATTTAGGGCTATTTATCCTCGAGAGATGCTCTCGTATAGGTTAGTAAGCTTAGTAAAGCATGACCAGGTTTAAGATCGATCCTAATTTAGGGTTTCTAGTCTTCGAAAGACATTCTCACCTAAGTTATTGGCCTTAGTAAGGTATGACTAGGCTTTAGATCCCAATTTAGGGTTTCTAGTCTTCGAAAGACATTCTCACCTAAGTTATTTGCCTTAGTAAGGTATGATTAGGCTTTAAATCAATCCCAATTTAAGGTTACTAGTCTCTGAGATATGATCCCACTTAGGTTAGTAATCTTTGTAAGTTATGATCAGATTTTAGATCGATCCCAATTTAGGGTTGCTAGTCCTTGAAGGATACTCCTACCTAGGTTAGTGAGCCTAGGAAGGTATGACCAAGTTTTAGATCGACGCTAGTTTAGCATAGCTACTCCACAAAAGACACTCCCATGTTGGTTAGTGACCTTAGTAAGGTATGACTAGGTTTTAGATTGATCCCAATTTAGGGTTACTAGTGCTCAATAGATGTTTCCACTTAGGTTAGTGATCCTAGTGAGGTGTGACTAAGTTTTAGATCAATCCTACTTTATGGTTGCTAGTCCTAGCAAGATGCTCCAGTCTAGTTTAGTAAGCTTAGTGAGGTACGTCTAGATTTTACATCAATCTTAGATTAAGGTCGTTAGTCCTTGAGGGGTGCTCCTACTTAGTTTAGTAAGCCTCGTGAGGTATGAGCAGGTATTAGATCAATACCATATTAGGGTTCCTGGTCCTTAGGAGATGCTTCCCCTTAGGTTAGTGAGCCTATTAAGGCAAGATTAGGTTTTTTATCGATCGTTGTTAAGGATTACTAGTCCCTAAGAGATACTCCCGCCTACGTTAGTAAGCCCAACAAGGTATGATCAGGTTTTAGATTGATCCTAGTTTATGATTGCTAATTGCTCCTGGCTAGGTTAGTAAACCTACTAAGGTATGACAAGTTCTCAGATCGATCCCAGTTTAGGGTTGCTAGTCCTTATGAGACGCTCCCACTTAGGTTACTGAGCCTAGTAAGGCATGACTAGGTTTAAGATAGATCCCAGGTTAAGGTTACTAGTTCTTGAGAGATGCCCCTACTTACATTAGTGAGCTAGGTCAGGTATGACAAAGTTTTCGACCGATCCTAGTTTAGGGTTTCTAGCCCCCGAGAGATGCTCCTGCCTTGTTTAGTGAGCTTAGTAAGGTAAGACCAAGTTTTAGATCAATTCTAATTTAGGGTTGCCTTTCCTTAAGAGATGCTTTCTTCTAGGTTACTAAGCCTAGTATGGCACTACTAGGTTTTAGATCAATCTTAGTTTAGGGTTGCTAGTCCCTAAGAGACTCTCCCGCCTAGGTTAATGACCTTAGTATGGTATGACTAAGTTTTAGATCGATCCTAACTTTGCATTGCTAGTGCCCGAATGATGTTCCTACCTAGGTTAGTAAGCTTAGTGAGACATGACCAGGTTTTTGATCAATCCTAGTTTAGGGTAGCTAGTCGTCGAGAGACGCTTACACCTAAGTTAGTGAGCCTAGTGAGGCACAACCTGGTTTTAGATCCAACCTGGTTTTAGATCCATCCTTGTTTATCAATGGTAGTTTTAGAGAGACATTCTTGCCTAGGTTAGTAACCTTAGTAAGGTACGACTAGGTTTTAGATCAATCTAACTTTAGGGTTACTATTCCCGAAGAAATGATCCTGCTTAGGTTAGCGACCCTTATAAGGTAAGACTAAGTTTTAAATCGATCCCACTTTAAGGTTTTTAGTCCTCAAGTGATATTATTGCTTAGGTTAGTGAGCTTAATAACGCACTACCAAGTTTTAAATCGATCCTAGTTTAGTGTTGCTACTCCCCAAGAGACGCTCCCACTTAAGTAAGTGAGCCTAGTGTAGCACAACCAAGTTTTAGATCGATCCTGGATTAAGGTTGCTAGTCTCCGAGGGATGCTCCCCCTTAAGTTAGTAAACTTAGTAAGGCATGATTAGGTTATAGATCAATCTTAGTTTGGGGTTGCTTATCTTCGAGAGACAGTCTCGTCTAGGTAAGTGAGCCTTATGAGGCACGGCCAAGTTTAGATTAATCCCAGTTTAGGGTTGCTAGCCCTCGAGAGATGCTCCTACATACGTTAGTAAGCTTAGTGAGGCATGACCAGGTTTTAGATTGATCCCAATTTATGGTTGCTAGTTCTTAAGAGATGTTCCTGCTTAGGTAAGTGAGCCTAGTGAAGGATTACCAGGTTTTAGATTGATGCCATATTAGGGTTGCTAGTCCCTGAGGGACGTTCTCGCTTAGATTCGTGAGCTTAGTAAGGTATGACCAAGTTTTAGATTGAATTTAGTTGGGGGTTGCTAGTCTTCGAAAGAAGCCTACCCTCCCCCCCCCCCCCCCCCCCCTCCCTCTTAGAGAGGTTAGTGAAGCATGACCAGGTTTTAGATTGATTACAATTGAAGGTTGCTAATGCCTAAGTGATGCTCCCACCGATGTTAGTGTGCTTAGTAAGGCATGATTAGGCTTTAGATTTATCCCAACTTAGGGTTACTAGTGCTTGAGAGACTCTCTCACAATAGTTTTTATACCTAGTGAGGCATGGCCAGGTTTTAGATTGTTCCTAGTTCAAGGTAGGTTGACTTCGATAGATGCTCCTGCTTAAGTTTGTCTACCTAGTAAGGCATGACCAAGTTTTAGATGAATCCCAATTTAGGGTTACTGATCCCCAAGAGATACTCCCGCCTAGGTTAGTGAGTTGAGTAAGGCTCGACTGGGTTTTAGATTTATCCCAGTTTAGGGTTGCTAGTCCCTAAAAGACACCCCTGCCTAGGTTAGTGACCCAAGTAAGGCCCGACCGGGTTTTAGATCAATCCCAGTTTTAGGTTGCTAGTCCCCAAGAGACGCTCCCAGCTAGGTAGCGACACAAGTAAGGCATGACTAGGTTTTAAATCAATCTTAATTTAGGGTTGTTAGTCTTTGAGAGATATTCTCGCTTAGGTTAGTGAGCTTAGTAAGGCACAACTATGTTTTTTATTGTTCCCAATTTATGGTTGATAGTCCCACAGAGATGGTCCCGTCTCGCTTAGTGAGCCTAGTGATGCACGAATATGTTTTAGATTGATCTTAGATTAGTGTTGCTTATCCCCTAGGGATGCTCCTGCCTAGGTTAGTGAGCCTAATGAGGTATGACCAGGTTTTAGATGGATCCTAGATTAGGGTTGCTAGTCCATAAGAGAAGCCACCTCCTAGGGTAGTGAGGTTAATAAGGTACGACAAGTTTTATATTGATCCCAATTTATGATTAACCCTAGATTGGTGTTGCTTAACCCTAAGGGATGCTCTTGCCTAGGTTAGTAAGCATAATGAGGTATGACCAGGGTTTAGATCGATTCTAGATTAGGGTTGCTAGTCTACAAGAGAAGCTCCCCCTTAGGGTAGTAAACCTAATAAGGCATGACTAGGTTTTAGATCAATCCCAATTTGGGGTTGCTAGACCCTGAAAGAAGCCTCCATTATGTAAGAGGGCCTAGTAAAGTACGACTAGGTTTTAGAAGGATCCTTGTTTATGATTGCTATTCCCGAGTGATGCTCTCACCTATGTTAATATGCCTCGTAGGGCATGGGCAGGTTTTAGATCAATTCCAACTTAGGGTTGCTAGTGCCCAAGAGCCTGTCTCGCGATGTTTGTATGCCTTGTGAGGCATAACTAGGTTTTAGATCAATCTTAGTTCAAGGTCGATTGACCCCGATAGATGCTTCCGCTTAAGTTTTTCTACGTAGTAAGGTATGACTAGGTTTTAGATCAATCCTAGTTTTTGGTTATCAATCCCCAAGAGATATTCCTGCCTAGGTTATTGAGCCTAATGTGGCATGACCAAGTTTTAGACCAATCTCAATTTAAGGTTACTAGTCCTAGGCAGATGTTCCCACTAACGATAATGAGCTTTGTGAGGCACGGCCACGTTTTAGATCAATTGCAGTTAAGGATTTCTAGTCCTTGAGAGGTGCTCTTACTTAGCTTAGTAAGCCTAATAAGGTACGACCAGGTTTTAGATCGATCTTAGTTTAGGGTAGCTAGTCTCCTAGAGACGCTCCTGGCTAGGTTAGTGACTCAAGTAAGGCACGACTAGGTTTTAGATTAGTCCTATTTTTGGGTTGCTAGTCCTTGAGAGATACTCCTCCCTTGGTTAGTAAGCTTAGTGAGCCATGACTAGGTTTTAGATCAATCCTAATTTAAGGTTGTTAGTCCTTGAGAGATGCTGTGACCTAGGTTAGTGACCTTAATGAGGTATGACTCGGATTTTTATCGATCACAATATATTGTTGCTAGTCTTAGAGAGACAGTCCTACCTAGCTTAGTAAACCTAGTGAGGCATAAATAGGTTTTAGATCAATTCTAAATTAGTGTTGCTTATCCCCAAGGGATGCTCCTACTTAGGTTACTGAGCCTAGTGAGGCACGAATAGGTTTTAGATTGATCTCAGATTAAAGTTGCTATTCTACGAGAGATGCTCCCCCCCTAAGGTAGTAAGCCTAGTACGGCATGACCAGGTTTTAGATTGTTCCTAGTTTTACGTTACTAGTCCATGAGAGAAACTCTTGCCTATGTTAGTGAGCCTAGTGAGGTACGATGAGGTTTTTTATCAATCCCAATTTAGTGTTACTAGTCCCCGGAGACACTCCCGACTAAGTTAGCGAGTTTAGTGAGGTATGACTATGTTTTAGATCTATCCCAATTTATGGTTGCTAGTCCTAGAGAGATACTCCTGCCTTAGTCAGTGAGCCTAATGAGGTAAGACTAGGTTTTAGATCGATCCCAATCTAGTATTGCCAGACCTCGATAGATGCTCCTGTTTAGGTTAGGAAGCCTTGTGAGACACGACTTGGTTTTAGATTGATCCCAGTTTAGTATTGCTAGTCCCTAAGAGACTTTCCTACCAAGGCTAAAGTGAGCCTAGTGTAGCATGGCCAAGTTTTAGATTGATCCCAATTTAAGGTTGGTAGTCCTATAGAGACTCTCTTACCTAGCTTACTAAGCCTAGTAACGGACAAATATGTTTTAGATCGATCCCAAATTAGTGTTGCTAGTGCTTGAGAGACGCTCTTGCTTAGCTCAATGAGCTTAGTAGGGCACAACTAGGTTTTAGATCGATCACAGCTTAGGGTTGCTAGTCTTCAAGAGACTCTCCTCTTTAAAGTAGTGAGCCTGGTGAGGCATGACCATGTTTTAGATTGTTCTTAGTTTTCGGTTGCTAGTCCCTAAGAGACTCTCCCACTATGTTAGTAAGCTTAGTAAGGTACGGCTAGGTTTTTGATCTATCCTAGTTTAGGGTTACTAGTCCTCGAAAGATACTGTTGCTGAAGTTAGTGAGCTTTGTGAAGTACAACTAGGTTTTAGATCGATCCCAATTTATGGTTACTAGTCCAAGAGAGACATTCCCGCCTAAGTTAGTGAGCTTAGTAAGGCATGACCAGGTTTTAGATGGATCCTAGATTAGTGTTGCTAGTCCTCAAGGGACTATCCTACTAAGGTTAGTAAGCCTAGTGAGGGATGACCAGGTTTTAGATCAATCCCAATTTAAGGTTGGTAGTCCACAAGAGATGCTCCCTCCTACGTTAGTGAGGTACGACCATGTTTTGGATATATCCTAATTTAGGGTTTCTAGTCCCCAAGATACTTTCCTGCCTAGGTTAGTGAGCTTAGTAAGTCACGACCAAGTTTTAGATCGATCTAAGTTTAGGGTTGCTACTCCCTAAGAGATGCTCCTGCCTAGGTTAGTTACCTTAGTAAGGCACGACTAGGTTTTAGATCGATCTTATTTTTGGGTTACTAGTCCTTGAAAGACATTCCCGCCTAGGTTAGTAAGCCTACTAAGGTATGGCTAAGTTTTTGATAGATCCCAATTTAGGGTTGCTAGTCACTGAGAGACACTCCCACCTAGGTTAGTAGCCTTAATGAGGTACAACTTGGTTTTAGATTAATTTCAATTTGTGGTTTCTAGTCCTAGAGAAATGCTCCCTCCTAAGTTAGTAAGCTTAGTAAGGTACAGCTAGGTTTTAGATCATTTCCAGATTTAAGTTGATAGTCCTTGAGAGATGCTCCCACCTATGTTAGTGAGCTTAGTATGGTACGATCATGTTTTGGATTGATTACAGTTTAGGGTTTCTAGTCCTTGAGAGATACTCCCGACTATGGTAGTTTGCTTAGTAAGGTATGACTAAGTTTTAGATCAATCCCAATTTAGGGTTACTACTCCTCGAAGGACGTTCCTACTTGGGTTAGTGACCCTAGTAAGGCTCGACTAGGTTATAGATTGATCTAGGTTTAAGGTTGCTAGTCCTCGAAAGTCACTCTTTCCTAGGTTAATGAGTCTAGTGAGGCATAACGAAGTTTTTTATCAATCCTAATTTAGGATTGCTGATCCTCAAGAGATGCTCCCACCTATGTTAGTGAGCCTAGTGAGGCACAACTAGGTTTTAGATTGATCTAAATTTATGGTTGCTAGTCCTAGAAAGATGCTCCTACTTAGCTTAGGAATCCTAATGAGGTACAACCAGGTTTTAGATTAATCCTAGATTAAGGGTGCTAGTCCTTAAGGGACAGTTCCCCCTAAGTTAGTGAATTTAGTAACGCATAACCAAGTTTTAGATCGGTCAGAGTTTATGATTACTAGTCCCTAAGAAACACTCTCGCCTAGGTTATTAGGCCTAGTGAGGTGTGGCTAGGTTTTAGATTGGTCTCATTTTAGGGTTGCAAGTCCCCTATAGATGCTTCCACTTAGTTTGGTGAGCCTAGTAAGGTACGACTAGGTTTTAGATCGATGCTATTTTAGGGTTGCTAGTCCCTGACGGATGCTCTTAACTACGATAGTGAGCCTAATGTGGTATGACCAAGTTTTGGATTGATCCAAGTTTAGGGTTTCTAGTCCTAGAGAGACGCTTCCACTTAGGTTAGTGAGCCTAGTAAGGAAAGACTAAGTTTTAGATCGATCTTAGCTTAAGGTTACTTCTCCTTCGAGAGATGCTCCCCCTTAGGTTAGTAATGCTAGTAAGGCACAACCAGGTTTTATATCAATCTTAGTTTATGGTTGCTAGTCCTTGAAAGATACTCTTGCCTAGGTTTGTGAGCCTACTAAGGTATAACCAAGATTTAGAATGCTCTTAGATTAGAGTTGCTAGTCTCCGAGGAACGGTCTTGCCTAGGTTATTGAGCCTAGTGAGGTATGAACAAGTATTGGATCAATTCGAGTTTATAGTTGCTAATCCTCAAGAGATGCTCCTACCTAAGTTAGTGAGCTTAGTGAGGCATGATCAAGTTTTGGATCAATTCCAATTTAAGGTTGCTAATCTCCAAGGGACGGTCCTACTTAGGTTAGTGAACTTAGTCAGGCACGACCAGGTCTTAGAATGATCCTAGATTAGGGTTGCTAGTCATCGAAAGTCACTCCTGCCTAGGTTAGTAAGCCTAGTAAGACACAACAAGGTTTTTTATCGATCCCAATTTAGGGTTGCTAGTCCTCAAGAGATGCTCCCACCTATGTTAGTGAGCCTAGTGAGGTACCACTAGGTTTTAGATTGATCCCAATTTATGGTTGCTTGTCATAGAAAGACGCTCCCACTTAGCTTAGGGAGCCTAGTAAGGTAAAACCAAGTTTTAGATTAATCCTATATTAAGGTTACTAGTCCTTAAGGGACAATCTCCCCTAGGTTAGGAAGCTTAGTAAAGTATGACCAGGTTTTAGATCAATCCTAACTTAGGGTTACTAGTCCCTAAGAGACACTTTCACTTAGGTTATTGAGCCTAGTGAGGTACGACCAGGTTTTAGATTGGTCTCATTTTAAGGTTGCTAGTCCCCTAGAGATGCTCTCACCTAGTATGGTGAGCCTAGTGAAGTATGACTAGGTTTTAGATTGATCCTATTTTAGGGGTGCTAGTCTTCGACGGATGCTCCTAACTATGATAGTAAGCCTAATGTAGTGCGATCGAGTTTTAGATTGATCCAAGTTTAGGGTTTCTAGTCTCCGAGAGACGCTTCCGCTTAGGTTATTGAGCCTAGAAAGGTAGGACCAAGTTTTAGATCGATCCTAGCTTAAGGTTAATTCTCCTCCGAGAGATGTTCCTCCTTAAGTTAGTAATCCTAGTAAGGCATAACCAAGTTTTAGATCGATCCAAGTTTATGGTTACTAGTCCTCAAGAGATACTCCTACCTATGTTTGTGAGCCTATTAAGGCACAACCAGGATTTAGATTGCTCTTAGGTTAAAGTTACTAGTCCTCGAAGGATGGTCCTACCTAGGTTATTGAGCTTAGTGAGGTATGAATAGGTTTTGGATAGTTCTGAGTTTATGGTTGCTAGTCCCCGAGAAATACTCCTGCCTAAGTTAGTGAGCTTAGTGAGGCATGATCAAGTTTTGGATCAATCCTAATTTAGGGTTGCTAATCTCCAAAGGACGGTCTTACTTAGGTTAGTGAACTTAGTCAGGTACGACTAGGTCTTAGAATGATCCTAGATTATGGTTGGTAATCTTCGAGAGATGCTTCCCCCTAGGTTAGTGAGACTAGTAACGCTTGACCAGGTTTTAGATTGATCTTAGTTTAAGATTGCTAGTCCTCGAAAGACATGCCTGCCCAAGAAAGTGAACTTAGTAAGGTACGACTATGTTTTAGATTGATCCCAGTTTAGGGTTGTTAGTCCTTGAGGGATGCTCCTACTTAAGTTAGTGAGCCTAGTAAAGAACAAGCAAGTTTTTGATCGATCCTAATTTATGGTTGCAAGTCCTAGAGAGATACTCCTGCCTAGGTTAGTGAGCCTAGTGAGGTATGACTGGGTTTTAGATTGTTGCCAAATTAAGGTTGTTAGTCTTCAAGGAATGCTCCTGCCTAGGTTAATGAGCCTAGTGAGGTACTACTAAGTTTTAGATCGATCTCAGTTTAGGGATGCTAGTCTTAAAGAGATGATACCGCCATGTTAGTGAGATTAGTGAAGCACAACTAAGTTTTAGATCGATCCCAGTTTAGGGTTGTCATTCCCTAAGAGATGCTTTTGTCTAGGTTAGTATCACGCCCCGAAGCGGTAGAGTAGTAACAGCCCTACCATGTAAACCATTCTAAGATAGAAGTTGGCCTTATAACCACTATCTTAGACCTGATCTACACAAGGCATCCATGGCTAACTCGTTTTGAAGTAAACAGTTTGTAATTTAAATAAATCATTTACCTAAGAAAGTGAGAAAATATATATACTATAATTCAGTTATTACATTATTCAAAAATGAAAAATTCTAAAATAAAAGCTTAGACCTTAAGAATTTATGTTTGTTCTTCAAATATTTTTCCTCACTCCCCAAGATCCAGTAGTTGCTAGCTTCAGAGTAGTTGTATGCTGCTTCTTAGCCAGTACTTGTACGACGTCTATAGGGATGTGAGCAACCACAGCTTAGTAAGTTAGGATGGAGGACTTAAAATTATACCATAAACACAACAAGGTTATCAATCAACTTATTAGGTGCAATGCATGTGCAAATGCCATCACACGACGTTGTCCAGCCCATCGTGAGATTAAAGAAATTTCGCTTTCTCTAATCCGGGTTAAGGAGTTGCCATTAATGCAATAGCTCATGACCAAACCTAAGCTTATGCAATGGAGACCTCGCTCCTCCCATGACTACCTTTGAACCATTGACTTCACCCTCGCCACGACCTCCTCTCCTGTCACTTAGTTAGACTAAGGATGAAGAAGGGACTATTATGAAATCCTGTGCTATCCCTTTCGAAAGGGTCGGCATTTGGCCAAAGAGTCCTAAGTTCCCCCAATGGGTTGTCATATAGATCCGATTGTGATTATAGGTCATATATTTGATTAGGTCCAATTTAGGGTGATCAATCATTCCATACAAATCATACAATACAAGCCAAAACAACAGACAAAATCATAGCATCACTCATAATCAAGCACATGCACACAACCAACTATCTAACAAGCACAACCAAGCATAATCTTAGACCTCTAAAATACGACAACGTATTAATCCCAACTTACCTCGACTCCTCGCTCACTCACTCGAGGTCCAACTCACTCAGCCCATCGCCGATCATCCCTATAACACAAATATGGTTTCAGTTTTTCATATAACTATTATAGGTTTGTTTTATCCTATAACGCTTACTGTTATGTTTTATTTAGGGTTTAATATACCTAATTATCTAGGTCTTAAGTCTTTTATAATTATTTTAGGTTTGGGGTTAAGTTCGGGTTCGGTTTCTGCATCGATTTCTAAATTAGATTCTAATTTTGATTCTGGAATCTTAAATATGCTCGAATCCTAATGTGAAATTAATCACATTAAGCTCGACTATTCTAATATTCTTTTGGGTCTTAATTTAGTATTCTAAACTGTTCGGTACACGCTAATCTTAATTAGGGTACCGAATTTATTCCTGATGTGAGAAAATCTTACAATTTTTTTATACAATTACGTAAAATAAAATTTTGTTTTGGATTTATTATATTTTGATTTTTATTATTATATTATCTAATCAAACCTAATTTTTATAATATTCCTAATTTTCTACAATTAGTATATAATTCCTTCATTAATTATACTTAATACTCCAAAGGCTAGGATTAAGTTTTCACATCAGAGATTAACATCCCTAAATATCTAATTACTATCTAAATCAGTAATTAGTGGCTTAATAACCTAATTAACCCAAAATTACTCAATTTTTCCATCATTTTAGGGCTAAAAATTAACTTAAAAATTTTGAAAATTAATTTTAAAAAAATGGCTTCATAGCACTGTTCTATATTACTTAAGCATTCTACAGAAGAAATTTAAGCTCCAAACTACACTCCTAAGCCTATTTATTTTTTATTCTAATCGTGCTTAGTTTTGTTTAATTTGTTAAGAACCTTATATTTTTACATATGATTAAACTAAATCACCATTTTTTTCTAAATCTACATATAATAAAACCTCAGAATAACAAGTTTCAAAATTTTCTAGGCAAAATAACTAATTTTAAGAAATTATACAAAACCGGAGCAGATAAGGGACTCACCCGATTCGATGCCTTTTATCCGTCCAACTCCGGCCTAAGTGTGTCGGCCGACCTAGGCAGTGGGTCTAGAGTGGGGTAGTGGTGGTGGTGGCTCTGTCCCAAGTGGTGATGGTGTGTAGGTTTAGCTCACTAGCCTTAACTGTACAGTTTTCCTTTTCCTTTTTTTTTTCTCTTGAATTTTTTAAGCTCTCTATTTTTCTCTGATTCGTAACTGTCCAAAGGAGTTCTGTGAATTTTTTCCCTATTTATAGATTGATCCTAGTTTCAGGTTGCTAGTCCTTGAGAGATACTCTTGCCTTGGTTAATGAGCCTTGTAAGGCACAACTAGGTCTTGGATCGATCTTAGTTTAGGGTTACTAGTCCCGAAAAGAAGCTCTCACCTAACATAAAGAGCCTAGTGAGTCATGACCTAGTTTTTAATCGATCCCAATTTGTGGGTGCTAGTCTTAGAGAGACATTCCCGCCTAACTTAGTGAGCCTAGTGATGTACGACTAGGTTTTAGATCGATCTCAAATTAGGGTTACTAGTCCTTGAGGGACTCTTCCACCTAGGTTAGTAAGCTTAGTAAGGCAAGACTAGGTTAATCCTAGTTTAGGGTTGCTAGTCCCCAAGAGATACTCTCGCTTTAGTTAATGAGCTTTGTAAAGCATAACTAGGCCTTAGATCGATCCCTACTTAGGGTTGCTAATCCTCAAGAGATGTTCTCGCCTAGCATAATGAGCCTAGAGAGTTAAGACCTAGTTTTCAATCAATCCTAATTTATTGTTGTTAGTCTTAGAAAGATGTTCCTGCATAACTTAGTGAGCCTAGTGAGGCACAGCCAGGTTTTAGATAAATCTCAGACTAAGGTTGCTAGTCCTCGAGGGACTCTTTTGCCTAGCTTAGTAAGCCTAGAAAGGTATGACCAAGGTTTAGATTGATCCTAGATTAGGGTCGTTAGTCCCCAAGAGATACTCCCTCCTAGGCTAGTGAGCATAGTGAGGCCCAACTAAGTTTTAGATCAATCTCAGCTTAGGGTTGTTAGTGTTCGATGGATGCTCCCACCTAGGTTAGTAAGCTTTGTGAAGCATGACAATGTATAGGATTGATCCCATTTTAGGGTTGCTAGTCCCTAAAAATTGCTCCTGCCTATGTTACTAAAGCTAGTGAGGCTTGACTAAGTTTTAAATCGATCCCAATTTAAGGTTGGAAGTCCCTAAGAGATGCTCCCACCTCGATTAGTAAGCCAAGCAGGGCATGACTAGGTTTTCTATCTATCCTAGTTTAAGATTGCTAGTCCTTAAGAAATGCTCCCGCTTAGGTTAGTAAGGCTTGTGAGGTACAACTAGGTTTCAAATCAATCCTAGTTTAGGGTTGCTAGTTCTTTAGAAACGCTCTTGCCTAGGTTAATGAACCTAGTGAGGTATGATTAGGTTTTAGATCATTCCCACTTTGGGGATGCTAATACCCAAAATTCGCTCCTGCCTAAGTACAATAAGAGTTTTTATTGTTCCTAGTTTAGGGTTGCTATTCCTCGAGAAATGTTCCCACTTAAATTAGTGAGCTTAGTGAGGTACAACCAAGTTTTAGATCGATCCCTACTTAGGATTACTTATCCTCGAGAGACACTCTCAACTATGTTTGTGAGCTTAGTGAGTCCTGACCAAGTTTTAGATCGATCGTACTTCAAGGTTGCTAATCCTTGAGAGATGCTGCCACCTTGGTTAGTGAACTTAGTGAGGTACAATTAGGTTTAAGTTATATTCAAGTTTATGGTTGCTACTCCTTGGTTAGTGAACTTAGTGAGGCTAGTGAAGCACGGTTATCTTTTAGATCGATCCCAATTTATGGTTATTAGTATTAGAGAGGCACTCCTGCCTAGATTAATTTGAGGTTGCTAGCCCCCGAGAGATGCTCCCTACTACATTAGTGAGCCTAATGAGGTACGTCTAAGTTTTAGATTGATCCTAGATTAAGGTTTCTAACCCTTGAGAGATGCTCGCCCCTAAGGTTAGTGAGCTTAGTAAGGTACCACTAGGTTTTAGATCCATCCCAATTTGGTGTTGTTAGTCTTTGAGAGACACTCTTACCTAGGTTAGTGAGCCTATAATAAGGCATGACCAGGATTTAGATGGATCCCAGTTAAGGGTTCCTAGTCCCCTAAACACTTAACTACTTAGGTAGTGAGCTTAGTAAATCTCTACCAAGTTTTAGTTCGATCTCTATTTAATGCTGCTGGTCTTCAAGAGAAGTTCCCACTTAGGTTAGTAAGCCTAGTGAGGCACAAACAGGTTTTAGATCGATCCTAGTTTAAGGTTGCTAGTCATCGAAAGACGCTCTCATGTAGATTAGTGAGCTTAGTGAGGCATGACTTGGATTTAGATCGATCTTAGTTTACGATTGCTAGTCCCTTATAGAAACTCCTACCTTAGTTAGTGAGCCTAATAAGGTATGACCACGTTTTAGACTGCTTTAAGGTTGCTAGTCCTCGAGAGATACTTTCGCTTTAGTTAGTTAGCCTAGTGAGGTACGGCCAATTTTTAAACTAACTCTAGTTTAGGGATACTAGTCCCCGAGAGATGTTCTTGCCTAACTTAGTAAGCTAAGTAAGGTACAGCTAAGTTTTAGATCAATCCCAATTTAGAGTTTCTAGTTCCTGACAGACTCTCTCGCCTAGGTTTGTGAGCTTAGTGAGGTATGACAAGGTTTTAGATTGATCCCAATTTAGGGTTATTAGTCCCTAAGAGATGCTCCCACCTTGGTTGGTGAGCTTTGTGAGGCATGACCAGGTATTAGATATATTTAATTTTACGGTTGCTATTCTCTGAAATACGCTCCCTCCTAGGTTAGTGAGCTTAGAGAGGTACAACCATGTCTTAAATCAATATCAGTTTAAGGTTGCTAATCCCCGGGGGTTGCTCCCGCTTGGGTTAGTAGGCCTAGTAAGGCATGACCAGGTTATAGATCTATCCCTGATTAGGGTTGCTAGTCTCCAAGAGACACTTCCCCTTAGGTTAGTAAGCCTAGCAATGCACTACTAGGTTTTACAACAATCCTAATTTAAGGTTATTAGTCCTCGAGGGATGCTCCTGCCTAGTTTAATGAGCTTAGTGTAGCATAACCATGTTCTAGACTGATCTTAGTTTACGGTTGCTTATCCTTGAGAAATGCTCTCGCCTACATTACAGATGTAAGTGTGGTACGATCAGGTTTTAGATTGATCCCAGTTTAAGGTTGCGAATCCTCAAGACATGCTCTTGCCTATGTTACTGAGCTTAGTAAGGTACGGCCAGGTTTTAGATCGATTCCTATTTAGGGTTGCTAGTCCTTGAGAGATGCTCTCATCTAGGTTAATGCACCTAATGCGGTATGACCAGGTTTTAGTTCCTACTTTGGGGTTCCTAGTCGTTGAGAAATGCTCCCACCTAGGTTAATGAGGTATGATTAGGTTTTAGATCAATCATAGTTTAGCATTGTTAATCTCTGAGAGACGCTTTTACCTATGTAAGTGTACCTGGTGAAGTATGGCTAGGTTTTAGATCGATCCCAGGTTGCGGTTACTAGTCCTCAAAAGTCGCTCTTGCCTAGGTTATTAAGCCTAATGAGGCGTGACTAGATATTAGATTGACCTTAGTTTAGTATTGCTATTTCATAAAAGATGATTCTACCTAGGTTAGTGAGCCTAGTAAGGCCTAACTAGGTTTTAGATCGATCCTAATTTAGGTTTATTAGTCCTCGAGAAACACTTTCGCCTAGGTTCATGAGCCTAATGAGGCACGACTAGGTTTTAGATCAATTCTTATTTAGGATTGCTTATCCTTGAGATATACTCCTAACTATGTTCATGAGCCTAGTGAGGCATAACTAGCTTTTAGATCGATCCCAGTTTAGGCTTACTGGCCTTTAAGAGACGTTCTCACCTAGGTTAGTGAGCTAGTGAGATACGACTTGGTTTTAGATTGATCCTAGTTTAGGGTTGTTAGTCCTCGTGAGATGCTCCTGCTTATGTTAGTGAGCCTAGTGAAGCATGAATAGGTTTTCAATCAATCCCAATTTAGGGTTGCTTATCACCGTGAGATATTCCCACCTAAGTTAGTGAGCCTAGTAAAGCATAGCTAGGTTTTAAATCGATGTCAGTTTAGGGTTTCTTATCCCTCAAAGACGTTCTCTGCAATGTTTATGAGCCTAGTGAGGCATGACTAAGTTTTAGATCGATCCTAGTTTAGGGTTGCTAGTTCTAGAGAGACATTTCCACTTTGGTTAGTGATCATTGTATGGTATGGCTTGGTTTTAGATCAATCCTAGTTTAGGGTTGTTAGTCCCTAAGAAACGCTCTCCCCTAGGTTAGTAAGCCCAGTGAGGCACGATGGGGTTTTAAATTGATCCCAGTTTAGGGTTGCTTGTCCCCGAAAGATGCTTCGACCTAGGTTACTATGCCTAATAAGGTATAACTGGGTTTTAGATCAATCCTACTTGATGGTTGCTAGTCCCCTACAGACACTCCTGTTTAGATTAGTAAGGCTAATGAGGCATGACCAAGTTTTAGATCACTCACTTTTTTATATTGTTAGTCCTCGAGAGATGCTCCCTCCTAGGTTAGTTAGCCCAATAAAGTACAAGTAGTTCCTAAAGCAGCTTTAGTTTGGGGTTACTAGTCCCCAAAACACACAACCGCTTAGGTCAATGAGCCTAGTAAAGCTTGACTAGGTTTTAAATTGATTCTAATTTAGGGTTGATAGTCATAGAGAGACGCTTCTGCCTAGGTTAGTGAACCTAGTATGGTACGGTCTGGTTTTAGATCAATCCCTGTTTAGGGCTGCCAAACCCTAAGAAACCCTCTTGCTTAAGTTAGTGATCCTAGTGAGGTATGGCTTAGTTTTAGATTGATCCCAGTTTAAGGTTGTTAATCCCTCAGAAACGCTTTCCCCTAGGTTATTGAGCCTAGTGAAGCACGACTAGGTTTTAGATCAACCCTAGTTTAGGGTTGTTAGTTTTAGAGAGATGCATCCAACTAGGTTAGTGATCCTAGTGAGGTACGGTCTAGTTTTAGATCAATACTAATTTAAGGTTGCTAGTCCCCAAGTGATGCTCCCTCCTAAGTTAGTGAGCCTAGTAAGGTATGACCAGGTTTTAGGTTGATCCCAATTTAGGGTTGCTTGTCCCCGAGAGGTTCTCTAGCCAACGTTAGTAAGCTTAGTAAGGTACGAATGGGTTTTAGATTGATCTTAGTTTAAGGTTGCTAGTCCCCTACAAATACTCCCACCTAGGTTAGTGAAGTTAGTGAGGTATGAAAAGGTTTTAGATCGTTGCTATTTTGAGATTGCTAGTTCCCGAGAGATGTTTACGCCTAGGTTAGTTAACTTAGAAAGGCACGTGCAATTTTTAGACCATCTCTTGTTTTGGGTTGCTAGTCCTCAAAGCATACAAGCGCCTAGGTTAGTAAGCCTAATAAAGCTCAACCAAGTTTTAGATCGATCCTAGTTTAGGATTGCTAGTCCTATAGAGATGCTTCTACTTAGGTTAGTGAGCCTAATCAGGTACGACCTGGTTTTTTATCAATCTCTGTTTAGGCTACCAGTCCTCAAGAGACATTCTCCCCTAGGTTAGTGAGCCTACTGAGATATGACTAGGTTTTGGATCGATCCCAATTTATGGTTGCTTGTCCTCAAGAAATGTTCCTGCCTAGCTTAGTGAGCCTAGTGATGTACGACCGGGTTTTAGATGAATCTTAGTTTGGGGTTACTAGTCCCCTACAAACACTCTTACCTAGGTTAGTAAGCCTAGTGAAGCATAACTGGGTTTTAGATCACTTCCATTTTAAGGTTGTTAGTCCCCAGGAGATGCTCTTGCTTAGGTTGGTTAACCTATTGAAGTACGACCAATTTTTAGACTAACTCCAGTTTAGTGTTACTAATCCCTAAGAGACGCTGCTGCTTAACTTAGTAAGCCAAGTACAGTATGACCAGGTTTTAGATTGATCCCAATTAAGGGTTTCTAGTCCCTGATAGATTCTCTCACTTAGGTTAGTGAGCCTAGGTGAGGTACACCGAGATTTTAGATTGATTCCAGTTCAGGGTTGCTAATCCCTGAGAAATACTTCTATCTAAGTTAGTGAACCTAGTAAGGTACGACTAAGTTTTCAATCAATCTCAGTTTAGGGTTTTTGTCCTTAAGAGATGCTCCCTCCTAGGTTAGTGAGCCTAGTATGGTATGACCAAGTTTTATATATATCCAAATTTACGGTTGCTAGTCCCCAAGACATGTTCCCTCCTAGTGTAGTGAGCTTAGTATAGTATGTTCATGTTTTAGATTGATCCTAATTTAAGGTTGCTAGTCTTCAAGAGATGCTCCTTCTTAGGTTAGTGAGCCTAGTAAGGTAAGATTAGTTTTTAAAATGACTACAGTTTAGGATTACTAGACTTAAAGAGACGCTCCTATCAAACTTAGTCAGCCAAGTGAGGAATGACTAGGTTTTAGATTGATCCTAGTTTAGGGATGCTAATCTTCAACAGATGCGCCTGCTTACGTTAGTGAGCCTAGTGAGGTACGACTAGGTTTTAGATCAATCCTAGATTAGGGTTGTTAGTCCCCAAATGACGCTTCCGCTTTGGTTAGTAAGCCTTGTAAGATAAGACCAGGTAATAGATTTATCTAAGTTTGTAGTTGCTAGTCCCCAACGCACGCTACCGCTTAGGTTAGTGAGTCTAGTGAGGCACAACCATCTTTTAGATCAACCCCAATTTAGGGTAGCTAGTCCTCTAAAGATGCTCCCGCTTAGGCTAGTGAGCTTAGTATGGTATGATAAGGTTTTATTTCGATCCTAGTTTAGGATTGCTAGTCCTTAAGAGATGCTCACCCCCTAAGTTACTAAGCCTAGTGAGGCATGATTAGGTTTTGGATCGATCCTAGATTTAGGTTGCTAACCTCCGAGAGACGTTCCCCCCTAGGTTGGTGAGCTTAGTGAGGTACGGCTAGGTTTTAGATAAATCATAGTTTTGGGTTGTTAATCTCTAAGAGATATACCTCCTTAGGTTAATGAGCCTAGTAAGGCCTAACCAAGATTTAGACCTATCCCAATTTGGGGTTCCTAGTCCCCAAAACATATAACCGCCTGTGTTAGTGAGCCTAGTAAAGTAAGACCAGGTTTTAGATTAATCTTTGTATAAAGTTTATAGTCCCTAAAAGACGTTCTTGCCAAGGTTAGTAAGCCTAGTGAGGCATAATTGGGTTGTAAATCAATCCCAGTTTAGGGTTGGTAATCTTTGAAAGATTTTCCCGCTTATGCTAAAGAGCCCAGTAAAGTACGACTAGGTTTTAGATCCATCCTAGTTTATGGTTACTAGTTCCCACGAGATGCTCTAGCCTAAGTTAGCGAGTTTAGTGAAGCATGCTTAGGTTTTAGATCGATCCTAGTTTAGGGTTGTTAGTCCTTGAGAGATGCCCCCGCTTTGGTTAGTGCACCAAATGAGGCACGACCAGGTTTTAGATATATCTATGTTTACGATTTCTAGTCCCCGAGAGACACTCTTGCCTAGGTTAGATCGATCCCAGTTTAGGGTTGCTAGTTCCCAAAAGATGCTCCCGCCTAAGTTAATGAACCTAGTGTGGCATGATTAGGTTTTGTAATCTATCCCAGTTTAGGGTTGCTAGTCCTTGAGAGTTACTTCTACTAAGGTTAATGAGCCTAGTATTGTATGAGCAGGTTTTAGATCTATCCTAGTTTAGAATTGGTAGTCCTTGAGAGCTATTCCCTCTTAGGTTAGTGAGCCTAATAAGGCACAACTAGGTTTTAGATTGATCTTAGATTAAGGTTGCTAGCCCCCAAAAGACATACGCCCCTAATGAAGTGCGAATAGGTTTTAGATAAATCATAGTTTTAGGTTGTAAGTCTCCGAGAGACATACCCCTTTAGGTTAGTGAGCCTAGTAAGATATGGCCAAGATTTAAATCGATCTCAGTTTAGGGTTCCTAAGCCCTAAAACACACAACCACCTAGGTTAGTAAGCCTAATAAAGTAGGACCAAGCTTAAGATAAATCATTGTTTAGGGTTGTTAATCCCTAAGAGACTCTCCCGCTAAGGTTAATGAGCTTAGTAAGGCAAGACTAGCTTTTAGATCTATCTTAGTTTTATTATTGTTAGTCCTTGAAAGACGCTTCTACCTAGGTTAGTAAGCCTAGTGAGGGACGACTAGGTTTTAGATCGATCCCAGTTTATAGTTGCTCGTCCCCGAGAGATGCTCTTGCTAGGTTAGTGAGTTTAGTGAAGCACGACTAGGTTTCAGATTGATCCCAGTTTAAGGTTGCTAGTCCTCGAGAGACACTCCCACTTAGGTTAATGAGCCTAATGAGGTACTACTAGGTTTCAAATATATCCAAGTTTACGTATACTAGTCATTGAGATACGCTTTTGTTTAGGTTAGCATGCCTACTTAGGCATGACCATCTTTTAGATTAATCCCAGTTTAGTGTTACTAGTTCCCAAGAAATGCTCCTAACCAAGTTAGTAAGCCTAGTGAGGTATGATCAGGTTTTAGATTGATCAAAGTTTATTGTTGTTCATCCCCGAGACATGCTCCTACCTAGGTTAGTAAGCTTAGTAAGGCATGACTATGTTTTAGATCGATCCAAGTTTAGGGTTGCTAGTCCCCAAGAGACGCTCCTACTAGGTTGGTGAGCCTAGTGTAGCATAATTAGGTTTTAGATTGGTCCCAGTTTAAGGTTGTTAGTCCCCAAGGTATGCACTCACTTAGATTAGTGAGCTTAGTATGGCATAGCTAGGTTTTAGTTTGACCTAATTGAGGGTTAGAAGTCCTTGAGAGACGCCCCCACTTAAGTTAGTAAGCTTAGTGTGGCACACCTAAGTTTTAGATTGATCCTAGATTAAGGTTGCTAATCTTCGAAGGATGCTCACCCCTAAGTTGGTAAGCTTAGTAAGGTACGACCAAGTTTTAGATCAATCCCGGGTTAGGGTTTTTAGTCCCTAAGAGACATACCTCCCTAGGTTAGTAAGCTTAGTAAGGTACGACTATGTTTTAGATCGATCCCGATTTGGGGTTGTTAGTCTTTAAGCTTGCTAGTTCTTAAGGAATGCAACGGTCGATGTTTGTAAGCTTAATGAGGCATGACTAAGTTTTACATCTATCTAAGTTTAGGGTTGTTAGTCCTCAAGAGATGCTCCGACTTAGGTTAGGGACCTTATTGAGGCACAACTAGGTTTTCGATCACTTTCGTTTTAAGGTTGCTATTCCTTGAGTGACGCTCTCGCTTAGGTTAGTGAGCCTAAGGAGGTACAACTAGGTTTCAGATCGCTCCTAGATTAAGGTTGTTAGTCTCCTAGAGATGCTCCCCTATATGTTTGTGAGCTGAATAAGGCATGACTAGGATTGAGATCAATCCTATTTTAGGGTTGTTAGTCTCTTATAGATACTCCTGCCTAGGTTAGTGAGTCTTATATGGCACGTCTAGGTTTTTGATTAATCGTAATTTCGGGTTATTAGTCTCCAAGAGACAATCTTGCCTAGGTTAATGACTTAGTGAGGTATGGCTAAGCTTTAGATTGATCTTACTTAAAGGTGGCTAATCTCTGAGTGATGCTCCTACCTAAGTTAGTGAGCCTAATGAATCATGACTAAGTTTTAGATCGATCGCAATTTAAGGTTGCTACTCCTGGAGAGACGCTCCTACCTATGTTTGTGAGCTTAGTAAAACACAACCAGGTTTTAGATCGATCCCAAATTAAGGTTGCTAGTCCTAAAGAGACACTCCCCCTTAAGTTAGTAAGCTTCATGATGTTCTACCTAGTTTTAGACATTCTAAGTTTACGGTTGTTAGTCCTAGAGATGTAATCTTGCCTAGGTTAGTGAGCCTAGTATGGTACGACCATGATTCAAATCGATCCTAGTTTAGGGTTACTAGTCCTCGAGAGATGATTTCACCTAGGTTAGTATGCGTAGTGAGCTACGATTGGTTTTTAGATTTAGTCTAGTTTAGGGTTGCCCCTCCTACCAATCTTAATGAGCCATGTGAGGTATAACCAAGTTTTAGATCAATCCCAATTTAGGGTTGTGAGTACCTAAAAGACACTCCTGCCTAAGTTACAGAGCCTAGTCAAGCACGACTAGGTTTTAGAAAAATCCTAATTTAGGGTTACTAGTTTTCGAGAGACGCTCCCACCAAGGTTAGTAAGCTAAGTGATGCATGACTAGGTTTTAGATCGATCCTAGATTAGGGTTGCTAACCCCCGAAAGATGCTCTCCTAAAGGTTATTGAGCTTAAGGAGGCATAACTAGGTTTTAGATCGATCCCAATTTAAGGTTGTTACTCTGAAAGAGATGCTTCCAGCTAAGGTAGTAAGCATAGTGAAGCATGACCAAGATTTAGACGGATCCCATTTTAGGCTTGCCAGTCCTTGAGAGATACTCCTGCCAAGGTTATAGGTTAGTGATCTTAGTGAGGTACGATTAGGTTTTAGATCGATCCTAATTTAGGATTGCCAGTCCCTAAGAGATGCTTCTGCCTAGGTTATAGGTTAGTGAGCTAAGTGAGGTATGACTAGGTTGTAGATCGATCTAAGTTTAGGGTTGTTTATCCTCGAGAGATGCTCCTACCTAGGTTAGTACTCGAGAGACATTCCTACCTAGGTTATTAAGCCTAATCAGGCATGACCAAGTTTCAAATTGCTCCTAAATTAGAGTTGCTAGTCTTCGAGAGACACTCCCCCTATTGTTAGTGAGCCTAATAAGGCATGACTAGGTTTGAGATTGATCTTAGTTTATGGTTGTTAGGCCCCCATAGGCACTCTTACCTAAGTTAGTGAGCCTAGTAATGCATGACTAAGTTTTGGATCAATCCCAATTTAGGGTATTTAGTATCCAAGAGACACTTGCGCCTAGGTTAGTAAGCGTAGTAGGGTACAACAAGGCTTTAGAACAATCCCATTTTAAGGTTACTAGTCCTTCAGAAACGTTCTTGCTTAGGTTAGCAAGCGTAACGAGACATGACCAGTTTTCAGATCGATTACAATTTAGGGTTGCTAGACAACGAAAGTCGCTTCTGCCTAAGTTAATGACCCTAGTAAGGCATGATTAGATTTTAGATCGATCTTAGTTAAGGGTTGCTAGTTCCCAAGAGATGCTTCCACCTAGGTTAGTGAGCCTAGTGAGGTACGACCAGCTTTTAGATCGATCCCAAATTAGGGTTGTTAGACTCCAAAGGACACTCTTCCCTTGGTTAGTAAGCTTAGTGATGTACGATTAGATTTTAGATCGATCGCAATTTAGGGTTATTAGTTTTCGAGAGATGCTCCCACCTAGGTTAGTTTGCCTGGTAAGGCACGACTAAGTTTTAGATCAATCCCAGTTTGGGGTTGCTAGTACCCAACAGATGCTCTCACCTAGGTTAGTGAGCTTAGTAAGGTAGGTTTTAGATCAATCCAAGTTTACGGTTGTTAGTCCCCAAGATACGCTCATGCCTAGGTTGGTCAACCTAATAAAGCACGACCATGTTTTAAATCGATCCTAGATTAAGGTTGCCAATCCTCGAAAGATGCTCTCGCCTAGGTTAGTGAGCCTAGTATGATATGACTAAGTTTTAAATTGATCACAGTTTAGAGTTGCTAGTCCTTGGGAGATGCACATGCCTAGATTAGTGAGCCCAGTAAGACACAAATAGGTTTTAGATTGTTTCCAGTTTATGGTTGCTAGTCCTAGAGAGAAGCTACTACTAAGGTTAGTGAGACTAGTATGGCACAACTAAGTTTTAGATCGATCCCATATTAGGATTTTTAGTCCTCGAGAGATGCTCCCCCTTCAGTTAGTGAGCCTAGTGAGGCATGACAACGTTTTTGATCAATCATAGATTAGGGTTGCTAATCTCCGAGAGATACTCCTCCCTAAGCTAGTGAGGTACGATTAGGTTTCAGATCAATCCCAATAGGATTGTTAGTCTCTATGAGACGCTCTTACCTAGGTTAGGTAGCCTAGTGAGGTACGACTAAGTTTTTGATTGGTCTTAGTTTAGGATTGCTAGTCCCCAAGAGATGCTCTCACTTAGATTAGTAAGCCTAGTAAGGCGTGATTAGGACTTAGATCAATCCCAATTTATGGTTTCTATTCCCTGAAACACACTATCACCTAGGTTAATGAGCCTAGTAAAGCATGTCTAGGTTTTATGTCAATCTTATTTAGGGTTACTTATCCTTGAGAAATGCTCACTCCTAGGTTAGTAACCTTATTGAGGTACGACTAGGTTTTAGATCACTCCCGTATTACATTTGGTAGTCCTAAAAAGATGCTCCTACCTAGGCTAGTAAGCTTAGTGACGGATGATAAGTTTTTAGATTTACCTTAGTTTAGGGTTGGTAGTCCTCGAGAGACACTCCTATCTAGGTTAATGAGCCTAATGCGGTACAATCAGGTTTTAGATCGATCCCAATTTAGGGTTGCTAGTTAATAGGAGACTCTCACACCTAGGTTAGTGAGACTATTGAGACACGACCAGGTTTTAGATTGCTTCTTTTTTATGGTTGCTAGTCCTCGAAATACACTTTCGCCTAGGTTAGTGATCCTAATGAAGTACGACTAGTTTTTAGATTTACCCTAGTTTAAGGTTGCTAGTCCCTAAGAGATGCTCTCATTTAGGTTAGTGAGCTTAGTAAGTATGGCTAGGTTTTAGAGTGATCCTAGTTTAGGGTTGCTAGTCCCGGAGAGATGCTCCTACCTAGGTTAATGAGCTTAGTGAGGCATTAGTAGGGTTTAGATCAATCCCAGTTTAGGTTTCCTAGTCCCTAAAGGATACAACTGCCTAGGTTAGTGAGCCTAGTAAGGCATGACCAGGTTTTCGATTAATGCTTATTTAGGGTTGCTAGTCCTCAAGAGATGCTCCCTCCTAGGTTAGTGACAATAGTAAAGTATGATCATGTTTTAAATCAACCCTAATTTATGGTCTCCAGTCCCTAAGAGATGCTTTCACCAAGGTTAATGAGCCTAGTAAGGCATAATTAGGTTTTAGATTGCTCCCATTATAGGGTTGCTTGTCAGTGAGAGACACTTCTGACTAAGTTAGTATCCTAGTGAGGTACGAATAGTTTTCAGATCAATCCTATTTTGGTGTTGCTAGTCCACGAAAGATGCTCCTACCTAACTAAGTGAGCTAAGTAAGGCCCAACCAGGATTTAGATTTATCCCAGTTTAGGGTTGCTTATCCTTAAGAGATGCTCCTGCCTAAGTTAATGAGCCTAGGGAGGCACAACCAGGTTTTACTTAGATCCAACTTTAGGGTTGCTAGCCCCCGAGACATGCTCCCGCCTAGGTTAGTGAGCCTAGAGAGGTACGACCATCTTTTAGATCAATCCCAGTTTAGGGTTACGAGTCTACAAAAGATACTCCCACTAAGGTTAGTGAGCCTAATGTGTCACGAATAAGTTCTCGATCGGTCCCAGTTTAGGGTTGTTAGTCCCCAAGAGACGCTCCTACTTAGATTACTGAGCCTAGTTAAACATGACTAGGTTTTAGATCAATCCCAATTTAGGCTTCTTAGTCCTTAAGAGATGCTTTCACTTATGTTAGTGAGGTACGACTAAGTTTTAGATCGATCATAGATTATGGTTACTAATTCTCAAGAGATGCTCCACCCTAAGTTAGTTAATTTAGTAAGGCGTAAACAGGTTTTAGATCGATCTCAGATTAGGGTTACTATTCACCAAAAGATGTTCCCCCTTAGGTTAGCGAGCCTATTGAGGTACGAATAGGTTTTAGATTGATCCCAATTTAGGATTGCTAGTCCTCGAAAAATGCTCCCACTTAGGTTAGTGGCCCTAGTAAGGTATAAGTGGGTTTTTGATCGATCTAGTTTAGGGTTGCTGGTACCCAAGTGACACTCCCACCGATGTATGTGATTCTATTGAGGCATAACCAGGTTTTAGATCAATCCTTGTTTAGGGTTACTAGTCCCTAATAGATGCTCTTGCCTAGGTTAGTGAGCTTAATGAAGCATGGCAAGGTTTCTGATCAATCCTAATTTAAGGCTGCTAGTACTTGAGTGACTTTCCTACCTAGGTTAGTGAGTCTAGTGAGGCATGGCTAGGTTTTAGATTGATCTTAGTTTTTGATTGGTAGCCCCTTATGGATGCTCTTACCTTGGTTAGTAAGCCTATTAGCATGACCAGGTTTTAAATCGATCCTATTATAGGGTTGCTAGTCCCCAAGAGATGCTTCCACCTAGGTGAAAGAGCCTAGAGAGGTACATCCAAGTTTTAGATCGATCCTAGTTTAGGGTTTTTAGTCTTCGAGACACGTACTCGCCTAGGTTAGTAGGCCTAGTGGGGCATAACCAGGTTTTATATCAATCTTAGTTTAGGGATGCAAGTCCTCGAGAGATGTTCCCACCTTGGTTAGTGAGCCTAGTGAGGTACGACTAGGTTTTAGATTTATTGTAGTTAAGGGTTGCTAGTCCCCAAGAGCCACTTTCCCCTATATTAGTGAGCCTAGTGAGGCATGGCCAGGTATTAGATCGACCATAGTTTTGAGTTGGTAATTCCCGAGAGATGCTTTCGTCGAGCTTAGTAAGCTCGATGAGACACAACCAAGATTTAGATTGCTCCTAGTTTAGTATTGCTAGTCTTTGAGAGACTATCTTGCCTAGGTTAGTAGGCCTAGTAAGGTATGGCCAGGTTTTTAATCGATCATAATTTTGGGTTACTAGACCTTAAGCGATGCTCCCACATATGTTAGTGAGCCTAGCAAGGCACGGTCGAGTTTTATATCGATTAAAGATTCGAGTTGGTAGCCCTTGAGAAGTGCTCCTGCCGAGGTTAGTAAGCCTAGTAAGACACGACTAGGTTTTAGATCAATCCTAGATTAGGGTTGTTAGTCTCCAAGAGATGCTCTCGCCTTGGTTAGTAAGCTTGGTGAGGCTCGATTAGGTTATAAATTGATCCCAGTTTACGGTTACTAGTCTATGATAGATGCTCCCCGCCTAAGTTAATGAGCTTAATGAGGTACGACCAGGTTTTAGAAAGATCCTAATTTCTAGTTTTTAGTCTTCAATAGATAGTCTCACCTAGGTTAGTGAGCCTAGTGAAGAACGACTAGGTTTTAGATTAATCTAAGTTTAGGAATGCAAGTCCCCAAGAGATGCTCTTGCCTTGGTTAGTAAGCCTAGTGAGGTATGGATAGGTTTTAGATTGACCCCTGTTTAGGGTTGCTAATCCCCAAGATATGCTCCTACCTTAGTTATTGAGGCTTGTATGGTACGACTAAGTTTTAGATTGATCCCAATTTAGGGTTGCTAGTCCCCAAGAGACCCTCCTACTTAGGTTAATGAGCTTAGTGAGGCTCAACCAGGTTTTAGATTGATCCCGATATAGGGTTGCTGGTCCCCAAGAGACGCTCTCTCCTAGGTTAGTGAGCCTAATGGGGTACGACCAGGTTATTGATCAATCCAAATTTAAGGTTGCAAGTCTCCGAGAGATGCTCCCACCTAGGATAGTAAGCCCATTGAGGTATGACTAGGTTCTAGATAGATTGTAGTTTTGGGTTGTTAGTCCCCGAGAGACACTCCCCCCTATGTTAGTGAGCTTACTAAGGCATGGCCAAGTATTAAATCACCCATTGTTTTGGGTTGGTAGTTCCCGAGAGACACTCCTGCTTAGCTTAGTGTACCTAATGAGGTATGACTAGGTTTTAGATTAATCTTAATTTAGTGTGCTTAGTCTTTAAAAGACGATCCAGCCTTGGTTAGTAGGCCTAGTGAGGTACGGCCAGGTTTTTGATCAATCATAATTTTGGGTTGTGAGACATCAAGAGATGTTCCCTTATATGTTAGTGAGCCTAAGAAGGTACAGTCGGGTTTTAGTTCGATCCCAGATTCGGGTTGGTAGCTCCTGAGAGGTGTGATCGCCTAAGTTAGTGAGCCTAGTAAGGCATGACTAGGTTTTAGATCAATCCTATATTGGGGTTGTTAGTCCCTAAGAGACGATCTTACTTAGGTTAGTAAGCTTAGTGAGGCAGGCTAAGTTCTAAATCAATCCTAGTTTATCATTGTTAGCTTCCGAGAGACGCTCCTACCTTGGTTAGTGAGGCTTATGAGGCATGATCCAGTTTTAGATCGATCCCAGTTTAGGGTTGTTAGTCTACGAGAGACACTCTGCTTAGGTTAGTAAGGTTAGTGAGGCTCTACCAGGTTTTAGATTGATCCCAGTATAGGGTTCTTGGTCCCCAAGAGACATTCTCTCCTAGGTTAGTGAGCCAAGTGGGGCATAACTAAGTTATTAATCAATCCCAGTTTAGGGTTGCAAGTCCTCAAGAGATGCTACTACCTTGGTTAATGAGCCTAGTGAGGTACGACAAGGTTTTAGATTGATTGTAGTTTAGGGTTGCTAGTTCCCGAAAGATACTCCCCCCCTATGTTAGTGAGCCTAATGAGGCATGGCTAGGTATTTGATCGACCATAGTCTTAGGTTGGTAGTTCCTGAGAGATGCTTCCGCTTAGCCTAGTGAGCCTAATGAGGCACAACCTGGTTTTAAATTAATCCCAATTTAGTATTGCTAGTCTTTAAGAGATGATCTAGCCTAGGTTAGTAGGCCTAGTGAGGTACGGCTAGGTTTTTTATCGATCATAGTTTTGCATTGCTAGACTTCAAGAGATGTTCCCGCATATTTTAGTGAGCCTAGTGAGGTATGGTAGAGTTTTAGATCAATCCCAGATTTGGGTTGGTTGCTCTTGAGAAGTGCTCTCACCCAGGTTAGTGAGTCAGTAGGGCACGATTAGGTTCTAGATTAGGGTTGTTAGTCACCAAGAGACACTCCTACCTAAGTTAGTGAGCCTAATGAGGCATGACTAGGTTTTAGATCGATCTTAGTTTATTGTTTGTAGTCCCCGAATGATGCTCCTGCCATGGTTAGTGAGGCTTATGAGGTATGAGCATGTTTTAGATCAATCCCAGTTTAGAGTTGCTAGCCCCCGAGAGACACTCTCACCTAGGTTAGTGAGCTTAGTGAAGCTTGATTAGGTTTTAGATTGATCTTAGTTTAAGGTTCTAGTCCCCGAGTGATGGTCCCTCCTAAGTTAGTGAGCCTAGTGGGGTACAACTAAATTATAGATCGATCCCAATTTAGGGTTGCTAATCCATGAGAGATGCTTCCTGCCTAGGTTAATGAGCTTAATAAAGCGTGACTAGGTTTTAGAACGATCCCAGTTTCTAGTTGCTAGTCCTCAAGAGATGCTCCTACCTAGGTTAATGAGCCTAATGAGGTAAGGCTAGGTTTTAGAGCAATCTAAGTTTAGGTATGCTAATCTCCAAGAAATACTCCTACTTAGGTATATGAGCCTAGTGAAGTATGGCCAGGTTTTAGATTGATCCCAGTTTAAGGTTGCTAGCCCCCGATAGACTTTCCCACCTAGTTTAGTGAGCCTACTGAGTGACGACTATGTTTTACTTCAACTTTACTTAAGGGTTCTAGTCCCCGAGAGATGCTCCAACCTAGGTTAGCGAGCCTAGTGAGTTACAATCAAGTTTTAGATCAATCCTAAATTAAGGTTGCTAGTCCTCGAGGGATGGTCCCACCTAGGTTAATGAGCCTATTGAAGCACAAACTGGTTTTAGATCGACCCTAGTTTAGGGTTGCTAGTCCCCGAGAAACACTCCTGCATAGGTTAGTGAGCCTAGTGAGGCATGGATAGGTTTTAGATCAATCCTAGTTTATGGTTGCTATTCCCGATGAGATGCCCCACCTAAGTTAGTGAGCTTAGTAAGGCTCGATCAGGTTTTAGATTGATTCCAGTTTAGGGTTGTTGGTCTATAGGAGACATTTTCTCCTAGGTTAGTGAGCCCAGTACGGTACAACTAGGTTATAGATTGATCCTAGTTTAGTGTTGTTAGTCTGTAAGAGATGTTCCCCGCTTAAGTTAATAAGCCTAGTGAGGTAGACCAGGTTTTAGAATAATCCTAATTTTCGGTTGCTAGTACCTAGGAGATGTTCGTACCTAGGTTAGTGAGCCTAGTAAGGCATGACCAAGTTTTAGATTAATCAAAGTTTAGAGTTACTAGTCCCCAATAGATACTCTTGCCTAGGTTAGTGAGTCTAGTGAGGTAAGACTAGGTTTTAGATCGACCCCAATATAGGGTTTCTAGTCCTCAAGAGACTTTCCTGCCTATATTATTGAGCCTATTTAGTCACAGCTAGGTTTTACATTGATCTTAGTTAAGGGTTACTAGTCCTTGATAAATGCTTCTACCTAAGTTAGTAAGCCTAGTGAGACATGATTAGGTTTTAGATTGATCTCAGATTAGGGTTACTATTCTATGAGGGATAGTCCCACCTAGGTTAGTAAGCCAAGTGAGGTGCAAATAGGTTTTATATTGACCCCAGTTTAAGGTTGTTAGTACTCGAGAAACACTCCCGCCTAGTATAATGTGCCTAGTGAGGCATGAGCAGGTATTGGATTGATCTAATTTAGGGTTACTAGTAGTCGAGAGATGCTTCCGCTTATGTATGTGATTCTATTGAAGCACTACTAAGTTTTAAATTGACTCTTGTTTAAGGTTATTAGTCCTTAGGAGATTCTCTCACCTAGGTTAGTGTACCAAGTAAAGCATGGCTAGGATTTAAATCGATCCTAATTTAGGACTACTAGTACTTAAGAGACTAAACTACCTAGGTTAGTGAGTATAGTGAGCCATGGCCATGTTTTAGATCGATCCCAGTTTCGAGTTGGTAGCCCCTTAGAGATGTTCTCGCTAAGTTTATTGAGCCTAGTATGTCATGACCAGGTTTTAGAACAATCCCAATATAGGATTGCTAGTCCCCAAGAGAAGCTTTCGCCTACATTAGAGAGCCTAATTAGGCATGATCGGGTTTGAGATCGATCCTAGTTTAAGGTTCCTAGTCCCTAAGTAACACACCCGCCTAGGTTAGTGAGCTTAATGAGGTACGACCAAGTTTTATATCAATCTTAGTTTAGGGTTGCTAGTCTTTGAGAGATGCTTCCACCTAGGTTAGTGAGCTTAGTGAGGTACAATTAGGTTTTAGATTAATTCCAATTTAAGGTTTCTTATCCCTAAGTGATACTCCCGCCTAGGTTAGTGAGCTTAGTGAATCATAACCATGTTTAAGATCAACCTTAGTTTAAAGTTCCTAGTCCTCGACAAATGCTCCTACCTTGGTTAATGAGCTTAGTAAGGCACAACTAGATTTTTAGATCGATCCCAGTTTAGGGTTTTTAATCCCCGAGAGATGCTCCCACCTAGGTTAGTAAGTTTAGTGAGGCACGGCCAGGTTTTTGATCGATCCTAAGGGTTGCTAGTCCTCAAGAGACACTCCCGCCGAGGTTAGTAAGGCATGACCAAGTTTTAAATCGATCCTAATTTAGGGTTACTAGTCCCCGAAAGATACTTCTGCTTAGGTTAATGAGCTTAAGGAGGCTCGACAAGGTTTTAGATTGATCCCTGTTTAGGGTTGCTAGTCCTCAAGTGATGCTCCCACCTAGGTTAGTGAGCCTAATGAGGTACGGTCGGGTTTTAGATTGATCCTAAATTCAAGTTGGTAACCCCTGAAGGCGCTCTTGCCTAAGTTAGTCAGCCTGGTGAGGCTCGACCAGGTTTTAGATATACCCTTATTAAAGGTTGCAGTTTCCGTAAGACGCTCCTTCTTATGTCAGTAAACCTAGTGGGGCATGACCAGGTTATAGATCAATCCCAATTTAGGGTTGCTAGTCCATAAGAGATGTTACCCTCCTAAGTTAATGTGCCTTGTGAAGCAAACTAAGATTTAGAGCAATCCCAGTTTCTGGTTGCTAGTCCTAAAGAGATGCTCCCACCTAGGTTAGTGAGCCTAGTGAAGTACGACTAGGTTTTAGATCAATCCAAGTTTAGGGTTTCTTATCCTCGAGAGACGCTTCTACCTAGGTTAGTGAACCTAGTGAAGTACGACCAAGTTTTAAATCGACCTTAATTTAAGGTTGTCAATCCTCGAGAGACTCTCCCACCTAGGTTATTAAGCCTACTGAGTCCTAACAAAGTTTTGCATCGATCCTAATTAAGGGTTGCCAATCCTCAAGAGATGCTCTCACCTAGGCTAGTAAGCTTAGGGAGGTACGATTAGGTTTTAGATCGATCCTAGATTAGGGTTGCTACTCCCCAAGGGATGGTCCTACCTAGGTTAATGAGCTAAGTGAGGTGTGAACAAGTTTTAGATTGACCCCAGTTTAGGATTGCTAGTCCTCGAGAAACACTCTCGCTTAGGTTAGTAAGCTTAGTAGTACACAAGAAAGTATTGGATCAATCTAATTTAGGATTGCTAGAACCCAAGAGACGTTCCCGCTAATGTATGTGATTCTATTGAGGTACGACCAAGTTTTAGATCAATCTCTATTTAGGGTTGCTAGTCCTTAGGAAGCGCTTTTGCCTAAGATAGTGAGCTTAGTAAGGTACATGACTAAGTCCCTTAGAGACACTCCCACTTAGATTAGTGAGTCTAGAGAGACATGACTAAGTTTCTTTTTTTTCATCCAAATCACCAATAAATTGATTTTAGGATAGCTATTTAGTTGTTTTAGAGTCATCCTAGGAGGAAAAATAGTATCTCTTTGTCTTTGTGGCAAAGTTTTGTTCAAACGTTGTCACAAAAAGTGGCAGCTATAGATACCCAATATTTTCCCTCTTTATCTTTATTTTTATTTTTATTTTCATTATTTTATTTTTCTTTATTTTCTCAATAAGCACAAAATTAGGAAAAATGCAAAATATAGGAAATTAAAGAAAACCTAAAAAAATTAGAAAATTAGAATGAAAAAAATTCAAAAATAAGAAAAAGCATTAGAAAATAAGAAATTTGGATAAGAAAATGGAAGAAATTTACAAAATTGAAAAATATAAAAGATTTTAGAAAATAACATTTTATTAGGATAGATTTTTTAATTTTGAAATAAGTTCAGAAGTTATTATGTTGGGCCTAGGCTTAGATTTGAATATAACCTAACTTGATCTATATGTACAATTTAATTGCACATATTGGCATGGCATAGGCCAACGACTTATCGGATAAGCACTAGAACATTGCATAAGGTTAAACTTGAGGTCTTGGGTTCGAATCTTGGCAAAGGAAGAGAGACCTTTCTATTTTTGTAACTAGATACACTGCACGTATCTGAATCTTACTGCACCACATATCCTGATACGTAGCAACATCAGATTGGACACATCAGCTACCATGTGTCATGTGATGACACGTGGTAACTTCGGGTTAGTCAGCACATGTTGACGTGGCACTACATCAGTACCATGTCAGCATTTTCTCTATCTTCCCCCTCTCTTTCTTTCACTTTCCCTAATTTTCCTCTACCTTCCCCAAATAAGAACAATCCATTGCCTCTACTTTAGCCCTTGATTTTGTGTATTTGCCTTGCTGAAACCCATCAATTAATGAAACAAATTCATCCTCCCATAGCCTACTATGAATTGAACTCAATAACTTATCTAAATTCAGTCAATGGAGCGTTTAAATCGAGCTCCAAAAATCGGAAAAAACTGGATTTTCGTACATTTGCATTCAAATCCGATTTTGAGTTTCCTTGTTTTTTAGGTTAAATTCACGTATAAATAAGGGCTTAAGGATGTCCACGGACACATACAACCTCACACACTTGACTAGAATCACTTAAAACAATCTCTCTCTCTCCCATGATCACTTTCTCTCTCTAACTCACTCTATTTCTCTTTGAATCTCTCTCTCCTGAGCTCACCACGACAAATCAGCACCCTAAGAACACTACCCGTAGCTTAGGCTCCCTAACCCAATCGCTTTCAACCTCTACCATAACTCGTAGCATCACCACCAACTTGCCACACCCTAACCACCAGACCTCCTCCCTTTCAAACCACTACCTCTAACTCTCTTTAACCTAAACTAACCCCATAGTCGAAGTCTCTACAACTTACAAACCCACACTACACTGCCCTTTCAACTCCAGTAACCCCTTATGGCGCCACCCGAACATCGCTAGCATAACCGCACTTCATACCACCACTAAACGACCACTTGAAACCGTAGCATTGAACTTAACCCCCTTATTCCTAATCCAAAACTCATGAATACTCCCTTTCCCACTCAATTTGCTGCTTAGAACTCCCTGAATTGACCTTACCAAATTGCTATTAAATAAGAACTTAGTCCGACTTGAATCCAGTAGAGATGACTCGACTAGAATCTGAAGCCCTTCCTAAGTCCAATCTGTCGACCCACTCCATGTTTGACTTATATACCCACTACATCCGATTTTTTTATTTTTTTATTCACTTATTTTTTACTTTATTATTTAATTGTTGTTTGTTTCTTTTTTTTTATTGTAAATGTAATACAAAAAAAAAGAGAAAAATCGAAAAAGAAAAGATGAAAGGAAAAAAAAAGGAAGAAGTATTTTTTTTAGTTTTTATTTATTTATTTTCACATTTTAACTAAAAAATAAAAAAAATTAGAAGGAATAATAATTAATAAAAATAATAAATAAATAATAAAATTGTTTTATCAATTAGAAAATTGATTTTCTAAAAATAAAATAAAAATAAATCAACTATTTTTCAAATCAGGATCATTTAGAATTTCCTAAAATAAAATCTAATGTAAAACCCTTTAGGAAATTTTCTTTAATAAACCTAATTGAACTAAAAACGTAAACTCGATTATTTTCAAAATTAAAATCAACTCAACCCACTAAAGTTTTTGTAAAAAGGACTACGTACATATGATCCCGAATATGCAGGTATGTAAGCACCTATGAGACAATTGTAAAAAAAAAAAAAAATCTAATTTTTCTTTTTTTAGATTGCCTTGTTTATTAAGTTAAAGTAAATAATAACCAAGTTCTATCATTTAAAATTGAAAGGTGATTTTTAAGCTTAATTTTAAATTTAGAAAGTTAATGGTACCCTTAAGGGTTTAAAATTCCTAACCTTCGAATCCAAAATTCTTGTTTTAAAACAGTTTCACAAAATTAGTTTTTTATTGAAAGACCAATGATTAAGTTATAACCAATTCACCCAATTGGTTATAACTTAACTCTTTTTCCTAACTCCGATTTGGTAGTGACTCCAAAATATTTTTAAATAAAGAGTCAATTTTCTTTAAACCTTAGTCAAGGGTCGGTATTATAGATAGAGTTTAATATTGATTGATTTAGAGAAAACTTAATTTTAAAAAGAACTGGGAGAGTAAAAATCTAGGCTCGATAGTAAGACTTGATTAAAAGTGAATTTTTAATATATTTAATGATAATTTGACGACCGAGATAAGTTATATACATAGTAAGGTTAAATAACACCTATATTATTGAGTTATATTGATAAATTATATAAAATATAGTTTAATTACACAAAATAAGTATAACATGATATATATTTTTAAATATGTATAAGTGTGTTAGAAATTCGAACTACTTATTAGAAGTCATCTATAGAAATAAAACTCATAATACGTATCGTTAGGTCTGTACTAACTCAACAACACTATTTTTACTAAAATTGAACAATTCTAGGTAATATAACCTATATATCTATACTATTATGAGATTTTACGTATTACGATAACCTTATCGTAATTAAAACGTGATTTAACCAATTAAAAGTATGTTTTGATAAATGATATATCATATGTAATAGTATAATTATGTTTATTATTAATATTCAATAACTTAATTGAACTTATATAATAAAACTATATCTTATTATATAAGGAAAATGATAATATACTTTAGATATATACATATTTATACAAAATCGTATAATAGGATACTTTTAGATAGAACCCTAATGTTTTCGTAATCCTTACGAAAACTAAATCTGAATTTTGTATATATAGGATCTCCTAGTGATCAAGGCATTGAAGATATAAGTCTTCTATAGTGAACGTCTTGATATGTAAGTTGTGATTGTAGCTTTACCACTTGTTGAGATACTATATTAGAGTATCTAGAGACTTAAGACTATTTCTATTTGTTATTGTAATTAGTTGTTTGTATACATGCCATGCGTATGATTGGTATTTAATTATGACAAGAGTTAAACTCTTTGGTGTACTATTTTGCATGATTGCATCGTTTCTTTATTCTATGAACTTGTTTGGTCAACCCTAATTACAACTAATAATGAGTTGACTATAACGAAATTGGACATGCATAGCATCCCTTAGGGGAAACAATTAGGAGTATCAAGCTAAATACAGACTCCCTTTGATGAGGATAGCTGAAATGGTCTTTTTGCCATCCTTAATCGAACTAAGTAGTAGGCGAAGAGGTTGTAGCAAGGGTAGGAGCCGTGGTTCGACGGTGGTCACAGAAGGTAGGTATTCTCCATTGCATAAGCCTAAGTTTGGTCTGATTTGAGTCATGACAAAACTCCTTAATCCAGGTGGGAGTAGATGTAATTTCTTTAACCTTACAATGGACTAGAAAACATTATGTGATGTTTTAAGTGATTGATTGCATTGCATTTCATCATAATTAACAACTTTACTTGTGATTGTTTAGTATTCTTTTGACTCCATCCCATTTACTGAGTTGGTTGTGCTCATATGCCCATAGACTCTTTTGCATGTGATAAGTGAAGATCAGTATTTTTAGATACCATCACTCCTAGGTTAGTGTACTGTTGGTTGGAAAAGTAAGGAATGTAAAATCCTCTAAATTTGGGCTTTGTACTTTTCTTTTGAGTTTTGAGGAAACTAATTGGGAATTCCTTTGGGATGCATATTAGTTTCCTATCTTATTGTAATTTGACTTCAAAATCTGTAGTTTTTAATAAACTTTAATTGTGAATTATAACTCTAGATGTGAGATGCTGATGTAAATACTATTGTGTTATGAGACAACAGGTTATACAGAATAGCTATTTTGTAAAGCTATCCTATAGGTTTAATCATTCATAGCTATCATAATAAATGTTGTAAGATGGTTGAGTCATGTATGTCTTGTGTAGACTATATCTACAATAGAAACTGAGAAGTTACTTCTATCTTAGGTTTGTTTATACAGCGGAACTATTACAACTCATTTTATTCGAGCATGACAGTTTTGAGTTGGTATTGGAGTATGGTTCTAAAGGAACTGAGCTTTGAAGTATCTAATTAAAATGAATAGATAATGGAATCACTAAGAGTGGGGTTAATAATGAACATAAAAGACTTAGATTCATAGGATTATATATATATATATACATATACATATATATAGCTTACATATGTAAAATGGGTTATAAATTGCCTTTTAACTTTATTATTTTAGATTTGTAGGAATGGTTTATTATATGCATAGTGGAATTTTCAATGGGAAGGTTATGAGATACTTATCGAGTATAGGATTTGGTTGTAGAAGTTGTTACTATATATGGTTGGCTAAAGGATGTTTTATACTATCAATGAGATTATTGAAAATTATAAGCATGGGATGTCCTTTAGTATGTAAGATGATTGGAGGATAATGAGAGATGAATTAAAGTTCGTGTATAATGAGTATATTGCTATAGCTACCTATGAGAAAAAAGTATTTTTCAGAAAGTGGAGTTTTATCTATGATGATCCCTATACTGTATTTTCTAGCTTTAGTAAAGGCAGATAGGAATTACCCTCCAGGTTTTGATCAAGTACTTTTAAGTGTTTGACATATTCCTAAAAACTATCCCCTTGATGTGGTTAATTGGTTACCTAGATACCCCTTAGATAAAACTATAGGTATAGAAGTACCATTGTAACCTCAAGAGCCTAACCCCCCTGTAATACTACCTAAGAATCCATCTCAAGATTTTTAGCTAAATATAGGGTTAGATAATGATGATGATCCTAAGGAAAATCCAAAAGAAGAGGAGGCTAAAGAAGAAGATGGAGTATAGGATAGTATGAGTGAAGTGCATTAAGTAATGATTATACCAGACACCCTTATAGCAGTAGAGATTGGCTTAGGATTTGAAGAGATTAGGATGGAAGATTAGTTTCCCTTAGAAGATATAGAAACTTCTGATAGTGTGAGCAATTGAAAGTTAAGGACATAGTAGGAAGACAAGTCTAGGGCTTTTAATCACCTGACCTAGTTGTTTCGATATATCTAAATCTCCCTAGCAACTTTTAATGTACATTTGACTTTTTGAATGTAACCTATGTACTTTTGATGTTGCGATTACTAATTATGTAAATGATATAAATAGGCAATCAGATGTGTAATTTGATGTTGTAAATAAAGTGATATGATCTTTTAAATATAAAGTTTCGATTATCCTATGAACTATTGTAAAGTAAATGCCCTTATTTTTTATTATCTATATAAGATATCATCATGAATATGATATTATGTTACAGGTGAAACTTGATGAGCCCAGAACATACAGATATATTTGAACATACGTAGTGTGTAATAAGTAGTGTATGAATATATCATTGTTTATATAGGGATGAAATATTATGGGTCTTATGTGGATTGAAATCCTTGATGAGGAATTCTATAGTTGTGTATTGCTAATGTAGAGAATAATTAATATGTATGTAAATATGAACCACTTAGGTCAAATACTAGTTTTAAGTATACATATTGTAAGTGCAAGGTTGATAATTAGTGAATTGTGAATCTGAATATGGCAGAGGAAGCAAATAGAAATGGAAACGGAAATAACTAAAATGAGGAGAAGTACCACCTCCTAACCCTCTTAATCCAGTAGAATCACCAAGAAATGATTTACTACCACCTGCTTTGAACACGATGGACCCAACTCAGTTTGGACAAATGTTAGCTAATATGAATACCATGATCTAATAGCAAGAAGCTTTACTTCAACATTTAATTACAAGTGGAAATGTAATGAACCAAAGACCAATAAAGGCTGAACCTAGAGGAATTCAACCTTAAGATGCAAGTCAACTTCTTGAGTTTATGAAATCTAATTAGCGTTTCGAAGGTGAAATGGGTAAGCTTGCTTTTGCTGATGATTGGTTAGCTCAGATCTAGTATAGTTTTGAGGCGTTTAAAATTCCTAAAAAACAAAAAAATCTTTTATGGGACCCCTTTCCTAAAGATGGGAGTGCGAGTCTAGTAGAACTTAACAGCAAGAACAATGCCAAGCCCCATTACATGCCAAGTATTTCAGGATGCATTTAAGAGAGAATATTTCCTTATCAACGTGCAAAATCAAATGACTTGACAATTAATGGAAATAAACAAAGGCACTATAAGTGAGGTATAATATGAGAATGAATTTAATAAGTTATTGCAATATGTGCCTGAGTCATACAGGGATAATTGGGAGCTAAAGAAGGATCTTTTTCTTAATAGATTTGACACAACAATGTGATGCAAGTTAATGGATTATGGATTCACCACTTGTAATCAAATTGTAGATAAGGTGCATCAATTGGAGAATAATTAATTGGCTATGCAAAATGAGTGAAGTTAATCAGTATAGGCTTGTTTTTAAAAGGACATTTATAGGTGCAAATAATAATTTGGGCTGGAAAGGAATGAAGTTAGCTACTATAACTAGTGGTCTTGTTTCAAATAAGACTGGATATAGTTTCTATGATAAGGTAGGAAATGTGAGATGTTGGAAGTGTGGAGTGTAGTATTTCCCCAAGCAATGCCCTTAGTTAATGGGTCAAGTGCTTTCTATGTGGTGATTCAAATCATATGTCGAGAGAGTGTCCAAAGGTGAAAATAGTAAAGAGCTACAAGCGTGGAATGATAAGACACTTCTCAAGATATTATGGTCAAGCCAAAAAAAGGAGTAAGAAATCCGGAGGAGTAGAGACAACGGTTGTACCAGCTTAAATGTTTGTAATCAAGGGTATAAAAGAGGATATTGGGGATTTTAAAGAATAGATGGAAGAATACTTTCATGATGGCTCGGATGATGAAATGGATATAGGTGCAAATGATCAAGGCTTAGTGATAAGTACATAAAATAACTTGTAACTTTTACTTACACGTAAGTTGGTTATAAATTTTGTATATGTAGATAGTGTTAAGAACTATGAAAATACATAACTTAAGTATAATACTTAAGAAGTAGATAACTATAGTAATAGTAATTGTTTTAGGAAACATACTTATAAATGGATGAATTGCTTATACTTTGTTTGACACTAGAGTGCACATTCATTTAGTAGTTAGGAGTTTGTCTTTGGAAATGGAATTAAGATGAATGAAGTTAAATCCACCTACAGAATAAGAACACCTATAGGAGAACAAGTGTTAACATGGGAAACAGTAAATAATAGACAATTGTAAATCTAAGGACAAGAATTCCTAATAAAACTCATAATATTACCAATTAAGGGATATGACTTATTTTGGGAATAGATTAGTTGTCCAATCAAAGAGCCAAAGTGGATTGTCAAAGTAAGAACATAATCTTAGATGAAGGTAAGGTTATATTTCAAGGAAAAATGGGTAAGTGAAGTCTAAGATTCTTAGTTGTTGAAGTAAGTGAAGAAGTGAATAAAATTACTGAAGAATGGCAATTCTATTGGATTTTGCTATATAAGGAAATAAAGAAACCCCAAAAGTATAAAAAAATACTAACAGTAAGTGAATTTCCTGATATCTTTCTCGAAGAATTACTTGGGTTAGCACCACAATGGGAATTAGATTTTTCTATGGAGTTGGTGTCAAGAACCGAACTAATATCAAAAGTTCCATACCGAATGTCACTGATGGAACTTCAAGAGTTAAAGAAGCAACTTCAGGAGCTATTAGACAAAGGATTTATATGACTTAATATATCTCCTTGGAGAGCGCTAGTGTTATTCATGAAAAAGAAAGATGGAACCATGAGAATGTGTATTGATTACCGAGAGATAAATAAAGTGACTATTAAGAATAAATATCCATTACCCAGGATTTATGATTTGTTTGATCAACTATATGATGCTACTATATTTTCATGAATTGACTTAAGATCTAGATACCATTAGTTATAAATTAAGCGAGAGGATGTACTAAAGACAGCTTTCTGAACTAGATATGGACACTACAAGTTTTTAGTAATGCCTTTCAGTTTGACTAATGCACCAGTTGTGTTTATGGGTTTGATGAATTGAATCTATTAACCTTACATGGATAAATTTGTTGTGGTATTCATTGATGATATTTTAATTTATTCTACAATTGAAGATCATGCCAATCATCTGTGTTTAGCCTTGTAAAAGTTGAGAGACAATCAACTGTATGCTAAATTGAGTAAGTGTGACTTATGGCTAGATAGAAAATCATTTTTTGGACATATTGTGTTAGGCGAAGCAATTTTAGCTGATCCTGAAAAGGTCAAAGTAGTAGTTGAATGAAAACAACCAACTACTATAATAGAAATAAGAAGTTTTCTTTGAATGGCTGGATATTATAGGTGATTTATAAAAGATTTTTCAAAACTTACTAAGCATTTGACTCAACTGATGCAAAAGGATGTTCAGTTTGAATGGAGTAATGTATGTAAGCATGTTTCTAGGAATTGAGGAATCATTCAATTTCAACACCAATACCTATTTTACTAGATCTAAGTAAATCTTATAGTGATGCTTTGAATAATAGACTAGGATATGTATTAATTCAAGATAGAAAAGTGGTAGCATATGCATCTAAGTAATTGAGGCCTTATGAAAGGAATTATTCGACTCATGATTTAGAATAATGGTTGTAGTATTTTCTTTGAAGATCCAAAGACATTATTTATATGGGAAACATTGTGAGATATACATAGATCATAAAAGTTTGAAGTATTTCTTTAATTAGAATGAGTTTAACTTGAGACAAAGGCGTTGGTTAAAGTTATCAAAGATTATGATTTGACCATAAACTATCGTCTAAGCAAAGCTAATGCTAAAGCAAATACATTGAGTCACAAGTATTATAAATAAGTAGCCTTGTTACTCAATGTGAATTGATTAAAGAATTTGAAAAATTGGAAATTGAATTCAGAAGGCTTGACACTGATAGATAGTTGATGAGTTTAGTAGTATAACCAAACTTGATAGAAAGAGTTAAGCTTCAATAAGATGAGGACTAAAGATTGAAAGAAATCAAGGAAAAGTTGAATACAGGTGATGTACCTGACTTCAAAATTGATGTTGAAGGTATGTTAAGATATAAGAATAGAGTCTGTATACTTAGTAACTCAAAGTTGAGGAATGAAATAATGACCAAAGCACATGATATGGGTTACACGTTGCATCTTAGTGGGAATAAGATGTACCACGATTTTGAAATCATTGTTTTTGTGGAAAGGCATGAAAAAGGATGTGGTACAATATGTTGCTGGGAGTAATATATGCCAACAAGTGAAAGCAAAACATTAGAAACCTAATGGTTTACTACAATCATTAGAAATACCTTAATGGAAGTGGGATCATATTACAATGGATTTTGTAATAAGACTCTCGATGACGAGATCGGGTTAAGATTCAATTTGGGATGTGGTAAATAGATCGATGAAGTATGCTCATTTCTTACCTTATCAGACTGGTCATGTAATGGAAAAGTTGGTACGACTACATATTAAAGAGATCGTTAGACTGCATGGTATGCCAATAAGTATTACATTAGATAGAGATAGTCGATTTGTATTGAAATTCTAGGAAAGGTTACATCGATCTTTAGGAACTAAATTGCAATTTCGCATGGCCTATCATCCCTTAGACAAATGGACAATCAGAAAGAGTTATTCAAATACTTGAGGATATGTTGAGAGGCTATATTCTGGACTTTAGTGGTGACCGGGATCAGTATTTGCCATTGGTAAGATTTGCTTATGACAATAGTTATCAAGCAATGATTGAAATGGACCGTATGAAGCTTTATATGGAAGAAAATGTCGATTACCACGATATTGGGAGAATGATGAATACGTAATGATCAGACCTGATATGATTGGATAGATGAATGATAAAGTTAAGATAATATGACAAAGGATGAAAACAACATAAGATCAATACAAAAGTTAGGCAAATTTGAAAAGGAAACCTATAGAATTTGCTATAGGAGATCATGTGTATATTAAAATAAGTCCATTTTAAGGATTTAAGCGATACAATACTATAGGAAAGTTAATTCCTTAATATATCAGACCTTTTGGAGTTTTACAAAGAATTGAAAATGTTGCATATCGAATTGCTTTACCACCAAGTTTTGTTGGATATCATGACATATTCCATGTGTCAATGTTATGGAAGTTCATAAAGAACCCAGATACAATTATGGAATTAAAACCAGTAGACTTACAAGAAGACTATACAGTTGAAGAAAGGCTAATTAAGATCTTGGAAAATCAAATTTAGAAGTTAAGAAATTGAAAAGTAGAGTATGTGAAAGTTCAATGGAATAACGATGTAACGGTAGAGTTAACTTAGGAACTAAAGTCTACAATATAGAATTGTTACCTGAAACTCTTCAAAGAAAAAGGTAAAAAAAAAAAAACATTTATCAGTAACTAAGTGGTTGTTATGTTTAGAATCAAGTTTTGATAACAAAACTTTCTTAAGGGGGGTGGAAATATGAGCCCTAAAATTGCATTTAAGGTAATTGAGCTTAGATTTAGGGCTTTTTGGAAAAAGTTATCTAATTGAGCCTAAACTTTACGACTAAAATAAAAAAGTTAGTTAAAGTAACTCAATAAAGTTAGATTTTGAAAATAATGACCCAAAATCCCAATTTTTCCCCTAGAAGTAAGATTATTCAATATAGAATAAATGTGATCGAAACTCCTAAAATTAAGCTCGGAATGTGACAAAAACTTAAAGATAAGTTAATTAAGCTATAAATTGAGTTAATATAGTATAATTTATTATATGAATATAATTATTTTTATGAGTATGCCTAGTATAAATAATAAATATACTTGTAAATTAACCTAAAATTACATAATTATATACAATATGTATTGAATTCATAAAAATAAGTAGAAAATATATCTTAAAAATAAAAGATATGTTAGAAACATAATTATAGGAGTATAATTATATGTTGCACGTAATATATATATATATAGGATACATACTTGTGTATGGATAAAAATCACTAAACATTAATGATCAAAATACACTAAATCAATCCAAAACTTGGACAAATTCTTAGGAAAATTTGGACAGCAACGTAGCATCTACTTAGGTTAGATTTTAGATGACTCAAGGTTAAAGTTCCAAATCAAAGACACCTCATTCTTAATTAATTAAAAAGGAAAAAAGATGAAAAAAATTGTTTAGTTGACTTTGGACATTATAAATAGCAAGGAACTATAGACGTGTAAAGTTTAGCAATCTAAAATGTAAGGGAGTGATAGAAAATTTTAGAAAAAAATATAGTAAAAACAAGGGAATAACTAGGTTAAGATGGAAACCAAACCAATTGAGTGTCTGTTATGGAACTTGATTTACTACCAGTAATCCACCCCATGTCTTAGGCATCCGATACCACCCCTTCCATCATCGACCAGTAGAGCTCTAATGAATTGAGGGGACAAACTTCTACTCTATTTTTCAATTATTTAAAAAAAAATACCAAATCCACTCAAAAATTTATGAAAAAAATATTATATTTAGATTATGAACTGGGACTCATTTTAATAATAATAATAGGCTAAAATATGATAAAAAATGAAATAAAAACTAAATATATACATACTAGTCAAATTTGATAAAGGGTGAATTTTTAATATATTTAATGATAATTTAACGATCAGGATTTGTCGTATATATACTAAGGTTAAATAACACCTATGTTATTAAGTTATATTGATAAATTATATAAAATATAGTTTAATTACATAAAATAAGTATAATACAATAATATATTTTTAAACATGTATAAGTGTTTTAGAAATTCGAATTACCTATTGAAAATTATCTTTAGAAATAGAACTCCTAATATGTATTGATAGGTCTATCCAAACCCAAAGACGCTATTTTTACTAAAATCGAACAATTATAGATAATATAACCTATATCTTTATAATATTATAAGAATTTACGTATTACAATATAACCTAAAGATACTATTTGTGACTTTTCAATTTTTTATATATTTTTCTATTTTTTCCATTTTTTGTATTTTTTCTAAATTCCTTATTTTTTGTACATTTTCCTATTATTTTCTTTTTTATTTTTCTAAGTTTCATAATTTTTTTTCTAGGTTTTCTTTAATTTTCTAAATTAGGACTCTTTATCCTGTTATAATAATAAAATTGACAAAAATTGAGTATTTACAACTACCTCTTTTTATGGTAAAGTTTAAATAAAACTTTGCCACAATGACAAAAGAGATATCATTTTTTCCCTATAGGTAAATACTATCTTAAGGAGCGCCTTAGCTAGATATCTTTGATTCGGTTTACTAGGGATTTGGTGAAGAGAGAGGTGGCGCTCTATCAAAAGATCAAAAGAGGAATTCAGGTTTAGTCATGCCCTTATAAGCTAACAAACCAAGGTAGGCAAGCAAGCACTCTTTGAGTTGGGTAAGACCCTATGGAGATGTTGAAAACTTGGTTGTGTCCTTATGAGCTGATTGACTAAGGTAAGAGCATCTTTTACAAGACTAGTAACCCCAAATTAGAATCGATTTGGAAAACTTGGTGATTTGCTTAAACTATATATATAAAATAAATTGCGAGTACTCTAGTAAGTATACTAAGTCAGAATCAAGTAATACAGAGTAAGTAAGGTTGTTGATCCCGCAAGGACTATAATATTACTAAACCTATGATAGTTCTTATCAGTATTCAGGTAATCAAAATAAATTAACTAATCTAATAATTATACTAAAACTAATGAAAAGAAAATAACTATAAAATTTCTAAAACTAAGCAATTAAGAATTGTAGGAAAAATAGAATCCACCATAGATTATGCAAATCAAATTGGTATCATGTTATATATATTATTAGCTATATGGTTATTCAAGTAATATTATTATGCCTTAAAACTTAATGATTTAAACCCTTGATTAATCAGTCAGCTTGCGCATCTCTAATTAACAGTGGACTCTAAATTATGATGATATATCTCTTGATATTATGATTGTCTAACATCCTAAATCAATTATTCCTAATGTCTTAGTGAATAATCAACCGCCAAACATTGCATTAATCTCTAGATAATTTCTAATTAATTCAATTAACATTTCTTCCAAATTAATTAATAAAATTAATCAAGAATTTCTAACAAACCCTATATGAACTCCCGTATCACTAGGTTTTGTAACAATTATAATTAATTAAACAACTATAATTGAAATCATATAAATTGCAATCATAATTCATCCTTATATCTATTAAACCTATAACATAAACACAATTATCATTTTAGCTATCTAGGGTTTCATTAATTCCTACAAGTAAATTTAGCTAACCATGGAATTTGAAACAAAAGCGCAACTACTAATTGAAATTATAAGGAAATTTATAATTGAAAGCATAAATGATTAACATAATTGCATAAATATAATTAAAATAGATGTCACCAATTTTGTAATTGGAAAAGATAAACATCAATTGTAACTCCAAAACTTAGTCTCCAAAGCAAAATCTTCTCAATGATCTAAGCGATTCTATAGAAGAATTCTTCAAGAACTATCTAATAACTGTTCTACGACTCTCTAAGTCTATAGAGAGTGTGTATCTCCCTAAAAACAAGTATCTCAAACAGTGAAACATAAGGCTATTTATAAGAAAAACTAGGGTTAGCTCCCATAAGGCTTCTTTTTAATGAAGGCCACCAATATAGGATTCAAGGCTAGCGACATAGACTGCAAAGGCCGCTATTGTAAGTGTAGGTCGGCTGTGTTGAATTCCAAATTGCAACGTGTTGATTTGAACTTTATTCATTTGCATAAAACTCCTCTAAATCATTTGTATTTCCACTTTGAATCCTCCAATTCCTAAAATGTCTAAATGAAAATAATTAGGTACCATTTCTTAATGATTTCTATAAAATCAATAATAATTCTATCTAATTTGCACATTAAAACATAAAAAAAAATGCCTTTATCACTTGGTGGTACCCTTCTAAGCTCACTAACCTAAGTAGGAGTGTCTTTCGGGAACGAGCAACCCTAAGTTAGGATCGATCTAAAGAACATGGTTATGTCCTTTTGGGCTTACTAACCTAGGCAAGAACGTTTTTCGGAGACTAGCAACCTTAAGCTAGAATCGATTTGGAAAATCTGGTCGTTCCCTTCTAGGCTCACTAACCTAGGTAAGAGTGTTTATAGGGGACTAGCAACCTTATGATAGAATCAACTAAGAGAATTTGGTCATGCCCTTTAGGTTCACTAACATAAGTAGAAGCGTTTCTCGGGAACTAGTAACCCCATGTTAGAATTGATCTGGAGAACCTAGTTATACCTTTCTAAGCTCACTAACCTAGGTAGGAGCATCTCTTGAGGACTAGCAACCCTAAGTTGGAATCGATTTAGAGAACCTAGCTATACCTTTTTAGGCTTACTAACCTAAGCGGAAGCGTCTCTAAGGTACATGTAACCCTATGCTAGAATCGATTTGGAGAATCTAGTTATGCTCTTCTAGGCTCACTATCCTAGGTGGGATCGCCTCTCGAGGAATAGTAACCTTATGTAGGAATCAATTTGGAGAACCTGGCCGTACCCTTATGGACTCACTAACCTAGGTGGGAGCATTTCTAAGGGATTAGCAACCTTATGCTAGAATCGATCTAGAGAACCTAGTCGTGCCCTTCTAGGCTTACTAATCTAAGTAGGAACATCTCTAGGAGACTTGCAACCTATGTTAAAATTGATCTAGGGAACCTAGTCATACCTTTTAGGCTCATTAACCTAGGTAGATGCATTTCTTAGGGACTAGCAACCCTAAATTGACTTTAGAAGAAGCACCCTTATGGGCTTTTTAGAAGGAATTGATGAAGAGAAGTGCCTTACAGGCTTGCTAAAAGGAATTAATGAAGGGAAGCACCCTACAGGCTCGCTAAGAGGACTTAATGAAGGGAAGCAGCCTACGAGCTTACGAAGACCTTAAATAGAGTTTAATGGATGGAAGATGGGACAGTGCCTTAATGGTTGGCTAGAATCTCAAAAATGAAATATGGGACAATGCCTTAAAGGCTGGTTAGATCCCTAAAAAGAATAAAAGAGAGAGTTGGCTTTAACCCTAACAGAAATTGATGAAAGTGAAGGTAATGCTTTGAAAGCTAGCTTAGCACCAAAAGATAATACAAAAGGTAAGCACCATATAGGCTAGCTCAAAAGACTATTATGGATAGAGTCATAAAATATTGGTCATATAGTCTAAATGAAAATGCAATGTTTAGAAACCAATGCGCTAACATCGTATTGTAGTACTTACCTAGTCTTATTGATAGGGCCTAAACTATCAAACATTTTCTTGGATAATCCCATCGAAAGTAACCAACTCATTCTTTGATGCTTTGTTGTCAACGCAACTAATTTTGATATGGAACCTCTAGGACTATGCCATCTCTTTTAGAGAAATCACTGAAATGCTACCCACTGTTTTTGTCTTTCTAGAACCTTTATGAATCAAAGCCCTTGTTTTTTACTGATAAATATTTGCAGTAAGATGATTGCTTATTTGGATTTTGTATTTCCCTAAAAAATAGACAATAAAACTCTCTATCGAGGGGGATCAATCCATAATAAAGTATTTTAAAGAGTTTTGTTAATTACCAATGTCTTAGATCTCACTTCTCAACTTCTCTCATGTTTTTAGTGTATGGGTTCGATTAAATGGAGTAAGGGGAGCTGAACTTTTCAATAGAGAGGGTGATTATTCCAATGTTGACAATTGCTAAGGATACTAACTTTGCTTGCAGATATTGAAAATTAGTCCATAATGACATTCAAAATGACTAGCATTTTCATGTTTTGAGCAAAAATTTCTATTGACTTCCCATGGGTAATACTACTTTACATTGTCAAATTTATAAGGTCTCTCAATTCCAGACCATCCATTTGAGACAAATTAAAGCCCTTGTTGGTAATACTTGCTTCATGATGTGAGGGCCTCCGTAATCAGAAGTAGAATTCCCCTCTAGAGTCTTGTGCATTGGGAAGAGCCTTTCTTAACACCATATCACCCTCTTTGAAGTTCTAAGGTCATGCCCTTTTGTTAAAAGCCCAAGCCATTCTTTGTTGATAACACTGATTACAATACAAGGTTATCAATCTCCTCTCATCAATCAAATTAACTACTTGATGCGTTTCTTTACCCAATCGGCTTTATCCAAATTGGTTTCTAATAGTACTTTCAGTGACAGGATCTCAACCTCTACTAGTAACACCTTTCAATGCCATATACCAAAGAGTAAGGTGTTGCCCCAATCAACACTTTAATGGAAGTCCAATAGGCTGTAAGTGTGAATGACAACATCTCATGCTAGTTTTTATATGTAGTAGCCATTTTTTCAATAATTCTTTTGAGGTTTTTATTGGCTACTTCAATGACTCCATTCATTTGGGGTTAATAAGGAGTAGAGTTCCTGTCAATGATCTTGAATTGTCGGTACGACTCTGCCATAAGCTTGTTGTTGAGATTTGTACCATTGTCAATTATGATCATTTCTAAAGCCCCATGTTAGGCCAAGATATCTCTTTTAATGAACTTAACTATGACCCCTTTAGTAACGTTGGAGTAAGATGAGGCCTCAACCCATTTGCTGAAGTAGTCGACGGTAACTAGTATAAAGTGATGCCCATTGGATGCTTTTAAAGTGATTGGGTCGATGATATCTATTCCTTGCATTAAAAAAGGCTACGGTGTTGAGAGTGTATGTAATTCTTGAGGCAGCATTTATCTTATTTGTATAAACTTGGCATAGCTGACAATGCCTAACGTGTTTGATGCAATTGCTTTCCATTATTGACCAATAGTACCCTAACCTCACAATTTTCTTAGCCAATATGTAGCCATTCATGTGAAGGCCACATACTCCTTCATATACTTTTTTCATTAACATCTCACCCTTCTTGTCTTCTATACACCTTAAAAGTTTACCATCAAAAGAGCATTGGTATAAAGTGGACTCTCTTATTAAGAATTGAGTGGCTAATCTCTTGATCATCCTCTGTCCTTCTCCTTGTCCTCTTCAAGGTATGTACCTTATTGTAAGAACATTTTAATATCATGGTACCATGGCTTTTGGTCATTTGTACTCTCAATTACTAGATAGAAGGTAAGCTTGTCTTTAATTTCAACAGTGAGGAGCTGAATCTTGACTGCACCGAATATCTGTATCATAGATGCTAGAGTGGCTAAGGTACTAGCAAATTGATTCTGAGTCCTCGATACGTGATTGAAGGTGATTTCTTTGAATTTCTACATCAATTTAGTCAAGTGCTAGTGATAAGGTACCATTTTAGAATCTTTCATCTTATACTCTCCTCGAGCTTAGCCAATAATGAGTGAAGAGTCCCCGTACACTTCTAATTCTCGAATTTCTTTATCTAGGGCCATTTTGAGTCCAATGATGCATGCTTCGTACTCGATGGTATTATTAGTATACGAGAAAACAAGCCTTACAGCCACTAGGTACTCTATACCTTTAGGGGATATTAGTACTACCCCAATTCCACACCCAAATACATTAACTGCCTTATTAAAGAACATCTTTTGCTTTAGTGGTTCATCTTCTTCTCCTTTGTCAAAACTTCCTTCAACTGCTAAGATATTTTCGTTAGGGAAATTGACTTGTAACTCTTAGGGGGTATTATTAAAGGGATTTTCTACTAACTGATCCACTAGAGCTTGCCTTTTAACTAAATTTTGGTTTATGTATGTAATGTTGAACTTTAACAGTAACAGTTGCCACTTTGAGATTCTGCCAATTAAGGCCAGTTTGTGTACTAAGTATTGTAGGGGATTGTGTTGAGTTAGCAATTCAGCTTGGCAGTAAAGTGTATATTATTTGAGCCAATGCATTACCCAAACCAAAAGCACATCAAGTTCTTTCAATTTTTGAATATTTTTGTTCCTCTTTAGTAAATTTCTTACTTAAGCAATATAAGCCCATTCTTTTTGTTCCTTGTCTTTTTGGTCAAGCATATACCCTATGGTTTCAATAATATTGTCAAGTAAAATAAAGGCTTCCTAAGTTTTGGAGCTACTAAAATTAGAGGGTTCATGAGGTATTCTTTGAACGTTATAAAGGCTTGCTTACATTTTTCATCCTAATTGATCTTGGCGTTCTTTTTAAACAACTTAAACAAGGGACAACACTTGTCTGTGAGTTCAGATATGAACTAAGCTATGTAGTTTAAATAGCCCAATAAGCCTTTGATTTCTTTGAGTATGCATGGAGCGGGAAAGTTAACTATTGCTTTGACTTTATCAAGGTCTACTTCAATACTCTTTTGGTTGATTATAAAACCTAACAATTTCCCTAAAGTCACTCTAAAGGTACACTTCTCTTAGGTAAGCTTCAACTAGAATTTTCTCAACCTATCAAACAATCTCCTCAGATTATCCACATAGTTTTCTCCCTCCTTAGACTTTGCAATCATTTCATTATCATATACTTCAACTTCTTTGTGCATCATGTCATAAAAGATTGCTACCATGGCTCTTTGATAAGTTGCCCCGAAATGTTTTAGTCTGAAAGGTATTATTTTATAGCAAAATGTACCCCAAGTCGTAATATGCCTTTATCTTCTCGGAGAACCCATCCATGAAAGAGAAAAGATGGCTTCCGATAGTATTATTGACAAAGACGTCAATATGGGGTAAGGAGAAATTATCTTTAGGGGTTGCTACATTGAGGTCTCAAAAATCCATGCATACTCTGACTTTTCCATTTTTCTTCATTATTGTCACAATGTTGGCTACCCATTCTGGATAATCAAATACCTCAATGAAACCAACCTTCAGTAATTTTCTAACTACTTCCTTAATTTTCAGTAAGACATCTAGTAGGAACCTTCTTAACTTCTTTTTCTTAGGTTTGATATCCTCTCGTGTGGGTAAGCGATGGACTACAATTGAAGGATCTAGTCCGGGCACATCTTCATATGACCATGTAAATACATCTTGGTATTCAAATATTAGTGTGGTCATTTTAGCCTTTTATTCTTTCAAATTCCCTCAAACTCTCAATGTTTTAGTGTTTTCATCAATCCCAACATTAATTGTCTCAATTGGCTAGTCAATGGAAGTTTTACTCATTTCATGTTTTTGCCAACTTTTTTGCATGTCACTATGGTCATTACCATTACTCCCAACGACTAACCTAATAGGGCAAAGGTGATATCAATATTTTCATTATTTATTTGCGTGAGGTATCCATGGCCTTTATTCGGAGCATTAATTTAGGAAAAAGAAAAGTATGCAAAGGAAAGAGTGTAAGTAAGGAAGAAGTGAAGAGAAAGGAGACTGATTCTTATTTAGAAGAAATTCTTTTGAGTACAATACTGTAGAATAAAGGTAATTATTACAAAACTCTATAAAATACTAAACCGTAATTCATCCTTCACCTTATAAAAGACTTATTACTATTCATAGGGATAGAGAACTAATTATTAAAGTGTTGAGACTTATTGGATGTGCCAGCTATTTTATTTCCACTAGAGGTGTCCTCTTTGATAAGCTCTAAATTCTAGACATTGGCTTAGTAAGGATAGAGTTTGTGACAAACCTTATTCTTTCAGTTGGTATTTTACAAGGGACTTTGACTTCCTTCAATGTTCTGAACAAAGCTTTGTGATATAGTTTTGATGCCATCAATAAACTCATGAGGGATATTTATGCTAGAGTCTTAGATAGCTGATCCGTTACTTTATACTCGCTAGACTTGATTATTTTGGTGAAGGTAGACAATCCTTCTTCATGTTCAGTTGGTTCATTGTTTGTCCTTTCTAACATAGCCTTTTTTTTATGTCTTCCCTTAGATCATAAATTCTACTAAAGTAGGTGATCCTTCCTATAAGTGAGCTTGATTGCCCTTGATTTATTGCTTGGCAGTTGAGAAGGGTAGTTTTATAATTTTTGGGGGCTATAGGCACATGGAAGTATACCTTTTGGTTTGTAGAATTTGTTTCTCCTCTTGTTTGTAGAATCTATAGAACCTAGGCTCTTGGTTGGAACCAATCATGTTGATGGCAAGATTTGAGTTGTTAAATATCATATTGATGATTGGCTTATGGTTAGGCAAGAGGTTCTTATTGATGTTTTGAGTTGGAGCTTCTATGAAGTTTAGTTAGACTATGCTTTCATCAATTAAATCTTAAATTTTATTTCTTAATCTCCAGCATGAGTTTGTTAAATGGCCTACTTACCCTAGATGATATCGATACCTTACATTGGGATAAAAAAATCATACCCTATACCTTTCATTAGGAGCCTCAAAATGGAGCAGATTATCTTTTCATAGTTTTTCAAGTACCTAACTAAGTGGAACAAGTATTATGGTGAACTTCCTTAGGGCTATGCTAACTTGCAGTTGGCTTCTACACTATTATTAGGCTGGTAAAGGATTTGCCCTAAAAGAGACTAAGGCATTAGATCTGGTATTTGAATTGACCATGCTAACAATAACTTCTCTATGCTTGTAAGTAGTAGGTTTAGTAGAGCGTGGTCTTCAATCTAATGGTTCTTGTAACTTACCAAAGGAGTCAGCACTTTCAATCTAACACCCTACTGCTACTACTTCTACAAAACTAGAAGAGGCTTGGCCAATCAGGTGAAAGAAATAGGGTCTCTCAAGAGTTTTGATAAAAGTCAAAGTTAAATCTTTCTAAGTCGTAGAAGTAGATACCCTTACAGCTGAGGACCTCTACCTTTAAGCATATTCTTTAAAAGATTCATTGTGCCTCTTCTTCAGGGCAACTAAGTCCATCATGGTTAGTACTACTTCAACATTGAACTTATATTGCTCACAAAACGCCCTAACTAGCTTTTCTCATGTGTTTATCTACTTCATGTCCAATTCAGCATACTAGGTCAAAGTAGGGCCCTTCAGGATGTCCTAAAAAGTTTGGGCCATGGGTTGGTCACATTATACATATTTGCCCATCTTATGTACGTATAGCCTTGTGTACAGTTTAAGGCATTCGGTCCCATTGTACTTCTCAAAGTTGGGTACTTTAAATTTCTCTAAGAAGCTTCTATAGTCATAAGTAGAAAAATCTATTATGCTAGCCTACTCGAACCGATCATACCCTTCGAGCATTTTCATCTTTTCAATGATTTATTGGGTCAATTGCCTTTCGAGTTCTTTTAATATATCTTAATCCACTTCAGGTTTTGAGTTGACTAAAAATGAATAAGTGTTTGGTTCGAAAGTTGGGTTAACCTTTGGAAAGACCTCTTCTGTCTCAAAGGCTTCTTCTGCTTTAAGAAATGGAGCTTAAATGTTCTTTTCATACTAGGCTTTGGAATTTTCTTCGTTTGCTGGTGCTATGGACCTAAATAAGGTGATGCTATCAGCAAAGAAGCTTAGTTGATCTACAATCTTCCTTATCGTTCATTCCAAAGAGTAAAACCTTAGCTCAATAGGGTTAATAACTTCTAGGTTGACATTGCTGTTGTTGGTGTTGGTATTGTCATGGTTTGGATAGGACTTCTTTGAAAGGTTTGATGCTTAAGAGCTATCTTAGCAACCTGGTTTAAGATCACTTCTTAATAAGTTAACACATGAATATTTTAATTTTTGAAAATATGAAACTGAATAAATGAATGAAACATTAGTGTACCATATGGATGAAAAGGAGTAGATCTGTGATTAATTGACAAAACGGCAAGTCATTTATTATTCTTCAATTCCCATATTTTTATTACATAAAAGAAAAGAAAAATACAAATTCATTTAAACTAATCTTCTTTTCTTTTGTAGGTCGAATAAAATTCTCTTATCTTGGTTGCTAGGTTCAACGGCTACTACTTTATCTTGCTTCTACCTATTTTTAGCATTGATTCCCCAAAACTCTTAGATTTTCTTCTAGGCCATCTTTAACTAGTCCTTTAAGGCACGTGATCTTTTCCTAGACTCCTGAATGAGGTTTTCTTACCTCTCTTTTTCATCATAGAGGACTTCCACATGAGCTTTTACTTGGTCTATGTAGGTCGCTATTTCTAAGCTAAGATTCGCAGGGGAAGGTTGAAGGACTTCTAGTGCCTGATACTGCATTATGCTTGCCCTGTAAAGTTGATCGTATAAGTACTCTTTGGTGACCTGGTGTTTTTCTACTTCTCCTATGAATTTGCTCACATCAATGTAAAGGCTTATGGTCCCGATATCCCATTAAGCTTTGATCTTACAAAGCTTGGATACCTTTTCTATGGAGTAAGGCTCTTTAAGGTTAAGGGTGAATGGCTCTAATGAAGGCCTATGAACTATATTTTAGATCCCCCTAAATTGCCTGATCATATTGTTTGGATAGTAGCTTGTGCACTAACTTCTTCTAATTAATGGTATGGCGTGATAATCTTTACAAATTGGTATGACCTTAGTGTAATTGCTCCATTTAACGGTCTACAATATGTCTTTGACTCGAAAATCTTATAGAACTTCTATCTAGAGAAGGGTAAGGATATTTTTTGGTAATTTGATCTTATAAATGAAAGAGTCAATAAGATCAATCTTATTAGCGAATGCATCCCTTATCAATTCTAACTTAAAGCATTTGAAGTAGCTAACGAACAATACTATTAATAGTGTCATGCTTGACTTGAGATCTCTCCAACCTCTTTTCTTACAAAAATTAAGGTTCTCTATTTGTTCCGTAAGTATGGCAAGAATATAAAACTTCCCTTCCCAAAATTGAGCCACTAATTCCGTTACCCTAAAGTGTATAAGAAAAAGATCCGCTTAGAAATGAGATGGTGGTAAAAACTGCTAATATATGGGCCTTGATTTGATCCTCCCTCCAATTACCAAGAAATAGAGCTCATTTGTTGGAGCTGAGTTCATTCTATAACCAATGGATTAGATCCCATATCTTGATAGCGTATTGTTGCATTCATTTAGGGCTGCATTTATTTCGGTCTTACAAATTCCTAAGAATTTTGAAAAAATGTAGGCTGGACCAAAGCTAAGTTCTATAACGTATATTTCATCCAAGGGAAGGCCTTAAAGTAGCTAGGTATATTTTTCCAGAGTTAGGCAAATTAGGTGTGGCCCAAAACAGAATGCGACTTCTTTGGGCTCTTAAAAGTAGACTAAGGCCCTTACTAGTGTGATGTTAACATTTACTTAGATGGTGAGAGTATAAGCCTAATCTTATTGGTAATGAACTCTTGTTCTCTTAGGTTAAAGGTTTAAAACCAGTGATTGAGAATGGGCTTTGGGTTTATAGGCTTATGGACATGAATCTCTTTGGTGAAGGTCTTAGCATTAGATGAGCTGGCCATTTTTGAAAAATTATAATGAAAACATAAATTACAAAGGAAAGGCTATTTACATCGAAAGAAATTACAAAAGATTTTCTATGTACATGAATTTTAGGAAAAATATAGGGAAAGAAACTCTAGGTTTGTCATCTTTTCTTCTTCTCTTTTAGAACAATGTCACCTTGTTAGTTATTTGTCGATCCCAAAGAATCTATGCAAGAAGGGTGAGTTATAGAGGTCCTTAAACTCTATGACCACACATGTTTTTAAAAAACGGTTCTTTAGTCACATCAAAGATTAAGTAGAGTAGCCTAATTAACCCCGAGCGGTGGTACAATTATGGTAAAAATAACAAAGAACAAATAAGTAAATAAATTGCACTAAGGTGATTTTCAGAGATTAATTTTAATTTTAGAAAGTTGAATGACTAACTCTTTTGAGGTCTCTAGTGGAGTTACCAAGCTATTAAGCTTGGTTTTTCTTTCCCATTTTTGTAAATTAAGTCTTCTTCAAACCAGTTGGTATTAAACCTTGCCTTGTTAATACTGATTCTCGACTAAGATTTAAAGAAAACTTGTTTTCTATATCTTAAAAACGCTTTGGAGTTGCCACTCTATTAGAGTCAAGAAAAAAAGTTAAGTTATAACTAATTGAGTAGATTGGTTATAACTTAGTTACTGGTCTAACGATAAAACCAATTTTATAAAACAGTTTTAAAAACTAGAGAAACGGGTCATGGGTTAGGATTTTTAAACCTTTATGGGTATCGTTAACTTTCCAAATCTAATCTTAATCTTAAAATTACCTTTCAGAAAAGACTATTCTACCAAGCAAAAATCGATTTATTGGTTAAGTGAACCGAATAATTTAAGTAATCTATAAATGGAAAAAATAGGTTTTTCATTTTTTACCGTTACCCCATAAGTGTCTACATATTCGCTATTCTGAATCAATTGTACATAATTCCTCTTCGAAAATATTAGTAGGTCTATTTATTTTAACTTTTAAAAACCAATCAGATTTACGTTTTTTTCCGTTTTAAATTTATTTAAGGAAATTATTCTAAAAGGTCTTAGTTAGAGTTTATTTTTGGAAATTTTAAATAGAATCCTAATTTAGAAAGGGTCCATTTACTTTTGTTTATTTTTGGAAAACTTTATTTTTCTAAGTGTTAAAGTGATTTTTATTCACTAACGTATTTATTTATTTTTATTTTTATTATATTATCTTATTTATTACTTATTCTATTTTATCTATTTTTATTAAACTAAAAAAATAAGTAAATAAATAAATAATAGACTACTCTTTTCCAATTTCTTCTTTTCTTTCATTTTGTTTTTCTTTTCTTCCTTTTTTCTCCTTTATTTTTGTTTACATTTACATTCACAATTATATAAAATAAAAAGATAAACAATTTTTTATAAAAAAATCACAAAATGAACAACAAAGTAACTAAACCAAATAGCAAATCAGGGTCGGACTAAGGAATGACTTAGATGCATGGGCTAGGTTTGGTCTTCCAATCGGATCGATTTGGATCTTAGAGCTCTAGTAGGTCATAGGTTAGGTCCTTAGTGGTAGCAACTCGTCTACTTGTCTAGGCTTGCTTTGACTACCTAATTGAGTGGGCAAGGGAACATTTATGGGTTTCAAATTGGACTTAGGGGGGTAAATTGAAAGCCACAACCTAGGGCCGTTGTTTAGTAGCTGTGCGTGGTTCGGCCATGACTGGTGGTGGTAGCTAGCCTATATGGTGGTCACTGGTAGTATGGGGGCAGTTGCTTTTGTGGTTTTGGGGTGTCACAAAGCTAATGGTCATGTTGGTTTAGAGTGTCATGTGTTGGTGTTAGGGATTTCGAATGGGTGGTTACAATAATGGTTAGGGCTCCACGGTAGTAGCTTAGAGGCTTAGTTAGGGGGTACGACAATGGTTGAGTGAGGGTGATTTTGAAAGCTAGTGGTATGGGGAGTTTAGCAATTATGGTTTCAAACTTTGGAGGTGAAAAACAAAAGAGTTAAGTTAGAGAAAGAAATTGATTGTGTATGCGTAAAACAAATTCCTAAATCTCATTTTATACTTAAAATCAACTTAGAAAAGCAAGGAAAGTTGAAATCGGATTGAATGAGAATTTCAAGAATTTTAGTTTTTTTTTTTCAATTTTACAACACCGATTTGAATGCCTAAATACCTAAATTTGGATGTGTTTTAGGGCTTTATTTGAAGTATGTCAAGAGTAGAACAAGGTTAGGCCAAAAAATAGTATGCTCGTATGTAGAATTCATGCAAAAAATGGATCCAAAGTGAGGGGTATGGTTTGTTTTCATGTCGAGAAAGTTGAGTAAATTAAGGGAAAAAGAAGGGAAAGGGAGAGAAAGGTGGCTAATGTGAAGCTAAGGTGGTGCTATGTCAACCGTATAACCTAGTGATTGTATGCTATGTATCCTATAGTAACACATGGCTTATAGGTGTTGAATATGCTACTTATCCTATAGTGACAAATTAATAACATGGCATAATGGACCGCTGATACGTAGCAAATGTCCAAGTTCTTTATTGTTAAGTTATTAGTTTATGCCTTATCCATATGTACAATTAAATTGCACATATAGATAAGGTCAACCAAGGCTACATTCAATTCCAAGCTTGAACCCAACAGCCCTCTTCTTATTCTAGCTAAATTAAAAACTATTCCTTAAATTCTCTATTTTTTCAATTTTTTTGTGACTTTTCAACTTTCTATATATTTTTTTAAATTTTTCATTTTTTCCATTTTTGCTAAATTTCTTATTTTTTTATGCTTTTTCTTATTATTTTATTTTTCTAAGTTTCTTAATTTTTTTTAGGCTTTCTTTAATTTTCTATTTTTTTTTGTATTTTTTTCCTAATTAGGACCCTTTATCCTATTCTAATAATAAAAGGGGGCAAAAACTAGGTCTCTATAGAGCCTACTGAATCTTTTGGATTTTCTAAATGATTTTGCATTCTTATTTAATACTAACTATGTACTTTTAACTCTTTATAATGGTTAAAGTTTTCTATTACTTTCCAATTATTCACCAATTTACACTACCGAATATGATCTTAGATAGCATTGTTGAGTCTTAGTTATGGATGTGCTTATAAATGTATTTGGATATCATATCATTAAGTTATTCCTCTATGTTCATGTACATTGGTTTAGGTTCTTTTAACCTAACTTTCTGAACAATTTATACGACATCAAATTTATACTAGCTCCTAAATCTACTAATGCATTATTTATTAACAAATTGCTAAGCACACAAGGAACAATGAAACTCCTTAGATGTTTTATTTTCTTTGGCAACTTTTTCTAGAGAAATGCTAAGCATTCTTCATTCCGTATAACAGTTGAAAGCTCCTCTAACTTCCTCTTGTTCAACAAAAGATCCTTCAAGAACTTCACGTACTTTGTATTTGCAATAAAGTATCAACAAGAGTTAAGTTAATGTGTAATTATCTAATAGATTGAGGAGTTTACCAAATTGCTTATTCTAATCAATGCAATCTTGCTTAAGACATTACGAATATGTGATGGGTAACTTATACTGCTTCACATTTTGTTGCTTTACACTCTCCTTTGATTTTAGTGGCTCTGCACTTTCCTTACTATTGACTTCCACTTCTCTCTTAACTACATCCTTACTATCTCTCTATGCAACTTGTAGCTCATTACCACTTCTCAAGGTCATCGCATTAAAATGTTCCTTAGGGTATGTTTTAGTGTTTCCAAGCAAAGATCCTTATTATTATTCATACAACATCCTTGTAAGCTAACCAATCCGATTCTCTAGATTATAGATGGAGGCTTCTTCATTTCTTAAGGATGTCTCTATCCATTGCATTCTTACCTCATTGGTCTGAATGTACTTTTCCAAGAGATTTTCCAGTTTCTTCTTTATGGTTGGTGGAAGAGCTAAAGGTTGCTAAAACCTAGGTGGAGACAAATCAGATCTTTGTTAAGGTTGGTTCTTTGCCTACCATTGTTGACTCTGGTTTTTATTCTGATTTCTCCAAGAAAAATTAAGGTAGTCTCTCTCCCTAGGATTTTATCTATTACTATACAAATTGTATTAGGGTCTTGAAGGTTTCCCTAAAAAGTCTGCTTGGTCCATCTACTTATTTCCTACATATCCCTCTAAGTATGCATCATTAGAGATGAATTGAGGTTGTTGGTGAACCAACTGAAAGTGAGTCAATCTTCTTACCCAGCATCTCTACCTTGGTAGGCAAAGTATAAACCGCATCTAACTCACATACGACTACAACTCTTTACTTAACCTTACTGTTTTCCCATTTTCCTATTGATAGTTATTCATGGCCATCCCCTCCACTAGATTCTGGACTTGTTAAGGTGTCATTGTATTCAATGTGCTCCCTATTGTCGCATCTATCTACCTTATGGAAAGGTTGAGACCATTATAAAAAGTTTGGATTTGCATCTAAAGGGGGAAGCCATGATGTAGGCACCTTCTTAACAAGTACTTAAAGTGCTCCTAGGTATCAAAGAGGGTCTTACCTTTCAATTGGGGATATGATGATATATCATTTCTTAGCTTAGTAGTTTTAATGAACGGAAAGTACCTTTCTAAGAAATTTTTCGCCAAGTCATTCCACGTCGTGATTGAGTAACTTGGAAGAGAATTCAACCATTATTTACTCTACCTTGTAAAGAAAATGTTAAAAGACACAATCTAATGGCATCGTCAATTGCCCCATTAATCTTAAATGTATAACAAATTTCCAAGAAACTAGAAATATGAGCATTAGGGTCCTCATTATGCAAGCCATCGAATTACACAAACTACTACATCATTTGTATAATATTCAGCTTGATCTTAAAGTTGTTCATTACAATAGCCTAGCTATTTATGCTAGACTTAGCTCCAATTAAAGAAGGTCGAGAATAATCAAACATTGTCCTTGATTGATTATCAATGTTGGCCATCCTCCAATATATCTTCTTAGTTAGATACGTAGTCATTCAATGACTCATCTACTTCACCCTTGTCCTTACTTCTTAAGGGAGATCCTTGATTTATTGCATCTACTGTTTCTCTCACTAACAATTGACTTAGATTTCTTAGATTAGTTCTATCAATCTCTAGATCAATGTCAATTAAGTCTCATGAACAACTTATGTGCATTGCACAAACAAAAACTCAGAGTTAGTTTAAATTTGAACCAATTAAATGGAAGAAAGAAAATCAAGAAAAGGAAAGAGAGGGATGGTTAGAGTAATAAAGCAGCTAGTGTTCTTAATATCATAAGTCCCTAGCAATGGTGGCAAAAACTTGCTATAAGGCAAGTGCATATAATTTAGTGCATACAAATTTTGTTCTTACGAGGACTATGAGCACTAATGCTAACTATTTCTTAATTATCTAACCAATAAATTCAACTTCAAGAAATCAAGATTCAATCTAAACTGTAAATTAACTACTAATCAAGATCACTAATTAAGACTCAAATTAAAGAAAATAATTAAGAAAGCAATCAAATTAAGAATTAACTTGAAGAATGCAATAACATATCTAGATCTTGTTTCCCCTAAAATTACACATGTGACTTTTATAAAAAATAACCTTATTCCATTGCTAATTTTATTGACTGGGAGAATTCTCTAATGAAATTAATAACTTTCTCAAGTCTATTAACCCTATTCTTTGAATTATCTATTAAAATCTCTTCTAAATAATATAATCAAAGATCACATTAAAGATCAATGAATTCTCTTAAAGATAATAACCAAGATTCAGAAAAATCATGTAACTTATCTATAAGATTATAATAATTCTCATCAATTATGCCTAAAAGTAATACTCTTCTATAGTGGGTGTTAACAAGTGTGGGCCGAAGTTGAAAGCTGTTGATTTTGGATCCCAATAATGGATATGGGCCAAAATTAGAGGCTAATGGAGCTAGACCCGCATAAGGGATACAATTGGCTTAATCTTCTTATGAATATGAACTTAGCAAGAGGGAGCTAGTTCAACCAATCACTTAAGACAACCTCGAGGAAGGAAAACTTATCCAGCTAGACTTTATAGACGGGCCCGGGGTTAATGGGCTTTGGACTGACACTGTCTTGACTCTCCATATCTATATTACAAAAAGATGTAAATGAAATAAAAGGCAACAATTATTTACAATAAGGCCACTAAATTTAGAATAAAGTTGGATATGATGTTAATAATTTCACAATTTTTTCAAAGATTTTCTTAGAAATTGTACAGCCTTTCACTGGCTAAGGAATGATAAAAATAAAAAAAATAAAATAATATACGTATAACATAAGAAAACAAAACATTTACAAAGATACAAGCATAATCATACGTATAAAAGAATGCAATAAGTTACATATAGATGTAATGTAGTAGAGGTGGGTGATTAATAAATTATAGTAAATATGATGAATCTGTGCTTAAAGAGGACCCTTATATATAAGTAGGTTCAAAATATGATTTTTTTTTAAAAAAAGAAGTTCACGAATACTTATATATAAGGGTTACTAGTTTTTTTTTTAATTTCCCTTTTTTGGAAAAGGAAAATCGAAATGACCACAGATTGATTGCGCTTTTCCTATAATTTAAAAATAACCAACCCTTTTTGAAAAGGATGATACAAGAGGGTAAGGTCTACAATCTTAGGCTCTATAGCTTCAAGCCTTTCTAAAGAGAAGTAGAGTAGGCTACATCGAAGCCTGAGTGAGCTCGCCTATTATCAGGACCCTAAAGGGGGCCTAGTAGGAATACCTAAATTTTTCATAATATGTGTGCACCCATGGTATGAAAACCGTCTTGTAAGTCAGAGATTGTAAGACTCTAAATTATAAATCACTAAGGTTAATGATTTTCAAGTAATTAATTTATTGTAACATGACATAATATAGAATTATAAATACCTATGGATGTCCGATAGCCCACAGTTCCTCAGAACCACAAAGAATCGGTATCCCCTACCAAATAATAGGACAAGATATGGCAACATTATAAAACTGCAGGTAGAATTAAATTATATTGAAATCTAACATGTGAATATTTTCTATAAAGAGTGTTATGTATCACCTATAAAGATCTTAACTAATCCTAACACTAATGTACATATCTTCATCTCGCACTCAGTACTCAAGACTCATCCCAATCCCATCGTAGGCAAACCTGCAAAAGAAAGACTATTGGGGAATAAGCTACAAGAGCTTAGTGAGCTATCCCTCATACCATACTGGCAAACAAGTTATCAAACAAATAATTACAACCATATGAATGCATGCACACGTAGAATGCCTAACAATATATGCAGTTGACCAGTACTACATATAATATCGGATTTTAACGCCCTCCGAAATAAGGGTTAGAGATTCATCCGCACCAATCACGACCGGGCTCTAGCACCGGGGTTTTTACCCATAACTTTGAATTCCGTATTTCACAAAACTACATTTCCATTTCTAAAAATTCAGTAGTTCACAAAGTCTTAGGCCTAGTGGTGAGGTGGCCCCCGCAGTCCACACTCACACCCTACAGCGGTGGTCTCTAGACGCGACCCCCAACCACCCACGGTTAGCGTCTCTGGCCCCAATAGAACCCGTGAGCCAAGGGTAGGGTCTTGTTGTACCCATGCTCCTGCACGGTACTAATCAAATCATGTGGAAATCCATCCCTCCAAGGCCCTTCATTACCAACTGCGTGAAGTGACAGCCGAAACAAGTAATGCGATGCATGGATAATCTATGACCCTTTTGATTCAAGATAAGCCAAATATAATTAGGTCAAATTATGAGGTGATCAATCAATATCAGCAAATCATCCAAATCATATAAAAATCAATCATACCATCAAATCATCAATTATCGTATTTAATAATATTTCTTACAATAATCAAGCAATATCAAGCATACGCATATCCCGAAACCCCATGCATCAAGTTATTGATATTCAATTTAAGTACACTAACTATAAGCACAAACAAGTATGGAGTCATCAGGAGTACTCACTTGACTATGACGACTCGCTCTAGTCGTAATAACCGATCGGGAGATCCTGGCCCTCGTCGGGATCATCTGATCATTACGAGATAATAAGGATAATAAGTAGTTGACTCAACTAATGGTTCTAGATATATATTTACCTAATTCTACTTAGATTACTATCAGCCCTTATTCGATTAAACCTAATTGCTAATCGTACGTAAATTTTTCATTCTATTTTCAATATTTACGAATTTATAGTCGTTTTTCATCGTTTTCGAACGCACGTTCACATGGTGATGTCCGTTCTGGACATTATAACCCGTGTTTTACGATATGAACTAAATTTAGAGAAATTTCAACCATGAAAACTTAATTACCCTTATTACTTATATTTATATCTTTTGTTTTGTATATACTTAATGAGACTTAATGAGTTAGTTAACCCTTAAATCTTTATACTTAGAGGATTTTACTTTACTATTACTAATTCATGTACTTAATTAAGTATAATCCATTTTAGAAAGTGTATTAGGGTTTACTAATTTAGGTTCCTAATTATGATACACTTTTCTTCTTTTCTTAGTTTATAATCTATGCTTATGTCATCACTTATATCATCATTTGCTTATGTCATTACTTATATGGTCTTTTGATGATGTCATGGCTTATGTAGTCTTTTGATGATGTAAGGGCATATGCACATGCACATCCTTCTTCTTCTTCTTTATGATTCCTAGATTTCTACACTTAAAGAGGGGAACTTTGTGCTCTTTTCTTCAAGACAACACTAAACACATAACTACTTATCTAATCTACCTAATTAACTAGCTAATGAATAATATAAAGCAACATAAAACAACTTAAAGACATACCTTTAATTGTGTTGGAATTAAGAAGACAAAAGGAGGAGTGATGAGAGTGAAATGGGAAGAAGAAGCCAACAGCAATGGGGAATGTTTTTGTTTTGTTTCTTTGTCTTTGTTTTTGATTATGGAAGACAACAAATGGTGGGACCAAAATGAGGAATAAGTGGATGGCAACAATTGAGGGGAAAGGGAAAAAGAAAAAATCAAAAGAAAAAGAAAAGAAAAGCCATCATGAAGTTAAGATATTTTCTTTATCTCTTAGTCTTTTGTTGACTTTTCAAAATGTTGACTTTAGTCAACATGTGTTGACTTGGTTAACCTTTGGACTTTGGTCAACATGCATTATCTTAGTCAACATTCCTTAAGTATGTGTAATTTTGTGCACATAATGTAATAATTAAGGGAAATTAGGGGAAAAATGAAGGAAATGAGAAGAAATGAGGTATATGATGAATTGATTAGTAAATATGGTTGATGAGGTCTTACTTTAGGCCTTTATAGCTTATATATCTCATTTGATAAACTACTTTGGATAACAAGTGCAAAAAGTACTAATTTGAGTATTAAAGTTCACTATATGTAACCTAATCTTCAATTATAACCCTAACTCTAAGTGAGACTACCTTAATCACATACTTAAGGGATAAATATAATCTATGACTCATTATCTTAGTTTCTAATGGATTACTTGAGGATTCGAATCATATAAGCATGAATGAGGGTCATCTCTAACCTTTTACTAATGATTTGGCAAAATATGAGCATTATATTATCAATTAGGGTTTGAGGGTATATCTTGGTGAATTAATGCTTTTATATCCTTAAAGTTATAGTTTTAGGATTTTTATTACTTTAGGGCACAATCTCTAATGTTTTTATACATTTAGGGTTTCACATATTCTTACGCAATTAAATCTTCGATTGTCATCTTAGGGTTTTGATGAGGTTCGAGATTTTAGAGTCTTCGTATGCAGTTAGGGGTTCAATTGATGATTTAAGGTTTTTCGTATCCACTTTAGGTTTTCGATTAAGATTTTAATCGGTTTTAAATCTCGCTGGCCCTTTTGAGTTCAGGAAATCATTTACAGTTTGGATGTTTGTTTCTATACTTAGAAAGCTAAATTCGTGGGGTTTACACCTATCACTGCTAAGAGGGGGTTTGACCCCAACTACCTAAGGGTTACACAATAGTGAGTTGTCTTAAGTTCTTATGGTGGCCTAAGTCTAACCACATCTAAACACATAGATGATTACTTGAAAAATAAAAACCCCCCATCCCCATGAAGGCCCATTAGGCTAGGCTCCTTTTTTTAAGGCTTACATTACTAAAAGACAATTAGTACAACTAATACAAAAATAAAATAATAATACAAAAGCCCATTAAAAAATTTTTTAACTATCACATGGCAAGCCTACTAAGCATCCCTAATGGAGTCGTCAATTTTGTCAAGTCCTATTTTGATTTCCTTAATTTAATATATATTAAGCCCAACCCACTTAATGTAAATTACACAACATTAAACTAAGGAAAAGAAAATTAAATTTTTTAAAAAAAATGGAGTTGCTAATTGGTTCAATTGATAAAAATAAAATTGAGGTCTTCGGGTGGGAAAATCCTAATTTGACTACCAGTCTATGGGTATTATAAAAAACTTGATTTTTAAAAAATTAAACCAGAAAAACTAGGTTCGAGTACTAACCTATTAAGACTAAGTCACCATATGAAAGCTAAAAGAAATTGATGGGCTTTTTGTAATTTTTGTAAAAAAATTAAAAATAGATCTAAATGAGTAAAAAAAACTAAAAACGATTGTTTTTATATTTTCTAATTACGAATTTCTAAAAAAAAAACGGGAAAGAAATTTTTTTATTTTTTTAACAATTACTTCGAAGGTATCTATGTACCCGCTAATTAGGATCAAACCGGCAATTTTTTTTTTTATAAAATATTTAGTAAGTGGGTTATTTTTATTTTAAATAAAACTGAGCTAAGTTTACGTTTTATCAATTTATTATTTGAAGAAAAACCCTAAAAAATCTAATTTTTCTAAATTAAACAAAAGCCCTAATTAATTAAATTTTTTCAAGAAACTCAATTTAAATTTTTTATTTAGACAAAACCTTAAGTGTCAAAAATGTATTTTTATTAAAAAATGATTTTTTGGAAAAAAGACATAACTTAACTAGAAAAAATCACATGAAAATAAATAAATTTACCTAAGTCAGGTCACATCAGCATTAAGCAAGCATAGGCGATAGTTGGGTGACGATAGGTATGTCTAGGAGTGCATTAGGTGACAATGGGTGTACCTTAAGCATACATTTGGTAAGCAAAGGTGTACGTTAGACGACAGCGAACATACATTAGGCGAGACACAGGCGAGGGTAGGTAATACGCGAGTGATACTAGGCGCGAGTAAGACCGATGTAAGCGAGATTGGGCATCAGCGAGGGCAACATAGGTGAGACTGGGGGAGATTAGGTGATAGTGGGGTGACATGGGTGTAACTGGGTAAGAATGGGTAATAGTAGGTACTGTGGGCGAGCGATGGGCGACTAGTGGGTGCTACGGGTGTATGATAGGCAACTGCTGTAGGTGGTACTGGGTGAGGCTTAGGTGATGGTGGGTATTCTCAATACAAGCTTCAGTAAGGATACTTCATGCAAATGCTTTCTATACACAAATATCTTGAACAGCAACTAACATTACACAGCTCTTGGTCTCAATCTCAAGCTCTGATACTAAGAATATATGGTGTGCTGTATTTGGTCAGCTTGACATGTGACCTCAACATTCAATTTCGGATCTATTTGATGCCCTGTCACTCCCTACTCGACTCGATAGGCCATTACTTCTCAGCATCATGGTTCTACTACTTGCTTAACGTATACCTTGCTTAATGCTGCTTAATACTTGGATGAAACCATCTATATATCCCATTGTCACCTAATGCACGCCTAGACATACCTACCATCACCCAACTATCGCCTGTGCTTGCTTAATCCTTTCAACTCTTTAGGAAAATAAATAAATTTACCTAAGTCAGGTCACATCAGCATTAAGCAAGCACAGGCAATAGTTGGGTGACGGTAGGTATTTCTAGGCATGCATTAGGTGACAATGGGTGTACATTAAGCATACATTAGGTAAGTGAAGGTATACGTTAGACGACAGCGAACGTACATTGGGCAAGATACAGGTAAGAGTAGGTAATACATGAGTGATACTAGGCACGAGTAAGACCAATGTAGGCGAGATTGGGCATCAACGAGGGTAACGTGGGTGAGACTGGGGGAGACTAGGTGATAGTGGGGTGACATGGGTGTAACTGGGTAAGAATGGGTAATAATGGGCACTGTGGGCGAGCGATGGGCGACTAGTGGATGCTACGGCCGTATGATAGGCAACTGTTGTGGGTGGTATTGGGTGAGGCTTAGGTGACAGTGGGTATTCTGAATACAAGCTTCACTATGGATACTTTACGCAAATGCTTTCTACACACAAATATCTTGAACAGCAACTAACATTACATAGCTCTTGGTCTCAATCTCAAGCTCTTATACTAAGAATATATGGTGTGTTGTGTCTGGTCAGCTCGACATGTGACCTCAACATTCAATTTCAGATCTATTTGATGCCCTGTCACTCCCTACTCGACTCGACAGGCCATTACTACTGGGCATCATGGTTCTACTACTTAGCATTTGGCTAGGCCGATTCCGCTGTTGCCTTTCAACTCTTTTAGATATATAGATGGTTTCATCCAAAGTTGTAAGGCTTTACAATATCACGACGTTACCAATCTCAACTCGGAGTCCCAAGATGAACTGTACTATAGTTCAGGTCTTAGGCTCGTCAACATTACATTATATCATGAGCAACTGAAACTCTCGGACATAGTCGTCTACAGATCTGTTACCTTGCTTCAAGTCTTGAAGTCATCAGAAAGTGTCTTGCTCGTAGTGTTCGAGAATGAACCTACTTCTCAAAACTTTCTTGATCTCATTCCATATTCAGACTTCAGGTTGGGCCCTCAAACGAACATTTTGTAGCTTCTTTTACCACATTGCCACATACCTAGAAAATTTTAGCATAGCTACCCTAATGTGGACAGTATCTTCGTAATCGTAGAAGTCGAATATCTTTTTGATCTTCTCTTCCTAATCGAGGTAGTCATCAGCATTACCAAACCCATTGAAGCTCGGAATTTGTACTTTAAGATGTTTAGTACCTCTTGGCGCTCTAAACTCACGCTCATCCATCCCATCATATTGGTCTTCTTCCTCTTCGTACTCTTCTACTTTGTCCAACTCTAACCTTCTTCTCGCGACTTTATTAGCATGTTGCAATGGTGCTTAGTTCACAGGAAAGGCTTCCAGAGCTTACTCATTCACCTACCTCTTCGGCTTATCTCTTGTATCTCAACCCTGCTTAGTAACTCTTTCACGTGGCCTAACCTCTAAGACCCTATTTATTGAGACAGCTAAGTTGGCCATAATAGTAGCAAGATCTTGTATCTACTCATTAGTAGTACATAGTGTTTGTTGGCTAACTCGACCATGACCATGAGCATCACTCTCGACATCATGAACACTAGGGTTTGACATTCTCATTACAAGCTTCAGCAAGGATGCTTCACGCAAATGCTTTCTACATATAAATATCTTGAGTAGCGCACACAACAAACTAACACTATATAGCTCTTAGTCTCAACCTCAAGCTCTGATAACAGGAATAATATGGTGTGCTTAAGAGCTCGATTATCACTAGAACTTACCAAGATAGAATTGAACTGAAATGGGTCCTTCAAGATATCAAAGAAATTAGAGGGAAACGGTCCATAATCGAACAAGAGTAGCTGACATGAAGCTACTTGATGGATGTGACTCACCAATGAACACAACACGACTTGACACCTCACTTGATATGACATACAAGTTGATATCATTGTCCACCCACCACTAATCTTTAGCTACTTGGCAAGATTAGATAAGAGTATAAGGGGTATAGATTTAGAGAGGATTGTCTCACAAGAACGGAGTATTCAGTATTAAGGTGTAAGTTATCTCTGGCTTATAAGAGAAAAAGATTATTTATAGTAAGTCCTTAGGGCAGCATTACAAATAAAGAAATTATAAGAAAGTATTTACAAAAAGGGGATTCTTAGTACATATGAAAAGAGTAAAAAGGACAACAAACCAAAAATGGAAAAGTAGTCAAATGTTAAATGAGGTGGACAGTTGGCAGTATGGCATTGGCCCTATATGAATATTCTTTAAGCATAGCAAGCGGGAAGGGTCAAAATGTTGTGGCACTAAAGGGGCCAGTATAAAAGATATAGTGATATGCCCAGAGAAAATTACTTGGCCGTTAAAGTGAGTCTCTCGTCACTCAGTAAAATATTCTCGGTAGTAGTTTGTCAGAGTACTCGACACAGGGTCTTTGGTAAGGGAATGGTCAACATCATCACTATTGAGTGTACAAATTAACGTACGACAATGTGAGGAGCTTAGGGAGTTCAACCACCTTTCTTTGATGTACAGTTTCTCATTATTAGCAAGTTACCGAGAGAGAATTCTTTGGGAAAGAGATTAAAGGCCTCAGAGGCGTGTGCGAGTAATGGGAATACTAGCCGGTAGTACATCAATAGGTGTACAAGGGCGATAGTGGCAATACTGGGCGATAGCAAGAGTGAAAGTGGGCATGTAAAGGTGACAACACGGGCGTTGCTCTATGTAACAACAGGTGATGAAGTGGCAATGCTATGGGCAGTAGCTCTGGTGGCAACAACGGTGCTAGGGTAATGATGTGGTGGTTGTACAGTAGTGGTGTATGGCAGCAAGTGGTGTGTGTGTGGTGTTTTTGGGTAGGAGTGTGATTTTTAAAACATTCCTCTCTGAATCTCTTGCTAAATGTTATTTATAAGCTCAAATTCAAATCTTTCGTATCGAAGATACAAAAGATTCGATTACAATTCTTCCAAGTTTTACCCTAACTTCTCGAAAACCCTAGTTATTGTTTAGCTTTTCTTTCCAGGCCCAACCCAATCTAATTTAGCCTGATAATTCCTTAATCTAGTTTGACAAATTAATTAATTCATCCTATCTCGCTACTTGATCCAAAAACTAAACTTACTTCCAACATGACAAAACTTGACTTATGACTCAACTTGCTATAACCTAACTTATTTTTCTTCTCTTATTTTTTTTTCATTTTTCTTTTAATTTTTAATTTTTAATTTTTATTGTATTATTTATTATTTATTTTTATTTTATTAGCTTAACTTAATTAACAAAATTAAAAAAATTAGCGAAAATGAGGTGTCTACAACCTAGATCATTTAATTAAGAATTCATAAACTCAAAATTAAATTTCACATTCCCTAGCCATAATATAACTCATAAAACTTTTATCCACTTAGCCAAAATTTATACATCCCTTTCTTCAATCTCACTAAGCACCATAATCTATAATAAATATATATTACATCCATTCATCTTCTAATCACCTCTATAGTATGTATTTTCATTGGAAGACTTGATTTCCATTTATTTTATTTATACAAAATTACTTCAATTGAAGTTCATTGGCAACAGAATTCAAATGTTACTCTTCTGATAGACCAAGGTAAATTTATACCAACTTATCCTCACATTGGTAGCGAAAAAAAACTTTACTCTTTTGAGGACCCAAGGTCGATCCTTACTAACATGATTACCTTATTTACCATTTTTTTTTAACCTCTAACTATTACATTTTTTTTAGAAATTTTCAACAAAATAAATTTCATTTGTTTGTTTACTAAAGATTATAGAGCTCTAAAGAATTCTAAGAGAAAAATATACTTAAAGTAAATTAAAATGTAATCATAACTAATACTTAACTAGTGATGTTGCTTCAATCCTAAGTCGTAAATCCCAAGCTAAATAACCAGTAATTTTACTCTACATAAATTCTACTAATTAACTCTAGCATAGTGTAATTCAATCACTAATGATTAAGTTCTAATTCATATTCAATACAATTTAATTGGAAGTTGTTAATTTCTCAAATTATTGCAAGATAACCCAAAAATGAGGTTAAAAGAAAAAAAAAAGGTCTCTTAAATAGCAATAGTTTTCAAAATATACATCAAAGACAAACATCCATAGGGTGAAAGAGATACTAATGGTGAAAAAGTGCTTCCCTGAAACATTTTTACATGCACAAAATTGAAAGTTTAGAATCATCATCACCCACCCATGCATTACAATCTTGTAATTGTGAAACCCTTGACACTAAAACCAACAAAGGACTAAAGAAAAGAAAATAAAAGAAAACCAAATAAATGAAAAGAAAATAAAAAAAATGAAACTGAAAAAGAAAATAGTTCAAAAAAGACTAATAAAAGTATAGAAAGTTTCATAAAGTGAGAATCCACTAAACTACAACTCTTCCATCTTCATTCTTCATCATCAAAGGCATCATCCATAACCTCATCCTCATCGTCTTCATCGTCTTCATCTTCCTCCTTATCTTCTTCATCAACTTCTTCATTGCTACTCTCTTCATTTTCCTCCTCTTCACGCCCTTCTTCATTAGCTTCTTCTTCTTCATTACCTTCTTCCTCTTAATTTCTTTCTTCTTCTTCTTCTTAGCTAGAAGGAGTAGGCAAGATTAGGTTAAGCAATTTAATTTTAAACTTCTTTGCTGCATTACCAGCAAATTTCACAATTTGTGTTATCTAATTGCCAATCACGTATCATGCATCTTCATCTTATCACTAAAATTATCTTACTTGACCATCATTTCTCTCCTCATTTGCTTTAATTTATCTAGCTATGACCTAACGCCATGACTAGTACTAGCATGCTTATCATGCCTCTCATCATATATGATTCACATATGCCTAAATGTCTCCATCATCATGGCAATATGTCACCTACAAGTGTCATGGGTGTGAATTCTGAGTTAGTAATCCTATTCCCTGCACCAATAGAGTAACATAGGGGCCACAACAAATTTTATCCCTTTCCTTAATTTGAGTTGCTTGACATTAAAAATACTCGACTAGTAAGACTGCAATAAAATTCACCCCTTTCTCCTTTGCATAAGCCTTGGTTTATCTTCAACTTATGAGTTCATGACGTCAAACCCCTCAATACGAATTAGAGTAGGTCTAATTTCTCTAATCTCATGACTAATCGGAAAATATCTTGTGATAAAACTTACTTGTACATGCATTGCATCTAACTAACTTAATTGAAAACCCTTTTTGTTTTGAGCTGAATGTATACTTTTACTTTCATCTCACTTACTAAGCAAGTTATTACTCATTCCCCTATAGATTCTTTTGTAGGTCTGGAGTTGTAATCGAGTCTCACCCACTTCTCCAATTAGCAGTTGACTAGGTTAGGGTGTGAGGTTAAAAGAACATATTACTAGTTTTTTGTTTTCTTTTGTCAACTTATGTAACTTTTTAGGGAAAACTAACTAGGTCCCTCGAGTAGCCCAATAGTTTTCAACTCTTGGTTTGTAATATAAATAACATAAACTTATAATTTTGAATTTTCATTTGAAAATGTAACTTTTTCATGTAAATAAAATCTTATGACTTTTTATTATAACCTTAAATTTTATGCTATAAGTTTTATAAAGAATAATTATTTTGAAATAATTATATTGTAGATTTTGTAACAAAAAAAAAAAGGTGACACTTCAATGCTATTGGGTCAAGTATGCCTTTTGTGTAGTAGGTTTCTGATAGTGCCTATAAGGTTAGCTTCTATCATAAGATAGTTTATACGATAAGACCGTTACAACTTTACCTATTTAGGGTGTAAAACTTGGGCCTCCCCTTCTCATCACCTATTGAGCTACTTCTTAGTTATTTAAGTAGTCATGCCCTTACCTAAGCTTCAAACTACACTTGGACAACTTAGACCAATCAACCTTCTACTTGCTCTCCTTAAGTTTGAGTCGTCAACCCAACTACTAGATGCAACTTAAGCTAACTCGAGATGCAAGTAATAGTGTCTATACTTCTTATCTGCTTTTGCCAAGCATCTAACAAATGCTTGATGGACACATGTTTTGATAAAGACAGTAGGTATCCTCCAATGAAACTTCTTTTCCTTGTTATTCCATTTGTACCATGATTGCACATGTATATTTCTTCTTTTTACGAATGTACCATTATATTCATTTCCCCTTTTTAATATGTGGTCATAATTAGCAACTACATGAAGTCATATAAAATGTACAACCATTACTATCTTTATCAATATACTAAATATTCTCCATTTCAGAAGGTTTACAAATCCCTTACCTTACTCTTATCTAGTTTCCTTTAGAAAGGAATCAGTGTTGAGTACCCTCATTTCCATCATTCATGAGTCATATGGAGTAGTAGGAGTGAGTTCGATAGCATGCCTTGGTGAGTAATATCCTCGATTTGGCCTTTGATTTTAGCTAGCCTTCATTCCTATTTCTTCTCTACTAGAGGGACTCACTAAAGCTCTTGGTAAGCCCTAGTCATTCCCATACATTGGCATTCTATGATTTAGTACTATAAACCTTGCTATTTAAAGGACATGTGGTTCAACTAAGAGTGCTTCTTGATTATTCCTAAGGACCAGCTAAACTAAGAATTTATTTTTACATTTAGAAAACAAACTAAAATTTTAAATTTAAAAGTTCATTATCGTTAAAAACTAGAACACAAGAATAATAGACTTTAAGTCATCCGAAACCCTAAAACCTAGTATAGTTAAGGACTTGTGACCCTAAGCGATTAATTGAGAATTTAATTTGAATAATTTTATTCAACTCTAGAAAATTTCAAAATTTAATGAGAAGCAAATTATAACTTACAAACCAAACCCTAAAATAATCACATATAAAACAATTTCCTTATCTTTACTAATAAGCATTATTACATATAGATAAGGAAGCCAACAAATCACATTAAATAACTTATCAATTAAGAGTTGGAAACAATTATCGATTGATAACCTATCAAAATCTAGTGATAAAACCAATTCCATATATCACCATAACTTATATTAAATAAGGATAAGCTATCTCATTACCTTATTAACTCAATTTTAAATATGTGAAATGAAAAGGACCATGCCCCTATTTGACCTCTACATGGCTAGTTGTAAGAAGAGGGGATGGGGGCCTATACCTTGTTAATCACACATCAAACCAATTGTCCTTTACAAGCACTATTCACCGTTTATTTATTACATCATCCAATTATGTCAAAGTATGGCTCATGTACTTGATAAAAGCCAACAAAAACGAGCTTGATGGATACATTATACACACATATCCAATTGGCACTCTCTCTATCATTTTCTCCCCTCTTTGATTTTCGTTTTCTCACTTTAAACATACAAACTAAAAGAGAAAACCACTCCCTACAAATCCATACTTACCCCTACATATTTGCACCCATACTCATGGTACAAAGTTGTTTTTGTTGCCTTTCTTTTGTCCACTTCAAAAGCTATTTTAGGAAACCTTAAAACATCCCCAAAACCCATCTCAAAAATTAAGGCTTTGGTTACTAAAAGAGCTTACAAAAAAGGGAAGGAAAACAGGGAGCAAAAGAGGACTCTTAATGCATAACCACCTATTTTTAAGTGTTTAAGATGAGTAAGTTTATTTCCTTGTTAAGTACTCTAGTATGTCATATTAGGAGACTACATTTCCATGAAGATATTGCTATGAACATAAGGTGATAACATAGCTAAACCGCTTTAAGTAGTAAGCTTATAAACCTCTTACATGAAAAATGGACTATGAGCATCCTAAGTTGGTGTTATGAATGATACATATCTAATACTTAGAATAGAAGTTTGTAAGTCGAGGAAATCATGAAATATGTGTGTGGAAAAAGGAGTAACATGTTGGATGTGTAGACGATGTAAGGTATTTAGATGCTATTTTTTATTTCCTTTGGTTACATAAGCTCAAATCTTGCTTTAGGTAACGGAAAATCCATTACATGATGTTTTATAAGGAAATCAACCTTTTGAGATAAAAACTAAGGTATAAAACTTAGGATGAGTATATGATTCATAACTTTTACTAAGTACTTAAGCTAAATAATCATCTCATGGAAGAGAAGTTAAGTTAGAGTTGGAATATAAGTAGCATAAGTTCTTGAACTATCACCTAAACTTAAGGAAATGATGAAAAAAGTTGAAAAATCAAATTGGAAGTCACAACTCCAAACCATCCAGATCTGGAACCCCAAGAAAACTCACTTAAAAATATGATAAAACCAAGTGAACAAAGCGAAAATACCAACTAAAGCAAGTATAATAAGTGTGTAAAGCCTAAAACTTATAAACCGAGTCTAAAACATTCAAAACAAGCTTAAAACTCCAAGTTGGGCCTTCATTGACTACCGACAAGCACCTAAATGACTCAAGAAAAGTTGTTTTAAGACCGATAAGAAGCCTACATAAAACACCCTAAGCTCAACAAAACCACTAACTTTAGTTTAGACTAAAAACAAGCCTATAAGTCTACATAAAAGTCTAAGAAAATGTTGATCGTATGAAGGCCATAAGACAAGGATGGAATTTTGATTTTAAAGAATGTTTTAATCTTGGAATAAATTTCTAAGCCTAAAAGATTTTCTAAGATAACAAAAAGCCTAGTAACTAAACTAAGCCTAAAAAAGCACCAAAACATGAAGACTACTACTATTCTAACCAATGGGCAGAATTGTGCACCTTATCTTGAAAATCTAACCACACCATGTTAAAGTACACTTGAAAATGATGGAAATTGACTATAAAATCATGAACATCAGATTTAAAATGAGAAAGTTATATGCGATCGAAGTTTTAAGTAAAACAGGAGAAAAACATGAAACTAAGTTAAAAGTGTAACTTAAACAGTTTTAAGTTAGCCTTTGAATTTTATCTCAAACTATTAATATTATGATATTTATGATGTTCAGAGGAACTAATTGTTGGAGATGACCTACCCTTAGATTATTACGACTGATCTACTATGGCTGAGTGAGTGATTGTTAATGACTTTATGCTTGGTTTTGCTTGAAGTGTAGATGTACCTAAAATTGTATAATGAACTTGAATGCTTGTAGGATGTAGGAAATCCATGTGTATGATATTATGATTGAATGCTATGGCCTACTAATTAGATAATACTAGGAATTGCTTATGGTAATAGCTATGCATAGTTGTATGGAATGAAATTTGTTTGATTACAATGGAAATTCAATTAATTAAGTATTCGAATGAGAAATTCAATGAGTCATGCATTTCTCATATTTACATTTTAACTATATCAACAGCCACCTCACACAAAAGATGAGAAGAGGCTCATAGAAGGGGGGAATCCTATAGTGATTAGACATTGGTTTGTCATTTATATATTATCGAGTCTCTATCTTAAGCTCTCGGGCTTACTAGGTATTGGGGGATGCTAATTATTAGCGAAGCAATATATCTTGTGACTTTTGCTTAGGGCATGTATTTGTGGATTACGGGAGCCACTACACCATTAGACTTAGGATTTTAGCATTAAATTGATTTTTGAAAAGGAAAGTATATTTTCTGTATGAAAAGTAAAGTTTGTATATATTATATATTTGTTTGAGTTGATTTGAGCATGTTGATACAAGTGGAATAAAAACCCAAGTGTTAAGACTTAATTGATGGTTTGTGTTAGTTGTATATATTATATATTTTGTTGTAGAATTCTATGAATCCACATCTTAACTTTAGTATTTTGTATTTAAATGGTAAATTTAAGTTAATATGCTCAATATTGCATATCTATGGGCCTTATGGTAAAATTGAGTAGAAGAAGCCTTGTGTATCATATGAAAGGCTTGTAATTAATAAGGGGATTGATTTTAGATCTTAGTATAGTACACGGCAATCTATCATCATAATGATACTGTTGGGTCATGATAAGTACCATCAAAGGCTTAACAATGTCAAAGATAGTAGAGAAATTAAGGCAAGAAGCTTTATGTAGAATATTACACTAAATTTCTTAAAAAGCGTTTCACCCCTTATGGAAAAATGAAGAGTTCATTATAAGGCTCAACTTCAAAAGAAATAAAAATATCAATCTTACAAAGGCTAGTCATTTAAGCATGAATATTGAGCATGCTCAACTAGTTGACTAAGAATGCTAAGAACTTCTCCAATAGGGATTGATGGATACATTCAATTGTTAGTGGGCCTAGAAATCCTTCTATGTAAACAACAGCTATGTAAAATTTAGACTGGTAGTTAATTGTCAATCCCTTAATCACTTTCTATAAGATAATGAATTCCCAATTGCCAACATGAATACAATATTCCAAAACATAACTAAAGCTAGAATGTTCTCAAAGTTTGATCTTAAAGTTTGATTTCGAAGATTGGGAATTCATCTAGAAGATTGATCCAAACAAGGTTTTGCATGTCAAATCATCATTACCAATGGAAAGTTCTCCTTTGAAGCTCAACATAATGCCATCACCACTCTAGAAAGCAATGATAAGAATATTTGAGCTTGTTATGAATGGTGTTGTCATCTATATTGATGATATTCTACTTTGCAACCTAGATGAAGAATCCCATGAAGAGCTCTTGACAAGATTTTATGAAAAAGTGAAATCTTATGAGCTCATGCTATTTAAAAAGAAGATGAAGACCAAAATGACCAAGATGGAGTTTCTAGATATGAAGATTAAAGATGGTCATGACCAACCAAATCCATCCATAGCTTAGAAATTACTTCAATTCCTTCACAAACACTACAAAACCAAGCAGATATAGTAGTTTCTTGGTATAGTAAACTACCTCAAAAACTGCCAACCAAAAGAAAAACAATAAACTACCTCAAAGACTTTGTATCAAGCATCTCCCACTATATAAGTGCTCTTTCAAAAATGTTGAAAAAGGAACATCCACAAAGAGGAGAACAATAAACACAAGCGATGAGGTTTTTAAAAGAAAAGCGTCAACAATTGTGATGTGTCTAAGAGATAAGTAATCACTAGGGCTCACATGGGTCAAATAGTAGATCCTTAAAAATGTTAAAGAAAAAGGGTAATGGAGTTTGGTTATAGTAGCTTCGTGAAGCTCTCCTTCAAATGTTACTCATCGAAGAACTCAACATGACTTAGCCTTCCCTTGATATAACGTACAAGTGAAGAACTAAAGTCTACTTGCATTAATCTTGAGCTACTAAACAAGAATAAAGAAGAGTGTAGTGTGACTTGAGGAAGGGTTTCTCTCAAGAAAACAACAAGAGGAATATTCATTAATTGATAAGATGATTCCAGCTAAATGGAATTAGGACTAATTATAGTAAGTCAATATGGTAACATGAGTACTTATTAAATTATAAAATGGGTGGTATAAGAGCAAATGAATCTAGTACATGTTGAAAAGGGTAAATAAATGACTAAATAAAAGGAAGATAATACAATGGCCAATAAGTGAGAACAGATGGTGTGTTGCTATTGGTTCCTAATTGCTTCTAATTAAAGCTACTAAGTTTTTAATAGCCTCATCATCTTATTTTGTTGCTGCACTACTAATTTGTAACTTTCCTCCATCAATATCATGTAAATACAGAAGGATGGCCGATCCAATTAATATTAGTTATCTTCCATGCTATTGCCTTTTTATGTTCCTTCAAAATTGATAGAAGATTCTTTTTTTGGGATGAATCAAGTTCTAACGAAATGATGATCGAATGTCTTGAATTAGCAACAAAAAATGCATACTTCAAGTAAGAAGGTAATTGTTTCAACTCTTAACTCAGGTGGTTCTTCCACTGATGGCCTCAAGTGAACGATGTTGCCCCTATTGATCTCTTCTACCCCCATATCTTTCTTTTGTGCAACTTAGGTTTCTAAATGAGCAACCACCTCATGTATCTCCCTTACTTCATCTAAATGTTCCCTTCATAACTCCAAGCGATCCTTACTTAGAAGATCCTACACAAAATTGGAAACAATGAATCAAAAGAGTCAATAGCAAAACATTCATCATTAGTGGTCATGGATTGTCTAAAAACATCTAGCATTCTAATGACCATTTCATCCCCTGTAACTCTAAGGACAAGTTTACCATCCTTGACATCTATTACTACCCTTACTATGGCTAAAAATAGTCTACCCAGTATGAGTGGAACATCCACATCCTCATTCATATCAAAGACTGCAAAATCTACTAGATAGATAAAATCTTGAACTTCCACTAGCACATCCTACACTATACCTTTTGGAAACCTCATAGACCTATCAACTAATTATAGACTCATCCTTGTAGCCTTGGGTTCACCTAGATTCAAACGCTTAAATAGACCATATGGTATGAGATTAATACTTGCCTAAAGGTTTACTATAGCCTTTTCAATAGGTATATCACCAATCAATCATGCTATGGTAAGACTACCCGAATCCTTGAGCTTCATAAGTAGTTTATTCAAAATCATAGCAAAACACTCTCCTCTAAGGGTAATTGTAGATAGCTCTTCCAACTTCTTCTTATTAGATAAGAACTCCATGAGAAATTTGGCATACTTAGGCATTTGACCTAACACCTCTACGAAGGGGAGATTGATGTGCAATTGCTTGAACAACTCTAGCAATTTGCTGTAGTGTTCATCATCTTGTGCCTTCCTTAATCTTGTTAGATAGGGTAATGGTGGCTTGCACTCATTGACTAGGATAAGAAGCTCTTTTTCTACTAGTTAATCATTTTTCTTAGCTTGCTGTTCCACTTTAGCAACCACATTCTTCTCCTTCTCTTTAGTTCTCTCAAGAGCATGCAACTCTTCTATACTCCTTAAGGTTACAACGTTGACTTATTCTTTTAGGTTTGCCTCAATATTTTCTAGTAAAGATCTTATAGTCCTTTTAGAAAGTTTTTATGCAATATGTCCAACTTTATCTAAGAGGTTGCATGTTCAAACTCTTCCCATTATTATTACTTTATCTAAAATTTGGATGGTTCCTCCAACCTAGGTTATAAGTATTACTAAATACATCATTGCAAGGCTAGATAGGATTTCCCATGTAATCAACTTGCTCCACTCGATCTACTTTAGATAAACTTGTGAAGTCAGAATCTACTATTGCTAAAGCTTTGTTCTAAGCCATAGTTAGGCTATCAAGCTTCCTCCCTAACTTTTCTACCTTATGAGCTAAGAGAGAAGTAGCATCTAACTCATACTTTCCTACTAGCCTTTTCTCTCTAACTCTAGTAAATAACTACTGATAGTAGTTATTGGCCATATCTTTAAGTAATTGGATGCATTGCTTTGGTGACTTATGATTTAAGCTCCTACTAGTATCTGCATCAATGAGCTACTTGGTTGTGTAGTTTAAACCGCTATAGAAGGTCTAAACCTGGTGCTACTCTAGGAGCCTATGATGGGGGCATTTTCTATGTAGATCTTTCCATCTGTCCCATGCCTTATATAACATCTCCGAATCTAATTGTCCAAATAATGAGATATCTACTCTCAGTTTGGTTTGTTTTTTTATGGTAAGAAATATTTCCTTATGAACAGTTCCACTATCTCTCACTAAGTATTAATGGAGTTCCTTACTATAGAGTTCAACCACTACTTAGCATTACTCCTCAATGAGAATGGAAATGGCCTTAAGCGGATATTGTACTCCAATACACCACTTATTTTGAATATATCACATATTTCCAAAAACTACTACAATTGATTGTTATGGTCTTCTTCGTTGAACCCATCAAACTAGATGTACTGCTAAATCACCTAAATAATGTTTAGCTTTATCTCAAAGGTGTTTTCTTGAACATGAGGTTGAGCGATATTAGTACTAACCCTATCCAAATTAGACCTATAATAATTAAACATCACCTTAGGAGCCATAGGTGTCACTAACTGAGAACGGCCTAGTCGTGGCAGACGCCATATACTGTATGAAGAACCCTTGATTGGTTACCCTTCCAATAAAAAACTCTTCACACAATATACAAGGCTCTACGACTACTAGTTCCAAAGTACATCCAGATTCACATGATATCATCACACAACATATTTATATAAAAGTTAAGCTCAAAAGTTTACATTACATAATATTTAAGTATGTCTAAGTTCATAAGGATAAGATAAACATAAGTTAAACACAAGTACATGAGGAATAGTCTACATAAACTGTTTTCCTCTCATCACACAGGACACCTCGCTCTTGCCCAAGTCCCTAGGCTAACCTGTGGCATCCCTCGTCTTGTCTCTATGAATAAGCTATCCTGCAACAAAAGTCTAAAGGGGTGTAAGCCTAAACTTAGTGAGCAAAACCCTCAGCCACACAACAAACAAGTTATAAATACATTATAGTCATGCATATGAATGAATGTTCAAACAGAATGCCAAATAATACACATACTTAACTAGTTCATATATGCAACTCGGATTTAACGCCCTCCGAAGTCAGGGTTAGAGTTTACACTACACCAATCAGATCCGGGTATTACACTAGAACTTACTTTACTACGGGACTCCATGTTCCGTACTTATAACAAATAATTCTTTTATTTTCAGAAAAATACAAGTTCTAGTGTAATTGTGAGTGGGCCCCCGCAATCCACACTCACCCCTAAACGAAGGCCTCTAGACTCGACCCTTAGCCAGGCGGTTGGCGCCTCTAACTCCTAGTGTTCCCGCGGGCCAGGGTAAGGTCATTTTGTACGAGTGCACCGTACATAACCAAATAATTCAATAATATCAACCTCCGAATGGCCTCTCTTTACCTCCGTGTGATGTGACGGTCGGAATAGTATCCATGCTATACATGTTAATGCATGTTCTAGTTTCTTTTTATAGCCGAGTATAATTTAGTTCAATTTATGATGTGACCATCCACTAATACACACAATCAATTTCTATATTGCCATGCAACAAACAAGGCATTCTCTGCATTTAAGATAAATTCACAACTCAACATACAATTACATACACAAGCATTTCTCGAACCCCACAAAGCTGTTAATTAATAATAATATTTAAGTCCACTATCTACAATCACAATCAAGCATAGAATCACAGGATAAATACTCACTCGGCCATAGCGGTTCGCTCTAATCGTAGTAATCGATCGGGAGGTCCTCGCTCACCTCAGAGTCACCTGATCATTATGTGATAACAATACTAATAAGTGTTTGAATGAACTATTAATTCTAAACAACTAAGTACCTAGTTCTACTTAAATCACTATCAACTTTTACTCGGTAAGACTTTAATTTCAATCGTATGTAGCTTTTTCGTTTTATTTTTGGTATTTATGAATCTATAATCGTTTTTCATCGTTTCTGAACATATTTTCACATGGTAGTATCTGTTTTGGATATTAAGACCTCTATTTTATGTTATGAGCTAAATTTATAGAAAGTTTTAGTTATGAACATCTAAGTACTTTTATTACTTATGTTTATATCTTTTATTCCTTACATTCTTTTAATGAAAGAATGTTACTTTGCTATTACTAATTCATATAGTGAATTAGGTATAATCTAATTTAGAAAGTGTATTAGGTTTTCCTAATTTAGTTACATAATTACTTACACCTTCCTTAGTTTTCTATTTTTTTTTAATCTTATGCTTATGTCACTTGCTTATGTCATCACTTGTTTATGTCATGACTTATGTCATCATGTGCTTATGTCATCCTTTACCTCATCATATGCTTACATAAGCCTTCCATCATGCTTATGTTATATACATATGTATTATGTACATATTATCTCTTTTTCTTATACTTATGTACATATACTTTATACATACTTATACTCATACATAGACTTAGGTTTATACCGTATTTATACATGTATACATACCCGTATACCTATATGGTGGAATACGTATTTTATACTAAAATTTCGTATGCCTAAATTTCTCCTTAAGAAAAGCTCTCTAATTCCATGTTTTTGTGTTCTTATGTACATATTTAGTGTAGTATAGGTATGTTTAGTAAGATTTGATCTTAAATTAGGTTATGTACATGTTAAATACTCATGTACAAAGGTTCTTCTACTTATACTTTTTTGGTATTTCCTTATGTATGCATACATAGAAGCATATCCTCATGTCTTTCTTTCTTCTCTTTCAAACTTCAAGTTTCTACACTTAAAGAAGGAAACTTTGTTTCCTCTTCTTCAAGACAAAACTAACCATATAACTACTTATCTAATCTACCTAATTAACTAACTAATGACTAATAAAAAGTAAGATAAAGCACTTAAAAACATACCTTTTATGATGTTAAAATAGAGGAGACAAAAGGGGAGAAATGAAAGGGAAAGAAGGGAAGGGAGTTCACGGCAATGAAATAGGAGTTTTGTTTTGTTTCTTTTGTTTGTTTCTCTTAATGGAAAACAATATGTGGTGGGGTTAAGAGGACAATTTGTGGACGGCAACAATGGAAACAAAGGAAGAAAGAAAAAATTCAAAAAGAAAAGAAAAAGGAAGACATAATTACATAAGAGATATATTCCTTATCTCTTAACTTTTGTTGACTGTTCAAAATGTTGACTTTAGTCAACATGTGTTGACTTGGTCAACATGTATTATCTTAGACAACATTCCTTAAGTATGTGTAATTTTGTGCACATAATGTAGTAATTAAGGGAAATTAGGGAAGAAATGAAGGAAATGAGAAAAGTTGAGGTATATGATGCATTGATGTGTAAATGTGGTTGATGAGATCTTACTTTAGGTCTTTAGAGTCCATATATCTCATTTGATAAGTAACTTTGGATAACAAGTGTAAAAAGTGCTAATTTGAGTCTTAAAGTTCACTATATGTAACTTAATCTTCAACTATAACCCTAATCCTAAGTAAGACCATCTTAAACATATATTTAAGGGATAAATATAATCTATGACCCATTATCTTAGTTACTAATGGATTACTTAAGAATTTGAATCATATAAGCAAGAATGAGGGTTATCTCTAACCATTTACTAACGATTTTGCAAAATATAAGCATTACATTTTCAATTAGAGTTTTAGGGTATATCATGTTGGATTGGTGTACATATGTCCTTAATGGAATCCTTTTTAAGGTTTTTATCACTTTCGAATTGAATCTTTAGCTTTTAGAACCATTTAGGGTAGAAAAATTCTTTACGCGATTGATTAAGTCTTTTAGGGTTTTCACTTTAATTGGCCTTGTCGATTCCTAAATTGTCTACTATAGTTGAGTCTATTTCAAAAACTAGTTCGAAAATTTCAGGGGTTTACAATAGGTGACGTAATTCTTGACTCATTCCTTAGGTGCACTTCATTCCCATTCCTTTCAAGAAGTGGATCCCCATTCAATGGTGAAACTATTTGGATATCACCTTTAGGATTGAAAAATTGGTTCCCAAATCGCGGTTAAACATTCTTGTTTTAATTATTCATTCTAAATGATTTTGATATCTATGTTCTAATTCTCAACGGTTTACATTCTCTCACTCCTTTACTACCAAATGCTTACCTCTTAAAATAGTCACAAACTTTCTTCAAATTGTTTTGAGTGTTCTCTTGGGTTTAGGATTGAAATCAGTAAGTTCAATTATGATGCTCCAGTTCATAAACTACAAAAACTAGCAAATTTAAATCAACTTGAGCAGAAAAAATTTTAAAATAACAAAAAAAAATGCTAGATGTACAAGAATTTTTAATTTCCTAATGATGTCGTTCCCTTACAATAGCACCAAAAACTTGATCACCTCTAATTATAACTATCGAGTTTTCAAAATTTATAAACCTATAGTTTATCCTTAACTCGGTTCAACAAGTAAGTGTACCTATCATTTATTAGTGGAGATGAGTATAGGGTCATCACCATTAGGAACGAATACAAACACTAGTACTAATTAATCTTCCTATTATCAAACAAACCAAATCATCAAGTGATTATGTAAACCCCACAAATTTAGCTAGTTAAGAGTAGAATTAAACTCTAATACTATAGATGACATAAAGAGTCATTAAAGCCAAGCAAGATAAAAATTTAATAAATCATAAATATAAATATATTAGAACTAGTAAAAACCTTAGAAATTGATCAAAACCCTAAATCGCATTTATGCACCATTAACCAAAATTGAATCCGAATTTGATTGAAATCCTAAAATTATAAATATAAACTTATAAAATAGTTAAATATTACTCAGTAATGATAAAATTATAGTCGATGGCAATTTTCAACTAAATAGCCTATTCGCGTGAAATTATAACGAAATCGCTATAATAACTTGTAAAAATTATAGTTGTACTAGGTATCAGTTAAATTGATAAAAATTTCACAAAAATTTATAAATTAATTTATGAAGAGATTTGTTATAATTTTTATGTTTAAAAAAATTACATATATTTATTATTAATTTCTATTTTCCTTCTCTTTCATTTTCAATTTATCTCTTTTCTTCTCTTTCCCAATTGCAACATTTTGGAATCAAATAGCCGCCTACGTGAGAAAAGAAAATTGCTAAGTGTTGAGTGGAAAATAAAAGAAAAATGAAAAATAAGGACAAACAATATGGTTCATTAGAATTATTGTATAGTATATTTAAATTTTGTGACTTTAGTAAGTTTGAGTTTTAGAACTTTACTACCTAATCTTATTGTTTGATAAGGGATACCGATTCTCTGTGGTTCTATTGGACTGTAGCTTATCGGATATCCATAGTCACATATATGTGGTCGTAAGTTAATTAAATAAAAACTTTAGTGACTAATTGTTTAGAATCTTGCAATTTCTGACTTGCAAGATGATTTTCAAATCATGGGTGCACACATGAAATGAAAATTTTAGGAAATCTTACTAAACCTCCTTTAGGGTTATGACAGATTAAGTATTAAAACGTCTAATTTACTAACTAAACAATACTAATCCACAAACAAATTTCATCTAACATAATGACCACAAAAATGATTAACAACACCATACTTATCATATAGACTTGCTTCACCACATAGCATTATGTCACCCTCAAATTTTATTATCATGATTGTTATCTATAGGGAATTACTAGTTTATATGCATTCTTTTGAGAATTACTTACTCCTAACCCTAATTATGTCTATTAGAATCTCTTCTAAATTAACATCCGATTAGGATCACATTAGCATTATGATAATTTATCAAAAATCCTAAGGATGCAATAACTTTCTAATAATATCTCTACTATCAAGAGTAAGTTGTTTTAATGAATTAGATCTATTCAATAGAATTGTTTCTCGATATATTCAATTGAAATATGTCCTAAGTTAGTATCGTGTACTATACCTTACTTAGATTTATTAAGTTCAATTTACCGGAACTAACAAAAATTAAGAAATTGCTAAATTAGGTACTTATTCATGGTAAAGAGATGTAATAAGTCCTAGATTGCTACTCACACAAAATGAAATATTAACACAGATGACAAAATGCATAAATAATAAGGAATACAACATAAGAATAGTAGAAGAATAAAACCCCTTTTTAGATCCATTTTAGAAGTTTTTACAATGCATAAATAATGAATTCTCATTGTCTCTCTCAAGGAATTCTAGGAAAAGTATACAGTACAGCACTTAGAAAATGTACAAAAAATGTAAGATATAATGAGTACAAAAATAGATAAACAAATGTGTTCGTGGTTTGCATCTAATGTAAAAGTCTAAGATATCTATATTAAACCTATCTTTTTTGTTTGAAATTTTGCAGGTGTATTTATATTCTCCTTGTCAAAAGGTTTGAATACACCATTTCAAGACACCCCATGGAATTTAAAACTTGTTAAACACGCCACTTCATATGAAATTTTTTTAAGAGGAATAGTCGTACCCTCTCCTATCATGCTCATGTTTCAGGGTGTAATAGTCAAGGAAAAGCATAATCTCTACCTATCATAGTTGTAATGTGGCACATGAATGCCTTAATATACAATCACAGGCATGATGAACAGGTGGATAGCAATCTTTCCTTTGGTCATACTCATGATAAATGGAATGACAAGTGCTGGGCACTCAAAGCTTCTTTGATCATATGCCCGTAATTGAATATATGTTGATCTTCCTTCAAAATTATTCCTTCATCATGGGCATGATTGCCTTAAATCTCATTATTCTTGTGGAATTTCATCTCTTTTTCACTTTGTCTTGAATAAGTATCATCTCCTTGCTCTTGAATCATCTAAAATTGATATATTACACAATTAGATACCAAGAACTTGAGAAATAAACAAAATTATGATCAATTTATGCCTAAATTTACCTAAAATGTATAGAGTAATTTATGCCTATCAGTTTCACTCACTAACGTAGAGGATTGCTAGAACCAAGCTATTCAAGGGTCAAAATAGGTCAGTAGGTAAAAGCTTAAGTCATGCTAAGGTGATCTTCTATGGAAGATAGCTTAATCGGTGATTAAAGATCTGAGACAAGGACCTTGGTATCAAGGAGGTTAAGGTCAGCATGTTCATCTATACAAAGCAAGGTAAAGCTAAGCTAGATATGTAAGCTATTTAGCCATTGGCCATCTTGATAAGGGAGCTCATCTTCAATTGTTTATAAGTTTAGCATTTTTTTTACTAAGGCTTGAAGACCATGAAGGCAAGATCAAGCAAGGGGTCTTGAGGTTGACAATCAATCAGCTCCCTGAGGTGTTGAAAATTTTCCCTTAAATCTTACCAAAACTCCTCTTCAGGTACATAGGGTGTCAAGTTAGCAATGTTTAAGGTGGTTAACATACCATACCCTTCTTGCAATTTAAGTTCGTAAGCATTATCATTAATCTATTGGAAAACTTTAAAGGGACCACTTAGCTAAGGTGAAAGCTTGTTCATCCTCTTTCTTAAGAACCATTCCTTACTAAAGTAAATGCAGACTAAGTCATCAGGGTTCTAGACAATATGCTTCTAGCCTCCGTTGCCTTATTCCTTCTATTATGCTACTGTTTAGGCTAACTAATCAACAACCTTCTTATGCAGCTTTTGAAACTCTTTGGTACGCTATAACTCGAACTAACTTTCTCCTTTCATAGTCGAGCTTTAAGGGCAAGTTTGGGTTAAGCCCATATACGACCATGAAGAGGGACATTCTTGTCAAATTGTAGGTAGAACAATTGTAAGTAAACTCAATGATAAGAAGACATAAATCCCAATCACGTAGGTTATTCCCAATAGTTTCTCATAGTAAGCTTCCAGCTATCATGCTTACAGCCTCAATCTTCTTAGGCTGTTCAGGTACAAGTAAAGGTGCATACTGCCCATATGGTTCCTTTTGACCTTTTGCATGTCTGCATACCTCATACCTCTCTAAAACTTTGTGAATGTCTTTCATCATATTTGGCTAATAAAAGTGCTCTTTTAATAATTCAAATATTCTTCTATCCCCAAAGTAACCCGCAAAGCTTCCTACATGAGCCTCATTAAATAATAACTCTTCTACCAAGTTGTTCGTTCTACATACTCATCCTTCCTTCATTAAAACCCTTGGTTCAAATAAACCCATCTACAATAACTCCATATCTACATTTGACCACCATAGGTCCAAAATAAGGATCTCACTCATAAAGGTTATCAAAACTAAGTATTTGAGCTTATAAAGTCATGATAAGTACATGCTGACGTGATAATGCGTTAGCCATACTATTAAAGTTTCCCATCTTATACTTTATCACATAGGAGAACGTTTAAAGGAATTATACCCATTTTGCATGCAATAAGTAAAGCTTCTACTAACCTTGCAAATATATAAGGGATTTATGGTTCATATAAATGATGAATTTCCTTACTAGCAGGCAATGCTACTAGTTCTAAAGAGCTCAGATAAGAGCATAGAATTTCCTATCACATGCAGAATAGTTCAATACAGTTACACTGAGCTTCTTGTTGAAGTATGCGATAAGCCGATGTTCCTGTATGAGAACAATGCCACTGCTAGAAGCATTACATTCTAATTCAAAGACTTTATCAAAATATGGCAAGGTTGGTATTAAGGTAGAAGTCAATGGAGATTTTATCTCCTCAAAGCTCTTCTAAGCCTTCACCAACTACTTAAACTTAGAGTTTCTCTTGGTTAGTTTAGTTAAGGGTATGACTATGGAGCTAAAGTTTTCAATAAACCAATGGTAAAATGAAGCTAAATAATGGAAGTTTCTAACATATATGGCATATGTCGACATCAATCAATCTAGAATGGCTTTGACCTTCTCATCATCTACTGGGATACCTACATTAGATACAACATACCCTAAAAACATAACTTCCTTTTAGCAAAATACATATTTATTTAAATTATCGAACAAGTGTTCATCTTCAAGGATGTTTAATACAGCACTCAAAATAAACTGCAATGCACTTACAATCAATGATCATAGCACATGATTCATGAGTTGTATGAAAGTGCTTGGTGCATTCGTAAGTCTAAGTAGCATAACCAACCACTCAAAGAGACCATCCTTCATCTTGAAAGCTACCTTCCACTCATCACCTGATCTCATGTGGATTTGGTTATAGCCACTCTAAAAATCAACCTTTCAAAAGATTTATGCACTATGAAGCTCATCTAATATGTTGTCTAATCGAGGTATCGAGTATCGGTACTTGAAAATGATCTTATTAATAGCTCTAATGTCTATATACATATGCTAAGACCTATCTTTCTTCGACACTAAAATGGCTGGTACAGCATATGGACTCATGCTTTCTCTAACATATCTTTAGTCAATTAGCTCATCTACTTGCTTTTTAAGTTCAGCTACTTACTTTGGGTTGAGCCTATAGGCAAGTTGGTTCGACAAAGCTACTCTAGGATAGAGGTTGATATAGTGCTCAATGCCTCTAATAGGCAACTCATTAGGAAATCATAAGGACTTATCAACAAGATAACGTATACCTTAGACTTAATAGCCTTAGAGATTTATGCTTGAGAAATTACTAGGAATTTCTTCTTTAATGAGTTGGTGATTTGAGCTTGTGTTTCTTAGACCTCTCTCAGACTCATTGGAGTCAATAAAACCTTCATCTCATCCTTTTGGAACATGTAAGTATTCTATTATCCAACATAGAGTACCTTCAAATCAAATAAACAAGATTGACCAAGAAGTATGTTCAATGTATACATAGGTAGGACATCACACATCACTTTGTCATTATACCTATTACCTATAGAGATCAACACTTTAACCTACTGGGTAACTTAAAGTCCACCTTTCTCATTCAGCGAATTTAATTTGTAAGGTCAGGGATGTGGATAGGTCGGAAAATTTAGAGCACTTGTTACTCCTTCTATGACTAAACGCAATTCTACCAATGCAATTCTATAAGTTTATGATTTTAGCAAGCTCTTCTGAGTTAACTTGGGTATAAAATCATTTCTATGTAGAAACTTACATTTTTAGTCAAGTTTATATGTAAATTCATTAGAAAATTACGTTTTTTTTTTTATTGAGTTTGCTTATTCTGTATATCTAAGTTGAATGGGCTAAAAAAAAATTATAACTAAGCTTTTATAAAGCATCAACTATTAAGGCATGACATCATCTGCTGATAGGGATCGTAGACCAATCATGCTCTCCTAAGCTTGAGGAGTTACTCAAATGGTTCGCCGAGTTATCTGAGGTAAGTTGAATGCTGAAGAGTAGTGCATTCCTTAGTCCAGCTTGCCGGGTTACTTTATTCTCCAAGTCATCTAGGTAACAACCAAGATGACAAGCCCACATTCTGGGTCTAGCTCTCCACAACACACTTACCCAAGTATTAAGCCAGCATGCTACCAACTTGATTTGTGCTAAGGTTAAGCTAATAACTCTTGGGAGCTGACCTGACAATGAGTAGCAACCTAACTAGCCCTTTCCTAATTTTGAATATTTAAGTTATCAAACTATTGATGCCTATCTAACTTGTTCATAACCTACTTTGCTTAGCTAGTAGTGTCATTAGGACTATGAATTGAGCAAGTGACGTACGTACTACCTTTTTTGACATCTGTACTGTCCTTTCAGCCACTAAATATTCTTCATTCCTAATTACAATGTTACCCCTATAGATTTTTCCCTTTTCCTTTACTAATAGGAATCCTTTTTTTTTTTGGTAATTTATTCTAACTTAGGATTTACCCTAATTGGGTCATATAAATACTTATATATTATAATAGCCGCAATAAACAATACGGTAATATTTAAACATTTTCCTCTTATGTGAGCTAAGTGTTTCTTGCTTACTTTTGACTACTCTTATTTAGCCTATTGAGTATGGACTAGTAGCAAGTAACCTTTAGCCACACGTATGCATAATATCAAGTGCGACCTGAGCTCGTGTGAGGTATTAGTGCATCATATCCACCACCGGTGCACAAAAACCCTTGCTTGACCCTTGACTATCATTTATTCTTCGGATTGTCTCAAGGTTTGGACCCATCCCCCTTTTAGTTCGTACAATACTAAACACCATATGTTCATCCATATTGGACCATATCATCTTAGTATTAGAGCTTGGCTACATTCGAAGCTAGCTTCTATTACTTTGTTCTTTGAGTAAATTGTTAATGCTTTTGTGTATTAGAAGCTTTATTGTTAACATAAGAGTTTGGTAGGTGAATAATGTTGGAGAAATTCTATACTCTATTTTCCCCTGTTCCTTGTATGCAAAACAGAGTGAGATTGTTTACCAGTTTATCATGTGTAGCCATCCTAGTGGTAGGGGTATTAATTATCATTCTACTATTATCATTCATGGAGAGGACTTTAAGTGGTATTTTTAACCATCAATCTTATGAGTTAGCTAACAATGTTAGATTTAAGTGTTAAAAGAGCTATTGGTAACTAAGAAAGTGGTGCTCAAAATGCTTAAGGCCAACAAGGAAGCTTCATACCCTAGTCAATGGGTGACCGACTGGATAAACTCACTGGCCTAGTAGCTAGCTTGGTGACTATCATAAATGAAGAGAGGTAGCAAGCTAAAAATGGTCCATATAGAGGACGTGAATAGCCTAAGAGAGGTAATGGTTAGTTTAGTCGAGTTAATGTCCTAGTTCGAAAGCCTCGAACTAAAGGAGTGGGTAGGGTTATTAGCATAGGCTAACACTCAATGAAAACGAAGAGGAAGGAGATGATGAACTAAAAGAGTACTATGAACCAAAAGAAAGGAATGTTCGAGCCCCTAGAGTTGAATGGTTGAGGATGTGCATTCTATGTTTTTCTAAGAGTGGAGATGCCGAGGACTACCTAGATTAGGAAGATAAAAATGAGAAGCAATTTGAATGCCATGAAGTACTAGAAAATGCAAAGGATAGACTTGCTGTATTGGAGTTTACTCGTTATGCCACCTTATGGTAGAAGAACATGCAAGACACCAAAAGAAGAGAGAGAGAGCGTAAAGTTAGGAGTTGGGATGAGATGAAGCGGGTCATGAGTAGGAAATTTGTATTAAGCTATTATTTAAAGGATGCCTTCAAAAGATTATAAGAGCTAATATAAGGAAGATCGATTATTGATGCATATGTAATGGAATTTCATATGTGTCGAGTTTGATTTTTTTGTTTTCTATTATTTAAAATTAATTTCCCCATTTCTCGATTAATACTAAACCTTAACTCATTTAGTATTAATCTTCGACTAAAGAAATTGAGAAATTCCTGTTTTTTATTGAAAATAATTTTTTGGAGTCGCTACACGACCAAAGTCGGGAAAAGAAAAGAAACCGTAATCAATTAGGTGGATTGATTACGATTTTGACTACCGGTCTTTGATTCCAATTTTGAATGAAGAACTAGAGGTTCCAAGTTCGGGGGCTAACCTATTAAACCCTAACGGGTACCACTATCTATTTACCAAAATTAGGATTGTTCTTCTAATTATAATATTTTAAAAATAAATAAATAAAATCAAAAGGAAAAAAAAAATAACCTAAGTTTTATATATTTTATCGTCATCCCGAAGGTGCCTACGTACCCGCTAGCTGAGATCAGACAATCGTAGTTCTTTCCGAAAACTTTAATGTGTTGGTTCTTTTTAGAAAAAAAAAAATAATTGGTTGAATTTGTGTTTTTATTAACCATTTCATTTTTATTAAGAAAAATCCTTAAAAGCCTAATTTTTATTCCTAATTATAAAAAAAAAAACATAAAAACCTAATTTTTGAAATGTCCCAAATTAAGATTTTTATTTTAAAAACAACTAAGTGATAATTTTTTATTTTATTTTCAAGAAAACCCTAACATGCCTAATGCAATTTTTCTAAATTAATACAATATGCAAAGAACAAGATTTTGTAAAATACAAGATTTTATAAAAAAATCATTTTGAAAATGTGAAATCTTAAAAAAAATAATAAAAAATAAATAAACTAAAACTTAACTTAACATATGTTCACTAAATACTAATGTTATAACTAATTACTAGCAATTAAAGACGTAATAAAAAAAATTAGTACAAATCTTAAAAATAACTATGCATATAATAAGTGATATAAAAATAAATAAATAGGACAAGTTATAGACAGTAATTAAAAACCACTATTATGTACCCACAAGGTAAAGCACGCAAAGCAGATGAAAGGGAATAGATTGGCTCCCTAGTCCTATCATGTGTACAACTATAGAATTAGTCTAAGGAGTGGGTTCGAGCGTGTTTCTAACAAATGTGTAACTGTTCTTTTTTTATTTTTTTTACAAAAAGGGTCCTAATTCTTAAATGTTATTGTTTTATAAAAAAATTTGCTCTAACAATCCTATTTTTAAAAAGGGTCTTTTATTAATTTTTATTTAAAGAAAAACAACCTTCTATGTGATAAATCCTTAACAATCCCTAAACTAATGTATATAACTATCCATCAAAATAAATTAATTCTATATAATAAACTTGTATAAGAACTAATACTAAAACTCCTAAACTAACATATATATATATATATACATATTATATATTACATGAACTAATAAAACTGATCTTAACAACCTCATATCCTTGCTATTAAGAACATCAGGCAATAAACTTGATATAAAAACTAATACTAAAGTTTCCTAAACTAAGCTATTCATATATACAACATATATTTACTATTAATGAACCAATAACATGATATAATAATAATAATAATCAAACCAAAGCAAACATAACCATCAATGGAGCTCACTTAATCACGCGCGTTTGCAAAGCGATGATGGGAGTACTCGTGTACGGTTAAGTCTACTGGGATGCAGCAGTGGATTGAGTTCATTGGGGAAAAGGAGTGTACGGCTGATCATCAGTGGTCAGTATAGGATGGTCAACAAATCGTGGATGTATATGTGTTGATGGATAGCGAGAGATTGTTGTTGTTTGGTATCGTGAAGCCTTGGTTTCATGCAGTTGGGTTGTGTAAAGCACCCATGGATAATAGCAATTTAGGGCGTTATCGGTCAATTACGTGGACTTCAGGCCTGCTGTTGTAGGGGACGTACAGATCAGTATTGGACCGATAATGCTAGATAGTGCTGCTCGGTTGTTATTCGATGTTATGGCCGCTGTTGCTGCTGTACAAGGATGGGCAACGTGCAGTGAGTGTTTCGCTGGTGTTATGTTCGTCTGGAGTTTTTGAGTCTGGTGATGGAGTATATGTGATGTTGACAGATTCAAGCTGCAAAATTCTTCTATTTTCTATTCTATCTCTCTCGTTTTCTTTCTGACTGCATTTTTTTTTCTAACTGTGTCTGCGTGTTTATAGAGTCTAAACCATATCATCTCTTAGCATATATGATTCGGTAATTAAACTAGCTTCAAATAAATTCAAATCTGATTTAACTAAATTCTTATGATTTAAATAGATATGACTCATTTTCATCTCGCTTCTGCAAATACAGAAAAATAAAGACATAGATACCTGCTGAGACTTGAACCCAAGACCTCAAACTAAATCCACTCCAAATATTCCGCTACTTATCCGTTAGGGCGTTAGTCTATGCCTTGACATTTATTACAATTAAATTATATTTAAACTATCCAATTCCCTAAAATAAATTTTTGAATTAAGCTAAACTAAAACTAACACTAAAACTAATTATTTCTAATATAAATTACTTCCTAAAAATCTACAAAATTTTTATGATTTTTCCTTTTCTTATTTTTTTTAGTATTTTCATTATTTGTTAATTTTTATTATTATTATTTTTTATTAATTTTTTTTCTGATTTTTTGAATTAGGACCCTTTTTGTAAAAATAAAAAATTAAGACTATGGAAGGGCAAAAATTAGGTGTCTACAGCTACCCTTCCTTGTGGTGAAGTTTCAACAAAACTTTGCCACAAAGACAAAAGAGACACCGTTTTTGCCTCAGGACGACTCTATTCAAAGGAACGTTAAGATACTTGACGAGGGTTAGAATAGTAAGGGGGTAGCGAATTTGTGAATTGGCAAAAATGTCTAAAAAAAAAATAACAAGAACTTGGTTGTGCCCTGATAAGTTGACTAACCAAGGTGGTTAAAGCGCTCTTTGAGTTGGCTAAGACCTAAAAAATGAAGGAAAACTTGGTCGTACCCTAATGAGCTGACTAAACAAGACAGTCAAAGCACCACTTGAGCTGGCTAAAACCTAAAAATGAAGGAAACATCGTCGTGCCCTTAATGAGCTAACTAACCAAGGCGGTCAAAGCACCCCTTGAGCTGGCTAAGACCTAAAAATGAAGGAAACTTGGTCGTGCCCTTAATGAGCTGACTAACCAAGGCGGTCAAAGCGCCCCTTGAGATGGCTAAGACCTAAAAATGAAGGAAACATGGTCGTACCCTTAATGAGCTGACTAACCAAGGTGATCAAAGCACCCCTTGAGCTGGCTAAGACCTAAAAATATGAAGAAAACTTGGTTGTGCCCTTAATGAGTTGACTCACCAAGGCGGTCAAAGCGCCCCTTGAGCTGGCTAAGACCTAAAAATATGAAGAAAACTTAGTCGTACCTTAATGAGCTGACTAACCAAGGCGGTCAAAGCACCCCTTGAGCTAGCTAAGACCTAAAAATATGAAGAAAACTTGGTCATACCCTTAATGAGCTGACTAACCAAGGCGGTCAAAGTATCCCTTAAGCTGGCTAAGACCTAAAAATAAGGAAAACTTGGTCGTGCCCTTAATGAGCTGACTAACCAAGGTGGTCAAAGCGCCCCTTGAGTTGGCTATGACCTAAAAATAAGAAGAAAACTTTATCGTGTCCTTAATGAGCTGACTAACCAAGGCGGTCAAAGCGCCCCTTAAGCTGGCTAAGACCTAAAAATATGAAGAAAACTTGGTCGTACCCTTAATGAACTGACTAACCAAGGCCGTCAAAGCACCCCTTAAGCTGGCTAAGACCTAAAAATATGAAGAAAACTTAGTCGTGCCCTTAATGAGCTAACTAACCAATGCAGTCAAAGCGCCCCTTGAGCTGGCTAAGACCTAAAAATAAGGATAACTTCAATTGGGATAACATTTCGTGAGCTTTCTAAATCCCTTGATGAAATTTTGAATCAGGTAACATTCTGTAAGTCATACTACTGGGAGTTTAAGAAATTCTGGATTGGGACTACGCTCGACGAGCTGGCTAGCTCCGTAAGAGATTATAAATTAAGATTGTGTTTTGGGAGCCAGCTTGAAGCTTAAGAAGCTTTAGATTGGGACTGCACTCTATGAGCTGGCTAGATCTCTAAATGAAAATATGAACCTAGATAGCGCTCCATAAGCTGACTGAAGCGCTAAAGAAGATATGAATAGGAACAGTGCACTATGAGTTGGCTATATCCTTAAGAAAACGGATAAAGGGTAAGCACCCTTCAGACTTGCTTAAGCTCTATTGAGAGTTGAAAGTAAACTGAGGAACAAAGCCAACTCGAAAAAAAACTCTTGATTTGAGAAATTTACAAACGAGCAATTTGGTGAAAATTTTTTATAACATGAATTGAAAAATTGGCTACTATAGATGAAATGGATTGAAAAATGAATGGAAAAACTTGTAACAAGCCTCTACTTTCTCTCTTTCTTTTTCATGTCTTTTTTTTTCCTTCTTTTTCCTTGAAAGTTTGCTATCGGATACAAATCCCTATTTAAAAGGAAAATGCTATAATCATGTAGAGTATCCCTTATCTACCCTAGTTTGTAACCTAGACAATGAGCTTTTTGGATAGGCCTTAAACATTTATTTCGTAAGGAAAAGGTAACTCACGATTAGTCTAGTCGAAGAGGACTTCCTTACGCACTCTCGGTCCGGATTTCACTCTTGATTACTATTCCAGAAATTATAATCCAGTTTGTAAGTGATACGCTCTGATTGATCTGTTAGGTCTTTTTTGGTTCAGTATTGTAAATTGGGCTTTGGTCAAATGGTTTTAAAGGAAGTTAATTGAGAGGGCCTATTTTGAAAGAAGTTCTTTTATCTAACCCAGGGGTACAAGTCAAGAACCTTAAGAATGAACTAGATGTGCGCTTGCCCCAGTTTTAAAAATAAGTTTTATCTTAGATAAATTATTCTTCAAAATTGGAAGATCTTTGAGTAGGGAGGTATTATGGGTGGAAAGGTCTTGTGTTTGAGAATTGAGTAGATAGAAAGTGTTTATGTTCATGATTTGGAGTGTTATTTTGAACTGAATATGGAGTTTTTGGTTTATGGTTAAAAACATGATCTTGAATGAATATGAGGTTTTGTGTGTTTTGGTTGGGAATAGGATTCAAGGCCTTGTGTTTTTTTTTTTTTTGAGCAACTTAAGCCTTCTTTGATTGGGGATTTTCTCAAGCCCAATATTTGGGTATTTCTTCATTTTCCTTGCTTTTTTCCTTTTCCTTTTCTTTATTTTGTTTCATTTCTTTCTTTTCTCTCCTTAAAAATAACTATCTCTTTTATCAAGTCTTTGTCTTTAGATTAATCAAGGCACTAAATGCATAGGTTTAGAGTGCATTGCCTTGGGTAAGGTATGTGTAGCCTTTAGGGCATTTGGAAAAAATGTTAGCTCTTCTTCAAAGAGAACAATTTATCAAAAATAAAAATTATCCTTGAATTGTTATTACTAGGGTAAGCACACACCAATTTTATCCTTCTCCTAATCAATGACCCTAACCTTCGACCTGCCCCACTATAAGGTGGTTCTTGATAGGGTTTACATTTGAAATGACTCCAAATCAGTCCAACGGGATTATCAAAGGATAATTGTGTTTGGGATTTGAAAATGAATGCCTAACTTCATTTTGATTTGCATATCAAATTCAAAATGGACCTCCTTTAAGGAATGAGTCCAAAATATCCTCACCATGATGTCTTTTAACTCTCAAAGTGTTTAAGGGTTAGTGTATAGGATATAGCTCGCCTCTTTTCATTCAAAACTTTTTAAAAGTGAGTTACCAATTCCTTACATAAAGATTAATTGACCTTAGGGTATTGACCTTATTCCCCAATTCTTTAGAACATACCCCAGTTGTGAAATTTCAAAGACTAAATGCCCCATGCCCCAGACTTATAGGTCTTAACGCCCTTAAGCTTCCATATGTGACTTTAGGTTAGGTTTTTTAGAGTTCGAATGGGCTAGAACTAACAACTTTTGAAGTAGAAGGGACTAATGAATTGCCTTTTTTGTTTGTACCGAGGATCAAGCTTAGGATAGTGTTTCATGGCTTTGTGTTTTGACTCGGTTTCTGGCTGGACTTGATGGCTCAAGCCTCGAATTAGTTCAACCATCTTGATGGGCTAGGGTTCGGGTTTGGTTGGTTATTTTCTCGGGCCAAGCGGGTCTATTTAGGTTAGCTGCCTTAATGAGCCAAGTAATTGTGGTTGTCTCAAACCCTATAAGGATTTGTAACCATTAGCAAATTTCTTTTCTTTTTTTTTTTATAAAGAGAGAAAGAAAATGTGAGGGCTTTCATGTTACAGAGCTCAAGTGATGAGATTGTAAATGGATGATTACGAAGGATTGCTTTCATACAATTGTATATGCAAGCTTATACAATTTATCGTTACTAAGGGTCTATTACAAGCGACGAATTCTGAAGAATAAAAGACTAAACAAAGAAAATATCTAAATCTTATTTATTCCAAATGAAGAAGGCTATTTGCAAAATGCTAAATTTATGTAAAAGAATGAATATTTCTGGTTAGTAGAATACTAGGCAAAATGATAACTACCTATTATTTTACAGCTTTGATTCTTTTTGTTTTGTTTCCTTTTTTATTTTTATTTTTTGTCTTCTATTTACTCCATAAGGTTGAGCTCAATTGATGTAGGCCCAAAGTGATAGATTTGAGCCCTAATAGATGTACTAAAGCCCTCACTATAGTAATATTTATAGAGCTCTTCTATAGGGGCAAGATGAGCCCAATCTTGTTCCTAATGAATTTTTACTTATTTAGGCTAAAAAGTTATATCCATATCTAGAGTATCTTTTAAGGCTAATGAAGTGGGTAGATGTGGATTTGTTTGGAAGCCCTTTGACTCGATCTAGCCATGACTGATCAAAATCAAAATTAAAATTAAAATTACAATTACAATGTAATCTAAACTTTACATAAAATTATTACAAATTATGTATAAGGAAATGTTACAAATACAACTTCACAACTTCCTTTGCCCATTTAGGTCTGCCACATCATAGGTTCTTGCGAATTTTTTTTTTTAAAAAAGGTTTTGTGTAATGCAAAAGGATCGGTTCTAAAGGTTCTCAAATTCTACAACCACTACGTTTTTTCAAAGCAATGATTCTACGATCGCATTTGAACTTGAGTGAGGTAGCTTGATCGGCCCGGGAAGGTGATTACCCCACAACATCTGAAACTTACACAATGGCCCTCCTCCTAAGGTCCTAAGACGACCTGGTTCTAACCGTATCTACTATGTATTTATGATGCAAAAAAGCAAAATAAAAGTAAACCCCCCTTAAATAAACTGCCACAACAAAAAAAAAATGTTAGTAAAAAACAAATAAATAAAATAAACAAATATATAAAATAACATACCTAAGTTCTTTTTTATTATTATTATTGTTATTATTTCATCTTTTTTTTTATTTTTTTGAAAAAAATCCTATTTTCAGCAACTTCTAGTAGCTAGCCCTCTAATGTCCCTAGTGGAGTTGCCAAACTGTCGAGTCTGATCTTTTGGTTTTCTATTATTTAAAATTAACTTCCCCATTTCTCGATTAATACTAAACCCTAACCCATTTAATATTAATCCTCCACTAAATAAATTGAGAAATTCCGGTTTTTTATTGAAAATAATTTTTTGGAGTCGCCACCCGACCGAAGTCGGGAAAAGAAAAGAAACCGTAACCAATTAGGTGGATTGATTACGATTTTGACTACTAGTCTTTGATTTCAATTTTAAATGAAGAACTAGAGGGTTCCAAGTTCGGAGGCTAACCTATTAAACCCTAACGGGTACTATTATCTATTTACCAAAATTAGGATTATTCTTTTAATTATAATATTTAAAAAATAAATAAATAAAATCAAAAGGAAAAAAAAAAAAAGAACCTAAGTTTCTACATATTTTATTGTCGCCCCGAAGGTGCCTACATACCCGCTAGCCGGGATCAAATGATCGTAGTTCTTTCCAAAAACTTTAATGTGTTGGTTCTTTTTAGAAAAAAAATAATTGGTTGAATTTTCATTTTTATTAACCATTTCACTTTTATTAATAAAAATCCTTAGAAGCCTAACTTTTATTACTAATTATAAAAAGAAAAACTAAAAACCTAATTTTTGAAATGTCCCAAATTAAGATTTTTATTTTAAAAACAACTAAGTGATAATTTTTTTTTATTTTCAAGAAAAACCCTAAAGATTTTATGAAATATGCAATGTTCTACATGATGAAACTTTTATATAGAAAAGATGCTTAAAACATTAAAAAAGAAAAGAAAGAAAAAAAATTTCCTAATCATAGAAAAGATGCTTTAATCATAGAAAAGATATCTAAACTATAGAAAAGATATCTAAATTATGAAAAAGATGTCTGAATCATAGAAAAGAAATTTTAACTATGAAAAAAATGTTTAAACCACAGAAAATAAATCTAAATAATAGAAAAGATGTCTGAATCATAGAAAAGATGTCTAAACCATAGAAAAGACGTTCAAACCATAGAAAAGATGTCTAAATCATAGAAAAGATTTCTGAATCATAGGAAAAAAGCCTAAACTATGAAAAAGATATCTAAACTATGGAAAAGATATCTAAACTGTGGAAAACAAGCCTAAATTATGGAAAAGATGTTTCGTCGTAAAAAAGAAGGCAATTAAAGATTTTTTTTTATTTTATGAACATCAAAATGATTTTTTAATCTAGAAAACCCTAACATGCCTAATGCAATTTTTTTAAATTGATAAAATATGCAAAGAACAAGATTTTGTAAAATATGAGATTTTATAAAAATATCATTTTGAAAATGTGAAATCTCAAAAAAAATAATAAAAAATAAATAAACTAAAACTAAACTTAACATATGTTCACTAGACACTAATGTTATAACTAATTACTAACAAGTAAAGACGTGATATAAAAAAAATTGGTACAAGTCTTAGAAATAACTATGCATATACTAAGTGATATAAAAATAAATAAATAAGACAAGTTATAGACAATAATTAAAAACCACCTTATGTACCCACAAGGCAAAGCACGCAAAGCTGATGAAAGGGAACAGATTGGCTTACTAGTCCTATCATGCATACAACTATAGAATTGGTCTGAGGAGTAAGTTCGAGCATGTTTTTAACAAATATGTAATTGTTCTTTTTTTTTTTTACAAAAAGGGTCCTAATTCTTAAATGTTATTGTTTTATAAAAAAATTTTCTCTAACAATCCTATTTTTAAAAAGGGTCTTTTATTAATTTTTATTTAAAGAAAAACAACATTCTATGTGATAAATCCTTAACAATCCCTAAACTAATGTATACAACTATCCATCAAAATAAATTAATTCTATATAATAAACTTGTATAAGAACTAATACTAAAACTCCTAAACTAACATATATATATATAAATACATACATATTATATATTACACGAACTAATAAAACTGATCTTAACAACCTTATATCCTTGTTATTAAGAACATCAGGCAATAAACTTGATATAAAAACTAATACTAAAGTTTCCTAAACTAAGGTATTCATATATACAACATATATTTACTGTTAATGAACCAATAACATGATATAATAATAATAATAATAATAATCAAACCAAAGCAAACATAACCATCAATGGAGCTCACTTGATCACGCGCGTTTGCAAAGCGACGATGGGAGTACTCATGTACGGTTAAGTCTACTGGGATGCGATAGTGGATTGAGTTCATCGGGGAGAAGGAGTGTGCAGCTGATCATCAATGGTCAGTATAGGATGGTCAATAAATCGTGGATGTACATGTGTTGATGGACGGCGAGAGATTGTCGTTGTTTGGTGTCGTGAAGCCTTGGTTTCGTGTGGTTGGGTTGTTTAAAGCACCTATGGATAATAGCAATTTGGGGTACGATCGGTCAATTATGTGGACTTCAGGCCTGCTGTTGTAAGGGACGTGCAGATCAGTATTGGACCGATAATGCTGGATAGTGTTGCTCGGTTGTTATTTGATGTTGTGGCCGCTGTTGCTATCAACGAACGTGGTTGTTGTAGACGTTGCTGTATACGGATGGGCGACGTGCAGTGAGTGTTTCGCTGGTGTTGTGTTCATCTGGAGTTTTCGTGTCTGGTGATGGAGTATATGTGATGTTGACGGATTCTAGCTGCAAAAATCTTCTATTTTTTGTTCTATCTCTCTCCTTTTTTTTCTGACTGCACGTTTTTTTTTTTTCTGACTGCATTTATAGAGTCTAAACCATATTATCTCTTATCATATCTGATTCAGTAATTAAACTAACTTTAAATAAATTCAAATCTGATTTAACTAAATTCTCATGATTTAAATAGATATGACCTATTTTCATCTCGCTTCTACAAATATAGAAAAATAAAAACATAAGTACCTGCTGAGACTCGAACCCAAGATCTTAAACTAAATCCGCTCCAAATATTCCGCTACTTATCCGTTAGAACGTTAGTCTATGCCTTGACATTTATTACAATTAAATTATATTTAAACAATTCGATTCCCTAAAATAAAATTTTTGAACTAAGCTAAACTAAAACTAATTATTCCTAATATAAATTACTTCCTAAAAGTCTACGAAATTTTTATGATTTTTCCTTTTCTTATATTTTTTTTTGTATTTTCATTATTTGTTAATTTTTATTATTATTATTTTTTTCTGATTTTTTGAATTAGGACCCTTTTTGTAAAAATAAAAAATTAAGATATGAAAGGGCAAAAATTAGGTGTTTACAATATGCTAATGGTCCAATGTGAAGTTATTGACCCTGAAGACCAAACTATGTCTCGATACATTAATGGATTGAAATATGAGATTGGAGATGTTTTAGAAACCATGGATATTAGATCACTTGATGATGTTGTTCAAGTTACCCAGAGAATCGAAAGGCACCAATCAAGAAGGTTCCGATCCCTCATTAACTAACCTAGTAGTAGTCGATCTATTCTAAGAAAACTTCTATGGACGGAACTAAGTAAGGTTATTGAGACCCAACTTGCTCAAAATGCCTAAGTAGAGGAGAAAGAGAAGGAGATCCTAAGGAAGATCAAGAGAGGTTAGAGCTTAAGATAAAAGATGAATGAGATCAAGTGTTTCAAATATCAAGGATTTGGACACATGGCCGTTAGTGTTCGAATAGAAGAACTACGATGATCTAGAGTGAAGCGTTAATTGTCGAGGTAGATAATATTGATGAGGAAGTAGAAGAGCTGAAAGAGACCAGGCAAACTGAACTATCCAAGGAGGAGGAAGTCATATATAACAAGGAAGGTAATTTTATAAAGGCCACTTTAGTATCGAGAAGGACAATTGTTAAGCCTGTTTTTTTCCTCCCGTTTTTTTTTTTTAAATTAGTCCTCTCTAAACTGATTAGTAGTAAACCTTACCTGTTTAATATTGACCCTCGACTAAGGTTTAAAGAAAACTGATTTTTATTTTGAATTAGCACCCGACTAGAGTAAGGAAAAAGTGTTAAATTATAACCAATTAGATGAATTAATTATAAATTACCTACTAATCTAACAATAAAACCAATTTTGTAAAATGGTTTTAAAACTATAAATCTAGATTTGGAAGTTAGGGTTTTTAAACCTTTATGAGTACCATTAACTTTCAAATTTAAATCCTAATCTCGAAAAATCACCCTTTAGTTCTTAAAAACAGAACTTAATTATTTAAACAAATTAGATAACTTAAGTAATTTAAACTAAAAAGGAAAATTAAGATTTTTGCTTTTATATTTTGATCATTACCCCATATGTGTCTACGTACTTGTTATTTTGGATACGAGATTCATAGTTCTTTTTTTCTTTTTTCTTTTTTCTTTTTTTTTTTGTAAAACTTTAGTAGGTTGAGTTGATTTTAATTTGAAAATATGCCGAATTTACGTTTTTAACCTAACTTTGGTTTATTTAACGAAATTTCTAAAAAAGGTCACAAATTGGAACTTTTATTTATTTATTTTTTTAAATTCTAAAATACCTTAATTTTGAACATGGATTGATTTATTTTACTTATTTGGAAAATTGTTTTTCTAAGTGATAAGACAATTGTTTATTCACTAACCTATTTATTTTTATTATTTTTTTATATATTATCTTATTTATTTTGTATAATTCTTTTACTTATTTATATTAAACTCAATAAGTAAATAAATAAAAGACTACCTTTTTTTTCTTTTCTCTTTTTGTTTTTCTTTTCTTCTTTTTTCAATTACTATCATTTTCCTTTAATTTCTTCTTTTTATTACATTTATATTCAAATAATAATAATAAATAATTAATCAAACAAATAAATAGATAACAGGACTAAAGCTAGACCGAAAGTTAAATCTAGTGTACGAGTCGAATCAAGGTGCTAATCCAAATTGGGTTAGGTCAAGTTAGGTGTTCAAATTTGGGTCAAATGACCCAATTATGTTGAAGAAGCAATGGCATTAGCAAGGGGCAATCCAAGGCTATTCGGGGAGAATTTTAAGTAGGTAAGGATGAATATGTGTGAATTTTATTGGACTTAGGGGGTTTTGGGATCGTTGCCAAAGCTCAAGGTAGCTACTTAGGTGGTGTTCATGAGTAGCGGTTAGCGATAGAGTTAGGTGTTGCCATCGTGGGTGGTTGCTAAAGAGGCAAGGGAGGAGTGGCTTTAGGTTTAAGGGTGCTCTACGTCTTGTAGTGAGGTTGTTTTGCTTTGCTGTAGTAGGTATAATGGTGTTTCGAGGAGAGAGAGAGGCAACAAGTTATAGAGAGAAGGTGATCGCAGAAGAGAGAGAGGGAGTTCGCGAGTGATTTTGATGCTTGTATGTATTCGTATGTGTTGTGAAACAAGCCTAAGACCCTTATTTGAACACTAATTTGAATGCTCAAATGTACGAATCTAGATGAGTTCTTAGGTTCTATTCTAATTAGGTCATGTGGTAAATAATATCAAACCAAGAAATCATATGTGTGTATGTATAGAATTTACGTTGAAAATGGATCCAAAATGAAGGGGTCGAAGTAGTTTTGCTAGGGAAAGTGGAGGAAATTGCAGGAATGAGGGGAGAAAGAAAGGGAAAATGTTGACATAGTGTTGACTTAGCGCCATGTCAACCAATCCAACCAATCACAGTGTGCCAAGTATCCAATAGTGACATATGGTAACTGATATGGCATGCTACGTAGTGCCACGTCAACGTCGGCCAATGGAAGTCTATGCTATGGGAAAAAGAAAAAGGCAGTTTGCCTCTAACAAGATTCGAACCCTTAATCTCATACTTAAAACTAATGCTATGTCCATATGCTTATCTATTAAGCTGTTGGCCTATATCTTATTCATATGTACAATTACATTGCAAATATAGACTAAGTCAACTTAGATTAGATTCAAATTTAAGCCTAAGTTCAACAGTCCTTTCTTTTATTTAAATTAAACTATTTAAAAATTTATTATTTTCTATATTTCCTAAATCCTTTACTTTTGTAACTTTTTAATTTTCTATATTTTTTTATAGATTTTGCCTATTTTCCTTTTTTTTATATTTTTTCTAGATTTTTTTTTGTACTTTTTCCTATTTTTCTATCTTTTGCATTTTTATAAACTTCTCATTTTTTGGATTTTCCTTAATTTTTTATGTTTTTATTTTTTCTTAAATTTCTTATTTTTTAGGGTGTCTACAACAACAAATGTAAGTCTTGTACCTAAGGATAATTAGAGGGAGAATCTTTTCCACATTAGATGCAAGGTGAATGGGTTGTTATGCCTTGATTGTTGGTAGTGGGTGCTATGCGAATGCAGCCTCTACTTCCATGGTCCAATAATTGAAGTTGCTAACCAAGCCTTACCTAAAACCTTATAAGCTACATTAGCTCAATGATGAGGAAGCCCTACAAATGAACAAATAAGTATCTATGCCGATCTGTATTGGCAACTATTGACATAAAGTGTTTTATGATGTGTTACGTATGGGTACATCCTACATTTTACTTGGATGACCATAAATGTTTAATCAAGCAGTGATATATGATGAAAAGAAGAATACATGTTCCCTAGAGCATGAGGGAAGGAGGGTGAAGTTGAGCCCTATGACTACTGAGCAAGTAAAAAGCATGTAGACTCCATTGAGTCAAATTCTAAAGAAATAGGCTTTAGTGATGACCCGAGCAAAACTAAAGAGAGAGATGGAGCATGAAATGCTAACTTATCTATAAGTCAAAAGGTTACATGAGATGAGGGGATCCGAGGAGGGATTGCTACCTATTAAGGTGAAGACCTTGTTAGATGAATTTGTTGACTTGTTCCCAAGTGAACAATCGAAAGGTTTGCCATCCATCCAAGGTATCAAACATGAAATTGACTTGCAACTAAGAGCCGTACTACCTAAGAAGCCTTCCTATAGGCTAAAGCCATATTAGGTTGCTAACCTATAGAGATAGGTAGATGAGTTGATGAAGAAAAGGTATATATGAGAATCCCTTAGCCCCTATACCGTACTAGCCTTGTTGGTACCTAAGAAGGATGGGTTATGGAGAATGTGTGTAGATAGCCAAGCAATCAATCGCATCACTATCAAGTATAGGAATCCTATAACAAGGCTTAATGATATGTTAGATGGGTTAAATGGAGCAAAAGTATTCTCCAAGATTGATCTCAAATTTAGATACCATCAAATCCAAATGTGCAAAGGTGACAAGTGGAAGACTGCATTCAAAACATGCCATGGATTATATGAATGGCTTGTGATGCCATTTGAACTATCAAATGCACTGAGCACATCTATGCGACTAATGAATCATGTACTTCAACAACTAATAAGGAAATTTGTAGTGGTTTATTTTAACGGCATCTTAGTGTATAGCTTTGATTTGGAAACTCACCAAAAGCATCTCTAAGCCATCTTTACAAAACTTCGATTTGAAAGCCTCTACACCAATCTGAAGAAGTGTAACTTTTTCCAATCTGAAGTAATCTTACTAAGGCTTGTTGTAGGTAGTAGAGGAATACGAGTCAAAGATTAGAAGATTAGAGTGATCACTAAATTGCTTGTGCTAACCACTTTACCCAATGTGATAAGTTTCCATGGCCTAGCATCATCCTACCACAGATTTATAAGGAATTTCAGTACGATAATGGCCCTACTCATTGAACTATTGAAGAAGAATGTTGAATTTAGATAGGGAGATAATTAGTAGATGAGTTTTGAGGAGATGAAGAAGCAGCTAACTATAGCCACTGTCTTAGCTCTGCCAAGCTTTAACAAAGTGTTTGAAGTAGAGTATGATGCATCTGGACTAGGCATAGGTACCATACTAATGTAAGAAGGCTAACTTATTGTTTACTTTAGTGAAAAACTTAGAGGAGTTATACTTAACTACTCTATTTATGATAAGGAGTTTTACTCCTTGATCCAAGCCCTTACTATATGGCAATATTATCTACGGCCCAAGGAATTGGTGATTTATATTAATCATGAATCCATGAGATATTTGAAGAGCCAACCTAAATTGCCTTAGAGACAAGCTAAATGGGTTTAGTTTATGGAAGGATTTTCTTATGTCGTGAAGTATAAGAATGGGAAGAATAATGTAATGGTCGATGCTTAATCAAGATGACATTCTCTCCTAATAGACTTATAAACCAGGCTGCTTGGTTTTTCAATAATAAAAGATTTATATGCTAAGCATCCACGTTTTGGTCCCATCTATGCCAGGTATAAGGGAGGATAGACATTTGATGTCTATCATAAGGAGGAAAAATACTTGTTCAGGTCGATGCTCTATCAATATGACATTCCCTCCTAATTAAGCTATAAACCAGGCTGCTTGGTTTTTCAATAATAAAAGATTTATATGCTAAACATCTACGTTTTGGTCCCGTCTATGCCAGATATGAGGGAGGGTAGACATTTGATAACTATCATAAGGACGAAAAATAGTTGTTCAGGAAGAGGAGGTTTTGTATCCTGACCTATTCAATGAGAGAATTGTTAGTATGTGAGGTGCATGAAGAAAGATTGTCAAAATACTTTGGCTAGCATTGTACCCATGAGGTACTATCCTCAAGATTCTTTTAGTCAACAATGATGAGAAACGTCTAATCTACATTGGAAAAGTGAAGAGTTGAGCTGAGCAAGGACACTATTTACCTTGCCTATTCTAACTAAACCTTAGTTTAAGTTAAGTATAGACTTTATGTTAGGATTGCAAAGGATATCCTTAGGGAAGGCCTCCATGTAGACACCTTATTTTGCTACCCTTAGGATTCTTTTCTTATTGGGCCATATTTCAGAAAATAAATAAAAAATAAAAAAAGGAAAAAAAGAAGAAGATAAAAATAATAATAATATAGAAAAAAAACTGAAAGAAAATAAGAAATAAAGTATTGAGTTAAGTTAAGTCAAGTCGAGTTATTTAGGGTTGGATTAGATAATAATATACGTTCAATTTAATAAATTCTTAATCTTAAATAGTCGCTTCATTAGAAATATTTTTTAGTTCAGTTTCATATAATGCGGATTTTTATCTAATTTATTTTTGGCTAAATAGATTTAGGATTTATTAAATGGATTAGTATGTTTTTTGGGCTAAATTAAGATGGACTAAATCGGGCCTAAGATAAAAAGCCCAAATCAATATAGGGCTTCAAGAAACTAGATTAAATCTTCAATGAATCAAAATCAGGTATGATCATATCTTATCAATGTTGGGTTTGTTAAGATTAAATCTACAACAAAAGATTCAAAATCCATGGTCTATAAATGGTGGTTTCGATTGTAAAGTTTTTAAATGTTTTCAAATTCACACACAATTGCACATGCCACTCTCCTAATTCCCTGCACATTCACATAATTTCAACATACACAACACTCGTTTACATCATTCATTCACACATACATCTATCTAATACACACTCAAGCAATCACACATAATTTTCACTCTCACTTCCTGTACTTGCACAACTCCACACATACACGATTCATTGCATAGCTCACCCACTATCTACTTTCCTTACATACTGTACCACTAATCAATCATACTCTAACACATACCACTAATCTGATGCACTCTCCTACTCACACTAACTCACAAGCACTCACAATTCATTGTACATATATCCACTTCACAATATGTCGCACATTGCACTATCACATGCTTTATACACTCTATGCCTACACTGTTTGATCACTACACACTCCCCACCATCTATTGTTAGCACCAATCACATATTACACAGTCCAGTACAATCGGCACTCGTACAGTATTACCTTCTACTATTCATGCTAATCATCACATACTTGAACACATGTCTATTGTCTACGTTTGATCACACTAAGCTTTACCACACATCCGATCACACACAATCCGACCCATGTAGGTGATTTAATAAATCATGTTAGCTAGTTATTTATTTTGTTTTTTTTAGTTAATCAATTTATTTTACTAACTTGTTTTTTTAGTGTAGGTTTTTTTTTTTCAATATAGACTATATTTCATGTAGTTTTACAATTTTTAGATAAATTGTAGGTTTTTTATAAATTTTTTTAGTCTTTAGTTAAATTGCATTTTTTGAAAAGTTGCATATCTTAGGAGAAAATACATATCTAAAATCATATCATAGTATATTTTGCATCTAGGATTTAGAAAAAATTCATTTTTGGCATGTAATGTTTGTTTTTTTTAAAAAAAAATCTTAACTTGAGTTTTTCAAAAGATTTAATTAGTTAGTTTTTTTTTTAAATAAATTTGTAAAGTTAGATGTTTTTAGGGTTTTTTTAAATAATAATTTGATAACTAACATGAATCTAACTCGATGTTTTTAGAAAAGATTCACCTACTAAATCCTTTCGAAAAAAAAGAATTACATTGGTTTGATCCTGATTAGTGGGTATATAGGCACTTTTGAGACAACTGTATAAAAAATAATTTTTCTTTTCCTTTCTAGCAAATTTGTAATAAAAAATATTAAAAAGTTTATTTTTATTACACTTTTGCATATCTGTACATATCTTAGCATTTTTAGAATAGTTATAAAAAAATAAAAGTCCATTAATTTTTTTTTTTTTACATAGCAATTTAATCTTAATAGGTTAGGTCTTATGCTTAGATTTTTTGGTTTAATTTTCTAAAAAAATTAGTTTCTAGAATATCTATAGACTAGTGACTAAATTAGGGTTTTCCTACCTTAAAACCCTAATTTGATTTTTTTACCAATTTAACTGATTGGTGGCTTCGATTTTCTTTTTTAAATATTTTTTTTAAAAAACATTCTTTTAAAGAAAAATGTTTCCTTAATTTGATGTTGAGTAATTTATATTAAGCGAACTGAACTTAATAAAAATTGAATTAAGAAAACCAAACTAGTCTTCGATAGAATTAGCAACTCTATTAAGAACCCTAGTAGGTCAGCCATGTAAAAATAAAAATTAATTAATAGGTTTTCATTTTATTTAAGTATTGTAATATAGTTGTGTTAACCAGGTTTTAGTAATGTAAGCCTCTAAGAAAAGCTTGGCCTAATAGGCCCATTATTGGGGATTTAGGGGTTTTTTATAAGAAAAAAATTATTTGTGTGCTTAGATGTGATTGGACCTAAGCCATCTTAAGAACTTAATATGAGCCACCATTATGTAATCCTTAAGGTCATTAGGGTCTTTACACCCACTTAGTGGTGATAAAAGAGCCCACTCAAACTTTGATATAGCTTATTAGGTTTTCCTTTAGAAATCCATGAGGCTACAGAGCTTGAGACATATAAATCCCATGTCCCCACCCTTCTACATCATTTTTTTTTAAAAGAAGTGGTAGTCATTTTTAAATTATAGAAAAAGTTTGATTAATTTATAGTTGGTTCGACTTTCTTTTTTAAAAAGAAAAAAGGAAATTAAAAAATCAATAACTGTTATGTATAAGTATTCACAAGTTTCATTTTGTTTTTAAAATCTTATTTTGATCTACTTATTTATTAATGTACTCTTCGATCGTAGGTTCATAATAATTTCTATAATTTATTAATTGCCAATCCTTATTGCATTTTATGCATATGTAACGTACTACATTTCTTTATATATTTGATTTTATTTTTACTAACGCTTATTTCTATGTGATTATTTTTATATCTTATATTATGTGTTTTTTTACATTGTCTCTTAGTGTGTAAAAGGTAGCGTAATTTAAAAGATTTGAAGGAGTTGCAAAATTGTTAATATCATATATAGCCTTTTTGTAAATTTAGTAGTTTCATTGTAAATAATTGTGTAATATCGTGTTTTTTTGTAATATAAACATAGGAAGTTAGGGCAGTGTCAACCCTATGAAACTCGTTATAGCCTGATCAACCGGCTTTTATAAATATAGGTTTTGATTTTTTAGGAAGATTTAGTTAGGATTTTTTTTTTTAGTCCATTGTATAGGTTTGATTTTATAATTATTAATAGATTTGCAACTTTATTAAATGAAAGTCTTTATGGGTTGCGTAGTCTTATGCTTATTTTTTTATTTTTTATTTTTTTTCCTTTGATAATTGCCTTTTAAACAAAATGAAAATATAATAAATGATGATAGAATAACCAAAAACAAAAACAAAAAAGAACCACAAAATTTTAATTAACAAAAATGTTTAAACTCGGGCTTTCATAGAATTTTAAAGATAGTGCCTAAGCGAGCAGACTTTGTTAAAACCCCGATATTCACTCATTCCAAAGCAAGAATGTTAACTCACGGTAGTGCAAATGTCAGTTGAATTGAGCTTAACCCAAAAGTCGTAACCCTAGAAGAAAACATGAACAAGATAGCTGAACAAATTTAAGCTCTCGCTTGAGCTATTGGAATTCTCAATGATCGACAAGCATCTTAAGTCCACCTAATTCGAAATGTAGAAGCGACCCATCCCCCTAAACTAAAAGATGTAGAATCAATTCCCAATGTTGAGACATAGAGGAAGGAGATCGAGGAAAAACGTTGAAAGATGGAAAGGAAGTTTATGTAGAAATTGATTGAGAAGATGAAAACCTTGAAAATGGTTAGTGGGCTTGAGCATATAGGAATGATCAATTTGCCAATGTTTAAAGTTCTAGAGTTCGAGAAATATGATGAGACTAGCTCCTTTAAGCTCCATACTAGATTGTACATCAGAAAGATGGGAAAATAGACGAAGTATGACAAAGTGATGGTCCAAACCTTTCTAGATAGCTTAATTGGGCCTACCCTGACTTAGTATGTCGAACTAGATTTGATTGAGACAAATACATGGGATAAGTTAGCTTAGTGATATAAACCATTACCAAGAACAAATAGGGTCGATCGCTGGATGGGTCCGATCATGCAAAAAGCTTGAAAAGGACATAATGTGGGAATGTGTGAAAGGACGAAATGACGAATGAAGAATAAGCCAAACCTATGAATAACTATAGAGGATATGATACACCAATAAAACTTCCAATAACTCATAACGATATTTGATATGATGCACAAATTGGTTCGGTGAGGTTACTTACTATCTAACCTTGCTTAAGGGTTAAGATAAGAGTAATGCCGAGGGTAAACAAGCAATATTTATGCAAGGAAGAAGTACTTCAAAGTGTATTAATGATAATTTGATTCTTACAGCTACAAGCATAGGGATATTTATACCTATAAGTTAGGGCAACTTGCGCAAAAAGGAAAAGACAAAAAGGGCATTTTCTAAGAAAGTAAAGTACAAGATACAAAAAGGTAAAAATTAATATACAAGAAAAATAATCATTGATGCAATAGATTCTACACATGGTACTATATGTGGTGATGCCACTTGAAGACGTGGACAAAAAAAGTACAAAAACTTACTTGTCTGAGCTAAGGTGGCTTAATTTGTTCGAACTCTTTTTCTTGGCATCTCAACAAGGGTACGCTCAAGTAAGTAATTGACTAAGCATGTGTGAGAATTAAGATGGGCTATTTTCTTGGCCTTCCGCTTTTTAGCACACAATATGTAAGAAATAGGCAGTCACTTCACTCAGCAAGAAAAATAGGTCAACAAGGAGATATTTAGCCTCTATATGGATCGAATGGAATAGGAAGATACTTCTTGCTGGTCCCTTTAATCATCGAGCTCGGTTACGGGTCAGTGGTCTGGTAGCCTAATTTCCATTAGCTCAGGCTTTCTATAACTAGTATAAGTTTAATATCGAGATAGCTCCATCCATGTAGGATTTGAATAATCTGCATAAGAAGACCAATGAAAGCTTTAAGGAGTATGCTCAAAAATAGTGGGGCATGGTGGCTAAGTTGACTCCTTCCCTAATAGAAAAGGATTTAACCTTTGCTTTTATTAATACTCTTGGAAGCTTATACTAACAACAACTGGTAAGTCATCCTTCCTCTAACTTTGTAGAGATTGTAGCCTTGGGGTACCAAATTGAGGAAGTTATCTCTACCAAAAGGCTTCCTAATCCTGAAGCAATTGAGAAGAAGATACCTCCTGCAAGATTTCCAACAAAGGCAAAGAAGCTACTGTTAGCTTTGTCAATACTAACAACCTTATTAGACCTACAGCACTAGTAGCCATGTCAGGAAATTCTAATCCCCTATTGAATCCAAATCAGAATAAGAACTTATAAAGAAGATAGTTTACCCATATGCCTATTCCTTTAAGCCTGGCTCTTGCATAACTAAGGAAGCAAAGTCTCTTGACATTTGAAATGCTAAATGAAGGAAGGATAGTTTTTGAGGGATTACAACCCACAGCTCCATTGTGATTATCATTTAGGGTAAGTAGGACATTCTGTAGACTAATGCTAGAGACTTAGACATAAGATCTAAGATCTCATTGATGCTAAGTTAGTACAATTGGACTTCATTCAAACTCTCGCTCCTAATGTAGGTAATAATCCACTATTGGATCATGGACACTCAACCAACATGATCATTGTTAAAGTGTCTAAACCAGAAGTTAATTTAGATAGTCTTCCTATCACTATTGAAGAGCTAGCTTAAAATCTAAGGTATGTAGAACACTTATAGAATATGAATCTCAGAGATAGAACTTAGATTAACCAGCAATATATTGATTGTTGAAGGATGGGAAGATAAAGAAGGTTGACATTATGGCTATGATGGTTCCAAAACCCCAAAACAGATGTATTCAGAAGGAGCTTAGAGAAAGGTATGAAGCCAGAGATCCGATAGTCAACACCTTAGGAGAGCCATCAAGCAAATTTGAGTACTTGGTTGATTACGCTAGTGTACCCGCAATATATGCTAATGAACTGCCTATTAGATGGGATTCCAAATTTGAGGAAAAAGACAAGCTTATTGCAGAAGCCAAGAAGATAACTAAGATGGTTAGAATGATTGGAGAGGGGCTTAAACCTTTGGTTTTTAAATACCACGAGAAGAATGAGAGGGTTGAAGAATTGGGTAAACCTAAAAAGATAGCTTTTAATGTCCTAATAGCCCTAGAAAATTACAAAGCAGGGTGAATCATACAACTAGGTCATTTCTACCTAGGTTAGAGGGCTTACTCACTTAGGATTAGTTTATGACCAGAATGAGGAAGATAAGAGATAGACTACTGTAGAAGAGGCTTCTTGAAGGATCTTTGAGGATACAGAAGAGAAAGAGCATAGCATTGACAAGAATATAGTGAAAGTTAGTGAGTACAAGATTATAGATCAACTAGCTAAGGTACTAGCCTAAATCTCCTTGATAGGATTACTATTGTCATTTGATACTTATCGAGAAGCCTTAATCAATATTTTGAAAGATGTTGGGATTAGTAGTCAACTCAGTGTTTACGATGGATTAAATTTAATCTTACTAGATGAGCTAGATGAAGAAGGGGACCAATACAAAACCCCTCTTCCTAGTGGTCAAGTATGTAAGGAGAATTGTTGCTTAGGTATTGATTGATAACGGTTCTTCACTAGATGTATGTCTACTGGCGACATTGAATTTGCTTAAAGTGGATTTGACAAAGATAAAGCCCTACTTAATTTCAATAAGGCTTTTGATCAATCAAAGAGGGACATACTTAGAGAAATCGAGCTGCAAGTCAAGATCAGTCCACAAATATTTACTATTTCATTTCAATTCCTAGATATATCGCAAACCTTTGATCTTCTATTGGGAAGGCTGTAGATGCACTCAACAAGGGCAATTCCATCTAGTATACATCAAAAGTTGAAATTCATAGCCAATGGGCGACTGGTCACTATTCTTAGAGAGCAAGAATACAAGATTTACAAAGAGATAGTCATTCCATATATTAGGAGTAAAGAATTGGAGGAGCCAGGATTGCAGACTTTTTATGAGTTTAGCATGATTAAAGTATCAAGAGAGGGGGCATAGGGTCACTTTGAACAACCTAAGTAGTAGATTAGAACATTCAAGCCTAGATATTAGCCCACAGAGGAAGAAATCCAAGAAATGAAGGCCAAGACCAGAGGTTAGAGAGGAGATCAACTATACCATGTTCATATGGATTTTTTAGACATCCGCCACATAGTCTCAGTACCTGCATGCATTCAAGAACTCGAAGTAGCTAGTTTAGCTAAAGCTTTGGCTCAACGTTCAGACTAAGAGAAAGATATTGGCACCCTAGTTTCCTTATGCAACTGGTTTTCCATTCCTATTAATAAGTCTCTTTAGAAAAGCAACATTAAATCTATTAAGAGCATTCGATTTCATTGTTAGTTTGATCGATTAGGCCTTTTCTTTCAAACAATTCGAATTCATTCAGTAAAGTTAGTTACTTTCTTTCTTTCAATTCTTCTTTGTTATTTACTTGTTATCCTTTTTTCTTCTTCAAATCTAATAAAAATGATAAACATAATGGATATCTCGCGTCTGTAAATGTTGAAAGTACCAATATAACTTTCAACCCTGCTGGGTCATATATTGGAGATGATGAGACCCCAATCAAATTACAAGATAGTTGGTATCGATTTGAATAGGGGAGAGTGATTATTGATGAACCGATACTTGTGATTAATTTTGGGATAGAAGAGAGTCTACGAAACTTGAAAATTGGGGTTAATTTGGCGGATGATTAGAACCAGGAGTTGTCGTGATTATTATTAGAATACTTCACATATTTGCATAGTCCTATGAGGACATGCTTGGTTTAGATTCGTCAATTGTAGTTCAAAAGTTACATACAAGAGATGATATTAAACCTAAGAGGCAAAAGCTTGGGCCGTTTAGGCCAAATATACTCCTTAAAATAAAGGAAAAAGTGAAGAAATTACAGGATGTCAGGTTCATATAAGTGTTGAACTATCCCAAATGGGTAGCTAATATGGTGCCAATGTTAAAGAAGAATGGAAAAGTTAGGGTATGTGTGGACTTTCTTAATTTGAACCAAGTGACATCTAAGGATAACTTCCCTTTACCACATATTGATGTATTGGTGGACAATACAGTCGAAAATCATCTTTTCTCATTCATGGATGGTTTCTTAAGATACAATTAGATCAAGATGGTAGAAGAAGATAAAATCAAAACCACTTTCTTTACCACTTAGGGAACATTTTATTACCATGTAATGCCTTTCAAGTTAAATAATGCTAAGGCAACTTATCAACGCATTATGGTTGCCTTGTTTTATGATACGATGCATTAGGAAATCAAAGATTATGTAGATGCTATGACTGCCAAATCTAAGGAGGATGAGAATCATGTCAATGTTTTACCAAAACTGTTCAAGCGGTTAAGGAAGTTTAAACTAAAGTTGAATCTAGAAAAGTACACCTTTGGAGTAACCTCATGCAAATTATTGGGTTTTGTGGTCAGTAGAAAAGGAATTGAAGTGGACCTAAACAAAGTCAAGGCAATCGATAACATACCTATACTGAAGACTGTAAAAGAAGTTGGGGGATTATTGGAGGTTGAATTACATTGCTCAGTTTGTATCATAACTAACAGATAAATGCAAGCCATTATTAAAACTCTTGAGGAAAAATGCAGCAATAGAATAGGATTAAGAATTTGAGCAGGCATTTGAAGACTGTAAAAGAAGTTGGGGGATTATTGGAGGTTGAATTACATTACTCATTTTGTATCATAACTAACAGATAAATGCAAGCCATTATTAAAACTCTTGAGGAAAAATGCAGCAATAGAATAGGATTAAGAATTTGAGTAGGCATTTGCTAAAATCAACGTGTATCTTATGAATCCTTTAGTACTAGTCACTCTAATACCAGGACAACCGGTGATTCTTTATTTAACAATCTTTCCAAAATCGATGGGATGTATGCTAGGGTAGAGAGATGAAATGGGTAGAAAAGAGCATCCTATAATAACCTAAGTGAGAAGTTCACAGAAAGCGAATAGAAATACTTAAAGGTAGAAAGAACATGTTATGCCTTAGTATGGGTAATGTACAGGCTCAAGCAATACACTTTCTATTACTCAGTAGAGTTGTTGAAAAAAAAAACCTATTGAGGTATTTAGTAGAAAAGCTAGCATTGATTGGGAGAGTATCGAATTGGAAAATGCTGTTTTCTGAGTTTAATGTCAAATATGTTAGTTTTCAGTCAAAGGGTAAGCAGTAGCTTATCAATTGGTGAAATATCTACTAGAAGATGAGAATGATAGTTTAGAAGCTTAGTTTCTTGATGAAAATGTAATCGTGGTGAATGAACTGAGTGGTGAAAAATCAGAATGGAGAATTTTTTTTTTTATGGAGCAGCTAATATGTTCGAATGTGGGATAGGAGCAATATTAGTATCACTCGAGGGTAATCATTTCCCTATGGTAGCCAGGTTGGCATTTCCATATGGGAATAATATAGAAGAATATGAGGCTTGCATTCTGGGGCTTAAAATGGCTTTAGACATGGGAATACAAAAGCTTGAAGTATGTAGAGATTCTTCTCTTATAATTCTCTAAATCTTAGGAGAATATAAGATGAAAGATAGGAAGTTGATACCTTATCATAAGCATTTAGGAAAGCTGATTAAAAGATTCCAAGAAATTTCATTCACTTCCTTTCTAAGAACCTAAAATCAATTTGCCAATGCATTAGCCATGTTAGCATCAATGGTGAAAGTTACAAATGAGATAAAGATTCAACCCCTAAAGAGTAAGGTAAAGGAAAGAATAGCCTTTTGCTTAACTGTTGAAGAGGAGGAACTGAAGAAGCCCTTACATTATGATATCAAAAAGTTACTTCAAATGGGTACATTCCCTAATGAGGCTGATAGACAAGATATGAAAGCCTTAAGAAGATTGGTTGCTCATTTTCTATTTAGTGGAGCTACGTTGTACAAAAGATCACCTAATATGACATTGCTAAGATGTGTAGATGAAGAAGAAGCTGAGAAATTGATGAAGCAAGAGCATGAAGGGGTCTATAGTCTTCATATGAATGGGTACATGTTAGCCAAGAAAACCATAAGGATAGGTTATTTTTGGATGACAATGGAATCGGATTGTATCAAGTACGTAAGGCATTGTCATTTGTGTCAAGTATATGCTAATAAGATCAACACTCCTCCCTAATAATTACATGTATTGTTAGCTCCTTGGCCTTTCTTAATGTCGGGGATAGATATGATTAGTCCAATTTCACCAACGACAATAAACGGACATAGATTTATCTTAGTCACAATCGACTATTTGACCAAATGGGTATAAGTAGCATCATCTGCTACGTTAACTAAAGGAGTGGTCGTCAGATTTATGAAAAGAGACATTATTACCAAATATGGTGCACCTAAGTTTATTATTATGGACAATAGGTCAAATTTGATCAATAAGCTAATGGCTGAAGTATGCAACCAATTTAAGATCAATAATAGAAACTCAACTCCATACCGACCTCAAATGAACGGGGTAGTTGAAGTCATTAATAAGAATGTCAAGAGGATCATAGAGAAGATGGCAATCACTTATAGAGATTGGCATAAGATGCTCCCATTTGCTCTCATGGCTCATAGAAGCTCTATAGGTGCAACGCCTTATTTGTTGGTATATGGAACTGAAGTAGTACTACTGGTAGAAGTAAAAATACCTTCGTTCCGAGTGTTGATGGAAATTCAGATCGATGAAGCAAAGTGGGTAAGAAAGTGAATCAAGCATTTGAATCACTTAGATGAAAGGAGGCTTGTAGCATTATGCTACTGTCAATGTTACCAATAAAGGATGGTTTAAGCCTTTAACAAGAAAGTATGCCCGAGGTACATCAAAGAAGGAGATTTAGTGTTGAAGAAAGTACTGTCAAATGTAAAAGACCCTAGGGGAAAATATGCTCCAAATTATGAAAGCCCTTATGTGGTAAAGAGGGTACTATTAAGAGGTGCATTAGTGTCAACAGAAATGGATGGTCTAAAATTAAGGGGTCTTGTGAATTTAGAAGCTATTAAATTGTACTTCCTAAGAAAATTGAGCTTAATAAAGATTCCAATTTTTCTTGAGAATTGTTTGTGGTTAATCTTTCATTGTTTGCAAGCAAAGTTGATGCCCATAAATGTTCTCTAATTTAGATGGTCATCGACCAATAAATACTTCACCAATAAATCCTTGTATGCCATGATTATTAACTTCATACACCACCAAACACTTCCCAATGAATTTAATCACCAAATAAAGTGAAGTCGAATACTCTTGATGATTTAACCTTGTTATTCGAAAGGAAATTTATTCTTTAGGAATCATAAACAGGGAAAAATTGAGACCAAACGACTACAAGAGTAAGATGAAAACATGAGCATGGTATAGCTAAAAGATTCATCAACTAAAGGTTTCAATTATGATTGGATCCCATAAGTGAAGAAGACTTTAGTCTAAGAAAAAGCATAATATTGATAGAGTACTTTAGTGACATTCTATTATCTGAATGAGTGAATATTAGGAGTTACTGTAAGCTGTGCCAATTGGTTGCTATTTGCGAAATTCTCCTTTTCCAAGTAAAATGATCCTAAAGTTCTTGAAAGAGATATTTAGGAGAATTTTGAAGTTTTTGTGAAAATCTTAGATATCTATCCTCTTCAAATCATCCATCAAACCAAAAATTGACCCCCAATCTTTTGCCCTATCCTTCCAAGATAGGTACCCTATTCTTTTGCCCTATCCTTCGGAGATAAGTACCCTATCCTTTCAAGATAGGTACCCTATTCTTTTGCCCTATCCTTTTAAGATAGGTATCCTAATCGTTTGCTCTATCCTTTTAAAATAGGTACCTTATTCCTTTACCTTATCTATTCAAGATAGCCTCCCTTCAATCATTTTCCGCATCCTTTTAAGATAAGCCTTCCTATCCCTTTGCCTCATCCTTTTAAGATGGGCTTTTTATTCCTTTGCCGGTCCTTTCAAGATGGCCCCCCTATTCCTTTACCATATCCTTTCAAGACAGGTAGTTTATTCTTTACATTGACCATTCAAGTCAATAATCTTCACCCTGTCAATTCAAGTTCGACAAAAATGGGTATCTCTTTTATCTTTATAGTAAAGTTCTAATCGAGCTTCATTACAAAAAAAAGACAGTTATAGACATCTCATTTTTGCTACCCTTAAGATTCTTTTCTTATTGGGCTAAATTTTAAAAATTAATTAATTAATTAAAAAATAGATAAAAAAATAATAATATAAAAGAAATGAAAATTGAAAGAAAATAAGAAATAAAGTGTCAAGTTGAGTCGAGTTGTTCAGGTTGGATTAGATAATGGTTTACATTCAATTTAATAAATTTTGAGTCTTAAATAGTTACGCTTCATTAGAAATATTTTTTAGTTTAGTCCAATATAAAGTGGATTTTTATGTAATTTATTTTGAGCTAAATAGATTTAGGATTTACTAAATGGATTAGTATGTTTTTTTTTTTTGGCTAAAATAAGATGAACTGAATCAAGCCCAAGATAGAAAGCCCAAATCAATGAAGGGTTTCTACAAATTGGATTAAATCTTCAATGAATCCAAATTAGGTATGATCATATCTTACCAATCTTGGGTTTATTTAAATTAAATTCATAACAAAAAGATCCAAAAGATTCAAAATCCATGGTCTATAAATAGTGGTTTTAACTAGAAAGTTTTTAGATGTTTTCAAATTCACACACAATTCCATACGCCACTCTCCTAATTCCCTATACATTCATATAATTTCAATACAGACAACACTCGCTTACGTCATTCATTCACACACACATCTGTCTAACATACACTCAAGCACTTACACACAATTTGCACTCTCACATCCTACACTTACACGACTCTACACGCACACAACATACTGCATAGTCGACCGATTGTCTACTTTCCTCACACACTGCACCACTGATCAAACACAACCTCATACTTACGGCAACTCACAAGTGTACTCACGACTAGACTCATAAGCACCGATAATTCATTACACATAAGTCCACTTCACAACATGGTCACATGTTGCACTGTCATATGCTACACACATTCCACGCCTGCATTATATGATCACTACACACACCCCACTATCCACTATCAGCACCGATCACACACTACATTGTCCATTACAATTGGCACTTACACAACACAACCTTCCACTATTCATGCTAATCAGCACATACTCAAATGTATGTCTATTGTCCACATCTGATCACACCATGCTTCACCACACATCCGATCATATATGATCCAACCCACATAAGTAATTGAATAAATTATGTCAACTAGTTATTTATTTATTTTTTGGTTAATCAATTTATTTTGCTAACTTGTTTTTTTAGTATAGGTTTCTTTTTTTTTCAACATAGACTATATGTCATGTAGTTTTGCAAATTTTAGATAAATTGTAATTTTTGATAAATTTCATTGTTCTTTAGTTAAATTGTATATTTTCACCTAAAATTGCATTTTTTGAAAAGTTGCATATCGTTAGAGAAGATATGTATCTAAGAATGTATCTTATTATATCTTGCAATTAGGATTTAGAAAAAATTCATTCTCGACATGTAGTGTTTTTTTCAAAAAAAAAAAATTCTTAAGTAGAATTTTTCATAAGATTTAATTAGTTTAGGTTTTTTCTTTTAATAGATTCATAAAGTTAGATCTTCTTAGACTCTTTTTTAAATAATAATTTGATAACTAACGTAAATTTAGCTTGATTTCTTTTAAAAAGATCCACCTACCAAATCTTTTTAAAAAAGGAACTACATTAGTTTGATCTTGACTAGTGGGTGCGTAGACATCTCCAAGACAACCAAATAAAAAATAATTTTTTTCCGTTTTAGAAAATTTGTAATAAAAAATATAAAAAAAATCATTTTGATTACACTTTTGCATATCTTAGCATTTTGAGAAAAATTATAAAAAATAAAAGCCCATTAACTCTTTTTTCCATGGTGACTTAGTCTTAATAGGTTAGTTCTCGAACTTAGATTTTCTAGTTTAATTTTCTAAAAGAATAATTTCTTAGAATTTCTATAGATTAGTGGCTAAATTAAGCTTTTCCTACTCAAAAGCCTTAACTTGATTTTTTTACCAGTTTAATTGATTGGTGACTCTGATTATCTTTTTCAAACATTTTTTTATAGAAAAATGTTTCCTTAATTTTATATCAAGTAATTTATATTAAGCAGATTAGGCTTAATATAGATTGAATTGAGGAAACTAACATAGGGCTCAACACTCCATCATAGTAATCATAGATCGATTTAGCACAATGGAACACTTCGTGCCCTTTACAAAAACTAATGACACTTCAGCTATTTATTTTCTTTTCTTGTAAGAAGTAATCAAGCTTCATGAAGTGCCCAGAGCCATTGTTTGAAATCAGGACCCAAAGTTCATGAGCCACTTCTAAAGAACATTATGGAGATGCATGGGAAACAAACTATTGTACAGTACGTCCTATCATTCACAAATGGATAGATAAACCAAGGTTGTCAATAGAACAATGGGAACTTTACTATGGGTTCTCATTGGTTGGAACTTGTCTAATTGGGATCTGTGCCTGTCGATCATAGAGTTTACCTACAACAAGACCGCCTACAGCATAACAAACATGTTTCCATTTGAGATCGCCTATGGGTTTAACCCTAAGCTCCCAATTAACCAATACCCCTTTTAATAGGAATTAACCCCTTAGACCAATTACACGTAGCCAACCTAGAGGAAAGACTCGCTCAGAGGATACTAACCCTAGGTCATGGCTGATATAAGGATTCCTATCCTATGCTAGTCTCTTGTCATCCTAACTATTAGATCCTTACTTATCTTAGATCTACCCTTGTTTAGCAAAGATCCTTTATCCCAAAAGATGACCCTAGATTAGCCGAAACAAGCTCCTGATCTGACCATTGGCATTTGACCTCGAATCGAGCTGACTTCTCTTTAAAAGAACTAATTAGTCCCCAACCCGATCCAAATCAGGCCGACCTTGACTACTAACACTTTCTATTTCGTCTACTTGTATCATAGTCCTAACTCCCATCCACCACATGACACGTGTGTTCTGATACGATCTTTCCAGAGGGATTTTTTACTTTTTCACACTAAATATTCTCTCACTTTTATCCCCTTTTAGTAAGTTTCATGTAACCTAATTGTAGAATACCTTTTTCGTCTTTTCATACATGTAAAGTAACTATAATAGATGGGTATATAAACTCCCACTTTCTTGTACATAGATAATCAACTAATCAATATCAAATTATTCAAGCATCCTTTGAGTAACCTTAATGTTCTTAGTACTTTCAACTCTTATCTATTCCCTCTAGTAAAGAGTAGTGGCAAGTGACCATTTAGTTCAAACCGATGTGTCATATCTGGTAGATTATAGGTTGTGTAAGATCTTACTGGTGCGTCATATCCATTTAGATAGCTCACAGATTTGCTAGACCCTCATTTTATTTCCATATTCTTACTCGTTGTGGTGCCTCTCTATATGTCTAACCTTGTAAATACATCAACTTCACCAGTAACAAAGCACGGTTCTACGGAGTGTGTAAAGTTGTAGTAAAGTTTTAGTTGGCTTTACTATTAGTGGCTGCTATGTTCCTTCTGTAGATATTATAATGTGTTTGTGTGATAGCGAATTTGGTTCCATTATTACTCTGTTATTCATTGCGAAAATAGAGTAACTTTATTCCCATTCTGTTTGAGTAACTATTGGGTATTAAAGTTGTTACTGAATTGTAAATCTATACAAAAAGTATTGTATTATGTAAGATTCGAGTATTCAAAGTACTATTGGTGACCAGAGTAGTACTGCTCAACTTGGTCATGGTCATAATGGTAGTAATATCCTAAGATCTATCATCAACAAACTCAAAAACCTTGTTGAGAATCTAGTCACCGCAATGCAAGTTAAGAGGCAACAACCTTAAGGTAAGTCGCCACAAAATCTACCTAAAAATATTCTAGAGAGGGGTCGTAGCCAAACTGCTTAAGCCCATCACCCAATTCAACCCCCTTATGTTGAAGGAGCTACTAGACGAAGACCAGAGTTAGAAGAGATTGAGGAAAATGATGAGGAGTTAAATCTGGAAGAGTTTAGAGAAGAAGAAGAAAAAAAAGCTGACTATTACTAAGCATAAGGACGAGGACGCCAAGCTCCTCAACGATTAGATAATGTTAAGGTTCAAATTCTACCCTTCAGTGGAAGTAGAGATGCCAATGAGTATTTAGAGTGATAAGAGAAGGTTGAGAAGGTGTTTGAATATTATGGGTATACAAATGCTATCAAAGTCCAATTTGTTGCACTAGAGTTTACTAAGTATGCTACAATGTTGTGAAAAAAATTGAACGCAGCTAGAGCAAGGGATGGAAGATGAGGTGTTAGAACTTAGGATTAGATGAAAAGGCTATTAAGAGGTAGATTTATGCCCAGGATGTACCTATAAGATACATTTGCAAAGTTGCAGAAGCTTAACCAAGAAAGCCAATAACCAAAAAGATCAGCAAATTCAATCAGAGACAACACGAAATGAGTATCCAAGGCTGCTAAACTGTTTCCTTCCACTTAGGAGACTTAGTATAGATTCACCTCAATCGAGAATAATTCCCACACTTGAGATAGAGCAAACTATCACCTCAAGCTAATGGTCCATTTAAGGTCCTAAAGTAGATCAACCATAATACATATTAGATTGAGTTGCTTAATGACTATGGTGTTTTCTCCACCTTCAATGTGTCAAACCTGATTCTGCATGAACCAATAGAAGACCCTACGAGAACTTCAGAAAAAAGAGCAGACACCCCTTTCGATTTGAGGACAAATCTTTCTAAACATCAAGTAGATAATAGGAATCAATCCCTTGAACTGATCATGCGTAGCTGAGCTAGAGGACTCTAAGGACTCTCTCGGAGGATACTAGCTCTAGGCTATAGCCGAGACAAAGATTCCTATCCCAAGTTAGTCTCCTACCGACCTAACTGTCAGATCCTTACTTGTATCAATCTACCCCTACTCAACGGAGATGTTTTATCCTAGAAGACGGCCCTAGAATAGTTGAAGTGAGCTCCTAAATAGACTATAGGCATCCAACCTTAAATTGCACTAACTTCTCTTCCAAAGAAATAATTTGTTCCTAACCTGGTCCAAATCAGGCCAGCCCTTGACTACTAACACATTCTATTTCATCTACTTTGCATCATAGTCCTAACTCCCATCCACCACATGACAGTATCTTTTGGCACAATCTTCCCAAAAGGATTCTTCACTTTTTTCGCATAGAATATTCATTGTCTCTTTTACCTTCTTTTAGTAAGTTTCATGTAACCTAATTATAAAATACCCCTTTTGCCTTATCATACGTATAAAGTAACCTTAGTGGATGGGTATATAAACAATTAACTAATCAATATCAGATTATTTAAGCATCCTTTGAGCAACCTTAGTATTCTCATTACTCTTCAACTCTTATCTATTCTCTTTAGTAAAGAGTAGTGGTGAGTGACCCTTTAGTTCAGACCGATGTATCATATCTGGTAGATTGTAAGCCATATAGAAACTTCTTAGTGCGTCATATCCAGCTAGATAGCTCATTGATTTGCTAAACGCCAATAGATACATAATTTTTGCGCCCTTCTTTTTTAGATTAGGTTATAGGGTCCCAAATTAAAAAAAAAATTAAAAAAATAGAAAATTAAAGAAAACTCAAAAAATGAAGAAATTTAGAAAAATAGGAATTCTAGAAAAATACAAAAAATAGGTACAAGCATAAAAAATTAAGAAATTCAGGAAAAAAATGGAAAAATTTAGGAAAATATATAAGAAATTTGAAAAGTCACAAAAAATTTTAAAAATAAGGAATTTAGAATATAATAAATTTTTAAGGTTGTTTAAATAGAATAGGATTTTAATTTAAATAAATTTGAATAAAGGATTGTTAGACTTAGGCTTAGATTTAAGTCTAGCACCAATTGACCTAGTCCATATGTGCAATTTTGCACATATGGATAAGGCATAAGCTAATGGCTGGCTGGTTAAACATATGGACATAACATTAGCATTGAGCATGAGGTCTTGGGTTTGAAGCTTAGCAAAGGTAAGGATGCCTTTTTCTTTTTTTTTTTTTTCAATCACATCAAAGACTGTTGCATTTTAGGATTTGATTGTGCTACGTATCCTAACATGTGGTAGGATAGGATTAGCTGACATGCTGACGTAATGCTATGTGTTAACCACATAGTATGGCACGCAGGCCACCAAGTGTCATGTAATGACACATGGTACGTTACGGTTGGCCGACACGACTGATGTGGCATCACGTTAGCCAATTTTTTCCCTCCCCTTCTTTCCTTTTCCTTTCAATTTCCTCTCTTTTCCTTGTTTTTCTCCAGATTTCCAACACTTTCCTCTTCGAATAGCCAACTTCACTATGATTTTTTAACTTTTTTTTGTTGCAATTTCACCAAATCGATGGCAAAATTGCAAACTAAACATAGCTTACTATGAATTGAGCCCTTTAACATGTCTAAATACAATCAAAGGAGCATTCAATTTGAGCTCAAAAAATAGGAAAAAGCTATTTTTCTAGGCACTCTTCATTAATTCGATCTAAGCTTTCCATGTTTTCTAAGAATAATTTGAGTATAAAAGGAGCCTAGGGGAGTTCATACGGACATACACAACATTGCACAATCACTTGAAACACCCTCTCTCAATCTTGCAAACATTCTCTCTCTAACTCACTCTCTCTCTCTCTCTCTCTTTGAACCCCTCTCTCCAGCTACTATTGAGCTAAGTCACCACTATGACCAATCTCCCCATCACCTAGGCCTAAGAACCTCCACCGTAGCTTGTAGTATTGCCACCAACTTGTTACTACCCAATCCCTAACCACCACCCTTTTCTCTCCTCAAAACACCACTCCAGCCACCCTTCGATCCCAATTAACCCTACAACCACGCTTCCTGCATCTTCAATCCCCATACCACCCTCCCCTTTCAATTCCAGCAATCCCCAATAGCACTACTGCTGACCACTACTCACCGATACTACCCAAACCACCCTCAAACGCCAAGGCAACCTCTCTACCCCTCCTAATCCCAATCGGAAATACACAAAAACCCCTTTTTTGCTTTGATTCAGTAGCTAGATCAAGTCGAACTGTACCTTTCCTGGTCTAATTCTTTTTTGGATTGTTTTTTATTTATTTACTTTTTTATAATGTAAATGTTGTCAAAAAAAGAAATAGAAAGAGAAAAAAAAAAAAGAAAGGAAAGATAGAAAAAGAAAAAGTAGCTTTTTTGTTATTTATTTATTTATTTTCTAGTAAAAAGTACATAGAATAAATTAAATAATAATAATAAATAAAATAAAATAAATAAGTAACAAAGAATAAAGATTATTATTTTTTCTTGTCACTTAGAAAATCAAGCTTTCAAAAATAATAAAAATAAATGGACCCTTTATAATTTAAGGCTTTTTTTTTGAATTTTTCAAAAATAAATAAAAATCCAATTTAGGACCTTCCTCTTTTTAGAACTTTCGTTAAATATATCAAATTGATTAAAAACATAAACCCGGCTGTTTTAAAAACTAAAATCAATTTAACCTACTAATTTTTTTATTAAAAGAATTACGTATGTCTGATCCCGAATAGTAGGTACATAGGCACCTACAGGACGATAATAAAAATGAAAAAACCTAATTTTCCATTTTTAGTTTAGATTATTTCAATTATCTAATTAGAATAACCGATAATAAAATTTTGTCTTTCAAAATTAAAAGTAATTTTTAAGTTTAATTCTAATTTTGGAAAGTCATGGTTCTTGTAAGGGTTTAAAATTCTTATCCCCTAAACCTAAATCTTTGGTTTTCAGAAAGCCGTTTTACAAAATCGGTTTTTCTTGTTAAACTAATGGCTAAGTTATAATCGATCCACGCAATTGGTTATAGCTTAACTGTTTTTCCCAACTCTAGGTAAGCGGCGATTCTGAGGTTGTTTTTATCAAAATAAAAGGACTAGTTTTCTTTAAACCTTAGTCGAAGGCTAGTATTAAATGGGTAAGGTTTAATACTAGTCAATTTAAAGAGGACCTAATTTTATAAAGAACTAAAAGGGTGAAATCCAGGCTCGATAGCTTAGCTACCCTATTGGGGACCGTTAAGAGGGTTAACCATTTGACTTTCCAAAATTAAATTAATCCCTAAAAACTACCTTTGTGTAATTCATTTACTTATTCATCCTTTGTTTGTACCATAGTTGTACTAACATTTTCTTTGCAAGTTTAGTTTTATTTATTTAATTTGGGGAGAATTTATTTTATGTACCATAAATGATTGATAGATACAGTCATACCTAAACCATCTTAGGACCTTTGGATGAGGAGCCATTATGTAAGTTCCAAGTATAGTGGGGTAACCACCGTTCGAGGCTAATTAGGCTAACTCACTTAAACTTCGATGTGACCAAGGAACTATTTTGTAAGAAATGCATGAGGTCACAAAGTTTAAGGACCTTTAGAACCCATCCTTCTTACATACATTCTTCAAGGCTTGGCAAATAGCTAATAGGGTGACATTGTTACAAAATAGAAAAAGAAAAAGACACCTGAAACTTCTTTCCTAGAGTTCACTCTCAGCTTTTGTTTATCTGTCTTGCATATCACATGCATAAGGATATAAGGGATCATTTTGTTACATCAAAGATGCAAGGTAGATGCGGTCAAACCTAGGCTGTTTTAGGACCCTAAGAAAGGGGCCATTGTATAGGCTCTGGGTCCTATGGTGTAACCATTGCTTAGGGTTGATTAGGCTACCTCACTTAGGCTCAATGTGACCAATAAAAGTTTTTTTTAACAATTGAGGTCACAAAGCTTAAGGACCATTTCAAGACCTACCCTAATTGCATATACTTCCCCCCAAAGCTTGAGTCAATACACTACCTTTAAGAAATTGCACCCCTATTGTTCGTTCAAGATTTTTAATGCAATTAGGTTTTTGAAAATAAGAATAGGATTGCAACTCAAGGGAGGTAATGTGTTAACCTAAACAATCCCATCACCTGCATATTTCCATGTGCTTTCTTTTCCACATTAATGATTGATTGTTGTCCATGAAATATGTAGACTTAAGAATGGCGGGTAACCAACAAGAGAACAATCAAAGACTGCTAGTTGCCTTAGGAATCCATGAGCAGTTGTTATAAGCTGAAGCCACCTACTAGAAGTAGAGGGCTAAGTATGCTGAGGCCTCTAACAAGGCCTTGTTAGCTCAAGTTGAAAAAAGCGAGAGAACCATGAATTGGGCTTTAGAAATGTTGAACAAGATTATTAGAAACTCTGGATGGAGTTGAAGAGCTTTGAATAAATTGAAGTTTCGAATAATTGTTAGGTTTCCTTTTCCCTATACTCTAATCTATCTAAAATAAAAATTTTCTCTTTATTCGATCATTCTTTGATTCTTTCCTTCTTTGTAGGTAGTCCTTCAATAGAGTTTATCTAACCATTCACTCTCTCACATAAGGAAATGCAATAAATTTTTTTTTTAAATCCATCATTTTTATTTGGTTTCTATAAAATAAAGCTTTATCTTTCTCTCTCTAAAAAAAATAAAATAAAAAAAAGAAGCAAAGTTGCTAACTAGCAAAGAAATTCTTCTAACTAAGTTCATATGGTTAATGATAGACTCACCTCTCTAGAAAGGATGATGCATTAGATGACCCAACAATGGCAAGTTTTGTTCTTAATAATCACCACTCTTTAGATATCCCAAAATTCGAACCTAAAAAGGAGACTCTTGAATCTAGAAGAAAAGGTAGCCACAATACAAAAGAGCATTACAAAGCTAGAAACAACAATGGGCCCCATGCTTAGAAGATTCTAACACCTAATATTCGATACTGATCAAATGTTAGAGAGCCCTACTGATTAAGGAGGCCCAACAAGGAAAAAGCCAAGGAGAAGTGAAAAAGAACAAACCCAAGGGACTTAGAGGAGATAATTCATGCAATTGAAGATATCAATCACCTAACTCTTTTATCATTTGAAAGCAGTAAGGGTTGTAGCTTATGAAGCCCCTAATTCGAATTACAAACCACGTAGCTTTGACCTAAAGAAAGATGCAACTATCATATGGGTCAGAAGGGACACTCCACTGAAAAATGTTGAAGATTGAAGAATAAGATTCAAGACTTGATTGATGCAAAAGTCATTCAACTAGAGCTATAATAAGACATTCCTTCTTCGAGTCATGACGATAGTCTAACTAAGTTGCCTAGAGCTCCATTTCTTTTGAGCTTACTAATGCCTTCTGATAAACTCATGAGTTGTTTCAAGTAATTGGGTGCTTGTTAAGATAAGGAAATAAAAATAAAGAAAGTTGTTTGTCAATAAAGTCTGTAACAGTTTGAATAATATAATCTTATCACCTTTTCAATTATTGTGATTTTGTTTGGATCAAATAATTTTTCCTCAATAAATTAGTAACTCACTTTTAAAAGGTTTAGAGTGAAAAGAGGTAAAATATTTCCCACACACTAACCTAAAACACTTTAAGAGTTGAGCATAATAAAAGTGAGGATACTTTGGATTCATTGCTTAAAGGAGGTCCACTTTGAATGTGATACACAAATTAAGATAAAATTAGGCATTCATTTCTCAAATCCTAAACACAATCATCTCTTGTTTACCCTGTTGGACCTATTTGAAGAATTTTTTAAATTTAAACCCTGTCGAGAACTACCCCATAATGGGGCAATTCAAAGGTTAAGGCCATTGATAAGGAGAGATGGATTAAAACTGGTTTGTACTCGCTTCAATAACGTTAAATTCAAAAGAAAATTTTATTTCTGATAAGTTATGTTTTTGAAATAAGGAAGAGCCACATCCTTTTTAAACATCTCAAGCTTTTACTTACCTCGCCCGAGCCCATGCAATAGAAATCAATGAATTTAGGACCTTAAATTACTTAAAAGGTAAAAACATGACTTGAGGCTAAAAGAAAAAGAAAGAACAACAAAATAATAGTAGGCCAAAGTAATAACAAAATAGAAAAAGGAAAAGATGAGGAAAAGAGGTTGGAAAATTAGGCTCAAGTGTAAGTTAAGAGCCAATTGAAAACCATATCACATCTTAATAAGGGTAGTTAAATCAAAAGTCAAAGCCTAAATAGCCCTAAAGATACAAAGCTCCGAATCACAGTCTAAGCTCAAAAACCCAAAATCTCTACATCTACTTTGAAGCCTCTCTCACACTTGGCCTTCCCACCTACATTACTAGCCTTACACAAGTAAAAGCTCTTCCAATTTTTAATGATAATTTATGTTTAATATAATTTGTTTTTGAAACTGGGACAAGTATATTTCTAATTGTTCCTAAGTTTCTCAACTTGTACATACAGGACTAACATTTCAAAATAGGCTTCTTTGTTAGTTCTTTTCGAAACCTTTGGACCAAAAGCCTAAATTCATAATGTTAAACCGAAAAAAACCTAATGGATTGATCAAGATGTATCTCATGCAAAGTGGACTATAATTTTAAGACTATAGGCAAGAGTATAATATGGGTTAAGAGTTTGCAAGGAAGTCCTCTTTGATTAAACTAGTCATGAGTTACCTTTTAAGGATCTTTGAAATCATAAGGCCCCACCAAACGACTCAGCATCCAAGTTAGGGGGAACATAAGAGGCCCTAAGTGATTATTAAGGAAGGGTTCTTTACTTGTTAGCAAATTAAAAAGAAGAAAGGTAATAAAAATAAAAAAAAATAATAAAAAGAAGAAGAAAAGGAAAAATAGAGAGAAAGTATTTTAAGTTCACGTCAACTTAAGTAGCTAAGTTTTCAATCCATTCTAAACAAAAAAAAAAAATTAAAAGTCAAGGCTTTTCTCATTCTTTCTAAAATAAAGAAAATTATCCCCAATGTCTTTTTCAGCATAAGTAGTCTTTACAAAAAGGGTTTTTCTATAAATATTTTCCTCAAAATCGAGTAGCGTTTCAAACAAGCTCTCAATTGGGTTATCCTACCTTCCATCCATTTATCTTTCTTTAAGGTCTCTAGCAAACCATTAGGGCATTTTTGTTTCTCTATTTCCTTTAGCATGCCCATAGGGCCCTTCAAGTCATCAAGATCTTTTAGCAAGCCCATAGGATACTTAATTTTGTTTGGCAAGCCCATCGAGCCCTTCTGTTCACCAGGTTCCTTGTAGCATGCCTGTATGACACTCCTCTTCATCAGTTTCTCTTGGGCTAGCCTTCTATATACAATCTCAACTCAGTCTCATTTCTAAGTGTCTCTCAGGCAAGCCCATAAGGCGCTTCCTCATCCACTAATCTTTCTTCAAACATTCCAACAAGATTATAGAGCAATTCCCATCATCATTCTCTTCAAGGTTTTTATCGGCTCATATGGTGTTTCTCTTCCTTTTAGCAAACCCGTTAAGATGCTCAGTTCCTTTTAGCAAGCCTATGAGTTATTTTTGTTCACCAAATTCACTTAAGCATGCCCATTGGGCCCCTCTGTTCACGAAGTTTCTCTTAGCAAGCTAGTATGGTACTTCTCTTCATCATCTCTTCTGTCCAGCCCAGAAGGCATTCACTTTCTACATTTAGTTCATCATTCTTAGTATTCTCTTAACAAATCCATGGGGCACTTCCCCTCACAAATTTTCTCTCAAGCAAGCCCATAGGGTATTTCCCCTCTGTTCACTAAGTTTCATAGGGCACTTCTCCTCATCGTTTCCTTTTAGCACAACATTAACACCAATTTAGGGTTACTAGTCCTCAAGAGATGCTCTTACTTAGGATAGTGAGCCTTGCAAGGCACGATTAGGTTTTTAAATCGATCGTAGTTTAGGGTTGCTAGTCCCCGAAAGACACTCCCACCTAGGTTAATGAGCTTAGTGAGACATGACTTAGTTTTAGATCAATTCCAACATAAGATTGCTTGTCCCTTAGAGACACTCCAACCTAGGTTAGTGAGCCTAGAGAGGCATGATTAGGTTTTTTTCTTCATCCAAATCAATTTTAAGATAGTTTAGTCATTCTTCTTGAAGGCAAAAATAGTATCTGTTTTATCTTTATGACAAAGTTTTGCTCAAACTTTACTATAAAAAGGGGTAATCAGACACTTAATTTTTGCCCCCTTCTTTTTTAAACTAGGTTATAGGATCCTAAATTAGAAAAAATTCAAAAAAATAGGAAATTAAAGAAAACTCAAAAAATGCAGAAATTTAGTAAAAATAGGAATTCTAGAAAAACACAAAAAATATGTAAAAGCACAAAAAGTTAAGAAATTTAGAAAAAATACAAAAAATGGAAAAATTTAGGAAAATATATAAGAAATTTGAAAAGTCACATAAATTTTATAAAATAAGGAATTTAGAGTATAATAAATATTTTAGGTTATTTAAATAGAATAAGATTTTGATTTAAATAAATTTGAATAAAGGACCATTGGACTTAGGATTAGATTTAAATCTAATCTAGGTTAACTTGATCTATTTACAATTTAATTGCATATATAGACAAGACACATGCCAACGGTCTATTGGTTAAATACATGGACATAACATTCACATTGAGTATGAACTCTTGGGTTCAAAGCTTGGCAAAGGCAAGGAGGGCTTTTTCTTATTTTTTATTTTCAATCACATTAGAGATTGCTACATATCAGGATCTGATTGGACTATGTGTCTTGACACGTAGTAGGACCAGATTTGATGACTTGTTGACCTAACGCCACATATCAGCCACGTGGCATGCCACACTAGTTGCTACGTGTCATGTAATGATACGTGGTAAATCGGGGTTGGCCAGCATGGCTGACATGGTGCTACATCAGCCCATTTTTTCCTTCCCCTTTGATTTCCTCTCTTTTCCTCTCTTTCCTTCCATTTCCTTAGTTTTTCTCTAGAGTTCTAGCACTTTCCTCTTCGAACAACCAACTTCACCATGATTTTTAAACCTTTTCTTGTTGGAATTTCACCAAATCAATGGCAAAATTGCAAACTAGACATAGCCTACTATGAATTAAGCCCTTTAGCATGTTTAAATACAGTCAAAGGAGCATTCAATTGTAGCTCCAAAAATAAAAAAATAGCTATTTTTCTGGGTGTTCTTCATTAATTTGATCTAAGCTTTCCATGTTTTCTATGAATAATTTAAGTATAAAAGGAGCTTCGAGGAGTTCATACGGATACACATAACTACACATAATCACTCAAAACACCCTATCTCTTAATCTTGCAAACTTTCTCTCTCTAACTCATACTCTCTCTCTTCGAACCCTTCTCTCCAACCACTCCCAAGCTAAGCCACCACCACAGTAGAACTCCCCATCACCTAGGCCCCAAAACCTGACCACCTTTGACCTCCGCAGTAGCCTATGGCATCGCCACCAACTCGTTACTACCCAAACCCTAACTACCGCCCCTCTCTCTCCTTGAACCACCACTCCAACCACTCTTCAATCCCAATTAACCCTACAACCACTCTCCTTAGGTCTTTAAACCCCACACCATACTCCCCTTTCAACTCCAGCAAGCCTTGACAGCACTACCGCCGGTTACAACTTACCGACACTACCCAAACCACCCCCAAACACTAAGGCAACCTCCTTACCCCTCTTATCGTAAATACACAAAAACCCCCCTTTCCCCTTCAATTCAGTAGCTTAATCAAGCCAAATCGTACCTTGCTACTATTGTTGAAGAAGAATCCAAGATCTGACTCGACCTAGAGATTCGACCCATGACCCGATCTGTAATCCAATTTAGTACTCGAACCGATTTGCATTTGACCCGACCCCTAAGTCAATAAGCCATTCTTAGTCTGATTCTTTTTCGGATTGTTTTTTATTTATTTATTTACTTATTTATAATGTAAATGTAGTAAAAAAAAAAAAGAGAAAAAGAGAAAAAAAGAAGAAAGGAAAAATAGAAAAAGAAAAAGTAGCTTTTTTGTTATTTATTTATTTATTTTTTAGTAAAAAGTACATAGAATAAATAAAATAATAATAAAATAAAATAAAAAAATAAGTACGTAAATAGAAAGAATAAAGATTATTATTTTTTCTTGTCCCTTAGAAAATTTAGTTTTCAAAAATAATAAAAATAAACAAACCCTTTACAATTTAGGGCTTTATTAGAATTTTTCAAAAATAAATAAAAATCCAATTTAAGACCTTCCTCTTTTTATAACTTTCCTTAAATAAATCAAATTGACTAAAAACATAAACCTAGCTTCTTTAAAAACTAAAATCAATTTAACCCACTAAAGTTTTCATTAAAAGAATTACGAACATCTGATCCTGAATAGCAAGTATATAGGTACCTACGGAGCGACAATAAAAATGAAAAAACCTAATTTTCCTTTTTTAGTTTAGATTATTTCATTTATCTAATTAAAATAACCAATAATCAAATTTTTTCTTTCAAAATTAAAGGTGATTCTTAAGTTTAATTTTAATTTTTGAAAATTAATGGTACCTATAAGGGTTTAAAATTTTTAACCTCTGGACCTAAATCTCTGGTTTTCAAAAAACCGTTTTACAAAATCATTTTTGCTCGTTAGACTAGTGGCTAAGTTATAACCGAGCCACCGAATTGGTTATAAATTAACTGTTTTTCCTAAATTCAATCCGGTGGCAACTCCAAAGTTGTTTTTTTTTTTCAAAATAAAAGGACCAGTTTTCTTTAAACCTTAGTCGATGGCTAATGTTAAACAGGTAGGGTTTAATATTAGTCGGTTTAAAGAGGACCTAATTTTATAAAGTGCTAAGAGGGTGAAAATCCAAGCTCGACAACCCCCATTTTATTTCCTTATTCTTGCTCATTGTAGTGCCTCTCCATATGTCTAACCCCGGAGACGCATCAACTTCTAAGCCCAAATGATGACCAACTAGTTATAGAGAGAGTCAAAACCATCAGAGCCATTTTCTAGAAGGTTGTGGGGCAGTTAAACTAAGCTAAGAGGTGGAGGATGAAAGGAAAGAGAATTTTAGCTAAGAGATCTAGTATAGGTCCACCTCAACAAGGAACAATTCCCTAACCTAAGGAAGAGTAAGTTATATACTAGGGCCAAGGAACCCTTTAAAGTACTTGAAAAAATTAATCCTAATGCCTACAAGATTGAACTACCTAAAGAGTACGGAGTCTCAAAGTCCTTCAACATTGCTAATCTTCACTTGTATACTCTTGAAGATGAGCAACATGGAGCTAAGCTAGATTTAATCCCAAATCTCAAATAGTCTAGAGGGGATGATAAGGATCATGGACCAATTATGCACTTTTGAGATGGAGGACTTGCTTAGATTGTTCTTCGAGCTACCCGAGGTGAGTTGAATGATAAGGCGCAATGCATTCCCTAATATAACTTGCGGGGTTACTTTGCTCTCCATATCATCTAGGTAGCTACCGAGGTGACCAGTTAACTTATCGAGCCAAGCTCTCTATAAGATACCTACTCAAGTATCAAACTAAAATATTGCTAACCTGATTTGTGCCAAGGTTGAGCTAACAACTCTCCAAAGCCAACTTAATTATGAGTCGCCACTTAAACCAACCCTTTCCCAATCCCTTGTCCGAACTGCTAATGCCAATCTAACCTATTTAGAACCTGCTCTACTCAACCAATAATGTCATTATGACCACAAAATGAGCAAATGATGCATGTATTGCCTTTTCTGACATCTATACTATCCTTTCTATCGATGGATATTCGTTTTTCTTGATTACAATGTTACCCCTATAAATCATTCCCTTTTCCTTTACCAGTATGAATCTTTTATTTGTAATTTACTCTAACTTAGGATTTACCCTAATTGGGTCATATAAATACTTGTATATTGTAATAGTCACAATAGACAATATAGTGATATCCAAACATTTTACTCTTGCATGTGCTAAGTGTAACTTACTTCCTCTCAACTACTCTAATCTAGCCCATTAAGGATAGACTAGTGGCAAGTAACTTTCGACTACACTTATGCGTCATATCAAGTATAACCTGAGCTCGTGTGAGGCGTTAGTGTATCATATCCATTATTAGTGCATGAGAACTCCTACATAACCTTTGACTATCATTTATCCATCTGACTGTCTCAAGGTTCCAACCTATACCCCTTTTAGTTCATGCAATACTAAACATTGTGTGTTCATCCACGTCGAACCATATCATCTACCCTATCTTATCCTATCCATAATCCATTTTTTTCCCTCTTTCATTCTCTCTTAGTCTCTTATTTTATGTTCATAGCCTTCATCTAGGTTACAATCCAATAACAAAGTTTACAAGAAAAACTATATGTTTCATTTTATACCATTAATAACTTAAAATGAGTCGAAATGTTTGATTCTTTTTAATTTATTACTTTTTAAAAAAAATGGTAATGGAAAAAAGTTTAGTTTTGACTCTATCTATCCTTCTTCTATACATGTTAAATTATATATTAAGAATTTTTTATGAAAAAAGGACTTAATTACTTTGTATTCTTTATTTCCATCATATATTTCGAGTTTCAGATAACTACTATATTCATAATTTTTTGAAGCTTTTTTACATAGGTTATAGAAATTTACATTCCAAATCTATAATCCCCTTAATAATTCTAAGCAGAATCATAAGTTTGGTAACCTTGTATAGCTTCCACCATCTATGATTAGAGTGTACAAGTTACCATTAATCTTACATCGTATGGAAAAGGTTCTCCCTTTGCTTACTCTAATTGACAATAATAGTACTAAGAACCCTCCTAATGACCAAATAATACTCATTAAGCTTAGGTCGAGTTGGGACTTCAAGATCTTCTAGGAATTCATATAGCAAATGCTAGATATTAACTTCCTCCTTACCCTCACTAGCACTTGCCACCTCAAACTACGGTTTTTCTCCTTTGATGGTCATTACTCATCGGTTCAAACATTGGTTAGTAATGTATCTAAAGCCAGGGCACTTGAAGCATTTGATTTCTCTCATCTTCCTCACACAGCATTGACCCAAGTCTCTCTCAGCTGCATGCTCCTTTACCTTTGTGTTCCCTCTATCATCATTAAGTTGGCTAGTGGTTGGACGACGTTGGTCCATCTTTAAATTGTAAGTAAGTTAATTTCCACTAGGTTAGTTCTATACAGCAAGTCAGTTGATAAGTAGTGGCCTTAGCATGCTTCACCTTTGTCTTTTAACCTTTAAGAAACATGAATTTCCCCATCTAATGTTCTAAACCTTTGCACTTCCACGACATTTTTTTATCCCATATTGTGGGCTTAATATAAATTGGGTAATAGTCTTAGCCTTTGGCTCTTCTATGTTATAAATCATTAATAGTAGAAATTCTCGAGCAAAATCATCCATGATTCAACTACCCTACTTGAGCTCATGTAAATGTTTCAAATTGTCCTACTCATAATGCTCACAAATGAATTGATTCTTGAGGACTCATTTCATTTCATTTCAGGTCTTGATTTCTTATCAAGCTTGTTGATGTATAGCTAACACCTTCTTCTACTGCATCATTGCATACCTTATAAATTCTAAGGTAGCTAATCTAACTCTTACAACATCCTCGTAATCATAAGAGTAAAATATTTTCTCAACTTTCTCCTCCGAATTTAGATATTCATAAGCACTGCATCCTCTAGAGAAGCTCTAAATTTGTACTTCAGTATCCTCTATTACTCTAAGAGCTAGGGTTTCATGCTCATCAAAATCATTGATGGTAATCCTCATTTTCCTCCTTATTTGCTTCTCCCTTAACAACATCTTCTAATTTAAGCCCTCGTTGTGCTTGTCCTTCAACTCGAATAGGTCAAGTCGATGGAGCATCCATGACAACATTAGCTCAAACTCCCCCTCTGTACATTCTAAGCTAGTCCCTTTTGACTTAGCATTGCTCAACAATGTTTTAATTAGGTAGGGAATCTATGAGCCTTTGAACTGAAACAACTAAATTAGTAACAATGGCGATTAGATTTTGTATTTGTTCCTCTATAGATCATGGGGTCTATCAACTATGACAACCACATCTAGGTGCATCACTCTCTACGTCTCCTATCTCTCCCGATATACTTAGATTCAACATTCTCCCAATACTGTAACTTCACAACAATTATAATTCCAACATGACACAAATCAGAAATATTACACCTCTATGCTATTCAAGTAGCATTTCAACACCTTGCTCTATTTCTAAGTAAGGAAACAGAGTACAACAAAGCGTATAACATAACATAACACTCGTAACACCACATTAATTCTACTACACTTGCTCTTCAATCATAACCGATGGTTCTAATACCTAGAAAGTAAATATGATGTACCTAGGAGCTTAAGTTATCATTAAGAATCATCGTAGCTCAAAGAACGGATCCTTTGAAATATTGAAGAAAAAACGGCAAATGGAGTTTAATCACAGTTGCTTTGTGAAGCTAGCCTTCAAATGTTACTCATTGGAGAACATAACATGACTTACCCTTCCTTTGATGATGCACAAGCAAAGAACTAAGGTTTACTTGTTACTAATCTTGAGCTACTAAACAAGATTAGATAAGAATGTGGTGTGACTCGTGGAAGGATTTCTATTAAGAGAACAAAAAGAGGAATATTCATTGGTTGACAAGTTGATTCCAATTACAAAGAATTAAGACTACCTATAATAAGTCATGGAGGCAACATGAGTGTTCGTTAAACTACAAGAAGGATAGTATGAAGGTTAGTGAATCTAGTACATGCTAAAAAGGGTAAACAAGACAAATGAACAAAAGGAAGATAGTATAATGCCAAAAAAGTGAGAACAAATTGCGTTTTGCTATTGGTTCAATACACTAGCATAGAAGATTATTAAATCTAAGCTAATCAAGGGTGACAATAGGTCAAAAGGTAAGAGCTTAATGCTGGGTCTTCTATGGAAGATGACTTAGTTGGCAACTGAAGGTCTTAGATAAGGACCTTAGTATCAAGAAGGTTAGCATCAGGACATTCATCTATATTGAGTAAGGTAAAGCTAAGCTAGAGATGTAAGAAGTTCAGCAATAGACTATCTTGATAGGGGAGCTTGTATTCAGCTGGTTGAGAGTTTGGCATTCATTAGACTAAAACTTAAAAACCACAAAGGAAAGCTCGAGTAAGGGGTCTAAAGGTTGACAATCCATTGAATTGCCACCATTAGAATCACATTTGTAGGATAACTTATACTTAAATATGACATAAGTGATAATTATTAGGAAGCCATACTTATAGAAAAAAAGTATAATAGGAGGCAAATTTGTAGATACAAGAGTAGGTGGTTCAAAGATTAAAAAATTCATTATCATTTCCACTTTCATGGAAATACATGCAATCAAATATGTGATCCAAAAATTTAAATATCATCTTAATGGGAAGCCATTTAAAGATTGAAATGGACATGCCTTCCTTTTTTAATATGCTACAATTCAAACAAAAGACAACTTTACATCCCTAATCATTGAGGTTGAATGGTTTTCCAAATAATCTTATACAGGTGAACACATCAAAGGAGATAAGAACTTGATTGTAGATTTTCTCTCAGTGTTTTAAAGGATCAGAGACATAGCAATGCATACATTTTTAGAGAATATGACAGCCATGTATAATTATCTAGGCCCTAACTATCTAAGGCCATCTCCTTCCTCAAATCCTATATAATATTACAAGCCAAAAAAGTATTGGGAGACAAAACCTTCAAAACTTACAGATATTATCACAATGGGGAAGATTTGACAAAGAGATCAAAGAAAAAATATGGTGATAGGCTTAGGGTTATCAACCTAAACCACATAAACTCCAATAAAGTCAATTCCCAAGTTATAGGATATATTGGAGACCTATTTATAAGCTCTCCAAATGTTGAAGAACTATTAGGTCGTTAGGTTATTGAGTTACATCATCAAGTCGATAGGTTAGTAGAATCTCATATCAACCTAAAACAAGTCTATGGTGTCCTAATAGCCCATCAGTCTATCTTAACGGCTCATCACTTAAATTGCTCATGTGATAACCTATTTTTAGCTATGTCATTTAGACTTGTCATTTCTTGTATTATTTCCAAATTGTTCTTATGTTTATTTTGTATTTATTATAACACCACTAAGGCATCCTTTTAGTCTTTTTAATTACAAATTTGCCTCTATGTATAAATTGGACACATGTAGACTTTTAGACAAATTGTTAGATTTAATGATAAACCCTTTTGAGTTCTTCCTTATGAGAAACTCTTCTTCTTAGCTCTTATCAATCCATTTAGCAAGGATTGTAACAAACAACCCTAGTTTATCATTCGTACATCATATTGGGTGATAGATTGGAATGTACAGTATTTATTTGGTACATCATATCCATATAAATAGCTCACAAATTGGTAAACCCTTTTTTTTTCTTTCTTTCAGATCGTTGTGGTGCGGCCCTCATGTGTATGACTTCGATGACACATCAACTTTGCTGGTATCAAAGCATAGGTTAACAAGGGAGTATGTTAAGTTGTAGTGAAGTTTTATTTGTGTTTGCTATTAGTAGTTGTTGTGTCTTTTCTTTAGTTACTACAGTGCTGAAGTTACTTCATCGGCTATATTATTTGGAGGTTTATCGTGATATCTTGTTATAAGGACTTCAAATTTCGTAATCTCATTTGTATGGTCTTATTTCCTAATATTGGGTACTAGGTTCACGATTTTAATTCATTGTATGTGAAATATTGAAGAAGAAATACAATATTCAAAGTTTTATTTTCTATACAAAATAAGGGTTTGCCCATTGTCAAAAAGGAATAGTGAGCATGGTTTTGAAGTGGTAGCTATACAAATTAAAAAGTGGTACATTAACTTGAGGATTGAAAAACATACGGTTTCAAGTTAGTAGTAGCTGATATATATAATTATACGCCTTTCCATACTCAATCTAATATTCAACCAAATGATTAGTCAAATAGGTAACTAAATATTCAAGATAATCCATCCATTTCTGGAATTGTCCATAATAGGTCTAGTATAACCCAACCAGTTTGCCAACCATCTAATGAACCAGAACATGGAGAGCCTTCGCTTTCAGAAATAGGTGACCCAGAACTCAATGTCATAAAAAAATCTTTCGAGCCAAATAAGATTCTTTTGAACAAAGAATTTAATTCACCTAAAAATGAGAAAATTAGAAAATGCTATTTTGAAACATTTAGTAATGTTAAAACATAGATAAAAGATGAATATTATAATTTCATGAATGAAATCAGGGCTTAGATATATTTCTTTGAATGGTTTGAAAAATATTATCTGAAACCCAAAGAAATAAATGTAATTAATGAATGTTTAAAGTGGAAACTAAGTGATGGACAAATAATAGAATCAAATCATCCTCTACTTAGCATTATAAAAACTACTCATAAAAATACTGAAATAACCCTTACTCCTTTCAAAAATGCAATAGATGAAGAGGGCTCAAGAATAAAGAAAATAATAAGTCAAAATAATTTTACTAACCAACATTTACATACAATAGGAAAGCAATTAAATAGAATGGAAGATACAATTAATAATGGATAAATAAAATTAGTGAAAAAAAAACTTAAATAATAAACTAATAAAAATACATCCTTGTTTAAACCTTTTCAAATGCCCAAAAACCCCAGTAGTGAATTTTTAAAAGCCTTAGAAGATAGGAAAAGGAAAATAAAAAATAAAACAATAAAAGAAAAAACTTCATCTTCAAGACCAATAAATTTTCTAGATATAGATAAGCTAACTTTAGTTGGGAAGGGAATTGTTATTGATAATACACCTTCAGAAAAAATTAATATCTTAGATGAAATAGATAATGAATCGATAAATGAAACAATGTCTAATATTTCTCTAAAAAATTTAAATATTAATGAATCAAATAATGAAGTTAATAAAATTAATTGGAAAGAACCCTAAAAATTGTACTATTAGAGAGCATCACCTCCTGATATACTAATTAAAAAAAATGATAAATATCAAAATAAGTATTCTATAGGATCCACATATGAATGGAATATAGATGGATACTCAGAACAAAAAATTCTCAATGTCCTTAATCAAATGATAATATTTTCAAATACTAATAAAACAATTGCAAATGTTACTAATTGTCAAGTAGCACTCCTTTTAATTTATGGTTTCACTAGACAATTAAAAGGATAGTAAGATAACTATCTCGTTGAGAAACAAAGAATCAATATCCTTACTTCATGCAAAATTGATGAAAATGGAAAAAGAATATTAGATGATAATAATGAACCAATTCAAGACATGTTCAATACTTTAATATTTTCAATAAGTCAACATTTCATAGGAGACCCTTCACATATTAAGGATAAAACCTTAGATCTGTTATCCAATATAAAGTGCAAATATCTAGGAGAATTTAGACAATATAAAGATATTTTCTTTCAGAGAGTTTTCCTTAGGGATGATTGTAATCAGCCCTTTTGGAAAGAAAAATTTATAGCTGGTTTACCAAAATTGATAGGCGAACAAGTTATAAAGAAGCTTAGAGAAGAATACAATAGCGAAATTTCCTATGATAATTTGTCAGATGGAGAATTAGTATCATATGTTAGTAAAAATGGAACCAATTTGTGTACTACAATAAGATTGCAAAAACAATTAAAAAAATGAGCAGCGCTTAAAACACCAAAGCCTTGGTGATTTCTGTGCTCAATATGACATCTCTTTTATCAATAAAAAATTAAAAAAGAATAAAAAATCTTCTTATACCTCTTCAAAATGTCCTAAATGTACGCATAAAAAAACCCTAAAGGAATTTGAAAAGAAAGTCCTTTAAAAAATTTGAAAGTGAAAAGAAACTTGAAAATAAAAAATATAAGAGAAAATCATATAAACAATTAAGATGTTATAAATGTAAAAAAATTGGTCACACAACAAATTTTTGCAAAATTAATAATAAACTTAATTAATTAAATCTGGATGAACAAACAATGGAAAACATCTTGCAAATATTTTGTGATAATGAATCTTCTTCATCAGAAAATAATTGTGATGATGGAATTCAAGCCAATGACATGAATTCCACTATCTTCATCAACTGAAGAAAATGAAATCAATGTTTTAACAAATGAAGAAGAAGAAATTCTTCACAAGATTGATCAATTATCTAATGTTAATGAAAAACTTGATTTCATAAAAAATATTACTAAGCCTAATTTAATTCTTATGCTAAACTTACCTTATAATCTTAATGAAATCCTCGAAAGAAGTAAAAGAAAATAGAAAAAATCAATAACAATTAACGATCTACCTAATGAAATCAATATCCAAAAACAAGAAATAAAAGACTTAAAATTAATACAAATAAAATTTCAAAAGGATCTTGAACTAAAGCAAAAAATAATAATTCAATAAAATAATCTTGAAACTTCAAATGAAGAAAATTCAAAAGTTTTGCCAATATTGATAATAATGATTATCTAATGCATCTTGTTTAAATAAAAACAAGAAAATGGATGATTAATGTTTCAATCAGAATCAACAATGAATTTATTTTTGAAACACTTGCATTATTTAATACTGGTGTAGATTTAAATTGCATTAGAGAAAGGTTAACTCCAAGCAAATATTTTGAGAAAACTACCCATTCTCTAAGTTCTACATCTAGCAGCAAGTTACTGATAAGTTATAAATTGTCCAATGCTGAAGTATTAAAAGACAATACTTCATATAAAACTTCTTTTATACTTATTAAAAATTTAAATAAATATATCATTCTTGGAACTCGTTTCATAAATCAAATCCAACCATTTCTTGTTGATAAAGATGAAATTATAACACAGTATCTTAAAAGGGTAATTGTATTCAAATTTATCAGAAAACCACAAACCAAATATATAAGTGAATTAAAAAAGAATTCAATCTCTAAATTATATTATTTAATTCAATGCAAAGAAAATCATTTGATGTATTTGAAAAGTGATCTTGAATTTAACAAAATTGAAGATCAACTCAATAATGAAAATTTAAAGACAAAAATTTCTAAATTGGAATCAGGTTTAAAAAATTCAATTTGCTCTATGCTCCCAAATGCATTCTGGAATCGTAAGTTACACGTTGTGGACTTACCATATGAAAATGATTTCAATGAAAAAAATATTCTAACAAAAGTCAAGCCATCCCAAATGAATAATGGTGTCTTAAATCATTGTAAAAATGAAATAAATGATTTACTTAATACTAAATTAATCAGAAAAAGTAAATCTCCATAGAGTTGTTTTGCTTTTTACGTCAATAAAAATACAGAAATAAAAAGAGGCATCCAAGGTTAGTAATCAACTATAAACCTCTTAATTCTACTCTTAAATGGATCAAATATCCAATACCTAATAAAAGAGATTTGCTAAATAAGTTGAATAATGCTAAAATATTTTCAAAGTTCGATATGAAATCTAGATTTTGGCAGATCTAGATTAGGGAAAGTGATAGGTGCAAAACTGCTTTCACAATTCCTTTTGGCTAATTTGAATGGAATGTAATGCTATTTGGATTAAAAAAAATGCTCCTTTTGAATTTCAAAGAATAATAAATGAAATTTTTAATGATTTTACTAATTTTATAATAATCTATATAGATGATGTTTTGATATTCTCATCTAGCATAGAGCAACATTTTAAACATATAAAAATCTTCATTAATATAGTCAAGAAGAATGGCCTAGTTGTTTCACCTTCTAAGATAAGTCCTCTTTGGACAAAGATTAGGTTCTTAGGTTTCAATATCTACAATGGAACAATAATTCCTATTTAGAGATCCATAGAGTTTATAGAAAAATTTCCTAATGAAATCAAGGATAAAAATCAACTCTAAAGATTTTTAAGAAGCTTAAATTAAATCTCAATATAATCTGTAAGCCATTTACCAAAGATTACAAAAAAATCCACCTCAATGGTCAATTGAACATACAAATGCAATCAAATTAATCAAGCAAAAGATTAAAGAAATTCCTTTTTTGCACATTGCAAATCCTTCTCTACCAAAAGTGGTAGAAACTGATGCTTCTGATTTAAGATTCAGAGGAATTATGAAGCAAAAACAAAATAATAAAGAATATGTTGTTCAATTCATATAAAAAAATTGGAATGATTGTCAACGCAATTATTCTACAATTAAAAAAGAAATCTTAGCAATTGCTTTAGCAATTTCCAAATTCCAAGGAGATTTGTTAAATAAAAAATTTCTTTTACGTATTGATTGCAAAGCTGCAAAAAATGTTTTATTAAAAGATATTCAAAATATTGCATCTAAACAAAGTTTTGTCAAATGGCAATCAATTCTTTCTATATTTGATTTTGAAATAGAGCATATTAATGGATCTTCCAATTCTCTTCATGATTTCCTTACTCGTGAATTCTTGTAGAGAGATGCCTCCTAAAAAAGAAACGAATAAAGGAAAAGAGAAAATTCCTTCAACCTCAAACAAAGGGGTAACCAATATCAAATCATGGTTAGATATTTGTAAGTCATCTAACTGGCCATTAACATTCAAAGAGGAATCCTCGTCTAGGACCTCAAAACCAATATCTTCAAATAGTCAATCCATTCACAATATTCAATCTAATGATGCTTTTTCTCAACTAGCCGATATGGAAGTCACCCCAAGATTTCTTAAGGCAATTTCAATAGTTCTACAATAAAAAAATGAAATCCCAATGTTGCTCGAAATTCCTCAAATAGAAACGCAGAGGGAAAATCAAATTATTCAACTCATTGAAGTAGCAACTTCAGCATCTTCCACAATAATACCTATAAATCAAAGGTCAAAATTTTTCATAAAACCTATTTCTAGATATGTTTTCTTTATTGAAGAAAACCTATCTAAAAAGGACCCCTTTGAATTTGCAAGAAAAATTTTTGCAAAAGATTTTTATTATATATCATATGATGTTTATACGACAGTCCAGTTTTATGAAATGATTTTTACTGAGATTGGATTAATAAGATTTAAACATTTTGAAAAGGAAGGGATGATTAGCTATTCTATAGCTAGAATTTTGAGAATAGTCAATCTGAAAGAATGGCAAACTCATCCAACAACCCCAATAAAGCTCATATAGAACCCTTTTCTGCATAGCCAAGTCATTGAGCCAGTTATAATTATTTTGATTACAAACAAGCTTAGTGGAATGTTTTCTACCAAATGAATCCAAAAAGATCGCATACTTAGCTAATATTTTTTTATAATTTTTCTTCTAAAAATCTTCCAACTGGTTTGTACATTATTGGGAATAATTTGGAGCAGCTCCTAAAATCATTCATGAAAATGCCAAGGATGGTTTTAATACGTTCATGAAGGAATATAATCCAACGCCTTATAAGAAAAATTTTCAAAAAGAAATGCTATATTTTATACACATTGGTGTATATTTTATACACATTGGTATACAGTCAAATGGTGCGACAATTTCAAGATTTGGAATAAACTTAAAAAAGATTCAATTTTAAATTGGATCAAAACCAATTTCTCAAATCCACCATCCAAAGTCTCAACCCCATAATGTCACAATAGAGGGCTTTTAATCTCTTCTCTAGCAAGTGCAACTTCTCCAGATCAAATGAAGCAGATTTTGGAAAAGGCATTGGCAAATATCAATGAATTAACCTAAGGATCAAGTTTAGATTCAGAGTCAACATCTCATCACAGCGGGAATACGAATGAAGATGACTGTTATGGGATAAATTTAAGAGATTCGTGAATATTGTAAATTTTACTTTTCAATGTAATTCTGTACTATAAAATACGGTAGAAATACGGTATTTGTTTGTACACATGTACCATGGTGTACAATATCATCATCAATAATGTCAACATCCACCATCTAACATATTAATGTTTACACAGTAAAATGTCTCAATACTTTCATCATTTCTACAGTACCCTATCGACCATAATATTATTAACCGATCGGTATTCTCCATTATAAAAGCAGGTCTCTTTCACCATTGAGAAGCAGGTCGAAAAACATACACACAACCTCTTTCTCCTTCCTCCTACCTCTCCATCTCCTCTAATCTTCTTTCATCTCTACTCATTCTCCTTTTCTCATACATACATAGTACCTTCTCATATTTCCGATCTTGCTTCCAATGATCGGTTCCTTTTTAATAATCAAATAATAGCCTTTTTGAAGCAAAATTGTTTGCTTCAATATTGTCTTTCCCAAAAGCATATTGTTTGCTTCTCTCTATTCTTGAGGTAATAGACCATTACCTCTCAATATTTCCAAATCCATCCAAATATTTTCAATATTTTCTTCCAATATCTGTATATGCTCTTGTATTTTGTCCAAATTGATTTCAATTAATAAAATTTCAGTTTGATTATCTCTTCTTTTATATTATATCTCATGTAAGGAATCTTTAATCAATTTGGGTGTAATTCTACAAGATCTAATTTGTCTATTTAATTATCAGTTAAACAAAACCCCATAATCGGCCGGTATTACCGCCTTTGGAGGTTTCATATTTGCATAAAGCCCTACTAGTCTTGGCACTACTGCCTGTGATGGTTTTAATAATATCTTATTTACATATTTATATCATAATCTATTGTTGATATTCACATTTATGATTATTTAAATAGTGCAATAGAATTTCTGAAGTGATATTATACTTTATTTATTAATAGTAATTGGTATTAATTGTTCTTATATAACATTTATGTTTGTAGATTATAATCTTTTCCGTGAAAACAAACAGGATAGAGAATTGTTTTATACTTATTTAGAAGATTGTATTACTTTTCCTGAACATTTTCATAAATTATTTTTTTTTTTACTTAGGAGAGTCGAAAATATTTTATATTATACCAATTTAATCGTAAAAATCTTTTGAAATATTCCAATAATAAAAATATCATAAAATTTCTTTAATATACTAGCTAGAAACTGAGACCAATTAGAAGAATCGACAAAGATTTCGAAGGCCTCCTATGTTCTCAAACACACAAAGCCATGTATTAAGAACAATAAAATAATAATAAATGTTTAATGTCTCAAAAAACTAAAGATAATAATGGAGACAATCTAATTGAATATAATCAATTTTTAGAAAACGCAATAAAATTTTTATTTTATATAATTTAGGCTTATTCTCTACTTGGAGAAAGGTTTTATCTAGTTTATATATATTTTAGATTTAATATATATGTATATATATAAAGAGAAAAAAAAAAAGAAAATTATTGTAGTAGTGTTAGAGTTATGTAAGTTTGTTGTTTGAGTAATATTTCGTAATTTTGAAACTTTAGTAGTGTTATGAGTGAATGGTTAAGGCAAAGGTGGTGTGTTCAAAGAAGTTTGTTGCTACAATTATGTAGGGAAGACTGTATGATAATTGTGCTTTGGTAGACTTTGTTGTTTTGGTCACCAAATTTCATAGTATGCCACTAGAGATAAAAGTGGTTGTATGTCTTCTAATTTCAAAGTAAGAGTGTCAACTACTATTCTAAGTGATTAGGCCATAGGTATATGTGTGTCACGAACTAATTTAGAAAGGCCTAAACTCATGAGGTTAGTTCAAGCCCAATGCTAGATAATCTAGAAGGTTCTAAAGTATTTAAAACATTCCAAACAATCCTAAATTCTTTGTAACATAATTAGTAGGGTAGGTAGATGTGTTTAATGTAAAAATAGGTAGGATTCAATTGTAACAATAAGATTGAATTAATCTTGGCCATCCATCTTGAGAGAGGTCTCCTTAATTGTAATCATCTAGTCATTTAAGTAAATGCAATTTACAATCAGAGTTTCTCTCTCTAAACTTTGTGGGTGTATTATAAGTTGATTTAGCCTTCTATAGTATGTTCAAGAACACTAAGTACTGCACAGGATTGAATGAAGGAATCCGCCTAAGAAAAATGGTATCAAAGCTTGAGAAAGAGACTATGAGTGGAGAAGATGTCATTTGAAGGAAATAATAACACTTTGATGGTCAAGGAGTTAGGCAACCAGGAGGAGCGTAAGGTTACCAAGTAGAGGACTAGGTCTTATAACTTGCTAAACTCCCTCCTTAATAAGATAGATAAGGTGAAGCTGAGCATTGTTGAGGCCAAGAAACAATTTGATAAGCTATAAGGTAGCTTTGAGGAGATAGAGGAAGAACTTTGGGGCAAGTTGGAAGGAGCATTGAATCGAGCAATTAAGGAGCTTAAGTAATGTAATGAGGCTATTGAGGGGAAGGGATAAGCACTCTAAGCCCAAGTCATGACTTTAGAAACTAAAGAAGAAGCTTGTAAAACTTAGATGGATGCTACAATAGTGGCAATGCACCAAGAGATTGAATATCTTAAGAACCAAGTATCAACATGTTAGAGGGTAGTGGTGATGTACTTAGGAGCTTAGTCAATCATTACGGCTTACCATAGGAAGTAGTAATAATGAGTCATTCAAGGTATCAAAGGAAGATGAAAATGAATAGGTCGGCAAATATAGTAGCTTCTAGGAAGCTGCTCTTTGGATATGACTCACTGATGAACACTACATAACATAGTATTTTGCTCAATATGAAACAAAGCTGCTTCTAAGGCCTACTCACCACTCATCTTGAGCTACTTAGCTGGATTAAATAAAAGTGTGAAAAGGATATACTCAAAGAATGGTGTCTTGTAAGAACAACAAGAGGAGTATTCATTGACTATAAGGTGTAAATATGATTACGGATATAATAAAAAGGACTATTAATAACAGGTCCTTTAGGGCAATAATATAGTAATGGAAAATTACATAAGGATAAGGTAAGAAAAATATTCCTAACGTAAGCAAAAAGGGTAAACATGATAAAGGATAAAAAGAAATATAGTATAAATGTCAAAAAAGTAGGGAATAGGTGGTACATTGTGATAAGGTAGGCGTTGTCATTTATCCTCTACAAGACTTTGAAGGATGTCACATCCTGATATAGCACAAGATGCACAATCATATAGGAATACCTATTGAAAACTTAATTCAACTTTCTCATTCATCAAAAGACAACATTGTTTACATAATAAAGGGGTTTCTACATCAGAGTTCAGCTGGATTTCCTGTTACAACTTATGTGTACAACATAATATTTACATCAAAACATGGACCAGTTTTTTACCTTTATTATCTTTACAGTAATAAGATCTCTAATCTAATACAAGTTCCATACAAAAGTCGCTAACTCTGACTTATGCTCTCAATATATATATCCCCCTTAGTGTTGGGTCCTTCATGATACTATTAACCTGAGGATAAAACATTTTATCCCCTCAACTACTGAAGCTAAGTGAGAGTGGATAACATAGAAAATAATATAGACAATATTACATATCACAACTAAAACATTTCAATCATAACCCATAAGTTCAACTTCACATATGCATTCGTCTAACTAGGCATTTAATGCTAAAAATGCAGCATGCTATACTCATGCACGTGGTATGCATTAGTACGTGCATGCATTAGTAATGATATCCTATGCGCTCTAAACTTCCTCCAGTTAGTCAACATAGCCAAGCATCTGAATACAAGGTCTAGGAAACTAGAGTGATAAGGAGTTGCCTAAGAGTAGAACCCCTACCAAATTGGACTACACACTATAGTCTACCATTATCAAAAAGGGTAATAAGGAGCTACCTAAGAATAAGACCCCTAACTTTACAACATTAGACTACATGCTGTAGTTCACCAAACCAAAATAGCAACACTACCAAATTAGACAACACACTATCGTCTACCAAATTTGATTATCAAAATAGTCATAATGTTCAGGCAATGCAATCTATATGCAAAAACTGAGTTTATAAAGCCAAGCTTTTTCGATGATCGTATAGAAGCCACATTCTAAAAGTTCTAACCCATAGGTCCCTTTTTATGCCATGCCATGCCATGTCATGATATGCATTAGCAACTCAAGAATATGAATTAGCACAATCAATCTTCCAATTTTATTCAACCCAATAATCTTATTCTAGTTTTCAAACTCTCCTTAGTGGAATTCTAGTATCTTACTTATGTAAATACCTAAAAGATTGAGTTAGCAATTACTTAACTTCCCTGGTTAACACAATCATTTGTAACATAAATCATTGCTTAACATGGCAACATAACAGTTTAACTAGAATATAGTTACTGTCATTCAAAATTACCACATTAGCACCCACTATAGTAGCATATCAATTCAACTAGGATATACCTATATTCAATCAACACAATATCAAACAGCACACAGTGTTATGAGTAACAATATATCTACTCTAAGCATGAGTTAGATCTACTTACCTAATCTTGGTAATAATGCAAAATCTTAAACTTCATAACGTAGTCCTTCCTTACATCTTACACCAATGAAAATATAACAGTCTTGAAATTAAGTATCGGTCGAACCCAAACTGTTATAAGCTTTCGTTTCCATGTTTTTGAACTTTGTTTGATCATATCTTACTCATTTCTTATCCGATTTCAGTAAACTTTATATTGTCACGATCATTATTTTGAGTACTATTAAAATATATTAGGAATAAAAACTAATTTATATTGTTAAAAACCCAAAAATACCCTTTTTTCATTACGACTCGACTATACGTTGTTCTAACTCCATAACTAACTCGAGTAAGCTTTAGTACTAGACTAAAAACCCTAAGAATTATACTTTCCAAACTTTTCTAGCAACCCTTATTACACCCCCAAAGTGTTCATTTGACACAGATTTAATAAACATTCTAATAGTAATAGTTACTATATTACATATTAAGCTAATATATAGGTTTATACTAGGAAAATACATAATAAATAGTATACAAGCCTGATTAATTTCATGGGAAACCCTATAGACTCATAAAAATATATAGTTTAGTTATTGATCATCAATTACACTAAATTGGCTATTATCCATTTTTACAAAAATAGCTGTTTTAGCTCAAAATTATAGAAAATTAAGGAAAATAAATATATTTATGAGTGAGATAAAAATTAAACATTCCAAATATAATCATAAACATCTATAAGTCTAAACATGTAGTTCTCATTCATTAATTTCATGAAAAACTAATTATTTCAATAATTCGGTAAAACTGGCAATTTTATTCAAAATAACCATACAAAATAGTAAACATGCTTAATTTTGAAAATTATTCTTACCAAAATTAAATATATATATATATATATATTAAGTGTATTACATACAAAAATTGAGTTTGAAACAACATAATCTAATATTTATAAAAATTAGATTATTTTTCACCTAAACAAGACATTTTCTTAACGAAGCCATATTTCCACTAATTATTTAATTAAAATAAAATTACTAAATTAATCTACACCTAAAATGACCGTAGAAAACCAAATTTCATAATTAATGGATAACATTTGATATTTTTAACAAATTAAACAAATTATGGGCGAAAAATTGGTTCACTTGAACTGGCTGCCTCTGACCACTACCTAGCCACTTCTGCTTGTCAAGACACCTTCTCTAGCTACCCTCTATTGGACCTCTAAGCCGCTCCAACTAAAGTTGTGGTTTGGTACACAAATTGCTCTAACCCAATTTCAACCCTATTTCTTGTTTTATTTTTACGTTACTTTTTTCTAATTTTTTCCAATTTTCTAAAATTATGTTCTTATGTTTTTAGGTTTTTAAAATATTGTAAATGAGGTTTGAGGTCTTATTTATAGGCTTTTGAATTTTTTTGCATAAAAAAGTAAAATTGCACAAGTCATTTTTCACTTTTCCTTAAGTGCCATGTGTCATTTCCTCATTAACTAAGCATTAACTTATCATTTGCAATTAATCCTTGCTTGACACATCATTTGGTGACTCATTCATGCAATTTTTTTTATTAATTTTCCATTATTTTACCTAATTTCATTAATTTATTATCATTATATGTATATATTTAATACATATAATGTATATCACATGTAATACATGTATATTATGTATAATTCAACTTCATTTATTATTTTTGAAAGTTAATTAATATATCTCTGATATCTTGCTAAATCTAAAATTTTGAATCTTACGATTATCAACTTTATCAATAAATTGACGTTTTTCTTAAATTAACATTTTTCTTAAATTAATATTTTTATATAATTTATTTCGAGAAATTGACTTTACTTGAATTACTTCATCTAATACTATGAAGTTTGAAATAAAATTGATAACTTAGCCAAGCGCCCTTAATTTAGTTGCTCAAATCCTTAGGTTATTGAACTAGCTCGAATTCCTAAGGTATTACAAAGGGGCTATCTAATCTGGGTGACAGCTTGCTCATCCTCTATCCTAAGATCCGTTCTTTACTAAGGTGAACCTAAACAAAATCTCCAAGGTTATAAATGACACAGCTTTCAACCTTTATTCCCCCGCTTTTGTTGTTAAGCAACCGTTTTGGCTAGCTACTCAAAAACCTTCTGATGCAATCTTTAGAAGTCCTTAATGTACTGTAGAACTAACTAGCTTTCTCTTAAAGAGATTGAGCCAGTAATAATATCTAGTGGAAAATTTGGATTAAGCCCATAAATAACCTTGAAAGGAGACCTTCTTATTAAGCTATGAGTCGAGTGGTTGTAAGCAAGCTTGATGATGGACAAGCATAAATCCCAATCATGCAGATTCCTCGTAACTATAGCTCAAAGGAAGGTGCATACTATTCTGTCATAACCTTTGTTTGGCCATTTGTCTACGGATGGTAAGAAGTATTAAACATGAGCTAAGTGTTAAGCTTAGTGTTCACTAGAAGAAGCTCATAAACTTCAAATCATGATTTGACACAATACTTCTTAGGATACCATGTAGCCATATGATCTCATATAAAAAGAGGTTAGTAATAAATAAAGCATCATTGATTTCATGACACATGATGAAGTGGCTCATTTTGATGAACCAATCAACCATTACCATAATAGAATCATGTTTTCAAGATGTTTTAGGTATGCTGAGCATGAAATCCATTCTTAGATTAGTCCATAGCTGCTTAAGTATGAGTAGAGGTGTATATTCTTCATGTGGCTCCTTCCCTTGGCTCACTTGCACACCTCGCAATGTTCAAGAATTTTGCATACATCCTTCATCATCCCAAGTCAATAGAAATGTTCTTTTAACAGTTCAACAATCCTTTTCTCTCCAAAATGGCTAACTAAGCCCCTAGCATAAGCTTCTCAAACAAGTAATTCCCTAGCAAAACTGCTCGACATACAGACTTACTTTCCCTTCATTAGAAATCTTCACTCAAGTAGAACCTATCCACTACTCCTTTAATGTTGCACTTACCAACTAAGGGTCTAAAGTATAGATCATGTTCATATTGATTGGGTAAGCTACCTAACCTAATTATTCTAGCCTATAATGTCATGATAAGAACATGTCAATGAGAAAGGATATCAGCTATAGTGTTAGAACTTCCCTTCTTATACTCAATGATGTAGCAAAAGGTTCCAAGTACTCAACCCACTTAGCATGGCATCGGGAAAGCTTTTATTGTCCTTTGAGATTCTTGAGAGATTCATAGTCTATGTAGATAATGAACTCTCTCAACCGTAGGTAATGTTGCTAGTTTTGAATATGATGAGTAATTTAATGTAGCACCTTGAGCTTATCACTAAAATATGCAACTAGTTAGTTCTCTTACATGAGAACAACTCCAATACTAACTTTGAATGCATCACATTATAGCTCAAAAACCTTACCAAAGTAAGGCAGTATTAGTACTAGGGCAGAAACTAACTTGGATTTGATCTCTTCAAAACTTTCTTGTACCAATTGAATTCAAAGTTCTTCCTGATCAGATTGGTCACTAAGGTAGCTATGGAACTAAATTTCCAAATGAATCTTTGATAAAATGAAGCTAAACCATGAAAACTCCTTACTTCAATTGGTCAACATCAACCATTCGAGAATAGCTCGGATCTTTTCATGATCAACTCTAATTCCTCTTCGAGAGATAGCATATCCGAAGAATATTACCTTACCTTGATAGAATATGCATTTCTTTAAATTGTTGAACAATCATTCAGTTCAGAGGATATCAAATACTGACTTTAGGTTCTCGACATAGGATTAAGGTCAGCACTATACACTAAGATGTCAAAATAAACTACAACATAATTTCCTATCAAGGATCATAAAACATGATTCATAATTCGTATAAAGGTGCTTAGCATATTTGTAATCCCAACAGCATCACCGACCACTTAAATAGATTGCCTTTCATTTGAAAGTAGTCTTCTACTCATCTCCTAATCTCATTTGGATTTGGTAGTAGCTACTCTTCAAATCTACCTTTAAAAATATTCGTGCACCATGCAATTCTTTGAGCATATAATCCAATGATGGAATCAGGTATCAATACTTAACAATGATCTTGTTGATAGCTTAGCTGTCAATGCACATTCTTCATGAGCCATCCTTCTCTGACATTAGGATAGCCGGTAAAGCACAGGGACTGATGCTTTTTCTGACATACCTACACTTGATTAAGTGATCCACTTACCTTGTCAGTGAGGATTGAGCCTATACGCGAGTCATTAGGTAAGGCAGCTCCAAGTTGGAGGTCAATGCAATGCTTTATACCTCAGATAGGGAGTAAACCTATCAACAACTCGGTAGGAAACAAGTTGGCATATTCTTTGAGCAATGTCTACACCTTAGTAGATAGCGCTCTAACCTCCTTCAACTCTAGAAGTCTCCTGACCAATAAGAGTACACATTCTTCCTTCTTAATATCTTTGGAAAATTGGGCTCAGGAAATCATTAAGGACTTCCTCTATAGTGATCTAGAAATCTTCTCTTATGACTAGTAGACTTATTCAGGGCTCATAGGGGTCAATATAACCTTCTTTTTATCCTTCTGGAACATATAGGTGTTCTTATATCTATCATGGAGTACTCTCAAATGAAATAGCCATGGTTAGCAAAGTAGTATGTGTGAAGTACACATAGGTAAGATGTTACACACCATCTCATCCTTATATCTATCATAAATAGTGACCGACACTCTAACTTGCTTAGCAATAGGAAAACCTCCCTTTTCATTAAGCCAATCTTGTAGGGCTTAAGGTGAGGATAGGTTAGTAGCTTTAAAGCCTTCACTACACTTTGTGCTATCACATTGGTACAACTTTCTCTATGATGAGAATGATTCATAGGTTACCATTCAGTCAGTAGTTCATGTGAAAGAGGTTCTCTCTTTTTTCATTCTCATCAAAGGCAAAGGTACTAAGAGATCTTCATACGACCATATAGTATTCTCCCATTTTAGGTTGGGATAAGGCATCAAAATCTTCCTGAAACTCGTCTAACAAGTGATTAACATCCAACTCTTCTTCCTCTCCTTCATTAGCACTTTCCACTTCAAATTGGGGCTTGTCTCCTTTAATGTTCATGACACATTGGTTCAAAAATTGATAAGCTATATGTCCAAAACCATGGCACTAAAACACTTTATCTCTCTAGTCTTCTTACTAAAGCTTTGACCTTAATCTTTTCTAACCTTAGGTTCCTCTGCCTTAATCTCTCCTTGGCCATCATCAGCTCTGCTCAACTTAAGCTTAGAACTATATTGAGCTCAATCATATCCAAGTCAACTTAGCATACCATTTCTGCTTAATAAGCCAAGTTGGTTGTTTTGTGCTCGACAAAGCTGATTACACCTCTACCTCTTAATCCTTTACGCTACTTAGACGGTCTCATCTAGATTTCTAATCCTGTACACCTCTACTACATTGCCAATCTCGGATGAACCTTTCTACAGTTCGTACTTTAAGCTTGTCAACATTGCATTGGATTATAAGAAGCTCAATTTCTCAAACATACTCATCTACATATCAGTTACCCTACTTGAGTTCCTAAAGAAGTCAAAATGTGTCTTGTTTATAATGATCTAGCATAAATCTTCTCCTCAAAACTCTCTTCATCTCATTCTAGGTTCAGATTTCATGCCGGGCTCACTAACATACATTCCACAATTTCTTCCACCATATTGCCTTATACTTAGAAAAATCTAAAGCAATTACTCAAATATGTACTAAGTCTTCATAATCATAGAAGTCAAATATCTTAATCTTCTCCTCCTAGTCCAGGTACTCATCAACACTAGCAAAACCATTAAAGCTTAGAGTTTGTACTTTAAGATGTTTAGCTCCTTTAGGATCACAAAGCTCGTGTTCTTCAAATCCGTCATATTGCTCTTCCTCCTCCCCATATTCTTCAACTTCATCTAACTGAAGTCTCCTCCTCATAAGCCTCTCAACATATTGAAGTGGAGCTAAATTCACATTAATAGCTTCTGGTACTCTAGGCTCAGCTACTTATCTTCTTGGCTTATCTTTCACATCTTGGCTTCGTTCAACAATTCTCTCTTAACACCTAATATTTACCAACCTCTATGCTAATATAGCTAAGTTAGCTATAAGAGCAATAAAGTCTTGCAATTGCTCATCAGTAGGTTACGAGATCTATTAGGTAACATAGTTGCAACCATGAGCATCACTCTCAACATCATTAATCTCGTCTTGAATACAAGGATTCAACATTCTCAATATAGAACTTTAGGAAGATCACTACTCAATAGAAGATTTCACACAACCTTAACAACATGATATCGTACGGTAACTTAAGAACTTCCTCCATTTTTCCACTAAAGAATAGAGTATGATAGAATACATACTATAACAAGAAGCAACAACTATAATACTTAGCTTTCAGTTGCAACCTCAAGCTCTAATATCAAGATTATATGATTTGCCTAGAAGCTCAGTTAAACACTAGGGCTTACCGTAGGAAGTAAAAATAGTGGGTCCTTTGAAGTATCAAAGAAAGATGAAAATGAATAGGTTGGCAAACACAATAGCTTCGGAGAAGCTACTCTCCGGATATGACTCATTGAGGAATACTGCACAATTGAGTATTTTGCTTGATATGATACATAAGCTGATACTAAGCCCACTTGTTGCTGATACTAAGGCTCACTTACCACTAATCTCGAGCTACTCTACAAAATTAGATAAAAGAATGAAAAGGATGTGCTTAGAGAATGGTATCTCACAAGAATAACAAGAGGGATGTTCATTCATTGTAAGGTGTAAGATGATTGTGGCTATAGTAAAAAGGACTATTTATAGTAAGTCCTTTAGGGCAACAATACAGTAATGGAAAATTACATAAAGGATAAGGTAAGAAGAAGATTCCTAGTGTAGACAAAAAGGGTAAATGTGATAAAAGACAAAAAGGAATACAATACAAATGTTAGAAAAGTAAACAACAAGTAGTATGTCATGATAAGGTTCACTTGTACTAGATTGGTTTGTGTTGACGTCGTTGCTACTATGCTATACTGAAGGTTGCTAAGGTGATTAGATGAAGTTGTAGCTTTGTAGGATTGAAAAGGAGAGCTCAGCGTACAAGGACCTCTAACTCAACACTAGGTAGTTCATCCTTGGAACACTATAAGTAAGCTTCAATACTTGACAAATAGGTCTTGGCATTTAGGAGGCTGGCCTCAACACTCAATAGGTAGATGACTAGGTAAGTGTCTAAGTAAAGTAAAGTTTATCTGAGCTGGAGCCTTAAGGAGTTCTTCTACAGCTCTTCCATGTATTGGAGCTCATCCTTAGTAAGTTGAGAAGATAGGATCTGTCTTATAAGAGATTGTAAGCTCGAAGGCAAGCTCAGGTGAGGAGTCTAGAGGTCAGCACTAAATTAGCTGGCAAATGGAGTTACCATTTAGTCTGCTTATAAGGTAGATGTGCCCAAACTTGAACCTTTCAATGGGATACGAACAACTTGAGGGGTAGACAACTTCTTATGGGGGATGGAACAATATTTCAATGATATGGAGATCTTGGAAGACTCTTGAAAGGCACGTACTACTGCTATGTATTTAAAGGATTCTATTATGGTGTAGTGGCATAGAAAGGCAAATGAAATCAATACCTAGGCTAGCTTTATGCAATAGATCAAGAGGCAATTCTCTCCCTAAAATGTTGCTAAGGAAACAAAGGTCAAGTTGCATTACCTAACTCATAATGGTGACATTAAGCAACATGTGAATGAATTCTCATAGTTGATGCTAGAGATCCTAGATCTTAACCAAGATGATGCTCTGGTAATGATCTTTTTAAATGGCTTACAGCCTTAGGTGAAGTTGGAGCTAAAGCGAAGTGGAGTGGAAGACATCTCTCAGGCCATAGTAGTTGCTAAAGGCTTAGTAGAGTTTAAGAAAATGGAACCTAAGACCCCAATGGAAAGGTAAAAGGGGAGTGATACGATCCGTTCCAAGGACTAACAAGACTGGTTATAAAGGGTAGGGTCAAGCTTGTAGAAAGCTCGAAAACAGGAGTAGAAATGCACAAGAAACAAATAAACCAACATAGAAACCTCAATCTACTCTATGGATATTATGAACTAGGGAACTACTGAAGACTCACAACTTAACTCGATGTGACACACAAGTTAATCCAACAAAGATGCCTGCTCCCTAATCTTACGTAAGGGTTAGAATAAGAGTGAAGTAAACATGCAAACAAAGAGAAATGCTCATGAAAATGAAAAGTACATGTAGACACTTAATTTTTACCCCCTTTATTTTTATTTTTATTATTTTTCTTTCTTTTTTCAATAAGCCTTAAATTAGGAAAGTACAAAAAATAGAAAATAAAGAAAACCCAAAAAATATGAAGTTTAGGAAAAAATACAAAAAATAAGAAAAGCATAAAAAATATGAAATTTAGACTAAAAAAATATAAAAAAATTGAGAAATTTTTAAAATACGAAAATTTGGAAAAAATTGAAAAATCACAACAAATTTAGAAAAGTTGAAAAAATAAAAGATTTTAGAAAATAACATGTTATTAGGATAGATTTTTTATTTTAATTTTGGTTTAGAAGCTGGGCTGTTGAACTTAAGCTTAAATTTAAATCTAACATAAGTTGACCGAGTCCATGTATGCAATTTGATTGCACATATAAACAAGGCATAGATTAACAGCCTGACGGTTAAGCATATAGACATAACATTAGTATCGAGCATGAGGTATTAGGTTCGAGTCTTAAAGAGGGTAAACAAAATTTTTTTTTACTTTTCATCACATTAGAGACTACTATGTATTAGGATCTGATTGTGCCACGTATCTTGACACATAATAGGTCGGGAATAGACAACAAGCTGACGTGGTGCCACGTGGCACATAATGACACATGGCATGTCAGGGTTGGTTGGCATAGCTGGCATGGTGCTACATTTGGCCATTTTTCCCTCCCTTTCTTTCCTTTTCCCTTCATTTTCCTCTCTTTCCCTCACGTTTCTCTAGAATTCTAGCACTTTCCTCCTCGAACAGCTAACTTCAACACGATTTTTTAACCTCTTCTTATTGCAATTTGGCCAAATCAATGGCATATTTGGAAACCAGAAATGGCCTATTTTGAATTGAACCAAAGAATAGGACTAGATTCATCCATTGACGCAGTCAAATCGGGCTCCCAAGTTAGGAAAAAAACTGAAATTTTGGCATCTACATTCAAGACTAATTTTAGCTTTCCAAAGTTTCAAGGTCGAATTCGTGTATAAAAGACTGTTGGGGTTATATAGACAATCACACACAAACATTTACAAGCTATTCCTAAGATCCTTTTCTCTTATAACCACTTTCTCTCTCTAGCTCACTCTCTCTCTCTCTCTCTCTTCGAATCCTTCCTTCCCAAGATCTCTACCATAACCTAACATCATGGTCGAGAGCCCCACCTCGTAAGCTCCAGAACCTAACCTCTTTTAATCGCCGCCGTAGCCCCTTGCAGCTTCATCGGGCTACCCTCCATCAAACCCTAACTACTACCCCTCTCTCTCTTCGAACTACTATCCCTCTCTCTCTCTTCGAACTACCACCCTTAGCCATCTTTGACCCAAACTAGCCACACAATCGAACTCCCTATACTCCAAAATGCCTACCCTAACCAACTAACCACACCCAACAACCCCCATACGACCAAACCAGCACCACTACCCATAGCCAACTTCCAAAAACCACCTAAACAGCTCCAAAATGTCCCCATTCCCTAATAAAAAATATACAAAACACTCCTCACCCACTCATTTTGGTGATCGAAACAAGTCAAATCACGTTATGATTGTTACTACTATGGAAGCCCGACTCGAATCTAATGAGCCGATCCAAACCCGACTTGAGATTCGACCAACATTTCTCTGTTGGTCCGAATCAATTTCAATTTATTTATATATATATTAATTAATTAATTTATACATTTGTTGTAATATGCAATTGTAAATGTAATAAAACAAAAGGGGGGAAGAAAGAAGAAAAGAGAAAAATAAAAGAAATAGAAAAAAAAAAGAAAGAAAGAAAGAAAAGAAAAAAAAAGGGAGCAGTTTATTTAGTTATTTTTATTTAGTTAAATAAAAATAAATAATAAATAAATAGATAGAGATAAAAAAATATATAAAAATAAAAATGAGTAAATAAGGAGCTGAATAAATCTTTTTTAGCACTTTGAAAAATCAAAGTTTTGAGAAATAAAAAAATATAAATAAATGAACCCTTTTTTTTCAAATTAAGACTATTTTAGATTTTTCTCAAAAAAAAAACCCTAATTAGCACTTTTTTTTTAGAAAAATTTTTTCTTAAATAAATGAAATTGAACTAAAAACGTTACTTGATTGTTTTCAAAAATTAAAATCAACTCAATCTACTAAAGTTCTCATTAAAAACAACTGTATACTTCTAATCCCGAATAGTAGGTATATAAGCATCTACGGGATGACAATAAAAATGAAAAAAAACCTAATTATCCATTTTTAGTTAAGATTACTAAATTTATCCAATTATAGTAATCAATAACCAATTTCCGTCTTTCAAAATTAAAAGGTAATTTTTAAGTTGAATTCTAATTTTAGAAAGTTAATAGTACCCATAAGGGTTTAAATCTTTAATGCTCGAACCTAAATCTCTGGTTTTCAAAAAAAACTGTTTAAATTTTTTTTTTTTCATAAATTAGTGGATAAGTTATAACCAATCTACCTAATTGGTTATAACTTAACTGTTTTTCCTAACTCCGGTCGGGTAGCGACTCTAAAGCTGTTTTTTCAAAATAAAAAGAAACGATTTTCTTTAAACCCTAGTCGATGATCAATATTAAACAAGTAGGGTTTAATACTAGTCAGTTTAAAGAAACCAAATTTTTAAAGAACTGAGAGGGTAAAAAACTAGGCTTGACAATATATTCAATATCAAATGTAAGATGATGCAGCTACCTTTACAATGGGTATTTAGTATACCTATCTAATTTTGGCTAGATAACTTTTAGAGTCAAAATTCCTAAATAAGCAATGTACAAAGAATGGAAAAGGGCGTAAAGAGATATTTAAGAGAAGCGTTCGTCTTGTTTAGAAGATTCTACCAAGTGATTATTCGGACACGTAACTATCGGTTAGTAGGTGAATTTCTAGCTGAAATAAACAAATTATATGGTCAGGCTAGCAACTGCCAAGCAAAGGTGCTAAGCAGGACTAGGGGTTCTTTTAGGGTGAGTTTAGCTCAAACATGCTCAGAGTGGTTCACAATCAGGTCGGCCAAACTATTGATCGAGTAGGTCGAGTTGTTGTCAAAGCGTATCTCAGGTCGATAATTAGAGACTATTGACAAGTATGAAAGGGTTCGCCTCCAACAAGGCAACAAATTGGTGGACTAAAGTAACTCGGACTCATTAAGCATAGGTTGACATTAAAGAACTCACTTAACCATACTCTCAAGCCTTCGAGCTTGAGCTTAGGTTAGAGATCTAATGCATTGGGTCCTATCAGGGGGAGTTAAGAAGGAAAAGAATGGGAGTTCCTCAAGGGAAAAGGATAAGATAGTGATTAGGGAAAGACTCATGAAGGAAAGGATAGGGAACAATGGAAGCCCTAAGATTTGAAATGTTATTTTTATAATGGCCCCTATTATGCTAGGGAATGCCTAAAGAAAGGTCAATTGGCAACACTTATGGAATATGAGAGCTTCGATGAAGGTGATAAGGCTAAACTAGGTTCTATGCGACTACTTTGCAGTATGAAATCTCAAGCTATTGAGAAGCAAAAGGGGCTGACATATAATGAGGTAATGGTTACTTGCAAGAGACTAAATGAACTTATTGACATAAGAGAATATCATATTCTCATCTTCGAGGTGGTAGTAAGTAAGCTTAGATTAAAAGTAGAGAAAACCAAGACATGGCTTAAGATAGTGAACTTAAAGGGAGTTCCTACTATTAGAGTCACCAAGGAGATAGAGCTCTATATTAGAGGATGGCAAGGGAAAGAGATGATCGAAGTAATGCCCTTGGACAACTTTGATTTTGTGATAACGATAGACGTCCTATATCATACTGATGCACTTATCATCCCCTAAGCTAACTGTATTTATGTGCTCGATACCAACTCTTAGTGCGTAGTACCCATCACAAGGAAAGCCAGTTAGGCGACTAAATTCCTTTTAGCCATGCAAATCATTAAGGGTCTCAAAAAGAATGAAGTTGCATATTTAGCTACCTTAAAAGTAGAGGAAGAGATGGGGAGTCAAAGGCAATTCCACCTTGAGTGGGGTAGTTTCTAAAGGAATTTGAAGACATCATGCCTAAAGAGTTGCCAAAGAAGCTACCTCTAAGAAGGGAAGTGGATCATATGATAAAACTAGAATAAGGTGCCAAGCCCCCTGTTGTAGTTCCTTATCATATGTCCTTGCAAGAGTAAGAAGAATTAAGGTAACAATTGAAGGAGTTACTGGAAGCAAGATTCATCTAATCATCAAAGGTACCTTTTTGGGCCCTAATTCTCTTTTAGAAGAAACATGACAAGTCTCTTCGAATGTATATTGACTATAGGGCCCTAAATAAGGTCATTATATAGAATAAGTACCTTATTCCTTTGGTATCAAACTTATTTGATCGATATAGGGAGGAAAGATACTTTTCAAAACTAGATCTATGTTCTGGATACCATCAAGTACAAATAGCAAAAGGGGATGAGCCTAAGACCACTTACATTATAAGATATGGTGCATTTGAGTTTGTTGTTATGCTATTTGGGCTTACCAATGCACCGACTACTTTCTGTGCTCTCATAAATAGGGTATTGGATCCCTTCCCGAATCAATTTGTTATGGTTTACTTAGATGATATCATGATTTCTAGTAAGACTATGGAGGAGCATATAGAACATCTTCATGCAGTTTTCTTACCCTCAAGGGAAAACGAGTTGTATATAAAGCTAGAGAAGTGTGCCTTTGTAAAGGAAGAAGTGGCCTTCCTTAGCCATATAGTAGGCCATAGGAAGATTAAAATGGATGAAGGGAAGATACAAGCCATTCGAGAATGGATAGAACCCACTAAGCCCATCTAATTGAGGTTATTTCTTATCTTTGTCGATTATTATAAAAAGTTCATTTGCAAATATTCCTAAACACATGCCCCCTTGATGGATCTACCTAAGAAGAATGTTCTATGGGAATGGAGCAAAGATTGGCAGAAGGCATTTGATATATTGAAGGAAGCAATCATTAGAGAGCTAGTTTTTGCGCTCTTTAACTTTGACAAATCATTTGAGGTGTTTATGGGTGCTAGTGACTATGCCATCGATAGGGTTTCGATGTAAGAGAACCATCTAACAGCCTTTGAGAGCGGAAAGTTAAATGAAGTAAGAAAGCAATACCTAATACATGTGAAAGAAATGATAGATGTAGTGCATTGCCTTCGAGTTTAGAAACATTACCCACTTGGTAAGAAGTTTATGGTCAAGACTAATAATGTAGCTGCTAGTTACTTCTAAAACTAAAAGAAGCTATCCCTTAAGCAAGCTTGTTGGAAGATCTTCTTAGAAAAATTTTATTTCAACATGGAGTACAAGTTAGGCAAGACAGACATTGTAGCAAATGCCTTAAGTTAGAGGGAAGAATTAGCTACTATCAAAAGCCTTGAGAATAACCTCCTAGAGAAGATTCGGGAAGGGTTGGAGACAAAAAAAGCTAGTTAAGGCTTTGCTAATTCAATGTAAAGAGGATAAAACAAGGGGATAATTTAGGAGGAGGACAAACTTATATATACTAAGGGGCGATGAGTATATGTTCCCTACTTGTCACCTTTAAGGAGGGAAATATTGAAGGAATGCTATAATTCTAAATGGGCAGGCAACCTAGGGATAGGCCAAACCTTAGCCTTAGTTGAAGAAAAATACTTTCGGCAACACTTGAGGGAGGATATCAATAGTTATGTTAGAACTTATCTTATATGTCAATAAGACAAGATCGAACAAAGGCTAGCTCCTGAACTATTAGAGCCTCTACCTATTCTTGAGCAACCTTCGAAGAGTGCCTATATGGATTTTATTGTAAGCCTACCAAGTTAGAGGGATATGGTACTATTATGGTGATAGTAGACAAATTCTCAAAGTATGCAGCATTCATTCTAGCAACAAAGGAGTGCCTAATCGATAAAGTGACCTAACTGTTCCTTAAGCATACAGTGAAGTATGGGGGTTTACCTAAAAACATTGTAAGTGATCGGGGATGGTCATTTCATGAGGAAATTATGGATAGCGCTATTCAAGCTTCTGGATTCTGAGCTAAACTTTTGTACTTGTCTTCATCCACAAATGAATGGACAAACAAAATGGGAAAATGCATTAGTGGAGCTTTACTTAAGGTACTTCGTAAGTACAAATTAGCAGAACTGGTCTAAGTTATTAGATGTATCATTGTTCTTTTTCAATCTATAGAAGAATGAATCAACAGGATACAACCCTTTTGAGATTTTCCTAAGGAGACAGTTGCCAACTCCCAACATGATGACACTAAGGTATATGAGGTCTAGTCCATTGGCATATGAGTTTGCAAGAGAGTAGCAAGAGAGCCAAGACTTAGCTCAGACTTACTTAAATAAGGCTATTAAGAGAATGAAGAAGTTTACAGATAAGAAGTGCCAAGCAATAGAGTATCAAGTAAGAGATCAAGTACTTTTGAAGTTACACTTAATCCAGTAGACTAAGGGCTAGCTACATAAAGGATTCACGATGCATTATGAAGAATCATTTCTCGTTGTGAAATTGGTAGGATGGGTATCTCATAAGTTAAAGTTACCTCCATGATTGAAATTTCACCTACTATTCCATGTTAGTATGCTTAAGCCATATCATAAAAATGAGGACGCCCAAAGTAGATAAATATCACAAAGGGGTCTAGTCAGGGTTTGAGAGTCATATGATAAAGAAGTTGAAGAGATTATTACGTATAGAAACATAAGAGGACGAGGCCACTCCCTTAGGCAAAAATATATGGTTTTTTTTAAATGAAAGCCAAAAAGTGAGGCCAGTTGGGAACCTGTTGAGGCACCATGGCAATTCCAGTCTAAGATTCATAAGTTCCACAAAGAAAATGTGACAAGGGGGTCATCGGATTGAGTTGGGGAGAATTTCATGAAATAATTTAAAAAGGTTTAAACTCATGATGTTCGTTCAAGCCAAAAGATATATAATATAGATTTTTCTATAAGATCTAAAAAGTTACGAAGTATCCGAAACATTCCAAAGAATCCTAGATTCTTTGTACCACAATTTGTACGGTAGGTGAATGTATTTAATGTAAAGATTGATAGAATTCAATTATAATCATTAGATCAAATTGATCTTGGCCATCTATATTGAGAGTTCTCTTTTATATAGAGAGGGGATTCTCTCAATTGTAATCATTCAATCATTTGAATTTACATTTAGAGTTTCTCATTCTAAACTTTGTGAGTATATTACAAGCTAACTTAGCCTTCCTTAGTATAGTCAGGAACTTTAAATGCTGTACGGGATCGAGTGGGAGAATCCGCACATAACATGTGCATGTGGACTGTTTGTGGTGCTCATGTACTATAGCAGAAGCTTGCAGTAGCAAGTGGACAACTTTGTGTGCACAGATGATTGTTCGGTAGTGGGTTGGTGTTGTTCGAGTGGTGGTCGACGGAGAGTCGTGCAGTGTGCCAAGGCCTTTTGTCAGACTCGAGCTACCGAACCATGTGCGGAACGAAGCTGATTAAGTGGCGGACGAGAGCTGCGTTCCTGTGTTCGAGTTGCGAACGGAATGTGTAGTGTGAATAGGAACAGGCCGAACTAACTGCAATTGCATCCGATTTACTTTCCACGCTGCTACAATCCTGTACCCACCGAGCTGTGCCGAGCCATGATTGCACAATTGTAAGAAGTGCCGTGCGGCTTCGTATAACTCTTACCGAGCTATTGAGAGAACTTGTAGCCAAGCTGCAGCAACGTGTGGAGCATGAAGTGTGATCGGATTGCCGGGCTGTCGAGTTACGATCTCCTAGCTGTTGTATACTACTATTGCCGAGCTTGCTTTTTCTGTGCCAAGTGGTGTCGTGAAGACGAGTGGAGTTCGATGCCTTAAATTGTTGAGCTAGCTAGTGTGGGCAGTTATTGCACAGTCCGTGTTATCCTACTCCGAGTGCCGAACTGAATAACCAAGCTGTTAACGTGTTCAAACCAAGAAAATTCGCAGCTACGCCGAGCTGATCTATCAGTGAAATTTTCCGATCTTTCTTGTGAGTGTATCGAACTTTGGAGAATTTGTGCCGAGCTATCTTGAAATTGCAATTGTATTGTGCTGCTGTCTGATTGTTACCAAGCAGTTGACTTACTTCCGAGCTAATTGTTGCCGAGCTTTGACCTGTGAATCCAAAATTTGGATTCAACCAAGAGTCGAGCTAATTTACTTTACCGAGCTGCTGTGTTGCATGTTGGGCTACTGATGTTGCTGCCAAGCTGATTTGTTCGAGCTGCCCCTGATCCAAAGTGAAGTGAAATTTCTATGCTTGCGCGTCGAGCTGCTGTTTTTCTTGTCTTGCGGAGCTGCTAATATTATATGGCCGAGCCAGCTAAGCTATTGTGAAGTACGTATGTTGTATTGTTGAGTACGAGCAAGAGAAGAAAAGTGAATCCGAGCTGTTTGTCAAGAGATCGGTGAAGTAGTTCAAGGTATAGTGTAAAAGCGATCTGTCGTGTACAATAGCGAAGTGTGTGTGTGTTTTTGAGCTGCGGTAGCCTTCAATTTGTGAACTGCTGTTGAATCACTTAGTTGGTGCCGAGCTGTCACATGTGTTTACTGTTGTGTCTCTGCCGAACCGAAGGGCCAAGTGTCGTCGAGATCATGTGTAGCCGAGTTGAGATTGGTGCACAACTGTTAGTTTTTGTTATGGTCGGAAATCCCTGAATTTGTTAAGTCAACCTGTCCACGAGTTTGCCGAGCTATAATTATCGTGCCATCCTCAAGAAATTTCCAAGCTTGCATGTGCCGAACTGATACTTTATTGACAGGTTATTGTGTGTGTGCCAATTGTAGAGCTGGTGTAGATAACTTGGTGAGTTGTTGAACTATTGCTTTTCGGAGCTATCATCTTTATAGAAACCGATCTACTTTGCTGACCTTTTGAAGTACTATAAGGTAACAAATTACCGTGTGCATATTGGAGTAATTTATGAGTATTGAATATTGTTAAATTTCTGGTCTTATTTCATGGTCATTTAATTAAGGTTTAATCAATCTGGCATATGTAGCTAGATATTGCTTTCGGTATGATTATGAAGAAATGGGATCAAAGAATACTGGAATTTAATGGGTATGGACTTCCGACGATTTGATGATGAGCTAAGATGATATGAGAAATGAAAGTTGTGGGTAGGGAATACATGGAGTGGATTAAAGCTATGGTTGTGCTTTGTTTAATTGATATTACATTTGTGCTAAGTATTGGGTTACTAAGTCTATTTTACTTTCTTAAAATCTTTGAGTTGTGAGAAAAATTGCATGTAACTTTTGTTTTCATTGTGTCCATGAATGAAGATCAAATGGAGTGAACTTATTACATTACTCTAGAATTAATGAACAAAACCTTTAGATTAGATTGTTACCATTTGTATTTAACTTTAGATCCATGAGCTAAGAATAAGATAATGCCACCAGTTATAATTAGGCGTTTATTTTTTAGAAAATTGATTTTCAGGTATCGTGCTCTTTGAATTTCCAAGTAACTAAGTATAAGTGTTAGAGAAGATGCTGAAATTATTTTGGTCTTAAAAAATATTTTCCAATTAAAAAAATGGAATGAAAACAGAATTTACAATCACATAAGAATACCTATTGACAACTTAACTCAACCTGCTCATTCATCAAAAGACAACTTTGTTTACTTGATAAAGGGGTTGCTATATCGAAGTTCAACTGCAATTCAGTTACAACTTATGTGTACAGCATAATATTTACACCAAAACATGAACTATCCTTTTTCTTTTGTTATCTTCATAATAGTAGGATTCCTAATTTAGTATAGGTTCCATACAAAAGTCGCCGACTCTGAGTCGTGCTCTTAATATAAATTCCCCCTAGTGTTAGGCCCTTGATAATGATGTTAACCTGAAGATAAAACATTTTGTCTTCTCAACTACTGAAGCTAAGTGAAAGTAGATAACAAACAATACAACATAAACAACATCACAATTAAAATATTTCAATCAAAACCAACAGGTTTAGCTTCACACATACATTAGCCCAACTAAGCATTTATTGCTAGCAAAGCATTTATTGCTAGCAATGCAACATGCTATGCTCATTTACATGGCATGCATCGATACCAATATCTTATGCCCTTCTAATTTTCATCCAATTAGTCAACATAGTTAGGTATCTAGATATAACATCCAGGAACCTATGGGTAATAAGGAGTTACCTAAGAGTAAAACCCCCACCAAATTACACTAAACACTATAGTAGTCTACCAATATCAAAAGGGCAACAAGAAGTTGCCTCGGAGTAAGACTCTTAACTTTTTTTTGCAAAATTAGACCACACACTATTGTTCACCAAATTAAAGAGGTGATAAGGCCAACTTAGACTACATACTGTAGTCTATCAAATTTTACTTTCAAAATAGTCAAGATGTTCGAGCAATGGAAATCTATATGCTTTCAAGAACTAAGTTCATAAGGCCACAATTTTTCCTTAATCACTTGAAAGCCTCATTCTAAAAATTTTGACCCGTATGTCCCTTTTTGTACCATGTCATGCCATGATATGTAATAACAACTTAGGAATATCAATCAACACAATCAATTTTTAAGTTTTCTTACTTAGGGTTCACTTAGGTAAACACCTACAAAATTAAGTTAGAAATCCCTTAACTCTCAAGTTAATATAATCATTCGTAAACACAACATTAACATCGAACATAACAGCATAATAGTTTAACCCCTACTTACCCTTCGATTGCTATTTATCTTTTAGACCATCTCGTGGTCTGTACCCACCTCCTTTGGTTATGCATGAGGGCCTTAACTCTTTCTATAGCTAGCTAGTCATCATCAAGTCTCGATTGAGGTGCTTGGTCCATCGAGAGATCGAGGTTAAACCCATAGGTGACCTCAAATCGAGACATGTTTGTTACACTATAGGTAGTCCTATTGTATTCGAACTCAATGATGGGTAGATACAAATCCCAATCAACCATGTTTTGTCCAACAGCAATCTGTAACAAAGTTCCTACAGTTCTATTGGCAACCTCAGTCTATCCACCGGTTTATGGATGGAAAGATGTACTATATAATAGCTTAGTTCCCATTTGCCTCCATAGTATCCCACAAAAGTGGCTCATAAACTTTAGGTCTCGGTTTAAAACATTGGTTCTGGGTATTCCTTAAAGCTTGATAATTTCCAGTAAGAAAAGAAAAGATATAGCCGAAGCATCATTAGTTTTAGAGTGAGGCATGAAATGTGCCATCTTACTAAATCAATCCATGACCACCATGATGGAGTCCTTTCCTCAAGACATCCTTGACAATCCTAACATGAAATCCATACTTAGCTCAGACTTCGATTTGTCAGGATAGGCAAGGGTAAAGGGTGTCCTTACTCAGCTTGGCTCTTCGCTTTTCGGTAAGTCACATACCTTTCCAATACAGATTGGACATCTCTTTCATCCTTAGCGAAAAGAATTTGGAGGATAGTACCTCATGGGTCCAGTACTAGCCAAAGTGTCTAATTAAACCTCCTCCATGTGCTACATACACTAGTAATTCTTTCATAGAACAGGCCGAGATACGTAGCCTCTTCTTCCTGAATAAGAATTCGTTTTCGTTGTGATAGTTGTCCAGTATCTATCTTTCCTCACATCAGGCATAAATAGGACCAAAGTATAGATCCACGACATACAAATTCTTTATGGTTGAAAAACCAAGTTGCCTTGTCTATAGTTTGGTTAAGAGGGTATATCGTCTCAATAGGGCTACTACATTATTCTTTCCATTCTTGTATTTATGACATAAGAAAAACCCTTCATGAACTCAACCCATTTAGCTTGCCTCTATGATAACTTGGGTTGGCTTTTTAAATATCTCAAGGATTCATAATCAATGTAGATCACAAATTCCTTAGGCAATAGATAGTATTGCCATACCATTAGGCTTAGATTAAGGAGTAGAATTCCCTGTCATAGACATAACAGTTGAGTGTAGCTCCTCGAAGTTTCTCATTGAAGTAGGCAATAGGTCAACCCTCTTACATCAGCACGGCACCTATGCCTAGTCCAAACACATTACACTCTATTTCAAACACTTTATCAAAGCTTGGCAAAGCTAAGGCAGGGGTTATGGTCAGCCTATCCTTTACTTCTTTAAAACTCCTCTACTCCTTCTCTCCCCATTTGAATTCAACATTCTTTTTTAAGAGTTCGATGAGTGGGGCTACAATAGTACTGAAATTCTTTATAAATCTATGATAAATGATGCTAGGTTTCTAAAACTTCTCACATCAGTCGAAGTGGTCAGCATTATCCATTCGGTGATTGCTTCGATCTTCTCTTCATTGACTCGTATGCTACTACTACTTACAACGAATCCTAAGAATATCACCTTGAATTGGAAAAATCGTACTTCTTCAAATTGGTGTAAGGTTGTTCACTTAGAGTTTCACAAAGATGCTTTGAAGATGTTATTAGTGAGTCTCCAAGTCGAGACTATACACCAAGATGTCATCAAAATAAACTACGACAAACTTCCCTAATAAGTCTCGAAGCACATGATTCATCAGGCGCATAAATGTGCCCAACACATTAAACAGTCCAAATAGCATTACAAGACATTCATATAATCCATGGCGCATTTTGAATGCGGTCTTCCACTAGTCACCTTCAAGCATTTGGATCTGCTAGTATGTAGATTTGAGGTTAATCTTGGAGAATACTCTTGCTCCACTTAATCCATCTAGCATGTCATCCAGCTTGGGTATAGGATACCTATACTTGATGGTGATTCTATTAATCACTCGACTATCTACACACATTCTCCAAGAACCATCTTTCTTTAGTACTAACAAGGCTAGCACCGCATAGGGACTAAGGGACTTACGCACATACCCCTTCCTCATCAACTTATCTACTTGTTTTCACAACTCGACAGCCTATTCAAGATTCAGCCTATAAGCAGGCTTACTCAATAGTACAGCTCCTGGCTATAGGTCAATTGGATGCTCGACGCCTCAAATTAAGGGCAGACCTTTTGGTAGCTCCTCTAGAAATAGGTCGACAAATTCCTCTGGTAAGGTTTTTACCTTGGTAAGCAACTCATCCTCCCCAGTTCCTAACTCTAGAATTCTTTAGACCAATAGATAAGCCAGTTCTTTGAGCTCTATCTCTCTTTTTAGTTTGACTCGGGTCAATACTAAAGCTTCTTTCTTTAGGGTTTAACTTAGTTAGGACAACATGACCTTTACTTGCTCAGTAGTCATAAGACTTAATTTCACCCTCCTGCCTTCATACTCTAGGGAATAAGTATTCCTCCTTCCATCATACATCACTACTCAATCAAACATCCACGGTCATCCAAGTAGAATGTATGACACACTAATGGGCAACACATCACAAAGTACTTCATCTCGATACCTACCATCATAGATCAACATAGACATTTGTTTATTCACCTATAGGGCTCCCTTATCACTGAACCAAAAAAGCTGATAAGGTTTTGGCTAGGGTTTAGTATGCAATTTCAATTGCTAAACCATCAATGTAGAGACTCTATTAGTGCAACTCCTACTATCAACTATCAAGGCATACAGTGACTCATTCACCTTGCATCTAATGTAGAAGGGATTTTCTCTCTATTCGTCTTCAGGCACAAGACTGACCCTCATTATCCTCCTCAACACTAAAGTACTCAATATAAAGTTACCTTCCTCAATGTAGATAACTTCCTCCTCAAACAACTCAATTTGTACATCTTCCTTCATCTCCTCTAGTTGGGCTATTCCTAGCTCGTTGCCTATCTTTTTGGATAATGGTCACCAAACTAGCTACCAAGTCAGTAAGCCTATTCAAGCGGTCACCCACCGAATGAGGTGTGAATCTTCCTTCTTGCCCTTAACCATATCGAGTTGTAATTTCTTAGTTTCCTAAAGTTCCTTAAACACTTGAATCTAACATTGATGGTTACTCCACAAAATTGATGTCTAATAATACCACTTGAAGTTCTTTCCGCAAATAACAACAGTAGATCAATAACCAATACTTCCAACACCACCACAACTTCACAACAAATAAGTAGTCAACCATACTCTGTTTTGCATGTCCAAAAATAGAGGAAATAGAGTACAGAACACTCTTTAACTACCAAACTCTAATTTTAATAATAAAACCTCTATCACACGAGAGTAGTAACAAACCACTCAAAGAACACAGTAGTAGAATCTAGATTCGAACATAGCCAAACTCTAATATCAAGATGATAAGGACCATGAGATGGTCCGAAAGATAAATGGTAGTTAAAGGGTAAGTAGGGGTTCCCATATATCAACGATGAATATGATGCACCAACACCTCATACGAGCTTGGGTCACACTTGATATGATGCATAAGTATGGCTGAAGGGCATTCGACACTAGTTCATGCTCAGTAAGCTAAATAAGAGTAGCTTAAGAGCAAGTAAAAAGGATACTTAGCTCAAGAGAGCGAGACAGTTCAATGTATTCTCAATGTATTGATCATCGCAACTATTACAATTCATAAGTATTTATAATACCTAATTAGGGTAAGTCCTAAGTTATAGGAAATTATAGAAAAGGATTTCTACTAGCTAGGAAAAATGGAATAATTAACAAGGGTATCAATGTAATCATGTCAAAAGAATATCCTTTATCAGAAAAGACAGTACGGATGTTAAAAAGGATAGCACGCATAATTCTGCTCATTCTATGATCCTAATAACATTGCGAGCTGAGCAAGGGTGGCCCTTGATTAGGTCTGGTCGGTGTCGACAATTCAACAACTTTGATTGCTAGAACTAGAAAAAGATTGGCTTAGGGACAACTCACATTAAGGGTTAACCTTTTATGGTTAGCTCCTGACAATTATTAGCTTAACCTCGAAACTTTAGGGTTGGCTTTATCCTGATTTAGTGCTTGGACTGGTGTGTTGCAAAGGGGTTAACTCAGAATGTCAACTGATTACCTTAACAGCTCCTTGGAATGTGTAGAGAGTGAAATAGCTTGACAAGTTGGACTAGGGTAAGCATTGCTCCACAACGCTTAACTTACATCAAAAAACTCAGCAAACCATCTAAGCTAGCCCTCAAGTTCAGGAGCACATGATCGGTCCTTGATCCCTATTAGCCGCCCTATAGCCACCACACCTTATCAGAAAATCTCCTCGAACCACCTTCTATTAGACCCCAAAAGGCCACCACAACGAGACATCAACTCCTTATTGAATTAGTTTAGACGAATTCCAATCCTGTTTCTTGTTCTATTTTTATTTTATTTTTTTAATTTTCTAAAGTTATGTTCTTGTGTTTTCAGGTTTCTAAAAAATTGCAAATTATGTTTATAGTTATATTTGTAGGCTTTAGGATTTTTACAAGCCAAAAAGTGAGATAACATATGTCATTTCCTCCTTGTCGAGTTTGACTTTTCGGTTTTTGTTTAAAATTGATTTCTCATTTCTTGATTAATACTAAACCCTAACCCATTTAATATTAATCTTCGAATAAAGAAATTGAGAAATTTCGGTTTTTTATTAAAAATAATTTTTGGAACCGAAGTCGGGAAAAGAAAAAGAAACCGCAACCAATTGGGTGGATTGGTTATGATTTGGCTACCGGTCTTTGATTTCAAATTTAATGAAAAACCAAAAGGTTCTGAATTCGAGGGCTAACCTATTAAACCCTTAACGAGTACCACTATCTATTTACCGAAATTAGGAATATTTTTCTAATCACAATATTTAAAAAAAATAAATAACTAAAATCAAAAGAAAAAAGAACCTAGGTTTCTACAAATTTTATCGTCGCCCCGAAGGTGCCTACGTACCCGCTAGCCGGGATCAGACGATCGTAGTTCTTTCCGAAAAACTTTAACATGTTGATTTATTTTAAATTTTGAAAACCGACTGAGTTTACGCTATTATCAATTTAGTATTTTTTTTTTCAAATGCTCCAAAAAGGTCCTAATTCACTAAGTCCTTTTGTTCTATTTTATAAAAATTCTCTAAAAGTCTATTTTTTTTAAACGGGCTTTTTTTATTTTCTTTATTTCCCAAAAGAAACTTCTAAGTGAGAAAATCCTAAAAATATACCTAATCTAAAAAAAAATTCCTAAACTAATATACATATATATTCTATTATTATTAAACAATTATCTTCGTAAATAGATTAATAACATTACGTAACTTACTTAATATATAAAAAAACTAATACTAATAAGTCTTCTAAACTAATATAGTCATATACACATATACTACATCAAATAATTAAGGAACTAATAATATAATGATAATAATGATAAGTAAATAAAAGAATGAAACAAATAAAATAAAATAAGAAAACTAAAATTTGGAAAAACTGAACCTGACTTGTTCTTGCACGATAATGGCGTACACGGAGCAACAACGGTATCGGACTGTGGAGTGTACAATTCGACGTCGAGGCTTGCTGTTCTGGAATTGATGATGTGCGGTGGAACGTGGGGCTGGCACTGCTGATGTTAGCTGGTGATCGGCTGATCGGAATTAGCACTGCCGCACAAATGGCCACTGCTGATGTTGGTTGTTGATCGGTTGATCAGAGTCGCGACTGCTACTGTCCGTGTACGTGTAGCAGATCGGTGGAGTACGGAATAGGGAATTGTGGAATTTGGACTGTATGCGAGTCGTGAATCGTGGCCTGAACTAACGGACTGAAATTAATTGTGTGTGTGTATATTGAATCAATGATCGGTAGCGATGGAGTGTGTGTGATCGGGGTGGGTCGATTGGTTTGTATTTGACGGATTGCTGGCTGTTGGCTTCCGTAGTAATGAAGACTGCTGCAGCAAGGGGCGTTCGACGTACGCAATTGTGGATAGTAATTCGGTAGAATACTGATGGGATGTTACGTGCGTGTGTGAGTCGGCCGAAAAATCTGTATATAGTTGATTGTTGGTGGGGTACTGCAGTGCAAGCGTGCCTGGACTTTCTAATCTTTCCTCACTATGGGGTTAGCATTAGAATTGAAGGTCGGCCACATGAACGTCAAAGGATCCCGACTAACTATCTTCGTTGCAAATTTTTATAGCTACTCGTCATCACTATCCTGATAAGTCCAAATCGCACTTAGTTATGATTCTTTTAGTGTAGATCTGATTTTTTTTCTTTTTTCATTTGACTACAGAATTCGGAAAAGATAGATATATAGATTTGTATTCTCCAGCATGCACCTTTAGAATTGGACCAAAGACTTCCAGGATCAGATTTGATTTTTTTTTCTTTTTTCATTCGACTACGGAATTCGGAAAAGATAGATATATATATATATATATATTTATATTCTCTAGCATGCGACTTTAAAATTGGACCAAAGACTTCCAGGATCTATTGTTTCTGCTTTTTTTTTCTTTTTTTAAATTTCCTTATTGTCCTCTTTTATTTGTACATGTACTTGTTTTTCTAGGTCGAAATTAAATCATATCCAGATATATCTATCACATTCATTACAATTAAATTATATTTAAACTATCTAAATCCCTAAATTAAATTTTTTAACTAAGCTAGAACTAAAATTAACACTAAAACTAATTATTCCTAATATAAATTACTTCCTAAAAACCTACGAAATTTTTATAATTTTTCCTTTTCTTATTTTTTTTGGTATTTTCATTATTTGTCAACCTTTTTTATTTTTATCTCTTTTTTGCATTAGGACCCTTTTTGTAAGAAAATAAATAAATAAATAAAAACTAAGACTTGGGAAGAGCAAAAATTAGGTGTCTACAGCTGCCCCTCTTTGTGGTGAAGTTTGAATAAAACTTTGCCACAAAGATAAAAAAGACACCGTTTTTGCCTCATGATGACTCTATCCTAAGGAATGTTAAGTCACTTGATGAGGGTTAGAACTACAATGGGAAGTGCCTTTGTGAAAGAATAACAAGAAACTTGGTCATGCCCTTGATGAGCTGACTAACCAAGGCGGTCAAAGCGGCCCATAAGCTGGCTAAGAACCTAAAGATAATGAAGAAAACTTGGATTGTGCCCTTAATGAGCTGACTCACCAAGGTGGTCAAAGTGCCCCATGAGGCTAAGACCTAAAGATAATGAAGAAAACTTGGATCATGCTAAGACTTAAAAAATTTGAAGGAAAACTTGGATTGTGCCCTTAATGAGCTGACTCACCAAGACGGTCAAAGTGCCCCATGAGCTGGCTAAGACCTAAAGATAATGAAGAAAAACTTGGATCGTGCCTTTAATGAGATGACTCTCCAAGGCGGTCAAAGCGCCTCATGAGCTGGCTAAGACCTAAAAATAATGAAGAAAAACTTGGATCGTGCCCTTAATGAGCTGACTCTCCAAGGCGGTCAAAGCGCCCCATGAGCTGGCTAAGACTTAAAAAATACGAAGGAAAACTTAGATCGTGCCCCCAATGAGCTGACTTACCAAGACGGTCAAAGCGCCCCATGAGCTGGCTAAGACCTAAAAATATGAAGGAAAACTTGGATCGTGCCCTTAATGAGCTGACTTACCAAGACGGTTAAAGCGCCCTATGAGCTTGCTAAGACCTAAAAATATGAAGAAAAACTTGGATCGTACCCTTAATGAGCTGACTCTCCAAGGCAGTCAAAGCACCCCATGAGCTGGCTAAGACCTGAAGAAGACTTGGATCATGCCCTTAATGAGCTGACTCTCCAAGGTGGTCAAAGCGCCCCATGAGCTGGTTAAAACCTAAAAATTACGAAGAAAAATGTGGATCGTACCCTTAATGAGCTGACTCTCCAAGGAGGTCAAAGCGCCCCAGGAGCTGGCTATGACCTAAAGAAGACTTGGATCATGCCCTTAATGAGCTGACTCTCCAAGGCAGTCAAAGCGTCCCATGAGCTGGCTAAGACCTAAATATTACGAAGGAAAACTTAGATCGTGCCCTTAATGAGCTGACTCACCAAGACGGTCAAAGCGCCCCATGAGCTGGCTATGACCTAAAAATATGAAGAAAAACTTAGATCGTGCCCTTAATGAGCTAACTCTCCAAGGCGGTCAAAGCGCTCCATGAGCTGGCTAAGACCTAAAGATATGAAGAAGACTTGGATCGTGCCCTTAATGAGATGACTCTCTAAGGTAGTCAAAGCGCCCCATGAGCTGGCTAGGACCTAAAGATATGAAGAAGACTTGGATCGTGTCCTTAATGAGCTGACTCTCCAAAGCGGTCAAAGCGCCCCATGAGCTGGCTAAGACCTAAAAATATGAAGGAAAACTTGGATCGAGATAGCGCTCCACGAGCTTACTAAAGCCTTGAAAGATTATAAGTTGAGCAACAGTTTGTGAGTTGGGTAACTGGGAGCCTGTAAAACTCTGAATTGGGACTGTTTTAGGAGTTAGGTAGAAATTTAAGAAGTTTTAGATTAGGATTGCGCTCTATGAGCTAACTAGATCCCTAAATGAGAATACGAATCTAGATAGCGCTTCATAAATTGATTGAAGCGCTAAATCCTTTGAAGAAATTGTGAGTTGGATGATTAGAAGTTGAAGACACACTGGGACCATGCTAACTATTCTCCTTTTTTTATTAAAAGCTATTGTCCTTAAGGGGAAACTAATTGTCAAAGCAATGTTTTATTAAGTTTAGAACCACTTACCTGGCTTCAATGATAGCTCCCAAATCGTCTCTCGTCTTGTTAAGGAATCCGATTAGAACCAACTACTCTGACCCTTACCATTTTCCTTTCTTGTTTCCGTTCTTCTTCCTCTTTATTCGGGCATCTTTTTCCAAAACCTCTCCTCTTTTTTTTTTAAATAATTTAAGCTTAAATCAAATGTAAAACGTATTCTTCTCAAACAAGGATGTCCTGTTTTGAACTTCCAGCCTAAACATTGGCTTTCCGAGTAAGCATTTGTTCTCAAGCGAGTTTCTACTTACACGCCACACATTACCCTTTTTGAACATAGACTTGTCCCAAAAAATAGGAAATAGATCTCCCTTTCTTTGGGGGGTTAACCACAATAAAGTATTAAAAGAATTTTTTTTATCAATAGTCATCGCTTCAAATTAAATGATTATTTTTCTTATGGTTCTTTGTGTGTAAGGTTTGTTTTGGGTAAATTATAGAGTGGGGAGTGGGGTTTTTTAGTGGGATGAGAAAAAGAAAAGCTAACGATATTATCCAATGTTAACGACTACCAAGAATACCAACTTTGCATGTAAAAAAATGAAAACGAGACCACAGTAATAGCAAGAGTATTTGCAAAATTTCATTGATTGTTCAAGGATAGTACATCTTTAATACATCAGCATTTACTGGGTTCTTCAAATCCGGACCATCCATTTGAGACAAAATAACAACTCCCCTAGGCAATACTTTCTTCACCATATAAGGCCCTTTATAGTTTGGGGTAAACTTCCCTCTTGAGTCAGTTATGTTAAGCAACACCTTCCTCAACACCATATCGCCTTGCTCAAAACTCCGAGGTCGTACTTTTTTATTGAAAGCCCTGGCCATTCGTTGCTGATAGCAAATGTTGTAGCATAAAGCTGTCAACCTCTTTTCATTAATTAGGTTCAACTGCTCAACACGCTTCTTTACCCAATCAGCCTCATCTAACTAAGTTTCTAACAATATTCTAAGAGATAGGATCTCAACCTCCACTGGTAATACAGCCTCCATTCCGTATACCAATGAGTAGGGGGTTGCCCCTATTGATGTTCTGATAGAAGTTCGATAGGCCATGAGTGCAAATGGTAACATCTCATGCCAATCTCGATACGTAATGGCCATTTTCTCAATAATTCTTTTGATATTCTTATTGGCTGTTTCCACGGCTCTATTCATCTGGGGTCGATAACTAGTAGAATTTCTATTAATGATCCTGAAGTGTCGGCATAACTCGGACATCAATTTATTATTCAGATTCGTACCGTTGTCAGTAATAATCGTTTCTGGCGTACCATACTGAGACAATATGTCCCTCCTGATGAACTTAAACACTACTCCTTTCGTCACTCTAGAGTAGGATGAGGCTTCAACCCACTTAGTGAAATAATCAATAGCTACCAATATAAATCGGTGCCGGTTAGATGCTTTTGGAGTGATTGGGTCGATGATATCTATTCCCCACATCGAAAAAGGCCATGGTGCTGATAGTATATGCAACTCTTGAGGTGGAGCATTTATCTTGTTTACATAGATTTGGCATAAATGGCAGTGTCTAACATGTGTGATACAATCTGCTTCTACAGTCGACCAGTAATATCCCATCCTTATGATTTTCTTGGCAAGCATGTGACCATTCATTTGAGGGCCACATACTCCCTCGTGCACATCTTTCATTAGCTTCTTTGCCTCTTTCCCGTCTACACAACGTAAAAGCGTACCGTCAAACGATCGTCGTTACAATGTAGAATCACTCATCAAGTACTGAGCCGCCATTCTTCTAATCAACTTTTTATCCTTCCTTTGTGTACCTTCGGGGTACGTACCAGTTTGTAAAAATATTTTGATATCATGATACCAAGGCTTTTCGTCACATGAACTTTCCATTACCAAACAAAAAGCAGGATTTTCTTCGATTTCAATTTTAAGTGGTTGAATCTCCACTCCTTTCGATATTTGAATCATTGATGCCAAAGTAGCAAGAGCATCGGCAAATTGGTTTTGAACCCTTGGCACATACACAAAGGTAATCTTTTTAAACTTAGGTTATCAACTCGACCAAGTGTTGGCGATAAGGCACCAATTTGGGGTCTTTCGTCTTATATTCACCCCGAGCTTGGCCTATAATCAACGAAGAATCTCCATACACCTGCAATTTCCGTATCTCCTTAAACAATGGGACTTTGAGCCCCAAAATACACACCTCGTATTCTGCAATGTTATTGGTACATGGGAAAACCAATCTTACAGCCATTGGAAATTGTGTACCACCAGGCGATACTAGAACTGCCCCCCCTCTACATCCAGACACATTAGATGCTCCGTCAAAGAACATTTTCTATCCTGAAGATTTTTCGACTACTTCACCATCAGGACTATTTTCTGCTACTAGGATGTTTTCATCAGGAAACTCAACTCGTGCTCCTTAAGGGGTATCCTCAGAAGGATTCTCTGCCAGTTGATCCGCCAAAACTTGCCCCTTGACCGAACTTTGGCTCACATACTTAATGTCAAATTCTGTCAGCAACATCTGCCACTTTGAAACTCTGCCAATGAGAGCCGGTTTTTCAGCTAAGTATTTTAAAGGATCGTATTGGGTTATCAACTCAATCTGATAATACAGTGTATATTGTCTGAGCTGATGCATAACCCAGACCAATGCACAATAGGTTCTTTCAGCTTCTGAGTATTTTTGCTCCCCTTCTGTAAACTTCTTACTTAGATAGTAAATAACTCGTTCTTTCCCTTCTTCATCCTTCTGGCCAAGCACAGATCCCATTGATTCCGTCATTATGGTTAGGTACAAAACAACGGCTTTCTAGGTTTAGGAGCTACTAACACTGGAGGTTTCATGAGATATTCTTTGATTTTCATGAAAGCCTCTTCGCATTCCTCATTCCAACTGATCTTTCCGTTCTTTTTCAACAGCTTAAAAAGAGGGCGACATTTGTCCGTTAACTGTGCTATAAATCGGGCAATGTAATTTAAATGCCCCAACAAACCTCTCACTTCCTTGAGCGTTTGTGGAAGAGGCATGTCAATTATAGCTTTGGCCTTATCAGGATCGACTTCAATACCTCTTTGGCTAACTATGAACCCCAACAATTTTCCTGACATCACACCAAAGGTACACTTCTCCAGATTCAATTTCAAGTGGTACTTTCTTAGCCTATCGAACAACTTTCTCAGGTTTTCTAGGTGATCGTCCTCTTCTTTGGACTTCGCAATCATATCATCAACATAAACTTCTATTTCTTTATGCATCATGTCATGAAAGATTGCAACCATGGCCCACTGATATATTGCACCTGCATTCTTCAGCCCAAATGGCATCACTTTATAGCAAAATGTTCCCCAAGTTGTAATAAAAGTCGTTTTCGTCTTATCTTCTTCGGACATCTGAATCTGATTATATCCCGAAAAACCATCCATAAAAGAGAATAGATGATTTCCAGAAGTGTTATCCACTAAGACATCAATGTGAGGCAATGGAAAATTATCCTTGGGCGTTGCCTGGTTGAGATCTCGAAAGTTTACACACACTCTAACCTTCCCATTCTTCTTCATTACTGGAACAATATTAGTTACCCATTCGGGGTAATCCGATACTTCAATGAATCCAACCTCCAGTAGTTTATTCACTTCTTCTTTAATTTTCAACAAGACGTCAGGTCGAAATCTCCTCAATTTCTGTTTTTCTTGGTTTGACGTCCTCTTGTGTGGGTAAACGGTGGAGCACAATTGACGGGTCTAACCCAGGCATATCTCCATACGACCAGGCGAAACACGTCTTGATAACCAGTTAACAACATAATCATTTCTGTTTTTTGTTTCTCTTTTAAATTCGCCCCAATTTTTAAATTCCTAGGATTTTCTTCATTCCCCACATTAATTGTCTCAATCGGTTCATCAATAGTGATCCTATCCAGTTCATGTTTTTGCCATTCCTCTTGTATATTACTATGGTCATCGACATCGCTTCCGACAACTAACCCAGTAGGGCCGGAAACGATATCGATATTCTCATTTTCTACCTACGTGAGGTAATCCTAGTTTTCGCTTGTTTCATTGAATCTGGATGAGAATGTATAAAAAAAAATGCATGTAAACAAAAGAGAACTGAAGAGCAACATGGAAAAGAAACGAACTAAGATTTTATTAAATAAACGGAAGTATAGTCTCAAATGAGATAAAGGCCTAACTAATTTTGAATGAAAGATTCAATGATACATTTAAAACGATGACTCTTTTAAAAAAAAAAAAAAAACTAATTACGGTTCACCCCTTTACCCTAGGGAAGACTTGTTGCAATTCGCCGGGATAGAAAACCAGTTGTTCAAATGATGCTGGAACTTAGGTGACGAGCGTGTTGATTCTTCTCTGTCGGATTCTCTGGCTTGAGTCTCTTCCCGTATAAACGTCTCAGCTAGTGGTGGGAAGGTCATCGAGGTATGGTATAATCTGTTACCTCTCTAGCCCTTCGCCTGCTTCTTCTTGAATTCTTCCGCCGAGGTAGGATTGTAGCCAAGGCCATAGGTGCCGATCTGGCCTTCCTTGAATCCCTTCCTTCTATCACCCTCTTTGTCGGGACTAATGATCATGTTCACTTCTTCAAATATTTGTAAACCCAGCTCCTCTTGTCCCTCACTTCCTATGTAGGGTATAGCCGTCTCCTTATAGATTTCGTAATCTTGATCTCCCATAATCGTAATCACTTGGCCATTGGAGATAAACTTCAATTTTTGGTGCAGGCTTGAAGGTATGGCCCCTGCTGCATGGATCTAAGGTCTTCCTAATAGTAGATTGAAAGATCTTGGAATGTCCATGACTTAGAATCGAATAGTGAAGTGTTGAGGGCCAATACTTACGGATAAATCAATCTCCCCTATGATTTCTCTTCTGGAACCATCAAAGGCCCTGACTATTATAGAAGAAGGCTTAATTGCGGATGTGTCAATGCCCAGCAAATCCAAAGTGGCGAGTGGGCAGACGTTCAGTGACGATCTATTGTCAATGAGCACCCTGGTAACAATTATGGCATTACTCCTTACCATGATAAAGAGTGGCTTCGTATGTTTGTTCCCTTCCTCGCCCAATTCTTCAGCCGAAAATGAAATTTGATCTATTGCGAGGATCGAATTGGTAACCAGTCCCATCTTCTCAGTTGGAATCTCCCGAGGGACCTTCACCTCATTTAAAGTTCGGAACAAAGCCTCCCTATGTGGTTCGGATGCGATTAATAGACCCATTAGCGATATTTGTGCAGGAGTCTTACTAAGTTGATCCATGATTTTATACTCACTTGACTTAAGCATTTTGGTAAAAGCTGATAGTCCCTCAATGCGTTCGGCCACCGTCCTATCATTTGATTCTCCCGAGATGACTTTCCTCCCCTGCTCCTCTCTTGGATGATAAATATTCCCTGATCGGGTAATGCCCCCTACCAGAGGACCAGGTTTCTCCTAATTTGCCAGATGATAGTTAAATGGAGCGGCCTTGTAATTTTTTGGTGGCAACGGCACGTGAAATGTGTAACTCTTCACTTTTGGAACCCGGTTGCCAGTATAGAACTCAAAAACCTTAGGCTTCTTGTCTGAATCGACGACACTAACAGCATAGTCATCAAAAATCATACCAATCATTGGCCCATGGTTGGGTAAGGGGTTGTTGTTAACATTAGGAATCGGGGCTTCCACAAAATCCAACTGCACTGTCCCTTCATCTATCAAGTCCTGAATCTTATTCCTCAATCTCCAGCATGAATCAATCGAATGCCCTACTTATCCACAGTGGTATTCGCACTTTACTGTAGAGTCAAAGAATCTCGGTCGATATCGATCGCTAGGAAGTTCGTACCGTATCAAATTATCCCTTCGCAACTTCTCGAAGACTTGACTCAAAGGAACCGGTATCTTGGTAAATTGTCTATAAGTCCTGCTAGCTTGAAACTGATCTTTGTACTGTTGCTGAGCGGGAGGCGTATTTGCCCTAAAAGCGACTTGAGCATTTGGTCTGGCGTTTGAATTTACCATACCAACTGTGGATTCTTTGGGCTTGCTAACAGCTGGTCTAGGGCCAGATGATGACGCAGGTGGTCTTCTATCTGCTGTGTCTTGAAGCTTTCCGGAAGAGACGGCACTCTCAATCCTACACCCGGCCGCTACAACTTCAACAAAACTAGATGAAGCCTACCCGATGAGATGGGAGAAATAGGGCCTCTCCAAGGTGTTAATGAAAGTCGATGTAAGCTCTTTCTCAGTCATTGGAGTAGAGATTCTTGCAGCTAAGGACCTCCATCTTTGAGCATATTCTTTTAACGACTCATTATTCTTCTTTTGTAGGGCGACCAAGTCCATCATAGTCAGGGCTACTTCCACATTGAATTTATATTGCTCATAAAATGCTCGAGCAAGTTTCTCCCATGTATTTATCTGGTTCAGATCAAGCTGGGCATACCAAGTCAGGGCCGATCCGGTCAGGCTATCTTGAAATGTCTGTACCATGAGCGGATTGCACTAAACATATTTTCCCATCTTCCTGACATACAACCTGGTGTGGAGTTTGGGACAACCCGTCCCATTATACTTTTCAAACTCTGGCACCTTAAACTTCTCAGGGTATGATTCCATGTCATATGCGGAAAACTCGGTAATCCCCACCTGTTCAAATCCATCACATCCTACGAATGCCTTCATCTTCTCAGTGATCTGTTGTGTCAATTTCTTTTCCAATTCTTTCAGGCTGTCTGTATTTGGCCCATAGTCGATAGGTCTAGAGGCTGCATATGTGTCAGGTTCGAAGGTCGGGTTGTCTTTTGGGTAAACTCCTTCCGACTCGAATGGGTCTTTTTGATATTCGTGTTCTACCTCAGGAGCTTGTATATTCTTCCCATAACGGGTTTTGGAACCCTCTTCATTAGCCGGTGCTGTAGCTCGGAGCAAAGAAATGCTGTCTGCTAGAAAGCTCATTTGTTCTGCCATCTTCTCCATAGTCCTTTCTATGGAACGAAACCTTAGCTCAGAGGGATCATTGATCTCAGGGTCTCCATCATTTCCTTGAGTAGTGGCCATCCTGGACAAGGAACATGTTCTAATCGAACTTCTTTGAAAGACTTAACATTTGGGAGCTATCTTGAAATTTTACCTGACGTTGTTCAACTCAATAAAGGGTTAGTATATTTATATTTTGCTAAAAAAAAAGGTTTTTAATTGTACAAACGCAAAATGCATATCACACGAGTGCAATGAAAAATCAAGAAGAAGGGAGGGGAACCTTTGATGTGGAAAAACCTAACTAGCTTTCATTAATTTTTGCAATTGCGAAGCTTTACACCTCTTATTCTGTTCATAAAAATGAATTCTAATGAAAACTTAAAATTTAAAATTTAATCTCCTAATGACTAATAAGCTTATCCTGCGTTCTCCTCTTCTTTCGGATCATGGGAACTCGCTCTTCCTTACCCTTGGTTCTCTTTAGTTGTGCTTCCAATGCCTTTATCTTTTGATGGTACTCCTTGCAACAGCTCTCTAACTCCTGCTCCCTTTTACTCATTCTCTCTGGTTCAGCTTGAACTTCCCTCTTTTCTTTATTGTCTTCCCTATCTTTCAGCCCTTTTAGCTGGTGATAAAGAAATCCTTTGGTTGTCTGACTCCTGGCTTTTATCCCTCTAGTGGTAGGGGTGGTCTTTCTCGTGCACCAAAGAGCTCGAATGCTTTGAAGCTTGGTTATTTTATCAACCGTTGTCATACCAAGGTTAAGGAAGTCCAGCGAGGCATCTTCTAATGATGGTTTAGGGATCATGTCCTCAATGAGTCCATTGGCTGGAACGTATGCGGTGCAGAGGTTAAAGCCGATCAGAGGGACTGCTTTAAAGTCTCCATATCCTGTTATCATTTCCCTGCTGGCAAACCACCTAGGTGTCAACAACAATTCTTCCGCTTTCATACTCTGAAAGTATTGGACCCAGTAGCGGCTAGCTATATTTTCTGGCAGCTCGATTCTTTCTCCAAAAGATTTGACGAGATCATATTGCTGAGTAAACTCGGCCCGATTAAAATCAAGCTGGTAACTTCTCATGTGGCTAACGAACCAGACCACTAGTAGGACCATGTTAGTTTTCAGATCTCCTCGTTTCTTTTTCTTGAGATGGTTTAGTGACCGGATCTACTCGGCCAGAAGGGCCGGGTTATATGATTTCCCTTCAAGAAATTAGGCTACGAGTTCTGCAATTCTGAAATGGACTCGACGCCTTTCATCAGGGAACAGGATGGTATTGATGACTACCAGTATAAAAGCATTGACTCGGTACTAGTGCCACGCTTCTAAATTTGCATAAAACACCTCGTGCTTTTCTCTGTGCTTCAATTCAGTAGAAAACCAGTCCATGACATCCTCTAATCGAATAGTCTTTCCTTGATTTAGAACTCGGTTTATTTCGGTTTTTCTGATTCCCAGCAACTTGCTGAAGATCTTTGGTGCTACAGCTTCCAAGTCTGGGACATAAATATCATCTGTGATCACAGGAGCCCATAATAATTGGGAGTATTCTTCTACAGTTGGGCTTAGCTGATGTAGGCCCATACGGAAACTGGTGTGTTCGAGCTCCCAAAGGTGGACTAAGGCCCAAACTAGAGTGATGTTCACAGGGATCCTCTATAGAGAGAGGATGGGCCCAATCTTATTCTTAATAAACTCCTGGTTATCTAGGCTGAAGAGTCCAAACCATGTCTGAAGTAGCTTCTGTGGCCAATGCGATAGGTGGACATGAATGTCTTCAAAAGACCCTTGATTTGATCCAGCCATGACTAATTAAAATTATAATTATAATTACAATGTATTCTAAACTTTACATAAAAATAATATTACAAATTATTTACAAGGGAAGATAACAATTACAATCACAACTTCACAACTGTCTTTATCATTTTAGATTTGCCATGTCATAGGTTCTTGTAATTTTTGAAAAAAAAGTTTTGTGTAATGCAAAAGGGTAGGTGCTAAAGGTTCTCAAGTTCTGCAACCATTGCATTTTTTCAAAGCAACGGTTCTGTGGTCGCATCTGAACTTGAGTGGGGTAGCCTGATCGGCCCCGGAATCCGAAGCTTACACAATGGCCCCCCTCCTAAGGTCTTAAGACGGCCTGGTTCTGACCGTGTCTAACATGTATTTATGATGCAGAAAGGAAAAATAAAATAAAATAAAAATAACTAAATAAAAGATAAAAGTAAAACCCCCCAAAATTCCCCCTTAAATAAACTGTCACAACAAAAAATGTTAGTAAAAAAATAAATAAATAAAATAAACAAATACATCAAACAATATACCTAAGCTCTTTTTTATTCTTTATTATTTCATTCATTTTTTTAAATAATCCTATTTTCGGCAACTTTTAGTGGCTAGCCCTCTAGCGGTCCCCAATGGAGTCGCCAAACTGTCGAGTCTAACTTTTCGATTTTTGTTTAAAATTGATTTCTCATTTCTCGATTAATACTAAACCCTAACCCATTTAAAATTAATCTTCGACTAAAGAAATTGATAAATTCCGGTTTTTTATTAAAAATAATTTTTGGAGTCGCCACCCGATCGAAGTCAGGAAAACAAAAAGAAACCGCAACCAATTGGGTGGATTGGTTATGATTTCGCTACCGGTCTTTGATTTCAAATTTAATGAAAAACCAGAAGGTTCCGAATTCGGGAGCTAACCTATTAAACCCTTAACGGGTACCACTATCTATTTACCGAAATTAAGATTATTTTTCTAATCACAATATTTAAAAAAATAAATAACTAAAATCAAAAGAAAAAAGAACCTAGGTTTCTACAAATTTTATCGTCGCCTCGAAAGTGCCTACGTACTCGCTAGCCGAGATCAGACGATTGTAGTTCTTTCCAAAAAACTTTAACGTATTGATTTATTTTAAATTTTGAAAACCGACCGAGTTTACGTTATTATCAATTTAGTTTTTTTTTTCAAACTCCCCAAAAAGGTCCTAATTCACTAAGTCCTTCTATTCTATTTTATAAAAATTCTCTAAAAGTCTATTTTTATTAAACGGGTTTTTTTATTTTATTTATTTCCCAAAAGAAACTTCTAAGTGAGAAAATCCTAAAAATATACCTAATCTAAAAAAAAAATTCCTAGACTAATAATATATTATATTATTATTGAACAATTATCTTCGTAAATAGATTAATAATATTACGTAACTTACTTAATATATAAAAAAAACTAATACTAATAAGTCATCTAAACTAATATAGTCATATATACATATACTACATCAAATAATTAAGGAACTAATAATATAATGATAATAATGATAAGTAAATAAAAGAATGAAACAAATAAAATAAAATAAGAAAACTACAATTTGGAAAAACTGAACCTGACTTGTTCTTGCACGATAATGGCGTAGACGGAGCAACAACGGTATCGGATTGTGGAGTATACAATTCGACGTCAAGGCTTGCTGTTCTGGAATTGATGATGTGCGGTGGAACGTGGGGCTGGCACTACTGATGTTGGCTGGTGATCAGCTGATCGAAATTAGCGCTGCCGCACGAATGGCCGCTGCTGATGTAGGTTGGTGATCGGTTGATCGGAGTCGCGACTGCTACTATCTGTGTACATGTAGCAGATCGGTGGAGTACGGAATAGGGAATTGTGGAATTTGGACTGTGTGCGAGTCGTGAATCGTGGCCTGAACTAACGGACTGAAATTAATTGTGTGTGTGTATATTAAATCAATGATCGACAGCGATGGAGTGTGTGTGATCGGGGCGGGTCAATTGGTCTATGTTTGACGGATTGCTGGCTGTTGGCTTCCGTAGTGATGAAGATTGCTGCAGCAAGGGGCATTCGACGTACGCAATTGTGGATAGTAATTCGATAGAATACTACTTGGACGTTACGTACGTATGTGAGTCGGCCGAAAAATCTGTATATAGTTGATCATTGGTGGGGGACTGCAGCACAAGCATGCCTGGACTTTCTAATCTTTCCTCACTGTAGGGTTAGCATTGGAATTGAAGGTCAGCTACGTGAACGTCAAAGGATCCCGACTAACTATCCTCATTGCAAATTTTTATAGCTACTCGTCATCACTATCCCGATAAGTCCAAATCGCACTTAGTTATGATTCTTTTAGTGTAGATCTGATTTTTTTTTCTTTTTTCATTCGACTACAGAATTCGAAAAAGATAGATATATAGATTTGTATTCTCCAGCATGCACCTTTAGAATTGGACCAAAGACTTCCAAGATCAAATTTGATTTTTTTTCTTTTTTGATTCGACTACGGAATTCGGAAAAGATAGATATATATATATATATATTTATATTCTCTAGCATGCGACTTTAAAATTGGACCAAAGACTTCCAGGATCTATTGTTTCTGCTTTTTTTTTTCTTTTTTAAATTTCCTTATTGTCCTCTTTTATTTGTACATGTACTTGTTTTTCAAGGTCGAAATTAAATCATATCTGGATATATCTATCACATTCATTACAATTAAATTATATTTAAACTATCTAAATCCCTAAATTAAAATTTTTAACTAAACTAAAACTAAAATTAACACTAAAACTAATTATTCCTAATATAAATTACTTCCTAAAAATCTACGAAATTTTTATAATTTTTCCTTTTCTTATTTTTTTTGGTTTTTTCATTATTTGTCAACCTTTTTTATTTTTATCTCTTTTTTGCATTAGGACCCTTTTTGTAAGAAAATAAATAAATAAATAAAAACTAAGACTGGGAAGGGAAAAAATTAGGTATCTATACTCCTTTTCCTACATGTTGATTGGGCACCATGTGTCACTTGTTAATCTTATAATGAGTCATGTTTTTAAATCATACCCATGCTGCTACATCATTTGGTGACTCATCCATTCATTATTTTAATTAATTTTCCTTATTTTGATAATTCATTATTATTATATGTATATGTTTAATTCAAATAATGCATATCATATGTAAATACATATATATTATATATAATTCAACTTCATTTATCATTTTTATAAGTTAAATAACTTATCTCTAATATCTTACTATTTTTAAAAGCTCAAATTTTACTTTTTCGATATTTAATGCTTTATCAATGAATTGATATTTTTCTTAAATTAATCTTTTTATATATCTTATTTTGAGAAATTAACTTCACTAGAATTACTTCATATAACTTTTTTAACCTTACTATGAAGTTTAAAATAAAACAAATAATATAGACCGGTACCCTAAATTTAAGAGCTTGAATCCTAGGGTTATCGTATTGGTAGAAAACCTTAGAGTATTACAACTGTAACCCTAATGGGGCGAGTATTTAAACCCCCATTTATTGTACATAAGCATCATGACCTCATTATTAAATATTATTAGTTTTCCTTAGTGAGCAACCTTAGTGTTGTCACTTACTCGTAGCTCTTATCTATTCTATTTTACAAGTAGTGGCAAGTGACCCTATAGTTTGAACTAGTGAGTCGTATCCGGTGGATGGTAAGTCGAGTAAGATCAATTGGTGCATCATATCTGATTGGTAGTTGCCTGGATTTGCTAAAAAAAATTTGTTTTCTTTTAGTTCCTTCTTGTTGTGGCACTCCTCCATGTGTTCGGCTCTAGAGATGCATTAGCTTCACTGATATTATAGCATGGTTCCGAGAGAGAATATATGAATTTTTGGTTCGTGTTTGCTATTAGTGGCTATTGTGTTCTTTTCATAGCTACTTCACCGTGTTCGTGTAAAGTAAGTTTGGAGTTATGAGCTGTGAAGTGGAGGTTCATATGTTGGTAGGTATAGTTCCCATAAGTTAACGGACAACAACTCTAGGGTATGCCCCATCACAACCTACCTGAATATGTTCTAAAGAGACGCCATGGCCAAGGTGGCTGAGTTAAACACCCAATTCAACCCCATCAAGCTAAAGGAGTTGTAGATCGAGTTGGTAGATGAAGGTTAGAGTTGGAGGACACAGAAGAGGATGATGAGGAAGAAGTTGTAAACCCCTAAAAATTTTTATCTAGCTTTTGAAATAGACTCAATTATGTTAGACAATTTAGGAGTCAACAAGGCTAATGAAAGAGAAAACCCTAAAAGAATTAATCAATTGCTTAAGAAACTTTCCTATAGACAAAAGACCAACAAGGTGAAATGCTTTAAATGCTTGGGCTTTAGACATATGGCTGTTAAGTGTCCCAATCGATGCGTCATAGTACTCCAAGGAGATATAGTGGATAACACTGATGAAAGCGAGCTCAAGAAAGAAGAAGATGTTGGAAAACTCGAAGATGAAGATGAAGAGGAAGAGGAGACCTGTATCTACGCCAACTAGGGAGAAGTGATGATCCTAGTCTTAAGACAAGTATTGAGTTCCTTGCAAGACTCTAAGGAGGACTACAGAGAGAATTCGTTCCATACCAAGTATACCGTCTAAGGCCAAATGTACATGATCATTATGAACAGGGGAAGTTGTACCAATGTCATTCCACAATCCTTTGTGCAAAGGTTGGGCCTATCGACCTCAAAGCATTGCCAACCTTACAAGTTTCACTAGCTTCACTATAAGGGTGTTTTGTACATGACTAAACAAGTAACCATACTATTTAGTGTTGGGAATATGTATAAGGATGAAGTAATATACGATGTTGTCCCTATGGGAGCTTTACATCTGTTGCTTGGACAACCTTAGTTGTTTGACCGATGTGTTATTCTTGACGGGTATAAGAACACTTATGCTTTTGTTAAGGATGGAAGGAAGATTATGTTGTAACCCTTGACCCCATCCCAAGTAAATGAAACCTATAATCAGCTCACTTGAGCTAGTAAGAAGAATGCTTGAGTGATAAGCCGACAAGAGCTCCAAGCTATTGAAAAGGCTAAAGAATCTATGTTCCTGTTGATCAAAAGATTGTTGGATATGAGAGATTTAGAGGATATCCCTGTTGAAATTCGAAGCTTTCTAAATTCGTTTTCCAATCTATTCCCTAAAGAACTACCTAATGGATTGCCTCTAGTTTAGGCATTGAGCACTGTACTGATCTATAGCTAAGCGCCACCCTGCCAAACTAACTTATATATAGAATGAACCTTGAGTAAGCTGCCGAACTAAAAAGACAGGTGGACAAACTCATAAGGCGAGGATATGTAAGGGAAAGCATTAGCACTATACTAGCTCTATTTATCCCTAAGAAAGATGGTTCATAGTGCATGTGCATTAACAACCAAGCAATCAACTGAATTATAATTAAGTACAGATACCTGATACCAAGGCTTAATGACATGTTAGATGAGCTTCATGGTACTAAGATATTTTCTAAGATTGATTTACAAAGTAGCTCCCACCAAATTCACATAAGGTTGGGTGATGAATGGAAGATTGCCTTCAAGACTAAGTACAAACTCTACTAATGGTTAGTTATGCCATTTAGACTTATTAATTCACCAAGCACATTCATGAGGTTGATGAACCATGTACTGCGCCCTCTAATTAGAACATGTGTGGTTGTATACTTTGATGACATATTAGTATACAGTGTCAACCTGAATGACCATGTTTAACACCTTCATGAAGTATTTGACATTTTACAAACTGAGAAGTTGTATGGGAATGTGAAGAAGTATATGTTTTTTCAAAAAAGGGGTGATCTTCCTAAGGTTTATAGTGTAAAGGGAAGGACTCCGGGCAAATGAAGGGAAGATCCGAGCTATTCTTGAGTGGCCGACACTAAAGAATGTCACTAAGGTTCAAAGCTTCATGGCTTAGCTTCTTTCTATAGGTGATTTATCAAAAACTTCAGCACCATAGCTGCCCCCTTGACTGAACTGACAAAGAAAAATGAAGGGTTCAAGTAGAACAATCAAATTAAGTAAAGCTTTAGGGAGATTAAGTAGAAGCTCACTTCGGCGCCTATCCTTTTACTACCTAATTTTGAAAAACCCTTCGAATTGGAATGCGATGTATTGGGACTGGGAATTGGCAATGTCCTAATGTAGGAGTAATGACCCATTGCTTACCATAGTGAGAAGTTTAGTGCTCTTGCCCTAAACTATTCAGTGTACAAGAAAGAGTTTTGCTATCTCTACTAAGCCCTTGCTATTTGGCAACACTATTTGCTGCCATGAAAGTTTGTTATTTACACAAACCATGAGTCTCTAAAGAATCTAGGAAGTTAGAACAAGCTTTCAAAGAGGTAAGCTAAGTGGTTAGAGTTTCAGGAAGGGTTCTTGTACGTAATCTAGCATAAGAAGGGAAGCACAAATGTGGTTGTCGACATTCTGTCACAACGACAAACCTTGCTGACCACTTTGCACCAAATTATTAGGATTCTCACTCATTATAAAACAGTACTCTCATGATCATCATTTCAACCCTATCTTAGAGTAATGTAAGGATGGAATTACTGTTAAGCGATATTATTCCACGCGTGAGCTATTGATCAAGGAAGCTCATAGCGATGGATTATCAAGTCACTTTAGGGAGACCAAGGAAACCAATCTGTTAAGGGAAAACTGTTACTGGCCAGGGTTAGCTGAGGATGTCCATAAGGTAGTTAGTAGTTGTGAAGCGTGCAATCAAGTTAAGGGGAAGAAAGAACCCCATGGAGAATACATGCCACTGCCAACACCAACCTCACCTTAGGCTAACCTTAGCATAGACTTTATCCTAAGGTTGCCTTGAACATCTAGAGGCAAAGATTCTATCTTTGTTGTAGTAGACCGCTTCAACAAGATAGCACACTTCATTCTATGCCGTCAAACTAATGATGCCTAATATATTACTGATTTGTTTTTGCAAGAGGTTATTTAACTACATAAGGTACCAAAGACTATTGTCTCGGATTGGGACACAAAATTCTTGACTTATTTTTTGAAGGCTTTTTGGAGAAGACTTGAAACTAAACTTATATTCAACTCCAATAGCCACCCTCAGTCTGATGGCCAGACTAAAGTAGTAAATAGGATACTATGAAATCTACTCAAGCTATCGTGGGAAAGAACTTAAGGAATCAGGATCTGTGCCTATTAGTTGAAGAGTTCACATACAATTAAATAGTCCATAGCACTATTAGGAAGACCCCATTTAAGGTCGTTTATGGCCTTAACCCTATTATTCCCCTAAATATAATCGGCGCTCTAACAACTATTGAAGAGAGTCAATCCGAAGTTGATCGAGCCTAAAAACTGCATGAGCTATACTATTCTATAACCAAGAAGATCACCAAATTCAATCAGAGATAGCATGAAATTAGTAGCCGAGGCCACCTAATTATGTCCTTCCATCCAAGAGACTTGGTATGGATACACATCAATAGAAAATGGTTCCTACACTTAAGATAGAACAAACTATCTCCTCGAGTTGATGGTCCATTCAAAATTCTAAAGAAGATCAACCGTAATGCTTACCAAATTGAGTTGCCTAATGACTATGATATTTATTCCACCTTCAATGTGTCCAATCTGATCCCTCACCAAACAGTAAAGGAAGAAGACCTTACATACGCCCTAGAAGAAAAAGCAGAAACCCCTCTAGATTTGAGGGCAAATCTTTCTAACCCCTAGGCAGATGATAAGAATCAGGCCCCTAGACCAATCACTCATATTCGAGTTAGAGGACTCTAAGGACTCGCACGAAGGTTGCTAGCTCAAAATCAAAGTTGAGATGAGGATCCCTATGTCGAATCGATTTCCTATCAATGTATCTATTAGATCCTCACATGTGTCAAATCTACTCCTATCTAATAATGATGCCTTACTCTAGAAGATAGCCCAAGATTATCCAAGCCAGGTTATCAAACTAACCACAAACACTTGATGCCAATATAGCTGACTTCGCTAGAGGACTGATTGGTCCCCATCCCAATCCGTATCGGGTCGACCCTTGATTGCAAGCATTACTCTGCTTTCTCCTACCTTATATCCTATTTCTCCCATCCAGCCATCAAGCGACATGTGTCTTCTAACAAAATATTCCAAAATGATTCTTTCCTTTCCATACTAAATATTCTTTGCTCTTTTTACCCCTTTAAGTATGATTTATGTAACCTAATTGTAAAATACCCTTTAGTCTTTTCATGTATGTAAAGTAACCATAATGGATGGGTATATAAACCCTCACTTTCTTGTATACAAACAATCAACTAATCAATACAGAATTTACTTAAGTTGAGCAACCTTACTATTCTCATTATCATTCAACTCTTATCTACTCCCTTTAGTAAGGAGTAGTGGCATGTAACCCTTCTGTTCGGACCGGTGTGTCATATCTGCTAGATTGTAGGCTAAGTAGGATTGAATGATGCATCATATCCATCCGGTAGCTGCCCAAACTTTGCTCACTTTTTCCTTGTTTGTTTTTTGGTTTGCTTCATTGTGGTGCTTCTTTATGTGTCCGACCTAGGAAACGCATTAGAACTACTGTCCACTTGAGATGGAGCTGCTATTGTAATGTTATGCTATTGTGAAGCTTGGTTCTCATGGCCACTCAAATACTAAGTCCATAGCCTACTGTTGTTGAGTTATTACAAAGGCTGTTCTATAGTTACTATCCAGTTCAAGTGCTCTACTATGAATTTCAATATACAGTAGTTGATGTTGGAGTTCGAGAGCTACTAACCATGTTGGCTAATATTGGAGCTCGTTAGCTTGGTGTTTGTCATGTTGGAATTAGGTTGAGCTCTTAGCATTGCTTAATAGTTATAAGTTTAACTATTTTCATAGGTTGGAATTTGAAGTGTTGCAGTTGCTACTTGTTTTAAGTTCTTCTCGATCGTTGCACTCAGAGTTCAGTAGCTACTAGTCCTTGATTACTCGGCTCTCATAGTTAATTCCCATATAATGCATGCTAAGCTCAAACACTACATGAAGGCTAGAATTATTGTTAAAATCTATTCTACACAAAAGAAAGTGCTTCCATCTCCTTAATTAGCTGATCTGCAATGAAGTTATACATATTAAAGAGCTACTTCTAATTATAATAACAACATTATGGCAAGAAAAGACAGTAACTCAAAGTCCTGTAAATGATAACAGTGCACTTGAAAAGATGACAGTCCTAAATATTGGAAGGATGGAATTGTACTGCCATTTTCATTCTAAAAGTTATTTTACAATTTGAACTCAAAACCAATAAGACATATAGATCACTTAAGCTCTATTTTTTTTAATCCTTTAGTTGAGATTAGTGATTGATTGACTTAAACCATGTATTTATCAACTTTTAAGCACAATTTGCAATAAATGTGCTAATACATGTTTGAATGTGTGCCATTTTGGTAGAGATAAATGTGTAATTCTACACATTTATCAGAGACTGATGAGGAAGAAGAAGAGGAGACTAGGTACTACCGAGCACAAGAGCAAGGGCACTGATGTCAGGACCCTAAAGACGAGCTAGTAGGATTACCTAAAATTTCCATAATATGTGTGTACCCATAATATGAAAATCGCCTTGCAAGTTAGAGATTGCAAGACTCTAAATAATAAATCACTAAGATTACTAATTTTCAAGTAATTAATTTATTGTAACATAACATATAAATATAAATATCTATAGATATCCGATATCTTACAGTTTCTCAGAACCTTAGAGAATCGGTATCCCCTACCAAACAATAAGATAGGATATACTAACATTATAAAAAAAAAAAAACAAACAAGAAAAATTAATTATAGTAAGTTCTAACATATAAAATTTTTCTACAAAGGATATTTATGTATCATCTAAAGAATACTCAACTTCTTCTAATACTAGTATACGTATCTTCATCTCACACTTAACATTCAAGACATATCTCAATCCTATCGTAAGTAAACCTGCAAATGAAATTAAGGGGGAATGAGCATGAAACAACTTAGTGAGTTCGTCTCTCACCACTACCATTCAAGTAAGTTATCACACATGTAAGCAAGCTATCTACATACAAAATGAATGCAAGCGCGGTGAATGCAAGCAACATATCTATAGGAGTCCAGAACTATGGAAGGTGTAGAATTATGTCATCTACACTTTGATTATCCCCTATACTTACTCGTATAGGTTACCTTAGCTTACCCACATGAAGCTACCTAGGGGTACCACCCCTGTAGGAAACACTCGACTATTACCCTAGTCAAGAAAAGACTTCCGATCCAAATAGGTAGATCCCAAACTAAGACCATCCACCATCCAAGGCCCCTTGGGCATAAACATGCAAGTTCTCTTGCAGCCAAAATTTTTCCAAGGCCTTACAGGCATAATAAAGTGAGTCCTCTCGCTATTAATTAGAGATCACATGCTAGCTTTGCCTTATCGTTAAAATATTATTTATGGCTCCACGAGCCCTTATAGAGATCATACAAAAATATATTTAAGAGTAGAAAAGCTTTTTTTCCAAAAAAACACTTTTCTCAAGATTTTTGCAAAGCTAGTACTCTCTATTCATACCTTTATCGAGTCATAGATATGCAAGGAGTATAATTGGTTATTTTGGTCTAATACTTATATTTATCAATTTAAAAAGGTGATCACATAGATGATAGCAAATACGCAAAGCAGTTATTCATACATACAAGCAACAACAAGCAATAAAACCTCATACAAGTAGCACATACAAGCAAGTAGCAGGTCATTAGAACTCCCTCACTTGGATTATTGCTCATTCTCCAAGCTTTAGGGTTTCTAAAACTCGATATTGAATGCCTAAATCAAAATTGTAAAACTTATAAGTATTCAGAGAAGTCAGACTCCTTAGTTAACTAAAAGTCTATTATAGTTTATCTAGTTTCCCCAGTTTCCCCTAATATAACCTAAGTATAATGTATATAGGGTTTACCATACGCAATAGGATTAATAGTACTATTTTCTTATATTTGTCAGCTATAAGACTTCCTTTATGCATTTAGTAACCTTTCATTCCAATTCCGATATTTGCAAACTTATAGTCATTTTTCATCATTTTCAGACACACATTTACATGGTGATGTTCGTTTTGGACGTTAAGACCCGTGTTTTATGATATGGGCTAAACTTATTGAAATTTTAACTTATTGAAACTTAATTATTCTTATTGCTTATGTTTATATCCTATTCTAGTATTTAATAATTTTGTTAGCCATTAGCTTCTTACACTTAGGAAATTTTACATTGGTATTACTAATTCACGTACTTAATTAAGTTTAATTCAATTTAAGAAGTGTATTAGGGTTTAAAGGATCTTTGACTCCTAAGTACATGTATACATATATAGGTTATATTCTTATGTAATCTTATAATTTATTATTTTACAAGCTTATGCTTATGTCATCGCTTAGGTCATTATTTGCTTATGTCATAGCTTACGTAATCATTTATTACATATAAATATATATATATCCTTATGTATGTATATTCTTATGTACTCATACATATGTTATGTACATACCTATGCTTCTAACATACTAATATGTATACTTATGTACTTATACATATACTAGTACATATACCCATTTATATATACGGTGGCATACGTATTTTTATACCTATTTTCGTATGCCTTGTTTACCTTCTTAGGAAATCTTCACAATTTCATTTTTTTTTGTATTTTAAGGGTATATTTGGTATGATATATGTATGTATAGTTAGTATATGTCTTAGTTTAGGTTATATACATAATGAATATTTATGTACAAGGGTTTTTATACATGTATATCTCTAGTATATCCTTATATACACATACTTAAAGACATGTACACATGCATCTTCTTCCATTATCTAAAGATTCCTACTCTTCTACACATGTATATAAAGATTCCACTTCTAACAACTTATATACCCATATCATACCAACTTTCTATACTAACTTAGCTTACACAACTAACTACTACATAAAATAGATAATCAAATGATAACATACCTCTTTCTCCTTGATTTATATGAGTAGAAATTGTGAAAGTGAAGTGTTGAAAGTATATGAAAATAAGGAGCAAAAAGGGGGGTTTTACGGTTTGAGAAGGGGAAGAAGAGAGAGTTTTGTTGTCTTAATTTGTGTTTTCAAAAAGGAATAAGTGGGGTCTAGATGAGAGGGGATGTGGACAGTAAAGAAGAGAAGAAAAATCCAAAAGAAAAGAGAAGAAATCATTAGAAAGGAGAAGAGAATTCTAGATGACAATGACCATTGTTGACTTAGTCAACCTTTGACTTGGTCAACTCTCTTAGAATTGCATGTAATTTGAATGCTCATAATGAAGTAACTAAGAAAAATTAGGAAGAAAATTAAGGAAATGTGGGGTTTGTTGAAATAATTAATAAAAATAGGTAATGGAATCTTTCTCTAAGTATTTATATCCTAGAAACATCATTTGGTATGCCACCTTATGTAATTATCATGAAAAGCATCATTTAGGGTATTAAGGTTTACTACATTTAACCAAACATCAACTAAACCCCTAACTCTATGTAATATTAACCTAATTATATTCTTAGAAAATGAATGTGATCTAGAATGAAATATCTTAGTTTCTAAGGGATCACTTAAGTATTCTAAATATTTATGCAAGATTGAGAGTTATCTTTAGTCATTTACTAATGAAATAGCAAAATATGGAGGATATATTGTCACTTCGGGTTTATTGTAAATTATGATGGATTAATGCTTTTATATCCTTAAAGTAATAGTTTTAGGGTTTTTATTACTTCCGAGTACAATCTCTAGTGTTTTTACACATTTACGGTTTAATATATTCATAGGCGATTAAGTCTTTGATTGTTATCTTAGGGTTTTGATGAGGTTCAAAATTAACTTTTGCAATTATATATACTTGAGGTTTTAAGATCTTCGTCTATGATTATAGGTTCAATTGATAGTTTAAGGTTTTTCATATTCACTTTAGGTTTTGAATTGAGGTTTTAATCGATTTTAAATCTCACTAGCTCTATTGACTTTAGAAAATCTTCTATAGTTTAGGCGTTTGACTCTATACTTAGAAAGCTAAATTCACGAGGTTTACAACCAAGCTCCTCGAGCTTTTGAAATATTAAGGTCCAAATTCCACCCTTCAACAAAAGTAGAGAAGTAAATGAATATTTGGAGTAGGAAGAGAAGGTGGAGAAAGTGTTTAATTGTTATGGGCATAATGATGTTGATAAAGTGTATCTTGCTATACTTGAATTTTTTTAGGTATGTTGTTATGTAGTGGAAGAATCTGAACACGACTAGAGCAAGAGATGAAAGACAAGGTGTAAGAACTTAGGATGAGGTGAAGAGATTGTTGAGAGGTAGATTTGTGCCTAAGACTGATAAGAATTAACCCCCTAGACTGATCATATGTAGCCGAGCTAAAGGACTCCAAGGACTCATGCAAAGAATACTAGCTCAAAACCATATCCGAGATGGGGAATTCTTTTTCAAATTGATCTCCTATTGACCTGATTGTCAAATCCTCACATGTCACAAACTTACTCCTACCCAGCAATTGTTCTATGATAGGACATCCAAGAAGATAGCTCCAAGACTATCCAAACTGATATCCCAAGCCAACCATAGTCATCCGACCCCAACTCAAGCTGACTACTCTATAGCAAGACTAGCTGGCTTCCGACCTGATCCAAATCAGGTCGACCCCTAACTACAGGCACTTTTCTATTTTGCTTACTTTGTATCATATTTCTAATATCTAGCCACCAAGCAACACATGGATTCTAACACAACATTCCACTTTTCTATTCTGAATAATCTTTGTCTCTTTTAGCCCTTTTAGTATATTTTATATAACCTAATTGTAAGAATACCCTTTTGTTTTTTCATAAATGTAAAGTAACCCTAGTGGATAGGTATAAACCCCCCACTTACTTATACGCAGACAATTGATCAATACAAAAATTACTTACGTCTCCTTTGAGCAACCTTAGTGTTCTTATTATCCTTTAACTCTTATCTATTCCCTTAAGCAAGAAGTAGTGGTGAGTAACCCTTTAGTTTGGACCGATGTCTCATATCCAGCAAATTCTAGGACTTATAAGATCAAGTGGTGCATCATATATATTTGGTAGTTGCCTCTACTTTACTATCTTTTCTTTTGTTCCTTTTGGTTTGCTTCTTTATAGTGCCTCTCCATTTGTCCAAATCTAAAGACACATCAGAGACTTACCTGTAGGATACGTTTGAAAGGTTGCAAGAACTTTGCTAAAGAGTTGATTTATTGGTGACTATTTGTAAGAATTCTAGACGCTAATGATCTAAGCCGATGTAGATAAACCAGAGGTTGGCATAGTGTTGAGACTCATTTCTAAACTCAAATATGAGATTCACAATATTATAGAAGTATAGAGGTTTTATACTTTAGAAAAGGTAATCAAGTTAGCATAGAGGGTGGAAAAAAAGAGAAGAAATGCTTTGGGCTGACTAGGGCCAACATTTTCCCAAGCCCCTATTCTGCATAAACCTGCTCATGCTAAGTTGAGGAGACCTTCCCAAGTCGAAGAAAGACATGACTGATCTAATGAAAGCTAAGTAGGCTAGTTAAGCCAGCTGAGTCGAATTGAGACTAGGTTGACCCCAAAGACATCAAAGAAGGGATAGACCGTCGAATAGAAGACTAGTGAAATGAAGTGCTTTAAATGCTTAGGCTTTAGATACTTGGCTACTAAGTATCTAATCCAACGTACCATGGTACTCCAAGGAGATGTAGCAAATAGCATCAATGAGAGTAAGCCAGGGGAAGAGAAGCATATTGGAAAGGTTAAAGCTAAGGAGGAAGAGGAGACCTGTATCTATGCCGACTAAGGAGATGTAATAACCTTAGTATTGAGATGAATGCTAAGCTCCTTGCCAAGCTCCGAAGAAGACTAGAGAGAGAATCTATTCCATACAAAGTATACCATCAAAGGACAACTATGCACCATCATAGTGGATAGAGGAAGTTAAACTAACATCATTACGTAATCTTTTGTGCAGAGGTTAGGATTACTAACCTCTAAGCACCCTTAACCTTACAAATAGCATTGGCTCCATCATAAGGGTACTTTGTACATCACAGAGCAAGTAATCATACCATTCAATATTGGGAATGAGTACAGGGACAAAGTAGTATGCGATGTTGTCCCCATAGGAACTTCACATCTAATGCTTAGAAAGACCTTAGATGTTTGACCGATGTGTTACTCACGATAGGTACAAGAACGCCTATGCCTTTGTTAAGGATGGGAAGAAGACTATACTGTAACCCGTGAAACTAACCCAAGTGAATGCGACTGATAACTAGCTCACCCGAGCTAGTAAGAAGAAAGCCTTAGTGATGAGCTATAGAGAGCTCTGAGCTGTTAAGAAAGCCAATGAGCCTATGTTTTTCCTGATTAAGAGGCTATTGGAGATGAGAGATCTAGAAGAAGTACCTAAACAGATTGAAGGTTAATAGATGAGTTTTCAGACCTGTTTCCTAAAGAGTTCCCAAGGGACTACCTAGAGTTCCCAAGGGACTACCCTTAGTTCGAGGTATAGAATATTGCATTGACCTACAACCAGGCATAGCTTTACTGAACCGACTTGCTTACAAAACCCTAACTAAGTTGCTAAGCTAAGAAGACAAGTGGTTAAGCTTGTGGAGCAAGGTTACGTAAAGGAGAGCATAAGTCCTTGTGCTATACCAATTCACCTCGTTCTAAAGAAGGGTAGTTCATAGCGCATGTACATTAACAATTAAGTAATAAACTATATTACTATCAAGTACAAATATCCAATACCAAGGCTCGATGACATGTTAGATGAGCTTCGTGACACCAAGATATTTTCAAAAGATTAACCTGTAAAGTGGTTACTACTAAATTCACATGAGACCAGGTAATGAGTGGAAGTTTACGTTCAAGACAAGGCATGGTCTCTACGAATGGTTGGTTATGCCATTTGGACTTACGAATGCACCAAGAACATTTATGTAATGTGCCCTTTAATTAGAAGGTGTGTGGTCATGTACTTTGATTGGATATTAGTATACAGTATCGACCTAAACAGCCATGTTCAACATCTTCAAGCTGTTTTTGACATTTTACAAGCTAAGAAATTATATAGGATCTTGAAGAAACGTATGTTCTATCAAAGTGAAGTAGTTTTTTTTAGCTATGTATTATTAGGAGAAGGAACCAGATCTGTTGAGGAAAAGGTTTGAGTTGTCTTAGAGTAGCTAATGCTAAAGAATGTCACTGAAGTTTGATGTTTTCATGGCCTTGCTTCTTTCTATAGGCGATTCATTAAAAACTTCAATACCATTGCAACTCTCTTAACCGAGTTGACAAAGAAGAGTGATGGATTCCAATGAAATGACCATGTTAAATAGAACTTTAAGAAGATCAATGAGAAACTCACTACTGCCCTTGTTCTATCCTCACCAAATTTTGACAAGCCATTTGAACTAGAATGCAATGCATCAAGCATTGGGATTAGTTGTATCCTGATGCAAGAATGAAGACCGGTTGCCTACTACAGTGAGAAGCTCAATGGTACCACATTGAACTATTTTATGTATAAAAAAGAGTTGTATTCTCTTTTATGAGCTCTTACTATTTAGCAATACTATTTACTACCATAAGAGTTTGTAATTTACAATAACAATGAGTTATTGAAGCATCTTGGGAGTTAGAACAAATTTTTGAAAAGGCAAGCAAAATGGCTAAAGTTTATGGAAAGTTTGTCCTATATGATCCGATAGAAAAAAGGAAGCGCCAATGTGGTCACCAGTGCTTTATCACATTAGCAAACCTTGCTGACTACCTTATAAACAAAATTACTAAGCTTTTCACTTATCATTGAGCAATATGCTCATGACCCCCATTTCGGCCTCCTTATAAAGAAATGTCAAAAAGGAGTTGTTGTTGGAGGAAATGATTGTGTCATAGGCCAATTATTGGATATTGTTAGTATTATATTTTATGAATTAAACGGCATTCATTATTATATTATTGACATGTTTACTCTATAATAATATCCATAAATAATCATATGGTTATTCTAAATATCTCTAGAGAAAATGATAAATTATTTTGTGAACCAACCCCTTGGACTGCTACAAAAAACACCATCTGATTAACTTTTTCCATGGTATTCCTATGAAATTCCTCTGATAAATACTAGAATAAGTGATATTCACTGGGCTAAGAGTAGCCACACGAATCGAATCTCTTGAGGAACATATTGAGAGAAAATTGATTTTCATCAAATGACTATTCATCTTTGTATTTTATTGTAGAAACAATAATGAATTGAATCTAGCATGAGGTTTGATGATAATCATGGGATGTTTATTTATATAAAGATCCAAATCAAACTCATAGATATATGTTAGAGAACTATGTACCAGACCGACCCACTATAAGGTCACTACGTAGATTAATATCATAAGTGATTCTCATTATAACGATGTCATTGTATTCTTAGACCTAAAATTGCCATGGATTCCAACATAAGGAACATTATGATTCAGCTCAATCAAACATTATCTTTAACCAAATAATTATAAAGGTTGTAATTGAGCATAATGTGCATCATGCAAAGGGAGATGAGTGATTAAGAAGGGATTTGTCCATCTTATTATGAGATAGATATATCTAAGCCCCTCAATAAGTGAGATTGAGAAATGCATGGCCATGCTCAAATGAATTGATAGTATAATTAATGCCATTTGTCATATCAGTCTACTAAGAGATCGAGAAATGATAAGGTTGAACAATATAAGGGTAACACTATTCATGCCTTATGTTCAATCTAGATATCATAGGACATAAGGATTATGACATAAGTTATGGATTAGGTAAAGTTAGATCGCTAATCTTTGCTTAATTTGGGTAGACATAACATCTTGCTATATCTACTTTATGCATATTAAGACCAAGAATAGATAAGGCTAGTTGTAAGGTAGGTCTAAGCTTGCTGAAAGCTTGAAAGAAGGTAATGGGATTATGCGAAAATAGTAAAGACAAAGTAAGCAAACCCATGAACAGCTCTGAGGATGTGACACACTAAAGAACTTCTGTAGACTCGCAGTACAATTCAATATGGCATAAGAGATAGTCTAATGAGGTTACTCGCCACCTTGCCTTGCTTAAGGGTTAAGATAAGAATGAGAAGAGTAAACAAGCGATGTTCACAATAGGAAGAATATTCAGTATATTGATGTTGTAATATATGTTGTGGCTACATGTACAAAAGGTATTTATACTCATAAAACTAAGGCAACCTACCTAAAATGGAAAAGACTAAAAAGAGTAGTGTTTAAAAGGAGATAGATACAAGGAATGATGAAAGTTATATTTGAAAATACAACAAAGGTAAGTATTCTATAAGAGGGATTCTGTCACATGGCTGCTCAAACACATAGCTCACTATGGGTGGACAAATTTCTAGCAAAAAAGACAATTCTGTATGATTAGCTTATTTTCTACTGAGTTGAGGTATCGAGCGAGAGTCCTAAGTAAAGGTACCTATCCGAAGTGGACTCATCTAAGAAGGAATGGTAGTGTATATGTGATGGAGCTCTTGGCTTTTCGGCACCAATATTGCCAATGTAAGGGTCGGCTTGGTCATGGCAAAGTAGATGTGTATGAGGGGTCAGGCTATCAATAGATCCTTCATCCAGTCGGCACACGAATTTCAAGAGATGAGAAGTTACTCAACCCAGCACAAAGAGTTGGTCTGCAGCAAGGATCAGCTCAACGTCTATAGGGGTTGGCTGGAGTATGAGGATTCATCTTGTTAATCCTTTAAGGCTTTGAGTCCGGTCGCATATCAGGGGTCCTCTAATCCAATTCCTATCAAGTTGTATTTCTTAGATATATTGTTTTGAAAAGAGGAGTTTGAGTTGATGACGAGAAAGTCCAAGCTATCCTTAAGTGGTTGACACCAATTAGTATTGCCAAAGTAAGGAGTTTTCATGGTCTAGCTTCGTTCTATCAAAGATTTATTTGAAACTTCAATTCTATAACTATTTCAGTAACTAAGCTGATTAAGAAAAACTCTGAATTCAAGTGGTCCGAGAAAGCTTAGAAAAGCTTTGATGAGATAAAGTCTATGTTGACATTAGCCCTAGTACTTGCCCTGCTAGATTTTGAGAAAGTTTTTGAAGTACAATGTGATGCATCAATAGTCGGCATTGGTGTCATTCTTATGCAAGAGTGCCAACCAATCACCTATTTCAAAGAGAAACTCATAGGAGCTACCCTAAATTATTCAGCATATGATACAGAGTTCTATGCCCTTGTCTGAACACTGTAGAACTGGCAACACTACTTCTTATCGAGAGAATTCATCGTCTACTCAGATCATGAATCTCTCAAACATTTCCAAGGGCAATAAAAACTTTCTCAACGTCATGGAAAATGGGTTAAATCATTGGAGTCCTTTTGGTACATCATTCGGTATAAGAAGGGAAGCACCAATATTGTCAATCCGATTATCCTTTATTCAATTTGACTTCTTCTTTCCCCTGAATCAATCAATAAGCTTGTTGATTTGATTCACCCCATTTCATTCGGGCGAGAGAGAGGCTGTGAGTCACTTGGGCTACGGATTAGTCGGTTGGTTGTATTTATTAAAAATATTTAGTACCAACCAAAAGTCCCTACTTATATTCAAAATTTGATGGGAATCAAGCTATGGGACCCCTGACTGGCAGCCGAACCCAAAGACTGAAGGGACTGGCATAATGAATCCTTATGTTCCAACAAACCTCTACCGAAGTCGAGCACTTCCTTACCGAATCACTTTTAATATCATGCCATATTATCACCCATTATTTTGTGGTATACTAAGTTGATGATTACGCTCTGGTGCCAAGCTAACCTATTACTCGACATCATCCTTACAAAGAAGTTGAAAGATAGAGAACCTAGACTTACTAAGCTACCCTTACTCAGACAAGCCCATCTATCCGTATATTTTGTCCACATCTCCTAACAACCTCACCAATGCAGCATCACCACATGTACAGTATCGTATGTAGAATCTGTAGCACCAATGATTGTTTTCCTTATATATTTATTTTTACCCTTTTATATCATGTACATTGCTTCTATAAGAAATGTCCTTGTTGCCTTTTCCATTTTGGGCAAGCTGCCCTAACTTACAGGTATAAATACCTTTGTACCTATAGCTGTAAAGGCAGATTACCTTCAATATACTTAGTACTTTCTTCCTTGTGCAAACACTATTTGTTTACTCTCGGCATTACTCTTATCATTCCCCTTAAGTAAGGTTAGGTGGCATGTAACCTCATTGAACTAATTCGTGCATCATATCGAATTGTGTCGTAAGTCCTCAAAAGTTCCATTAATGCATCATTTCCTCTATAGCTGTTCGTAGCTTTTGCTTACTATTTTCATTTTTCGCTTTCACCCTTTCGTACCTATCCCCATTAACACTTTTCAAGCTTTCTGCAAGCTTGGACCCATCCAGCAATTGGCCTTATCTGTTCTTGGTTACGATTCATAACAAAATCAAAAGGTAAGCATTTGGTCTTTCGATTCAATCTATATTCCACTCCATTAATGAAAGGGTTGATCCCCTTGTCAATTCAATCAATTTATTAAAGGATGTCAATAACTTCTATAAGGTAACCACTTGTACAGACTGAAGGAAGAAGCAGACATCTAGAGAGACTACGTAACATTATTGAAGGTAAAAAAAATATTTAGAAAAGAGGGTTCAAACCTTGCAAGAAGGAATTCACGACAAAGAGAATGAGTGAAGGAGTTAACTTCTTAAGCTCACTACCTTACACCACTAGCATTGAAGAAGTAGTGCTTTCTTCTTTGCTAAAGAGGGTCTTGGCATTGTCTATGGAAAATCCACCCCAAAGCTAAGTCACTATGGTATCTCCTATTACAAGTATGGTACTAGCTAAGATTGTAATTACTGTAGCTTCCCAAAAGCTCATCTGACCCCAAGGTTGTATGTATCCTATAAAAGCTATCACAATCATTAATAGGAAGATTACAACTCCAAGACACCAAACAAATTCCCTAGGATTGCTATAGCTCACATGATATAGACCACTAAAAATATGAAGGTGAACCAAATCAACATGTCCTTATTATGGCATTGCAAGCTAAGATACTTGGACTTGATACCCTACCTGATTAAGATGAGCATAATTTATATTTTGGGCCCTTAGTGGCATAGTGCAACATTAGAGGAGTTATGGTTGGGTTCTATTTGAGCCAAGGGTTTCTAATGAAGGGAAAAAAAGTTTGTGTGCCGAGTAGTTCAGGTAAGGAGTAACTCATTCAAGAAGCTCATGCTAGAGGTTTAGCTGGCCACTTCGAAGAAAGGAGAACGGCTAAGATGATAAGAGAATATTTCTATTGGCTTAGGATGATTAAAGATGTGCACCGAGTTCTTGAGAGGTGCGAAGTGCATAAACATGCAAAGGGGAGAAAGGAGTCATATGGAGAGTACATACCTCTACAAATACTTAAATGGACCTGGACTGATCCAAGCATAGATTTCATGCTCGGCCTACCCTGAACTCTAAGAAGGCATGACTCTATTATGGTAGTGATCGATCGATTCGGCAAAGATGAGCCACTTCATCCCCTACTATAAAACTAATAATGCTTTATTTGTTACTAACCTCTTTTTGCAAGAGATTGTGCGACTACATGGAGTACCAAGAAGTATTGGGTCCAATCATGACTCAAAGTTCACAAGCTTCTTCTATATAAACCTATGGAACAAGCTTAGTGCCAAGCTTCCATAGGTTTATCTAGAAGAAGCTCGGCACTAAGCTCATATTTAGTACTTCTTGCCACCTCTAGACAAATGACCAAACAGAAGTTGTAAATAGGATAATCGTTAACCTCCTATGAGCTGCTATTTAGAAGAATCTATATGATTAGGATCTTTGCCTGCCCGTCATTGAGTTCACTTGCAACCACTTAGCTCATAACTTGACAAGAAGGTCACCATTTGAGGTCATCTATAGGCTTAATCTATCACGACCCAACAGTATTGTTGTCGTGGTAGGTCATCGTGTACCGTATAAAGGTCTATTATCAACCCCCTTGCTGATCATAGGCCTTTCATACAACACACAAGGCTCCTTCCACTCTACGTTACCACTAGGCCCATAGATAAGTAATATAGAGCAATTTAACTAAAATTACTTCTATGTTATAATTTAGCTAATTGTGTAGCCTTGTGAGACCCACACCAAAAAAAATATTACAAACAAATGCAGTTCATAATGAAACTGCATTAAATCTGTGTTATGAGCAAAAACATAAAAGTATCTAAACATCTATAAATCTATTATAGAATGTCCTCTTTGCTCTCTGATCACTCCAACCCGTCCCTACACGAGACTTACCATGGGCATGCCTTGGCCCAGATTAGTGAAGAGGTTTTCCTGCATCAACAAAAATCTATAGGGGTGTATGCTTAAGCTTAGTGAGATAAATACCCTCGTCAGTACCACATGACAGAAATTTATTAGATGCACAATCATATGAATGCATAAACAATCAATATGTCAAACAACGCATGCAGTGACCTAAGAACTGCATACGACTCAGAATTACACCCCCTAAAGTCAAGGTTTGGAGATAATTAACCGACCTAAACCAAAATCTGGGTTCTAGACCTTGAGTTTTATTTCATTTGCACTATCATGCTCATGCCAAAACAAAACTCTCTCTCTCTATATGTATATGTATACTTCCTTTACCAAAATCAAATCATATCTTTTAAAATCCCAAGTCTAGCGGTCTGGTGGCCCCCGTAGTCTACAAACACATGCCCTAAGCAGAAGCCACAAGACTCAGCCCCTCACCGACAGTTGACATCTCCCAGTGCCTAGTAAGCCCATCAGCTTAGAATAGAGACTCAATATATATGATGGCATAGCTAGTACCCAATCCTACAGAAAACTCGTATTCATGTAAGTCCCTTCCCATCTTCTACGTAAAGCGGCAGTCAGTGTTATTCGTATGCAATATGGGGAATGCATGATTCATTTTGATTTCTCAATCATATAAGTGATTAACTCGATTTTTAGGGTGATCAAACAATTTCATTCCATACAATTCACATGTATATATTAATACAAAAAATTCCCATTATTATATATATAATTAACTAGTCATCACATTCATCCATAAATCCATACACATGCATCTCCCATATCCCACAAGCATCCAAATTTATATATATAAGTTTAGGTACATCTATTCTACAAACACAATCAAGTAAAGAGTCATCCGGAATTTACTTACCCTACCATGTGGGTCAGTCAAAGTAATCCGGACACAAGTCATCTCCATACACAATGTCCCCTGGTCATTGAAATAATATTTATAAGGGATTGAAATAAACTTAGGAAACTAAGTAAATTTTCCTTAAGTTATACTCTTGACTAGTTTTCAAAATTTTTCCCGATTTCTACCTAAAGTTCAATCGCGTATAACTTTTTCATTTTAAATCCGATTTTTATGATCTTATAGTCAATCTTCATCGTTTTCAAGTGTACTTTAATGTGGTGAGGTTAGATTTTCGAAATGAGGCATACAATTATGTTCATGGGTCAGAACAGTAGCGTTCCTCATGTGTTGGAGTGCTTTTAGGCCTTGTATGGTAAATGGGCTTTTTGATAACTTGAGAAATCCTTTGGGCTTGGTCTTAAGATTTTATCCTAAGCTTAAAACACTCCTTGAGATTAGATTTACAACTTTGATTTATATTCCTAAGGCTAACAACCACTTCATGCGCCTTTTAGTGGGCTTAAGTTGTCAAATGGGCTTGTTTTTTGTTCAAACTAAAGTTAGTAACTTTGGTGAGTTTATGGGGCCTTAGGTGGATTTCTTATGGGCTTCAAAATAACCTCTCTTGATACTTTAAGGTTCTGGTCAGAATTTCATTGAAGGCCCAACTTAGAGTTCTAAGCTTGTTTTGAGAGTTTTAAGCTCGGTTTTGAGTTTTAGGCTTTGTATGCTTACCATACTTGCTTTGGTTGATCTTTTCACTTTTTTCATTCACTTTTATCATATTTTTAAGCTTCTTTTTCTCACGTTCCAGATCTGTTCGTGATGATTCCAAGGGGTTCTCGCTTGGTTTTTCAACTTGTTTCATCATTTCCTTAAGTTTAGGTGTTAGATTATGCACTTAAACTACTTGTATCCAAATCTTAACTTAAGTTTTCTTCCATAAGATGATCCTTTAACTCATGCTCCACACAAAGAAATAAAATATCTTATACTTAATACAACCTCCATATCATAGCTCATGTCATACAAAGTTGGTTTCTTCATAAAACTTCATGTGATGGATTTTTCCTTAACTTAAATCTAGAATTGAGTATGTTTAACTTAATGGAAACAAAATCAACATCCAAATGACTATGGAACCCTCACGTCCAGCATGCTCATCCTCCATTTAAGTTTTTGTTTCAAGACTTTCTTAACTTAAAATCTTCCATTCAAAGTGTTAAACAAGTGTCTTTCCAAAATACCAACTTTACATGCTCATACTCTAACTTCATATAAGGGTTTCATGGTTTGTTTCTTAAAATGGTCTTTGCCATTGTCACAACTTAAATCATTCTTATATCTTCAAGAAATCAAAGTCTCTTAACATAAATACTAACCCACTAATCACAAGAAATACTTATTCGTCCTTAAAGCAAAATATGGTGGTTGTGTATAAAGGTTCCACTTAAGCTCTTAACTTTTCTTTCTCTTTTGCAACCTTTTGGAACCCGAATCGTTTGGTCTTTTAGAATGGGGTTTGTGAAAGGTTCTAATGGTTCTAAAAGATCTTAGATGGTGAAAGAAAATAACATAGGAACAAGAAGAGAAGTTGTCGTGAGTGAAGTTGGAAAAATGGAAGAAAAGTTGATTTTGTGGGGTAAGGTGGTTTCTCCCTTTTATATTTGTTTAAAATGAGAGAAAGATGAAGTGAAAATGAAATTGAAAGTGAGAGAAATAATGGAAAGAGTATCCAGTTTGAATGGAGATAGAATGAGTGTTTAAATGTCTTGAAAGTGTTATCTTGTAGCTTACACAAAAGTCAACAATTGCAACTATTGATGATGTAAGCATTAAGGGGTAAATAGTAATGTGTAAGAAAAAGTGATTGATGGTTGAAAGACAAGAGCATGGCCCCCCTTTCTCCCTTGTATAAATCTGCCATTTAAAGTGCTTTTAGGGCCATGGAATGGTCTTGTCTCATTTATTAAAATTAAGCTTATGAAATCTTGTGAAAAATTGTCCATATGTAAAATAAATGAAAGGGTGATAAGGAAATTGCCTTATCACTAGATTTTGATAAATTATCAATTGATAAATGATTCCAACTCTCAATTGATAAGTTATCTAAGGTGATTGGTTGGTCTGCTTATTTATGTATAAAGCTTATACATAAAGATAAGGGCACGGCCTTATAGGAAATTGTTTTAGGGTTTTCATTTTTCGTAATTTATGACTCGAAACCTATAAAATTTTTAAATTTTCTAAAGTTGAATGAAATTATTCAAATTAAATTATTGATTAATTACTTAAGGTTAAAATTCCTTAATTATTTTAGGGTTTAGGGTTTTAAGTGACTTTAGAGCTTGCAGTTCTTCAAGCTCGGGTTTTATCGATAATTGGTCTTTGAATTGGAAAAATTTAATTCGTTTCTAAATATAAACTTAAGTTTTTTGTTTAGTTGATCTTTGGGAATGTTCGAAAAGTACTCGTACTCAAATCTTAGGCCCGCTAAAAGTAGGGGTCACATAATCTAAACTTACCCTTAGATATGGTTATCAACCTTACCACCTAAAGAGAAAGTCAATCTAGCCCACAGTGTACTAAGAGGTTCCAAAAATTGCATCAAAAGGTTGCTGAACAATTGGCTAAGACCATAGCCCGAAAGAAAGAGTAAGGAAGCGGAGCAAGGAGGCGAGTCATTTATATTCTAAGAGACCTTTTCTGGATCTACCTTAGTAAGGAGTGTTTTCCTAGAAAAAAGGACAAACAAGCTATCCCCTAAGTCAAATGGGCCTAATAAGATGCTTAGGCGTATCGTTGACAATGCAAATAAGCTTGAACTACTTAAAGGATACAGTATGTCCCCTACTTTCAATGTTGGCAATTTGATGCCCTATGTACCAAACGAAGAAGAAGACCAAGATTTGAGGGAAAATCTTCAACAATCCTGAGGAACTGATGCATTACCAATCTTTAGCCCTTTTACTCATGCACTCCTCCAAAGCCTTTAGACTCTTGCCAGAAGGATTCTCTCTTAGCAGCCTATTGACGACAACGCAAGGTACACAGAAGAACGGTGGGTGAACTCCTTGAAGACTCAACTCAGATACACCTTATTTAATTGTCCTTGTGCCATTGATGACCCCTCATTTGTTGAGGTTGACCTGCCGAGTGCCGAAGATGAGGTCTATACACATCAAGCCCTACTCCAACTACCTAGACCCTCATGTACTGTGGCCGACTTGTTGAATGCCACCTCGAATCCTTCTCTTTCAACCTACTAAGTAGTGGCATCCCTTATTCATCCGACAACTTCGAGTACCCTTTGTTTGTGGCCTCCCCAATGTCGATATAACTCAACTCCAACATCCTTAAACCCCATAACGTATACCCAACCACAGTGTACCATCTATCATTCCTTTTTCTAACATTGTACTATATTCCTTTATTCTATTTAGCCCTTTTTAACCTTTTAGGAATGTATTATTAATAGGAATTAGCATACGACTATTTCTAAGCTAAGGTCGACATGTTATAAAACAAGGGTAACCTGTTCCAGATAGAGATTAACCTATCCTTAAGCTAGGACGAACTGATACTAGAAGGATGTAAGGAAGAAAAGAAACAACTCAACATCAAATCTATCATTTACCGAGAAGCCAAGAGACTAAACAACCTAAAGTTCGACATGGCTCTATGAACCTAATTCCAAACTAGAGGCCGACCTCACAGGAATCTCGTTTAAGCACTATAAGACTTCAGCGACCCCTACTCCAACCAAGACATCCAACTACCGACCTCACCCAGCTCGAGTCCTACTCATTCCACAATGGCTCGAATGACCTACTTGCCGACATCCTTATTAAGCGCTTAGTTTTGTACACTTATAAATATTTTCATTAACTTTAGTTGTGAGCCTACTTTAAGGTTTAAGGCCTTGTACTATATTTACAATTTTTCCGTTAAGGTTTTAAGATGTACTATAAATAGCAACATTTGTAATTAACAGAGGATAGTCGTACCTTCTTTTAAGCAAGAATATACTTGACCTCTTTGTAAGCTGCTTAAGCTTATTCTTCAAATTATTGGGCGAATTATTCCTCTTTAATCCTTTTATGCTCTTATCAATCTTATTCTCAAGATTATGGTAAACCCTCATTTGAGTGAGTTATTGCATCGCATCTAACCCTCATTCGAAACCCCGAGCATTGGTTTAGTTTTCGTAAGTCATATCAAAATCCATTTTGAGCTGATCCCCTAATTGTGTTTGTGTTTGTGTTTTTGTATGTGATATCCATTTACATTCACATTCTAATCCCCATTCCATTTACTCATTTCTCACTCATATTAAACTTTGAATACTTGTTCGTGGTTCATGTTCACTACATACACTTCGAGCCTTATCATATTCGTATCAAAGCTTTGGGGAGATACGTATGTTAGTGTTCTTCAAAGTTTGATTCATGGTTTGAACATGAGTGTGTTGTTCATGTTCTATAGTGTAATGGTATTGTGCTACTTGTACTAGGTTATAGAGTTGAGTAATAGTAATTTTAGTAGTTGCCTCTCGTTGTAGAAGTGTTTATTAGTCATAGGTAGCTACAAAAATCGACTAGTAGTAATTTTTAGGTTACTATTAGTTGTATTTTGTTAGCAATAGTATTCATGGAATTGATTTAGTGGTGTTGTTTTGTTGAGAGTGACTGCTAACTTCAAATTGAGGTCATTCTGTGTTGAGTATATTATGAGTTTATTGAATATTCTCTATACATATAAGAATGTATGAAGATAATGTAAATATCAATGGTGACCATCCCCATGGAAGTTTGAGGCAACATGTTGATAATTTAGAATATCTTATTTATAATCTCACTAATTCTATCTAAGAACTTACTAGCTTAGTCAAAGGCCGTAGACATATTGGCTGAGGTGAAAGAAGAGACCGAATACCAACTAGTGGAAGTGACTGCAATGATCGTATTAATGATTAACAACAACCAAGATGAGATGTTGAGCCGAGGAGAATTAATGATAAGATATTGACTCCGTATTGAATCAAGGATCCTAAAGAAGAGAGCCCAAGCTAAGGAGAGATTTAGTCAAGCAATGCTCCAACAAAAGTAGCCGATCCAAGGTGAACCAACCCATTCGTAATGTAAGGGATGAACCCCAATCATATAGTTGAGGACTTAACAACATCAAACTTAAGTTGCCGACCTTCAATGATAGTAACCAACCTAAAGAGTTCCTTGATTGGGTTTGAATAGAGAAGTTGTTTGAGTGTTATGAATGTAATGATCAATCAAAAGTTAAGTTAGCCTTACTGTCCCCTATTGAATATGCAAGTCTTTAGTAAGACAAGTTAATTGCTAAGCAAGATGCCAAAGGAGAAGAGCTGCTTATAACTTAAAGGCTTATGAAGTGTTTAATGAATCGATGCTTTGTGCTGACCTAATTCAAACAAGAGATGTTTCATGCTTTCTGATACCTAAGGCAAGGTTGAAACATTATTAAAGAGTACCTACAAGAGTTTGAGACCTCAATGACAAGATGCGAGATTACCGAGCCAAAGGACCATACTATTGCTAGGTTCTTAAGTAGACTCCAAGATGACATTGTCGATGTGGTCAAACTACAATAGTTTAATTCATTGACGAGCTAATCAATTTGGCATTAAGGGTGGAGAGATAGAGGAGAAGAAGGTACTAGAGGCTAACTAATCGACCTCAACATGGTAATCTTGAGCTTAAGAGGTATGAAGAGAAGAAAAAGGCTAAGCAAAGGATGCAGCAAGGAGAGTCTAGCTATCTGACTAAGCCGAGACTAAGAAAGTAGAAAAGGAGAAATTCCTCAATGCCAAGGCCTCCTATTGTCTAAACAGGAGGGTCATGATTTTAAAAGGTAAAGGACCGGGCGCCCAAGCAAAGAGCTAAAGTGATAAGAGCTATGAAAGTAAGGGAACAATAAACATCTATCTTGAGATAGGAGAATTCTTAGCCATGACGAGCCGATGAGCTAACCTAAAAGAAGACTAAGGTCAAAGGGAGAACTTATTCAAGATTCGATGTTTAGTAAATGGCAAGATTTATTCCCTAATTGTTGATGGATGTAGTTACACCAACATTGTTTCTACTGAGATGATTACAAGCATGAAATTGTCAACCTACCCACATCCCCGACCTTATAGGCTAAAGTGGTTTGATGACAAGGGTATGGTCTATGTATATAAGAGAGCTTGAATTGCATTTAAGGTAAGGTAATATAAGGAAGAAATATATTTTGATATAGTGCCTATGAATGCTACCAATCTAATTCTTAGCTGACCTTAGGAATACAACCGAAGAGTGATCCACTATAGCTTCCTCAACAGTTGCATAGTTCGGAAGGATGGGAAGAGTTACTGCTTAACCCTCATGACTGTTGAGGAGATTTAAAGCAACCCAGAGACCATGGTGACAAGAAAAGGAAAGAGAAGTCTATTCGACATCTAGGCCCATGCTCACTATCTAAAGTCGAGGATGACTTCTTTTCAACCCCGTAGTGATGATAAGAATCAGCCTATGAATATTTCTAAGTTGAGGCTGACTTGTTCTAAGCCAAGGCCAACGTATTCTAAAACAAGGGAGACCTATTCCAAACAGAGGCTGACCTATCTGTAAGCATGGATGACCTACCCATTTGAGGCCAAAGTGATACTAGAAGGCCAAGAGGAAGAAAATAAACAACTCGACATCAGATTTATCGTTTACCAAGAAGCTAAGAGACTAGACAGGCTAAAGCTTGGCATAGTTCTATGAACCTAATGTTGAGTAATTCTAAAGCTCGTAACTATAGGCCAACCTCATAGGATGCTCGTCTAAGCACTAGAGGACTTTAGTGACCTCAACTCCAACTAGGACATCCAACTACCAACCTTACCCAACTCGAGTACTACTCATTCCATGATGGCTCAAATGACCTGCATGCCAACATCCCTACTAAGCATACAGTTTTGTGCACTTGTAAATATTTTTGTTAACCTTAGTTATAGGCCTACTTTAAGGTTTAAGGCCTTGTACTTTATTTACCATTTTGCCGTTAGGGTTTTAGAATTTACTATAAATAGCAACATTTGTAATTAATAGAAGATAGTCTTACCTTCTTTTAAGCAAGAATATACTTGACATCTTTGTGAGCTACTTAAGCTTATTCTTCGAATTATTAAGCGTATTATTCCTCTTTAATCTTTTTATGCTCTTATCAATCATATTCTCAATATTGTGGTGAGCCATCATTTGAATGAGTTAGTGCATCGCATCTAACCCTCATTTGAAACCCCGAGCATTGGTTTGGTTTATGTGAGTCATATCAAAATCCATTTCGAGCTCATCCCTTAATTGTGTTTGTGTTTTTATATGTGATATCCATTCACATTCGCATTCAAATCCCTATTCCATTTACTCATTTCTCACTCTTATTGAACTTTGAGTACTCGTTCGTAGTTCGTGCTCGCTATGTAACTCCAAGCCATATCAACTATTATAGTATTTTTTGTATTGCCCTTTTGTTATAAGTACTTAAGTTTCCTTATTGCCTTAGGGACTTACTATAAATAGTCCCTTTTCTTTATTGCTACAATGTAAACCCCTAAATTTTCAACCTAATACCTAAAGTAGACCCTGACTCTAAGAGTTGATAAGGCTAGTTAAGATGAAAACCCTAAGATAATAACTAAAAATTTAATCGTGTAGAAAACTTTTATACCCTAAATGTATATAAACACTAGAAATTACGCTCGAAAGTGATAAAACCCTAAAACTATAACTTTAAGGATATAAAAGCACTAATTCACCATAATTTACCTTAAAACCCTAATTGATAGTATAACCTTAGTTTTATAATAAATCATTGTTAAAAGATTAAAGATAATTTTCAATCATTCATAAATACATATAATATTAAAGTAATCCATTAGAAACTAAGATATTGCATTATATATCACATCCACTTCTAATCATATAACTAAGTTAGTGTTATATAGAGTTAAGTGATTAGTTAATGTTTGTATTACATATAGTAGACATTAGCATCCTAAATGGTATATTTCATGATAGTTATACTAAGTATCATACTAAATAATGTATTTAGGATAGAAATACTAAGAGGGAGATCTCATTAACTATTTTTACTAATCATTTCAGTAAACCCCAGATTTCCTTAATTTCCTTTCCAATTTTCCTTATTTACCTCATTATATGCATTCAAATTACATGTAATTTTAAGAGAGTTGACTAAGTCAACATTTGACTAAGTTAACTTGTTGAAAATTCAACACGTGTCATTGTCATCTAGAGTTTTCTTCTCTTTTCTTTTGATTTTTTTTTTCCCTTTCTTTTCCCTCTTTTGCTGTCCATTTATCTCCCTCTTCTAGACTTCACTTTTCTCAATTAGAAAACACCATTTAAGATAAGAACAGCTCCTTTTCCCCTTCCATTTCAAACCGTGAACTCCCCTTTGCTTTGTCATCTTCAACTTTTCCAAAATTTCACTTTCACAATTTCAAATACCACCACACATCAATCTACTATATGTACTTGATTTCCTTTTCAAATTATAAAGGAGAAAAAGGTATATTTTTTATGATTTCTTATCTTAATTAGTGAATTAGTTATCTATCTAAGATTAGTGTAAGAACCTTATGTAATATGTGCCTTTATGTTATGAAAGAAAGGAATCCTTATATTTATGCTTAAGAGTGTAGAAATACTTAGTTATGCATGTAGAAATACCCATGTACATGCATCAAGTGAATATATATGGAGTATACATATTTAGGTTTTAGTGAAACCCATAGTATAAGTGTATAAATCCTTAGCTAAATGCAAATAAGAACACATATACATATACTTAAGCATAGGAATACAAGAATATACTTAAGGGATACATGTATAGGTACTCCTGTACATAAACACCCATTGTGTACATAATCTAAAAAAAGGTATATACTAACTATACAAACATATACCTTGCTAAATAAACTCTTAAATTGCAAAAATATGGGTTTGGTGAAATTTTCTTAAGAGGGTATATAAGGGATACGAAAATACGTATAAAAATATGTATGTCACCATATGTGTATATGGGTATGTGTATTAGTATACATATAAGTACACAAGTATACATGTTAGTATATTAGAAGTATATGTATAAATATAAATATAACACATGTACAAAGTATATAAATACATAAGGATAAGTATACATATATAATGGAGGATGTAAGCAATGACCTAATCAAATGATGACATAAGCTATGACATAAACCAAATGATGACATAAGTGATGACATAAGCCGCTAAAATAATAAATCGTAAGATCACTTAAGTGTAAGAATTAATGACTAATGAAACTACTAAGTACTAAAATAGAACATAAAACTAGCCAATAGGAATAATTAAGCTCAAATAATTAGAATTTCAATAAATTTAGTCTATATTGTAAAACACGGGTATTAACATCCAAAACAAACATCACCATGTGAACGTACATTCGAAAACAATGAAAAACAACTATAAATTTGTAAATATCAAAAACAAAATGAAAAATTTACATACGATTAGAAATTAGGTTTAATCGAGTAAGAACTAATAGTAATCTAAGTAGAATTAGGTATATAGATATCTAGAATCATTAGTTAATTCAATCACTTATTATCTTTATTATCTCATAATGATCAGGTAATCCCGATGAAGGCAAAGATTTTCGGATCAATTATTACAGCTAAAGCGAGTCATCATAGTCAAGTGAGTACTCTCGATAACTCTATACTTGTTTTGTGTTTGTAGTTAGTGCACTTAAATTAAATAGTAATAACTTGATGCATAGGGATTCAAGATATGCATGTGCTTGATACTAATTGCTTATTGTGTGCCTGATACTGATTGCTTACTGTGAAAATATTGTTAAATACAATAATTGAGGATTTGATTGTATGATTGATTGTTACATGATTTGGATGGTTTGCTAATATTGATTGATCGCCACATAATTTGACTTAATTATATTTGGTTTATCTTAAATTAAAAGAGTCATGCATTATCCATGTACTGCATTACTTATTCTAGTTGTCACTTTACACGAAGGTAAAGAGAGGCCTTATAGGGGTTGTTTATATATATTAAAGTGTTTCTGTATGGTACATTCATACAACATTACCTTACCCAAACCTACAGGCTTACTAGGCGATGGAGACACCAACCGTATGACTAAGGGTCGAGTCTAGAAATCTCTGATATAAGGTATAAGTGTGGACTGTAAGGGTAATCTCGCTACTGGGCCTAGGATTTTGTATACTATTAGACTTCTTAGAAATGGAAATATAGTTTACGAATTATGAAATTCAAAGTTATGGGTATAAACTCAGGTGCTAAAGCCTGGTTATGATTAGTGCCCATGTATCTCCAATCCTTATCTCGAAGGGTGCTAAAATCCGATATTATATGTAGCACCGATCAACTACATATATTGTTTGACATACTGCATGTGCATGCATTCATATGATTGTAATAATTTGTTTGATAACTTACTTATCAGTATAGTATAAAGGATAACTCACTAAGCTCTTATAGCTTAACCCCCAATAGTTTTTCTTTTGCAAGTGCTAGATATTTAGGTATGGGTTAAGAGCCAAGCATTGAGTGCGTATATTGATATGTTTTAGAAGTTAGAATTAGAGAAAGATTGTATAGCTCATTTGAGATTTTAAATGTACTTATATATTCAGATTTAATAACTTCAATAAGTTTAGATTTCAAGTTTATTCTATTCGATCTTATCATTTGGTAAGGGATACAGATTTTCTGTGGTTTTGAGAAACTATGGAATATTAGATATCCATAGTTATTTATATCCTATAATATGTTAATTAATTAACAATTCAACATCCTTAGTAATTAATCATTACCTCTAACTCACAAAACAGTTTTCATATCATGAGTACACATATGTTATGGAAATTTTAAGTAATCCTACTAGGCCCCCTTTAAGGTCCTAACATGCAATATGATAAATTCCTTCTAAATATTAAATATACTTATTCTTATGAGATATTCCTTTCCAAGCACATTTTCTTACACTCTTATCTAATCTTGCCGAGTAGCTCGAGATTAGTGACGAATGGACCTTGACATCAGCTTATGTATCATATCAAGCAAAGTGTTGAGTCATATTGTATTTGTTGGTGAGTCACATCCTCCAAATAGCTTCACGTAAGCTACCATGTTTTTCTACTTCTTCACTTTATTTTCTTCATTATTATGAAGGACCCATTTTGGTTGCCCTTTCTACGGTAAGCCCTAGTGATTACTAAGCTCATAGGTACATCAATGAGGCATAAATCTAAATCATTTGAAATGTTCAAAACTTTTCAGATTGAAGTACAAAATCAATTTAGCAAAATGATTAAGGCACTTTGATTAGATCAAGGTATTGAATATCTAAGGCAAGAGTTTATTGATCATCTTAGAAATTATGGAATTATTTTACAATTAACTCTACCTATAACACCACAATGGAATGGTGTATCTGAAAGGAGGAATAGAACCTTATTAGATATGGTTCAATCTATGATAAGTCAAATAGATCTTCCTTCATCCTCTTAGGGCTACGCCCTAGAAATAGCTACATTCACATTAAACTGTGTCCCTTCTAAAGCAATTGAAAAGACACCATATGTGATATAGACTAGGAAGAAACCTAATTTGTCTTTTCTCAAAATTTGGGGTAGTGAGGCTTATGTAAACCGTCAAGTCTCAGATAAATTAGGATCTAAATGTAACAATTTTTTTTTTTATGGAGTATCCAAAAGAAATGAAAGGATATTATTTCTATAATCCCTTTAAGAACAAAGTATTGTTGCTCGGAATGGCATCTTTTTGGAAAAGGACTTTATTTTTGAAAAGACCAATGGGAGCAAAGTAAATCTTAAAGAAGTACAAGATCCACAAAATAGCATTGAACTGTCAATGCAAACTCAATAAGACTCACAATTAGCTGTTAAGCCTCCATAAGTAACACAAGGCCCATATAGGTCTGGTAGGGTGTGACATGAACCAAAGAGATATGGATTTCTCATAACAAATAGTCTAATGTGTTGCTCATGAATCAAAATGAGCCCACTACCTATCAAGAGGCCATGCTAGGTCCAGACTCTAAGAGAGGGCCAAAAGCCATGAAATCTAAAATGCAATCATGTATGACAATTAAGTATGGACTTTGATTGATCTACTTGAAGGTACTAAGACCATTGGGTGCAAATGGGTTTTCAAGAAGAAAACTAATATGGATGGCAATGTACATACCTTTAAAGCACAATTAGTGGCTAAGGGCTTCAAACAAACTCATGGTATAGACTATGATGAAACCTTTTCACCAATTTCCATGCTTAAATCCATTAGGATCCTTATTATTATAGCCGTATATTATGATTACGAGATTTGGCAAATGGATACCAAAACAGGGTTTCTTAATGGAAACTTATTCAAGGATATATATATATATATATATATATATATATACATATGACATAGCCAGAGGGTTTTGTTCATCCTAAGGATTCTGCAAAGGCTTACAAGCTTCAAAGATCCATTTATGGATTGATGCAAGCATCTCAAACTTAGAATCTTTGTTTTGATGAAGCAATCAAAGAGTTTAGATTCACTAAAAATGAAGATTGAACTTGTGTTTATAAGAAAATTAGTGGGAGCACAATTATATTTCTAATGTTATATATAGATGACATATTACTCATTGGAAACGATATTCCTATCTTACAAAGTGTCAAGTCTTAGCTAAGGAAGTGTTTCTCAATGAAAGACTTAGGTGACGCTACCTATGTCTTAGGCATTAAGATCTATAGGGTTAGATCTAAAAGGATTATCAACCTAAGTCAAAGTACATACATAAACAAAGTTTTGAATAGGTTCAGCATGTAAGATTCAAAAAGAAGAATCTTTCCAATGTCACATAGCATAAATCTTAGCAAGACTCAATATCCTATGACAAAGGATAAGCAATATCGCATGAGCAAGATTCCTTATGCTTTGGCTATTGGATCAATCATGTATGCCATGTTATGCACTCAACCAGATTTGTCATATACATTAAGCATAACCAGTAGATACCAGTCAAATCTTAGTAAACCTCATTGGACAGTAATCAAGAATACCGTTAAGTACTTAAGAAGAAATCAAGATGTATTATTGATATATGGGGCAATGGAAGATGAGCCAGTTATAAGTGGCTACACTAATGCAAGCTTCCAATCTGACAAAGACGATTTTAGATCACAATCAGGATATGTATTTTGATTGAATGGAGGTGCAGTAACCTTCAAAAGTTTAAAGTAAAGCACTATAGTAGATTCTACAATTGAAGCTAAGTATATAGCAGCAACAAATGTAGCTAAGGAGGTAGTTTAGATCAAGAAGTTCATCATTGAACTAGGTGTTGTTCCTAACATTACAAATCCTATAAATCTTAACTGTGACAATAATGGTGCTATTGCATAAGCTAATGAACCTAGATCACATCTACGATCCAAACACATACTTAGATGCTATCATCTTATTCAAGAAATCATCAAGAGAGGATATGTCAAGATATGCAAAGTATCAACTAATGACAATGTTGTTGATCCACTTACCAAAGCTCTTATACAAGTAAAGCATGGTCAACATACTAAGTCAATGGGTATTTGATAGGAGTCAACTCCTCAAACCGATCATGTATAGATGAGCTAGAGGACTCCAAGGACTCACTTGGAGGATACTAGCTCTAAGCCATAGTCGAGACTAGGATTCCTATCTTAAGTTAATCTAATGCAGACCTAACTATTAGATCCTTACATACTTCAAATCCGCCCTTATTCAGTAGTAATGCTATTCCTAGGAGATAGCCTAAGAGTAGCTGAAGCGAGCTCCCAATCCAACTATAAGAATCTGACCCCGAGTTAAACTAACTTTTCTTTAGAAGAACTAATTGGTCTTCGACCTGGTCCACATCAGGTTAACCCCTGACCATAAGCGTTACTCTATTTCCACCTACCTTGTACCATATTTCTCCCATCTAGATGCTAAGTGACAGGTGTCTTCTGACATAGTATTCCATAATGATTCTTTCTTTTCACACTGAATATTCTTTGTCTCTTTTACCCTTTTTAGTATGTCTTATGTAACTTAGTTGTAGAATACCCTTTTGTCTTTTCATACATGCAAAGTAACCCTAGTAGATGGGTATATAAACCCCTACTTTCTTGTATGTGAGGATCATATCTCTTCAACACAGAAATTACTCACTTTAAGCAACCTCAGTGTTTTTGTTATCATTCAACTCTTATCTATTCCCTTTAGCAATGAATTGTGTCTAATGACCCTTCAGTTCGAACAGGCGTGTCATATGTAGTGGATTATAGGTCGAGTAGGATCAAGTGGTGCAATACATCCATTCAGTAGCTACACGGGCTTAGCTAGCTTTTTCTTTTGTTATTTCGGTTCATTTTATTACGGTACCTCTCCATGTGTCTAACCCTAGAGACACATCAACTTAGTTGGTAATAAAGCACAATTCCATAAGGAAACGTGAAGTTGCAGCGAAGTTTTGGTTCGCTTTACTGTTAGTAGCTACTGTGTTCCTTCATAGCTACTATAGTATGTATTAATGTGATAGCAAGAGTGATTTTATTATTACTTAGTTTTAATCTATTTCTCATTGAGAAGATAGAATAAGTTTGTTTCTATTCTATTTAAGTGGCTATTAGCTATTAAAGTTGTTAGCAAGTTATTAATCCATTTGAGAAATACTATACCATGTCAAATTCAAGTGTTCAGGGAGTTATTGGATACCAGGGCAATAGTGCTTAACTTGGTCATGGTTATAATGATAGTAATAACCTAAGATCAGTTGACGATAAACTTGACAAACTCACAAACCTTATTTAGAGTCTAGTCACTGCAATGAAAGTTAATAGACAATAAGCCCAAGGTGTGTAGCAGCAAAACCTTAAGGAAGATGCCCCTAAAAGATACTGTAGCTAAGGCAATTGGACCAATCACCCAATTCGATCAGCACAAGCTAAAGGTATAGCAGATAAAGCTGCTAAACAAAGATTGGAGTTGGAGGACATTGGGGAAGATAATGAGGAGATGGATATTAAAGAGTTTTGTGAAGAAGAAGTAGACTATTATTAAGCATAGGGATGAGGATGCCAAGTTCCTTAAGGGTTAAACAATGTTAAGATGCAAATCTTTCCCTTTGGTGGAAGTGGAGATGCAGATGAATACTTAAAGTAGGAAGAGAAGGTTGAGAAAGTATTTGAATGTTATGGGTAAGAGAATACAATCAAAGTCTAACTTGGTGTGTTGGAGTTTACAAGGTATGCCACCATGTGGTAGAAGAATCTCAATGTAGCAAGAGGAAGAGATGGAAGATGAGCTATTAGAACTTGGGATGAGATGAAAAAGTTGTTAAGAGGTATATTTGTACCTGAGACTTATTTATAAGATAGGTTTGCAAAGTTACAGGAGCTTCACCAAGGAAGCTAATCTGTAGATGATTACGTGAGTGAGTTCTAGATGTTAATGATTCGAGCCAACATGGAAGAGCTAGGGGCTCGTATAGTATTGAGATTCATTTCTGAGCTCAAGTATGAGATTTGCAACATTGTAGAAGTGTAGAAGTTTTATACCTTAGAAGAGGCTATCGAGATCGCATAGAAGGTCTAAAAGCAAAGGAGAAATGTTCTAAGTCAACTTGGGCAAACAATTTCACAAGCCCAAGTACCACGTTGACCTGTTCAAGCCAAGCCGAGGAGACCATATCAAGCAGAGGAAAGGAGTAACAGACTTGATGACAACCGAGCAAGCCAGCCGAGCCAAGCCAATCAACCAGGCCGATCCAAGGTTATGTCGATTCCGAGAACATATGAGAAAAGGCAAACCTTTGGACAAAAGATCGGTAAGGTAAAATGCTTTAAATGCTTAGGTTTTGGACATACAATTGCTAAATGTCCGAATTGATGCATCATGGTGCTCCAAGGAGATGTAATGGATAGCACTGACAAAAGCTAGCTTAACAAGGAAGAAGATGTTAGAAAACCTAAGGCTAAAGAGGAAGAGGAGACTTGTGTTTTTGCTGACCAGGGAGAAGTAATGACCCTAGTCCTGAGGTAAGTATTGAGTTCGTTACTAAACTCTAAAGGGGACCAAAGGGAGAATTTGTTCCATACTAAGTATATTGTCAAAGGCCAATTTGCACGATCATAGTAGAATGGAGGAAGTTGGACTAATGTGGTTATGCAATCCTTTATGCAGAGGTTGGGTTTTCCAACCTCAAAACATCCTCAACCTTACAAGCTGCATTAGCTTCATGGTAAGGGTGCCTTGTACGTGACTGAACAAGTGACCATGCCATTCCTTGTTAGAAATATATATAGGGACAAAGTAGTATGTGATGTTGTCTCCATGGGAGCTTCACATTTGCTACTTAGATGACCTTGGTTGTTTAACTAACGTATTACGCACAACAAGTATAAGAACACCTATGCCTTTGTTAAGGATGGAAAGAAGATAATGCAACCCCCAACCTTATCCCAAGTAAATGAAACCTATAGTTAACTCACCCGAGAAAATAAGAAGAAAGCCTCGGTTATGAGCTATAGAGAGCTCCAATCTACTGAGAAGGCTAATGAACTATTGTTGCTATTGGTTAGGAAAGTGATGGAGATGAGAGAGTTACAGAATATTCCAGAAGAGATTCAAAGCTTCTTAAATGAGTTTCCTGACCTATGTCTAGAAGAACTGTCTAAAGGACTGCCACCGGTTCGATGCATAAAGCACTATATTGATTTATAGCCTAGCGCTACCCTACCGAACCGACCTATGTACAAGATGAACCCTAAGCAGATTGTCGAGCTGAAAAGATAAGTATACGAACTCATTGAGAAAGGGTATCTGAAGGAGACCATGTGCCTTTATGATATACTAGCTCTGCTTGTTCCGAAGAAAGATGGTTCAAGACGCATGTACATTGACAACTGAGCAATCAACCGAATTACTATCAAATACGGATACCTGATACTAAGGCTCGATGACATGTTAGATGAGCTTCATAGCCTAAAGATATTTTCGAAGATTGATCTACGAAGTGGCTATCACCAAATTTGCATGAAACTAGGAAATGAATGAAAGACTACCTTAAGACTTGGCACAAACTCTACAAATGGTTCATTATGTCATTCAGACTTACTAATGCACCAGTACATTCATGAGGTTAATGAACCATGTAATGCAATCCTTAATTAGGAGATGTGTTATTTACTTTGATGATATATTGGTATATAGTACCAACCTGAACAGTCGTGTTCAATATCTTCGCAAAGTCTTTAGCATTTTGTGAACTGAGAAGTTGTACGAAAATGTGAAGAAGTATATGTTTTGCTAGAAAAAAAGTGATATTCCTAGGGTTTATAGTATTAGGGGAAGGAATCCAAGCATATGAGGAGAAGATTTGAGCTGTTCTGGAATGGCCGACGTCAAAGAATGTCATTAAGGTTCAAAGTTTCCATGGCTTAGCTTCTTTCTATAGGCGATTTATTAAGGACTTCAATACAATAGCCACCTCATTGATCGAGTTAACTAAGAAGAGTGAAGGATTTAGGTGGAATGATCGAGATAAGCAGAGCTTTAGAGCGATTAAGGAAAAACTCACCTCGACACCTGTCTTGTCACTACTAGATTTTGACAAGCTCTTTAAATTAGAATATGATGCATCAGGAGTTGGAATTGGTGCTAACCTGATGCAAGAGCGACGGAACATTGCCTACCACAGTGAGAAACTTGGTAGTCTTGCCCTGAACTATTCTATGTACTAAAAAGAGTTATACTCTCTTTACTGAGCCCTTATTGATTGGCAACATTATTTGCTGCTACGAGAGTTTGTTATTTATACCGACCATGAGTCATTGAAGCATTTGGGGAATCAGAACAAGCTTTTGAAAAGGAAAGCTAAGTGGTTAGAGTTCATGGAAGGTTTTTTGTATGTCTTCCGGCACAAGAAGGGAAGTGCAAATGTGGTTACCGATGCTTTGTCATGACAGTAAATGTTGCTAACCACTTTGTAGACAAAATTATTAGGATTCTCGCTAATTACCGAGCACTATGCTCATGATTCTCATTTTGACCTTATCATAGAACAATGCAAGGAAAAAATTTCCATCAAGAGATATTATCTCAAGGATTGCTACCTATTCAAGGATCGAAGGTTATGCATGCCAAACTATTCCACACTTGACCCGTGGATTAGGGAAGCTCATAGCAAAGGATTATCTGGTCATTTCGAGGAAACCAAGACAGCCAATTTGTTGAGGGAGAACATTTACTAGCAAGTTTGGCAAAGGATGTCCATAAGGTAGTTAGTAGTTGTGAAGTGTACAAACATGCAAAGGGGAAGAGAGAACCCTATGGAGTACATGCCACTGGCAACACCAACTTCACCTTGGGCTGACTTCAACATGGACTTTTTCTTAAGGCTGTCCCAGATATCCAAAAGCAGAGATTCTATTTTTGTTGTAGTGGATTGCAATAGCGAGATGGTGCACTTCATTCCATGCCATCAAACTAACAATGCTTTATATATCTTTGATTTGTTTTTACAAGAGATTATCTAACTACATGGGGTACCAAAGACTATTGTCTTAGATTAGGACAAAAAATTCTTGAGCTATTTTTAGAAGACTCTTTAGAGAAGACTTGGAACCAAACTTGTATTCAACTCCAGTAACCACCCTCAAACTAATAGCCAGACTGAAGTGGTGAGCAAGACGCTAGGAAATCTACTCTGAGCTATTGTTGGGAAGAACTTAAGGGATTAAGATCTGTACCTACCTATTGTAGAGTTTACATACAATTGGACTGTCCATAATATTACTAGAAAAACCCCATTCGAGGTCGTCTATGGCCTTAACCTTACCATTCCCGTGGATATGATTGGTACCCCAGCAGCTACTAAAGAGAATCAATTCGGAGTGGACCGAGCCCAAGAATTACATGAGCTACACCACTCTGTAACCAGGAAGATCATCAAGTTCAATCAAAAGCAACATGATATTATTAGCCGAGGCCGCCAAACTATTTCTCTCCATCCAAGAGACTTGGTATGGATACATCTCAACCAAAAATGATTCTCATACTTAAGACAAAACAAACTATCTCCTTGAGCTGATGGTCCTTTCAAAGCCCTGAAGAAAATCAACCGTAACACTTACCAAATCGAGTTGCTTAACGACTATGGAGTTTCTTCCACCTTCAAGGTATCTATTCTAATCCCTCACCAACCAACAAAAGAAGTCCCTATAAATACCTTAGAAGAAAGGGTAGAGACCGTTCCAGATTGGAGGACAAATCTTTCTGACCCCCAAGCAAATGATAAGAATTAACCCTTTGGACCGATCATACTAGTCAAGCTAAAGGACTCCATGGACTTGCTTGGAGGATATTAGCTCTAGGCCATAGCCGAGACTAGGATTCCTATCTCAAGTCGATCTCATGCCGACCTGACTATCAGATCCTTACATATGTCAGATCTACCCCTATTAGGCAACAACGCTTTTTCCTAGGAGATAGCCTAAAAGTAGCCGAAGCAAGATCCCAATCTAACTACAAGAATCCGACCCCAAATCAAACTAAATTTTTTTCAAAAGAACTAATTGGTCTTCGACCTGATCCACATCAAGTCAGCCCCTGACCACAAGCGTTACTCTATTTCCGCCTACCTTATATCATATTTCTCCCATCCAAACACTAAGCAACATGTATCTTTTAACACAGTATTTCAAAATAATTCTTTCTTTTCACACTGAATATTCTTTGTCTCTTTTACCCTTTTTAGTATATTTTATGTAACCTAGCTATAAAATATCCTTTTGTCTTTTCATACATGTAAAATAACCCTAGTAGACGGGTATATAAACCCCCACTTTCTTGTATGCAAAGATCATACCTCTTCAATATAGAAATTAATTACTTTGAGCAACCTTAGTGTTCTCCTTATTATTCAACTCTTATCTATTCCTTTTAGCAAGGAGTAGCGGCGAGTGACCCTTCAGTTCAGACCGATGTGTCATATCCGATAGATTATAGGTCGAATAGGATCTAGTAGTGCATCATATCCATTTGGTAGCTGCCCGGGCTTTGCCAGCTTTTTTTTTTTTTTTTTTTTTGCTCTTTCTGGTTCACTTTGTTGTAGTACCTCTCTGTCTGTCCAACCCTAGAAACTCATCAGTATTAGATACATGTATGATTGGGCCTAGTGTAAGTGGGAGATTATTAGTGATTGTACCATAGAACAATTACTGGATATTATCATTATTATATTTTATGAATGAAGAGGCATTCGTTATTATATTGTTTACATGTTTACTATATATTAATATCCTTAAATAATCATATAGTTATTCTAAATGTCTTTAGATGCTCATTATTGTGGGACCAATAATGAATTAAATCTAGTGTGAGGTTTAATGATAATCATAGGATGTTTATTTGTATAGTGATACAAATCAAACTCATGGGAACAAGTTAGGGAACTATGTACCAAACCAACTCACTATAAGGTCACTACATGGATTAATGTCATAAGTGATTCTCATTATAACGATGTCATTGCATCCTTATACCTAAAATCACCATGGATTCCGACATGAGGAACATTATGATTTGACCCAATCAAACATTATCTTTAACCGAATAATTATAAAGGTTGTGATTGAGCATAGTGTGAATCATGCTAAGGGAGATGAGTTATTAAGAAGGGATTTGTCCGTCTTATTATGAGATAGATATCTCTAGGTCCCTTAATAAGTGAGACTGAGAAATGTATGGCCACGCTCAAATAAATTAATAGTGTAATCAATATCATTTGTCATGTTAATCTACTTAGAGATCGATAAACGATAAGGTTGAACAATATAATGGTAACACTATCTGATATGGATCCACGGATGAACACACAAACCCAATATCATGCATAACCAAGGGGATAAGTTTGAGCTGCAAGATAGCTCGAAAAAGTAAATGAGTAAATGGAAGTCTATGGTTTAGCAATCCCATACACTAACTCTATAGATTCGATGTACAGTAGAACCATACACAGACCTAAGCTAATATCCAATATGATGCACAAACACTAAGCCTAGGGTTGCTCACCGTAATCCTTACTAAAAGGATTAGTAAGAGTGGGTAGAGAAGAGCTTTCCAAGTGAAAAGACTAAAGGGTTTTTCATTAATGTTGAAAAATCTCCTAAACCTTCTACAAGTGTGCTATTTATACATAATGGCAAAATTATAATTATAATGACTAAAAGGTTGCCGTAGTGGCATTCCTATAAATACAAAATAAACATGAGGGTAATTTAGGAATAATACAAAAAATAGGAAATCCAAATAACATAAGAAAAATAAATAGCCGAATGAGATTTCTAAGTAAGGAGCTAACATTCAGTACCGATGATCTCTTGGGGATTTTAGGGCTTTGATTTAGGTGGACTTGAGTTTTTTGGCTAACCTGACTTTTCTAGGGTCGACTTATCTTGACTAAGCTAATCTATCTTACCAAGCCAACTTGACATAGTCGAGCTGACATGTCAATCAACTAACCCTAACCAACCTGTTTCGAGATAACCTAGCAAGGCAAGCTCACCTAGTACTGCCAAGCCAACTTAACATAGTCGTGCAAACCTAACATATTAGAATAGACCCGACATGGCTAAGTAGGTCTAAGTTGGCCAAATAGACTTGGTCAAGTATAGCGAACTTAGCAAAGTAGAGTAGACCAGCAAGGTAAGACAATACTGCAGATTGGGGCAAGTTAATACCGTAGAGGGGGTTAGTAAAGCAGGACGAACCTAATTAGGCTAGAACAAAGCACACCTAACTATTCAAGGTAGATTTGGAAGAGTAAAGCAAACCTAACCAGAATAGAGCAAGGTAGACATAGTATAGTAAGGAAGACCTACCAAAACAAAGTACGACTAGTAGGCTAAGACAGAACTTGCAATGCAGGGTAGGTCTTCCAATATTGATATTCATATATAGGTCTATGTGAGAGCTCAGTTAGGGTAGAGCAAGGCGTACTCAACATAACAAGGCAAACCAAACAAAGTAGGGTAAGCTATTCAGCAATGATAAAGCTTATAAATAGGTCTTCCCTTCTCGAGGAGCTCACGAACAAATCTCCTATATAGCCCGAAACTTAGCATACCGTCAAGTCAGTACCTTGAATCCTATCACCATCCATGCCTTAGGTTAAATCTAGATAGCATGTAACAAAAAGATTATGATGTAAGTTTTAGATTAGGTAAAGTTGGACTGCTGATCTTCGCTTAATTTGGGTACACATAACGTCTCACTTGAGACCACTTATGTCTTGTTGTCCCAAAAGGAGTTTTTAGGCCTACTGCCAACAATAAATAAACCTACAAGGTCGTCAAGGTCCTAAAGAAGATCAACCATAACGCCTACTAGATCGAACTACCCGAGAACTATAGTGTTTCAATTCCCCACCGACTAGAAGAAAACCCCTCAAATGCCCAAGAAGGGCAAGAGCCTAAATCCACTATAGATTTAAGGACAAATCTTTTCGACCCCCAAGCAGATGATAGGAATTAACTCCCCGAACCAATCATGCACAACTGAACTAGAGGATCCAAGGCCTCACATGGAGAATATTAGCTTAAAGCCCCATCCAGGACGAAGATTCCCATTTCGACCTCCATGTTTCACTCTACTACTGACCTGAGTACTGAGCTCTAACTCATGCTAGCATAGTTTCCAAAGCTAGTAAGCAAACATGTGAACATGCTAAGCACATAAGCCAACCTGCCAACCAGCCATACCAAGACCTTGACAACATCTAAGTGGGCCAACCTCAAACAACTGTTTGAGCTAACCTCCTAAGCCGACTAGTATTCGACCTCAATCCACGTCAAACTACAAGATACTTAACCTGAGGGGATCTAAACATCCTTGATTGACTAAGCTCCAACCTAAACTAAATTGAGTCAACTTTGACTGCAAACTCTTCTTTTGTTCACCTTTGTTCCAACTGTATCATACTCCAGACCACCAACTATCCTTCGATACATGTCTTCTAGCATAACATTCTAGACTGATCCTTTACTATTTTCGTATAGAATATCCTGTCTCTTTTACCCCTTTTGGTATATTTCATGTAATCTATTTGTAAATTACCCTTTTGTCTCTTCATGTGTGTATTGTAACCCTAGTGAGGCAAGTACATAAACCTTCATTTATTGTACGCAGACATCATCACCTCATTATTGAATATTATTAGTTTTCCTTATTGAGCAACCCTAATGTTTCACTCTCTCATAACTCTTATCTATTCCCTTTAGCAAGGAGTAATGGCAAGTAAACCTATAGTTCAGACTGGTAAGTTATATCCAACGGATTGTAGGCTAAATAAGATCAGCTGATGCATCATATTCAATTGGTGTTTTCCTGGATTTACAAAACCCCTTTTGTTTTCCTTTAGTTCCTTCCCATTGTGGTGCTTCTCCCTGTATTCAACCTCAAAGACACATTAGGTAACCACATTATTCTTACGTTACTTATATTTGATGAGGAAATTAGACCCTTCCAAAAATTTGATCCATTGAGCTTAGCATTTAGAAAGCTTTGATTGGCTCCATAGGCACCTCAAGGACTCATGATCCATGTATATAACAAATTCCTTTGGTAGAACATAATGCTACTACACACGAAGAGCTCTGATTAATGCCACTAGTTCTTTGTCATGTACTGAATAGTTTAAATGTACTCCTCTAAGCTTTTCACTATGATAAGCAACAAATCAACCTTCTTACATCAGTACAGCTTCAATGTTGACACTAGATAATGTTGCTAGACAATTAGAGCTCACATTAAGGAGTGGAACTCCTTATCACATATAAAGTAGTTAAGTGTGGCTCCACTAAGCTTCTTACTGAAATAAGTAATAGGTTGGCCTTGCTACATCAACAGGGCTCCTATGCCTAGTTTAAATGCATTACACTCCACTTCAAATACTTTGTCAAAGTTCGGTAGAGCTAAGATAGGGGCAGTAGTTATCTTCTCCTTCACTTCTTCAAAACTCCTTTAATCCTTCTCTCTTCACTTGAACTTTACATTTTTTTTTTCGATAGCTCGGTGAGTGGGGGTTTATATACCCATCTACTAGGGCTGCTTTACATGTAAGGAAAGATAAAAAAGGGTATCCTTACAATTAGGTTACATAAAACATACAAAAAGGGGGTAAAAAAGACAAAGAATATTCAGTATGGAAAAAGAAGAAATCATTCTGGAATGCTATGACAGGAGACACGTATCACTTGGCAGCTGGATATTAGAAATATGATACAAAGTAGGTGGAAGTAGAAAAGCCTCGTAGTTAGTGGTCGACTTGATTTGGAACAAGTTGGGGACTAATTCTTGATTCAGGCTCAAATGCTTGTAGTCTGATTGAGAGCTCGCCTTAGTTATTCTTAGGCTATCTTCTAGGATAAAGCATCGCTATTGGATAGAGGCAGATCTGACATAAGTAAGGATCTGATAGTCAGGTCGGAAGGAAACCAGCTTGGGATGAGAATTCCAGGCTTGGGTATGGATTAGAGCTAATATCCTCCAAGCGAGTCCTTAAAGTTCTCTAGCTTAGCTACGCGTGATCGGTCCAAGGGGTAGATTCCTATCATGTACTTGATGGTAATACAGTTGATTGCTTGACTATGTATACTCATCCTCTATGTCCCATCCTTCTTTGGCACTGATAGAGTTGGCACAGCATATAGGCTTAGGGACTCTCATACATACCTTCTCTTTGATAGTTTGTCTACCTATCTCTACAGCTCGACAACTTGTACTGGATTTAGTAGGCAAGCTTGTTCAGTAGCGTAGCTACTGGCTATAAGCCTATTACATGTTCAATGCTTTGGATCAAGGGAAAACCTTCTAGTAGATCACTTGGGAATAGGTCGACAAACTCGTTTAGCAAGATTTTTACATTAGCAGGTAATAGTTCCTCGTCTAATCCTCTCATCTTGAGTAACTTTCTGACTAGCAAATAGGTTAGTTCTGTAAACCCTTACATTTTTCGACCTAGCATCTGAAGTAAACTTAAGTGTATTAGATATTTCTAGGAGTTGACAAGGTTAATGAAAGTGAAAACCCTAAAATAACTAATTAATTGCGTATAAAATTTTTCTACCCTAAACATATATAGACACTAAAGATTTCATTTGAAAGTTATAAAAACCCTAAAACTATAACTTTAAGGGTATAAAAGCACTAATTCACCATAATTGATAATATAACGTTAGTATTATGCCAAATCAATGGTAAAAGATTAAAGATAACTTTCAATCATTCACAAATATATATATAATACTAAAGTAATCCTTTAGAAACTAAGATATTGCATCATAGATCACATTTATCTTCTAATTATATAATTAGGTTAGTATTACATAGAGTTAAGAGTTTAGTTGATGCTTATGTTACATGTAGTAAGTATTAATATCCTAAATGCTTGTGTATGTAATTGTATGTTGAGTTGTGAATTTACCTTAAATGCAGAGAATGCCTTGTTTGTTGCATGGTAATATAGAAATTGATTGTGTGTATTAGTGGATGGTGACAGCATAAATTGAACTAAATTATACTCGACTATAAAAAGAAACTAGAACATGCATTAACATGCATAGCATGGATACTATTCCGGCCGTCACATCACACGGAGGTAAAGAAAGGCCATTCGGGGGTTGATATTATTGAATTATTTGGTTATGTACGGTGCACTCGTACAAAATGACCTTACCCTGGCCCGCGGGAACACTAGGCGTTGGAGGCACCATCCGCCTGGCTAAGGGTCGAGTCTAGAGGCCTCCGTTTAGGGGTGAGTGTGGACTGCGGGGGCCCACTTACAATTATACTAGAACTTGTGTTTTCTGAAAATAAAAGAGTTATTTGATATAAGTACGGAACATGGAGTTCCGTAGTAAAGTAAGTTCTAGTTTAATACCCGGATCTGATTGGTGCCGTGTAAACTCCAACCTTGACTTTGGAGGGCGTTAAATCCGAGTTGCGTATATGAACTAGTTAAGTATGCGTATTATTTGGCATTCTGTTTGAACATTCATTCATATGCGAGACTATAATGTATTTATAACTTGTTTGTTGTGTGGCTGAGGATTTTGCTCACTAAGCTTAGGCTTACACCCCTTTAGACTTTTGTTGCAGGATAGCTTATTCGTAGAGACAAGACGAGGGATGCCACAGGTTAGCCTGGGGACTTGGGCAAGAGCGAGGTGTCCTGTGTGATGAGAGGAAAACAGTTTATGTAGACTATTCCTCATGTACTTATGTTTAACATATGTTTACCTTATCCTTCTGAACTTAGACATACTTAAATACTATGTAATGTAAACTTTTGAGCTTAACTTTTATATAAATATGTTGTGTGATGATATCATGTGAATCTGGATGTACTTTGGAACTAGTAGTCATAGAGCCTTGTATATTGTGTGAAGAGTTTTTTATTGGAAAGATAACCAATCAAGGGTTCTTCATACAGTATACGGCGTCTGCCACGACTAGGCCGTCCTCAGTTCGTGACATATACCATGCTAAATACACCCTTAAAGTACAAAAATATGAAGTTTGTGAAGCTTTCTTAAGAGGGAACTTTAGGTATACGAAAATATATATAAAAATACATATGTTACCATATGTATATATGGGTATATGTACTAGTATATATATAAGTACATAAGTATACATACTAGTATGTTAGAAATATAAGTATAAATATAACATATGTACAAAGTGTATGCATACATATAGATAAGAGTACATATGTAATGGGTGATGATGTAAGCAATGACATAATTTAATAATGATATAATCAAATGATGACATAAGCGATGACAGAAACCTCTAAAATAATAAACCATAAGATCATTTAAGTGTAAGAATTAATGGCTAATAAAACTACTAACTACTAAAATAGAACATAAAACTAGCCAATATAAATAATTAAGCTTCAATAATTAGAATTTCAATAAATTCAGTCTATATCGTAAAACACGAGTTTTAACATCCAAAACAGACATCACCGTGTGAATGTACATCCGAAAACGACTATAAATTTGTAAATATTAGAAATTGAATGAAAAAGTTACATACGATTAGTGATAAAGTCTAATCAGATAACAATTGATAATAATCTAAGTAGAATTAGGTAAATAGAAATCTAGAATTACTAGTTAATTCAATTGCTTACTATAGTTATTATATCATAATGATCAGGTGATCCTAACATGGGCGAAGATTTCCTGATTGATTACTACGACTAAAGTGAGTTATCATGGCCAAGTGAGTATTTACCCTATGATTCTATACTTGTATGTGATTGCAAATAGTGGACTTAAATGATATTGTTAATTGATTGTTGTGTGGGGGTCGAGAAATGCTTATGTATGTTATAATGTGCTAAATTATAAATTTACCTTAAGTACGAATAATACTTTGTTTGTTGCATGGTAGTATAGACAATGATTGTGTGTACTTTTGGATGGTCATATCATAATTGGACTTAACTATACTTGGCTTATAAGAGAAAACTGGTACATGCATCAACATGCATTTCATAAACATAATTCCAACCATCACATTAGACGGAGGTAGAGAGAGGCCATTCAAGGGTTTTTATTATAAATTTATTGGTTTTGTACGGTGTACTCATACAAAATGACCTTATCTTGACCTACAGGAATACTAGGCATTAGAGGTGCCCACCACTTGGCTAAAGGTCAAGTCTAGAGGCCTCCGTTTAGGGGTAAGTGTGGACTGTGGGGATCCACTCACAATTATACTAGAACTTGGTTTTGTGAAAGAAATGACTTATTTGATTTAAGTATGGAATGTAGAGTTACATAATAAAGTAAGTTCTAGTATAATACACAGATCTGATTGGTGCTGTGTATACTCCAACCCTGACTTCGAAGGGTGTTAAATCTGAGTTACATATAGGGGCTAGTTAACTATACATATTGTTTGACATTTTATTTGTTCATTCATTCATATGCGTAAATATAATGTATTTATAGCTTGCTTGTAGTGTGGTTGAGGGTTTTGCTCACTAAGCTTAGGCTTACACCCCCTTAGACTTTTGCTACAAGATGGCTTATTTATTGAGGTTGGTTAGGGAATGTCACAGGTTAGCTTAGGGAACTAAGCAAGAGTGGGCCATTCGGTGTGATGAGAGAATTGACTATGCAGACTTTTACTTATGTACAGTTGTTTTGTTAATAATATAAACCTAGAGGTACTAAATTACTGCTTACTGTAAACTTTGTAATTTAAATTTTATATAAATATGCTTATATGATGATATCATGTAGATCTGTATGTTCTTGGAAAGCTAGTAGTTATAGAGCCTTGTATATTGTATGAAGAGTTCATGATTGAAAGGGTAACCAATCAGGAGTTCTTTATACAATATATGGCATTTGCTACGACTATATCGTCTTTAGTTCATAACAAGTTCTTTAAGCTTCATCTCTCTCTTAAGCTCAGCTTGGGTTATTGCCAAAGCTTCCTTCTTCAAAATTCAGCTTAGTTGAGTTCGCATGCTCTTAACTTGCTTGGTAGTCATAGGGCTTAACTTCACCTTCCTACCTTCGTGCTTTAAGGAACATGTGTGCTGCTTCCCATTATAAATCATATTTTGATCAAACATCTATGGTTGTCCAAGAAGAATATGAGAAGCACTCATGGCTAACACATCACAAAGTACTCCATCTCGGTAGTTTCCAATACAGATTGGCATGGCTACTTGTTTATTTACTTATAAGGCTCCTTTGTTATTGAGTCGGTCTAATTTGTAAGGCTAGGGGAAGGGTGAGGTTGGCAACTTCAATTGCTGGACCATGAAAGCGGACGTTACATTGGTACAGCTGCTACTATCGACAAGTAATGCATACAACGATCCATTTGCCTTACAGCTAATGTGGAACAAATTCTCTCATTGCTCATTTTCTCGTGTTGTGGTCACACTCATTACTTGCTTTAGTACCATAGCGGTAGGCATGAAATTCCCTTCCTTACTATAGATAATGTCCTCCTTCTTAGATAGCTCGCTTTATTAACTCTTTTTTAGTTCTTCCATTTCCTCATCAATATTATTTATATCTCAATCGTTGGCACTCCATAGTCATATTGAATATCTAGACCTCATGTGTCCAAACCCTTGACACTTTAAGAATTTTATCTCACTTGTCTTTCTTCTTTTGCTCTAGCCTTTCTCAAAATTCCTTAAGATCTCTTTCTTCTTTGCTTAGGTAGTTTAAGCAAGTCGGATCTAAACAACTTTACTTGGTTTCGTTTTCACAAGTCTGCTTAGAGTGAGTCAGCTAAAGGTAGGTCAACTGACAGGAGCTTAGAATCTTCTAGCTCAATGCCTCTTAATTCTTTAGGCAGCTTAGATTACCTCTTCAAATGTATCAATGTCCATAGTCTCCAGAATATCTCTAATCTTACACATCCACAAATGAATCGAGATAGAGTTCAGTCCTCAAGTTCAAATACTGCACAATGGATCATCAACATTTGAAATTCCTTCGCATACGATTCAACACTTGATCCTCCTTGCCTCAATTCTTGTAACTTCTTGAATGTATCCTATAGATAGTAACTCAAAACAAATCTTCTTCTCATGACTCTCTTCATTTCATCCCAATCCCTTATCTCATGTTCTTCTTCTCTTCTATAGTTAGCTTGTAGATTCTTCTACCACAAAGCTGCATAGTTAGTAAAATGCAATATGTTAAGTCTAACTTTGCCGTTCTTAGGCACCTCATGACACTCAAACTATTTCTTAATCTTATTTATCAAGTCTAAGTAGTCCTCAATCCTTTCACTCTAGGAGTTTGGACATTCCTCTCTGCGAGTTCATAATACTCTTCCTCCTCATCACCTACTTCCTCATCCTATTCTTCGATCTCGTCTAATGGCAATCTCCATTGACCAAATCTATCCACTCCTCTAGCTTGGGATAGTCAAATTAGGGCATTAGCTCAACTACATTTTCCATTAACTCTCGAATAGTTCATTGACTCGACCTCTATAGGGGTTATTTTGAGCTTACTACCTATTTTTGTTTATGGTAGTCATTAGTGATAAGAATAAAGTCATCAAACCCCTGACTTGAGGCATGGCAAGGTGAGTTCTTTCTTTATACCCTACAATTGAAGAGTTCAAGCAATTGCAGTTTGCTGACTTTATGCCCTGCCTGAGCTAAACCCTCTTGGACTTATCGATAGTGTCTAGATGCTAACTAGAGGTACACTCAGACAACAGTTCTAACCATTTGACCATCTACCCAGTTAAACTGAATCCAAGCTATATCGAGTATGTCTAACCTGAATTCACCTTGGAAGATTTTCTTGCTAAGCTCGACAATGTTGAACTTTCGGCTTGGATTGACATTAATAGTCAGCAATAGCTAAGTTAGCCATACAATTTTTCTGTTTTTCCAAGCACATGACCACTGATCTTTTGTTACATGTTTAGGCACCCTAAATGATAGAATCTTCCATACAAAACACCTGTTTTGTTGATTTTTCATCTATACCCTTTGAACACTTATTGTATCATACTAATTTTAGACATTACTCTTTTTAGTCTTTTCCATTTGTAGTAGTCGCCTAATATTTTGGGTATAAATACCTATTGTAAATGTAGCCACAACAAAATCATTGGTAATCATCAATATAGAATATACTTCTTTTCTTTGGCATTTTTTTTCTTTGCTTACTTGATTTACTTTTATCTTAACCCTTAACCAAGGTTAGGTGGCAGGTAACCTCACTAAGTTAGGTTATGAGTCATATTGAGTTCACTTTGGTGAGTCCTCAATAGTTCCTTAATGAATCATATCCTCAAAACTAATTGTAGTTTTTGCTTTTACTTCATTGTTCTTGTGCTTTGCCATCCTTGTTCTTTAAGCTTTTTGCAAGTTTAGACTTGCCTCTTACAATTAGATTCGTTTTTCCTTGGCACGGATCGTATCATCTTAGTATTAAAGTGGAGGTTCATTTGAGTAAGTTGTAGTTAAGCTTCCTTATGAGTAGTGTTTGTTGCGGTGGTGTATTGTAGTTGCATAAAGATTAGCTGCAAGTGTTTGAGTAAGTAGAAGGCATAGTAGTATGCTATTGTTGTATACTTGTTTATACTCTGTTTTGAGCATAGCATACGAAATCGTACCTAAATTTCCAACTAAGTTTATAGTTCTTCAGAGTAGTTGTGCTCTTAGTTAGTTTGAACTTTCGTGTGGAGAAGTATATGTGTGAGTTGTTTGACTTAAAAGGATAGTGTTTGTTGTTTCATGGATTCTAAGTTTGTTACTGAGCTTTGTTGAGAGGATGATAGATCTAAGTGTTAATGTTGGTATTGGAGATAATAATAGTAGTGTTGTCTACAATAGACAACATCCTCAGAACACCCCTAGAAGTACTAATGATCGAATTTGATGAGGTAGCTAACCATATAGCCGATTTAACCAGAGCTATTAATGCATTGGCCTTTCAACCTATCGAGGTCGTACAAAATACTCTCTAAGCCGCTCGACCTACTAGAGGATAAATCTTAGCTTGATAGGATCGAGGTGGAGGACTAAGGCTAGGAGGACGTATATAGAAGAATTAACTTAAGTGATATAGATATAGAAGGAGAAGAAGAGCTCATTAAAGAAGAAGAGCTAGCTCAAGTACCCTGATATGAAGCTTCAAATTATGAGCTTTAATGGTTCTATAAATGCTAATGACTATTTAGATTCGAAAGAGAAGGTAGAGCATGTTTTTTATTGTTACCAATATGAGGACCATAAGAAAGTAAGGACTGCTATTGTAAAGTTCTCAGGTTATGTTTGTAATGTGGTGGAAGAACTTCTAAATTATAAGGAGATGAGAAGGATATAGGGAAGTAAGCACTTGGCCCGAGATGAAGAGGATACTTAGAAATAGATTGCTACTGGATACTTACTTGCAAGATATTTTTACTTGGCTTCAAGAGCTAAGATAAGGAAGCCAAACTATTGACGAATATGTTTAAGAGTTTCAAATACTCACGATTCGATGTGAAGTAGAAGAACCATCAAACCGAACAGTATCCAGTTTTCTCATTGGATTAAGAGGTGACATCTGAGATGTCGTAGAGCTTCAACAACTTATTACATTGGATAAGGCTATAAGAATAACCTAGTAAGTGGAAAGATAGAGGAGGAATAGGCCGAGCTGACCTCTAAAGAACTGACCTATCTAATAAAGCTGACTTACTTAAGAAAGTTATCGAACTCAGCAAAGCATTGAGCCAAGTAGAAGGGTAGATATCAGAGCAAAATAGAAGAGTTGACTAACTAATGGTGAAGAGCAGCTAAGAACTTATGAGAAGGGATAAAGATCTGAGATTCAGATGAGCTAAATCAAGTGCTTTAAATGTTAAGGGTTTGGGCACATGGCTACTCAGTGTCTGAGTCGAAGAACTATGATCATTAAAGGGGATGTTCCGAAAGTCGATGTAGATAGTATTGATGAGAAGCCTAAAGAGGAGGTTGCTCTCGAGGAGAATACCACCAAAGAAAATGAGCTTGATGGACAGGACGTATTCGCCGATGATCTGGACAAATTAACCTTGGTTATTTGACGTGCAATGAGAATATAGCCCTCTACAGAGGAGTAGTAAAGGGAGAACTTATTCCACATCACTTGCGAAGTAAATGAGCAAATTTGTACACTCATAGTGGATAGCAGAAGCTATACAAATGTGGCATCTGCAGACTTGGTTAAGAAGCTCATGTTGCCAACTGTCTCATACCCGAAGGCATACAGGTTACATTGGCTAAATGAGAAGGGGGACTACATTTCACTCAACAAGTGTTACTATCGATATCTATTGGAAGTTATTCTAATGAAATTCTTTGTGTTGCTCATGTGTATGTCTCATGTATTACTACGCAAAACTTAGTTTTTTTATCGGAGGGTTATCCATGACAATTTTAGGAACACATATGTATTTGAGAAGGATAGGAGGAAGATTACCTTGAACCCCATGATCTCGAGTTAAGTAAATTGCAAGTCAAATTGGCTAGAGGATTAAAGAAGGCTTTGATGCCATGTAGAGCTAAGCTTCGAGCAGCCATCAAGTCTATCCTATCAACCTTCCTATTGGGAAGAAGACTATTGGAATTAAAGGAGTAAGTGAAGCTGCCAAAGGAGATCGAGAAGTTACTTGATGAATATTATGACCTGTTTCCTAAGCAGTTGCCTAAGGGATTACTCCCATTTTGAGGTATTGAGCATAACATTGACTTGATACTTGGCATTGCACTACTGAATAAGCTTGCTTATAGAATGAATCCTAAGCAAGCTATAGAGCTCTAGAGACAAGTCAGTGAGCTATTAGAAACAGGATACGTAAGAGAAAGTCTTAACCCCTTTGCTATGCTTACATTGCTTGTATCGAAGAAGGATAGCACTTGTCATATGTGTATGGATAGCAGAGTTATCAACAAGGTTAAATGATATGTTAAACAAACTAAGTGGTGCTAAGGTGTTTAGCAAGATTGACCTGAAATTAGGACACCACCAGATTTGAATGAGGCAAGGGGATGAATGGAAAAGTGCTTTTAAAACTCAACATAGCCTATACGAGTGGATGGTCAAGCCTTTTGGACTATCAAACGCCCCGAGCACTTTTATGAGATTGATAAACCATATTATGAGAGACTTGATTGGAAAGTTTGTCATTGTCTACTTTGACGACATCCTCATATATAATGCTGATGTAGCAAGTCATATCGACTATATTTGAGTTGTTTTCGATGTCCTCCGAGTAGAGAAATTGTTTGGAAACATGAAGAAATGATGTTTCTATCAGGAAGAGGTGATCTTCCTAGGTTACGTGGTTATTTGAGGAGGATTAAGAGTTGATGAAGAGAAGCATTGAACCATTGTTGAGTGGTCAACCTCAACTTCAAGTGCCAATGTGAGGAGTTTCCATAGATTAACATCATTCTACTAATGCTTTATCCAAGGATTCAGTATTATAATAGCACCTCTAACTGAGTTAACGAAGAAGAGTGTAGAATTCAAGTAGAGAGAGAAAGAAGAGAGGAGTTTTGCCTAGGTAAAAGTATAATACCCTGCGTTTTCAAACTAGTTTAATAACCCTAAGATCCAAGCCCCTAAATTTAGGGGCATTGGGCTATATTATCCGTTTTATTTCAAACTTCATAGTAAGGTTAGAAAAGTTAGATAAAGTGGTTCAAGTAAAATCAATTTCTCAAAATAAGTTATGTAAACATATTAATTTGAAAAAAACATCAATTTATCAATAAAGTCAATAAATATAAAAACATGAAATTTAAGCTTTTAAATATAGCAAAATATTAGAGATAAGTTAATTAACTATAAAAAATAATAAATGAAGTTGAATTATATGTAATATACATATATTTACATGTGATATGCATTATATTTATTAAATATATACATATAATAATAATAAATTATTAAAATATGGTAAAATAATATAAAATAATGAAAAATTAATTAAAAAATGAATGAATGAGTCATCAAATGATATAGAAACGTGAGATTAATTATAAATGATGAGTTAACACCTAATTAACTAGCAAAATGACACATAACACTTAAAAATTTAGAAAATTGACATGTAACATACACATGTCCAATTTTTATTAAATAAAATAAACTTGAAAAACTAGAAATAGGACCTAAACCCTTATTTACAATATTTTAGTACTCTAAAAATGCAAGAACATAATTTAGAAAAATTAGAACAAAATTCAGAAAAAATAAAAGAAAATAGTGAGAAAATATGGTGAATTACTATTTTTAAGGCTCTAAGCAAACTAATAAGCCACTTAGGACTTAAACTTATGGTGGAGAGAGAAAGTGGGCCGACATAGGGTGATGGCTAGAGGGTAGCTAGAGTACTGTGCGCCGGTCAATCAAATTTTAGTGCTTAATTTTTTATTAGTTTATTGAAAATATCAAATTAGCTTAGAAAACTATGAAATTTGGTTTCCTTAAGTTATTTTACATATACTATCATACTTGCTTAAGAACGTGCTCTATTGAGACGAATTTTAAATAAGTTTTTCAAAATACTAAATAATGTTACTTTGTCCTAAAAAATTTTGTATAACACACTTATATAATTTATTAAATTTTAGTAACAATAATTTTTGAAAATCACCATCTTTATTATTTATTATAATTATTTTAGATAAAACTGAAAAATTTTATTATTTTATTAGATTAATAGTTTTTGATAAATAAATAGATGAGCCTTATGTATTTTGATTTCTAGAATTTTATAATGATATTTATAATACTTAGTTTTTACATCACATGTACTTTTTTTTGTTTTCCTTAATTTTTCATAATTTTGAGCTAAAACTGCTATTTTTTGTAACAATAGATAATAGATAGTTTAGTGTAATTCATGGTAAATAATTAAATTGCATATTTTATTGAGTCTATGGGATTTTTCGTGAAATTAATTAGGCTCATCTACTATTTGTTGTGTATTTTCTTAGTATAAGCCTATATATTAGCTTAATATTTAATATAGTAATTAATACTATTAAAATATTTATCAAATCCTTGTTAAATGAACACTTTGGGGTCTATTAAGGGTTGTTGGACATGTTTGGAAAGTGTGGTTTTTAAGGATTTTAGTTTAATAATAAAGGTTATTTGAGTTAATTATGGAGTGATGGTAATGAATGATCGATTTAGTTGTAGGAAAGGGGTATTTTTAGGCTTGTAACCATATTGATTAACCTTGATTCTTAAGATATCTTAATAATAATAGAAATAACGATTGTGACAATACAAAGTTTACTAAAAACGAATAGGGAAATAGAAAGGTACGGTTAAATAAAGTTTAAAGGCACGGTAGGGAAAGTTTATGAGAGTTTAGATTTGACCGGTACTTGACTCGAAAATTATGTTTATATTTTCTTAGGTATGATAAAAAAGGAACAACTACATGGCAAAGTTTAGGATTTCACACTATTATTAAGGTTAGGTAAGTAGATCTAACCTATGCTTAGAGTAAATATATTGCTACTTATAACACTATGTACTATTTAATGCTGTACTGATTGGATGTGGCTGTATTTTGGGGTAAACTGATATACTACTATAGTAAATGATGATGATGTGGTGATTTTAGATGATGGTAATTATATCTTGGTTCTATTTTGATACTAGGTTAGGTGTTGATTTGTGCTTATAGATGATTATGCTAACCAAGAAAGTTGAGTGATTATTAACTCAATTTTCTAGGTGTTCACCTAAGTGAACCTTAAGTGAGACACTAGAATTTTGCTAAGGAGAGTTAGAAAACTAAACTTAGATCACCAAGTTGAATAAAACTGAAAGATTGATTGTGTTGGATGATTTACTTGAGTGGTTATTGTATATCATTGTATGGCATAGCCTAAAAAAGGACCTATAGGTTAGAACTTTTAGAATGGGGCTTCCAAGTGATCATAGAAAAAGCATAGCTTTATGAACTCAGTTTTTGGAGGCATGTAGGTTTTTTTTGCTTGAACATTGTGACTATTTTGATTATTAGATTCGGTAGACTACAGTATGTGGTCTAATTTGGCATTATTGCCTCTTTAATTTGGTGAACTATAGTATGTAGTCTAATTTTAGGGGTATTACTCTCAAGTAACTTCTTATTGCTCTTTTTTATATTAGTAGACTATAGTATGTGGTCCAATTTGGTGGGGGTCCTACTCCTAGGCAGCTCTTTGTTGCCTGTAGGTTCCTGGACATTGTATCCAAATACCCAGCTATGTTGACTAACTGGATGAAAATTGGAAGGGAATAGGATATCGGTACCAATATATGCCACGTACATGAGTATAGCATATTACATTGCTAGCAATAAATTCCTGGTTAAGCGAATGCATATGTAAAGTTAAACCTATGGATTATGATTGAAATGTTTCAGTTGTGATATGTAATATTGTTTATATTGTATTGTTTGTTATCCACTCCCACTCAACTTCAGTAGTTAAGAGGATAAAATGTTTTATCCTTAGGTTAACACCATTTTGAAAGGGCCCAACACTAGGGAGAATGTATACAGAGAGTGAAGATGACAAAAGAAAAAGATGACAAAGGAACCCGTACTAAATTAGGAATCCTACTATTATGAAGATGACAAAAGAAAAAGATGGTTCATGTCTTGATGTAAATATTATGCTGTATACATAAGTTGTAATTAAATATCCAGTTAAACTGCAATGTAGCAACACCTTTATCATGTAAACAAAGTTGTCTTTTGATGAATGAGTAGGTTGAGTTAAGTTTTCATTAGGTATTCCTATGTGATGGTGCATTTTGTGCTAAGCCAGGATGTGACAAAAAGCAAGGTTGACCTCTACCCTAGTCTTAGCTCTATTAAACTTTGATAAAATGTTTGAACTTGAATGCGATATGTTAGGTGTCAGCATCGAAGCTATGATGATGCAAGAAGGTTGACAAAGAATTTGTGATCTACACTGATCATGAATCTTTGAGATATTTGACAAGTTAACCTAAGTTGTCAAGGAGGCAAGCTAAGCAGATTGAATTTATGGAGGGATTTTTGTATGTCATCAAGTACAAGAATGGCAAGAACAATGTATTAGCCAATGCTCTTATCAAGACAACGTTCCCTCTTGATCAAGCTGCAAACCAGGTTACTTAGATTTTCTATGATTAAGGATTTCTATGTCAAGGATCCACACTTTGTCCCAATCCATGCCAAATGTGAAGATGGTCGAACACTTGATGACTATCGCAAGGAAGATGGATACTTGTTCAAGAGAAAGCTATGTATCCCGAACTATTCTATGTGAAAATTATTGGTACATGAAGCGCATGGTAGAGGATTATTTGGGCATTTTGGCAAGCACCAAACTCATAAGGTACTAGCCTCTAGATTCTTTTGCCAAGGATGATGAGAAATGTCTAAGCCATACTGGAAAGATGTGCTACCTACAAAAAGGCTAAGAGTTGAGCCAAGCTGAGCAAGGGCAATATTTACTTTTTCCGATCCAGACTAAACCAGGGTTCGAATTAAACTTGAACTTTATGGTAAGATTTCCAAAGACGTCCCAAAGGAAAGACTCCATCATGGTGGTCATAGACCAATTTAGCAAGATGGCATACTTTGTGTCGTATTCTACAACTAATGATGTTTCTGTTATCTCTTTTCTTTTCTTGCAGGAGGTTATCAAACTCTATGGAATGCCTAAAACAATCATATTTGATCAGGATCCAAAATTCATGAGCTACTTCTAAAGAACCTTATGGAAGCAACTGGGAACCAAGCTGCTATTTAGCACGACCTACTACCCTCAAACCAATGGACAAACTGAGGTTGTCAATAGAATATTGAGAACCTTGCTCAAAGTCACTATTAGACAAAACTTGACTAATTAGGATACTTACCTACCCATAATCAAGTTTACTTACAAAAGAACTACACATAGCATCACAAGCAAATCCCCATTTGAAGTCGACTATTGATTCAACCCTGAACATTCATTAGATGAAACACTACTACTAAGCCAACAAGAAAATCGATCCACTATTAATAAGTTAGAGGCTATCAAGACAATATAATAGAAGATCATAGAGCAACTGGGCCAAGCTACCGCCAAGTTCGAAAGGCAAGGCAAAAGATGAAAGGGTAGAGAATTTCAGCATAGTGATTTTATTTAGATCCACCTCAGTAAAGATTGATTCCCAAGTTTGAAGAAGAGCAACTTATCTCTTAGAGCCAATGGACCATTTAAAGTGTTTGGAAAGACTAATCCTAATGCCTACAGGATTGAAATACTTGAAGATTATGGAGTCTCAAACTCCTTTAACATTATCGACCACCATCCGTATGTTTGCAAAGACAAGCAACAAGAAGCTAAGCTAGATTTAATCCCAAATGTCAAACAACCTAAAGGGGATGATAAGGATCATAAACTAATCACTTGCTCTCAAGCTTGAGGATTAACCCATATAGATTGCCGAGCTGTCCAAGGGGAGCTAAACTTTGAAGAACAATGTATTCTCTACCCTGACCTATCGAGGTACTCTGTCCTCCATCTCATTGAAGAAAACCCTGAGGTGCCCCACCCATTGTCAAGCCAACCTCTTTACAACACACCAATCTAAGGCCAAGCACTGAACCCACCTGTTGCCAAGCTAACACATCTATTTGCCCCACCCCTAAGCCAATCAATTGAAGCTAATTCTAAGAATGGCCATCCATTAGACAAACCCTTCCCAAACCCTGAACAGCCGAGCTGTCATATAACTAACCTGACCTACTCTACTCTAAATTAGCTCTACTTGGCATATAATACCATTTAGACTACACAATTGATAGTAGATACGTGCTCTATTTTTTTTTTCTAACACCTGTACTGTCCTTTTTGTAATTGAATATCCTTTTTTATCTGTTCATGACTTTACCCTTATAATGTATTCCCCTTTCCTTTTCTAGTAGAATCATTTTTGTAATTTACGTATACCAAGAATTTGCCTTAATTAGATCATATAAATACTTATATTAAATTTCAAACATTGTTCTTCCTTCTTGAGCTTGTGTTTTCTCGTTGAAAACCAAAACCTTAAAGAGCTCTTATCTAGACCATTAAGCATGAAATAGTAACGAGCAATCTTATATTATACTTGTACGTCATATCAAGTATAGTTCGAGCTCGTGTGAGGTGTCAGTAAATCATATCCACCATCGATGCACGAAGACCCCTTACTCAACTTTCGACTCTCATTTATCTTTCAGATTATCTTGTGATTCAAACTTACCCTTTTGGCTTGCGTGATATTGGTAGCCATGTATCAAACCTTCCCAATGATTCGTATCAATTGAACCCTAAGATTGCTAGAGATCTTCACTCTTATAAGCTTAGGACATTAGATGGAGCTATCCAAATGGCCACAAAAGAAAAAATTTCTTACCAAGCCACAAATCCTATTTTCCTTAATATGCTAGATTAATTAAGGACTATGCTCGCTGAGCTTAAGGTGATAAGAAGTGAAATAAAATAGCAAATGAATTCCAAGGCAACCGAGGAAGAATTAGACAATGTTAAGAAAGAAGATTATGAGATGAAGATAATTGATGAGATCAGACATAGAGATCTATCCTCCATGAAACTTGGAGAAGGCCAAGATAAGCTATGATCTAGCCCCTACGTTCTAGATGTAACCTTGTTATCCCTCGTATATGTTACTCATAATGACCATTGATACTACCACATTTACTTCCCCTCCATTGCACTTCTTCATCTTGATCTATTATTGGGATTATCCGATCGTCATTTGAGTTGTACTGGTGTTGTGCATGTAAGATGTTATCATTTGTTGGTTAGAGTCTTCCAAGGTCGTAGTGATGGGGATATGTATTAGGGTTATATAGTACTTACTCGTGGTATATACTAAAAGCGCTAGAAGTATATAAATGGAGGAGAGAAGTATTGAGTTATGAGGAAGTGGATGAGGCGATAATTGTTGAAAATGAAGTTATGGGACTAACATTGGAACAGCATGAAGGTCTAGGAATAATTGAGGAAATAGAGCAATTTGAGTTCTTACATGCTTGAATTTCCTAAGCTCGTGTCATGTTTGAGCCTAAAATTGTGTTGTACCCTACGATTGATAGTTGTTGGAACTACTTAGGGGTGATTGACCAAATGTACGATGAGTGGAAAGAAGGGTGTTTGATAAAAAGCTTGATTGATCGTGCTCATGATGAGTGGAAAGAACCAAGGATGGCATGGAAAGTGATGATAGAGTTGAACTATTTTAGTTTATTTTTTTTTATTTCTTGCAAGTTTGTATTTGATCCAGGTGGAAGCTAGAGTAGTCAATTGCTAGGCTTTAGGTCAAAACTTCTCCAAAGGAGGAATGATGATAGGCTTTGAGGTATTGATCTAACCCACGTGAGCTCTAATGAAGTAAATTGCTAAGTTGTAGTATGTTAGAGACTTATTTATAAGCTCTCCAAATGTTGAAGACCTATTAGGTCGTCAAGTCATCAAATTGACAAAAGCAAGTTGACAAAATTTCATATCAAACCATAATAGGTTTACAAGGTCCCAATAGCTCGTTAGTCCAGCCCAACAACTCATTGCTTGAATAGCTCATTTGATTACCTATTTTTAGCTATGTTATTTGGACTTCTTATTTTTCGTATTATTCACAAACTAACTTTATGTTTATTTTGTATTTAATGGAGTGCCACTAAAACATCCTTTTAGTATTTTTATTTACAAATTTTACACTATGCATAAATAGGATACTTTTGCAGGATTTTAGACAAATTGGCAGATTTAATGATAAACCCTTTTTAGTACTTCCTTGTGAGAAACTCTTCTTTTCAGCTTTTATCAATCCGTTTAGTAAAAATTATGGCAAACAACCCTAATTTATCATTCGTGAATCATATCATGTGATGGATTAGGTCGTGTAGTATTTGTTTGGTGTATCTATCCATTTAAATAGCTCACAAATTGCTAAACGCCCTTACTGTTTTGGTTATTTCGAATCATTTTGGTATGACCCCTATGCGTACAAGCCCAAAGACACATCATATGGTATTATGAAATAATGATATTCTAATTATATGGAGACAGAGTCTCAATCTCTTTGGTATGCATCCTACATATCCATTTATTCATCTACATATTTTCAAATTTAGTCTAAAGATCCGGTTCCCAAAATAACATAAGTGGTTTAATTGGTATTTAATGTACCATCATTGTTAGTCAATTTCCTGTTCAAGAGGCACTCCAGTTTTTGTAAAGGGTCAAGCCTCTCATTTAATTGAATTACTAAAATAGTTTCAAACCTTCACCTAGGAACAAATCATAATATAATGGATTGATAATGTGACCACAAATAATTCCATAATTAATGTCTTTGATATCAAACACCTAATTCAGTTGAGACAAGAATGTTGGAGCTAAAACGATTCACATATCATCTAATTACTTCTTGCTCTTTTCTTAAAGAATATGCTTGTGACATAAGGGATAATGAAGCCTAATATAGAGAGGTTTAGAGAAGACTATGGATCGCTAATCTCACAATCCAAAATGAATTATGGTTTGAAACGTTCGAGTCAGAAGTACTGTAGAATTTTAGAAGAGACTATCAAGAAATAATTCCACAGATTAGACAAGCATTCAGAAATTACAAGCAGGATATTGATAGAGTGGAGGCCTAATATCTTGCGTAACAGCCAAAATCCAAATGACAATTCTGACTTCTCTCCAGAGAAGAATCTATTACTTCCCATGCGCCAATATCCAAGTGATGTCCAGCCATGATAGTGTATTTCTATACATGATAGTTCAATTAAAATCTGTATTATTTACTATTGTGGGGGTCTTTGCAGGCTTTAAGTACAATAATGCAGAATCTTGCCAACTTTATAGGGGTCAGTATGTCTTTTGCCCTTCTCTAAGAGAATTTGTCAGCTTTACTCTTTTAAAAAATATGTTTGCTTTAGTCGTTTCTAAGGAATTTGCTAACTTAAAAAGGACAGCAAAGTATACAATAGGGTCTACATTTAAGCATCCGTCTCTCTATAGAAGGGAAGAAGCAATGAATGATAAGGCTGACGACAACTATAATAAAATTCTTTCTCTATGTTTCTATATCTTTGGCTTTTTAAACATTTCTCTTCACCTTAGCTCATATAAGAAAGAAATTGTTTGATTTCCTGATTTACATGCTCACTTGTCTCTATTCATATAAAAAAGAAATTGTTTGGTTCCTAACCTATCTTCTGAGATTCAAAGCATACTTACTTGTCTCGCATGAGAATTGTTTGTATTAAAAATGAATCTGACTATGTAAACAAATAACATATGATTTTCCTAGTATACTTCAACCGTGAAAATAGTTCTGTATATGTTGTTGCTTGAGGCAGGAAGACTATTTAAAGGCGTAGAGATAAATTATATAATAGATTGAAAATATCAAAGAAGTCATATGTTCTTGTTTTGTCACTGACAAGGGAAATCTCGCAGAACAAACTTAAACTATTGCCTTTATATCCATCTCCAACCCTCCAATTGGTTCCCACCGAAATAATTTTTTAAAAAGTAATGTAAGTCTTTCACAATTACTAGAAGCATATGCCACTTTAGTAAAATAAATCGGAAATGATTAGCAATAGTTTTAATTTATTTTCAAAACGACATGTTATATATTAGTATACTTTTACATTTCCATTTTTTTTTCCCTTTTTAAAGCATGATTTTCTTTATAATACAAGTTGATAAATTTAACTTTGGCACATGTCTGGTAGATGCACAACTACTAATAGTTTCTTCACACGACTCAAATAAATGTATAAAATTACAAGAACACTAATTTGCGCTAAGTAGATAAGAAAAAAAATCAAATAACAAATTGACTGAAAACAAAGAATTATTTTACCGTAATGTCTTTTTCGTAATATTTACTTTTGCGTTACATAGCTCTCCTCAGTTTCGTAAAGATAAGAAAATAAATTATTATGAATAATTTAAAATTAAAAAAAAAAAATGCCAGGACACCTCAATATTTGCATCCTCTTCTTCATATCTTGCCGAGTGGTCGTTACTCTAATTCAATATGAATGGAACAGCTAATGTGGCACCCAAATTATTCAAATTGAGATCCCTACTTGATAAAAATTACATGGAAAATCCTAGGATCTACCATACAAACGGAAATGAAACATAATCGTGCAACTTGTTTTTAAACTCGATTGCACTTAATTGATTGATAAGGTTTACCTTGTCGACTTACTCCAATCAAAATATGGGGAAAAAAAAATGACACACCACAAAGATGAGGGGGGAAAACTTTGTCTGAAAGTCAGCACCAATGATCAAATATGTCAACATCACGATAAATGGGGCTAAAATGGTTACTCAGTTATAATGATCAAGGAAATCAACAAAATATGAAAAAATTTCCCATATATAAATTAGGGAAAAATAAGGTAATTCATTGTACAATTATAATGATTCACAAAGTAAGCGCATACATAGGTTATCCAAATGACTAATGCTTGTTACATCATCATGTCACTTTGAGTTTCCTAGAAGCTTTCAGAACAGATATTAAACCAAATCAACTTTCCCCATTAATGGAGGCATTTCGACTGAAAAAACCTAAGCCCCCATCCAAACCACCCCTCTCTCTCTCTCACCCAATATTACAAACCGTAGAAGCAGTAACAGCCACCAGGACAAACAAACTGAAGAAATAAAATTTACCGGTGGCAAAAATCAACACAAGGTCAAGGTCACAACAATTATACAAGCTCCTCCTCCGGCGTTGTTTGACCATCTTCTGACAAGCCATTTTGCCGTAAAAATTGTGAAAATAGTGCTATTAACAAAGGTTCTCTTCGTAAGCGGCTAAGAAACTCTTCCTTGCTAACCCTTCCATCATCATCAGTGTCGAACAACCGAAACAATTCATGGATCTGTACAGAGGGGGGGTGGGGTAGGTTGAAATGGGTGGAAAAAGTCAGCAACTATCAAAATTTTCGTTTTTCTTCCTTCACAAATTTTGTCCTTCAAATGAAGAATATGTACAAAAGACAATGGTCCATCACCTCTTCCTTGCTCATCTCTGGCATTGCTGGTCCAAAAGCTCCTCCAAACTAATACAGCAGAAAATAGGAAAAGATACACAACTTAATCACAGATGACTTCATCTCAGGAAGAGAAGTAAAAACAAAAAAGACAGGAGGAAATAAGAAACCCACTTGTTCTTCAGTGATGTAACCATTTCCTCCAATATCACATTCCAAGAAAGCCAGTTCACATGCTCGCCTAAATACCGGATGCTTCAAGATGTGAGCAGAAGCAAATAAGAACTGCAACACAACAAGAATTTACAAAGCATTTAACTCATCATCTTATACTCTGGATTTTTGACCTTTTTAATACAAAATAGACCCTAAAATTTTGCGAAGACAGTGTAATCTCTTGGATCTTTTTTGCCGTAAGGATTATTAATGAAAGGAATGCCACCTGCTTGAATGTGATCGTTCCAGTATTCTCCAGATCAACAAACCGAAAGATCTGCATTCAGAAAAGTCGTAGATACAATGTGAAAGCTATGGAATGCAGTACAAAAAGAGAAAGTTCTTGTTCTGCATGTAAGCAACAACTTGTCTAAAATCGACCAAAGCAAAGGGACAATTCCCACATTCATCTAAAAACATGGCTAATAAATTAAAAATCAAAGCACCAATACCAAAAACAAACCTCTTCACTGAGATTACAGGCTTTGAGCCTCATACCCCTCAAGAAGCCACCAAATGTAATGCTTCCACTACAGAGAAGACAAAACTACATAAGCCAATATCTTCTATGTAACTCCACCAATCAATTACAAGCTCATAGGTTTTTCAAACAAAAACGTCATCTTAGTCCAACAGAAATAGAAAAATGAAGACAATAATATTACCGTAAAAGAGGGAAAAAGATGTACTGTCCAGGTATCACAAATAGTCACAGCACAAGTATCTACATTTTGTGCCAAGGAACAAGCTGCTATAAGAATAATACTTTTCTGGAAACTCAGTACAGAAAGGTCTTAATGTAGTGGACGCAAAACAGGTGACCCATGGGAGAATAAATTATATTCTAATTGAGCCAACACACGAGATGTAACGAAAGATTATTGATAGAGGAAACGCTTGTCACTGGAAGATGTAAGGAGCTAAACAGCAATTACACCAACGAAAGAAATAAAAAAAATAGACCAACTCATACAAAGGAGTGAAAATTACCTGGGATCAGGATTCATGGAAAGATATCTGACCAAAAACTCCACTGCTTCCAGGCTGCTCAAATGAAATAACTGAAAATGAAAATTAAAGACAAACAAAGAGATCAAATAAAAATAGAGAGCTAAGATTATCAAAATGAACAAGAAACTGAAGAGTTGTAGCATCTTAATAATCAGACAGAAAAAATTACAATTTTATGCACATGAATGGAACAATACCCTCTTCCCAAAGCCTAGACATGTTACTAAGAAGTTAGCAAGATTTGAATGGTAGAAGAGTCATGACATTCAAGAACTCACCGACTCCACCTGAGCCATTTCAACAAGATAACTTGAGGGCTTCTCCTGCAAAATCACCAACAATATTTTATGGGATTTTAGGTGAACACTACAGACACATCAAATATCTTTTTTTTTTATTTTTTTCTTCCCTTTTCTAAGGAGAGACTGAACCACTTCAATATCAACAAATCAAATACATGAAATAAATAGCAAAAGTCTTGAAAAGCCAATAGAAAGCTCATGATGTCATGGGCCCCCAGCCAAATATAACTACCCATTTATTACAATTTATCCATCCATGATTCGAGGCTAAACCAAATCACCAAAAGGCAACCTAATGAACATACCCTGACAACTGAATAATTAAATCCATACCATCATAGGCCTTCATAAAATTTCTATTCCACTTACATGACTACAGGTAGGTAAGAGGCATCTAAGGATTTTTATTTTGGTGTAAAAAACAATAATGAAGTTCCAGCAAGCACCTAAAATCCCGAAATAACATCACATACTTTTTTGTTAATAGGGGAACGTGGCCACAATTTGAACTACCTCTGAACAGATGAATCACTACAAGACCCATGAACCGGATAAAAAATAACTTGCACTATGACGGCAGCCCCAAGAAGTTTCTTTAATGTCATTTGAACCCAAGACCTAAAGCAAATTGACATGGGAATTTTGGGTCTTATCCACTATGCCAATCCTTGGGATCAATTTATTTATTCATAAATTGGCAGAAACAATAGCAAAAGAAACTTTATTTTTGGTAGGTAAGAGTAGAAGAAATGGCTAGAGGAGAAATCCAGAAAGATCCTGATGACAAAAGAATCAATCATTAACATCAATCTGCAATACATCTACCTGATTTGATTCTTCTGCTTTCATGAGAAGCATTACATCTCCATAGGAGTGTGATGTTTGAGCAACATTTAATGCCTTGGCAATAATTTGGCGAGTCTGCAATATGTGTTCAGATTACTTCTTGCATGAACAAGGTACAAATTAAAGCATAACAGGAAAAATGTTCACAAGGCAATTAACCTGACATAACTTTAAAAGTCATGTAAAATGACAGAGGTTGTGCAGAGTATGCATTAAGTAGCAGTATTCATGTGGCAATGATCAATATAGTAATAAGCAACTCAGAAACCTCCAGAGCAAATAGCTGGTTTTATGTGGGAATGCTATATAAAATTTCCACAAGTAATATGCATATGTTAGTAAATCTTAAGTGTACGTATATAGAACCGGGTACATACAAGATAATGAAATTTGATTTGAAAAATGTAAAGGAAACACCCAACTGTGGAACTCTATGACTAGTATATGATGCATGAAAAAAAGAAAGATAAAAACCAAACATCATGTAGACTTGGACGTGTTTCAAGATTGAATTTTTAAAATAAAATTTCAAGCTCGTTATGAGAGAACCCGACAATCCCTTTCAGGGCTTGTTATAGAGTGAACCCTACGATCTCTCTCTCGAACTCTCAAAGTTTAGGAATTTTTCTGAAACAGGACTTTTCTTTTTATTATTCGTTCCTACTATTTAAATACAACCCCTCAAGTAACGGCTACAGAGTAACCCCAACTGCCTAATTTCTCTCCTATTTTTACTCATACACAACTAACATATATAACTTCCCCATAACTGCCCTTTACACTTGACTGCACACACAGAGCTTTAATCTGGACACATGCACCCCCACCACCAACATAGTACATACAATAAAACAGATCAATTAAGTACACAAATAACTAACACCTAAAATTACAACAATAGACATCATAAACAAACACACATTACACACATACACCTGCTACAACATGAACACATGAGCAGCTATGATTGTAACAATTACTCCCCCCTCAATAATGCACGTGACCTCATGTGCAATAGATGAATAAACCTTTGGTATGTACTTAGAGAGTAGGTTGACATGAAGCTTGTTAATGAAACTTTTTGAAATATGATACATGGAATACCAAGAAAAATGGTCCCTCCAGGTCCTGCACTTGCACTTGATTTTGAGCAATTTCTTTGCTTCTACTGAAATATGATACATGGAATACCAAGAAAACAAATAATGTCGCCAATCTGAAACTGCACTTCCCTACATTTTGCGTCATATATAAGTTTCACAGAATTCCAAACTTGAACCAAGAGACGCAAGTATGCAGACATCCATTCTTGCTGAATCATTACCCATTTGAGTGCTTCCAATTTATCAGTGCCTAGGCAGAAAGCAATGAGCCTTGAAGGGGATTGTCCATTAATGACTTCCAATGGCATTGCTCTCAAGGAAGTGATCAGCCTTAAAGGGGATCATCCATTAATGACTTCCAATGGCATTGCTCTCAAAGTTGAACAAAATCCTCGTACCACATTTTCTCCTTGGCCAATCCCCTTGCTTGTTGCTTCTCTAACATTGCTCAAATCACTGTGCTCTATTGCCATCTTTCCTTGAATTGTTGCTTTCCTCAGCAAAGATGCCAGCCAGATATATCATTGTTTTTGGCATGATTTAAGTTGTTGCCAGTCTTCCTCGTACATGGTAAGGAAAGCTTCATGCTGCTGTTGCACAATCTTGAATTCTTCCATAACCATTGGCTCTGATACCAAATGTTACAGGATAGAATTTTTAAAATAAAATTTCGGGCTCATTGACGATCCCTTTTAGCACTCATTATAGAAAAAACTCTACAATCTCTCAAACTCTCAAAGTTCAAGAATTTTTTTAAAATAGAACTTGTCTTTTTATTATTAATTCCTGCCATTTAAATGAAACCCTTCAAGTAGCGATTACAGAGGAACCCCCACTGCCTTAATTCTCTACTATTTTTACTCTCAACACAACTGACATATATAACTTCCCGTAACTGCCCGTTACACTTGGTTGCACACACAAAGCTTTATTCTGGACACATACACCCCTACGACTGACATAGTACATACAATAAAACAAACAAACTAAGTACACAAATAACCAACACCTAAAATTACAACAATACACATCATAAACAAACACACATTACACACATACACCTGCTACACCATGAACACATCATCAGCTATGATTGTAACAGGATTTCATATTCAACTCCTCCAAAGGTTTCACCTTTTCTTCCATATAATATGTATTATATTCATTTATTTAGTTATTTGACTTTTCAACTGAGAGAACAACATAATTTGTTCTGCTACCTCCTGCAAATGAACTACCCTAAAAACCCCTTAATATGCCCTTATGGGCATGTCATAAAGGAAATAGCCATTCCACTCTCCCTTGTTCAATATGATATGGTTATTACCACATTTATTGTGCTTTAGGTGCGAAATTTCCATTCCATAATTAATCTTGCTTTGAAACAAGGAATAGCCATCACAACCTTTTACATCAAACAATATTTTGTGTGCAACCAGGATGTCCCAGTCAACAGTGTATGAACTAAATAACAGATGCCACAGACTGATTGTATCAGATCACATGCCACAACTTAGGCCGCACCTGCTTGGGTGTTCACAATTCTCTCTCTCTCTCTATACACACACAAACAGTATGTATCTATGTACATATAACTATGTATTGACTAAGGACACAACATTGCATGTAGGCTACCTAGGTCATACAGGCTTGCAAGCATGCAGGGTGGAACAAAAATCGCACTGTGACAGACCGATCATGCCAGGTAGGGGGCGCACAACACAGTCCATGCATGGATCAGCTCAGGTTGGCTTCATTGCCTTTAGTTACACCTGGATCTGTTTGTGTCAACATAGCTGTGCAAGACCAAGGTCCACCTAGTCCCATCACATTGGGAAGTGAGTCTGCATTCATTGGGTACTGGTAGTGATGGTATGATAATAGTGGCACCTAGAGTTTCCATAAGAAGAAGAAGATACAAGGTACAAGGGTATTAGGCTTCTAAGGTTTCCAGCGCACAGCAGCGATGTAATGGATATTTTGCTCCGATTCCAATGATACTCCTCATGTTTTAATGGCAAATTGAACTATCTAGTAAGAGTGTAAAATTATTAACATGTCCATTTTGTTCCCATCAAAGTTCTAATATAATGCAGATAATTGTTACATGTAGGTGCTTCAAAATATTTACATGTATCAAATGAAAACCAGAATATGGAATTACAATTAAGCACCAAACCAACTAACAGGCATAACTCCACAAGAAGAAATCAAGGACATTAACTCACCCTCTTAGCAAAACGTGGAGGGGTTTCTTTCTGATTCTCAAGCGGAAAAACAACAGGAAGGTATTCAACCTGTACAAATTAGAACAAATCTAATAAATACATACATCATCAAATACAAAAGCCAAGTTCCTATTTGCAGTAAACCATGCAGAGAAGCTACAATATCATTTACATGTTACTTGGTAAAAATGTAATAGATTAAAGAGAACAATTTCACATAATCCTTTTCCTCTAACAATGCATACTAAAGCTAATGCCATCATATATAATAAAAGCACCAAGTGAATACATAGCACCAATAAATTGTCACAATCAATGAACAAAAGGGTAAACACAACTTTGTTGCATAATATCACCCACGCCCAATAAAAAAGAGAGAGACCCACCTCCATGAAATTGTGAAACTGAGTGAACATTCGGAACATTAGTTTTCCCAATGATATAAGCCCCCTATATACAGACAAAGTACAATGAAAAATTATGAAACAAGATTATGAGACCAATCCAAAGAAACTGTAATAAGATAAAAACCATACCATGACTGATCAAAATGCACATGGGGATAGCGGACAATCACTGGTTGAATGGGGTAAGCTGGAATGAAAGCACCTAGTTGAAATGTAATAAGGACCCGTCCATTAGTTGTAGTACCCTCAGGAAACAGCAGCACACGAGGAAATTGATCACATGAGGCCTTTCTCTGTATTCAGATCCTCGAAACCACAGTTCTGTATCAAATAGCTTATAAATTGATGCAAATCATTTAAATTTTCAAGAGACAGCTGTAAAATAACCATAGATTTTAAGTGTTTCCATTAAGCATACATTTTGCATCCAATGTTGGGATTAAACTCTTGTACAAATTGAATTACTTCAACAAGACACTAGAATGCATTCATGTGTCATCCAGCAGCCATATTGTCAAAATCTATCTGGGCAAAAAGGATATCTAAATGATTTGAGAACCTGCATATCTCAAATCACACTCTTCTCAAATGCCTTCATAAATGCAACCCTTGACTCACCAAATGCAATTAGCAAAATACAATTTGTAATTTAGGATCAAGAATTATTTAAAAGATACTACGTACATAATTTCAGGAATGTATAATAGGCTACATGCAAACTCAAAGGTCTAATCAAAGAACCTGTAAAACAAAAAAGGCCACAATTTTTTGAAACATGTGAAGTGAAATCAATGCTCAAACATAAACAAGGTCAATGCAATGACAATCCATTTCTATGCACTTTCAGCCATTCCACTACCCTACATTACGAGAAGTGCAGCGTAACCAGAAACCACAAGAGAAAAAGCTGGCCAATGAAGTTTTGAGTATGTAAACATGCAATTGCATGAAAAAGTTAATTACACTGCAATTACTCTTATATTGCAGATAGATAAACTGAAGCCTGACTACAACCATCCCAATAATATAGAAGATTTTCAGCATCAGAAATCCTCATTGAGATTCTAAAAATTTAAATATAATAATTTCAGCCTACTAGATACCATGAATAAATCGTAAGATCAAATAGATATAACAAGTTTTGTACCTTTATTTCATTGACTGCATTCTTCCTTGATGATGGTGAGAACCTATTTACATATATCACCTGATAAAAACAAAGTGATTCTTAGTTGACAAACAGCAAAATAAATAAATTATAACAATTGGAAACACACCCCACCGCCAACACCACCACCCCCTCTCGCAACATACAACCCCACAAAAGAAGGAAAAAAAAAGAGATACCGGAGATAATGCAATTACAAGATGGTCAGTTAACTTTCTTTTATCTGGACATGTATGCATGCTTCTTTTTTTCTCTCTTTTTTGGAGTAATTAATTATAGTCTGTTGACTTACTTGCATTGCTCTAACAATGGTTCCAACAAAAGGCATGGCATCATGGGACTCCGACGCAACCATTGTAGGAAACAACTCATAAAAATAGAAAATGGGCTCGACATATGATACATGATTGGAAACAACTATAGGAGCAATTTCCCTTGGAGCTGGTTTTCCTTTTCGTCTTATCCACTGGTAGCTGCAGAACATGTATAAATCAGTTAACCATTAAGAAAGTCAAGACCAACATTGCTTAGTTATACAAATACAAGACACTTTAGCATGTTATTGAGATTGAGCATTGAATTTGGATATCGAAACCCCGATTCCAAGTCCATATTTGCAACTTTCAAATCAAACCCTCGTGTCAAATATTTCCCAGTCATGAAAAGTAAATATGTCCAAATGGCAACGGAATGCATTTTTTCTCCAAATCAATAATTACATGGTGATTAAGATCATGCCATAAAATTTCAACATTGAGTCATGTTCCCAATCAGTTCTGCTTATTTGCAATCAACCACAACTTCTGTGCTTTCAGTGAAGATTTGTAAATCATAATATGCTCCATTTCATATCCATCAAATTCTTTTGATCCTCTAGCCAAACAACTTAACCGAAAGGATAAATTTGGACTTTTCCATTCCAATTATATGTAAAATACCCCTTTCAACAAATTTTCAAAAACAGTAATAATAATAATCTCTACTTCAACAGGAAATTTCCTGTACATAATTACCAAAAAGAAAAAAGCTCCTCTACGTATAACCCATGAATTGCTACTCAATCAAACAACACATCTTCCATATCTCCTAAGCAGAGATACAGAAATCTCACTGTAACTAAAGTAGAGGCAGCCATCCTATTACCATATCACAATCGAATATCATTTCATAACAAATTCGTATCACTTCAAAAATATATAAAACCAATTAAATATCACAACAAATTAATTTATTGTGTAACTGCGTCGATTTCAATAATTTGTTTATACGCTTGTTTTCAAAACCCCCGCCTATTATTTCGCAAATTCCACCCATTCAGATTGTGCCATATCACGACGTGTCAACGATGATATACAAGAAAAGGAAAGAATGGAGAGCAATATGTGCATACCCAAAGGAAAAGAGAATACAGCGGGCACAAATCCGGGTAATCCACATAAGTCTAGAACGCCATTTGGGCATAGGATTGTGCTTATCTTTCCAACCTTCAAGTGCTATTCTAGTAGCAACATAACCCACAGCCAAACAAAGCCCAAACAACACAAGCCTTATCAAAGCAATAGGCAAACAGATAACGATCTTAATCATTTCATAAACCCCATCAATCTTCTCGGTCCCATTCTTAAATGGGTCAACTGTGGATGGTGGCGGAACCGAAATGGGACTCAAACCCATGAAATCAAACGCGTTTGAAGACGATTCCAGTTGACCGTTCAGGGTTTGATGTTGGTTTTGTGTGTGGTTTTGTTGGGGTTTGTGGTTGTGTTCATGGATGGTGAGGATTGTGTGAGGTTGATCGGACGGTTGAGACGATGTAAGAAGAGGGGAAGTGAGATCGGGATGAGCCATGATTGCGTTACGCTTACACCACCACCCTGGAAGCTTCAAAGAGGAGAGAGAGTGATGGAGGGTGGCAGGGAGGGGGACAGAGAAGGGACAAATGAGAATACATGAGTGCCGCGGGTGCAAGGCTCTATAGTTATTATGTTGCTTTGCGCTGCGTGTGATGTGGTGGGGATGAAGACATGCGCGTTTTGTGTGGATTTTGGCTTTTTTCGGTCGTTGCTTCTTTTTTTTTTTTTTTTTCTACTTGAGGCAGGGCTTTAAGCAATTCTGGTGAATTTAAAATGCCATGGTTCCTTCAATTTGTAATTATTTTATTCGAATATATTTACATACATACATATATATATATATATATATATATATATATATTGGTGCGATCTGAATTTAAAATATTGTGGTCGATGAGTGCAGGTTTCTCACACCAGTATTTCCGCACACCTAACATTTGTCGAACGCGAGCTCGTCCTCATGATCAGGAGACACCGGCGAGAAGACTGACGCCCCAAACTTTACATAAATTTAGCCGATCCGCATCCGCGTGATAGATGTCGGTAAAAAATTAATGGATAAATTATATATGAAACTATTTTTTTTTTTATCAAATATGAAACTATTCTTTAAGAAACACAATATTTATTCACGTGATAATCTATTATCTATATTATTTAATTGCAATAAAATTTATATACCATGGAAACTGCTATTTGGACGCCGATCTAATACTCTATAATAAAAAAAAAATACTCAAATAACTTTGTAAAACTATATAAATAACTTATAACACAGATAAATTTGTCTGCTCACTCATATCTTATATAATCACCTTTTCTTGTTCATAACATCCCACGTACAAAAATCACATTGACACATGCAACTTACCGTAAACTAACACATATACATCTAACCATTATTTTTCCATGTAGGTCATACACTTTTCAATAGATCACTTATTCAGCCATCTCTCACCACTACCTCGGTACGCCTCAATTTTCATTCGTCACAATCTTATCATAATCTTGACGTTGTGATTATGTGGCAATGTTGTTCTTCTCTTTCTAATTTTCTCTTTCTTGATTAATTTCATTCTTAGTAATTCGACGGTGAAGATAGAAGACATCTTCACTAATAACAGAACTGGTGGTGAACGAAAACAACGAAATAATAGAATCACGGACGGAAAATCAATGGAAAAAGGAACTTCTTGAGCTTGATGTAATTGTAGTACATAAGAACTACAAGAGTAGCGATGCTGAAGTTTTGTTGCTTTATTACTCATCAAAGAATCACTTAAGGTATTGATACAACATATTAGAGGTGGCTTTCGAATTACTTTTTATTTGAAAGAGTAATTTTTTGAAGCGTTCTATTATTTAAAATTCTTCATTGAATAATAGTCATTGCATATTTGAGTGGTAAACATTGTATATTTATCTCTTTTCTTAAAAACGATATGTTAAACATTGGATTCGGTGCAACATAGGAATAGTTAAATGTCTTTGATCTAATACTAGTGTGGAACAAATGTCATCTAATGAAATATTCTCATGTTTTTATGGTGAATTAGGATTCATTTACATTGGAATTTTGTGAAAAGGAGTGTCCTTTAATGAATTTCTCTTATCTTTAAATTGTAAAATTTATGAATTAAGTTAGATGTAGCACCTAGTTGTTTTATGGGAAGGAAGGTTCTTTGATGTAGTTTTCCTATTTTCTTCCTTTAAAATCATGAATTAGGTTTACTATAATATAGATATTTGATAGAAAGGAAAGTCCTCTATGAAGTGGTTTGATATTATTTTATGGAAATGACTTATTAGGGTAATTTATTGAATTTTCATAGGTTTATAAATTCCTTGAAGTGGATTTCATGTAATAGAAGAAGCAACAAAATCCACGGCCACTAAATAATCAAACTCAAAAAGCCAAAAGCATTGTAATTGCCATTTTAATTATGACCTTCCGTTTAGAAGCCCATTTGGTTCTCCATAGGAAATTGCCTTGCCTTATTACCTAAGGTTGATGCATTCATATGATTCTTTTACAAAATAAACAATAATGGTTAAGTTGTATATCTACAAGTAATATATTATATATAAGACTTATTTTAAGGAGTTTTCATTTCTCTTTTAAGTGAATATTTGTGATCACTTTATTCCCTTTGCATACTCAATGCTTTTTATTTCTTTTTTCTTCCTTTCACATAAAACAATAATTTGATAATATACTACCATTGAGAATATGATGGATGGTATATACATAGGTGCATTCTTTTACTATTTAGCCATTTGCTTCTTTAAATCGATATTTTTTCATGCTTGACTTTTTGCTTCTTCTTTTTTTTTTAATTTTAGGTTACATTGTCTAGGAAGGGTTGAACTTCGAGATGTTAATTATCCATATTGATAAAACATAAGTGAATTAGTTAGCATCTTGTAACTTTAGCTAATATTTTCACTCCTCTCAACTTCAAAGCAACTAAGAAAGATTATAATCATAAGTTGGCTCATTTTCCATGAAGCCACCAATGGCTCTAAACCATAGGTATTATTATTCAAAATTAGTTGTCCTTTTGACTTTTAATTTTAGTTTTAAATTATTCACTTTTCTTTTTTCTTTCGTTTTAGACAATCTATTTGCTTTATAATTATTATACATTCAACAATATAAACATATTTGTTTATTAGCACTTGCATCACGAGTGCATTACCTACTAAGAATATATAAATGCAAAATTTTTTTCTATTATGGTATATCTTACATATTTTTTTTTAGGAAAATTTGTAAATAACTCCATAAACTATGTGCAAATATCACCCTTAAGGGTAGGCAAGATTGAATTTGATTCAATTTTCCCCTTGAACAAAACCAAACCATAAAAATACAATTAAGCTTTTTATAGATTTTAACCAAACCATATGATTCAGATTAAAATTTTTCTAAACAATAAGATTTCAGTTTGATTTACATATTAAACTATATCTTGTAATTATAGTCTAAGAAAATAAATTTGCATAGCATATAATCTTAAAGTACTAAATTCATTTAATAATAACATTAGAGGTTGATGAAGTCAATATTAATCTAACAAAGAAATTTCAAATATCTATTTATAGCTAATTTATTTATAAAAATTGCATATAGTATAAATTTTGAGTCAATCTATTTATAAAACTAGTTAAAGACCGGTACCATAGATAGATTTTGATAATAAAAATATTGTCACAATTAATATATTAATAATATATTATATCAAAATATTTTAAATATGTCATATTACATAGATCGCTGGTATCATATAAATATTTGTGGTCTTTCTATATTTGTAAAGAAATAACATTATTGGAAAGATGCAAGTGATAGAAATTTTAAAAAAGTAGTCAAAATGTACTATAAAAAATTATTATTAATAAAAGGAAGCAAATGATGAAAACTTAAATATTGTAATATGAATAAAAATTAAGAATATAATATATTTTATGCACAATCAATGATTTAAGAAAGAAAAAAATATGTAAATGGTTTTAAAAGTAAATTTAGAAAGAAGAAATGTACAAATGCAATAATTATAATATATACCAAAATAAGAAAAATAGAATAACTCTAAATTTTTTAAGAATAATAATTCATTGATTAGACAATGCAATTCTTACCGCTCTTAATCCTAAAGAAACAATGAAAACCTATATCAAAATGAAGAAGAAGAAAAAAAGGGAAATCAATACGAATCATATCATGATTTGTTAAAAGAAAACCAATACTAAAATATTTACATTTTTTTTTCCTTCATGATATGTTTTGATTTTACCAAAACTCACTATGATGATAACAATGTTAGACAATATAATCAATATAGACTATAAACTTATCGATTGTAATTTAAATTTTGGCATCAAGAAATGTATAAATGCACTATTACAGACTGTTGATTGTAGAGAATCAACTAAGTATGATAGGGTATATTAGGCTTGAATCTTTCAAGTGAGTGCACTGATGGCCCTTAACGTTAAGTGAGCTCCTTACTTCAAGGTACCTACAAAAAGCTTCTGGTAGGTTTATCCATTAGGACCTTCTAATGCACAAGTTAACAAGGAAGAGAGGAGGAAAGGGACTAAAGAAGTGTTTAAGCACTCTTAGCCTATAAAGGGAGGGGGCTTGAGTAAGGTAATGCTGCGTTATCGGTTGATAGTGAGAGATTCAAGATTCTAAGAGTCTAAATCCCCTTACTTATTGGCTCCTTACACTATTTATAATGCCAAGAGCTTACTTACTAGGGGCACATATCTGCTTAAGGTTCATTTGTACTCATTACTAGCAGAGGATATGCGTTAAAGGGCTAATAGGATAGCTCTAGATTTTAGTCAACCATGATCACGCTAGTAACTTAGAGCTCTAATGTCTTCAAAGGATATCAGGTGTGCTGACCATGCCATAGATGTCAAATTGCAATTAATGAGGAGAAGAGAGATATAAGAATTAAAGACAAATATCTTCGAAAGCAAAGGAGAAAGTATCTAGACAACTTGTGAGATGTGGGCTAAACTTTTTGGGGGAGCTGATGGAGGAGGGGACTTCCTCGACTAGTAGGTGTAGGCCTAGAGGATGAATGGGCCCTTATAACCCCAACATACCTAACGGAGTGGTTGGGTCCTTAGGGATCTAGTGCTCAAAAAGTAGGCCCCCAAAGTGCTTGTAAGCAAGTTTAGTACTTAAGTATAGTGGAATGCTTGGATAAGGCGAGGTGTTTGGTTGCCTAACTATCAATGGGCCTCAAAGGGCCTCTACTCAAGTTAAGCCTCAAGTCAGCTTAAAATAGCGTATCAACATGATGCCCCCTCCTTCAATACACTCTCCCCCCCCCCCCCCTCTCCCTCTCCTCCCTCCGCCAAAAGAAAAAGAAAAGAAAACTCTCCTTAACATCGAAGATGTAAGGAGAGTACGTTTGTTAAGAGTGTAAGCTCGAGACATCAATGGTCTTATTCAAAGTAGGGCACTTGGGTACATTGTTAGTTGAAGTGATGTTTGAAATGTCTAATAGGGACTTGCTAGACATGTAGTGATCTTCGACATATTGACGTAACTATTAGGTTACTCGAGATGCAATGATGGTTCTTTAAGAAGAGCAGCACGCATTAGTGATTTCTTTGGAAAAGACTACCCATATAGGGCATCGACATGCATGGCTATGTCAGCATGTTTTGGTAGTAGAGAAATCCGAGCCATTGGTTAGTAGAGAGGGAGACTAAATGACTAGGATGTGACGTACTTCTTAGTACTTGTTGCAAGTTTTAGTAGTGGAGAAACCATTCATTTTGCCTAATTGGTTGCTTATATAAGCAGCACTTGGGGCCCTCATTTCTTACTTTCATGCAAAGAGAAACACTATTGAAATTTCATCTTAAGAGCTCATTCCTAATTTGGAAGTTCTTCACTTGATTTTCTTTAGGTTTTCGTTCATCCTACAAGTTAAGGATGGCTAAGCAAAGCTCCCTAAGTGAGCATCCGACTACTTTTGTCTTGAGGGAGATAGATGAAGGATATGGTGAGCTAATCCTCTAAAGGAGTAGTAACCCCACTCCCTCCTAAAATATCGTGGCAAAGACGAGGTGTTGCTAACCTAAGCTTAAAGGGGAGTTTTTTTTTTTTTCACCTAAAGGGGTCAGGATATCTATGCCCCAAATGGCGAATAGGATAAGGTTGAAGAGGATTTGCACACAACGAATAACAACAAGATAGCTTATGCTCGTGCTAATTACATCAATAATGATGGGAAGCAAAAATTGGTGAACTAAGCTATAAAGGAAGGGTGCAGGTGGTAAGTAGAGGTGCCTATGGTTAGGAAGAAGGCATATCAACAGCAAACGAACTATCATGGGCTAGCTCTAAGGTCGTTGCATGTGAATGCCTAGGCACAATTACTCACACTTGAGGCAATTTGCCTATAACAAATGATAAGCTCTAACTTGAATATATTTTATATATTGATTTTCCATGATTTTCTCTTGAAATTTGTGTTTATTTTAGATAATGATAGTTAATTAAGTAAAATTTTGTTTTTTAGGTTTTGCAATGATTTATGCAAGAAAATGAGAAGATGGAAAAAAGTTTCATGCAAATCAAAGCTAAAATGAGTAAGTTTGAAGGTTTGAAGATCGACACAACTAAATGAAATGATTGTACTATTTCTAGGCAAATTTAGAGCTCATTTTTAAATATTATAGCCTAATATACAACCAAACAACACGACTATGTCCCCGGTTGTGTTGTTCCCAATTTAAAAAAAGAAAAAAGAAAGAAAGAAAGAAAGAAGGAAACATGCATCACAGTGAAGTATACAACTAGGGGATATAGTTGTATCCCTCGTCGTATCTTTTTTAGTTGACCTTTTTCTTTTTATCACTTCCTATATAAAGCTTTGTTAGGGTTTATTTTGAAAGAGGACTTTTAGGCATGACTTTTTGAGAAATTTCAAGCCAAGAACATTCAAGAGAGCAACGAAAAGAGAAGATTTCAAGGTTTGATTTTTTTATTTTGTAGATTTCATGATTTCTACTTCTAATTCTTTTTATACTTTGATATTAGATTTTTATTTTAGAATGTATAGGAAGTAAATCTTTAGTATTTAGGTCATGTGGAACCTAGATCTACTCATGGAACATGATTATTATTTGATTAATTTAATTCTTTAGTTAGTTTTTTTTTTGTTTAACTATGTATGCTTAATGATTTAGGTTATTATTTCCGTAGGTAGTAATCTAAAATTCAATATCTTATAAGAGAATCGAGAGATTTCTTATAAGATTAGATCTAGGTATAATTAATGATGATTATTACAAGATTAGAGATAAGTTGCAAGATCCTTTCAAAATTTTAATTATAGTATAAAGAATTTGTTGTGCAAAAATGCGTTCTTAAGCTATGCTATTAAGAAGGGATTCTAAAATAATTTTAGAGTTAAGGTTAATTAACTTTAGAAAGTGATTAACTTTAGTAAAAAATTCTCCTAATTAAGAAAAATTAAGGAATAAATTAGATTATCTTTAAAGAAAATCATATGTTAGATTTATTAAGTAATATTTCTTTAATTTTGTTATTTTGTTGAAGCGATCTTAACTAAATTTTCTATTTTCTTGGTGTAATGTATGATAAGAAGTCAGTCAAAGGATTTTATTAAAATCAATCCTAAAATTGAGAGGATGGCTTTGTGAAATTTACTTGATTTTGTATTTTAGTTTATCTTTTCTTTACATTTATATATTTTATTTTATTGTTTGTGAAATGGGGTTAAGGATATTTCAATTTAATGATTTGAATTGACTTAGCTGTTAAGATTAATATGTAGTACGATTAGCGGAATCAAGGAGATAGCTATTAGAATTATTCTTATAACAATTATGTAGAACCCATATCCATGGATTATGGGGATATGTGTCGATATTGTGAGAATCATTATTGTTCCTATCAATGTTTTAATCCCAATGCCCAATATATACGTTATTCCAATTTGTAGGCAGAGCAACTGAGAGAGAGATCTCTAGAGAAAATTCTTATAGATTACCTAAAAAATATGAAACTAAGGACCTTTACACTTTTAGTGACCCAAGCTGCTTTACCATATTAACCTAGTACATAGGTAGATGAGTGGCCATAAGGAAAAATTATGGTAGAGTTGGCTAATGAACATTAGGAGAAGATGGTACCTTTGACCTTAATAGCTTTAGCCCTTTTACCACCTTTAGTTACCTTATTATACCACTCCAAGTCTTCAAAGAATGAGTCTTTTAACTCCCTTTCAGAGAGTGGTTATTCAGGATACGTAGAAGAGTTCTTTAGTAATGGAAAGAGTGAGTTGGTGGTAGAAGGAGAAAAAGGTGTTGGAAAATCTAGAGGATTCTATTAGCCACGAATGTGAAGCAAAGTGTTTTAAGAGTGGAGAGGGCTTAAGGGAGAACATTGATGTGACTTTTAATTCTTACAATCTAGAAGTACTTCATAACATGAATGAAGAGTGTGAAAATCCCTTAATCGTAATTGATGACATTAAAGAGGTTGACAAAAAAATTAATTCAATTAATATAAGGCCCTCTTTATTTTCCTATTATAAATCTTTTGTAGGAGAAATGGTGCTTGAGATGGAATGCCTAAAGCTTCCAGGATATATTGTTAAGTTTAAGGAGATAGCTATTGTTAAATCTTCTCCTATTACTAAAAACATCATGAGTTATTTTGGGGGAATGAAGCCATCCTTGAGTATATATTTATTAAGAAACAAGTCCTCCACATCTTCTTTAGCTTTATGGAAATGGGATACTTTCCCATAGGACCTCGGTAGAGGCAACCAAGTTATTTATTTGATTACATGATTTTAATTTTTCATTTATGTACTTAGAAAAATTTTAAGTCAATCTTCATTTTAGCATTTGCATATTTTAATTTAATTTTCATTTTGATTTTACATTTAATTTCTTAAACCTAAGATTAGGCTTAATTAATTAAATAATTATAAAGGGAGGCATAACAGTCTACTACACAATCTAGAGATATGGTTATGTCTTGGACTATGTCAATTTTAGGTAACCTTCATGCATGCATCACAGGGGAGTACATGCTCAAGAGATACGATTACGTCTTGGACCATGTTATTCCCAAGAGAATTATATATACCTAGGATTAGGCTTAATTAATTAAATAATTATAAAGGGGACATAACAGTCTACTACACGATCTAAAGATACGGTTATGTCTTGGACTGTGTCAATTTTAGGTGACCTTCATGCGCACATCATAGGGGAGCACATGGTCAAGAGATACGATTATGTCTTGAACCATATTATTCCTAAGAGAATTATATGCACACATAATAGTAGGGTACATGATCATGAGACATGGTCGTGTCTCGAATCATGTTGCTCCCAAGAGAGTTATATGGGTACATTACAGTGTGGAACACGACTACGAGACATAGTCGTGTCTTGGGTCATGTCATGCCTACTATATAAGTGTGCACCCTACAAATCCTTTCCTCATTTCTCATCACTTCCTCTTTCACACGAACACACATATGACATCTTCCTCTCATCTACCCTTACACTATCTCATATACATGTACTTGAAAAAAGAAACATACACATACTTCACTTTCTTCTATATTTACACACTAATAAGGATTATCACTGGTTCACTTCACTTCAAGAACAACATAAGTACCTCGATCTCCACTTATTTCATGCTTGTTCTAATATTGTGTTGTACGTGATGATTTTAAATTTCGTTTAGCTTCTAGAATGCTACCCTTGAAAAAAGGGATGCTGTCCCCTTAAACCTTATAGATACCTCATTTTTGCCTCTTTTACAATATAATAAAGGAAAGGTTCCTAATTAAAAAATGCATATAATAATAATAATAATAATGGCAAAATAAAAGAGTAAGACAAAAGAAAAAAAATTTTCAAAAAAAAATAATAATAACAAATAAAAACAATTATTATGAAAAAGGAAAGACAAATAAATTGGGAAAACCTTTTATACTAGGATTTGAATGAGTTCATTTTTTAAGAGAGCGTTCATTCTTGGTTTGGGGTTAGGACAAATGTGAAATTTAGATTGGCTTAAGTTGGTTTACTTGTTTTTTTGTTGTAGAATCAAATCAAGAAGCAAACTTAGTTCAAAAATTGGCAACTTGATCTGGTACTAGAGGAGCGTTAGAGCCCAAGTTTGAATCCTAGCAACATCATGTGCTTAGATTTTAATTTTGATTCCCATCACGTGCTACATGGCGTTGTATTATTGGCTAGATAAGTTAGTTGTCGACTCCCTATGCATGCTTCTTCTTTGATTAACTAGTTCAAGATTGAAAATGTCCGAAGAGAAAATGCCTATGTGAACCTTATTCTTTTTCATCCAATTAAATCTAACTTTTGGTAAGATTTTACCAAAATAAAAGCAGGAATTGATGGAGCACTTTAAGTGGATTAATTTGACCAATTAATTTCTCAAATCAACAATGAAATATGATCAAAATTGGTTTTAAGAATTGAGCAAACTTTGAATATTTCATTCATGGCTAGTCAAAGGGAGCACAAATTTATACATGAGTTAATGCAAATTGAAGCCATTTATTGGTGTAATTGGACACTTCAATGCATTTTTACCACAAATCTTAATAAAAAATGTCAATTACATGTTCACATGGATAAATTAAAACTGAATTCGTCTAAATAATACCTATAAACAAAAGCTTTGATTTGGGATGTTTTAATGCTTTCTCCATTGAAGTCAACGGTATATAAGTGTAAATAGAGGATTGAGGGATTTTTCTAGGGAGGAAGCATCAAGCACTACACAAAACCATCTAGATAAGTATGATTTTGAGCTTTCTCTCTCTAACCGACCATGAGCTTCTCTCTCTAGAAGTAGTGCCTTCCACTGTGGTTCTCAATAAAAACCACCATTGCCATTCACTTCCCTATCCTTGAAAACCCAAAGCCCAACAAATACTATACTCACTACTTATCAAGCCCTATTTCAGTTTTTTTAATTTAACTTATATCAAACCCAACCTGTTTAATATAAATTACTCGACATTAAACTAAGGAAATATTTTTCTTAAAAAAATTTAAAAATTGGAGTCACCAACCAGTTCAACTAGTAAAAATAAAATTAGGATTTTCGGATGAAAAAATCCTAATTTAGCCACTAATCTATGGATATTATATAAAAATTGATTTTTAGAAAATCAAACTAGAAATATCGAGTTCAAAGGCTAACTTATTAAGACTAAGTCATCATGTAAAAACTAAAGAAAAAATTAATAGGCTTTATTTTTATAATTTCCTAAAAATATACTTAAACATATAAAAGATACCTAAAGTGATTTTTTTTTATTACGAATTTCTAAGAAAAAAGGGAAAAAGTTTTTTTAATTTTTTTAGACGGTTGTTTCGAAGGTGCTTATGTACGCACTATTTGAAATCAAACCAACTATAATTCTCTTTTTATAAAATATATGTAGGTAGATTCTTTTTATTTCGAAAACCGAGCCAACTTTATGTTTATTTATCAATTTCTTATTTTTTTTAAAAAAAACCTAAGAAATCTAATTTTCCTGAATTAAAGAAAACCCTAACTAACTAAATCTTTTTGAAAAATCTAATTAAGATTTTTTATTTTTAAAACCACTATGTGTCGAAAACATTTTTTCTAAATTTTAATTATAAGATCAACTAAGATACGCTCTAGATACATACTTTTTCCAAATCTTAACTACTAGATACAGAAAATTTTGAAATCTTAACCACAAAATACGTATTTTAACTGCAAGATACATATATTTAAAAAAAAAAACAGTTTTATTAAATAACACAATTTCTCAATTAACTAAATTTACTAAAAAACTCAAATTATCTATAAAAAAATCTAACAATATAACGATAAAAATAATAAACCTACACTAAAAAAAATTTTAATTAGTAAAAATAATTTGAATTAAAATAAAGTAAGTAACAAAATAAAATAAAACGATTTTTATCGATGAATCAAGATGTGCATGTTGATCATGCATTAGATTTCATCTATAAAATTGGATTGTTGGACGTTTAGATTTTGTCTGGACTTCAACTTGAATTTGTATTGGTTTTGGCTTCGTTGGAGTTGGATTGGCTTCATTCAAATTATTGGATTTAAATTGACTTTTGGCTTTGTAATTAGACATCAGGTCTTCAAATTCTTGAATTCGTTTGGGGAATTGGATCAGGCTTCAGAATTGAGGACATGAATTGAGTTGTCTTTGGATGGACGTTGAATCAAGGATCAGGCGAAGGATTATGAAGTTCGTAGATTGGGATGGCGTGGAATGTCAGACGAAAGATTTACGTGGACTTTAGATAGTAGAATTGAGTTCAGAAATTCGGAGCTCGCATTTGTGAATCGTAGGAATTGGACTATACGTATAGATTGTGGAGAATATAAAAATAAAAAATAATAAAACCCGAGTCTGTTAACTGATATGATATTTATAAACCTTTAATCGTATCTTTTATATTAAAAATATGGAAGGTATCATTATAACTCTTCATAAATTTAACCAAACTTCTAGAAATTATACTTAATTCGAACTTCCAATTTTTCAAGACCTAATCCGATCCAATTAAATATAGTCCAATAACTTATCTAATAAATTTTAAATCCATTCCAATTCAATATAAATTAGATAAAATTCTATTTTAAATTGGACTAGACTAAAATTATTTTAATAAAACTTAATTATTAAATAACTTAATGACTCATTAAATTAATTACACACCATTATTCGATTCGATCTTAAATGACCCAACACGATTTAACTTAATACGATTTAACTTGATTTAACTCGACTTAATACAATGTGACACAAGTTGACTCGATATGATTCAACTTAACTTAACTCTCTTTTTTTATTTTTATTTTTTTTAATTTTCGTTTTTTTATTATTTTATTTTTCTTTTATATTGTTTATTTTTTCACTTGGCTCAACTAAAATAAAACGAAAATGAAAAATGGCAAAATGAGGTATCTATACCACCTATCATTGTATGAAGTGACCACCACCACTAAGTGGCGATCAACTTTGAAACACCCCAAACCACCTCCGTTAGCCAAGGCATCAATTTTATCCCCATATTTCCTAATGAAATACTCATGAAACAACTTTTCCCACTTTGTTTTGGTGCCTAGAGTGATTTGAAGCACTCTTATCTTAGTCATTGCACTTCTTTTCGTCCTCCATTATAACCCTGTTAGCAAGCTCCACCCGACTCGAATCTAACCACTAACCCAAACCTATGGTTTGACTTACACATACCCACGTCTAGCCTTCTCTCTCTTTATCTTTATTTTTATATTGTTTTGATTTGTGTATTTATTTCTTTTTTACTAACTTTTCCAATCATGTAAATTTATTTATCTTGTATTTATGTTAGAAGACAAAAAAAAAGGAAAAAAGAAGAAAGAAAAAAAATATATCAAAAAGAAAAAAAAGATAAAGTAACTTAGTTTATTTTCTTTATTTATTTATTTTTTCGATTAAAAGTTAAATAATAAAAAAATAAAATAAAATAAAAAATGGAAAAATCATTTTATAACTCAGAAAAATTCTTCTTTTTTCTCAAATAAGTAAAAATAAATGAACCCTTTTAAAATTAAGGCCTCTTTAGAACTTTTTAGAAAATAAATTAATAAAAAATTAGGACCCTTTTTGAAAAATTTCAAAATAAATTAAAAAGGTTAAGAAAACTTAAAGTCGACTCTTTTTCAAAATTAAAAATAATCAATTTACTAAAGTTTTCATTAAACGAACTATAGAAGTTTGATCTCGAATAGTGAGTACGTAGACACACGTACATACGGGGCGACTTAAAATATGGAATTTTTTCCCTTCTTTTGTAAATAATTACTTGCTTTTTTTTTTTAGAATTAAAATGTAGATAGATTTCATTATAAGGGTATATTAAAAGATAAATTTAAATTCAGAAAGATTAAAAGTTATACTTGTTTAGGGTTTAAAAAATTAGTTCCCGGATTCAGATCTTTAGTTTTCAAAAATCATTTTAACAAAATCGGTTTGATCGAATGATTAATAGCTAAGTTATAATCAATTTACCCAATTAGTTGTAACTAAACCGTTTTTCCCGACTACGAGCGGGTGGCAACTCCAAAAATTTTCAAATTAAAAAAATGATTTTCTTTAAACCTTAGTTGATGATCAATATTAAATGGGTAAAGTTTAATATTGATCAGTTTAAAGACAACTAATTTATAAAAACCTAGAGGAAAAAACCTAGCTCGATAACCCCTGCTTGCTAACTGGCTAATGGATTGTTGTGCTTACTAGTCATAGTGTAACAAACACTTGCTTCTATTTTCATTTGAATTGATGAAAAAGAAATTATTTCTTGAGGATGATTTTTACTTGTGATTTAGAGCTTTCACTTTATTTTCACTTCTTAGTGATCATTAAGTATATACATGCATGATCTTATTAGTTTAAGTAATTAATCATCATTGACACAATCATATTGTTTAAAATTGGCACTAATCTTTATGTTTGAAAGACACAGGTTGTGACATAATCATATCACTTGCAGTATATTACTATAGGTGTGCGATTCTTGTATGTTTGAGTTGAAGTGTTCACTTTTATTGCTTTATATGCCTTGTTTTTCATTCTAACACTTAAGGCTTTAATTCTTAATCAACATACAAGTGTTATTGATTCATGTCATTAAGAAAGGCGTTTAAGTATGCTTGGAATCTCTTTTTAAACAGTAGTTGTAAGGATTGCATAAAGGATTTCTCAAGAACACAACTACATTATGCATGCACACCAAGTCTTTGATAAAAGTCCAAATGAGTTATATTTTCATTTCTTCTACACTTGATTATGGTTTTGGTATAGTTCTTTGTTCTAAGTATAGGAAAACTTTTGGTCAATAAAATAGTGGCTTGAATTTTCTTTACTTTTGACTAAGACCATAGCATTATAAACTAAGCATCAAGTTTGGAATAAGAAGTGGATGAGGAAGAGGAGATAGATGAAGAATACGAAGAGGGTGAGGATGAAGTTATGGATGATGTCTTCAACTAGGAGGATGTTGTTGATGGATGGCTATTTCTATGTTCTTTATTCGATATGGCTGTATTTGCTCCTAGTATACTTAACATATTTGCTAGACTACCTTTTATGTTTTCTTGCTTTGTTTTTAGTTTCTTTTACTTTCTTAGTTTTTTTTTTTCTCTCTTTTATGCTTTTCTTTGTTTGGTGTTTAGTGAAGTTATATTGCAAAGTTATCGATATGGATCTTGGAACCTCTTCATGGAGATGGTCTTTTAGGATTTGCTACTTCTTGCTTCTTAACTTGTGAATATATCATTCAATTTCAAGGGAGTATCGGTTTTTTTTTCCCCCATTTCAATCTTCTTAACCCATATGTGTTTGATTGATATATTTTCTATTATGTATCACCTAATTCGTACATTGGGGACAATGTGCTATTTTAAGTATGGGGAAGGGTATATAGAAATCTATAGAAACTTTTGGGGAAAAGGAAAATAAATGCGAAAAAAAATCACACAAATGTGGCTACTAGGAAAATATTCCCAAATTTACGGTAGTTAAAATCGCCTCTTGATAGGAATATGTTCTTCCCATCCTTCCTCATCCTCCATTCTACATGTTTCTTATTTATTTCCTCATTCCCTCTCTCTTAAACGATCTCCAAACTCTCTCAACCAAATTAGTAATTTGGATCCATTTTTTTTGTGAATCTCATTGAATTAGAGTAGTAGTGTGGTGTAAACCTATATTGTGGGAATTTTTTTCTAAACAGGGAGATAGTTGGTATGCTATCATCACTTTCTCTCTTTAGATATCAATATAAGAAAAGGCAACATTGTTCCTTGTTTCAATTCGTTTTAAGTACATGTTTTTTGAAGAAACAGTGTTCTTGCTTCATGCATGATGGTACATTATTGTTTATTAGTAATTTTTGGACACATTATAACGTTCATGTGTTATATAAAATATACTTATATTGAATAGTTTTCTATTTTCCATTGTTTGTAAGCTTAGCTATTTTTGGTATAAATTTGTGTTCGTTAGTCAATTATATATACATGTAATATTTTTTTTATATGGTGTTGTGTTTTTATTTATTTATTTTTTTCCCAGAATGTTGTGATCATTATTTAGTATAGTTTATATGTACATGCATGTAGTTTTTCTGTGCATAAATTTGTCTTCATTACTGTATTGTATGTACACATGTATATTAGGTAATATGTGTACAAATAATTATTGTTGAGGAGTATAGTGTGGATTGGCTTGCAAGGCGGTATAACTTATTTACTTTTTTCAGTTGGAGTAATTACTGATTGTAGTCATTAAGGGATTGTGATAGTGAAATCAAATTAGGTGACGTGTTCATGAACTCGAGTAAAGTGTGATTGCTAGTATAAGGTAGTATTTTTATATGCTGATGCTGAAGTTCATGAAGTTAATGTGGCAAATTGGTGTATAATGGATAAAATGAGATTAGTTTGTTATATCGGTGCAAATATTATGGAAGGAGAGGATGGGGTGCAGTATGATAGGCGCTTGAAAACAACAGTATTTGGAGTTCCATTTAAGGTGATGTATGACCAGTTAGTTGGTTTGATATGTAATTGACTTTGAGTTGACATGATGACATACTGGATCGAGTTGATTCATAGATGCCCCCTTGTAGGTGTAATTAGGGATATGTTCTATGCCATTCCCATCAATGATGATTATGATATCCAATAGCTGATGGCTTCTTCAGTAAGACGTGGTGGAATCAGCGATTCGGTGGAGATGTATATTGAAATTGATGAAGTAAACCCACCATCGATAGCCCTCCCATAGTTGAGTATGATGTCGAAGGGTATAGAGAGGATGTTGGATTGCAAGTTGAAATCGGGGTGTTAGAATCTTGAGTGGTCCTATTAAGTCATGTACTTAACAATAATCACATGTCTAGTGAACCTAATGTATTGATCACCAGTGAGTCCAATAGAGATATTGATGTGGACAATGAACTGGCATGCAAAGACATTGATGAAGATTCTGATGATATATATTTTAATGCCGACATTACTTTAAGTGAATGCTAGTTATAGAAAGTAAAAGAAGCACAAGGGTTACGTAAACAAAATGATTAGAGGTATGGGTTAGCCATATGTGTAGATACGGTTAAGATGTTAGAACCTGTGCCTTTCTACATAGCAAATGTTGGGAATAAACTAATGGTGTTTGAGAATAGTATAAGTGATGATGAATGGAGGTTTAGCAATGAATTGAAGGTAGGCATGTAGTTTGAAAATAAAAAAATCTATAGATAGCTGTGAGGCTGCATCATGTTATGAACCACCATGACTTCATAGTGAAGGAGTCTAAACCTACATTGTGGTCTATCGAATGCATTGATTGAGAAAAGGGCTGCAGGTGGAGACTCAGAGCTTGTAAGAAGCAACATGTAGGATGCTTTGTGATAACTAGGTTTGTGTGTCTACATACATGTCTTAATCTTACTATAAGCTAAGACCACTCGAAATTAGATTTAAACACCTTATCCTACTTTCTGATTAAGGATGTTCAAGAGTCACCAAACGTTAAGGTAAGGCACTTGTAGGAAACTATTTGTAAGTACTATGGTTATACTGTGTACATCAAGAGAATTAGGGAAGCGAAGCATAAAGCAATTGAACAGGTTTACGATAAGTGGGGGGAATCATATGCGATATTCCCACATCTACTAAATGCGATTCGAGAGGCTAATCCTAGTATTATAGTAAAGTGGAAATGGCGAGATAATGATATTACTGAGCATGTGTTCATTGATAGAGTCTTTTGGGCATTTAGACCATACATTGAGATGTTTATACATTGTAAGCCTGTAATTACAATCAATGGAACATTCCTTTATAGGAAGTATAAGCAAAAACTATTGATTACAACTAGAGTTGATGGTCAGAATCACATATTCCCACTTGGTTTCGCCTTAGTTGATGAGGAATGTTGGGATAGTTGGAGTTGGTTCTTAATGTGTGTGCTCATGTACGTTATAAGAGATCGTACTAATATATGTTTGATTTTAGGCCATCACGTTGGGATCTAGTCTACAGTAAAGGGCGAGAATGTAGTTTAGCTGAGTGGTTGGCCTTGGTGATGGTGTATTTGATACGTCGCTAGTAACTTCAACATTCAGGTTAAGAACAAAGACTATAAAGAGCTGATAAAGAAGGTTGCTTAATAGTTGCAACCTCGAAATTTTCACGCTTACTACGACGAAGCTAAGACTATGAGCCTCCATACTAGAGTTTACTTTAATGGCCTCCATCCTAAAATATGGACACCAGCATATGACGATGGAGCTCGATTTGGTCATAGGATGACCAGCATTGTCAAAAGTTATAACAGTACTTTGTGAAATGCTAAGAACTTATGTATTATGGTACTACTTAAGAAAACTTTCTAGAACTACAACAACTATTTCAATAAATGTAGGATTAAGTTAGTGAAGAAAATGGGCATTGTTAAAGTATTGACTACATTTGCTGAAAGAAAGTCTAACAGGTGGCGTAAAGTAGCCAATAGTTATCATATCATGATTTTTTTTTACAATGAGCAAATATTTAAGGTCATCATTATGCTACGACCTACGTCACATGGGCAGAAAGGAGAGAATAGCCATATTGTCATACTTAGGACTGCATGATGTACTTACAATAAGTGGTAAACATACAAAATTCTATGCTCTTACGCTATAGTTGTTATGGGAAAAATGAACATGCTGCACGAATTAGGTATTCGTACACTATGCAGAATCAACTACATATATACATGCGTTCCTTCATGCCTTATGCTGATAAGGCCAATTGGTCTTATCTTGACATTCCTATGTGGCATCTAGTTTAAACTTCAAATAGGGTTAAGAATTTGGGTAGGCCACTAGGGAAACAATTCCAAAATGAGATGGACATCAAAGAAGGACTGTTGACTTACATGTGTGGATTATGCGAGGGGGTGGATATAATAGGAGAAGATATCCACAGCGAGGAAAACAACCAATGTCAAGTGAATCCACTGGTACTTAACTTAGTGAAAGTGAAAAAACATCAATTAATATAATATATAAAAATGTATTCAAGAAGTTGTTGCTTTGCTAACGTTTTGGTTTTCCTTTATGAGTATGATAGTAAGGATACTATTTTTTTCCATTTTTACACTTACAGGAGCAGATGGATCCAAGACAGACTGATAGGTCACTGTTTCACTTGCATTCATCTCATAGGTCTAAGCTAGTGTGGGGAGGTCAAGTAAGGAATATCAAATTAAAGACATACTTACGCTTTGTTCAATTCGTATAATGCCTATAACAATAGTTCTTCTTCCTTGGTTATAGGAGAACTATTGGTTTAGGTATGTAAACATGAGGTAATATTTAGGCATCGGGATGGCAAGGAGATCTCGATAGATCAACGTATGATCTCATATCTAGAGCAATCAAGCTTCATTGGTATGCATCAGGTTCCGTTCGTATAGTTGGATTGGCACTTGATTACCACTTTGGTTGAGCAATGGAGGGAGGAGATGCATATGTTTCACTTCCATATTGGTGAGATGACGGTGACTCTATAGGATATATCTCTATTCATTGGTCTACCAGCCAATGGTGATGCACTTACTGGCATGATGGTGTTTACTAGGTAGGCTGAGTTATGTTAACACCTATTAGGAATTTGCACATCAAAGAGTGCCATAAAGGGTACAAGATTAAACTTGTCTTGGTTGAAGGAAAATTTCATTGATTTGCCTTGTTATATAGATGATGAAACAGTGCAATACTACATGAAGGCACATATCATGCAGTTGTTCAAGGGTATACTGTTTTCGAACAAGTCTAATAATGCTGTACGCCTTATGTTCCTTCCTTTCCTAATGGACCTCACTATGACCAGGCGATACGCATAAGAAGTAGCTTGCTTGGTGTAGTTGTATTGCCAATTGTACCTCGCTTCTAAGATGATAGTAAGAGACAGTAGCAGTTCATTGGTGATTCTTTAGGTATGGGCATGGGGGCATTTCTCACATATCGCCCCTTTACATTGTCGGATTACATTAGTTATTGATGGTCGACCACTTATAAGTCGATGAGAGGCGAACTTTGATGTCACTAAGCTACCGACACATGTGGTTGGGTAGTATAGAGATGCATTCAATCACTATCGTCTAGAGCAAGTATATATTTAGCAAAACCATATCCTTATTCATTTAATAACTTTTACTTTTTTCCAACCTCATTATTGATCATTACTTCAGGTTGTTTGGATTCCTTAGGAGCATGAGGATGTTGCTACACCCCCCACTTATTGTTGAGATGGGAGTAATATATGGCTAGCTTATGTCCTACTTATATGCTTCCACATCATGGAGATGCATTTTCCCAACCGTATGGCTTGCTAATTTAGTGAGATGCAAGAGATCCCAACCCGCCTTAACACCAAATGTACATTGCATGAAATTGACCTAAGAGGTAGGACTAAGATCAATTAGGTGACATGGCATGTAGATTAGATAGTATAGTAGGATCATTGATGAAACTAGATAGCTCAAGTTCGGCTACCGCCTAGTGTACATTCTAATTACGTCCCCTAGTACTAGTAAGTGTCTCGTAGATACATTAGCTGGTTACGGGCCTCTTGGATATATATGGTACGTACATTTACTTTTTCAATTACACTTTTGTCTTTCTAGTTATATGTTATTTAAAATTTTACGTTTAGATTATGGGTAGACTTCATACATAGAGTCCCTCACATGTCACATAAGAACATTATATTTGAGCAGTATCGAGTTGATAACCTCATCTAGGGGATTATTGGGGTCCGCCTAAGTGACCTAATTACATTAGGTCTTGATGTTGATGAGGACGACTCCCTACTAGATGAGCTACAAAAAGAAAGGGGCCATCGAGGACACAGTCATCGTCGAGTGGGAGGTTGAGGATGTACATAACTTGGTGTATAGATTTGAGATGGTGCTTCTCCCCCATACTTCTCGTCGCCGGCTTCTCCTAGACCACTAGGATTTGAGTACCATAGGCCATTCATCGAGAAGAGCTCCAAGGATCATATGTGCCATACCCCTATCATGGAAGAGACCTCTAATAGTTAAGTCCATACTCCCCTTTCACCATTGAGGAGGCCAGTTACAAATCCTCAATATGACATGGGCGATAGAGTTATACAGATGTACCCTACTCTAGTCCCTATGCATGCATCATATTCTAGTGCTTATAGTCAAGATGGGGGACTGATCACCTAATTGGATGTAACCTAGATGGTTGAGCCTTAAGATGACGTAAAACCTTAGGATGTTTATCCACTTGCACGATAACAATGCTGATGTCATTAGATTTAGATATTTCACTTTCGATTTTTTCCCTTTATTTTTGAAACACCATGTAGCTATTTTGATAATGTAATTACATGTCCCATTATGATTTCATGTGTTCATAATTTTAGATTATTAGCATATTTGAAAGCGTATCTTAAGATACGAGTTTATGTTAGAATTGGTGATTTTGAATTAACATAAATTGATATCACTGATCCTTATCACAACATCGATTCATATGGATATACAACAAATATGTTCTCTATTGATTCAAAGCACATATCTGTATAGTAGGCAAAGAGGACAAAACCAAACATCTCACTAACATATAATCGAATGAAATTCAATTTGTGTTATATTAATTAATGTAAAAAATAGTTGTCTATAGAACAATGTGTTGATTCACTTAAATTATATATATATAAATAAATCGCGAATATTCTAGCAAGTATACTAGGTCGGAATCAAGTAATATAGAGAAAGTAAGGTTATTGATCCCTTGAGGACTAAGAAATTACTAATCTTATACTAGTTCTTATTAATATTTAGGCAATCAAAATTAAATTAATTAATCTAACAATTACTCTAAAACTATTGAAAAGAAATAACTATGAAAAATCTAAAATTAAGCAATCAATTGAGAATTATGGGAAATTAGAATCTACCCTAGATTACACAAATCAAATTGTTATCATATTATATAGATTAATAGCTATATGGTCATTCAAGTGAAATTATTATACCTTAAAACTTAAGGATTTAAACCCACGATTAATTAGTCAACTTCTACATGTTCCAATTAACAGTGGACTCTAAATTATAATTATATATCTCCCGATACTATAATTGTCTAATGTCCTAAGTCAATTATCCCTAATGTCTTAGTGAATAATCTATTATTGAACATTGCATTAATCTTTAGACAATTTCTAATTAATTCAATTAACTCTGCTTCCACATTGATTAATCAAATTAACTAAGAACTTCTAACAAACCTTATATCAACTTCCGTATCATTAGGGTTTTTAACAATTATAATTAATTGAACAATTATAATCGAAATCATAGAAATTGCAATCATGAATCATTTATATATCTCTTAATCTTATAACATGAACACAATCATCATCTTAACTTTCTAAGGTTTCATCAATTCCTACAAATAATTTTAGTTAGCCATGGATTTGAAAACAAAAACACAAATATTGATTGAAATTGCATGGAAATTCATAATTGAAAACATAAATAATTCATAGAATTCCATAAGAATGATTGAAATAGATGTCACTAATTTTGTATTGAAAAGAAATAATCTTCAATTGCAACTTCAATCTTGGTCTCTACAGCAAAAGCAAAATCCTCTTAATGATCAAAGCGCTTCTCCTGAAGAATTCTTCAAAAATTATCTAAAAGCTATTCTATGACTCTCGACATCTAAGGAAAAGGTATGTCTCAAAGTCCCTCAAATGATGAAACACAAGCTATTTACATGAAAAATTAGGGTTGGCTTGCATGGAGTTTCTTTTCTTTTATGAAGGCCGGCGGTGTAAGTGTAAGGCCAGTTGCATGGCCATCAAAGGCCAATGGTGCAAGCTTGTAATCTATGTAAGCTCTCCACCTGGTCATAGTACGAGTAGGGATTAACTCATTAACCTCATTTTTAACCATAGTCATGCTACCCTTTTTTGGCACTACATGAATGGGATTAACCTACTTACTATTTGAGATAGGGTAGATAATAGCTGCATTCAGTAATGTGAGTACCTCTTTCTTCACTACCTTCTTAAGAGTTGGGTTGAGTCGTCTCTACGGTTGTATTTTGGGTTTGCACTTAGCCTCAAGCAATATCTTATGAGTGCAAATTAAAGGACTAATCCCCTTTATATCAGCAATAGTCTACTCGATGACTTCTTGATGCTCTCTCGGAACTCCTAGAAGTTGTTTCTCCTGGTCACTTACCAAAGAGAAGGAGATAATTATTGGCAAAGCATAATTTGTTCCAAGATAAGCATATTTTAAATGACTAAGTAAGGGTTTATGTTCAAGCATCGGGGGTTATGTTAATGATGGGACTAGCTTCTGCTCACTGGTGCCTAGTTCTTCATAGTATCTAGCTTTGATTTCTGACACCTATTCCCTACCTTCTTCTTCAAGCTCATCGTCATCGCTCCAATCATCTAGATCCTTAAGAATTGATTCCATAGTATATAATCCTGCTTTTTCTTCTATAAACTCATAGGTAATCTCATTAAACATGTCAATAGTGTAATAGGATTTGTGATCATTGAAATGCTTTATAACTTCATAAACATTAAACGTTACTTGATCATCCATAACTCTTAAAGTCAACTTACCCTATTCCATGTCTATCAATGCCTTGTTGTAAGAAATGGTCTGCCTAGGATCATGGGTACCTCTCTATCTTCTTCCATCTCTAAGACTATAGAGTCAACTAGGAAGATAAATTTGTTTACCTTCATCAGGATATTCTTAACAATACCCTTTAGGTATTTGATACTCCTATTAGTAAGTTGTAAGGTGACATGAGTCTCCTTGTAATCTCTAAGTCCTAGCTTCCTCAAAATAGACAAGGGCATTAAATTTATACTTACACTTGAATCAATAAGAACCTTATCAACAAGAAAATTTCCTATAGTACAAGGAACAGTAAAACTCCTCTGATCTTTGAAAGATTATAGAGTACTCCCCTATAAGCATTATTGGTTTGCTCCCATTAATCTTTCTCATCTTGTTGAGCAAATCCTTTATGAATTTGGCATAAGAAGGCATCCACTACAATGCTTCTACAAAAGGAATGTTGATTTGCAGCTTTTTAAAGACATCTAGGAATTTGGCAAATTGAGCATCTAGCTATTGTTGCTTTAATCTTCTTAGAAAGGGGACTAAAGGGACATACGATTTTACTATTGGTGACTTTTGCACTGGTTCCTCTTCCACCTCCTTCCCTTTTTCTACCTTTGGAATCTCTACCTTTTCTTCAACTCGTCTATCAATTGTTTCTAATGCTTTTCCACTCCTTAGCATAATAGCATTTATACCTCTAGGATTCTCTTTAGTATTGCTAGGTAAAGACCCTGATGGTTTGTTACTTAACTGTTGAGAAATCTGACTTATTTGATTCTTTAGGTTTTAAATAGTCGCTTGTTGATTTTGTAGCAAGGTATCGGTCTTTTGCTTATAGCTCAACATGAGCTCTTCCATTCTAGACTAATTTTTATGAGGTGGAGCGTTCTAAGCAGGACCTTACTTCTAGAATCCAAGTGGTGGTTGGAATGCATTATTTTCATTTCTCCATGAAAAATTTGGATGATTATGCCACCTAGGATTATATGTATTTGAATATGGTCATTGATTGTCGCGTTGAAAATTGTTGACAAAATTTACCTGTTCTCCATTAAATGGAGCTGACTGATTCCCAATTAAGCACTTAAGAGTTGAATGTGGTTTTGAATATAGCTTACAAAAAACAATAGGGTTAGCATTAAAAGACTATGTTGAGGTGAGCTTACTTACCTGAGTAGTAAGAGTTGGTATCTGAGTCGTTAATTGAGATACAGTGCTATTGTTACTGGCTGCTGCTACTCCAAACTTGCTTCTCTCATTTTGCTAGTTATGTGCGCTGGAGGCCATTTCTTCTATTAATGCGCTTGCTTCATTATATGTCTTTCCCATCAGAGCACCTCCAGTTGTAGCATCTACTAGGGACCTCAATGTCTCATCTAAACCGAGATAGAAGATCTCAATGAAGAGATTGTCTAGCAAGCCATGATATGGGCATTTTCTGATCACCTCCTTGAATCTCTCCCATGCTTCATAAAGTGACTCGCCACTAAACTTAGTCAAGTTGGTGATGTCGTTCCTTAATTTTGTAGTCCTAGATGGTGGGAAAAATCTCCTTAAGAACTTCGATGAAAGATCAGCTTGGGTGGTAATAGACTCTTGTAGTAGTGAATGAAACCAAGCTTTAGCTTTATCCCTTAGTGAAAAACGAAAGAGCTGTAATCTAATAACCTTATTTGTTATATTGTTCATCTTCATTGTATTACAGTATTGAAAGAATCTTGCAATATGCTTGTCAAGACTTTCATTGGGATATCCTCCAAACAGATTTGTCTGAACCATCTGAATAAGGGATGGCTTCAACTCAAAGTTGTTAGCTTGAATAGTAGGCATCCTTATAGCTAAATCCATCACCGTAGGTACTATATAATCTCGTAGTGCTCGTGGAACTCCTTGTATCTGATTATCACCTTCGTTACCTGCCATCTTGTTTATTCTTCGTCTATTATCTCGCCTTAACTGATGCAAAGTACACTCTATTTTTGAATCTAATGGTAGAATTTCAACACTTTTGCTTCTGTGTATGAAACGCTTGCAAAGAGAACAAAAAAATAACATACGTCATCAACTACGCCTAAATTACCAGTAGAACTAAAGCCTTTAATATTTCTAGTCCCCAACAATGGTGTAAAAAACTTGATTAGCTTAAACTATATATATATAAATAAATCGCGAATATAGAGAAAGTAAGGTTATTGATCCCTTGAGGACTAAGAAATTACTAATCTTATACTAGTTCTTATTAATATTTAGGCAATCATAATTAAATTAATTAATCTAACAATTACTCTAAAACTATTGAAAAGAAATAACTATGAAAAATCTAAAATTAAGTAATCAATTGAGAATTATGGGAAATTAGAATCTACCCTAGATTACGCAAATCAAATTGTTATCATATTATATAGATTAATAGCTATATGGTCATTCAAGTGAAATTATTATACCTTAAAACTTAAGGATTTAAACCCACGATTAATTAGTCAACTTCTACATGTTCCAATTAACAGTGGACTCTAAATTATAATTATATATCTCCCGATACTATAATTGTCTAATGTCCTAAGTCAATTATCCCTAATGTCTTAATGAATAATCTATTATTGAACATTGCATTAATCTTTAGACAATTTCTAATTAATTCAATTAACTCTGCTTCCACATTGATTAATCAAATTAACTAAGAACTTCTAACAAACCTTATATCAACTTCCGTATCATTAGGGTTTTTAACAATTATAATTAATTGAACAATTATAATCGAAATCATAGAAATTGCAATCATGAATCATTTATATATCTCTTAATCTTATAACATGAACACAATCATCATCTTAACTTTCTAAGGTTTCATCAATTCCTACAAATAATTTTAGTTAGCCATGGATTTGAAAACAAAAACAAAATATTGATTGAAATTGCATGGAAATTCATAATTGAAAACATAAATAATTCATAGAATTCCATAAGAATGATTGAAATAGATGTCACTAATTTTGTATTGAAAAGAAATAATCTTCAATTGCAACTTCAATCTTGGTCTCTACAGCAAAAGCAAAATCCTCTTAATGATCAAAGCGCTTCTCTTGAAGAATTCTTCAAAAATTATCTAAAAGCTATTCTATGACTCTCGACATCTAAGGAAAAGGTATGTCTCAAAGTCCCTCAAATGATGAAACACAAGCTATTTACATGAAAAATTAGGGTTGGCTTGCATGGAGTTTCTTTTCTTTTATGAAGGCCGGCGGTGTAAGTGTAAGGCCAGTTGCATGGCCATCAAAGGCCAATGGTGCAAGCTTGTAATCTATGTAAGCTCTCCACCTGGTCATAGTACGAGTAGGGATTAACTCATTAACCTCATTTTTAACCATAGTCATGCTACCCTTTTTTGGCACTACATGAATGGGATTAACCTACTTACTATTTGAGATAGGGTAGATAATAGCTGCATTCAGTAATGTGAGTACCTCTTTCTTCACTACCTTCTTAAGAGTTGGGTTGAGTCGTCTCTACGGTTGTATTTTGGGTTTGCACTTAGCCTCAAGCAATATCTTATGAGTGCAAATTAAAGGACTAATCCCCTTTATATCAGCAATAGTCTACTCGATGACTTCTTGATGCTCTCTCGGAACTCCTAGAAGTTGTTTCTCCTGGTCACTTACCAAAGAGAAGGAGATAATTATTGGCAAAGCATAATTTGTTCCAAGATAAGCATATTTTAAATGACTAAGTAAGGGTTTATGTTCAAGCATCGGGGGTTATGTTAATGATGGGACTAGCTTCTGCTCACTGGTGCCTAGTTCTTCATAGTATCTAGCTTTGATTTCTGACACCTATTCCCTACCTTCTTCTTCAAGCTCATCGTCATCGCTCCAATCATCTAGATCCTTAAGAATTGATTCCATAGTATATAATCCTGCTTTTTCTTCTATAAACTCATAGGTAATCTCATTAAACATGTCAATAGTGTAATAGGATTTGTGATCATTGAAATGCTTTATAACTTCATAAACATTAAACGTTACTTGATCATCCATAACTCTTAAAGTCAACTTACCCTATTCCATGTCTATCAATGCCTTGTTGTAAGAAATGGTCTGCCTAGGATCATGGGTACCTCTCTATCTTCTTCCATCTCTAAGACTATAGAGTCAACTAGGAAGATAAATTTGTTTACCTTCATCAGGATATTCTTAACAATACCCTTTAGGTATTTGATACTCCTATTAGTAAGTTGTAAGGTGACATGAGTCTCCTTGTAATCTCTAAGTCCTAGCTTCCTCAAAATAGACAAGGGCATTAAATTTATACTTACACCTGAATCAATAAGAACCTTATCAACAAGAAAATTTCCTATAGTACAAGGAACAGTAAAACTCCTCTGATCTTTGAAAGATTATAGAGTACTCCCCTATAAGCATTATTGGTTTGCTCCCATTAATCTTTCTCATCTTGTTGAGCAAATCCTTTATGAATTTGGCATAGGAAGGCATCCACTACAATGCTTCTACAAAAGGAATGTTGATTTGCAGCTTTTTAAAGACATCTAGGAATTTGGCAAATTGAGCATCTAGCTATTGTTGCTTTAATCTTCTTAGAAAGGGGACTAAAGGGACATACGATTTTACTATTGGTGACTTTTGCACTGGTTCCTCTTCCACCTCCTTCCCTTTTTCTACCTTTGGAATCTCTACCTTTTCTTCAACTCGTCTATCAATTGTTTCTAATGCTTTTCCACTCCTTAGCATAATAGCATTTATACCTCTAGGATTCTCTTTAGTATTGCTAGGTAAAGACCCTGATGGTTTGTTACTTAACTGTTGAGAAATCTGACTTATTTGATTCTTTAGGTTTTAAATAGTCGCTTGTTGATTTTGTAGCAAGGTATCGGTCTTTTGCTTATAGCTCAACATGAGCTCTTCCATTCTAGACTAATTTTTATGAGGTGGAGCGTTCTAAGCAGGACCTTACTTCTAGAATCCAAGTGGTGGTTGGAATGCATTATTTTCATTTCTCCATGAAAAATTTGGATGATTATGCCACCTAGGATTATATGTATTTGAATATGGTCATTGATTGTCGCGTTGAAAATTGTTGACAAAATTTACCTGTTCTCCATTAAATGGAGCTGACTGATTCCCAATTAAGCACTTAAGAGTTGAATGTGGTTTTGAATATAGCTTACAAAAAACAATAGGGTTAGCATTAAAAGACTATGTTGAGGTGAGCTTACTTACCTGAGTAGTAAGAGTTGGTATCTGAGTCGTTAATTGAGATACAGTGCTATTGTTACTGGCTGCTGCTACTCCAAACTTGCTTCTCTCATTTTGCTAGTTATGTGCGCTGGAGGCCATTTCTTCTATTAATGCGCTTGCTTCATTATATGTCTTTCCCATCAGAGCACCTCCAGTTGTAGCATCTACTAGGGACCTCAATGTCTCATCTAAACCGAGATAGAAGATCTCAATGAAGAGATTGTCTAGCAAGCCATGATATGGGCATTTTCTGATCACCTCCTTGAATCTCTCCCATGCTTCATAAAGTGACTCGCCACTAAACTTAGTCAAGTTGGTGATGTCGTTCCTTAATTTTGTAGTCCTAGATGGTGGGAAAAATCTCCTTAAGAACTTCGATGAAAGATCAGCTTGGGTGGTAATAGACTCTTGTAGTAGTGAATGAAACCAAGCTTTAGCTTTATCCCTTAGTGAAAAACGAAAGAGCTGTAATCTAATAACCTTATTTGTTATATTGTTCATCTTCATTGTATTACAGTATTGAAAGAATCTTGCAATATGCTTGTCAAGACTTTCATTGGGATATCCTCCAAACAGATTTGTCTGAACCATCTGAATAAGGGATGGCTTCAACTCAAAGTTGTTAGCTTGAATAGTAGGCATCCTTATAGCTAAATCCATCACCGTAGGTACTATATAATCTCGTAGTGCTCGTGGAACTCCTTGTATCTGATTATCACCTTCGTTACCTGCCATCTTGTTTATTCTTCGTCTATTATCTCGCCTTAACTGATGCAAAGTACACTCTATTTTTGAATCTAATGGTAGAATTTCAACACTTTTGCTTCTGTGTATGAAACGCTTGCAAAGAGAACAAAAAAATAACATACGTCATCAACTACGCCTAAATTACCAGTAGAACTAAAGCCTTTAATATTTCTAGTCCCCAACAATGGTGTAAAAAACTTGATTAGCTTAAACTATATATATATAAATAAATCGCGAATATAGAGAAAGTAAGGTTATTGATCCCTTGAGGACTAAGAAATTACTAATCTTATACTAGTTCTTATTAATATTTAGGCAATCATAATTAAATTAATTAATCTAACAATTACTCTAAAACTATTGAAAAGAAATAACTATGAAAAATCTAAAATTAAGTAATCAATTGAGAATTATGGGAAATTAGAATCTACCCTAGATTACGCAAATCAAATTGTTATCATATTATATAGATTAATAGCTATATGGTCATTCAAGTGAAATTATTATACCTTAAAACTTAAGGATTTAAACCCACGATTAATTAGTCAACTTCTACATGTTCCAATTAACAGTGGACTCTAAATTATAATTATATATCTCCCGATACTATAATTGTCTAATGTCCTAAGTCAATTATCCCTAATGTCTTAATGAATAATCTATTATTGAACATTGCATTAATCTTTAGACAATTTCTAATTAATTCAATTAACTCTGCTTCCACATTGATTAATCAAATTAACTAAGAACTTCTAACAAACCTTATATCAACTTCCGTATCATTAGGGTTTTTAACAATTATAATTAATTGAACAATTATAATCGAAATCATAGAAATTGCAATCATGAATCATTTATATATCTCTTAATCTTATAACATGAACACAATCATCATCTTAACTTTCTAAGGTTTCATCAATTCCTACAAATAATTTTAGTTAGCCATGGATTTGAAAACAAAAACACAAATATTGATTGAAATTGCATGGAAATTCATAATTGAAAACATAAATAATTCATAGAATTCCATAAGAATGATTGAAATAGATGTCACTAATTTTGTATTGAAAAGAAATAATCTTCAATTGCAACTTCAATCTTGGTCTCTACAGCAAAAGCAAAATCCTCTTAATGATCAAAGCGCTTCTCTTGAAGAATTCTTCAAAAACTATCTAAAATCTATTCTATGACTCTTGACGTCTAAGAAAAAAGTATGTCTCAAGGTCCCCTAAACGATGAAACATAAGTTATTTATATGAAAAATTAGGGTTAGCTCGCGAAAGTTTCTTTTTTCACGAAGGTTGGCTATGATGGCTGGTGGTGTAAGTGTAAGGCTGGCATTTAGGCTAGTAGCGTAGCCATTGAAGGTCAGCGGTGCAGCCGTCAAAGGCCGGCGGTGCAAATCGGCTGCCTTTAATCCCAATTTGCGTACATTGATTTGAACTTCATTTGTTTACTTAAAATTCCTCTAAATCATCCATAATTTTGCTCTTGAATTCTCTAATTCCTAAAATGTCTAAATGAAAATAATTAAGTACCAATTCTTAATGATTTCTATAAAATCTATAATAATTTCATGTCAATTTGCACTTTTAAAACATGAAAAATATGCCTTTATTATGTGTGTTCGAGTGTTGATTACGTTTTCAACCAAAATCACGTATGGGCTCAACTAAAAGATTTTATTGAAATCACCTCTAAGAGAGATGAATTGAAGATGAACAAGATGAATTGAAATGGCCTCTTGAAGATGCAATTTCAACTGCTGTATTTCTAGGAATATTTTCCTAAGAGTAGCATTTGTGTAATTTTTTTTTTTGCATTTTTTTTCCTTTTCCTAAACTTTTGCTACTTAGGAGATTGAATTTTTTTTTTTTTTTTTTACATTTAACCTAACTTTATTGATTTATTGACTTACAATTATTCAAAAATTGATAACTTCCAATGGATGGTAATGAATATTTAAATACTTGATCTTTGATAAATGATTTACACTTTACTATAGTTGATAGGTTAAATCTTTGTGTAGTAAAGTTACAGACTATTTAGCCTAAGATTTTAAGAACTTAAGATTAAAGCAATATTACTAATTCGGAGTTAGTTATGATTATTTTCAAATCTTACTTTGATGTATACTTTCCTCTTAAATGATTTTAGAGCCCTATAATCCTTAGTGAACAAACAAACAAAATTTGTCTTTTTAGAAACTCCTGAAAACTTAAGATAGTTAGGGGTAGAAAGTGATATTAATGGCATGAATAATCAATAATAAAAAGGAAAAATTGGTAAGAATTTGCCTTAATTCCTTTGAAGAGCAAATTTGAATTACACTACTAGTGCTAAAGTAAACTTAAAGAATAAATTGGTATTAATTAGCCTTGGTCCCTCATAAGAGTAAGGTCCATTCTTGCTATCGGTATGAAAGTTATGTTGGCATGGATCGGTCTTGGTCTATCAAAAAGTGAGATCCTTTCCGTCTGTCAATACAAACATCCTTAAATAATGTGCTTAATTAATAATATAAATATAGTGAATTTATAACCTTCCTAATGAAAGCATGAACTAAAGGGATGATTAGATGATAAGTGGATGTAGTATGTTTTTGCTTTAAATTATAGTTCTTAGTGAGATTAAATAAAGGGCTATATACATTTTAGTTAACTAAGTTAAAAATTTTATGATTTTTTCTTGATTGGCAAGATGTTAAATCTGATTTTAAGTTTAGGAATTCATGATTAAATGACTCGAGCAAACTTTAATTTACATGGATTAGCTTGTGCACGCTGGTAGTTTGTGCTTCTTAAGCATTAAGAGAAAGATTGAGTATAAGAGTCAAGGGATTTGTTTAACAAAAATTGATTAGAGTTGCAAGTTGATTCTTCTTCCAGGTTAAGTGTAAATTCCAATTGGTTTCATAGGTAATGATAGTTTTTAGCTTAAGAATTTTTGTCCTAATTCTTTCTTTGCTTTTTTTGCTTGAGGACAAGCAAATTCTTAAGTGTAGGAAGTTTGATAAGCTTTAAATTGGATATTATATATATATTGATATTTCATGAATTTTCCTTAAAATTTGAGTTATTTTTAGATAATGATACTTAATTGAGTAAAATTTTGTTTTCTAGGTTTTGAAACGATCTACATGAGAAAACAAGAAGATAGAAACAAGTTTTACTCAAATTGAAGCTAAAATGAGCAAATTATGAAGATTTGAAGATTAATATTAGACATGACTGTATCATTTTCAAGCGATTTTGGAACCCCTTTTTTAATATCACAGCCTAGTATATGACCAAATGACACAACAATTCTATTGAGAAGAAATAGGTGATTTAGGGTTAGCTTTAGTAGAGAATTTTCCTGATAAAAAAAGATTAAGGAATAAATTATATTATCTTTAAGGGAAAATCACATGTTAGATCTAGGGAAAATAAAGATCTAGCTATAGTTTATGAATCTCAAAATAATTTATACTTTTATTGCTTTCTTGTTAAGTTCTTGAATAGTTCTCAACTAGTTATTAATTTAGTAATTGTTACGATTAGTTTAGGTTCTTTAAATTGTTAAACTCGAATCCAGGGTAAGATCTTGACTAAATGTTTTGTTCTCTTTGGTGCAATTTATGACAAGAAGCCAGTCAAAGGATTTGATTAAAATTGATCCTAAAATTGAGAGGATAGCTTTGTGAAATTTACTTGATTTTGTATTTTAGTTTATCTTTTCTTTATATTTGTATATTTTATTTTATTATCTGTTAAGGATATTTCAATTTAATGATTTGAATTTCCTTGGCTGTTAAGATTAATATGGAGTACGGTTGGTGGAATCAAGGAGATAGCTATTAGATTTCTTCTTATAACAATTATGTAGAACCCATATCCATGGATTATGAGGATATGTGTCAGTATTGCAGGAATCTTTATTGTTCTTGTTAATGTTTTAATCCCAATACTCAACATACAAATTATTCCATTTTCTAGAAAGAGCAATCGAGAGAGAGATCTCTAAAGAAAATTTTTATAGATTACTTAGAAAAATATGAAACCAAGGACCCTTGCACTTTTAGTGACCTAATCCATACCTAAGTTGCTTTACCATATCAACCTAGTAAATAGGTAGATGAGTGGCCAAAAGGAAAAATTGTGGCAGAGTTGGCTAATGAACATTAGGAGAAGATGGCATCTTTGACCTTAGTAGCTTTGACCTTCCTTTGGCTACCTTATTATACCACTTTAGGTCTTCAAGGAATAAGCCTTTTAACTCCCTTTCAGAGAGTGGTCACTCAGGATACATGGAAGAGTTCATGAGTAATAGAGAGAGTGAGTTAGTAGATGAAGCAGAAAAGGTGTTGGAAAATCTAGAGGATCCTATTAGCCATGAATGTGAAGTAAAGTATTTAGAGAGTGGAGAGGAGGTGAGGGAAAACATTGATGTGACCTTTAATTCTCACAATCTAGTAATATTTCATAACATGAGTGAAGAGTGTGAAAATCCCTTAACCTTAGTTGATGACATTAAAGAGGTTGACAAATAAGTTAATCCAATTGATATAGGGCCCTCTTTATTTTCTTATTATGAATCTTTTAGAGGAGAAGTAGTGCTTAACATGGAATGCCTAGAGCTTCCATGTTATATTGTTGAGTTTGAGGAGACAGCTATTGTTAAATCTTCTCCTATTGCTAAAACCATCATGAGTTATTTTAGGAGAATGAAGCCATCCTTAAGTATATATTTATTGAGAAACGAGTCCCCCCACATCTTCTTTAGTTTTATGGAAATGGGATACTTTCCCATGGGACCCTGGTGGAGGCAACTGGGTTATTTATTCGATTATGCGATTTTAAATTTTCATTTATGCACTAAGAAAAATTTTAAGTCATTAGTCATTTTAGCATTTGCATATTTTAACTTAATTTTCATTTCTCTTTTACATTTAATTTCTTGCACCTATGCGAGGTAGGGCATTGAAGGTATTCAAGGGCTTACCTATGAAGGTTAATAAATAGAAGGAACACTTCTTTCATATTTATGTGTTAGAGAGGCCAGGCTTTCAATATCTTGGATGAGGCTAATCTGGACTAAGCTCATTAGCTTTTTGGGAGATAAGGACGATAATCCACAGTTCTTCAAGAAAATTACAAGAAATGTTAAATTATATTAAACCCTAACATACAAACATTTTTTACAAATGATGCTTCTGCATCACCTATAAAAGTCTTAACTAATTCTAACAATAACATACTTATCTTCACTTTACACTCGGTACTCAAGATTTATCCCAATCCCAACATAAATGAACTTGCAAAAGAAACTATAAAAGAATAACCAAATTACAGCTTAGTGAGTTCATTCCTTACCACTATCATTCAAGCAAGTTATCAAATATTATTAGCATACATGTAAGATATCTACATACAAAATGAATGCAAGCGTGATAAATATGATTATCTATACAGGGTACCTCATTTTATTTGCATGAGGTTACCTGGGGGTACCACCTCTCTAGGCGATACTTGACTATTACTCTAGTTGAGAAAGAAATACCAATCTAAATAGGTGGACCCCTAATTAAGGCCATTTACCATCTATGGCTCCTCAAGCACAACTAAGTGAGTCCTCTCACTATTAACATATATCAAGGCCTCATAGGCATAAATATGCGAGTCCTCTCGTAATCAAAATCTATCTAAGGCCCTATGGGTACAATAAGGTGAGTCCTCTTGCTATCACTTAGAGATCCCCTGCTAGTTTTACCTTAATGATAAAAATATCATTTACGGGTACTACGAACCCTAATAGAAACTGTACAAAAGTATGATTAAGATTGGAAAAACGTTTCTCCAAAATACTTCTCTAAAAAATTTGCAAAGCTAATACTCTCCATCAATACATTAGTTGAGTCATAGACATGCGATAAATATAACTGGTTATTTTGGTTAAATATTTGCATTTACCGGTTTAAGAAGGTGATCCTACGGATGATAGCAAACAAGCGAAACAGTCATTCAGACATGTAGGCAATAACAATTAGTAAAACATCATACAAATAACATGTATAAGCAGATAGCGGGTCATTAGAACTCCCTTACTTGGATTATTGCTCATTTTCTAAACTTTTGGGGTTTTTCATACTTGATAATTGAGTACCTAAAAGATAATAAAGCTTATAAGTATTCTAAAAAGCTAGATTTCTCAATTAATTATATGCTTATCATAGTTTGCCCATTTTCCTACTATGACCTAAGTTTGATATAAGCATGCTTTAAGTTATTTATTGTGATAATTGAGAAATATTATTTTATTGTATAAGTAATAATACATAATTTTAGTAAATGTTATACAAGTTTGGATCTTTCCATTTTTCATAAGTTTAATATTAGCATATTATTATATTATAATTTAATTGTGATTCCCATGTATAGTAGAATAAGTTAGATAAAGTAACAAAGTTAGGTAGAAACATTGAAATCGTATATTTACACCATTAAAAACTTTAACTCAATGATATTGTAGTATTATTTTAAGATTATACTGTTCATGTATATATACTCATATTTAATTTGTTTTCTCTATTTGCATGATTTTATCTTATTGTTATTATCATCATCATCATTACTAGTTATTGTTATTATTATTGTTTCTTATTAACACATATATTGCTATGACATATAAAACATATCTTCTTCAAATTGCTTTGAATTTTAAGTACACGTACGTATATTTAACATTTTGACATTTGAAAGAATCTTCGGGTCTTGTAATTATGTCTCTAATTTAATAAACTCAACGTGATTAAAAAAAAAACTAAACTAATTGAATTAAAGGATATATGCTTCTTTAACGTCTTAAGCTTGACATTCCTAAAGGCTTTTTAGCTTTATTCATTGAACTAGAGAAGTTTTAACTCCTCCTCACCTTCATTCCAATCGACCTCTCCATAGTATAACTTTAATTGTTGTCTATTAACCATAAATGTCCCTTTTTCTGGATGTGTTACCTCTACTGCTCCGTAAGGGTAAACTCTCTTTATTACAAATGGACCTAACCATCTAGACTTAAGCTTACTAGGGAATAACTTGAGTTTAGAATTGTACAAGAATACTGGATCACTTTCTTTGAACTGCTTGGGGTATTTTATCTAGAAGTCATGCAGATGCTTAGCTTGATCCTTGCACACTCTATTATCTTCATAAGCTATCCAACGCCATTCATCTAACTCGTTGATTTGGAGATTTCTTTGTCTACTAGCTACTCTAAGATCTAGATTGGTTGTTTTGATAGCTTAATAGGCCTTATGCTCAATTTCTACTTATAAATGATAAGTCTTTCAGACCAATCTATAAGGTATAGTACTTAAGGGAGTCTCTACAAAGCATCATCTAACTTGTCAACCTAATCCTTTCTATTGTGAGCTACTGTTTTCTCCAAAATTCTTTTCAAATCCCCATTAGATACTTCTACTAAGCCACCAATTTGTGGATGATAAGGAGTGGCTAACTTATGATGTACGCCATATCTTTTAAGAACTTGCTCAATTTGAGTAATGCAAAAGTGGGTCCCCTTATCATTGATTAATGCTTGAGATGCTTCGAATCTGGTAAATAACTTTTTCAAGAATCTTAATACCACTCTAGCATCATTTGTTGGTAAGGCTTAAGCTTTGACCCACTTCAAAACATAATCCATCGCTAATAGAATATACTTGTTTCCTAAAGAACCAGGGAATAGCCCCATGAAGTCTATTCCCTAAATATCATAGACTTTACATTCCAAAATATAATTTTGTGACATTTCATCCCTCTTAGAGAAATTCCCTATCCTTTGGCATTTATCACAAGCTAACACATACTCATAAGCATCTTAAAATATGTTTGGCTAGTAGAAACCAACCTCTAAAACTTTTTAAGCTATCCTATTGGTGTTGTAATGGCCTTTTGTTAGGCCACTATGACAATGAAACATGATCCTTTATCCCTCTTGATGTGAAGCATAATGCTAGATAATCTGGTCAGTACATACTCTGAATAGAAATGGATTTTTCCAAAAGTACTATTTTAAATTTGAGAAGAACTTTCTCTTCTTGTGATAATCTAATTCTTATGGTAAAACCTTCATTACTAAGTAATTTGCTGTATCAGCAAATGACAAAATATCCTAGTCCTCGGCTATATGAATAGTAAATAAATTCTCTTTTGGAAAATTATGGTTGATATATTCCTCCTATAGTGCCTTCAAATGTAGGTTATCTAATCTAGATTAATGATTAATAGCCAAATTTTTTGCTCCTTTCTTATCCCTTACCTCGAAATCAAACTCTTGCAGCAGCAACACCCATTTGATTAACCTTGGTTTCATATCGATCTTGGAGAGAAGATATCATAGAGCTGAATGATCTGTGTAGATAATCACCTTTCAAAGAATGAGATATGATTGAAACTTGTCAAATGTAAAGACTTTTGCTAATAATTCCTTCTCAGTTGTGGTATAGTTCTCTTAGGCTTGAGTGAGTTTCTTGCTAGCACAATAGATAGGCTAGAAGTGTCTGTTACTCCTTTACCCTAATATTGCTCCTATTGTGGAATCACTTGCATTACATATCAACTCAAAAGGTAGAGTCCAATTTGGTACTACCATCATAGGAGTATTGGTCAACTTTTCTTTTAATACATTAAAAGCCTTTAAACAAATAGTATTGAAATCAAATGGTATATTCTTCTCTAGAAATTTCGTTAAAGGTCTAGCTATTTTGGAGAAATCCTTAATGAATCTCCTATAAAATCCAGCATGTCCTAAGAAGTTGCATACAACCGTAATCGATGATGCTGGCGGTAGCTTTGAGATTAGTTCTACCTTAGCCATGTTAACTTGAATCCATTGGTTTAACACCTTATGTCCCAAAATAATGCCTTATTGTACCATAAAATGGCACTTCTCCCAATTGAGAACTAAACTCATCTCCTCATATCGCTGAAGTACCTCCTTCAAATTAGCAAGACATCCCTTTGATCTGTTCCCAAATACTGAAAAATCATCTATGAAGACTTTTATTACATCCTCTACCAATTCACCAAAGATAGCCAACATGTAACGCTAGACGGTGGCCAGGGCATTACAAAGCCCGAATGGTATCCTCCGGTATGTGAAAGTGCCATAAGGATAAGTAAAAGTGGTTTTCTCTTGATCCTCAGGTGCAATTGGAATAAAAAATACCTAGACATCCCATTTAGAAAGCAATAGTACTCATGACCTACTAACCTTTCTAACATTTTGATAAGGGTAAATTACTCTACACTTTCAAGATATATTTAGATATAAATTAACCACAATTGTGTTCATTTCTAAGTTCTTGATACTTAATTATGTAATGTATTAATTTCAAATGATTCAAGAGCAAGGAGATGAAGTTTATACCAAAAAAACAATGAAATTTAAGGCAATCATGACCGTAAGGAGAAGAAAACCTTGAAGTAAAACCAAGATACACTTCATCACGGGCGTGATAATAAAAGGTTAGAATGGCCAACACTGATAACATCCTCCATCATAGGCATGATTAAGGAAGTTCTATTGATCTCCTTATCAATTATGGCCATGATTGGTTATCAAGAGGATGATCGCTCCCTTGATCATGGGCATGATGAGATATGATGAAGCGATAAGGAGTTTACGTCTGTAGTTATGGCTATGACCAGTGTAGATTTTTTTTTTTGAAACTATCATACCCCAAGTTATAGCTGTGATGAGAGTGGACATGACTGTTTTTCTTTAACTTTTTCCCATGAACCAATACATGGAATATGTCTTAGCATCAAGCGATGTCTTGAAGTGGTATATTTCGAGTCCTTTGATGAGTCAAGTATAAATATACCACAACTTTTAGATAAAAAGGAGAGAATCACGTCAAAACCAACATCATTAAGAAACACAATAGATCATTAGAATCAACATTATTAAATTTCTTATTCGTGTTCTTAGTGTGGTTGTGATGTGACATGAGTTTATGTATTATTTTTCCCTAAATTCGAGAGAATTGTGAAGAATCCAGCATTTGTGTATTGTTGTATCAAGATTCTTCAAGTTAATCAAAAGGGGTTTCCTTCTTATCTCTTCTTCTATGTTATGTTTTATTTCATTTTTCCTATTTCTTTGTGTTTATTCTTTTTCTATCATGTGTGAGTAATAAATGAGGGTTTATGAAGTCATTTTAATAGGAATGTAATTTGATTTGTTATTATTCTTAATAATTATGAATTTCTGGTGATTAGAACTTCATATAAGTTAAGATAGTGTAGTATAAGACACAATCTTATAGTAGATCTCAATGGAATACATTGAGAAACGCTTCCACTAAGTAGATCTTAGTCACTAGAATAAACTACTCCTGCTGCTAGAGATATTATTAGAAAGTTCGTTGCATGTTTAGGGAATTCAAGGATATTAGTAAACTTCTCATGCAATCTTCACTTGTCCATTCTTTTAGAAGAGATTCTAAGGAACGCAATTGGGATTAGAATTGAGTAATTTTGAGAAGAATACTCATGAATAGAGCAATGAGTAATTGTTAGGATAGATAGTTCATAATTAAACCTACCATGTAAAATGTTCTTTTCGTGTTATAATTTTATTTATTATGTTTTCTTGGTGTAATCATAGAATTAGTATAGTTTAGTTGTAGAAATTAGTTTAATTGCTTCGTTCAATCATTTGATTGCTAGTTAATTGGAAGAATAATCGGTACTCGTGTTTAAACCTTTTTCTAGTGGAGACGACCTTATACTTATCCATACTAACAAATGATAGGTATACTTACCTATTTAACTAAGTAAAGGATAAAATATGTGAATTTAAATTGTAATACTCAGTAGCTCTATTTAAAGGCAATTAAGTTTTTGGCGCCATTATCGGAAAAAGGGCATCATCATTAGGAAAATTAGGTTTCCTATTCATCTAGCATTTGTATTCTTTTCTTTTTGTTATTAGTTTATTTGAAATCCTTGTGCTCATATCAACTTATTTGTTGGTTTTTATAGTTTATGACTTGGAATAGCATAATTGATTTAGTTGACCTTGATCTTGAACTTGAAAGAACACTTAAAAGTAACTCAAAGGAAGTTCGAAGATATTTTGAGAAGTAAGCATCTAATAGTAAGAAAATAAGAGCACATGAACCATTGAGGATAAGAATAGAGACATCAGGGTCATTCAAAATGAATAACTGAAAAGAGAATGTTAAGGCACCATTAGAAAACCAGTTCTTATATCAGGAAGATGGTATCCAAAGAGATTTGGACCTACCTCTTGATGGAAATCGGAATGTAGTATAAGCAAGGAACGAGCTAGGAGTAAATCTGCCTATGGCTCTAAGGATGATTTTGGATTACTGTAGGCTTAACCTAGAAGGAGCTAGTACCAGCATTTCTCAGCCTAGAGTTTATGCTAATACTTTTGAGATCAAGCCGAGTATCGTTCAAATGATTTAGCAGTGTGTCTAATTTGATGGGTTCAATGATGAAGACCCTAACAACCATTTATAGCAATTCTTGGAGATATGTGATACCTTCAAGATAGGTGGAGTTTAAGAAGACGCTATCTACCTTAGGCTATTTCTATTCTCATTAAGATCTAATACCAAGCAGTGGTTCAACTCTATGCTAAGAAATTACATTAATACCTAGCAAGAGATGGTTGAGGTATTCATGAGAAAATACTTACCACCCTCAAGAATTGCTAAGTTAAGGGTAGATATAACTTCTTTTGGTCAAACTGATTCAGAGACTTTGTATGAAGCTTGGGAGAAATGGAAGGATTTGTTGAGGAAGTGCCCCTATCATGGGCTTCTAGATTAGCACCAGGTTCATACCTTTTACAATGGTTTAAACTATACAATCAAACAGCTTATTGATGTAGTTGTTAGAGGAAACTTAAACCATAAGTCACCAGAGCAATGCATAAAATTATTTGAAGATATGGTTAAAAACCATTATCAATGGTCATTTGTAAGAGTAAGAGAAAGAAGGCCAATAGGAAAATATGAGTTGGATGCCACTTCTACTTTAGCACATAAGGTTGAGGTATTGGTAAGGAAACTTGATAGTCTCACAATGGGTCAGAACAAAGCTTTAGCAGTTTTAGATTCTGAGTTAGCAAGTTCATTAAAGATTAATCAAGTAGAATAGGTTGACTATATGGGGAACTTGATTAGACCAAGGAATGATCCTTTCAATAACATATAATCCAGGTTAAAGGAACATCCTAATTTTAGAGCAGCAATACTGGGCAAAGCTCCAACATGCAACCTCTTAGATTTCAGAGACAAATGCCTCCCCTTAGAATAAGCCAATGTCCATTAGGGAGATGTTGGTTTAGTACATCAAGACCTTTTAGAATTGCCATCAAGCTATAGAAGTAGCCTTCAGAAATCAAGGAGCATCAATACATAATTTAGAGAATTAGCTTAGGTATATTTCTACGATGTTGTCTGATAAATCTCCTAGGTTGTTACTAGGTAACACTGAAACAAACTTTAAGGAGTGTATTAAGGCTACAACTTTTAAAAGTAGCAAGGAAGTATAAACTCTAGAGAGGATCTAAGGTAAGAGGAAAGACATTAAGGTTAGGGTTGAGGAGCAAGTAGTGAGAAATGTGTCACCAAAAGGGGAAGCCTTACTAGTAGCATAAAAGGAGTATAATTTGCCGTTGCCATACCCCTCTAAACTAAGGAAAGAGAAAGATGATGCACATTATAAGAGGTTTTAGGAACTCTTTAAATAGTTATGCATCAACCTTCCTTTGGTGGAAGCCTTAGGTTAGATGCTTGAGTACGCAAAATTCTTGAAGGAGCTTCTTTCCAACAAAAGGAAATCAGAGGAACTTTCTACTATTATCTTAGGTGGAGAGTGTTCTGTAATGCTATTGAATAAGTTGCCTAGGAAACTCAAAGATCTTGGTGGCTTCACCATTCCATGTCTAATACGAGACCTTCTGGTAAAGAGGGCATTAGCAAATCATAGAGCTAGCATCAATTTGATGCCTTATAGTTTGTTTAAGAGATTGAATTTGGGAGAGCCTAAAAGCACAAGAATGAGCATTTAATTGGCAGGTAGATATATGCAGTTTGCAAGAGGAGTCACGGAAGATGTTTTGGTAAAGGTACATGACTTTATTTTTCCTATAAATTTTGTAGTATTGGACATGGATGAGGGCATTAAGGTTCCATTCATTTTGGGAAGACCATTCTTAATAACTATTGGTGCTGTGATTGATGTCAAGGATAGGAAGTTGGTCCTTTGGGTCGGAAGCAGGGAGATGGTGATTAAAATGCTCGACATCTTCAAGAAGTATATGACATACCTAAGAACTATTGAGGAATCACAAAGTAAACTTGATATGACACACGGGCTAACTTAGTGAAGGTACTCACCACCTTTACTTAAGGGTTAAGATAAAAGTGAAGTAAGTAAGCAAACAAAGACAAATGCCTATGAAAAGAGAAGTATATTTAATATCAGATGTTGTTGCGACTATATTTACAATGGGTATTTATACTCGAAATCTTAGGGAAACTACAACAAATGGAAAAGATTGAAATGGGTAATGTCTAAAATTATTATGATACAAGGAATGTTTGAAGGTTATAACATTCCAAACTTTTGTCTTCTAGCACAACGTTTGACATATGCCTTTTGACACCACATTTTAGAAGGATTCCTTTCTTTTCCGTATCGAATATTCTATCTCTTTTACCCTTTTTAGTATGTTTCATTTATTCTATTTGTAAATTACCCTTTTCTCTTTTCATGTATGTATTGTAACCCTAGTGTAGTGAGTATATAAACCCCCATTTATTGTACATAGGCATTAACACACCTCATTATCGAATATTACAAGTTTCCTTTCTAAGCAAGCTAGCGTTCTCATTTTCCCTTTAATTCTTATCTATTCCCTTTAGTGAGGAGTAGTGGTGAATGACCCTATAGTTCAGATCGATAAGTCACATCCAATGAATTGTAGGCTGAGTAAGATTAGTTGGTGCTTCATATTCGATTGGTAGTTACCCAAATTTGGTAATCTTTTTCCTTTTCTTTTAGCTCCTTCTATTGTGGTGTTTGTCCGAGTGTATGACCCCGAAGATGCATTAGCTTTGCTGGTATCAAAGTATGGTTCCAAGAGGGAATATGTAAACTTACTTTGAAGTTTTGGTTCGTGTTTGCTGTTGCAGTATGTTCGTGTGAACTTTTAAAGTTGTGACCTGTGTAGTGATGGTTTGTGGGTTGGTAAGTGTAATTTCTATTGTTACTCTGTTATACTCTATTTTTAATTATGAAAACAAAGAAAGTTCATTTTTGTTGCTATCTAGTGAGTATTGGGTGTTGAAGTTGTTAAGTGTGTTAGTAAAGTAGAAGCATTTGTTGTGTACTATGATGTTATTTTTTAGAAAAAGTAATATTCTACGTTGGATTTAAGTTTTCAAGGCGTTATTGGTGACCAGAGTAGTGGTGCTCATGCTGGTTGAGGTTACAACAATAGCAACATTCTTAGGTCATGCAAGTCTAGTTATTACGATGCAAGTCAACAGACAACAACCTTAGAGTGTGCCACATTAGAACCCCCCCAAGAATGTTCTAGAGAGATGTTATGGCTAAGGTAGCCGAGCCAATCGCATAATTCAACCCCATTAAGTTAGAGGAGTTACAAACTAAGTTACTCAAAGACAACTGGAGTTGGTAGAGATAGAAGAGGATGTTAATGAGGAAGATATGGAGACTAACGAGAAGAAGAAGAAGAGGCTGGCTACTACCAAGTGCGAGAGCGAGGACGCTGAGCTCCTTTAGGACTTGATAATGTTGAGGTCCAAATTCCAACCTTCATTAGAAGTAGAGATGTAGACGAATATTTAGAGTGGGAAGAAAAGGTGTTTGATTGTTATGAGTATACAAATGTCATTAAAGTATGACTTGTTGCACTTAAATTTTCTAGATATGCTATCTTGTAGTAGAAGAATTTGAATACAATTAGAGCAAGAGATGGAAGACAAGGTGTATGGACTTAGGAATAGATGAAAAGATTGTTGAGAGAGAGAGTTGTGCCTGAGACAAAATTGCTGGATACATTTGTAAAGTGGTAGGAACTTCATTAAGGAAGTTGATCTGTCAATGACGATGTGAGAGAATTCTAGATGTTGAAGATCCAAGCTGATGGGAATTAGGCTATCAGAATACTAACCTACAATCAAGCTTGAGGACTAGAAGGATTGGAAAGATGAATCCTCCTATTCCAGCTGACCCCTTTCGAAGCTGAGTACTTCTAAGACCGAGTTACCCTTCATACTAAGTCGAATGACTACTCATCGCTCTATAGTGCGCCAAATTGAAGAATACTCACTTGTACCTGAGCCTTCTAATGACTTGACATCTTCCTTACTGAGAAGTCAAGATAGAGAGATTTTAAGCCAATTGAGCTACCTTTACTCAGTAAGCAAGCTGTCCATACTTTTTATCTACATCTCTAACAGCTTTGCCAATGTAGCATTGCTACGTATATAGTATCATATGTATAATCCGTTGTTCTAATGATTATTTTCCTTATATATTCATTTTTACCCTTTATATCTTATATATTACTTTCTTAAGAAATACCCTTTTTGTCTTTTCTCATTTTGGGTAAGTTGCTCTAACTTATGGGTATAAATACCTTTGTATTTGTAGATAGAAAGGGGGAAATCAAATTACCAATAATATACTTTTGTGTTTTTTCCTTAAGTAAACACTCTATTTACCCTTATTCTTAACCCTTGAGTAAGGCTAGGTAGCAAGTAGCCTCACCAAACCGATTCATGTAATATTCAATTATGCCATGAGTCTTCGGAAGTTCCATTGGTGTGTCACATCTATGGAGTTATTCATGGGTTTTGCTTACTTTTTCATTCGTAATTATCATTCCGCATGTTCCCCACCATTTCCATTTTAAGCGTTTTGCAAGCTCAGACCCATCCAACGACTGGCCTTGTATGTTCATGGTAATATCTTGGTATCAGAGTGGAGATTTTGTTTAAGTTGTTGGCTTCTCTAAAATTCTATTTATACTCTGTTTTATGTGTGTAAAATAGAATAAGTTACTGTGTTCATCTTAATTGTTGAGTTGCTAGCTATTGATTTTTTGGTTAGCAAGAGTGCTTATTTGAACTTTGAATCAATAAAGAAAATGACTAATCTAAGTGTGAATGTTGGTGTTAGAGATAACAATAGTGGAGTTATCTATTATGGATGACAATAGTGGAGTCGTCAATCACAGGAGATACCAAGGAGTATTGACGAGAGACTTGATGAAGTGGCTAACTTCTTAATAGTTTTGACCCGAGTTGTTTATGCACTAGCTTGCTGACTTACTAAGGCCATACAAAATACCTCATAAGTTACTCAACCTGTTAGGGGTCAGAACCTAGCTTGACTAGTTCGAGGTGGAGGAGTAGGTAGATAAGTAAGGTAAAGGATAGACCTAACAGAGCTTGATGAAGAGGAAGAGGAAGAGTATTTCAAAGAAGAGCATATATGAGTCCCCAAAGCATTTGACCATGTGAAGCTTCGAATTCTGAGTTTCAATGGATCTGGAATTGTTGAAGAATATTTGGAGTAGGAAGAGAAGATGGAACGTGTTTTTTTTTTATTATTATTATTATGAGAAAGTGAGAACTGCTATTGTAGTGTTCTTTGGATATGCCACCATGTGGTGGAAGAATTTTCAGGCCATAAGGGGACGAGAGGGCTATTGAGTGATTAATACTTAGCCCAAGATGAAGAGAATACTTAGAAACAGATTCGTACTAGAAACTTATCTTCAAGATACTTTCACTCAGCTTTAGGAGCTGAGACAAGGAGGTCGAACTGTTAACTAGTATATTCAAGAATTTTAGATGCTTATGATTTGTTATGAAGTGGAGGAACCATTAGGCCGAATGGTCTTAAGATTCATTACTAGGTTGAGAGGAGACATTGTGGAGCTATAATGATTTGACCCAATGGATGAAGTTGTTAGGATTGCTTAGTAGGTAGAAAGGTAAAAGAGGGGCTAACTAATGGTCAGGATGTTGATTAGCTAACCTAGATGGATAAGTTACTGAATTCAATCGAGTATAGAGTTGAGCTGAAAGATTGATGTTCTAGTCAAATAGAAAGGCTAACTTGATGGTGAAGTGTTGACTCGAGCTTACGAGAAGGGGCAAGGGTCTGGTAGGAAGATGAGCTAGATTAAGTGCTTCAAGTGCTAAGGGTTTAGACATGTAGTTGCTTAGTGCCCGAATTGTAGGACAATGGTCATTAAGGGAGATGTCCTAAAGCTAGAAGTAGAAGTACAGATAAGGAACCTAAGGAGGAGGAGGTCCCAACCAAGAAAGAAAATGCTGAGAAAGAGCTAATTAAAGAAGACATGTTTGCTGAGGACTTGGACAAGTTACTTATGGTTGTCCAATACACTATGAACATGGAACCTTTACAAGAAGAGGAGTAGAGAGAGAATTTGTTCCATACCACCTATAAGGTAAATGATTAGGTGTGTACCCTCATCATGGATAGTGGAAGTTGCACTAATGTGCCATCAGCCGAACTTGTTTCAAAATTGAAGTTATTGATTGTTGTACATCCAAGGCCATATAAATTGCATTGGTTGAGCGAGCAAGGAGCATTACATGTTACTCAGCAAATAATACTACTGATTATTATAGGAAATTACTTAGACTAGATTCTTTGTGACGTAAAGCCCATGTATGCTTCTCATGTGTTACTAGGTAAAATGTGGCTGTTTGATAGAAGGGTTATCCATAACGGATATAAGAACACATACATGTTTGAGAAGGATGATTAGAAGATCATGTTGAACTTGATGCCACCAAGAGAAGTTAACAATTTACAGACAAAACTTGCTCACAGATCGAAGAAGGCTTCAATGATGAGTAGAGCCGAGCTCCAAGAGGCCATCAATGCGAATGAGCTAACCTCCATGTTGGGCAAGCACCTATTAGAGATAAAAGAGCAGGGTGAACTACTTAGGAAATCAAGGAGTTATTGGATGAATATGCCAATCTATTCTCAAAGCAGTTACTTAAGGTTTTGCCCCTAATTTGAGGTATAGAGCACTGCATTGACTTAGTACTTGGCACCATACTACCGAATAAGCCAACCTATTGGATGAATCCTAAATACGCTACTGAGCTCCAACAACAAGTCAATGAGTTGTTAAAAAGAGGATATGTAAAGCAAAGCCTCAGCCCTTGCACTGTACCAACCCTTTTAGTGCCAAAGAAGGTTGGAACCTAACAGATGTATGTAGACAGCCATGCCATAAACAAGATTACCATCAAGCACAGGTATCCTATCTTAAGGTTAGAAGATATGCTGGATGAACTGAGTGGAGACAAGACTTTCAATAAGATTGATCTTAAGTCTGGCTACCATCAGATTCGCATGAGACTAGAAGATGAATGGGAGACTGCATTTAAAACTCCACATAGACTCTATGAATGGCTGGTCATGCCATTCGGCTTGTTGAATGCCTCAAACACTTTCATGTGATTGATGAAACATGTGTTAAGATATCTAATTGGAAAGTATGTCATGGTGTATTTTGACGACATATTAGTCTACAATGCTGACATGCCAAGTCAATGTAAACATCTCCGAGAAGTATTGGATATCCTTTGTGCCAAGAGACTATTTGGCAATCTCAAAAAGTGTTGCTTTTGCTAGGAGGAAGTGGTATTCTTGGGCTATGTAGTTAGTGGAGGAGGCTTACAAGATGATGAAAAGATCTAAACAATTATAAAATGACTGACTCCTACTACTTATGTTGATGTGAGAAGTTTCCATAGATTGGCTTCATTTTATAGATGATTCATCAAGAATTTTAGCACCCTTGCCACACCTCTTATTAAGCTCACGAAGAAGAACATCGACTTTCGATGGGGAGAAAGGGAGGAGAAGTGCTTTGCCAAGACAAAAGAAAGGTTGACCTCTACTCTGGTATTGGTTCTACCTGACTACTAGAAAATATTTGAGATGGAACGTGATGTGTCAAGTATTAGAATAGGTGCTATCCTAATGTAGGAAAGCCAACCAATTGCCTTCCATAGCGAAAAGCTTAGAGGACCACAGTTAAATTACTCTATGTATGAAAAAGAACTCTTGGCATTGATTCGAGTACTACATGTATGATAGCTTTATCTAATGTCAAGAGAGTTTATCATCTACACTGACCATGAATCTCTAAGGTAACTCTAAAGTTAGACGAAGTTATCAAAGCCGCAGGCGAGATGGATTGAATTCCTTAAAGGATTCATTTTTTTTTATTAAATATAAGTAGGGAAAAAACAATATAGTTGCAGATGCTCTTTTAAGGAGACGCGCACTTTTAACCGAATTGGAGACTAGGTTGTTTGCATTTGCAAGTACCAAAGAGCAGTATTCTAAGTACCCACACTTTGGACCTATAAACATGTAATGTGCTGGTGGAAGGACAATAGATGAGTATCATATGGAGGATGGTTACTTGTTCCGAGGTGAAAAATTGTGCATGCCGACCTATTTACTGCGAGAACTATTATTTAAGGAAGCCTATGATGGAGGACTCTTTAGATATTTTGGAGAAAGAAGGACTTGTGAACTGTTGAATAGTTGCTTCTTCTGGTCAAGAATGAGGAGATATGTACACTGAGTTGTCGAAAGCTGTGCTCCATGTAAGAAGGCTAAGTATCGAGCTAAGTAAGGTAAAGTAATGCCTTTACCAGTTCTAAGGAAGTTGTAGATTGAATTGAGCATAGACTTTATTCTCAGATTACCATGAATTACCTGAGGCAAAGATTCTATAATGGTCATCGTGGATTGGTTTAGCAAAATGGCACACTTCATGCCTTGCTAAAAAAACTAACGATGCTTCGGCTATTAGTCTTCTTTTCTTATAGGAGATTGTGCAGTTGGACAGCATATCGAGAAGTGTAGTCTTCAATATGTATCCAAAGTTCTTAAACTACTTCTAGAAGACCTTATGGCGTCAGATGAGGACCAAACTACTATTCAGTATTTCCTGTCACCTCTAAACTAATGGTCAAATAAAGGTAGTTAATCATACTTTGGGATCACTGCTTCGAGCTACAGTAGGAAACAAATTGGTTGATTGGGACGGTTGCTTATCGATGGTTAAGTTCACTTACAATCAGATGATGCATGACACTACTAAGAGGACTCCCTTCGAAATGGTCTATGGTTTCAATCCCGAGTTGTCCCTTGATTACACCCTTGCACTTGTACTTGTACAAGAGGACCTTGATGCAAGGGCTAGAGCATAATCCCTTGAGCACATTTATGACCAAGTCACCCGGTGCCTCGACCAAGCAGCCAATAGAATATGAGTGAAGACAAATGGTAGGATGGTTAGATAATTCTAGCATGGAGACTTGGTATGACTGCACCTCAGTAAGGAACAATTTTCGAACAAGAAGAGGAACAAATTATGTACAAGAGTTAAATGACCTTTTAGAATCCTCTAAAAGATCAATGATAATGCCTAAGATTGGAATTGCCCAAGGACTATAGGGTTTCTAACACCTTCAACATTGCTGACCTCAGTCCGTATGACCATGATAGAGAACTAAATGAAGACCATTCTAATTTGATCCCAAATCCAAAACAATCTGGAGGGAATGGCGGGATTAGGCTATTAGACCACTGACCTAAGGCTGAGTTCGAAGACTAGAAGAACTAGTAAGACAAATCCTCTTGTTCCAACTAATCCCTTTTGGGGTTGAGTACTTTCTTATCGAGTTACCCTTCATACTGAGCCAAATGACTAACCATCTCTCTATAGTTCGCTAAATTGAAGAATATTCACTCATGCCCCAGCCCTCTAATGACTTGGCATCTTCTTTGCTAAGAAGCCAAGATAGAAAGATTCTAGGTTGACTAAGCTACCCTTGCTCGGACAAGCAAGTTGTCCGTACTTTTTGTTTGCATTTATAATAGCCTCACCAATGTAGCATCACTATGTATACAGTATCATGTGTAGAATCCATTACACTAATGATTGTTTTCCTTGTATTTCAGTTTTACTCTTTATATCTTCTATCTTACTTCTTTAGGAAATGCTCTTTTTGTCTTTTCCCCTTTTAGGCAAGTTGTCCTAACTTATAGGTATAAATACATTTGTACTTATAGCTAGAAAGGGGGAATTCAAATTACCATTAATATATTTTTGTGTTTTCTTCCTTTCGTAAACACTTTGTTTACTCTCAACATTACTCTTATCCTAACCCTTGAGTAAGACTAGGTAGTGAGTAACCTCACCAGACCAATGGCTACAATAACACTTGCTAACACAATACTTAACATATAAACTTGCTTTATTACATAGCATGATATCACCCTTAATTTAATCCTATTGATTTTATTTGCAAGGAATTATTAGGATGTAAGCATTCTTCTCGGAATTACGTATGTCTAATCCTAATTGTATCTATTAGAATCTCTTCTGAATTAACAGCTAACTCGGATCGCATTAATGATATGTTAATTTGTCAATTTCCCTAAAAGTGAAGCAACTTTCCTAATAATATCTCTACTATCATGAGTAAGGTGTCCTAATAAATAGATCTATTCAATAGAGTTATCTCTCAATATATTTTATCGAATCTGGCTTAAGTCAATGTCGTGCACTTTACCATACTTACATTAATTAAGTTCAATTCATTAGGAATAACAAAAATTACAAAACCACTATTCCATGTACTTAATCATACTAAGTGATATTGTAAGTCCTAATTTTCTACTTATACATGATGAAACGATGACATAAACCAACAGAAATTATAATTAAAAGGAGCTGAAACGTGGAATAAGTAAAAAGTAAAACCCCTTTTTATTCCATCGTAAAAATCTCACAAATATACAACCAATGAAGTCCTGTTAGCTCTCTTAAGTAGTTTTAAAAAAGGATACAATTTACAGTAATGATTGTACTGAAAAACAACTAAACAAAACACAAAATGATACAAGATGAATGAATATGTGTGTTTTGGGTTGGTGATGTGACGTAATGTGTTATGGTGAGAAGTTCTTGATAATGTTGACTATGATGATCTCCTTTCATCTGGAAATTGTGGTACATTTATATTCTTCTCATTAAAGGGCTCGAAATACACTACTTCAAGACACCTCTTGGTGTTAAGACTTGTTCCATGCATTAGTTCATATGATGAAGTTAAAGAAGAATAGTCATTTCCATTCTCATCATGCTTGTGACTTGAGGTGTGATAGTCTTAGAAAATAAAAATCTGCACTAATCATAATTGTGACCATGGACATGAACTCCTTATTGCAAATATTTCATGTCATCATGTATGTGATGGAGGAAGCGATCACCCTCTTAATATATAATCATAGGCATGACCAATAGAGGGATCATAATAACTTCCTTGATTACGCTTATCATGGATGGTGTGATCAGTACTAGTCATTCAAATCTTTCATTATCACACCCATGATGGAATGTGTCATGGTTTTTCTTCAATGTTTTCTTCTCCTTATGGTTGTGATTACCTTAAATTGCATTATTTTTGAGTAAACTTCATCTCCTTGCTCTTAAATGATAAAAAATTCATATGTTACATAATTAAGTACTAAGAACTTTAGAAATGAACACAATTATAAACAATTTATGCCTATATATGTCTCAAAAGTATAGAGTAATTTACTCTTATCAATTGCTAAAAGGGTAAAGGGGATAAATAGTACAAACAAATATAGTACAATGTTAGAAAAAGGAATGATAGGTGGCATGCCACAATTAGGCTCACTTTGGGATCTTAAGATGATGTGGTTGAGCTATACTGAAGTTAGGGATGCTGTTGATGAAGGGTACTTAGAGTTGCCAAGATGAATAAAGGACGTTATTGTTAGTTAGGTCGAATGAGTAAAACTTGGTATATAGTAGCCTTAGCCTTAACTTAGCATACGGTAGGTCGGCCTCGACATTTGGTAAGTTAACCTTGACATATGAGTGGTTGATGATTGGATAAGTATCTAAGCAGTGTATAGTATGTCTAAGCTAGGACCTTAAAGAGTTGACCTACAAATCTTCTATATATAAGAGCTTGTCTTCAGTAGGTTGATAAGAGAGCACCTTCCTTATAAGAGATTGTAGGCTTCGGAAGCGAGTGTGAGTTAGCAGTTTGGAGGTCGACAGTCCATTAGTTCCTCAAGGTTATTGAAGATTTGCCCCAAAATCTTATTCTTCTTCTCCTTCCAGTACATAGGGCATCGAGTCAGCAACATTGAACTTGGAAGACATGCTGTATCCTTCAAGTAGCTTTAGCTAATAGGCGTTGTCATTAATGCAACGAAGGATTGTGAAGGGGCCATTTGATTGCAGGGATAACTTATTTATCCTCCTCCTTAAGAATCACTTCTTGCTAAGGTGGATCTAAACAAAGTCTCTTGGGTTATAAATGGCTTGCCTGCTTCCTTGGCTTCGTTGTTCTCTTTATTAGGCTATAGTCTTGGATAATTGCTCGGTAACCTTCTGACGCAATTTCTAAAACTCTTTAATACATTGCAAGCCTATTAACTTTCTCTATAAGAAGTCAGGTTGATAACCATATCCAAGGGTAAGTTTGGGTTAAGTCTATAGACGACCTTAAAAGGTGTCTTTCTTGTCGAGCTATCTATAGAGTGGTTATAAGAAAACTCGATGATGGGCAAGTAGAGATCTTAATTATGTAGATTCTTTCCAACTATAACTTGAAGGAGGTTGCTTAATGTTCTATTCATAACTTCTGTCTCGCCATCTGTTTGCAAATGGCAATAAGTACTGAACATGAGCTTAGTATTGAGCTTCTTCTATAGTGTTCACTAAAAGAAGCTCGTGAACTTAGAATCACGATAAAAAACAATACTCCTTGAAACTCCATGCAGCCTCATGATCTCCTATAGAAAGAGGTTTGTAATAAATAATGTATCATTAGTTTTATGGCAAGGGATGAAGTAGCTCATTTTGCTGAACTGATTGACCACTACCATGATAAAGTCATGTTTCTAAGGTGTTCTAGGTAGGTTGAGCATGAAATCTATGCTTACATTGGTCTATGGTTGTTTAAGTAAGGGTAGAGATGTATATTCTCCTTATGGCTCCTTCCTTCCTTTGGCTCATTTGTACACTTCGCACCATTCAAGAACTTTACATACATCTTTCATCATCTCGAGCTAGTAAAAGTGTTCTTTTACTAACTTAGTAGTCTTCATCTCACTAAAATGGTCAACTAAAATCTCAACATAAGCTTCTTGGACAAGTAAGTCCCGAGTAGAACCATTCGGCACATGGACTTGCCTTTTCTTCATTAGAAACCATCGACTCTGATAGAATCCATCCACAAATCCTCCAACATTACACTTGGCCACTAAGGGTCCAAAGTATGGATCATGTTCATACTAATCAGGTAGGATGTTGAACTCAAGTATCCTAGCTTGTAAGGTGGTAACAAGAACATGTCGATGAGAAAGTACGTCGGCTATAGTGTTAGTGTTTCCCTTTTTGTACTTAATGACATAGCAAAAGGTTTCCAAGAACTTGAACAATTTAACATGCGTCATGAAAGTTTTTGTTATCGCTTGAGATATTTAAGAGATTCATGGTCTATCTAAATAATGAACTCTCTTAATAATGGGTAGTGTTGCCAGCTCTAAAGTACATAGACAAGGGCATAGAATTCTTTGTCATATGCAGAGTAATTTAGTGTGGTACCTTTGAGCTTCTCACTAAAATAAGCAACTAGTCAACGCTCCTGCATTAGAATAGCTCCAATGCTAACTCCAGATGCATCACATTCTTGTTCAAAAACTTTCTCAAAGTCAAGAAGGATAAGTATTGGGGCAGAAGTCAAATTAGACTTTATCTCATCAAAACTACTTTGAGCCTTCTCAAACCATTTGAATTCAGAGTTCTTTCTAGTTAGTTCAGTCAGTAAGGTGGCTATGGAACTAAAGTTTCTAATGGATCTTGGATAAAACGAAGTTAGACCATGGAAACTCCTTACTTTAGTAGCATTAGTCAGTATAAACTACTCAGGAATAGCTTAGACTTTCTTATCATCAACTCTGATACCTCCTACAAAAACAACACATCCAAGGAATACTACCTCACCTTAATAGAATACACATGCCTTTAAATTGCCGAATACTTGCTTGGTACAAAAGATATCAAATGCGAATTTCAAGTGCTCAACATGAGAAGTGAGGTCGGTACTATAGACCAGAATATCATCAAAGTAAACTACTACACATTTACTAATCAAAGTCCTCAATACATGATTCATGAGCCACATAAAGGTGCTTGGCATGTTAGTAAGACTAAATGGCATCACCATCCACTTGAGTAGACTGTCCTTTGTTTTGAAAGCAATTTTCCACTTGTCTTTAGGTCTCATTCGAATTTAGTGGTAGCTACTCTTTAGATCAATCTTAAAAAATGCTTGTGGACTATGCCACTCATTGAGCATATCATTTAGTCAAGGGATTGGATATTAATACTTAATAATGATTTTGTTGATTGCTTAGATATTAATGTACATTCTCCATAAGCTATTCTTTTTCGGCACCAAGATAGCTTGTACAATATAGGGACTTATGCTCTCCCGAACATAACCATATTTAATCAACTCATCAACTTGTTTCTTTAGCTCAGCTACCTGCTCAAGATTGAGCCTATAGGCAGCTCTAAACTGAAGGTTAATGCAATGCTTTATAACTATTATATGTGTTAAACCTTCAGCAATTCGTCAAGGAATAGGTCGACATATTCCTAAAGTAATGTCTACACCTCGATAGGCAAGGCTCCAATCTCTTTCAACTCAAGAAGTCTCTTAACTAATAAGAGTATACATCCTTCCATCTTAATATCCTTGGGAAATTGGGCTTGGGAAATCAGTAAGGATTTCCTCTATAATGATTTGGAAATCTTCACTTGCAAGTCTTGGACCTCTCAGGAGCTCATTGGGGTGAACACAAGCTTCTTCTTGCCATTCTTAAACATATAAGTCTTCCTATACTCATCATGGAGTACCTTGCAATCAAATAGCCATAGTCAGCTTAGCAATATATATGAAGCACACATGGGTAGAATGTCACACAACACCTTGTCCTTGTATTTGTCAGCAACAGTAACTGGTACCTTGACTTGTCTAGCAATAGGTAGACCCCTTTTCTCATTTAGTTAGTGAATCTTATAAGGCTCAAGGTATGGGTAGGTCGGTAGCTTTAGAGCTTTAGCTACTCCTTGTGCTATGACATTGGTATAACTCCCTCCATCAATGATCAAAGCATAAAGTTTAACATTTATTCGGTAATTTGTATGGAAGAGGTTTTCTCTTTGTTCATTCTTATTAAAGGTAAAGGTACTTAGAGATCGCTACACAACCATACAATATTCTCCCATTTTAGGTTAGATTTGGGCATCAGTATCTTCCTAAAACTGGTCTAATAAGTGATTAACATCTACCTCTTCTTCCTTTCCTTTACTATCACTCTCTACCTTAAACTGGGGGTTTTCTCCCTTAATGGTCATGTTGCATTGGTTGGGACATTAACTAGCCACATGTCCAAAACTAAGACATTTAAAGCACTTTATCTCTCGTATCTTCCTTCTTGAGCTCTAACCTTGATCTTTCTTGACCTTAGGCTCCTCAGCTTTAGTTTTTCCTCAACCATCATCAGATCTACTAGGCAAATCTACCTCGGTGGTCTAAATTAGAACTGTATTGTGCTCGATCATATTTAGGTTGGCTTAACATACCAATTTTACTTGGTAAGCTAAGTTGGTTACTTGGTACTCAATTGATCTGATTGTGCCTCTACCTTTTGACCCTTTATACTACTTAGATGGTCTCATCTAGAGTCCCAAGTCTCTGTACCTCCACTATATTACTAATTTCAAACCTTAGTTTAGAAATGAACTATGCTATTATCTGTGCTTTAGGCTTCTCAACGTCACACTGAATAATTAGTAACTGGAACTTTCTAACATACTTCTCTACTGATCGATTACCTTGCCTGAGTTCTTAAAGGTGTCGAAAAGTATCTTACTCATAGTGTTATGGAATAAACCTACGCCTTAGAACCCTCTTCATTTCATTCCACGTTTAGATCTCATGTCGGGCCCTTTGGCATACATTCTGTAGTTTCTTCCATTACATTACCGCATATCCAAAAAATTCTAAAGTAGCCACTTGAATACGTTCAAAGTCCTCGTAATCATTAAATGTCACATCCCAACTAAGTACAAAATGCACCATCACATAGGAATACCTATTAAAAACTTAACTTAACCTGCTCGTTCATAAAAAGATAACTTTGTTTACATGATAAAGGGCTTGCTACATCGAAGTTCAGTTGGACATTTTGTTTTAACTTATATATACAGCCTAATATTTACATGAAAACATGAACCATCCTTTTTCTTTTGTCATCTTTAAAATAGTAAGATTTTTTACTTAATACAGGTTCCATCAAAAGTTGTTGACTCTGACTATGCTCTTAGTATACATTCCCCTTAGTGTTGGGCCTTTCAAGATGCTGTTAACCTAAAGATAAAACATTTTATCCCTTTAGTTACTGAAGCTAAATGAGAGTGGATAATAAACAATACAATATAAACAATGTCACAATTGAAACATTTCAATCATAACCAGTAGGTTTAGCTTCGCATATATATTAGCCTAACTAAGCATCTATTGCTAGCAATGTAATATGCTATGCTCATGCATGTGGCATGCATTAGTACCGATATCCTATGCCTTTTCAATTTTCATTTGGTTAGTCGACATAGTTGGGTATCTGGATACAATATCTAGGAACCTATGGGTAACAAGGAGCTGCTTAAGAGTAGGACCCCTACCAAATTGGACTATACACTATAGTAGTCTATCAATATCAAAAAGTGCAACAAGGAGTTCCTTAGGAGTAGGATCCCTAACTTTGTTTTATGAACTTTAGACTACGCATTATAGTTCACAAAATCAAAGAGGCAATAAGGCCAAATTAGACTATATACTGTAGTTTACCAAATTTGACTCTCAAAATAGTCAAGATATTCGAGCAATATGAATCTATATGTTTCTAAAAACTGAGTTCATAAAGCTATGATTTTTCTTAATCAATTAGAAGCCTTATTTTGAAAATTCTGACCCGTAGGTCTCTTTTTATACCGTGTCATGCTATGATATACAATAACTACTCAAGTAAATCATTTAACACGATTGATCTTTAAGTTTTGCTTAATCTAGCTATTTGATTCTAGTTTTCAAACTCTTCCCCGCAAAATTCGAGCATCTCACTTATGGTTCACTTATGTAAATAACTAGAAGATTGGGTTAGCAATATCTCAACTCTCTAAGTTAGTACAATCATTTGTAAGCACCAAATCAATACCCAATATAGCAATATAACAATTTAATCAAGATATAGTTACCATCATTTAGAATCACCATATCAACATCTACTATAATATTATATCAGTTTACTCAAGATATAGCCATATCCAATCAATTTAGCATCAAACAACATGTAGTGTTATGAGTAGCAATATATCCACTCTAGGCATGGGTTAGATCCACTCACTTGGGATTTATAGTAGTACAAAATCCTAAACTTCATGACATGATCCTTTCTTACTTGTCACACCTATAAAAATATAACACAGTCTTTAAATTAAGTATGAGCTGAACCTAAACTTTTGTAAGCTTTCATTACTATGTTTTTAAACTTTATTTGACCGTATCTTACTAATTTCTTATCCGATTTCACTAAACTTTATATCATCACGATTGTTATTTCAAGTACTACTAAGATATCTTAAGAATCAAGTCTATCAATAATGTCAAAGTCCAAAAATACCCTTTTTCTCACTATCGACTTAACCGAATGTTATTATAACTTCATAATTAACTCGAATAGGCTTTGATTCTAAATTAGAAGTCGTAAAAATCCTACTTTCCAAACTTGACCAACAACCCTTACAATATCCAGCTATTACATATTACATATTAAGCTAATACTAATTCCTATATTACATATTAAGCTAATATATAGGTTTTTATTATGAAAATACATAATAAATAGTATACGAGCCCAATTAATTTCATGAAAAATCCTATAAAATCATAAAAATATTTAGTTTAATTATTGACCATGAATTATACTAAACTAGCTATTATTTATTTTTACAAAATAGTAGTTTTAGCATGAAATTATGGAAAATTATGGTAAATGAACAAATTTATGTGTGAGATAAAAATTTAGTATTCCAAATATCATTATAAACTTCCAAAAGTCAAGACATGTAGAGCTCATTCATTAATTTTGTCCAAAACTGTTTATTTTAATAATTTGGTAAAACAGGCAATTTTGTTCAAAATAATTATAAAAAATAATAAACATACTTAATTTTGAAATTCTTGTTACCAAAATTAAATATATATATATATATATTAGGTGTATTATATACAAAAATTAAGTTTAAAACAACATCATCTAATATTTACAAAAAATTAATTCAATTTTCATACAAACATGGGATTTTTTTAAGGACCCTATATTTCCCATCATTATTTAATAAAAATAAAATTACTCAATTAATCTACACCTAAAATAAGCAAAAAATACCAAATTTTATAATTAATTTACAATAGTTAAAATTTTTACAAAATTAAATAATTTATAAGCGAAATTTTGGTAAACACGAACCGACCGCCTCTGGCTACCATCGAACCACCGCACCTTATCGGAACAACCAGGTGCACCACCTTCCATTTAACTTTCAAGCCGCTCCAAGTCAGGTTGTGGTTTGGTATACGAACCACCTTAAACCAATTTCAACTCTATTTCTTATTCTATTTTTATTTGATTTTATTCGAATTTTTCTAAATTGTGTTATTTTATTTTCAGAGTTCTAAAATATTTTAATTGAGGCATTTGGTTCTATTTATCATTTTTCAAGTTTTCTTAATTTAATAGAAATTGGACATGTGTATGCTACATGTCAGTTTTCTATTTTCCTAGGTACTGTGTACTATTCTCTAATTAATTAGGTGTTAACTCATGTTTTCCAATTAACCACAAGCTACCACATCATTTGATGACTCATCTATTTATTTATTTTTATTAATTTTCCATTATTTTATATTGATTTCCCTTATTTTGATAATTTATTATTATATGTATATATTTAATACATATAATGCATATCACATGTAAATACATATATATTACGTATAATACAACTTCATTTATTACTTTTGAAAGTTAATTAACTTATCCCTGATATCTCGCAATATCTAAAAGCTCAAATTTCATATTTTTCTTATATTAATGATTTTATATAGCTTATTTTAAGAAATTAACTTTATTAGAATTACTTCGTCTAACTTTTCTAACCTTATTGTGAAGCTTGAACTAAAACGAATAAAATAACCCGATACCCTAAATTTAAGAGCTCAAATCATAAGTTATCGTATTTGCTCAAAATCTTGGGTATTACCTCAAAGTCAAATATCTTTTTCAATCTTTTTCTCTTAGTCCAGTGAGTTATCACCACTATTGGACATATTAAAACTTAGAATCTACAATTTGAGATGCTCGTCTCCTTTGGGGGTATGAAGCTTGTGCTCGTTGAATTTGTCATTCTCTTCCTCCTCCCCGTACTCTTCGACATCATCTAGCTCAAGTCTCCTTCTCGTAATTCTTCAACATGTTAGGGTAGAGTTGGGTTCATATTCATAGCTTCGAGTGCTCCATACTCTCCCGTTTATCTTCTTGGCCTATCTCTCACTTCTTAGCCTCTCTCAACAACTCTCACTTCTTGTCCTATCTCTTACAATAGCAGTAAGGTCATTTAACTACTCAACAATAGTCTGCGGAGTCTAATGGGTAGTATGACTATGACCATGAGCATCACTCTTAGCATCATTAATCTTTCCTTAAACATTAGGATTCAACATTCTCAAAACAAAACTTCAAGAAAACTACTACTCAATAGAAGATTCTCACAAACCTTAAAAATACGCTTTCACATAGTGACTTATGAACTTGCTATATGCTTTCACATAGTGACTTATGAACTTGCTATGTTTTCTACTAAGAAAACAGAGTATAAAAGAACACATACTACAATAAGAACAAATATTATAATACTTAGCTTTTAGTCACAATCTCAATCTTTGATACTAGGATTATATGATGTGCTTAGGAGCTGAGTTGATCATTAAAGCTTACCATAGAACTATCACTAGATGGGTCCTTTTAGTTATTGAAAAAAGTGAGCACGGACTAATTAATAACACACAGTAGCTTACATGAAGTTGCATGAAGGACATGATGTACCAATGAATGTAATATGACTTAGTATTCGCTTGATATGATTCACAAGCTAATACTAAGGCCCACTCACTATTAATCTTTATCTACTCAACAAAAATAGATAAGAGTGTAAGATAAAAGTGTGCTCAAAGAGGGGCATCTAACAAGAATAAGAATATTCATTAAGTGTAAGCCATGTGATGCTTTTGGCTATAAGATATACTATTTATAGTAAGTTTGATATGGACCGAGCCAAGGACAGACAAGGTCGGCCATCACGGTGGGTCCGATCTTACCGAAGGAACAAAAAATATAGTCAGTTTAGTAAAGGTTTTAGCAAATCCATGAGCCACCTAACCGGATATGATGTACTGACTAGATTCCGCACAGACCTAAAACTCGCTGGATGTAATGTACTGGTTCGGGTAATAAGGTTTCACGATCCTTGCTAAAGAGATTGATAAGAGCTAGTAAGGGAGAAAAGACTTAAAGGGAGTTTTTCATTAATCTTCTATGTATCCTTATATTGTTACAAATGTTGCTATTTATAGTACGTCCTAAATCTTAGTGGCAAAATTGTAAATAATGTACAAGGCCTTAAACCCTAAAGAATTGAGCCAAAAAATAAAGACAAATATGTACAAAAAATATAAAACTGTGCCTTTTACAAGGAGAAGTTAGCATGTGGTCATTTAGCATGCCTTGAAAGTAATTTCGCAGTGCTTGGCTAAGATACCAAAGAGTGTGGCCCACAATTGTCGAGTTATGAAGTCAATCGGCAATCATCTCTCTAGGCCATGCCGAGTAGATCCAACTCTTGGTAGCATGAGCTCTCAGCTACTAAGTTGACGACAGACTTTGCTAAGTGAATCTACTCTCAGTATTGTAATATCTCGTCATATTGATAAGCGTGAAGCTAAGTAAGTGATTGGTCAGGCATGGGTGAGGATCGGTTGTTGTCTTGGCCTTGTGCTTCTTAGTACTATATCTACAAGAAAATGTTATTTGGCTTGACAGATAGAATGAGTCGGTAAGTAGATGATCTCGGCTTTGGTAGTCGGTACCTCGAAGCTTATCATTCCCTCCCTCTTCGAAGAGTTTTGACCCAAAACTTGGCAATTAGCTACTCCAGATCCCTCGGGGGTCAAACATTAACCAACAAAATTTAAATTTAAACATAGTATATTGCAGTTCTTGCAACATAGGCATCATCAGTCAATGCTCCCTCTACTTATCATGGGCTTTATTAATCAAATCTTTTATCTCAGATCTTTCCTTCCATTCATCATAGATCCGATCAACTACACCTTAGTAATCCTAGTAACTATCAATTACAGGAAGCAACACGATCTCATGGTCATACAAAGAATCAGGGGCTCGTAGATCTTATATCGACAGGACTTAAGATGGCTCTTTAATGGTAAGTACTTCCACCTCTTCAAGCATGGGTAGCTTAGACATCATGATCTCATCATCAATTGTAATCAGCATTCCCTTTGCTTCCTTGTAATTCGATTCTTCCTTTTACCATCTACACACTTCAACTCTTTCCAATAAGAGAGTCCAACAGGTTAACATGATGTATCCCCAATATATGTATCCATCACCTCAACTTTGATAAACTCCAATCCATAGTTAATAATAGCTTATAGGTATGACGCTACATTAACTTGTCAGATGAGTAGGACATAGGATTTTGATATGAGGAAGGCAAACATAATAATTCTTGGAGCTACCATCTATAACATTTATAGTGGGTAATGGAATCAGTTTAGGAACATGAAGGTTTAACCACAATTCATCTCGATCTTTATTGCCTCTACTGCTCGTCTCTCCGACAACCTTTACTTCTCCTTCTCCTACTTCCTCTTCTTAGGCTTCTCTCTCGTTGGTCTGCCCTAGTCGAGTGTCCCTTTGTTGTCTTGTTTCCTCTCTGAGCTTCTCAGGTTGATCAAGTATACCTTTAGTTGTTCTTGCACATCATAGTAATCGGCATCAAGGGTAGACTCAACCCTTAAGGTTAGTCAGATAGCTTCATTTAAGCTTCTCACTCTTGAAGGGTTAACACATTAGGCAATCTTTGGTCTTAGCCCTCTCATTAATTGCAAGATAGTATACGGGGGAGATTCATATAATTCACATCGCTATAGGAGTGCCTTGTATTCCTTAGGAAATTCTTGGACACTTAGTTGTTCTTGCCTAAAGGTAGATAGCTTGTCATACAACTCATCTTGATATGATGGGGGTACAAATTTCTTTCATTATAGGTATCATTAAGCTCCATATAGAACTTACCCTTCTAAGGATCCTTCGCCTTACATTATTCTTCAACCAAGTCTTAACAAGACCTTGAAGTTGGTCCTCTATGGTATATTCCTTATCACGTTCAGGATACGGGTACTTATCAAAGACTTTATTGACTTGGAATTCCCAATCTAAGTATTTGTCTAGGGGTCATAGCCATCAAATGTGGGTATTCTCGACCTTATATCTTTATAGTCATAGTCATAACTATATCTTCATCAATTGTCATAAGCCATATTGAATAGAGGTATTAATTCAGTAGATTAGCTCGGCTTACAAGCAGTTTCGACGGCAATGATTAGAACTATCCAATACGGTGATTTCAAGGATACAGCAGCTCGGATACTTGCATAGCTTGGATGAATTCTACAGCAGTTTGATAGCCTTCATATAGCATAGCTTGGCCACTTACGCGCTAGGAGTTTAGACAACTTTGACACTTGTTTAGAGTACAATAATTGATACTTAGGAAATAGCAGCTCAGATTAGTATAGTAGTTAGGCACTTAGCTACAATGGCATGGCTAGCATACAGTAGTAACATGTCACAGCAGCTTGTTACAGCAGCAAACTTCAATACATATAACAGTACTTTCTCAGCCATTATTGTAATACGAAAGTAGGACAGTATACTGAAAACTCAAAAAATCATGTCTCGGCAAACAACTCAAATTGGAATTCCTTGCTTTTTCTTTAATATATATATTCGATATGGAATTTACGATGTAAAGAAATTGTAATCCAAGTTTTCACTAACCCCATACTAAATAAACATTGTAGAAAAAGCTAATTAGAAAAGTTCCCAACATGTAGAATTAAAATTCTTGACCCTATCTAGATACTCGAGCTTTGATACCAAGATGATATGGACTGGGCTAAGGGCAAACATGGCCAGCTGTCAAGGGTGAGTTTAATCTTACCAAAGGAATGAAAAACAGAGTGGGTTTAGTGAGGGTTTTAGCGAATCCGTGAGCTACCTGACCGAATATGATGCACCTGCTAGATTCTACATGGACTTAAGACTCATCGGATGTAATGTACTGGTCCAAATAATAGGGTTGCCCACCATAATCCTTGCTAAAGGGATTGATAAGAGCTGGTAAGGGAGAGAACTTTTCGAGAGAAAAGACTCAAAGGGGGTTTTTCATTAATCTTCTGTGTACCCTTGTATTGTTATAAATGTTGCTATTTATAGTACGTCCTAAATTCTAATGGAAAAATTGTAAATAATATAAGGGCTTAAACCCTAAAGAATTGGGCCAAAAAATAAAGAAAAATATGTACAAAAAATTATAAAATTGTGCGTTTTACAAGGAGAAGTTGACATGTAGACATTCATCATGCCTTGAAAGTAGTCTTACAGTACTTAGCCGAGACACTAGAGAGGTCGGCTCATAATTTCCGAGTTATGAATTTAGTCGGCAATCGTCTCTCCGGGCCATGCCAAGTGGATCCAACTCTTGGCAACATAAGTTCTCGGCTACTAAGTCGACGATAGACTTTGTCGAGTGAATTCACTCCTAGTAACGTGATCTTTCGTCATATTGGCAGGTGTGAGGCTGAGTAAGTGATTAGTCAGGCATGGGTAAAGATCGGTTGTTGTCTCAGCCTTATGCTTTTCAACACTTTATCTATAAGAAAGTGTTATTTAGCTCGGTAGACAAAATGAGTCGGTAAGTAGATAATCTAGGCTTTGGCAATCAGGTTGGGTCGGTAACCCGAAACCTTGAGTAGATCCAACTATCGGTAGTGTGAGCTCCCAACCACTAAGTCAATGACAGACTTTGCAAAGTGAATCTACCCCCGGTAATGTGATCTCTCGTCATATTGGCAAGCGTAAAGCCGAGTAAGTGATTGGTCAGGCATGGGTGAGGATCGGTTATTATCTCGACCTTACACTTCTCAGCACTCCATCTACAAGAAAGTGTTATTCGGCTCAGCAGATAGAATGAGTTGGTGAGTATATGATCTTAGCTTTGGCAGTTTGGTTGGGTTAGTACCTCGAAGCCTATCAAAGTTCCTAGGGCAATAAGTAAATAAATGCAATTACAATAAAAGATAACATAATAATTCTATCTTAGTACATTGCCAAAAGGGTAAAAGGGATAAATTGTACAAAGAAATATAGTATAATGTCAGAAGAAGGAATGATAGGTGGCATGCCACGATTGGATCTACACTTTAGTTTCTTGGGATGCTATGGCTGAGCTATATTGAGGTTAGGGTTACTACTAATGAAGGAAGCTTAGAGTTACCAAGATGAATAAGGGACTCTACCGTTCGTTAGGTTGAATGAGTAGAGCTCAATGTGTAGTAGCCTTGGCCTCAGTACTTAGTAGGTCGGCCTTGGCACTTTTCATTTCTATAGATTGGAAGAGTAAGGTTCTGCATGTGGTGACCTCGGCTTGGCATACAGTAGGTCGGTCTCAATACTTGGTAGGTTGGTCTTGGTACTTGGCAAGTTAGCTTCAACATATGAGTGGTTAGCGACTGGACAAGTATCTGAGGAGAGTAGAGTGTCTAAGTTAGGACCTTAAAGAGTTTACCTACAACTCTTCCATATACGAGAGCTTGGCCTTAGTTGGTTAACAAGAGAGCACCTTCCTCATGAGAGATTATAGGCCTCAAAGGCAAGCGTAAGTTAACAGTCTGGAGGTCGGTAGTCCATCAAGGGATTCTATAAACTGGAAGAGGCTATTAAAGTAGCACAAAGGGTCAAAAAGTAGAGATGAAATGCTTTGAGCCAACTTGGGCCAACACTTTTGTGAGACCCTTCTAAGTTGAAGAGAGATATGACCGACCTGATAATAGCTAAGCCGGCTAGTAGGGTCAAGTAAGCTAGCAGAGTTAAATTAATGATAGATCGACCCAGATGACATATGAAAAGGGATAAACCTTTGGACAGACGATGTCATGCCCCAAACAAGAAGAGTCATAACAGTCCCGCCGTGTAAACTAATCTAAGATAGAAGCTGACCTCACAGCTGCTATTGTGGACACAGTTTACACAAGGCGCACAACTCAACCAGCTTGAAACGTCTGTTCTGACACCTGTTAATAATCAAACCTGTGGTAGAGCTTTTACAAGATACTTGTTCTATACAACCTGCTGTTTAGTACCACAACAGTATTTAAACAAACATTTCACGTCCAAAGGTAAAGTTTACAATCAGAGTTTATTAAAAACCACAGGTTTTGCGGTTCATATAAAATAAGTTAGAAAACTAGTGGGCTCCCAGGAAATTCCCAATTAGTAATCCTTAAAACTTAGAGACAAAGTTAAGAGCTCAGGTTTAGTTAATTCCTCGATCCTCACTTTCCCACACAACAGCACACTAACTTAGGAACAGTGGTACCTGAACATCTTGTCTTTACTCAACACCTGCAAAAGAGTCTATAGGGATGTGAGCACAACTAGCTCAGTAAGTGGGATGGAGTCAGAAGAGTACTGTATAATCACAAATAAGGTTAATAACCATGATGAAATGCAATGCAATCACTCAAATGAAAACATCTCATAGTTTTATCCGGTCCATTGTGAGGTTAGAGAAATTTCATCCGCTCCAACTCGGATTGAGGAGTTTCATCGCGACTCAAGTCAGACCAAACCCGAGCTTGTGCAATGAAAAATACCCTCCTCCCATGACCGCCTTCGAACTACGGCCCCTAACCTTGTCGCGACCTCCTCGCCTGTCACTTAGTTCGACTAAGGATAGGGAAATGACCATTTCAGCTATCCTCATCGAAGGAAGTCGGTATTTAGCCTAACACTCTTAATTGTTTCCCCTAACGGGTGCTTATGCATGTCCAATTACATTTTAGTCGAATATCCGTTAGTGTTAATCAGGGGTGACCAACAAGTTCACACAATATAGAATCCATGCAAATATGCATAACAGCACACCAAGGAGTTGAACTCCTATCACAACCGAGTATCATTTACACACACAGCATGCACATAATCATCTAATTACAAACATAACTAGAAGTACTCTTGGGTCCCCGGATACTTTAAATAGTACCCAAACAAGCAGTGAAGCCATAATCTCAACTTACTTGTTTAGACATTCGTTATTGCTGACTTGAATTGTCAATCGTCTTTGTATTGGAAGGTCCTAATTATACAAAAACCCAAATTCAGTTTTCGAAATAATTACGAAAACATTAAGGTTTAATCTAAAATAGTTATATTTATATATATATATTATTTCCATAATATACAGTCATGTTATTACTATATATCGAATTAAATTATTAATTATTGATACTATACATCATATATACTATTACGTATTATATATCGTTTTGATCGTATCGAAACGTACTTTTTATTTATTAATTTACGTTTTGATTCCGGTAAGGTTACCGAAATGTGTATATTCTTGAATATGATATAGTTATAGGCTATTACATAAGGTTGTCCGATTTCAACAAAATTAGTGTCATTGAGTTCGTATAAACCTAACGATACGTTTTAGGAGTCCTGTTTCTAGAGATGGCTTTTAACGAGTAGTTTGAGTTTTTAATATAATTATACATAATTATATAAAAATGATCGTATTATGCGTAATTTACAGATTTAAATTATATTTTATCTAATTTGTCCTTATATTGTAACAATATAAGTATTATTCAATTCTAATACACCTAAAGTGTATCCCGATCAGAAAATATTAATAAATATAATAAAAATCTCCATTTAATCCAATCTGATCAGCAATCCTATATATAGTTTTTTTATTTAACTATTTAATTCATTTTAGCTTATTAATATTACAAATACACCCCGACTTGTAATTTAAGCTATTTTACTTAATAAGTTTATAATAAATAGTTTGGGTTACCAAATAATTCCTCGAAAATTTCTATAGACTTCTGAAAATACAGGGAATTCAGTTATCACTTGGTTTCAAGTTTCTGACCTATTGCCTATATTTTCATATTGACGATTTTACCCCTAAATTATGATAAATTATCCAATTATAAGTCTTTTAGCACCAAATTAATTTCAATCTGACTCAATACTATTACTATTTATTATAGATCAGTACATGTCCATTTCATCAATTAATTTCATAATTTCCTATTAAATTCATAATTTCAGCCTATTTTCGAGCTAATTTTAGGCCTAAAAATTTAATAAATATTAAAATTATTCAAATCAAAGTTCAAGCTACATAGCAATTACCTACATATCATGAACATCCTACACAAAAATTTTCACATTTAGTACATTTATTTTACAATTATACATTCGGGTGAATAGTAGATTTCTTAATAAAGTATGTTAAATATTACGAATTTTTCAAAAATAAAAATATCACATGAAAGCATGTTTAAAATAACCTAAGTAAAATTTTTTTCATAATTTTCTGGGTGGATTTGCTAATTTTTAAAAATTCTTGAAAAGCAGGGCAAGAATTTGACCTTGTTGTTCTTGGGTGCTCCGGTAGCCGGCAGCGGTTCGGTGGTTATCGGACGGTCTGCGCAGTGGGTGGACCGTATAGGGTTGGTTGGGTTTCACAGCAGAACCACTCTAGGTTATGGTTCTTCACTTTCACGAAATTTCCTCTGTTTTTTCTAAATTTTTTTTTTCTAATTTTTCTTTCTATTTTTTTGGTTCCAAAAGATGTAAAGTGATTTGTTCAATAGATTTATAGTGGTTTAGGTTAGTTCCTTTTTTTTAAAAAAAAGAATAAAATTTCTTGCTTTTTCCTTCATTAATTGCAAGTAAGAGGTAACATTGGCTTGTAAATTCACCTTTTAATTCAGTAATTGTCCAGCTTTGATGTTTTCCAGCAATTTCTAGGCGTGAATTAGCAATTGGAAGGCTTTTGGATAATATTTTGCAATTTTTTTAGGTATTTTGAGTATATTTTATCAATATTTAATTATTTACTTAATATACGAGTATATATTCTTTGTGAATATCACGTGTAATATATAACTATACTCATATAATTAAGTTTCTAACATATCTTTTATTTTTAGGATATGTTCTAAAGTTAATTTCATGAATTCAACACAATAAATATATAATTACATAATTTAGGGTTAATTTACGGGTATAATTATTCTTTATACCAGGTGTACTCGTAAAATTACGTGTATTTCTATGTAGTAAATTATACTATATTATCTCATTTTAACTTATCTTTAAATTCTCGTTGCAATATAAGTTCGATTTTAGGAGTTTCGAATATTTTAATGCTATTTTAAATATTCCAACTTCTAAGGGCAAAATTGGGATTTCGGGTCATTATTACTAAAATCTAACTTTACTGTAATATCTCGACCAACTTTTTTATTCTAGTCGTAAAGTTTGGGCTCAATTAGATAAGTTTCCTTAAAAGCCCTAAATGTAAGCTCTGTTGTCCTAAACTCAATTTTGTGAGCTTACAAAAGACAAGTGAGGTAAACTGCTTTAAATGCTTAACTTTTAGACATATGCCTATTGAGTGTTCGAATTGACGTGCTATGGTGCTCTAAGGGAGATGTAGTGGATGGTACTAACAAGAGTGAGTCAAAGGAAGAGAAGAATGCTGGGAGAGTTGAAGTCAAGGAGGAAGAAGAGACTGATGTCTAAGAGGTAATGACTTTAGTACTATGACTAGGGCTAAGCTCCCTACCGATCTTCGAGGAAGATCAGAAAGTAAATTATTCCATACAAAGTGTACCATCAAAGGACAGTTGTGCACCATCATTGTAGATGGATGGAGCAGTACCAATGTCACTGTATAATCCTTCATGTAAAGGTTAAGATTGCCGACCTCTAAACAACCCCGACCTTACAAACTATACTTGCTTCATGATAAGGGTCTCTGTATATAACAAAACGAGTAATTGTACCTTTTAGTGTTGCGAATGTGTATAGGATGAAGTATTATTTGATATTGTCCCCTTAGGAGCTTCACATCTGTTACTTGGATGACCTTAGTTGTTCGACCGATTTATTACTCATGATAGATGTAAGAATACCTATGCCTTTGTTAAAGATGGAAGGAATATCATATTGCAACCCATGACACCAACCTAAGTAAATGAGACTCATAACCAACTCACCTGAGCTAGTAAGAAGAAAGCTTTAGTGATGAGCTAAAGAGAGCTCTATGTTGCTAAAAAGGCCAATGAGCCTATATTCCTATTGATTAGAAGGCTATTAGAGATGATAGATTTGGAAGATTTACCTGATGAGATTCAAAGGTCAATTGATGAATTCTCTTATCTATTTCTTAAAGAGTTGCCTAAGGGACTACCTTCAATTTAACGCATAGAACATTGTATTGATCTGCAGCTAGGCATAACCTTGTTGAATTGACCTGCCTATAGAATGTATCTTAAGCAAGCTATTGAGTTGAAAAGGCAAGTGAATGAGCTCATAGAGATAGGTTATATGAGGGAGAGCTTGAGTCCTTGTATTCTACCAACTCTACTAGTCCTAAAGAAGGATCGTTCATAGCACATGTGTATCGACAGCCGAACCATTTACCATATCATTGTCAAGTATAGATACCCAATATCAAGGCTTAATGACATGTTAGATGAGCTTCATAGCACCAAGATATTTTCAAAGATTGATTTGTGAAGTAGTTATCACCAAATTTGTATGAGATTAGGCGATGAATGAAAGATTGCCTTCACAACAAGGCATGGTCTATACAAATGGCTGGTTATGCCATTCGGACTCATAAATGTGTCAAGCACATTTATGTGACTAATGAACCATGTGATATGACCCCCTGATCAAAAGATGTGTGGTCATTTACTTAGATAACTATTAGTGTACAGTAAGACCTAAACAACCATGTTCAACATCTTTTAGTTGCTCTTAACATTCTATGAGCTAAGAAGCTATATGTGAACTTAAAGAAGTGTATGTTCTATCAATGCGAAGTTGTCTTCTCAGGATATGTAGTATTTAGAGAGGGAATTCAAGTAGATAAGGAGAAGATCTAAGCTGTCTTGGAGTAGCTAACTTCAACGAATGTCATCGAAGTATAAAGTTTCCATAGCCTTACTTCTTTTTATAGAAGATTAATTAAAAACTTTCTCACAATTGTAGCCTCCTTAACAAAGCTAACAAAGAAGAGTGAAGATTTTCAATGGAATGACTAAGTTGAATAGAGGTTCAGGGAGATCAAGGAGAAGCTCACTACTACCTTTACTTTATCCCTACTAGATTTTGATAAGCTGTTTGAATTGGAATGTGATACATCATGCATTGGAATTGGTGCCATCCTAATGCAAGAACGACGCCTAGTTGCTTACCAAAAAAGAAGCTCAATGGTGTTGCACTGAACTACTTTGTATATGAGAAAGAGTTGTGTCCTCTTTTTTGAGCTCTTATTGTTTGACAACACTATTTATTACCATAAGAGTTTGTAATTTACATTGACTATGAGTTATTGAAATATCCTGAGAGTCATAACAAACTTACAAAGAGGTAAGCCAAATGTTAGAATTTATGGAAGGTTTTTCTTATGTGATCTAACATAAAAAGAGTAGTGCTAATGTGGTTGTAGATACCTTGTCATGTCAACTGACCTTATTGACCACCTTGTAGATGAAATTACTGGGATTTTCACTTATCATCGAGCAGTACGCTCATGACCCCCATTTTGGTCCTATCCTTGAGTAGTGCATCTATTTAAAGAAAGAAGGTTATACATACCTAGTTGTTCCACATGTAAGTTATTGGTTAGGGATGCTCATAATGGTGGGTTATCTAATGATTTTAGAGAGACCAATATAGCCAATTTATTGAAAGAAAACTTTTACTGGCCTAGTTTGGTTATGGATATCCATAAGGTAGTCGATAGTTATGAAGTGTGCAAGAGGGCCAAAGGAAAGAGGGACCCCCATGGAGAGTATATACCTTTACCTAATCGGTTCAAGAGATCAACTGACCAAGCATGACTCTCATGTTATCTACTATTACTATTCTGCCTTGCTACATTCCACCTCTTACTTTACTTTGCTATTCTCTTTTGCTGTATCTTGCCTTGCCTTGCTCTAATATGCTATGTTTGCTTGGCCAAGTCAAGTCAGCTCAACCAGGTCTACTCATCTAGGACAACGAAACTTTTGGATTACTTATGTTTTCTTTACTAGATTACCCTTATATTTTATTTTGTTTTGTATTTACTAGAATGCTATTAGGGTACCCTTTACTTTATCTTTTTTTACAAAATTTCCATTATGTATAAATACTCCATGCTTGTAGGGTTTTAGAGACTTATCACACTTGTGACTTTTCAATGAAAAACCCTTTGAGTAATTCTTTATGAAAACTCTTTCATCCCACTCTTATTAATCCCTTTATCAAGGATTGTGATGAGCAACCCTAATTTAAACTTTGTGCATAATATCAAAGTAGAGATTAGGTTGTGTAGTATTCATTTGGTGTATCAAATCCTTATTAGCAACTCACGAATTCGTTAAACCCAATCTAATCTTCCTTTCTTTGATATCTCGGAAGACCCATTTTACCCACTATGGTAAGTTTAAATGATTATTGAGCTTCTATGCACATTATATAATCTTGGTATTAAGAGTGGAGGTTCGGCAATAGGAGGTTTTGATTTATTTGTGTTGATATACAGAAGTTCAATTCTTGTGTTTATTTGTAATTTGACAATAAAAGAAAGTGGAGGTTTTTTCACTTATGGAACGTTATATCCAAAAAGGAGGAATTTTGACATGCTATATGCTTGTTACATAGATTTACAAAAGGATTCCATTTAAGAACTCCTTCTTTAAGAGATTTAATAAAAGGTAATCTCCTAGGGCTTGAAGTCACATATGTGTAACTATGGAAATTAGAAGCAATTCGATCTTAGCACCTAGATTGAATACCGGGCTACATTGTCAAATGCCTTGGTGTTTGAGCCCAGAAGTATGCAATGACAACGTGTTGAGAGTCATTATGTTCTATGACATGTGGTAATGGCTTTCCTTAGTGTAGTGTTGGTTGATTTATGGTTACGTGTAGATGTAGAAGGGTAGCTGTAGCGCACAAGAGTTGAAATGGTACAAGTCTTAGTTGGTTTTTAAGTAGGCAATCCATAGCTTAAAGGAAGTGACAAGAATTGCAAGTGTAGACACTTGATTAGATATAGCGAAGGCTTTTATGTGGTGATTGACAATGGCTATTGTGGTTGTACATCGTTGTGTCGTAGTTGAGTTAGAAGGTTATGTGGTGCAGTGGTGCCATTACTTATGACTGTACTATACTTTTGTGTAAATATAGTTGGAGTTTACTAATGTAGTAGTATACTAAGTTATGTCACTATAGATAATTGTGTTCAAATTATAGTTAGCAACCAAAGTTGCTAATATAATTGTGACTACGATGATTGTATTAAGTGTTCATAACTGGTTATATAATGTGTCGTAGGTTGGTGCTGGTGCTTGTGATTGCAGTTGAGCCATGGGTGCATCGTACTTTTGGTTGGAGCTTTATTTAGGTGTTGTTGAATTACTGCAATTGAATCCTTGCCAAGCTAATTACTGTACCATCCTCTTAATTTTCTGAGCTAACTAATAAAATCATCCAAACTTCAAAGCTACTTTGTGTGTGTGCCTATCTATTGAAACAAAGTCATGTTTTGTTTATTCCATACTGTAAGTAGTCCTTTTTTAAGATTTTGATTAAGCTATTAATGAAATTGCATAGCTGTGTTGTCCACCAAAATTTCTAAGTATGTATAGTTGAAAGTATGTTAAGTTAGTTTCTTTAAAGCATAGACGTGAACTTACTCAGTGTGTAAAGTGCCATAGGTTAACTTGAGTAGTGTATCGAGCTGAAGATGAAAATTGCCAAGCTAAGTGGTATAAGAGTAACCTCCAAGATGATTGTTAATCCAAGCTGTTATACATCAATATATGAACTATGGGAAAATTGTAATGCAAACGTGTTGTTGTGTGACAGTAACATGACTGATTTGGAGATTGCTAAACTACAACGAAGTACCAAGCTAGCTATTACGTAGCTGAACTATTAAGTTGCCGAGTTCCTTTCATGTCGAACTTCAAATAGGTATCATTATGACATGGAGCTATATTGAGCAGTTATATTCCTAGAGTTGTCGAACCAACTGTTGTCCAAGCTAAAGTGTATACATGAACTTCTTTGTAGAATTTAATCTGAGTTGTATTGAACTCTTAACTTCCTTTAGATTCAAGCTGTTAGATTCTAAGTTAGAGTGTATTTGTCAATCTCTTGTCACAAGTATATTGTGCTACTATTTGGAGAATTGCGTGTTACATATACTAAGTTGAAGTGTAGTAGTGATCCACACTTTATGTTATTGCAATCCAAGTTACCGAACTGAATTCAGTTGCTATGGTGCGTGTATTACACTTCTATGTCCTTTGAATTGAAGAGTCAAGAAGTTTAAGATTGTGTGTGACCAACCTTTTGCAACTCCAAAAGTTGCCAAACTATTGTTAAGAGGAGAATTGCATGGGGAGCTTTTGAGCTAAATATGTCTATGCAAAGTGTAAGGAAAATATGGCAATGAAGAAATGTTACTTTGATAGGAGACTTCAAGAAAATATCATATTAAATTAGGTTAGTGATTATCCTATGAATTTTATCTTTAAAGTTGTGGTTGGGAGATTTGGCTATGCAACTACTAATCACTTGAGTCCTTATGAATTTTGCTATAATGATAAGGTAATTCGGGTTACCAAGTAGGCAAAGATAGCATTCTCTTTTGACAAACTCTAAGGTGAGGTTTTGTATGATATAGTTGATATTGATGATTGTTATATGTGTTTGGCAAATCTATGGAAGTTAAGTCGCGGTGTGCGTTATCTCCCATTATGACATTCTTATTCCTTTTATGATAAGAGGCAAGTTGTGATGTCTTGTAACCTATAAGCAAGAATTGAAGGAAGTTTAAGAGCTACCAAGATTTTCACTCAAAGGTAGAGAGCCAAACTACCTTCTAAGACATCCCAAGAAGATCAGGTTGAGTCACAACCTATTGCCTATGTTCTTGATGTGATTCCAGTACCAACCATACATGCTACTAAGGATGACCCCAAGTACTACTGTATCTATCTCTTACCTATTGGACTTCCTTATCTTGATCCATTGATGGGATTATCTAAGATTGGTAAGAGCCGTACTAATCTTGTGCCTGTGAGATATTATAGATTACTTGTTGGTATTTATTGTAGTCATGGTAAAGGATATTCTTATTGGGCTTATGTTGTGCTCCTACTCGAAAATCTTATGTTAGAAGTGTTGGTAAAGAGAGGAAGAATTGAGTTGTGGAGGAATTGAAGAGATGGAAGTAGATGAGGTAGAGGAATGAGTTAAGTCATTACATGTCCAGGCACCCTGAGCTCCTAGCATGATACTTAAGCCAGACAATGTATTGTTCCTTATGATTAATTGTTGCTGGAGTCACTTAAACATAATTGATCAGATACATGATGAGGGGAAAGAAGGGGATTCAATAAAGAGTTTGGTTGGCAGTGCCCACGATGAATGGAAGGAGCTAAGGATTATGCTAGCACAGATCATGGACTTAAGTTATCTCTATATCACTATGTTCAGTTTTTATTAGTTGGAATTTGACTCAGGTAGATCTTGGAGGAAGCGGATGCCAAGTTTTGGGTTGAAACTTTTTCAAGGGAGGGGTGATGATGGTTTCTAAGAGATTAATTGAATAAGAAGGACTCTCATGTTGTCCACTCTAACTGTTTTACCCTACTGCTCTACTCTCCTCACTTTACTCTACTATATTCTATGCTACCTTGTTTTACTGTGTTATGTCTACTCGATTAGTTCAAGTCGATTCGACTAGGTCTACTCATTTAGGACAACGAAACTTTAAGATTACTTACTTATGTTTTCTTTACTAGATTACCCTTATATTTTATTTTATTTTGTATTTACTAGACTATTACTAAGGCACCCTTTACTTTATTTTATTTATGAAATTGCCATTATGTATTAATAGTCCATGCTTATAGGGTCTTAGAGACTTATCACACTTATGACTTTTCAATGAAAAACCCTTTAAGTATTTCTCTATAAAAACTCTCATATCCTGCTCTTATCAATCCCTTTAGCAAGGATTGTGGTGAGAAACCCTCATTTATACTTTGTACATAATATCAAAGTAGAGATTAGGTCGTATAGTGCTCATCTAGTGCATCATATCCTCATTAGTAGCTCATGAATTCGCTAAACCCAATACCACCTTCCTTTTTTTGATTTCTTGGAAGACCCATTTTGTTGCATCATTACCTACACCGACCTTACCTTCGGTCGACCTCAGTATGGACTTTGTCTAAAGGTTGTCCCAGACATCTAGAGGAAAAGATTCAATCTTTGTTGTAGTAGACTGCTTCAATAAAATGGTACATTTCATCCTGTACCATCAAACTAATGTTGCTTTATATGGAGTGCCAAAGACCATTGTCTTAGATCAAGACACAAAATTCTTAAGCCATTTTTGGAAGACTCCTTGGAGAAGCCTTGGAACTAAACTTGTGTTTAGCTCTAGTAGCTACCTTCAGATTGATGGCTAGACTAAAGTGGTGAATAGGATGCTAGGTAATTTACTTAAAGCTATCATAGAAAAGAACTTAGGAGATTAGGATCTAAGCCTATTAGTAGTGGAGTTCGCATACAACCAAACTATCTACATCACCACTTAGAAGACCTTAGTTGAGGTTGTCTATGGCCTCAATCCCATTATTCCACTAGATCTAATTAGTACCCTTGCAGCTGCTGTAAAGAGTTAATTTGGAGTCGATTGAACTTAAGAATTACAAGGGCTACACCAATCCACCATAAGGAAGATCGCCAAGTTCAACTAGAGACAATAAGATATTGGCAGTCATTGTCATTGAACCGTTTCTTTCAAACTAAGAGACTTAGTATGGATTCTCCTTAACAAAGAGATTCCCACACCTGCAACAGAGTAAGCTATCTTCATGAGTTAATGGTCTATTTAAAGTCTTGAAGAAGATTAAACGTAACATCTATTAGATTGAATTGCATGAGAATTATGGTTTTTCCTCTACCTTCAATGTATCTAACCTGATTCCTTATCAGCTAAAGATAAAGCCTACAAAAATTATAATAGAACAAGAGTTAAGGACCACTTCAGATTTGAGGATAAATCCTTCTTACCACCAAGCAGATGATAGGAATTAACCCTTTAGACCAATCATATATAGCCGAGCTTGAAGATTGCAAGGACTTGTATGAAGGTACTAGCTTGAACCTCCATTTAGGATGAGGATTCCCATTCTGATCTCTATCTTCTACATTACTGTCAACCAAATGCTGAGCCTTTGTTAATACCAAGTAAGATCAATCGATGTTTCATATTCAATTGGTAGCTACCTGAATTTGCTAATCTTTTTCCTTTTCTTTTGGTTCCTTCGGTTGTGGTATTTGTCTGTATATATGACCTTAGAGACACAACAGCTTCGCTAGTATTAGAGCATGGTTCTAAGAGGAAATGTGTGAAGTTTTGGTTCGTGTTTGCAAATAATGGTTGCTATTTTCCTTTTGTAGCTACTGTAGTGCATTCGTGTGAAGTAAGTTTTACAGTTGTAAGTTGTATAGTGAAGGTTTGTGGGTTGGTAAGTGTAATTCCTATTGTTACTCTATTATACTCTATTTTGCATTGCCAAAGTAAAGCAAGTTCATTTTTATTGTGTTCGAGTGAGTGTTGGGTGTTAAAGTTGTTAAGTCTGCTAGTAAGGTTTTGAGTAGTAAGGTAGAAGTGCTTGTTGTGTACTGTATTATTATTTCGTTAAAAGGTGATATTCTACGTGGGATTGAAGTGTTTAAGGTATAATTAGTGACCAAAGTAGTGGTGCTCATGCTAGTTGAGGTCATAATGGTAGCAATACTTTTGGGTTAGTCAATGATAAGCTTGATAGACTTACAAATTTTGTTGAGAGTTTGGTTACTACAATGTAAGCCAATAAACAATAACCTTAAGGTGTACCAAATCATAACCCACTTGAGAATAATTTAAAGAGAAGCTATGGCTAAGGTAGCCAAGCCAATCGCCCAATTCAACCCATTAAGGGAAGAGTAATAAACTGAATTGCTCGATGATGATTGGAGTTAAAGGAGATAGAAGGGGATGTTGATGAGGAAGATGTAGCAACTGACAAAGACAAAGAAGATGTTGGATATTACCAAGCACGAGAGTGACGACACTGAGCTCCTTGATGACTTAACAATGTTAAGGTCCAAATTCTACCCTTCATAAAAGTAGAGATGCAGATGAATATTTAGAGTGGGAAGAGAAGGTGTTTGATTATTATGGGTATACTAATGTCATTAAAGTATGAGTTACTGCACTTGAATTTTCTAGATATGCTACCATGTAGTAAACTGAATTGCTCGATGATGATTGGAGTTAAAGGAGATAGAAGGGGATGTTGATGAGGAAGATGTAGCAACTGACAAAGACAAAGAAGATGTTGGATATTACCAAGCACGAGAGTGACGACACTGAGCTCCCTGATGACTTAACAATGTTAAGGTCCAAATTCTACCCTTCATAAAAGTAGAGATGCAGATGAATATTTAGAGTGGGAAGAGAAGGTGTTTCATTATTATGGGTATACTAATGTCATTAAAGTATGAGTTACTGCACTTGAATTTTCTAGATATGCTACCATGTAGTGGAAGAATCTAAATTCAGCCAGAGCAAGAGATGGAAGATGAGGTATACGGACTTAGGAAGGGATGAAAAGATTGTTGAGAGGGAGATTTGTACTTGAGACAAACTTGCAAGACACGTTTAAAAAGTTGCAGAAACTTCACCAAGGAAGCTGATTTGTTGATGACTATGTTAGAGAATTCCAAATGCTAATGATCTGAGCTAACATAGATGAACCTGAAGCTCGCATCGTGTTAAGGTTCATTATTGGACTTAAATATGAGGTCCATAATATTATAGACGTATAGAGTTTCTATACAATAGAAGTAGCCATTAAAGTAGCATAAAGGGTTGAAAAGCACAGAAGAAATGCTCTAAGTCAACCTAAGTTAACACTTTCCCAAGCCCTTGTTTCGTATCGACTTACTCATCCTAAGCTAAAGAGACCCTTCCAAGCTAAAGAGAGATATGACCAATCGGATAATAGCTAAGCAAGTAAGCCAAGCTGAATTAATTATTTGCTAATCCTGAGGACATATGAGAAGGGATAGACCTCTAGACAAAAGATAAGTGAGGTGAAGTGTTTTAAATACTTAAGTTTTAGACATATGGTTACTGAGTGTCTAAATCAACATGCTATGGTGCTCTAAGGAGATGTAGTGGATAGCACCGACGAGAGTGAGCCAAAGGAGGAGAATGCTAGGAAAATTGAAGTTAAGGAGGAAGAGGAGACTTGTGTCTATGTTGACCAGGGAAAGGTAATGGCCATAGTACTGAGATGAGTGCTGAGTTCCCTATTGAGCTCTAAGGAAGATCGGAGAGAGAATTTATTCCATATAAAGTGTACCATTAAAGAACAGTTGTGCACCAACATTATAGATGGAGGGAGCTATACAAACTTCACTGCATAGTCCTTTGTATAAAGGTTAGATGGCTAACCTTTAAATATCTTCGACTTTACAAGCTCTACTAGTTTCATGATAAGGATGCTTTATACGTAATAAAACAAGTAACTACGCCTTTTAGTGTTGGGAATATAAGGATGAAATAGTATTTGATGTCATCCCCATAAGAGCTTCACATCTGTTACTTGGATGACTATGGTATTTCGACAGATGTGTTACTTATGATGAATATAACAATATCTATGCTTTTGTCAAGGATAGAAAGAAGATCATGCTGTAACCTATGATACTAACCCAAGTGAATAAGACTCATAACCAACTTACCTGAGCTAGTAAGAAGAAAGCTTTAGTGATAAGGTGAAGAGAGCTTCATGTTGTTGAGAAGGCCGATGAGCCTATGTTTCTATTGATTAGAAGGTTGTTGGAGAGAAGAGATCTAGAAGATATACCTGATGAGATTCAAAGGTTGATTGATGAATTCTCTAACTTGTTTCCTGAAGAGTTGCCTAAGGGATTGCCCCTAGTCCGAGGCCTAGAATATTATATTGATTTGCAACTAAGTTCATCCTTCCCAAACCAATCTAGCTACAGAATAAATCCTAAGTAAGCCGCCAAGTTGAAAAGGCAAGTAGAAGAGCTCATAGAGAGAGCTTCTGTAAAGGACAGCATGAGTACTTTTACCATACTAACTCTACTCGTCCCAAAGAAGGGTAGCTCGTGGCACGTGTGCATTGATAGCCATGACATTAACCATATCACTATCAAATATAGAGACCCAATACGGAAGCTCGATGACATGTCATATGAGCTTCATGGCACCAAGATATTTTCAAATATTGATTTGTGAAGTGGCTATTACCAAATTCACAAGAGATTAGGTAATGAATGGAAGATTACCAAAAAAACCATGTTCAAAATTTCCAAGCTGTTTTTGACATTTTATGAGTTGAGAAGCTATATGGGAACTTGAAGATATGCATGAATTGTCAATGTGAAGTTGTCTTCTTAAGGTATCCAATACTTAGAGAAGTATTTTCTGAAGATGAAGAAAAGATCTAAGTTATTTTAGAGTGGTCGATGCTAAAGAATGTCACTAGAGTACAAAGTTTCCAAAGCCTTACTTCCTTTTATAAAAGATTCATTAAAAACATCAATACAATTGTAGCCCCCTTAATTGAGCTAACAAAAAAGGTTGAAGGGTTCCAATGGAATGACTAAGCTAAACGGAGCTTTAAGAAGATTAAAGAGAAGCTCACTACTACCCTTGTATTATCCTGACCAGAATTTGACAAGCCGTTTGAATTAGAATGTGATGCATCAGGCATTGGAAATAGTATCGTCCTAATGCAAGAATGACACTCGGCTACTTATCACAGTGAGAAGCTTGGTGGTGCTGCATTGAACTACTCCATATATAAGAAAGAGTTTTATTCTCTTTTTTGAGTTATTACTATTGATGTACTTAGGAGCTCAGTTATCACTAGGCCTTACCGTAGGGGATGAGAACTAAATGGGTCCTTCGAAGTATCGAAGAAAATAGAATGGGAAGGTCAGCGAATTGAATATAGTAGCTAATGTGAAGCTGTTTAAAGGATATGACTTACCTATGAGTACAACACGACTTGATACTTCACTTGATGTAATGCACAAGCTAATGCTAAGGCATACCTGCTACTAATCTTCAGCTACTTGACAAAACTAGATAATAGTGTATAAAAAGGGCTTCGAGAGGGATATCTTACAAGGACCAAGAATACTCAATAATTGTAAGGAATGTAAGATGTTTTGGCTATAAAGAGAAGGAATATTTATAGTAAGTCCCTACAACAACATTACAATTAAGGAAAATTACAAAAAGGCATATATAAAAAGGGGATTCTTAGTACATATGGAAAAGGATAAATGGGACAAATGACAAAAAAGGGAAAATAGTATAAAGTCAGGTGAAAAGGATAGGTGGTAGCTCATCAATGGTCTCGTATTAAGGAATCTTTGGGTATAGTAGCTGAGTTGCATCATGATGTGGTAGCACTAGGTTATCGAGACTGGTAAGGAATGCCGTGAATATTAATATTAGGTTGAAAGAGAAGTACTTGGCTAGTAGGAGCCCATGTCTTAGCACTCATAAGTAGCTCTCGACAGTTGAAGGTCCGAGCATAACTTAGTGTGCAAGGTTTAAGCCCTCATCATTCAGGAAAGGGTTCTTAGTAAGAGAGTAGTCAACGTCGATACAATGGCTAGAGTAGAGTAGGGTGTTCCCACCTGGAGCTCTCAGGGAGGTCAATTACCATTTTGCTGTGTACTGTTCATCATCGGCAGTTTAATGAGAGAGAATTCTTTTGGTGAAGGACTAGAGGCCTCTTAGGCGTATGTGAGTAAGTAGGTCATAAATTGGTAATCCATCAGCTCCTTAAGGTTATTGAAGATTTTCCCTCAAATCTTAGTCTTCTTCTTTCTCAAGCATATAAGGCGTTAGGTTAACGACATTGATGGTGGTAGATACATTGTACCCTTAGTGCAGCTTAATCTCATAAGCATTGTCATTGACATGCCTAAGGATCTTGTAAGGTCCATCTTCTCTAGGGGATAATTGTTTGTCCTCTTTCCAGGGAAACATTTTTTACTTAGGTAGCTCCAAACAAGATCTCTAAGAGTATAAACAACTCGCCTCCTTCCTCAACTTCCTTGTTGTTTTTGTCAAGCTACAATCTTAGCCAGATGTTCAGCAACCTTTTGATGCAACTTGTGGAACTCTTTAGCTTACTACAGGCCGGATTAGCTTTCTTCTTGAGTGGTCAGGCTAATAATTAGATTCAAAGGTAAATTCAGGTTAAGTCCATAAATGACCTCAAATGGTGACCTTCCTGTCAAGCTGTGAGTTGAGCGGTTGTAAGAGAACTCAATGATAGATAATTATAGATCTTAGTCATGTAAATTCTTCCCCATAGCAGCTCATAGGAGGTTGCCAACTGTCCTATTTACAACTTCAATTTAGCTATTAGTTTGGGGGTAGCAAGAAGTATTAAACATGAGCTTAGTGTCGAGCTTCTTCAATAAGATCCTCTAAAAGAAGCTCATGAACTTTGAGTCATGGTTAGACACAATACTTCTTGGCACTCTATGCAATCGCACAATTTCTTATAAAAAGAGGTTAGTGACAAATAAAGCATCATTAGTTCTATGGTAAGGAATGAAGTAGCTCATCTTATTGAAATAATCGACCTCCATCATAATTTGAGTCTTGTCTTCTTGGTGTTCGAGGAAGGCTAAGCATGAAATCTATGCTTAGGTCGGTCCATAATAGCTCAGGTATAGGCAAGTGTGTATATTCTCCATACAGCTCTCTCCTTCCTTTTTCATGTTTACACACCTCACATCTCTCAAGAACTCGAACATATCCTTCATTATCCTAAGCCACTAGAAATGTTCATTTAATATTTCAACTATCTTCTCTTCTCGGAAATGGTCGGCTAAGCCTCCAACATGAGCCTCTTAGATGAGTGGCTTCCTAGCTAAACTACTCAGCATAAAAACCTGCTTACCCTTGATTAGAAACCCCTGACTTAAGTATAAGCCATCTATAACTCCTCCAATGTTGCGCTTGGCCATTAAAGGCCTAAAATATGGATCATGCTCATACTAATCGGGCAGGGTGCCAAATCTAAGTACCTTTACTTACATTGTAGTAATGAGGGTATGATGGTGAGAAAAAATGTTAGCCATAATGTTTGTGCTCCCCTTCTAATATCAGATGACGTAGTAGAAAGACTCCAATAACTTAACCCATTAGGAATGATGTTGAGAAAGTTTTTGTTGCCCTCGAAAGTGTTTGAGAGATCCATGATTTGAGTAGATAATGAATTCTCTCAGCAATAAGTAATGTTACCAGTTTTGCAAAGTTTAGATGAGGGCATAGAACTTTTTGTCATATGCAAAGTAATTCAGGGTAGCTCCTTTGAGTTTCTCACTAAAATAGGTAATGGGTCGACGTTCCTACATAAGGACAGCACCAATGCCGACTCCAGATGTGTTACATTCAACCTAAAAAACTTCTTGAAATCCGGTAAGGTTAGTACTGGAGTAGATGTCAATTTAGACTTTATCTCTTCAAAACTCTACTACTGACCATTTAAACTCAAAGTTCTTCTTGGTCAGTTTAGTTAGTAGTGTTGTTATATAATTGAAGTTTTGAATGAATCTTTAATAGAACAAAGATAGACTATGGAAGCTCTTAACCTCGTCAGCATTAGTCGACGTAAGCCTCTTGAAAGTAGCTCTGACTTTCTAATCATCAATGTGGACTCCTCCCTCTGAAACAACATACTCGAGGAATATAACCTCGTTTTGGTATAACATACATTTCTTCAAATTGCTAAATAACCTCTCAATATAGAGACTGCTGAATACCGATCTTAAATACTCAAAATGGGTGATGACATCGACATGGTAGTTTAAAATGTCATCGAAATAAACCACAACACATTTTCCAATCAGTGACCTCAGCACATGATTCATGAGTTGCTTAAAAGTACTCGGCACATTCGTCATACCAAATAGCATCACCATCAATTCAAACAATCCATCTCTTGTCTTGAAGGTTATCTTCCATTCATCTCTAGGTCTCATTCATATTTGGTGATAGCTACTCTTCAGGTCAATCTTAGAAAAGATGCGAGCACCATGTAACTCATCAAGCATGTCATCAAGTCATGGGATCAAGTATCGATATTTAATAGTAACCTTATTAATGGCTTGACTATCAATGTACATTCTCCATAACCTATCCTTTTTCGGAATTAGTATAGCTGGTACGACATAGGGGCTCATATTCTTATGAACATATCCACGATCCACTAACCCGTTCACTTATTTCTTCAGCTTGGTTGCCTGCTTGAGATTGAGCCTATAGGTATGTCGATTTGGCAGCATAGCTCTTGGTTAAAGGTCAATGCAATGTTCAATGCCTATTAATGTTGGTAAGCCTTTTGTCATCTCGGCAAGGAATAGGTCAGGATACTCCTATAATATTATCTACACTTGGGTAGGTAAGCTCTTGGCTTCTCTCAACTTCAAGAGTTTCCTAACTAAAAGGAGTATACACTTTTCGGCCTTGACTTCTTAGGCAAATTGAGTTCGAGAAATCATTAAGGACTTCTACTGCAGTGATTTGGCAACCTTGTCTTATGCCTCTTGCAATTCCTTAGGAATCATAAGGGTTAGTATAACCTTCTTCCTATCCTTTTGGAACATGTAGGTGTTTGTATAACCATCGTATAATACCCTTAAGTCAAACAACCAAGGTTGGTCGAGTAAGATATGCGAAGCGTACATAAGAAAGACATCATACAACACTTTATCCTTATACCTATCACCTAGTGAATCTTATATGGCTTAGGGTATGAAAAGGTTAGCAATTTCATGGCCTTAACTACTCCTTGTGCTATAACATTGGTATAGCTTCCTCCATTAATGGTCAAGGCATACAACTTGCCATTCGCTCGATAATTCGTGTGGAAGAGATTCTCCCTTTGTGTATTCTCATTGGCTACAAAAGTGCTAAGAGATTGTCGTACAACAAAATAGTACTCAGCTCCTAGTTCAGGAGGTATAAGGGCATTGGGCTCTTCCTAAGACTCCTATAGTATTGGTCCAACTTCCACTTCCTCCTCTCCTTCACTAGCACTTTCTACCTTGAATTGAGGCCTGTCTCCCTTAATGGTCATGATACATTAGTTCGAATATTGACTAACCATGTATCCATAGCTAAGACATTTAAAGCACTTGATCTCTCGGTCTTCTTTCCTAAGCTTTGACCTTGGTTTGTTTAGACCTTAGGTTCTTCAGCCTTCTTCAGGTCGGTTTGGCACTTATCCTCAGCGATCTACTCAGAACTGTTCTGTACTCAGCTATAGTCTAATTGGCTCAACTTGCTATTTCTGTTAGACAATCTTGGTCGGCTAATCTTGCTCCACCTCTACCTCTCAACCCTCTATGCCACTCAAATGGCCTCATCTAGACTCCCAAGTCTTTACGGCTTACAATATGACCAACCTTAGTCTTGAGCCTAAAAAAAATCGAACTATGGTTCAGCTTTTGGGTTCATTGACATCACATTAAATCATCATCGATTGGAATTCCTATACATAATCATTTACTGACTTGCTGCCTTACTTCAAATCTTAGAGGTGTTAGAAGGTGTCTCGTTCATAGAACTTTGGATCAAACCGATTTCTTGGAACTTTCTTCATTTCATTCTACATTTGAATCTCTCAGCATACTCTTTAGCATACATTCTGGAACTTTTCCACCAAATTGCTACATGTCTAGAAAACTCTAATGTAGCTACTCTAATACAAATAACACCCTCATAGTCATAGAAGTTAAATATTTTTTTGATCTTTTCCTCTTAATCTAAGTAGTTATCAGCATTAGTAGATCCATTAAAGCTTGGAATCTACACTTTAAGATACTTTGCTCTTAGGGTACCCTAAGGTTACGCTCCTCAACATCATCATATTGTTCCTCCTTATTAAACTACTCGATCTCATCTAGCTCAAGTCTCCTTCCCGTACCTCTATCACCATAATGGGTTGGTGCTTGGTTCAAAGAAAAGGGTTCTGGGGCTTGCTACTCATTCTTTTGTCATCTTGGCTTATCTCTCATTTCTCAACCCTGTTCAATGACAACTCTCTTTCAAGGCCCAATCTCTAAGACTCTTTGCATTAAGACAGCTAAATTGACCACAATGGAAACAAGGTCTTATATTTGCTCATCATTAGTACATAGTGTTTGTAGGGTAACACGATTACGACTATAAACATCACTCTCAGCATTATTAATCTCTCCTTAAACACTAAGATTCGACATTCTCACAACAAAGCTTTAGAAAAACACTCTTTACACAAGAAATTCCCTCATACATAGAAATCACCAATTGAATAGAAGACTACAGACTTGCTCTGTTCTTCTAGATGAAAACAGAGTATAACAAATAGCAAAATAGTAGGAACTATCACAACATAGCTCTCAGTCTCAACCTCAAGCTTTGATATTAAGAATTATATAATGTACCTAGGAGCTCAGTTATCATTCGGGCCTACTATAAGGGATAGGAACCAAATAGGTCCTTTGAAGCATCGAAGTAAATAAAATGGGAAGGTTGGTGAACTAAATATAGTAGCTGATGCGAACCTACTCGAAGGATATGACTCACCTACAAACACAATAAGACTTAGCACTTCACTAGATGTAACGTATAAGTTAATGCTAAGGCCCACTTGCTACTAATCTTTAGTTACTCAGCAAGACTAGATAAGAGTGTATAAAACGGGCTTCGAGAAGGATATCTTACAAGGACTAAGAACATTTAATATTTATAAGGAATGTAAGATGTATCAGCTATAAAGAGAAAGGACTATTTATAGTAAGTCCTTAGGGCAACATTACAATTAAGGAAAATTATAAAAAGGCATACATAAAAAGGGGATTCCTAGTACATATGAAAAAGGATAAATAGGAAAAATGACAAAAAGGGAAAATAGTATAGAGTCATGTGAAAAGGATAGGTGGTAGCTAGTCAATGGTCTCACACTAAGGAATCTTTAGGCGTAGTACCTGAGCTGGATCATGATGTAGTGGCATTAGGATGTTGAAACGGGTGAAAAATGTCGTAAGTAGTAGTAATAGGCTGAAAGAGAAGTACTTAGCCAATAAGAGCCTATGTCTCGATACTTGACATGAATCTCTTGGCAATTGAAGGTTTGAGTAGGACTTAGTGTGTAAGGCCAGGGCCCTCATCATTTAGTAAAGAGTTGTTGGCAAGAGAGTAGTCGGTATCGGTACAAGGGTTAGACAGAGCAAGTTGTTCCCACTCGGAGCTCTCAAGGAGTTTAACCACCATTATGTTGTATATTGTTTCTCATCCTCGGTAGGTTAACGAAAGAGAATTCTTCTGGCGAAGGATTGGGGTCCTCTTGGCATGCACAAATAAGTGGGCCAAAAGTCAGTAATCCATCAATTATCTAGCAACATTATTTATTACCACAAGAGTTTGTAATTTACACTAACCATAAGTCATTTAAACATCTTGAGAGTCAAAACAAACTCTTGAAGAGACAAGCCAAATGACTAGAATTTATGGAAAGTTTTTCTTATGTGATCTAACACAAGAAGGGTAGTGCCAATGTGGTCGTAGATGCCTTGTCATGTTGGCGGACCTTACCAACTACCTTATACACAAAATTCATAGATTTTCCCTTATCACTAAGCAATATGCTCATAACCCCCATTTTGGTCCTATCCTTGAGTAATGTAAAGAAGGAGTTGTTGTTGGGGGATATTATAATAAGGATGGTTATCTATTCAAAGAAAGAAGGCTGTACATACCTAGCTGTTCCACATGCGAGATGTTGGTTAAGGAAGCTGATAGTAGCAGCTATCTAATCATTTTTGAGAGACCAAAACAACCAATCTATTGAAAGAAAAATTTTGCTAACTTGGTTTGGCTAAGGATGTCCATAAGGTAATCGATAGTTCCAAAGTGTGCAAAAGGGTTAAGGGAAAGAAAGAACCTTATGGAGACTATATGCCTTTACCTATACTGACCTTACTATAGGCCATCCTTAATATGGACTTTATCCTAAGGTTTTCCCAGACATTTAGAGGAAAAGATTCAATCTTTGTTGTAGTGGACCGCTTTAGTAAAATGGCACACTTCATCTTATGCCAATGAACTAACAATGCTTTATATATTATTGATTTGTTATTACAGGAAGTTGTCTGACTGCATGGAGTGCCGAAGACCATTGTCTCAGATCAAGACATAAAATTCTTGAGCCATTTTTGAAAGACTCTACAGAGAAGACTTGGAACTAAATTTGTGTTTAACTTTAGTAGTTACCCTTAAACTAATGGCTAAATTGAAGTAGTGAATAAGATGCTAGGTAATTTACTAAGAGCTATTGTGGGAAAGAACTTAGGAGATTAGGATCTATGTTTACCAATGGTAGAGTTTGCATATAATCGAACTGTCTACAACACCACTTAGAAGACCCCATTTGAGGTCGTCTATGGCCTTAATCCCACTATTCCCCTAGATTTGATCGATACCCTTACAACCGCTAAAGATAGTTAATCTAAAGTCAATCTAGAGTCAATCAAGCCCAAGAATTATAAGAGCTACATCAGTCAATGATAGGGAAGATTACCAAGTTCAATTGGAGATAATGAGAGATCGGCAGTTATGGCTATCAAACTGTTTCTTTGAGACTAGGAGACTTAGTATAGATTCACTTGAGTAGAGAGAGATTACCACACCTATGACAGAGCAAGTCCTCTTTATGAGCTAATGGTTTATTCAGAGTTTCGAATAGGATCAATTGTAATACTTACCAGATTGAATTGCTTAAGAACTATAGTGTTTCCTTTACCTTCAATATATTTGACTTATTTCCCTACTGGCTAGAGATAATGCCTGCAAAAACTATGACAGAATGAGAGCTAGAGACCACTTTAGATTAGAGGACAAATCCTTTTGACCCCCAAGTAGATGATAGGAATCATCCCTTCGAACTAATTACACACAGTTAAGATAAAGGACTACAAGGACTTACATTAAGGATACTAGCTTGAACCCCTATTTAAGATAAGGATTCCTATTTCGATCTCTATCTTTTGTACTACTATTAACCTAAGTGTTAAGCCTTCATTAGTGCAAGTACCAATTCCAAGCTCCTGAGCCAATTAACATCTAACCCTAGTTTAAGCCAAGCTCCTTAGCCAACTGAAGTCAGACTTTATTCGAGCCAAGCTATGAGATGCTTGACCTAGAATGGATCTGAACATCTTTGAGTGACTAAGCTCTAACCTAAACCATATTAAGTTTGCTCTAACTATTGATGAGAATTAGCCTCCGATTACTTCAAAGCTGAGGCCGACCTATCCAAAGTTGACGCTGACCCTTTAGAAGAAGATGCTGACCTGTTCTAACCTGAGATCGAACAGTTCAAGGCTGAGGTTGAACAGCTTTCACTAAGGTCGAGCAAATGATAGAAGACCGAGGGGAAGAAAAGGAGCCACTCTGCAACAAGTTTGTCGTTTGCCGAGAAGATAAGACACTATAAGGCTAAGTACTCGAGATCAAAGAATCATTCAGCATAACACCAAGAGATTCGTGTGACTGATCTTAGAACTCGGCAATTATAGGCTGACCTTTTTGGTGTCTCGACCAAACATTGCAAGACTTTAGGGACTCCTTCTCTAACCCATACATCCAGTTACTGGCCCCGTCCGGTTTGGATACTACTCCTTCTAGGACATGCCAAGTAACTGCATGCCAACTTCTCTTATAAAACATACAGTTTTTTATTCTTGTACATGTTTTCCTCTGTTTTATTTATAGGCCTAATTCTTTAGAGTTTAAGGCCATGTACATTAGTTACAGTTTTATCACTAGGGTTTAGGACTTGCTATAAATGGTAACATCTGTAGACATCATGAAGATATATGACAATATATACAAAAATAGATAGAAAAGTACATTCTTGTGTTTGGAATCTTTTCCCTTTTTTAGCAAGGCTATCTTAAGCTAGCATTTGCCAAATTATTGAGTATAGATTAAGCTGTAAACCCTACTTTTAATGGGCCTAAGATTTAAGTATGAGTACTTTCTAAACATTCCCAAAGATCAACTAGACCAAAAACTTAAGTTTATATTTAGAAATAAATTAAATTTTTCCAATCCAAAAAAAAAACAATTATCGATAAAAACCCCGAGTTTGAAGAACTGCCAGGTCTAAAGTCACTTAAAACCCTAAACCTTAAAATAATTAAGGAATTTTAACCCTAAGTAATTGATCGATAATTTAATTTGAATAATTTCATTCAACTTTAGAAAATTTCACAATTTTATAAAAATCAAATCATAAATTACAAAACAATGTGAGATGAAAACCCTAAAACAATTTCCTATAAGACCATGCCCTTATCTTCATATATAATCTTTACATATAAATAAGTAGAATAACCAATTACCTTAGATAACTTATCAATTGAGAGTTGGAATCATTTATCAATTGACAACTTGTCAAAATCTAGTGATAAGACAATTTCCTTATCACCCCTTCACTTATACTACATATGGACAATTTTTCATAAGATTTCATAAGCTTAACTTTAATAAATGAGACAAGACCACTCCATGGCCCAAAAAGACTTTAAATGACAGATTTGGACAAGGGAGAAAGGGGGGCCATGCTCTTCTCTTTCAACCATCAATCACTTTCTCTTACACATTACTATTCACTCCTTAATGCTTACATTATCAATAGTTGCAATTGTTGACTTTTGTGTAAGCTACAAGATAATCAATTAAAGGTTCTTGCACACACTTCTTTCCTCATTCAAAATCTGCCACTCTCTCCCTCTTTCACTCCCATTTTCACTTCCTTTTCTCTCACTTTAAACACAAATCAAAAGAAGAAATCAAACTCCATAAATTCGCAACATTGCCGCCACAATTTTTGCTTCCATACTCACGGCAACTTTTTCTTTTGTTCTTGTGTCATTTTCTTTCACCATCTAAGACCTTTTAAGACCATTAGAACCTTCCACAAACCCCATTCCAAAAGACCAAAAGATTCGGGCTCCAAAAGGTGGCAAAAAGGAGGAGGCAAAGTTAAGAGCTTAAGTGGAACCTTAGTGCACAACTACCAAACTTTGCTTTAAGGATGAGTAAGTGTTTCTTGCGATATGTAGATTAGTATTTATGTTAAGAGACTTTGATTGCTTGAAGATATGAGTAAGGTTTAAGTTGTTATAACACTAAAAATCGTTTTAAGAAACAAACCATGAAACCCTTACATGAAGTTGAAACATGAGCATGTAAAGTTGGTGTTTTGTAAAGACATTTATTTAATGCTTTGAATGGAAGATTTTAAGCTAAGAAAATCTTGAAATAAGAACTTTAATGGAGGGTGAGCATGCTAGATGTGAGGGTTCCATAGTCATTTGGATGTTGATTTTGTTTCCATTAAGTTAAAAATGCTCAAATCTAGACTTAAGTTAAGGAAAAATCCATCACATGAGGTTTTATGAAGAAACCAACTTTGTATGACATAAGCTATGATATGGGAGTTGTATTAAATATAAGATCTTCTATTTCTTTGTGTGGAACATAAGTTAAAGAATCATCTTGTGGAAGAAAAGTTAAGTTAAGATTTGGACACAAGTAGTCTAAGTGCATAATCTACCACCTAAACTTAAGGAAATGATGAAACAAGTTGAAAAACCAAGTAAGGACCCCTTGGAACCATCATGAATAGATCTGGAACGTGAGAGAAAGAAGCCTAAAAATATGAACAAAGTGAAAGAACAAAGTGAAAAGATCAACCAAAGCAAGTATGGTAAGCATACAAAGCCTTTATGATAAGCATACAAAGCCTAAAACTCTCAAAACAAGCCTAGAACTCTAAGTTGGGCCTTCAATAAAATTCTGACCAACACCTTAAAACATTAAGAGATGATGTTTTGAAGCCCATAAGAAATTCACCTACGGCCCCATAAGCCCATAAGAAATTCACCTATCTCGGATTATTTTGATTGATCCGCATGGTTGAGTGAGTAAATTCCCGATGATTCTTTACTTGATTATGCTTGTAGAATAGATACACCTAAGCTTATATATATAAATTTGGATGCTTGTGGGATATGGGAGATGCATGTGTATGGATTTATGGATGAATGTGATGACTTGTTAATTATATATATAATAATGGGAATTGTTCGTATTAATATATATATATATATGTGAATTGTATGGAATGAAATTGTTTGATCACCCTAAAAATCAAGTTAATCACTTATATGATTAAGAACTCAAAATGAATCATGCATTCCCCATATTGCATACGGATAACACCGACTGCCGCTTCACGCAGAAGATGGGAAAGGATTCACAGGAATACGAGTTTCCTGTAGGATTGGACACTAGCTATGTCATCATATATATTGAGTCCCTGTCCTAAGCTGATGGGCTTACTAAGCACTGGGAGACGCCAATCGTCAGCAAGGGGCCAAGTCTTGTGGCTTTTGCTTAGGGTGTGTGTTTTTGGATTGCGGAGGCTACCACACCGCTATACTTAGGATTTTAAAAGAGATGATTTGATTTTGGTAAAGGAAGTATACATATATATATATATATATATATATAGAGAGAGAGAGAGTTTTGTTTTGACATGAGTACGATAGTGCAAATGAAATAAAACCTAAGGTCTAGAACCCGGATTTTGATTTGGGTTGGTTAATTATCTCCATACCCTGACTTCAAGGGGCATAATTCTGAGTCGTATGCAGTTCCTAGGTCACTGCATATGTTGTTTGGCATACTGATTATTCATGCATTCATATGATTGTGCATTTAATAAATTTCTGTCATGCGGTATTGATGAGGGTAATTATCTCACTAAGCGTAAGCTTACACCCCAATAGTTCTTTTCCTTACAGGTTGATCGATAGTTGGGAATGGGATAGGAATTGAGTGCAAAGTGCTACCATTGAATCAGTATGATGAAAAGCTTGTGTAGTTAATTCGGAATGCTTTGAAAAACGACTAATGTCTCAATTAAGTTTAGTATCTTTAGTAAGTTTAGAATTTTCTAGAATTGTCTATCTTATTTCACTATTTTGGTAGGGGATACAGATTCTCTACGGTTCTGAGGAACTGTAGAAAAATGGATATCCATAATTATTTATATTATATAATGAGTCAATGAACTAAAATTGAATACTCTAGAAAATAACTATTTAGAGTCTTGCAATCTCTGACTTGCAAGGCGATTTTCTTATTATGGGTGCATACGTGATATGGAAATTTTAGGTAATACTACTAGGCCCCTCCTAAGGTTGCTACATAAGCTCTTTAATCTCTCCTATGTTCTTATCGATCTTAACCTTAAGATTGTGGTGAACCCTTTTATTTGAACCGGTTAGTAAGTTATATCTAACCTTCAATTGAATCCCTAGCAATATTTAGTATTCGTGAGTTGTACCAAACCTTATTTCAAGCTTAAACTCTTGATTATGTTTGTGTCTCGGTTCGTGATATCCATTCACATTCATCGTTGAAACCAACCATCTCACTTCTTGTTTGTCAAACCCATTCGACCCATTTTAGGTTTTTTGAGATCCACTGCTTCGATCCTTATCATATTAGTATTAGAGCTTTAGGAAGACATGCGTACTAGTGTTCTTTAAAGTTGATTCGTGGATTGAACATTTCTGATAATCATCATTACATAATTAGTGCATTGTTCGTGTTTTTAGTAGTTGTAGTATTATGTTGCAATTGAGTCTAGTAACATTAGTTTCAATAGTTGATTCTAGTTATTGTAAAAGTGATTATCAGTAGTAATAGTTGTAGAAGCCGAGTAGTGGTTGTTTTTGGCCTACTGTAATTGTGTTTTGCTATTTGCTCAATTTTTTAGAAAATTATCGTACAGACAAAAATAGTGTCAACAATACTGGTGATAGCCCTCGTGGAAGTTTAAAATGATGTGTTGATAATTGGGAGTATCAAATTTAGAATCTCATTGACTCTATCCAAGAACTCTTTGGATTTGTTAGAGGCCACAGATGGGACAACAAGAGGAAAGAAGGGAGAGAACACCCACAAGTGGAAGTAGCTCAAATGAACTTGATCGTGATGATCAATAGCAGACAAGAGTTGTCTAGCCAAGAAGGAGAGAAAACTAACTTGAGCCACAAAGAAGAAATGAAAGGAGTGTTGACTATGAAACAAATGAAGGAGCCTGGAGAAGAGAGCCAAGGTCGAGAAGGGACATGGCTAAGTAGAGCTTTAACAGAAATAGTCGATCTGAGGTAAACTAACTAGCTTGGAATGCAAGGTATGAACCTTGAGCACCTAGCCAAGAACTTGACAATACAAAGTTTAAGTTGCCAACCTTCAGTGGAAGTAGCTGACCTGAAGATTTCCTTGACTGGGTTCCTTGAGTTGAGAAGTTGTTCCAATGCTATGAGTGTGATGATCGAACAAAGGTTAAGTTGCCTTATTATCCCTTGTTAAATGTGCAAGCCTTTAATAGGATAAATTAGTTGCTAAGCAAGATGCTAAAGGAGAGGAGTTTATCAGAACTTGGAGGCTTATGAAACGTTTGATGAATCAGCATTTCATACCAACTTACTTTAAGTAGGAGATGCTTCATGCTTTCCAGCACCTTAGATAGGGTCGAAGCACTGTTGAGGAGTACTTGTAGGAGTTCGAAACCCTAATGACGAGATGAGAGATTTTTTAGCTATAAGACCGCACCATTGCTAGATTCTTGAATGGACTTCGAGATGATATAGCTGACATAGTTAAATTGCAACCGTTCAACTCTCTAGATGAGTTAATTAATTTGGCATTAAGAGTAAAGAGATAGAGGAGAAGAAGGCATTAGAAGTCGAGTAGCCGACTTCAATAAGGTAGCCCTTATCCTGAGAGGTATGTTAAGAGAAAAGGACTAAAAAGGAGGATGGAGAAAGGAGAGCTTAGCTAAGTAGTTCATGCCAAAAAAGAGAAGCCACTCGGTAACAAGGCTCGAGGAGTGAAGTGCTTTAAATGATTAGGCTATGGATACATTGCTTCTCAATGTTTAAATAAGAGGGTCATGGCCTTGAAAGGCAAAGGAGCCAATGCCCAAGTAAAAAGTCAGTGTAACAGGAGTTCGAAAGACTAGATGATAGAAGAAGATGTCTATCCTAAGGACCCAGATAAACTCCTAACTAAGGCTATACGAATTGACTAAAAGGTAAATCCCAAACAAAGGGAAAATTTATTTTACACGCAGTACCTAGTAAATGGGAAGGCCTATTCCTTGGTTATCGATGGAGGTAGCTACACCAACATCATTTTTGCCTAGTTAGTAGAAAAGATGAAATTAGCAACCTATCTATAGCCTCGTCCTTATGGGTTGAAATGGTTTAATGATAAGGGTATCGTCCATGTGCATAAAAGAGTGCGGATCGCATTCAAGGCAGGGCAATATGAGGATGAGATTGACTTCGACGTAGTGTCTATGAATGCCGTGAATCTACTTCTTGCAAGACTTTGGGGCCTCCTTCTCGAACCTGTACATCCAACTGCCAACCCCATCTAGTTCAGATACTACTCCTTTCAGGACATGCTGAGCAACTGCATGTCAACTTCTCTTGCAAAACGCACAGTTATGTATTCTTGTACACGTTTTCTTTTATTTTATTTGTGGGCCCAATTCTTTAGGGTTTAAGGCCTTGTACATTATTTACAGTTTTTCCACTAGGGTTTAGGGCTTTCTATAAATAGCAACATATGTAAACATCACAAAGATATACTACATTATACACGAAAATAGATAGAAAAGTATATTCCAACGTTTGGAATCTTTTCCCTTTTTGAGTAAGCCTACTCTTAAGCTAGCATTTGCCAGATTATTGAGTGTAGATTAAGCTCTTTAATCTCTCTTGTGTTCTTACCAATCTTGATCTTAAGATTATAGTGAACCCCTTCATTTGAACTAGTTAGTGAGTTGCATCTAACCTTCATTTTAATCCCAAGCAACATTTAATGTTTTAAGTTGTATTGAACCCTATTTCAAGTTCAAACTCCCGATTGTGTTTGTGTCTTAGTGCGACATATCCATTCACATTGACCGTTGAAACTAACCATCTCACTTCTTGTCCGTCAAACCCATTTGACCCATTTAAGGTTTTTTGAGATCCGTTGCTTTGATCCTTATTAACTATTGACTCTTTTCTTCACTTCATCCAAATTGTATTATATTCTAGACTACCAACCACCATTCGAAATGTTTCTTTTGGCACAACATTCCAAAAGGATTATTTACTTTTTTGTACCGAATAGTCTTTGTCTCTTTTACCCCTTTTAGTATGTTTTAAGTATTTTATTTGTATGTATTATAACCATAGTAGAACGAGTAAATAAACCCCCATTTGTTATGTGTAGAAATTAACACACCACATTATTGAATATTACAAATTTCCTTTCTGTATAACATAATGTTCTCATTTCTCTCTAACTCTTATATATTCCCTTTTAGTAAAAAGTAGTGGCAAGTGACCCTATAGTTCAGACCAGTAAGTCATATCTGATGAATTGTAGGTCAAGTAGGATCAATCGGTATTTCATATATAATTGGTGGCTTCCTGGATTAGCTATTCCCTTTCCCTTTCTTTTCGTTCCTTTTGTTGTGGTGTTTCTTCGTATGTATGACCCCAGAGATGCATCAAGAGATCAAGGAGCTATTGGATGAATATGCAAACTTGTTTCCCAAGTAGTTACTCAAAGGACTACCCCTTTTCAAGGCATTGAACATTACATTAACTTGACACCTAATGCTACTTAATAGAACAAGCCATCTTATTTGATGAACCCAAAACAAGCTACCAAGCTCCAAAGATAAGTCAATGAATTGCTAGAAAATTGATACGTAGGAGAAAGTTTTAACCCTTATGCTGTACTAAAATTACTTATGTTGAAGATGGATTGTACTTAGAGAATGTGTATGGATAGTAAAGCTATGAAAAAAATCATAATTAAGTACAGGTATCCTATTTTGAGGTTAGATGATATGTTAGACAAACTAAGTGGTGTAAGAGTATTCAGTAAGATCAACTTAAAGTCAGGATACCACTAGATTCAAATGATGCAAGCGGATGAATAGAAAATTTCTTTTAAGACTTGATATAGCATGTACGAGTGGATGGTCATGCCTTTTGGTCTATTAAATGCCCCAAGCACTTTTATACGATTAATGAACCATGTAATGAGAAATCTGATCAAGAAATTTTTTGTTTTCTAGTTTGATGACATCCTCATACATAGTACCAACTTAACAAGTTAGCTTAACCATCTTTGAGCTATTTTTGTTGTCTTCCAAGTAGAGAAATTGTTTAGAAACATGAAGACATGTTGTTTCTATCAGGAAGAGGTGATCTTCCTCGGTTTAAGTAGTTAATGAAGGAGGATTAAGAGTTGATGGAGAGAAAGTTTGCGCCATTGTTGAGTGGCTAACACCAACTTTGTACATAGAGGTGAGGGGTTTCCATGGATAGGTCTCCTTCTATCGATGCTTTATCCAAGGATTCAATACTATTGTTGCACCCTTAACTGAGCTAATAAAGAAGAATGTAAAGTTCAAGTGCAAATAGAAAAGAAGAGAGGAGTTTTGACATAGTGAAAGCAAGGTTGACCTTCACCCCAGTTTTGGCTCTAACAGAATTTGATAAAGTGTTTCAACTTGAATACAATGCATCAGGTATTGGCATCATAGTAAAAAGCTGAGAGGAGCACAATTGAACTATTTTGTATACGACAAAGAACTCTTGTCAATAATCAGGGATCTTTAAGTGTGGAAACATTATCTACTACTAAAGGAATTTGTTATATACATAGATCATGAGTCCTTGACGTACTTATAGAGCCAATAAAAGCTTTTTAAATGCTAAGCTCTTTGGATTACGTTTTTAAAAGGGTTTAATTTCATCAACAAATATAAACAAGGTAAGAGTAGTGTAGTTGTTGATGTCCTGTCAAGGAGACAAGTTCTTCTTACTGAATTGCAGACTTGACTATTAGGTTTTGCAAGTATTAAAGAACTGTATCAGTATGATTCTCATTTTAGACCTACATATAAGGACTGTAGAGAAGGAAGAACAATGGATGAATACCATCTAGAAGATGGCTATCTATTCCAAGGTAGCAAATTATGTGTATTGACTTGCTCTATGAAGGAATTTTTAGTAAGAGAAGCTCATGGTAGAGGGTAATTTGGACATTTTAGGGAAAAGGGAACACTTAAACTATTGAACACAAGGTTTTTTTAACCTAAAATGAAGTGTGATGTACATCATGTGAATAAGGGATGCGTCATTTGTAATAAAGCAAAAAGATAAGCTGAACAAGGGAAGCCAATGCCTCTACCTGTTCCAACCAAACCATGAGTTGACATGAGTATGGATTTTGTCTTTAAATTGCCTCGAACTAGCCAAGCTAAAGACTCTTTGATGTTTGTCATGGATAGGTTCAGGAAAATGGTACAATTTGTGCCTTATACTAAGACTAACAATGTTTCGGCTATTGCTTCTTTGTTTTTGTAGGAAACAATTCACCTGCATGAAGTGCCGAGGAATGTAATGTTAAATAGAGATCCAAAATCCTTGAGCCATTTCTAGAGAACTCTTTAACGTCTAATAGGAGCCAAATTACTATTTAATACTTCTTATCATTCCTAAACCCTTAACCAGACGAAGGTTATCAACTGCACCCTAAGATCATTGCTCCAAGCTATAGTAGGAAAGAACTTAGCTGATTGGGACATCTGTCTATCTGTGGTAGAATTTACTTACAACAAAATGACATACACCATCACTGGATATGCCTCATTTGAGGTTGTCTACAGTTTCAATCTCGAACTACCCTTTGATCACACCTCAATGTCATCCCTTGGCCAAGAAGATCAAGAAGCAAGAACCAAAGCTCAATCCATCTAATAGATTTACCAACGAGTGGCCTAGCACATTGACCATGCTGCTAGGAAGCTAAGAGAGAAAGGCAAAGGAAGGAAGACCAAGTAATTTCAGCATAGTCACTAAGTGTGGCTACACTTGAGTAAGGAAAGGTTTCCTAATAATAGGAAGAACAATCTATCTGCCAAAGCTAAAGGACCTTTTAAGATACTCTAGAAGATAAACAACAATATACCACCGAGAACTACTAGAAGACTTTGGAGTGTCTAGCATGTTTACTGTTGCCAACATCAACCCTTACTAACTTGAGGAGAACTTAGATGAGGACCAACCATATTTGATCCTAGATCCTAATCAACTAAGCAAGGATGATAAGAATTAGGCTACTAGACCCCTAACCTGAACTCAAGCTTGAGGATTAGAAAGCATAGCCAAGTAAGTTCTTTGTTTATTCCCTATAACTAAAGAGTCTAAGTTACTGTAGTCTGCTGACCTACTGCCCTATCCAAGCCAAACCTTCTTGTTCTTGTCAATTGTCTCAAGCTGTTAACTAAAGGTATACTTAGATGGCAGCTCGACTCACGTGACCATCTACCCAATTAACCTAAATTCGAGTTATATTGAGTACATCCGATCTAAATTCACCTAAGAGGAGTTGCTTATTTAGCTTAAAAATGCTAAACTATCAACTCGAATTGGCATCATTACTCAATAGCAGCCAAGAAAGCCATACAGTTTGTCTATTTGCTAGGTGTGCAACTACTAATCATCTACTACATGCTCGAGCATCTCTAATGATAGAATCTTCTATACAGAACACCTACTTTTATTGATTTTTCATTTATGCCCTTCGAACATTACCTATATCATGCTAATTTTGGACATTACCCTTTCGGTCTTTTCCATTTATAGCAATTGCCCTAACATTTCAAGTGTAAATACTCATTGTAAATGTAGCCCCAACATCATCTGATATTGAATATACTTCTCTTTTCATGGGCATTGCGCTCTATTTGCTTGCTTACTTCACTTTTATTCCAACCCTTAAGTAAGGCTATGTGGCGAGTACCTTCATTAAGTTAGCTCGTAAGTCATATCCAGTTCACTTTGTGAGTCTTCAATAGTTCCTTAATGCATAATATCCTTAAAGAGAATTGAGTTTTGCTTGTTTATTTCTTTGTTCTTATACATTTCCATCCTTATTTTTCAAGCTTTCTATAAGCTTGGACCCACTTCTTACGATAGGCCTTATTAATCTTTGGTATAGATCATATCAGTTAAAAGATTCTCGGGCATCTTTTGCCTAGAGGGAAGCCAAGCTTCTTAAAGAGTAGGGCTTGTCGTATGAGTCAAATGATAGTTATTCCTTGAGTCCTTGGATGTTCCTGAGCTTTAGGGGACTAATAGTGTTGTGAGCTTCGATGTCACTCGGTGGGTTACAAGAGGAGGAAGAATCTATAGAAGAGAGTATTGGGGAAGTTGGTAATGGAGAAGGGTCAAGTGAAGGAGGGAAGGAGAAGGATGAAGGGAATGTTAAAGTTGACTAGGTCAGGTTGACTTTATGCTTTTGTTTTTGTTTTCTTTTTATTTTGTTATAATCAGTGGTGGATAATGTCAGGACCTTAAGGGAGGTCTAGTAGGATTGCTTGAAATTTTTCATATCATGTGTGTACTCATGATATTGAAATCGCCTTATAAATTAGAGATTGCAAAACTTTAAATAATAAATCACTAAGATTACTGATTTTTAAGTAATTTATTTATTGTAAAACATAAATATAAATCACTATGGATGTCTAATATCTCACAGTTCTTCAGAACCATAAAGAATCGATATCCCTTACCAAATGATAATATCAAATAGCATAAACTTAAAATTCAAATTTATCGAAGTTACTAAAATCTAAATATATAAGTAGTAGTTACATTTAAAGCCTCAAATGAACTATACAATCTTCCACTAATTCTAACCTCTAAAACATTCCAATACTTGTACTCAATACTTGGCTCTTAACCCATGTTCGATTACTTATCAACCTATAAAAGCAAAACTATTGGGGAGTAAGCTACAAGAGTTTAGTGAGTTATCCCTCATATTATACTGACAAACAAGTTATTAAACAAATTGTTACAACCATATAAATGCATACACATGTAGTATGCCAATCAATATATGCAGTTGACTGGTGCTACATATAATATCGGATTTTAATGCCCTCCGAGATAAAGGTTAGAGATACATTGGTACCAATCACGACCGGGTTCTAGTATCTAGATTTTTAACCATAACTTTGAATTTTGTATTTCACAAAATACATTTTCATTTATGAAAATCTAGTAGTATACAAAATCTCAAGCTTAGCGATGAGGTGGCCCCCGCAGTCCACACTCATACCCTCTAGCAAAGATCTCTAGACTTGACTTTTAGCCATACGGTTGGTGTCTCCATCACCTAGTAAGCTCGTAGGTTTGGGTAAGGTTATGTTGTATGAGTGTACTGTACATAAACACTTTAATATATATAAACAACCCCTGCAAGGCCTCTCTTTACCTCCACATAAAGTGACGGCCGGAATAAGTAATCCAATGCATAGATAATGCATAACCCTTTTAATTTATGATAAGCCAAATATAATTAAGTGAAATTATGTTGTGATCAATCAATATCTATAAACCATCCAAATCATGTAACAATCAATCTTACAATTAAATCCTCAATTATTGTATTAAACAATATTTTTCACAGTAAGCAATCAGTATCAAGCACATGCATATCCTGAATCTCTATGCATTAAGTTATTACTATTTAATTTAAGTGCACTAACTACAAACAAAAAACAAGTATAGAGTCAGTGGGAGTACTCACTTGACTATAATGACTCACTCTAGTCGTAATAATCGATCGGAAGATTTTCGCCTTCATCGGGATCACCTGATCATTCCGAGATAACAAGGATAACAAGTAATTGAATTAACTAATGGTTCTTGATATCTATCTACCTAGTTCTACTTAGATTATTATCAATTTTTATTTAATTAAACCTAATTGCTAATTATATGTAACTTTTTCATTATATTTCTGATATTTACTAACTTATAGTCGTTTTTTATCATTTTCGAATGCACATTCACACTATGATGTTCATTTTGGATGTTAAGACCCATGTTTTATAATATGAATTAAATTTATTAAAATTTTAATTGTTGAAGCTTGAATATTCTTATTGTCTAGTTTTATACCATATTTTAGTACTTAATGATTTAATTAGCCATTTGATTCTTACACTTAGATGATTTTACATTGTTATTACTATTTTATGTACATAAATAAGGCTAATTCAATTTGAGATTTATGTTATGGGCTTAAAGTAATTTCGGCCCATATATATATATATATTTGTACATATTGTATAGTTTATTATTTTACTATAATATCTTATGGTATTTTAAATAATTATGTTATAAATAATTAATGTATAACTATTACACTTGAGTACTTATGTACCGTATACTTATGTTATGTATATATATACTTCTAATACACTTGTATGTATACTAATATACTTGTACATATACCGTATCTATACTCATACATATACCCATATATACATATGGTGGTATACGTATTTTCGTATGCCTTCTATATTCTGTTAAGAAATCTTCATATAATCCATATTTTTGCACCTTATGGACTTATTTAGCAAGTTATATGTATGTATAGTTAGTATACTCTTCCTTTTTGATTATGTACATAAAAAATACGTATGTATAAGAGTATTCATACACATGTAATTAAGAATACTCTTGTATACACATACTTAAGCATATGTACATGTGTTCCTTCTCCACTTATATAGAGATTCTTATACTTATACTAAATATTTCACTAAAATCCTTACATATACACTTCACATGTATTCACTTGTTATATATACATATGTATTTCTACCTATATACTTAAGTATTTCTACACTTCTAAGCATGGCATAAGGATTCCTATCTTCAACAACATATGAGTACATGTTACATAAACTTTCTACATTAACATAAGATTGACACTAACTAACTATTAAACTAGAAAATCAAATGAATTGTACCTTTTTCTCCTTGTAATATGAAAAGAAAAGCAAGTATATATGGTATAGTAATTTGTGGTGGTAGTTGAAGTTGTGAAAATGAAATTGAGAAAGTGTTGGAGATAGAAAGGAAAGGGGATTTACAGTTTTGATGGGGAAAAAGAAAGGGTTTCTTATGTCTTGATTTTGTGTTTTATAAGTGAGATAAGTAGGGTTTAGAGTGTTCTCTAGAGTGGATGGAAAGATAAGGAAAAGGAAAGGAAAAAAAAATCCAAAAGAAAAGGAAATAATTCAATAGAAAGAAATGGAATATTCTAGTTTGATAGTGAGATTTGTTGACTTTGTCAACATATTAACTTAGTCAACTCTTTGAAATTAAATGTAATTTGCGTGTACATAATGAGGTAATTAAAAAAATTAGGAAGAAAATTAAGGAAATAAAAGGAAATATGGAGTTTATTGAAATGATTAATAAGAATAGTTAATGAGATCTCCCTCTAAGTATTTATTTCCAATATATATTATTTAGTATAGTACTTAGTGTAACTATCATGAAATATGCCATTTAGTATGTTAATATTAACCACATGTAGTATAAACATCAACTACATACTTAACTCTATAAAATACTAATCTAGTTATATGATTAGAAGATGGATGTGATCTATAATGCAATAGCTTAGTTTCTAGTAGATTTTCTTAGTTTTATATGTATTTATCAATGACTGGAAGTTATCTTTGATCTTTTACTAATGATTTAGTAAGATACTAAGGATATATTATCAACTAGGGTTTTAGGGTAAATTATGGTGAATTAGTACTTTCATGTCTTTAAAGTTATAATTTTAGGGTTTTATCACTTTCAAGCGCAATCTCTAGTATTTATATACATTTAGGGTATAAAAGTTTTCTACGCAATTAAATCTTTGGTTGTTGTCTTAAGGTTTTCATCTTAACTAACCTTGTCAACTCTTAGAGTCTTCAAGCACACTAGGGTCTACTTTAAGTATTAGGTTGAAAATTTTAGGGGTTTACAAATAACCATGTGTATTCTCTATTTTATTGTGTAGGGTCGAGATGTCAACCTCTTCTAATTGTTGTATAGAGAACTAATGCTGAATGAATTTCTTTTGTTATTCGCACTTGCCTTTTATTTTCCTTACTTACACTTTGTCGTCTTCATTTGTTTCATTGAGTTGTCATCTACTGTAGATATTTGAATTTCTTTGCTTGTGCAAATTTTTTTTGACCTACTCAACCATAGTGCTAACTAAGCACTACTTGCTTGACTCATCCTTACTTGTTTTTGTAGGGTGCTTCTTCCAAGTCTTTATGTAAGCTTTAGTGATTCTTATTGCATATTGCACAAGTCTTGACGTCATGCTTTATTAGGTAGATAACCCGCTCAACAATGGTAGCATCTTGGGAAATGTGCCTTCCAAAAGGCATTTAATACTAGTACAATGCCTTTATGTTTCCCGAGGGTTGGTTTGAATGCCAATCAAAGTCGTTGAGAGGTGGGATATGTGAATGGCTAGGGTTATATGAGGCCCCCTATATAAAGGACTCGTGGGGCCTTTGTTCCCTCATTCAAATGCATTCCAATATTCTAATACTATCCATACTTGAGAGCTGATTATCCTTAAGTTGTTCCCCTTTGTCATGAGATGAGCAAGTGTAGGAAAATTAGGGTCATCGAAAGTCTATATGAACTTAAGAAGAGGGCCTTAGCTCTTCTAAGGCCCTTGATTGATTGATGATCGTAGGGTATAAAGAGTAACCCAATAGCAGGGGATAGCTCCTGAGTATCGATTGAAGGATGTATGTAGACCTCTCGGTCAAATTTACCTTCGAGCTAAGAATGTTTAGACGATGATGGAACTTTGGGTGTTAATACACCACTTAGTAAGGTGGCTTCATTGATAAGGTTGCTCATCTGCATAAGGTTGGTTATGGAGCCTTCAGGCATTGCCTCTTAAGTGCTCGTGCGAATAGGGCCTTGGTAATAACTACGATGGCAGAGGAAGCCTTTCTCTAGATCTTGAGGTTTTCTATCAAGGACAATGCAGGAGGTATACTAAGACAATCTCAAGCCCTGCTTACTATTTGGCAGGTATCATCAATGGGTTAGGCAAATCAACTAGTTTAACCCACTCTAAGTCACTAATGTAGAAGGTCAACTCATCTGGTTGATGTGGGGCTTACCTTAAAGCTGCTGAGGCTACAATGGCCATCACTATTAGTTTGCCTGAGGTCGGGGGACTAGTCATGGATCCTCGAGATGAGGTTGTGAGCGAGCTGAGTTAAAGTTGTAAGCAGATTAGCCTGAGCAAGAATCTTCTTCAAGTAAGTTAATTGAAGTTGTGAACGAACATCAAGAGTTAGTATCAAGTAGTAGATTAGGAATTAGGCTCGTGCATCTACTTGTAATCTTTTTTCTTGTTGTTTCTATATGTACTCAAGATTGAGATGCCGACCTTAAAGCCTTGTAACGATCTTTCAATTAATAACGTTCCAATTTGTCCTCTTATATGTGCTTATGTCTATTTCTTGTTTGACTCGTGTTGTTGCCCTAAGTCACTACATAAAACCTTTGATCATTGTAGTAGTTCTTTGTTAACGTATTTAACAACTGATCAAATAAGTGTACCAACTAGGTTAGTATACTTGCGCCTTGACTGTACCCCTTAGGTATGGGACCATTATGGTGATTAATGTATGCAACCGTGTTGGTTCATTTACTTTAGTGGCATGTATACTCTCAATTTTGAGAACTATGCCGTTACTCGAACCTCGTTGAGGGAACTTATCTTAATGGTTATCATGGCCTCAGTCCCTATGGTGCTAGTATAAATAATAACTTAGGGTGTGGGCTTGGGGATGAGAATCAACTTGAAGATAAGGGTACATAGTGTAAATCAACAACGAGAGGGAGTATGTAAGCTAATGGTGTTAGTATAGGTACTAACTTGGGGTATGCCTTGAGGGATGAGAATCAACCCAAGGATAAGAGTCTATAGCATAAGCTAGCAAAAAGAGATAATAGTTAAACAAGTATAGGGAACTCATCGTTTCATTCACATGATAACTTTTACAAATGCGACAACCAAATCGCAAGACTTAGGTGAAATATAGGCTTAAGTTATTTGCAATCTAGGTTTTAGGGATAGGCTACAAGTAAAGGGTCTTAAGCCTTTATACCTCGTTGCTTACATCCTCCTTTACACGTACCGGGTCATCTTAATTGGGTGCGAGTTTCCTTCACCTCTCTTGTGAGCCTATGGCCTCTAATCTTCTGTACATTAAGTCTTTAGGGTGAAAAATTTTTTGCTTTACTTTCCTATTATAGTATCAAGCCACCTGCTGTAAAAAAGTTGCCACTTAGGCTTACGCTATGTTCTTGATCATGTCAAGGCTTGGTTGGAAGGCCATATGGTTTGTGTTTACATTGAAGTTCTAAACCCTGCTTATAGGTAACTCGAGCTTGATGGGGAGAATGGCTTCTGATTTGAAGGCAAGCGAAATGGTATCTCTCTTATGGACATTCTATGAGTTGTATGATATCCTTAGAGAATGTCAGGGAGCTCATCTACCCACTTGTCCTTAACGTATTCTACCCTTTTCTTTAAGTTACCAAGGATGATCTTGTTGATTGCCTTGACCTAACCATTGGTTTAGGGTAAGCAACCGAAGTGTAGTAGAGCCGTATATATTATATTTACTACAAAACAGCTGGAACTTGTTGCTATCAAATTGCCTACCATTGTTTATGATCAATGCGTAAGGGATTCCAAAACAAGAGAGGATATACGTAAGGATAAAAACTTCAGTAGCTCAAGTAGTGAAGGTTGCTACTGGTTATGCTTCTACCCATTTTGTAAAACAGTCTATGACACCAAGATGAATAGTCGGCTTCCAAATGCCTTTAGAAAGGGATAGAGCATGTCCAACCCCTATTAGTTGAACAACCATGGGCTCATTATAGGATGGAGTTTAGCATATAAGAGAATAAGGCATGCTTTTAGCACTTATGGAATTTTTGGACTAAGGCCTTCGTTTCCTCCTTCATGATTGGCTAATAATAGCCTAGTCGAAGGGCTTAGATGTACAAGGCTTAAGATTGAATGTAGTCATTGCACATACTGGCATGGAGCTCTTTTAAGGCTCAAATACCTTCCTTGGGTCTAAGGTACTTAAGGAGTCGTACGCTTTAGCCTCTATGGTACAGTACACCATCAATGAATATATAGTTAATAGAGGCATAAGCCAACCTCCTTACCTTAGTTTAGTCTTTTGGTAGTGCTCTAATCTTTAGGTGTTCCACTATAGGGTCCATCTAGTAAGGTTAGGAGCTCATTGGTCATATCTTAAGGAGTTCTTGCTCTTATTACTTCATATTGTACTTTACGAGGTACTAAATAAATGAGGACTTATTGTCATCATGTTGTGTTAGGACAATGGCAGAGGCCACCTTAGACAACCTATCCACTCTAAAATTCTTTGCTCGAGTTCCAGGAAGCTAGATCTAAGAGGAGTGCTTAGATTGTTTGGAAGTATTTGACCATAGTCTTTCCTTTTGTCTCGTAATCTCCCTTTACTTACTAGACTACTAATATGGAGCCTAAGTAGATGTCTAGCTTCTCTACCTTAATGTCTTTGGCTATTTTTTGGTTTAGAGATAATCACTTCATACTTGGCCTCTTTATAGCTCATCAAGAATCTAAACTTTAAGGCGCATAGTACCTTAGTTTCGTATAGGCCTTGTAGGGTTATGCTAGCCCCACTTTCCCCCCTGCTCTCAAGTAATGAAGCCATCAACATGGAGAATGTACACTGGTATATCGATGTCTTACTATGCTTCCTCTTCTCTTTTATACTTTGCAATGAAGTCTATGAAGGCTTAGGCCTTAATCGCTTAGCCGAAACTGAACACCATGAGTACTAAGCTCGAAGGCATACTTAACTATCCTTCCTAAGGCATCTAGCCTTTGTAAGATGGCTCGAAGTAGCTGGTCAGTTAGTATACTGATTGGATGGGCTTAGAAATATGGCTTGAGTTTACATATAGCAATAACTACTACAAGAACGAACTTCTTGATCTTAGTGTATCTGGTTTTTGGTCTTTAGAGGATGTGGCTTTCATATTATATAGGTTTACTGATAGGAATCAAATGCTTGGACCCATCACCCGTAGTAGAGCTAAAGGACTATTAGGTTTACCTAACAAGTACTAGCTTAAGAACCAATCAAAGATGAAGATTCCACTACCAATGAAGGATTGCTTTACTTTATCTAACCTGAGTGTTAAGGATTAACAGTGTTCAAAGTAAAACCCGAACTACTAAATATTAGGATTCTTTTCGAGCCAAGCTATTTAGGCATCTGACTAGAGTTGAGTTGTCTAGTTGCCTAACTTGAAGAGACTTCCATCAACACCCTGCATTCGAGCTTCAATCTGCCTTATATCAAGTCAGCCAAGTTTTAGCTTCCTTTCCAACCTCATTCGAGCTAATTCCAGCAAATGCCAAGCTATTAGAGAGCTTAAACCCACAAGAATAGTCAAACACCAAATCACTAACACTAAATCGACATATGTAGTTTGATACGATAATCTAGAATATTTATCTCTTCTGTACATTGTATATCATTTGTCCTTTTTACCCTTTTTAGTATGTCTTAAGTATTACATTAGTAATTTAACCTTTTGTCTTTTCCTTGTTTGTAAATAATCGTAGTGGGGTTAGTATATAAACCCCATTTATGTATAAGAAAACATCATATATTACTTCATTATTGAATACAGAATTTTAACCTTTAAGATCACCTAATCGTGTCTTTGCTTTCCTTCACTCTTATCTATTCTCTTCAACAAAGAATAGCAATAAGTGAGCCTAATCCTCACTTATATGTCATATCAAGTAGAGGTTAGGCTAAGTAGGATCAATTGGTGCATCATACTTAATCAGTAGCTACTTAAGTTTTGCTAAACTCTTTTGTTTTTCCTTTATTGGGATTTGTTGTGGTGCTATCTCAATATGTACGACCCTAGAGAGGCATTAGCTTTACTAGCATCACAGCATGGTTCCGCGAGGGAGTATGTGAAATTACAGTGAAGTTTTGTTCATGTTGCTATTAGTAGCTGCTATATTCTTTCATAGCTACAGTGTTGTTCTTGAGTATGTTAGACTTTTGGTCAAGTTATGAATATAGGTTTTGAAGTTGTAAGTTATGGAGTAATGGTTTATAAGAGGTAAGTGTGGTAACTTATGATGCTCTGTTTTACACTTTTTTCTATCTACGAAAACAGAGCACGTTCAATTTCTGTACTACATTGTTTTGTGTTAAGTAACGAAGTGGTTAGAGTATGTTAACATGATTCTGGTTTATGAGTAGAGTAGTGGTTTGAAAGTGTTGTTAAGTAGTAGTAGGTAGTATGGTTTTGTTGAGTTTGTGTTGTTAAAGTTATTCTTATTAAAGAAAGTAACAACAAGTACTATTACATAATATCGGATTCGAGTATTCAAGGTACTATTGGTGATACAGATTGGATTACGCATCAAACTCTAACTCTTGATGGGTATTTATACTCAAGAGTCATTAGTAGGAAAATTTAGTAAATGAGGGTTTTGAATGTGAATATGAAAGGATATTATGTACTAATACACAAACACAATTAGGTTTGAGCTTGAAATGGGTCTTGATACTACTCACGAAAGCCAAATCAATGCTTAAGGTTTCAAATTAGGGTTAAACGTGACTCACTAACTCACTTAAATGAGGGAGTTTGCCACAATCTGAAGAAGGAGATTGATAAGAACTCAGGTAAATTAAAGAGTAACTATACACTTGATAAGCTCAAAAAGGAAGCCAGCTTAAGCACGCTTTACAAGAGGAAATCCACTAAGAATATTCATTATAATTGATGATAAAGCAATCCTCTAAGAATAGTCTTAATAATTGATGATAAAGCCAACTGCCACTTACAAAAGTTACTATTTATTGTATATCTTAAAACCCTAGTGACAAAAATGTAAATTGTATATAAGGCCCTAAGCCCTAAAGATTAGGGATGCAATTAAAATAAAGAAAATATTTACAAATGTACAAAACTATGCATTTTAGCAAGAAGGTCGGCATGTAGGTCATTGAGCTATCTTAGAATGAGTAAGATTCGAACTAGTTGAGGTCAGTAGTTGGATGTCTTAATTCAAGTCAGGGTAGCTAAAGTCTTTTTATGCTTAGCTGAGTTGTATGTAAAGTTAGCCTATAGTTGCTGAGCTCTAGGCTTGATTGGTACTAGATCCTTTATGTCGTACTGAGCTAGTCTTTAAGATTGGGACCTCGGTTGTTTGATCCTTTGTCTTCTTGATTGCTAATAGAGCTGTTATCAAGCTATCTTTCTTTCCTTTCTCAACCTTGAGTAAGGCAGGTTAGCCTCGGCTTGGAATAGGTTAGCCATGACTTGGAGATGGTTACAAGCCAATTCCTATCAATTGGCGACTAAGACCATAGTGCTCAAGTTGGTCGTAGTCAACATGGCAGTAATATACTAGGGTTTGTAGATGATAAGCTTAATAAACTCATTGACCTTGTTGAGAGTCTAGTCATAGCTATGCAAGAAAATAGGCAACAGCTCTAAGGTGTTCTTAATCATGGTTGAGCAAAAGAGATGTGAGAGAGGAGATATGACCATGCTAGTCGATCTTAATCTTAGCTCGACCCCACAAATTTGGAGGAGTAGTAAACCGACCTGCTAGATGAAGACTTAAAGTAGAGGAGATTGAAGAAGAAGATGAAGAAGTTGATGGAGAGGACAAAGGATATGATAAGGTAGGGGAATGAAGATGCCGACCTCCTCAAGGACTTAAAATGTGAAAGTCTAGATTCCAACCATTACTAGAAGTGGAAATGCGAACAAGTACCTAAATTAAGAAGAGAAACTTGAAAGAATGTTTGATTGTTATGGGTAAGCCGGGTCAATAAAGTTCAACTTACCACCCTTGAGTTCTCTAGGAATGTCCCTTTGTGGTGGAAAAACTTAAATGCGGCCAGAGCAAGGGATAGACAACGAGTAGTACATACTTGCGATGATATGAAGAGGCTATTGAGAGGAAGATTTATACCTAAGACCTATTTGCAAGTACCTTTGCAAAGTTACAAGAACTCCGCGAGGGAAGCTGAGCTGTTAATGACTATGTCAAGGAATTACAGATGCTAATGATTTTAGCTAATGTGGATGAGCTTGAAGCTCGCATTGTATTAAGGTTTATTTCAGGCCTCCGATATGAGATCTGGAATATTGTTGAAGTACAAAGGTTTCATACACTTGAGGAAGCTATTAAAATAGCACAAAGGGTCGATAAGTAGAGGAGAAATACCCCGATTTGACCTGGTCCGAGCTCTTCGTGAACTTTTGTTCTATCTCGACTTGCCTTCAATGAGCTAAGGAGACCTTCCTAAGTAAAAGAGATGAATGACTAACCTAATGATAGTTGAGCTTGCTTGAAGAGCCAAGCTAATGATAAGGTAACTTTAAAGTTATGTGAGAGGGGACAAACTTTAGGTTGCAAGACAAGTGAGATAAAATGTTTCAAGTACTTAAGTTATGGGCATATGGCTACTAAGTGTCCTAACCAACATGTTATGGTCCTCCAAGGTGATGATGTAGATAATACAAATGATAGTTAGCTTAAGAAGGAAGATAAGAATGTTAGAGGTGCTGAAGTAGAGAAGGATGAGGAAGAGACATTTGTCTATGCTAACTAAGGAGAAGTGATGACCTTAGTACACTAAGTGTACTATCAAGGGATAAGTTTACATGATCATAGTAGGTGGAGGTAGTTGTACTAATGTTGTTATCCAATCCCTTATGTAGAAGCTAGGTCCACCAATTTTTAATCACCCCTAATTCTATAGGCTACATTGGTTGCATGACAAAGGAGCTTTACACGTGACCAAACAGGTAACTATACCATTTTATATGCGAAATGTGCACAAAGATAAAGTGGTATGTAATGTTATCCCCTTGAAGCTTTACATTTGTTGTTGGGATGACCTAGGTTTTTTTATTGACATGTCATCCATGATGGATTCAAAAACACCTATGCCTTTACAAAGGATGGTAAGAAAATTGTGATATAACCCATCATGCTAAGCTAAGTGAATGAGACTCATAATCAACTCACTTAAGTTAGAAAAAAGAAGGCCTTAGTGCTTAGCGAATGAGAACTTTAAGCTGCTAAAAAGGACAAAGAGCCTATGTTTCTGTTGATTAAAAGGTTATTAAAGCTAAAGGACTTGGAAGATGTACTAGAAGAGGTTTAGAAATTAATATATTGGTTTTTCAACCTGTTCCCAAATGAGTTATCCAAAGGACTACTCCCAGTCTGAGGTATTAAGCATTGCATTGATCAATAGCTAGATACAGCTCTACTGAATAGACCTACTTATAGAATGAACCTTAAGCAGGCTACCAAGTTAAAGAGACAAGTGGAAAAGCTTATTGAGTGAGGTTATATGAGAGAGAGCACAAGCCCTTATGCCATACCTGGTATGCTCATCCCAAAGAAAAATGGTTCTTGGCACATGTGTATATGTTGATAGCTGAGCTATCAACCGAATTATTATCTAGTATAGATATCCTATATCAAAGCTCGATGACTTATTAGAGGAGCTTCATGGCGCCAAAGTGTTTTGGAAGATTAATTTGTGAAGTGGTTATCATCATATTCGTATGAGACCTACTGACAAATAGAAGACCGCATTTAACATAAGGCATAGTCTTTATGGATGGTTAATTATGTCATTCAAGCTCACTAATGGGTTGAGCACTGTTATGAAGCTCATGAACCAAGTAATACACCCTTCCATTGGAAGATGTATAGTCATGTACTTTGATGATATCCTAGTATGTAACACTAACTTAGCCAGTCACCTAAAACATCACTAAGTTATTTTTTACATACTTCGTGCGAAGAAACTGTTTGAAAACTTGAAGAAATGTACATTTTACCAAAGTGAAGTTGTCTTTCTTAGGTATGTGGTTTTTAGAGAAGGAATCTAAGCCAATGGCAAGAAGGTCTTAGCTATCTTAGACTAGCCTACACCTAAGAATGTTACTAAAGTTCAAAGTTTCCATAATCATGCTTCTTTCTACAAGAGATTTATCAAAAACTTCAATACCATTATAGCCCCCTTGACTAAATCGACAAAGAAGGGTGATGGATTTTAGTGAACCACTTGAGCTAAGAAGAGATTTAAGGAGATTAAGGAGAAAGTTACCACCATACCTGTCTTAGCCTACCGACTTTGATAAGCCATTTGAGTGAGAATGTGATGCATCGGGGATTGGCATTGGAGAAATTCTGATACAATAATGCTGACCTATTGCTTACCATAGCAAGAAGCTTAATAGTGTTGTCCTTGAATTATTCTATGTATGAGAAGAAGCTACATTCATTTTTCAGAGTCGTTACAGTATGGGAGCATTATTTATTACCTCAAGAGTTTGTCATTTACATGGACTATGAGTCCTTGGAGCATTTGGGTAGTAAAAAAAAAAAAAAAAACTTTTGAAAAGGTAAGCTAAATGATTGGAGTTTATGGAAGGATTGTCTTATGTGATCAAGCATAAGAGAGGTAGTGTTAATGTGGTCACTGACACTTTGTCACTTTGGCATGTCTTACTAACCACCCTGTAGACAAAGTTGTTAGGACTTCCCTTATTACCGAGCAGTATGCTTAAGACCCATACTTCGGTCCTATACTAAAGAAATGTCAAAATGGAGTTGCTATTAGCGGATACTACTTGAAGGATAGATATCTATTTAAGGAGGGGAGATTATGTATACCTAGTTGTTCCACATGTAAGTTGTTGGTCAGGGAAGCTTATAGTGGTGGTTTATTTGGGCATTTGGTGAGACCAAAACTAAGATAACTTTTATTAGCTCGGCCTGATCAAAGTTGTCCATAAGGTCGTTAATAGATGTGATGTATGTAGAAGGGCGAAAGGGAGAAAGGAGCCATATCGAGAATATATGCCCTTACCAACGCTAAACTCTCCTTGGGTTAACCTTTACATAGACTTTGTCTTGAGGTTGCCCTAAGCACCCAAAGGGAAGGATTTAATCCCTGTAATGGTGGATTGATTCAGCAAAATGGCACACTTCATTTGTGCTAATGAATTAACAATGTTTTGTATATTATTGATTTTTTTTTTGTAAGAAATCTTTTGCCTACATGGAGTTTTGAAGTCAATTATTTCAGACTGAAAAACTAAATTTCTGAGCTACTTTTAGAAGACCTTGTGGAAGAGACTTGGCAATAAACTTGTGTTTAGTTCAACAAGTCACCCATAACCTGATGGCTAAACTGAAGTAGTGAACAAAACGCTACGCACTTTGCTCCCAGTTATAGTTGGGAAGAATTTAAAGGATTGGGATCTACACTTACCTATTGTGGAGTCTACCTCTAGCACCACTAAAAAGACTCCCTTTAAGGTCATCTATAGCCTTAACCTAACCATCCCGCTAAACATGATCGGTACCCTGTAGCTCCCGAAGAAAACCATGCTAGAGTTGACCAAGTTCATGAACTGCACAAACTGCACCAGCAAGTAATGAAGAAGATTACTAAGTTCAATGCATGGTAGCATGAGATTGGTAGCCAAGGCCGCCAAGCCGTTTCCTTTAATCCAAGAGACTTAGTTTGGATCTACCTCAGTCGAAAGAGATTTCCCCGTCTCAAAAAGAGTAAGCTATCACCCAAAGCTGATGTTCCATTCAAGATCCTAAAAAAGATCAACCACAATACCTACCAAATCAAGCTACTAAATGATTATGGTATCTCTTCCACATTCAATGTATCCAACTTAATTCCCTACCATCTAGATGAAGTAAGCCTACTTAGAGAAGACCCTACATATTTGAGGTCAAATCTCTTTAACCCTTAGGAAGATGATAGGAATCAACCCTTCAGACCTATCACCTACATCTAAGCTAAAGAACTATTAAGATTTACCTAATTAGTACTAGCTTAAGAACCAATCAAGGATGAAGATTGCATTGCTAACCAAGGATTGCTTCACTTTATCCTACTTAAGTGTTGAGCTTTAATCATGTTCAAAGCATTACCCTAACTACCAAATACCAGGATTCTTTCTGAGCCAAGCTATCTAATCACCTAGCTTGAAGAGACTTCCATCAATACCGTATATTTAAGCTTTTATTTGCCTTAGATCAAGTCAACTAAGTTTTTTATTTCCTTTCCAACCTCTTCTAAGCTAATTCCAGCAAATGCTGTGCTATTAGAGAGCTTACTCTTATAAGAGCAACCAAATACCAAATCATAAACAACAGATTGATAGGTATCTTCTGACTTGACATTTTAGAATATTTCTTTCTTCTCTACATTGTATAGCATTTGTCCTTTTTACCCTATTTAGCATGTCTTAGGTATTACATTAGTAATTTACTCTTTCATTTTTTCCTTATAGGCATGCAGCCCTAGTGGGACTAGTATATAAACCCCATTTACGTATAAGTAAACATCATATTTTACTTCATTATTGAACACATAATTTTAACCTTTGAGAGCACCTAGCCATGTTTTCTATTTCCTTAACTCTTATCTATTCCCTTTAGTAAAGAGTAGTGGCGAATGACCCTAATCCTCACTCGTGTGTCATATCAAATGAAGGTTAGACTAAGTAAGATTAGTTGGCGCATCATATCCAGTTAGTAGTTGCTTAGGCTTTGCTAAACCCTTTTGTTTTTCCTTTATTGGGGCTTATTTTGTGCAGCCTCCATGTGTATGATCCCGAAGATGGATCACTTATGCTTTCATCCATCTATATAAACGAGTTCTAAAGATAATGCTCTATTACTGATGACAAGGTACATTTATAGTTCTTCACCTAAGATCGGTATTAAGAGCATAGGTAGGTACTCTATGAACTTCTTCAAACTGTCAAATGCTTATTGACACTAAGTTATCCACTTGAACTCGGAGGGGTTCTTCAAGAGCTTAAAGAATTCTAAGTAATTATCTGTACTTCTAAAGATGAAGCGGTCAAGGGCAATAACTCTCCTTGTGATGTGCTGAACTTTTTTCATTGTTTTAGAGGTTATCATATCATGAATTCCTTGTATTTTATCCGAGTTAGCCTCTATTCCTCATTCGATGACCATAAAGCTAAGAAATTTTCCTAATGCTACCTTAAAAACATACTTCTAAAGGTACAGTTTCATCTAGTAGTGGCGGAGGGTTTTAAATGTTTCTCGGAGGTCCTTAATGTAACCTTTCCTCTCCCTACTTTTCACAATCATGTGATCCACATTAACTTTGAGGTTCTTGCCAATCTGTAGCTTGAAGGTAATGATGACGAGTCTTTAATATGTTGCTACAGCGTTCTCTAAGCCGAAAGGCATGACCATATAATAGTAGGTGTTGAAGTTTATAATAAACGAGGAGTAGACCTCATCCTCGGGTGCCATATGAATTTGATTATAACTAAAGTATGCATCCATGAAATTGAGGAGAGCATGACTTGATGTCGAGTCAATGAGCCAGTCTATGCGAAGAAGAGGGAAACAGTCTTTAGTCAAGCTTTGTTAAGGTTGATATAGTTGATACACATTCTTCATTTCTCATTGGTCGTCTTTATGAGGACTATATTCATTAGCCATGTTAGATATTTTTCTTGCCTAATGAATATAAGTTGAAGTAACTTCCAGACCTCTTGTTACATTGTGGCCTATCGCTTGAGTGTAAAGTGTCTTCTCTTTTACTTCATTGGTCGTATGTTGGGGTTGATGTTGAGGTGATGGGTTGCTTCAAGGATATTGATTATACCAGGTATATCTTCGGGTACAAACGTAAAGACATCTGTGTTTAACCAAAGGAAATCAATAAGCTCAATCTTTTCTTCTTTGGGTAAGGCAATTCCAATTCATATGGTCAACCCTAAAGTCTTCCAAGTTCAATTTCCTTAGTTTTTTTTTTTTTTGGTTCTCTTTGTAGGGTTAGTTTTTCGTCTATATTGATTCGATATTCATGATGTAGTCATGTTTGGGCTTTGAGATAAAGAGACTTGGATAACTGTTAATCTCCTCACACTTCATCAATTCTTATCAGGAACTTAGCTTTTAAGCATCTCTGACTAATGAGCATATTGAATTTCCTTATGCTCAACCTTATTATAATAGTGTTGTATGGTGACTAATGGTCAACTACAACAAGTCAATTGATTGTATGGTGATGTGTGCACCATCGCCCAATTGTACTGGTAAGGTAATGAGCCCTTTGGTGAGCATAAGTTTGCTACCTCCAAAGCCAGTATGGCTGTGTTAATAGGGTTGTAGGGGTCATCAAGTTGGTCCTTCATTTGTTTATGGGAATTGTAGAAGAGGATAGCAGCTAAACTATCGCTATTGATAAACATCTTTGGGATATCAAAGTACCTAATCTAGGCATTAATTATTAATGCATCGCTATGCAAGTAGTTAATGCTATACTCTTCCTCTAAAGTGATGCCAATAGTGGTATTCATCTTGGGCTTCTAAGTTTTGATCAGGTATACCTCATACTTAGTGGATATGGAGGTAATGTCTCTTGCAAGGCTAGGGTCTCCAAAGATTGTATTCACCCATCCTCATTTGTTGTGGTGATTTTGATCACCAGCGACATCTTGTTGTTAGTGTTGCTACTGTTGTTGTTGCTTGACTCAACGATGTTAGGTTAGTTGCTAGGGTCGATTTCATTCATCTACAATGAGGTGGTCAATGCTACCCTTGCAAAAAAGGCCTTCAATTGAACTTTTGAGGTAACGACACTCATTAGTATTATGATCATGCACCTAATGATAATTGCAATATTTGCTCCATTTAGGCACTTTGAGTATCTCTCTAACATAGGGTAGTCAAAGAAGTTGTCCCTGACCTACACATAGTCTCTCTAAGGGGGAAATTGAGAGACGTATAAGATGGGTAATGAGCAAATCTCTATTTTTGCCTATCCTACCTATCCTTTGAAGAAGATGGTTAGTCTCTCTTGGCCTTAACTGATCTTTGACCAAACTACGAGTATTGTTATCAACCTTGAATCTTACCTTGATGGCGTCCTCTTGGGTGACATACTTCTCAGCTACTCACATGAATTCATCTAAGGAGTCTGCTTTGTTAAAGGAGGCTGCATCAAAAAGCCTCCCATTAAGGTTTATTCTTGTGATTAAGGCCTATAAGGCTGTTCCAGTATCAAGTTTAAAGACTTGAAGCTTCGCACTGTTAAAGTGCTCTAAGTATGCATGCAAGGACTTATTAAGGCACTGTCTAACACTATAAAGCATTAAGGAGTCCCCAGTAGGACCTTAGAGTTGAGAAAATCCTGTTGAAACATACTAGCTAAGTCATCAAAGGAGGTAATCAAGCTATCGAGTAAGGTGTTAAACCATAGTAAGGCTGCCTTCGCCAGAGTGTTGGGAAACACTTTGTACATGATGGTGTTTGTAAAATTATGGAGGCTCATCGATACAGAAGTGGACCAGGTAGTCGTCTAGGTCTACTATTCCATCATAAGTGTTAAGGTGAGGGAGAATTGCACCTTGGGGTAGTGATTCCTAGAGAATAAGTGGTAGGAATAGGTTCTTTGCTATTGTTAAGCATGATGCTCAGCCAATAATTCGACCTTCTTCTAATCATGTACACTGAATGCATGACAAATGTGTTCATCTGGCTCCTAGACATTCTTATCATTGAGCGTTTTTAAGGATTGTCTTGGGGATAGGTCTTCGATGGGTTTACCTATCTCAAACCATTCACCTTACGAGTGTGTTTTACTATAGTTGCAGTTCAATCGATCACATAGGTCCTTAGGGACTTGCCAATCATACTAAGCCTAATCATGTGAATGTGCTAAGTGGTCAATGCGTAGTTCATCTTATCTACATGGTCATATACACAAGGTGATTGTTACTTCTTCTTGGGGGCGTATTTAAGATGCATTTTTTAAGAGAACTACAACCCTTTGGAGGGCGACATTAGACTCTTAAATTTTTCATTATCCTTAAGTACTTATTTTACAAGTATCCTGAGTTGTTACATTTTATATGTTGGAGTGCTTAAAGTAGGGGGTGTTAGTGAACGTCACGGCAAAGGCCACCTATTATTGTCACCTAGGTTTGAAGCTTGAGGATTGTTGTTTTTTCTTTTTGTCATCTAGAGTGGATAGGCCTAAAATGGTTGGTGCTAAAATGTTGAATGTGGAGAATCAACTAAGTACGATAAGGTAGATTAGGCTTGAATCCTTTAAGTGAGTATGTTGATTGGCTTAACATTAAGTGGGCTCCTCGATTCAAGGTACCTACAAAAAGCCCTCAATGGGTTTGTCTACAAGGGCCTTCCATGCTTAAGTTAGTAAAAGATGGGAGGAGGAAGGGGAATAAAGAAGCGTCCGAGTATTTTTGGCTTATGAAGGGAGGCACTTAAGTGAGGAAATGCTGAGTTCTTCATTGATAATGAGAGCTCCAAGATTTTGAGAGTTCGAATCCCCTTACCAATTGGTAGAGGATATACATTGGGGGCTGATAGTATAGCTTTGTATATTAATCAACTATGACCATACAGGTAACTACGTCTATAACTTGGAGCTCTATCATCCTCAGAGGATGTCGGATGTATTGGTCATACTGTGGATGTCAAGCCGCAATTAGTGAGGAGAAGAGAGGTATAGGACCTAAAGACAAATGTCTTTGAGGCAAAGGAGAAAGGGTCTAGACATCCCGCTAGCTATAGGCTAAACTCATGGGGAGAGCATACGGAGGAGGGGATGTCCTTAAGTAGTAGGCGTGGGCTCAAAGGTTGAATGGGCCCTCATAGCTCAAATACGCTTGAGCGAGTAGCCAAGCTTTCTGAGATTTAATGCTTAGAGAATGGGCCTCCAAAGTGCTTGTAAGTAGGCTTAGCACTTGAGTATAATAGAGCACTTGGATAAGGCAAGGTGTTTGGTCGCCTAACTGTTAATGAGCCTCAAAGGGCTTCCATTTAAGTTAAGCCTCAACCAATATAGCGTATCAATAAAGACTAAAAACTGGAGAATCACCCATAAGTTATCCTTTTTTTTCTATCTCTTGAATTTTAGATTATACATGAAATTGTTTTCAAATCTTATATTTTCATATATATGGTTTTGAAAGTTTGTGTCATTTGAAACTTCTTAGTAATATTGTCATCTATAGTTTTTCTTAATAATATCTTTTAATTAACTGTACCTTATCATTGTCATTGCATGAACCTTCTTATCATTCATGAAACATAATTTTCATCTATATCTATAATATTAAAGTAAAAGTACCCACTTAGGCATCTTACATGTAAAAAATAATATTTTGGATATGATATCACAAAATCAACCAACATATATGAGAATATTAGCATAACATAATTTCCTTCTTCTCCATTATGATTATCTTTCACTAACTTTCCTGTTCTCCATTACAAATCAATACTACTAAAAACCATCTATCCATTAGCTCTCTAAACCAAATAAATTTACATGTTTACTATTAAAATAAATGAATATTACATAAATACTAATTACATCAAATTAATTACTTAAATACCATAACAATATTACATGTAATAAATGTGACATAAGCCTACAAAAAAAAATAAAAATAAAAAATAAACAATGCTTCCATTAAAGTTCAAACTTATAATCTATAGGTTCCTAACATAACTCAACGACTAAACTAAAACATTCTCTTTATTTAACACACGTAATAAATAACTTAATAAAATCACATGGCACAAGAAACATGAAATTGCATCTTAAAGATGTAAGTTCTTTATTAAGTTGGATGTCACATTTCAAACTTGCAATTTAGGCTTTGTATTTGGTATATATTTTTTTTATCAAATTCATATTTATATAGTCTTTTTTTAGTAGAGTGGTAGACACATGTTGAACCCCTTTAAACCTATCCATTCTTACGTATAGCAAAATGGAGTCAAGAGTAGCAGTCTAATTTTTTGGTTGTGGTTATTGAAATTTATATTATATGATATGAAATTTTATTTTCATACCTTGATGACATATCTAATTATGTAACTAATATTATATATTAATTTTATTCTTATATCCGTATGTTTTATACTATTTAACCAAAACACCCTATACTATCCATGAGTAGATATAAAGTGGATAAACTATGGGATTCCACTCATACCCTATCTTATAGGTACATATTCCCAACTTATGGAATTGAAACCTCCATTATAGTACCATAGAAAAACCCTAAAACCTATACTTTGTAAAACTCATCTTATATAGGTTACCGTATAGATGTATAATTTCTTCTATATTTCCATAAATTTCATCTTCATACTCCTTTTATAGCAAACTTTAGTTATATTTTTTCTTTTCCATAAAAAAAAGATTACTTTCAAAACAATCTATAGAACATGGATATTTCTATCAATAAAGCAATTAATTGATAATCGAGTGAAGATACATGGATAAAAAGGAAAAAAAAAAAAAGAAAAGAAAAGAAGAGATATAAGTTCTTTACATCTAACAACAAATATTGCCTATTTATGTTTAAAGTTACTAACTATTTTTGGATTTTAATTATAAACTTAGATTTAGAGTTTATATTAAGTTTAAGCAATTAAATAGGGTTCTTTTCTCATTCATTGATATAGATTCTATTATTTGATTATTTTAAAGGTTGGTAGAGAATATCATGGAACCTATATAAATACTAGAGTATAAGTTCTAGGCTACATACAAGGTATGAAGACATCATACTTTACCATCCACGCTTGGAGTAGATTATGAAAAATTGTTATTTGAAACCTAGCCTATAACCCTTAATACCTACTTGGAACCTACCCAATCAAGTAAATTATAGGTGCTACCCTATACAATAGGGTTTCCCACTCACCCCTACCTCATACATCTCCATGCATTGTATAATATAAAGTTTATAAAAATTATAATTAAGAACAATTGCACAAATAATATATGTAATGGTAACTTTTTTCTCAAACCATAGGTCTTATATATAGTTTGACTAAATAATTGTGTTATGTTATTTTTTTAAAATACTACTATATTAAATTTTTGCACACATATCATAAATGTACATCTACTGACATAAAGTATGATACTAATAGAGGAGTTACAACCTCTTCATAACTTAATACAAAAGGACACGACTCTTGATATGATACAATTCTTACATAATTTGAAAAAGTATGACTATTTGTAAGTATTGTGTTATTTTATGTAAGGATTTCCAATATTTTATAAATTTACAAATTTGAAATATATTTATAAGATAACTAAATAGTAGTAGTCCTATGATCATTAAAATATGAATATGCATTATCAACACGTTTATTATGAAAATCTTTTAAATAAAACTTTTATTTTTGTTAATATAAACATAAATTTTAGATAATCGATGCTTTATCCACAGTCATCCATAAACAAGGGTAAAATTGGAACTATCTCATAAACCTATAAGAAAATACACTTTGTTGGGTTTGTACTGATTATAAAAATATAGAAAATAACTTAAAACAAAGAAAACATGAGTAAATTAATAAAAAAAGGGTTATAATTGAGAAAAGTATAACAGTAGTTGGAACTTTTAACTAGTAGTTTCACTAGTATTAGTAATTTACTTATTTTATTATTTTATATTATTAGGTGATTTAGAGATTTCTATGACCTACTAATAAATTACTATGATTGATTCCCATCATGTTTGATTAAGCATCTTTATAACAATTATATTGTTCTATACTTGTGATTATAGTTGCATATTTGTATGGTAATAACTTAATATGGATCATGTATGGGGATTTCTAGAATTATGCATGTGCTTGGCTAGGTGTTATAGTTGCAATAAGATACTATATTTTTTTATGAAATAGTAATTGATTAATTGGTTGCGACATTATGATGCATTGGAATTGGGCATTTGGAGTGTCTGCTATACAACTAATGTCATATCCTAAACAAGTGGAGTTGCAATAGTCTCACCATGTAAACTAATCTAAAATAGAAGTTGATTTTACAGCCGTTATTGTAGATAAAACCTACATAAGGTGAATACAATTCAACCAGCTTAAAGCATCCAATAAGGTGCCTAACATGAGTGAAACTTGTGGTATTTCCTTCAAAATATTTATACAAAAAAACCTATGATACACATTTTAGCACTTGATTTATATTTACATGACAATGTTTGTGTTAAAAGACTTCACTTTCAAAGAAAATTTTCGAAAGCCATAGGTTTAGACACATATGTACTAACCTATGATCGGGTGTATCACTGCATCTTTATTCTTTAGTCAGTACCTACAATAGAATCTATTAAGATGTGAATACAACTAACTCAGTATATACACAAGTAAGGTTATCAATTTTTAATGAATTACAATGCAAATAGTCATATGAAACATCATATAATGTTATCCGGTCCATTATGAAGTTAAAGAAATTGCATCCACTCTAACTTGGATTAAGGAGTTTCAACATAACTCAAATCAAACCAAACCTAGGCTTATGCAATGGAGAATGATTGGAATCAAGCTATCAAACCTTTGACCTACAACTGAGCTCGAGGACTAGAGAGGGTGGCACGACGAATCCTTTTGTTCTAACCAACCCCTATTGAAGCTAAGTACTTTCTTGTCGAGTCACCCTTCATGCCATGGTGTATGACCGCCCATTTTTCTGCAGTATGCCAAGTCAATGATTACTCTTTAACACTGAGCTAACCAATTACTCGATAACCTCCTTGCCGAGAAGCTAAGAGAGAGAGTTCGAACTAACCAAGCCATTCCTACTCGAACAAGTCCATCTATCCATACTTTTTGTCCGCATCTTCTAACGACCTTGCTAATGAAGCATCGCCACGTATACAGTATCATGTGCAGAATCCGTTATACCAATGATTGTTCTTATTATATATTCATTTTTACCCTTTTGTATCTTGTTCATTATTTTCTTAGGAAATACCCTTCTAGTCTTTTCCTTTTTAGGTGAGTTGCCCTAACTTATAGGTATAAATACCTTTGTACTTGTAATTGTGAAAACATCAAATCATTCTTAATATACACTATTTGAGTACTTTTCTTCCTTACGTAAACACTATTTGTTTACTCTCAACATCACTATTATCCTTTCCCTTAAGCAAGGTTAGGTGGTGAGTAATCTCATCGGACCAATTCGTGCGTCATATCAAATTGTGTCGTAAGTCCTCGAAAGTTCCATTGGTGCGACATATCCTTTGGAATTGTTCATGAGTTTTGCTTACTATTTCATTCTTCATTTTTCCCCATTAATCCTTCTCGAGCTTTCTGTAAGCTTGGACCCATCCAACAATTGGCCTTGTCTGCTCTTGTTTACGGTTCACAATAGAGAATGTCCTTCTCTAAAGACTACCTTCGATTCGTTGTCTTAAACCTTTCCATACCCTCTTCCCTTGTCACTTAGTTTGATTAAGGGTGGGAAAGGACCATTTCAACTATCCTCATCGAAAGGGGTCGGTATTTGGTTTAATACGCCTAATCTTTCCCCCTAATGGGTTCTATGTCTAGTTAGATTAGAGGCTGGATTTTGATTATTTTCACTTAAAGGTGGCTAAGCAAGTTTCAAACAAACCAAACAGCATGAAATCATGCAATATAACACTTTTAGGAGTTCAACTCCCACCACAAATCAAAATCTCAATCGTACATATAGCATGAACACAAACAGCTAAGTTTCAGCCATAAATAAATGCACTCTTAAGTCTTCAGATATTTTGATATAGTATCCCAACAAGTTATGAAGCTTCGATCTTAACTTACCTTGATGTAGTGTTACATTATCTTTATGCATTGTGTGTCTTCATTAATGATCCCTAAAAATTTAATACACGATTTTAGTTTTAATTACCATACAAAATAAGAGTCCATTTTCAATATTAAGCATGCTTTAATTTGATTTGGATAAGTTTCCTTAACCATTTACTACGTTTTAGTTAAGTGTGGTAAGTTTTGATCAAGTTTCTGACTAAGGTTTTGACATAACATTTTGACATAGTTATTGTTTAAAAAGTTTCCAACCTAAATTCTGACTCTAGTAAAGGTATGGAGTCCATATACAAACCGCCTTTCTAACCTACTATTCGATTCTTAGAATGATCAAAATATTCAATACCAGACTACATTATGATCTAATTTATGATAGAGTTTCTAACCTTACTATTACTTCTATACTTTGTTACCTTACACTTAAATTCAATTAATCTTGAGTTATAAAACTATAACAAACTTTTAATTACAACATAATAACAACTCAATTCCTACAGCTACCTATTACACTTCTTCATCTAAACTTCAAATATATATAAGTTCCTTAAAAAAAAAACTTTAAAATTAAGCTTACATGTTACCAAATTCCAACTTGAACTAAAAAATACTCAACTTAGAACTTCAAATTGCTTACTTTTAGTTGTTGCATGTTGATGAATATAGAATAAAACATGGTTTTGTAAAAATCCAAGCAAAGATCTTTTAGGAAAACTCATTTCCAGCACTCTATTTTGTGGAAAACCAATTTTTTTTTTAAAATCCAACTACTTAATTTTGAAAATCCTACTACATAGCATTAAAGTGTAACTATTTAGGAGTTTACTCATAAAATTCAAGCTAAAACTAAAATGTGATTGAAAATCAATTGTTAGGACGTTTTTCTTAATGACCTTATATTAACACTCAAAATTTCGATAACTTGATTTGATATTTCAATTGCTCATGCAAAATGCTTAGGAAAATCAAGTTTCAAAATTTTTTAAAGTTATTTACAACTTTTAGTAAATTTTAGTTAAAAAGGAGAAAACCGAACACTCACCGAAACACTACTTCTAACCACCATTGAGGGATGAGAGTTTATCTAGCAAGCACGGTGTGGGGTTTTCCTTCAGACCACAATCCTTGTTTGCTTCTATAAACTATCCAAGCATGGAACTCCAAAATGCCCAAAATTACACTATTTTCTTTATATAATTTCCTTTCTTATTTTCTCTCTTATAAACTATCTCCCACTAATTTTTCAAATGACAAATATTTTAGAAGAGAGGGACTTTGTATTTTTATAGTGGGGTTTAGAAGGTGATTTAGCTTTTTACCCTTGCCAACGTCTGTTACTAGAATCAAGTGTCCAAAGTTGGTGTTTCTAAATTCAATAACCAACTTTAGTTGACCTCTTGATTTGCCATGCATCATAGGAAATTTGTTTGGATGCCATGCAATTTTTTTAGTAATTTCTCCTTATTTTCTTTTATTAATTTAGTAAATTTTTCATATATTCATGTATTTTTAGTAGTTATGCATACGTATATTTATATAATAATTATATCAATATATATACTTGTCTTCTACATATTATTTTATGTCCATTAATAATTTCATTACTCATATAATTTATCTCTACAAATTCATTAACTAACAATGCCTAATTCGCCAATTTTTGTATATATTTGTAATAATATAATAAAATTTGACTATTTTAGCTATATTTTTAATATTTTATTATATTTTTGAAATCTAACGCTACGGGGTTTCCTAGACTGATATCATTAATTCACTCATAAATTTCTAGTCTAACCGAATTACCTTCTCAAACGCCCTAAATCATCTACTTAGAACCTAGTTGCAAAGTACAAGGCTTACAACTGATTGCTTTATAAATAAACTTTATTAACAAAATGACTTAAAATATAACGGGACATACATAAACACATGGAGAAGGCCATCATCATCATATGATGATATAGAGAGACCTTAATATGATGATATGGAGAGACCTTAAGGAGGTGATTCTACTTACATAGTCTTACTTTGGCCTCTGTAAAGTACGAAGGTATAAGCAATGGCGATCCTTTAAATTATGGGTACAACACTTAAGGGTGTAAAGATTTTAGGTGCTCCTCATGTCTACATGAACTAGACATGTTACTTTGAAAATATAAATTATCACCATCACCATCATATATTAGCATTGTGCAAGCTCAAAATGATTGGAACATGGAGCCAACAAGTTGGTTATCATTCCCAAGGGAGTTAAATCCAAATTGTATATAGTTTCTATTGGTTACATATACTGTTGAATTGCATATAATTGATGCATGCATTGCATATAATGATTAACAACTTATTTGCTTTTTTCCTTGTCACATGATATGAGAGATACCTTGGTAAGCTAAGCTATTTCTTATACGTTATAGTTGACATCCTTTGCAAGGACCTCATTAATAGAACACTAGTTGAGGATCACCCTTGATGATTTAAGGAGACTAAAGTTCTAGATTACTTATAGGAGATTGAGAGTGTTCTATTCTTTCTTAGGTCCATCTACTTATTCAAAGGAAATGCTTTATCATAGAGACTTATTTTATTGTTGATATTGTTAGACCTTTGTTACTCTTTTGTAATTGGACTCCTTTTTAATATATTCTGAATGTTATATGAGTTACATTTATGTTTATTTTACTTATTTTCTGTAAGGGACGAACACATATTGATATGTGAGAAAGGATTCATGAGTATTACACACTATATATGTGATTTGTAAATACTTATAAGATATTGTCATATATGACGAGTGCAAATCACGGGTGGTAGTTAATTTGGAAACTATCCATGCAATTATTTACGTGTTAACATCTTATTGGTATTTATACGCCATGTATGTATAACACATGGTATATAATAACAATTGAATCTTTTTTCTTTATTGGAGAGGCTAAAATTACCATATTTAAGTAATTCTTACAATTACTATGATATCAATTAATGCCATTTAATACTATTAATACCATTTAAAATTCTGCTACTGATCATTATTTTGATCCTATGACAGGCTTAGTAATACTATTTTCCAATCCCCCTTTCTTTTTTCTTTTTCTTTCCAAATCCCTCCCTAAAAATTGCTCTTTTGAAGGCTAGCACTACTGTAAGATAGTTGCTCTTGATGGCTAGAATATTCCACTTTAAGATAGCTTTCCTAGGATTTATTTTATTTAGTTCAATGTGAATGAACAGTCGGTACCACAATAAAAATAGGTTGTTAAACTCTAATTTATCCTTAAGTATATTTTTTTGCATCTTGTACATATAATAAATACATAGTAAAAAGAATTTAGTTGGTTAACTACAATTTTGTAATGGATGGAGTTATGTTATTGAATCATGAAAAAGGTAAAATAACAATCACAATAATAGGTCTTGTTTACTAAAACTCATACCCAATTACTAGGTTATATGTAAAATTTTATTAAATTTTTATTATTAAAATATACATATAATTTACGCCAATTTATAATATTTTTCTATACATCTATTAAGGAAAAAACAAACTCATTTTATTCAATGATAGAACTATTTTCCTTTTTTCAACTCTTCTTGACAATCTCCCATTGAAGATATGATTATGGATCCATCAGCTCTTCACATTATTTTTTCTACCTTATCATCACATATTACTAATGCTTCCATTAGGCTACAAGGGGATTGACACCAAACAAATTTATGCAATGCTAATTACCTTTGTCATCAAGTCTGCTATATTGTCTTTGGTATGGATTTTTAGTATGTTCATGATTCCTTTTTCAACCTTCTCACAAATGAAATGAAACTAAACTTGAATGTGTTTTTTTTTTTTAATGGAAGGCTAGATTCCTTATAAGATGTAATGCACTTTGACTATTACAAAATAAAGTAATTTTCTCTTTTTCATAGCTTAGCTCTTCTAATACTTTTAAACATAACGCTTCTATACAGGCTTGTAAAGTTGCTACATATTCTACTTTAGTTGTTAATGTAGCCACAACTGATTACACTTTGGAAACCTGGCTTACAGTTCTGCCGGTAAGTGAATACATAACCTGTAGTAGACTTGCTTTTATCAAGATCTCCTATATAATCAGAATCAACATAACCACTAATAATAAAGTATGATCTTCTATAACATAACACAACATTCAAGATTCCTCTAATGTATCTTAGGATCCTTTTTACAACATTTCAATTCTTTTTACAAGATTCACATATATTAACTAACCACTCCCACTCCACTATGAAATATCTAGCTTTGTACATGTCAAAGAAAATGTTAAGCTTTCTACTACTGATACATACAACACTCAAGACAATTGTTGTCACAAGATCTTCTTTAAATATTTCTTGTATATTGAAATGTCACAAGATCTTCTTTAAATATTTCTTCTTAAAAGCCAAATCTTCCTATTATTTCTATCTCGATATATTCACAAACCTAGAATCATGTTTACAAGTCCTAAGTCCCTTATTTCAAATTCCTTAGCCAATTGTGCCTTTAATTCCTTAATATGATCTTTGTTGGGACTTAATACTAACATTTCGTCTACATATAATAGTAAAATGAAAAAATCATTTCTCCAAACCTCGTATGATATATGCAAGGGTCTATATTAAATTTGTTGTATCCAAGCTACATAATAAATGAATCAAATCTCTTGTAGCAATATGTCGACGCTTATTTTAGATTGTATAAAGATTTGTTCAACTTGTAAATCGAGTTCTCTTTTCCTTCTTTTTAAATCCTTCTGATTGTTTATAAATTTCTTCTTCTAAGTCACCATAAAGAAAAGTCGTTTTTACATCTAGCTTCTCTAGATCTAAATCAAACATAGCACACATTGCTAAAACTACTGGAAGCATTATGACTCGAACCATAGAAGAAAATATTTCATTGAAATCAATCCCTTCCTTTTGAGCATATCACCACTATTCTTGCACGATACCACTTCACTTGATCATCACTATTTATCTTAATCTTATAAACCCATTTATTTCCAATGGTATCTCTTCCTTGTGATAGTGGCTCTCATGTTTTATTCTTATAAAGAGCTTCAATTTCTTCTCATGTTGCTATTATTCACTAAGATGCATCTTGATAAGTTGCTAATTGCACATATTTTACATGGTGATTTTTTATATTTTCCTTGAAATTTGAGTTTATTTTTAGATAATAATACTTAATTGAGTAAAATTTTGTTTTCTAAGTTTTAAATTAATCTACATAAGAAAACAAAAAGATAAAAATAAATTTCACTCAAATTGGAGTTAAAATGAGCGAGTTATAAAGGTTTGAAGATCAACACAACTAAACGATATGACTTTATCATTTCTAGGCGAATTTAGAGCTTATTTTCAACTGTTACAGCCTAGAAGACGATCAAAAGGCATAGTCAAGCCAACTTATTTTTTTTTTTATTCACTTCCTATATAAAGCCTTGTCAGAGTGTATTTAAGAGAGAACTTTTTTAGCACGACTTTTAGATAGTTTTTGAAACTAAGAACATTTAAGAGAGCGAGGAGAAGAGAAGACTTCAAGACTTAATTTTATTCAGATTTCATTATTCTTATTTCTAATTCTTTCTACTTTTTTATTTTAGATTGTTATTTTAAGATGTATAGAGAGTAGATCTTTGGTATTTAGGTCTTGTGAAATCTAAATCTACTCATGTGACATGATTAGCATTTTATTAATTTAATTCTTTAGTCTTTTCTTAGTTCGACTATGTATACTTCGTGATTTAAGTTATTAATTCCATGAGTAATAATCTAGAGTTTAATATCTTATAAGAGAATTGAAAGATTTCTTATAAGATTAGATTTAGGAATATTTGATAAGGATTACAAGATTAAAATAAATTTGCAAGATTCTCTTGAAATTTTGAATTGAAGTATAGAGAATTCGTTATTTAATAATCTAATCTAAGATCATGCTATTGAGAAGAGATTCTAATAGGTGATTTTAGGGTTAGGGTTAGGGTTAATTAGTTTAAGAAAGTGATTAACTTTATAAAGAATTATCCCAGCAAAAAAAGATTAAAGAATAAATTAGTTTATTTTTAGGAAAATTAAATGTTAGATTTAAGGGAAGCAAAGATGTAGATAGGTTTTTGCAAATTTTGAAGTATTTTATAATTATATTACTTTCTTGTTTAAATTCTTGACTAATTCTTAATTAGATGTTAATCTATTAGTTGCTACAATTTAATTTAGGTTCTTTAAGTTTCTTGAAATTTAATCTTCCGATTAAATAATAGAGAATTAGTGAGTACTAGTAATCATTATCTCTGAGGGATTAACATTCAAATTCATAATCCGCTTTACTATAATTTGATAGGTGTGGTTGCCTAACATATCACATTTGAACTACTCATTGGTTCATAGAAAGTTGACAGCGCTTCATCCTCAATTAGAACACAATATGCAACATTGCTTCTAATACCATAATTAGAATGCTATCTTGCTACTTTCCTTGATTGATTTGACCTCTATATTTTCAAAGCATCAAGATTATTTGCATCATGTTCCTCATGCTTTAGTATTACTTCAAAAGAATTATTTTGTATAAATTCCTTCTCCACCTATAAGGTTATAGTCTCTAAATTTTCCTTTAAGTACTATCATCTTCTTTTGTACCTTGTAACTTATCTTTTGTAAAGATGACATTCCTACTGATTATAACCTTATGGGTAGTAGGATCCTACAAGTGATACCCCTTTACTTTATCAATATACCCTAAGAATAAACATTTCTTAGATTGTGGATCTAACTTTGTAATTTCTTAGGCATTATACATCATGTACACTAGACTTACAAATACATGAACGTTTGTATAATCAACTGGTTTTCCAGTCTACATCTCCATCGGTGGCTTCAACTCAATTGTTGTTGATTAAACCCAATTTACAAAATAACATGCGATATAAACTACTTATACTCAAAATGATTTGTTTAAGCTTATAGCCCCTGACATTGCTCTTATTCTTTTTAACAAAGTCCTATACATCCACTCTGTGACTCCATTTTGTTGAGGAGTGAATGCTATAGTAAACTATCTTTAGATACCTTCTTGCTTACAAAATTTATCAATTCATCATTTGTGTATTCTCCTCCGTTATCTATCCTTGGACACTTATTTTGTTTCTAAATTCAAGCTCAACTCATGCTTTGAAAAATTGAAGACTGGAAATAATATTTTCTTTCATCTTAATAGGATATACCCAACATCTCCTAGAATAATCATTAATGAAGGATACAAAATACTTTGCTCCTCCAAGGATGGGACTAGTGCTTGTCAAATATTAAAGTGAATCAATTATAGAATAATTTTGCTTCTAGAATTCAATGTATTAAATGTTAAGCCATGCTACTTACTAGTAGCATAGTACTCACAAAAAGGTAGTAAAACTTTTGTGAAATTAGAAAGTAGGTTTTCAAAGATTTGTATCAAAGTTTTTGTTGCTACCTCATTGTAGATCTTCCACTTAAACTACTTGAAGAAATAGATCTTACTACTTCTTGTAGAGTCTCTCCCTTCAACATGTACAAATTTGCAACTATTTGTTCTCCCTTCATAAGTACAAGCGCTCCTCTAACTAATTTTGTGATATTATTGTTAATTTCAACTTTGTATCAAAATCATCTAGTTTTCCTAAAGACAAATTTTTTCTTTACGCCCCCTACATGCTTGACTTCTTGAATAGTGCAAAAGGAAAGTCATATATTTTCAAATTCATGCTCCTAATACCCACAATTTTTAGTTGTAGTTGTATACAGTTCCTCCTGAGATAAATTCATAGTGATAGATCTGTTCTCTCCAAGAGGTCACGTGAAAAATACCTCCTAAATCAAAGAGCCAAATGTCAATAAATTTTTTCTTGCTTTTAATTGTCTTTTTACTTCATAAGATAAAGCATTTTTTTCATTTGAAGTGGTTGCCATGTTTCCTTAAGACTTGAAACTATTCTTATTTAAATTCCAATAGTCCTTTTTCAAGTGACCTTTCTTGCCATAGTTGTAGCATTTTAAATTCCTTTTGTTTCTTGACTTCAATCTACTACAACTTTGGCTCCCACTTAAGCCACATTCCATCGATATTCCTTGCATCACCATTAAAGCTTCCACTTGTTGTGCACTTGTTTGCTTGCCTTCTTCATTTTTGCACTGACTTTCTTCTTCAAGAATAGCGGCTACAATACTATTGAATACAATGTTGTTTGTTATCAAGTTAATGATGAGCTAATCATACGAGTAAGGTAGATTTTAAAGTAAAATTTTAGCATGCTCATTCAACTCTATTTTGTAACCTAATGATATGAGTTAAGAAAATTAAGTGTTCAGAGAATTGATGTGCTTTATCATCAAAATGGATTTTGACATTCAAAAACTATATAATTTCCTATTAAGGAAAATTTTATTGTAGAGTGATTTGGCCTTATATAATTTGGTTAGATGATCACAAATCTCCTTTATAGTATTCTTCTTCTCTATGCATGATAGTACATCATTTGCTAGTCCTAAACGAAGATTTGCAATAGTATTTCCATCTATTTTATTCCACTTAGGTTCATTTGTGAAATTTGTTGACCTTTCACTGATAGTTGCTAGGCAATCATCTTTATGCAAAATTGCCTCTGTCTTCAATTTATATAATGAGAAATTATTCTAGTCAAATTTATCAATCTTAAATTTTGTCGCTATTGCTTCTATATAATTACTTTAAGCTATGAAAACAACTCCCACAATTTCACATGTACTATTATCATGTATATGAATTATCATGTATATGAATAGCACTCGATATCTTCTAGGGATAAATAATATTTAACTCATTATATTTTTTTGTGTAGAGGATCTACTTTTAATGGTAACCATAAAGCATATAATAAGTAAATATATATAAATATCCTAATTTAACTTTGATACCATTGCTACAAATATTTGCTTTAAATATGATGAGATAGAGCAAATTGTAGATGATAAACATGAGAATAAAAAGATGATCGACACAAATATTTTACATAGAAAAACCCCGGAATAATTTAGGGTAAAAAAATCACAAGTAAGGTAGAAGTATTTTATTATAAAAATAATTGAACATTACATAACACCAACTCTCTTCTCTTTTTTGATGTAAACAATTGATTCATGCCAATTTATAATATCTTTCTATGCGTTGATCAGGGAGAAAGCCATCTCATTTTACTTAATCACTTATTCTCCCTTTTCTTTGCTCTCTCTCTTCTCTTTTTTCTTAGCTTTATCTTTCTATGACTTTTTTCTTTTTGCAACTCTTTTTGACAATTTAATTTTACTTCTAGTCATAATTTGTAATATTGCATGAACTTTATAATATCACCTAATTTCATAAAACCACTCAAAAAGGAATTGCTTCACTTAAGCTTTAATAACTTACTACCGTTATGAACATCTCACTACTCTTACAATGATAAAACTTTACAAAATCACAATACTTTTTACAAGATTACATAGTTTTTTAATTTCATTCAAATTTCATACTCTTACTCAAATTGTAGTAATTATGTCATAAATTTCAAAATTTCTTAGAAGCACTTCCTAACTTCCTTCATTATTTTGTAAAACATCTCAATTGATACTTTAGCATAAAAGGTTATCTACCCTCGTTTAAGCCTATCCCTCTCATATAAGGAGTAATATGATGTCACGTTAATAGAGTTATGCAAGTAAGGTATGTTATGCAAGTCATCTTGTTTAACTAAAAAAAAAATTAAAAAAATAACGGGTTAAGCATAATAATTCTGACCCACTTAAATGTGGGCTTATTTAGTCCACTCCGCTTAATCTATAGTTAAAGCAGGCTAACCACCCACTGTAGAATCTAAAATGTTAC